>JAGQAX010000018.1:26060985-27460985 GCA_019142605.1 Cephalopholis sonnerati
TGTTATTCTTCCCAATAGGGATGGCTCACACAGTTTATGTGGCTGTGGGCTACAGACTGTTCTGACTGTGGTCAAACAGTCATGTGGGAAATGAGGTTTTCTGATTTGACCGAGCATTGTACACATAACATACTAAAATGCAATATAACACATACACATGGACTGCGATGACTCTTGCTGTTGTAATATCTTTGCACTTATTGCTAAGACACTGATCAGTACCACAGTGAAGATGAGGAATAACAGTGCGTTGCTCTTTTTGTTCACCTAATGTTGTTCCTGAATGTAACCCGTAGGCTTTAAGTGATGTCTTATACCAGCCCCAACTGAAAAAAAAAAGATTCACTTATAACCTTACAGAAATCCCAAAAACACATGTATTTCTAAATTTTGCTTCTTTGGATCCTTTCCTGAGGGTTGCAGTAGATAGCATGAATTAAAGGTGTTGAAGCACACAGGATACTGGGAAGCAAAGATCAAGTGTAATGGTGATGAAAGCATCACAGAGATGCAGAACTCCTCAACGTGCCCCTCACAGACCTCTGCGTTTCAAAGACATCGACGCAATCCGTTTTTCTCCACAACCTCTTACTCATAGCTTGATGTAGCGACAAAAGCAGCAATGCTCGCACTGCCCTTGTTTAAGGGAGCATTTGATTTTTCTTATAGGCATTTGTGAGGTGTAAAAAAGAAAACTTGCTGTGAAGTCACCTTCAAAGAAATGCCCCGGTGCCAAGGAATTACAAAGCTAAAATAGTTTCTCTGGGAGGAGGCAGCGATTCTATTATTCTTTAAAATGCAGCGCAATGGCTTTCATGAGAGTGTGGAAAAGCCATCTGAGAAGCAGGTCAGGGGAGTGAGCGGCTTGGCCCTGAGCACATTGTGTCTTATCCCTCTCCATTTCCACCACCTTGTCCCTGAATAATGGGCAGACCTCGTCGCTGCCCCCGGAGGCTAATGGCTTCTCATGGAGGAGAAATCAACACAGAAATACCTCCACGGGTAATCCGCCTCTTTAACCAGAAACATGCCACGTGTCCAATCCTTCTGTGTTCAAAATAGCACCAGAGAAATAAGCGATTCCACCCCTTTGGGATGCTGCCTTAATATGCTCCGTGAGAGCTGCTGATGAAAAATATATAATCTTCACGGCAATCTACCGGAAATATAGCTAGCTGAATGCCTCCTCCGATTGGTGATGATTGATACCCTGTGCCTCACAATGATGAACTGTTATGTAACCTCAAAAGTGATGCAGATGAAAATTGTAGTTGGAGAATTTTAATAAATTGCCAAGGTTGGACATGAACCCAAAAAAATTAAGCTCGAAAATAGGATGTAGAGCAGTTAGACTGAAATGCAAAGAGATGGCCAACTTAAAACTCACTATAATGACGAATACAAAGTTGGCCAAATGGATTGCTTTCATTTTTGTTCACACTGCAATGAAAGGTAATAAAAGAAATTCAATCAATATTGTAAAAAGCTTGTTAACTCGGAGTATGCACCAAATTGAACTGAGTGAGAAATGTGCAATATGGAAGTGAGAGTACCCCCACATCTGAAATACTTATGCATAAAGAAATTAATAGATAAATCTCATGCAAATACATGGGTATGCAAATGTATTTTTTTTAATCCGTTAATATACAAACATACACACACACACGTATGCAGATACACACAAACAAATCTAAAGCGAACATGAATACTCACTAAATGAGAATATAACTCTGCTTCAGGCACATTACACATGATGAATTATTGAACCACTCACTAGAACTGTTGGTGAAACTCTGCCTCACGTAACAAAGTTATGAAGTTTTGTGTGTGTGTGTGTGTGTGTGTGTGTGTGTGTGTGTGTGTGTGTGTGTGTGTGTGTGTGTGTGTGTGTGTATTACTATTCTATAACAGCAGCTTCACTTTAAATTAATATTAAAACCACAAAGATTTGGTTAAGGCCACATCAACCACTTGAGGTAAAATGTTTAATTTCAGGAATTAATGAAAGGTCAACACCATCTCATTAAGAGTTGATAAATATCACATGCAATCAACACAGAAGAAACAGATACACACCGCCAGTGCTCCCCTGTGACTGAACACGCTGACTTAACCGCACAAATTTCACATTAATCCACACATGCCAGCGGTGCTTTCACAGAGTATCTTGATAAACTGATGCTTCACTTTACAGAGCTACTAGTATCATCTAAAAAAGACAAAGAGCATGTATGATAGCAATGCATGTCAACAATAATAATTAGTAACAACAAGGATATTTGCCTGCAGTGCATTGATCATTCTGACCAGCTTCAAAGGTCTCTCAACTGGAGACCTTTAACGTAGAGAGGAGAAGTCTCAGATGAGACAGTTTTCCTTTAATTCCACTTAGAAAGTGCTTCAAATGTGTAATCAAGCCATCCGCCATCTGTCAATCCAGATTGAGGCTGTCTGTTAATACATGAAAAGAAATCCATTTGATGTCAGTTTTGTCGGCGACAGATAAAACTGTTCTACCTTGAGCTGATGCAACAAAATGGTGAGAAAACAAAAGGCAAACAGGTCAGTGTCAATAAGCATCTGTTTCTTTTGAATATATGGCAAGGCATGAGCTGCTATTTGTTGTAGGGCACTTCCCCTTCAACATGCTTGGTTTTCTTTATGAATAACCATAATGGGAGTAAATGGGCATATGCATTAATATTCACACTTCAAACTCTCCACTCCTGCTCTTTTTGAAGCAATTTTAGCAGCCTACAATTGTCTCATTAATGGAGGTAATTGAAAAACAATGCATCAAAGATCCTGTGAACGAGACATAGAAAAATACAATCCAAAAATAAACACATGAAAACATGTCTAAACAAACAAAACCTTCTAACAATAGCAATCCCACAACAACGATAAGGTAAGGGTAGAGTGGATGTGTTGAGTCAGAGACTGAAACTAAACAGCTAATTTTGTTGTCAACTAAATACACACACCAACATTGGCTGACATGTGGGTGGCCGCTTCATCTCTCTAGGGGCAAATAATCCACGCTGAGCTCCCGGTGGCTGAGGTCAATTTCACACTCAGGCCTGCTCTAATGTCTACTAACACATACAAATAGATACGAATGCATGTGTGCACATGGAGAAAAGCACACCCCATACAGCCGCTGACTTGAGGGGAAACAGGTGGGTTTAATGCCAGAATCTCATCTTTCACAAAGACCGCACAAGGAGTCAGGAAGAGATATTGCTTTCATATAATTCCATCGATAACACAATAAAACAGAACGGAAATGAAATAAAAGTTCTTGAGAAGTGCTTTGACCAGCAATAATGTTGATCTCCATCCAGCCGGTTTACTAAAAGGGATAATGTTGTCACTGCTAAATATGTGACAAGCTGAGAGCCACCAGGAGTATTTCACCTTGGAACGATTCATCCTCGGTGGCTGCTGGCCCATTCAATGGCACAAAACATCCACTCAGATAATGTCACCAGTAAAATAATCTTTTGTAAAAATCCATACAGGAGTATCACTTTGCCATTTTAACATCTTTCTTTTAAATAACACACCTAAATATGGAGCTCTCATTGATAACATGCCTGAAATGACTCTTGTTGGATGGAGAAAATTGACTTATTCTCAACAGGCACTATCCTGGCACCAAACTGTGAAATATATACTAGTACATTGTGATCTTTTTATTTACCCTTTATACAAACTCTAACCTGCAAAAACTGATATTTAATTTCACTGTGCTCTTTCTTTGTGGTTTCAATGGCTTTTCTTGTAAAACCAGGATCGTCATAATGCAACACTGAATCACAAAAACAGCAAGAACTACAACTGTAACATTTATAACATGATTTGTTATATTCATTTCATCCTGACATGCATTAAAATGAGCAATCCTGACTGTAAATATACACTAACACCGTAAGACGGAGCCCCAGTCCCATTTCATATTTTTACCCTTACCTCTTGTTTGTGCCACCTTGCCCCTGGGAACAGAATTACAAGGGGTAGATGTTAAAATCTTCTATAACGTGAGACAACCCTTCATGACCCTGATTTGTCATTGATATGCTGGTGTTTATGTAACCAGACGCAACAACCTTTGCTGTATATTGCTTTTATGTTATCTTCTGCAGTGGGCTACAAGCAGCCTCCTGTGGTTGTCAGGACGCTCATAATCTGTTCACAACTTAAATTTCACGCCATCAAAAAAGTCATCAAATAAAAAAGAGTCCTGCTTCATTACCAGGCCACCAGCAGTGCTCTGTAAGCCAATGTTAGCAACCTGTGCTCCTACCCTGCCCATCCACACTGATATTAGAGGAGCAATGACAGTGCAGCAACCTCACTGCTGGACCTCTGTTAAATTTCAGGCTTTATATGCCATCAAAGGGGGGTAATAGAACATGCAACATCAAAATATGGGACTGTCGTGCACATATCAGCAATACAATGTCATGTTAGCAAGCAAACAAGTTGGCTACCTACACATCCACATACTAGTGATTTCTTTAGTTATACATGTGTATTTAAAAAAGGACCATTACACATTGAAAATAACATCAAACCAAGATAATGCTTTGGTTATTGTACGTTTTATATCTTTATTAATGAAGAAAATACCTTTGTAGGTTTCTTTTGCTACTTATGCAACTATCTTGCCAATGATGGTTTGTAATGTGCCTCTGAAAAACCTCTATTTGGAGGGCTATATAGCCCTTATACTTCACCATAAATCTATCCAAACAAGAATCGGGACAGTCTACTCCTAGACATGAACGAAAATAATGGAGGAGTAAGGACTGAGTGGTAGGGGCAAGGGATATACTGGGATTGGGCCTAATTATGTGCAGTGTGCACATCTATTCTTTGGCTATGAGTTACTTCCTCTCTCAGTCAAAGAGAAGGTACGATCTGTCTGAATGAGGTAGATTCACTGAAGTGACACAGCTAGTCAGAGACCAGACATCATCAAACATCAAAGTGTCTGGTTGCTAAGGGACCATCTGTTTCATAATGTACTCCACTGAATTGGAATTCTGTTGCATATGCAACAGGATTATAAAGCTGCCCGAGTCTGGGCGCTCAGCTTTAAATATTTCAAGTGTTAATCAAAAATAATGCACTGGGGCTTTGTCAAATGCAAAAATGAAACAAAAAATAAGCAAATAGATTGTGAATGCGATGAACATCCTTCCAACTAGGATGATTATTTTGTCATCCTAACACGTGTAGCTTCAATGCCTCTTTTTTGTCTGGTACTTTTCCAGCAGCTGATGGTTTACATACAGTGGTTTACAGAGAGGCTAGTGCACCACGTCGTTTAAAAAATAACAAAACAAGCTCGGCTGCTGTTGTTCATCCACCTGATGCTTATTATCCTTGTCTGCATTTTGCATGTGTTATACATATTATAAAAAAAGTGCTATTGTACAACTATGCAAGCGTTGGCTGAGACCAACTGCTGCCTTTTCTTGAGACTTCTTTGATATACAGAGCAAACAAGTGTCCTACATCTCAAGTGAATGACATTACTGAAGTGAGTGAAGTTTCTTTATATATTGTAATTTCCGTGAGCAGTGTGCATGGCAGAAAGGGTGACATAAACAAATAAACGCACAGAGGCCAGTTCTTATTAGAGTGCTCCTCTTGATCAACAAGAAACAGAAACATCGCCCATCCTAAATTTTCTTCACTATCTTACAATCATCCCAAGCAGCCATGCACAATGAGACAGCTCTGTTTACCTTGAAAGAAATCAATATAAATACCTCCAGGAACTTATTCAAGCATACATGTCTGTCAATGACCTCAGATCTTTTCATTTAATCTCCTCTTCATCCCACACACCACAATCAGAACCGCCGGTGCTCGACTCACCAGTCGCTGCTACAGCCTTTGCCAATGCAGATTCAGTTCTTTCATATTCAAGAGTATTGACAAATCTTGACTGTATCCTTAATTCCATTACCTGCCTTGACTTTCAGATTCCACATTATGGGCACCTGAGGGGAGGGATGAAAACAAATCTTTTTTAAGGCTATAAATATAAAATTTAGAATGCTGGTTTTATCTTTGAGAAAAAACAGTTTAGGGATGACACAAAATTCACCTTGGACTTGCAGCAACCTGAGGCAAACTGTAAAGAATATGTATGACATGCGCCAATTATGATGTAGGACTACATGAAAAGAGACATTAATACTAACTAACATTTCTTGCAGCATTTTCTTAGGATACTTCACATCCATATGATCATAAATGAGGCTCCACAGGAATTAAAAGTGAAGTTGGTTTAAAAAAAATGTATCTTGATATGTATCTTTCATATAAGGACTCCTGTGGTGCCTTAAATGTATTCTTTGAGCAATATACAGCCAAGAATGTGGTGGGATTTGAACCCAAAATGATGCTTTGTGGACTTTTTGTGAATTTTGATGTGAATGGCTATTTCATGGAGACTAATTGCATTGGAAACAATGGATAATACAGTACTTTAGGTCCGTTGTCGTTTTGTTTTATGGGTATTAATGCTCAGAGGTACTAAACTATGTTGATAGTTTAGTCAATATGAATGATCAGTATGAATGTCTACAATGTTACACATGATAGTTGGTTTTACCCCGTCTCTCCTGATGCCCATTTCCACTTTGCAGTTGTCTGTAATGACGGTTTCTATCTTCTTACATGCTGTTTTGTAGACTCAATAATTACTCTGAATCATTTTGTGGAATCTCTGTTTTATGCATTTTGGTCCCAGGTTGTACCCACTGCTCTGCTGAAAATGCTAATGGAGTCATTACTTGCAGTCTGACAGAAACAATGTTCCAGGGATGATGAATTAAACAATGTCCTCTCTTGTAGTGGGACTTGAGATAACCTCTGAAGCATTAGAAACACAGCCAAGGGTCATCTAAGTTCAAATTTACCGTTTTATTTCACAGAGCAGGGTGAGAGGAAAGTTTAAAAGTCCTGTGTCTCAATCTGAATTAAACAGGTGATGGTTAGTTTAGCTTTGTAAAAGGCTTTGTGCTCGGTTTTAATTGCAGTTTTTGAAAGGCAACCTGCTCATTATTGGCTTACTGCAAGTTCCTATAGAATTTTAACAGCTTTGTTTCAAGGGCTTACATTCATTTTTCTGTCATATTCAGCTGATCATTCATTTCAATTTAATCTCATTCCATGATAGCATTTAATTATTATTCCTCTCATTTAGGTCATTGGTCTACTTCACCATTCATAGGTCAAAATCACTGGACATTTAGATGATTCTGAAACCACTGCTCACATAAATTCTGTTTTTCCTATTCTAGAATAAATAAATAAATAACTGGGGATGGCATTATAAGATTGGCAGAAGTGTTAACTGGAGATGAAAAGGTGCCATCAACCCCTCAGCAAGACATGCTGCTATGATCAGTGTGTTATTGAATCAAAATGAATATGTAAGTAGCAACAGCTTTGCCAAATAACTGAAATCCCTGCACTGCTTGCACTTAACCCTTAAGTCTTTAACCCTGTTTTAACAGTTTTATCTCCCCACTGCCTACTCTCCATCACCGCCAACATGTAGAGTCGTATGCAGTGTGTGGGGGGTTTTTTTTCTGTATTTTTGCGGCAAGCTATGCAGGTTGAGAAGGAGTATCCAATGACAGATAGGAGGATTTGTAACCCTGCTGCAGCTGTTCAACAACCCTCACCATCAGGTGAGCACACCAACAGGTCTCCAGACACAAGACATGCATGAAAGGCAAAAAAAGAGGATCTTAAACAAACAAAGGACTTGCTCTCTTAGGGCTGGGACACATGCAGCGCCTATAACCGCCTGGAAAACACCAGGTCGGGCCCTGGGTGCTACTCTTTTGCCAGCTCTCAAGGGGGCAGAGGCAGGTTGCGCCTAACATTGCGACGCAATCATTACCAGCACTATATAGTAGCATACTTACCAAAAGCCCAGAGATCAGAGCTGATCTTCTTCCAGGTGTTGTTTTTTAAGTGTGTAGTAGGTCTAAAATATTGGTCCATGGGACAGATGTGAAGCTCTGGGTAGCCCTGCACTAAAATGATCAACTTCTTATCCATATTTATCATGACTTATATTTATAGAAGAAAGAAAGATCTGCCAGATGTGATTGGTTGTTTCTTGTCACTTGACTTGCAGTCTGTGTTGTTGCAATCCAAAAGTTGAACTTTGTTTATATCAGGATGCAAACATCATGCCCCCCAAAAAAGGCACTCAGATGCAATTGCATGCCAGCATTGCTCTCCCTTTTGAGTGCACCTTTAATGTGTTTACTTTTACAATAATGGTTTCGAGGGTGCAAAATATGCAGCGTATGTATGTGCCCTTACTGTACATTTCACAGAGGATTTAAAATTGTCACCTAGTTCCCATCCTGCACAAAATGAAGCCATTCAAAGGTTCCAACAGTTTTATGAGTACTCTACATCTCACATGGAGTGCAGCTTTTCCAAATCTCGTGCTCAGCTTAGCAAATCCAAAATAATGGAAGAAGGAAAAAAATTAAATCCAACATTTTCAAGCACGGTGTTTATAAAAAGATACGTGTAGTGTGTTCTTTCAGTTGACAATAGTGAGAAAATGAAGATAACAAGGCGGGGAGATAGTAGTGCTATGGTGGCAGTGTCTTGGGTCTTTAGATCTCAGTTTGGAGAACCATTACCCATTCCTTGTCCATCCTCTGAGGCTCTGAGGGCCGACCAGGCACACCGGGGTGACAGAATCAGGAGGAAAATGAGAAAAATAATTGGAAGGTCAGATTTGATAATGGCCACTCCAGTGAAAAACAAGCTCTTAATTGGTATAAGGGCTGCTTGGTGAGTTTTCAAGGTAAAATGTGAAAGCACTCATTATCCTTTCTGTCTCGCAGACGCTGCTGCTACCTCGCAGGCCATGGCAGGGATAGCTTCCGCCTTCATTCGCAGTGTTGAGCCATGACATGAGGCTTCATGGCCTTTTTGTCGGACCCAGGCTCCACTCTAATGAGCCATTGAGAAAGCATTAGAACATGTTGGAGGGAAATATTCTGGGTGAGAAGTAAAGTTGTGTTTGAGAAAAGCAGGTGTCAGAGTAATTGCATTCTTTTTTTTTTGGCTTTTCAAGTAACAACTTGAAATGTCACCTTCTTGAGTTAACTTTTCTCTTCTTCTCTGTATCATTGTTAAACTCATCAGGTTGCAGCATGGGTACACGGCTGTACAGCGGGATTGAGAACATGAAGCTCTCTTTCTCTCTGACTGCGAATCCCACTAAAGCCCTGGTATCACCTGTGAGAGCTGGGAACTTGGCTTCAGGAGCCGTAGTGAGTGTTGCGTGGCAGAATGAGTGTCACCCTGCAGGACGAGTCCTTTCATCAAGCTTCCCTCTTACTCTGACCCTGCCATCTGGGAAAGCAGATGATACTAATGAGGGATGGCTCCTTGTCTCCTGGCACCCAACACACACACACTGCTCCCATTGTGCTACACTGTCCCTGCTGCCCCCTGGGAGTCACAGACACCGCTCATTACGCAAACATACACACAAAGATGGACAAAAGACAGGTACGCAATGGTATGGGATGGTTTAACAGCATGAGTGAGAATTTCTGATGCTTTACCATGAAACAAGAGGCATCAAAAACATTTAACTTTTAACACGTTGCAATGCAGCAGACAGTAGTGGGGTAGACTTTCCTGTTGCTGCACCGTATTCTCTTTTTTTTTTTCTTAAAGGGTCTGACAGTGACAGTGGATGGGTATAGGTGGTGGGGGGGTTACTTGGGTTAGCATTGCTTCTGCAGGAACTGGAAAGGAGTGACTTCTTTGAGACGCAAGGGTCAGACAGGGCTAATTAGTCTGCAGCGGCCCCTCAAATTTCTGCCCTGGGATATTAATGAAGTGATCCATAGGAAAGCAGCTGCTCGCCACACACGCCCCCACCCCCACCACCACCACCACACCATCCTTCCCACCTCCACAACCCATTGCAACCTCCATTCCCCCAGCCCCCCTGCCGCTCTGCGACTCTACCTAGGAAGGGCAGCGCTATGCCAGGGGAGAAGCCCATACAACCCCCCCTGAGAGCATGACAGCTCCCGATCGATGGCCCCGGAGCAGGAGGCGGATGAGCAAAGGGGTGGGGTGTGCAGCTGTGCGTGTGTCGCCATGCCAGGAGAGGGTGACAACAGCCTGGCTTTGTGTCCTACATCAACAGAAAAATAATGTTTCCACAGGAGTGAGCACAATGGTTTGAGGAATGGTTGTCTTGTCTCCATATTTTAACTATTTCTGCCTTCCTGTGGTGAGTCGGAGCCTCGCTGTCATGAGTAACTACTGAGGTAAAGCTTATTAGAGTCTTCACTGGTAGATCTGCTCAGAAGCCTCCGTCACAGGCAGGATGTTTTCCTGTCATTTCTTCCATGAACACACAGTCCATGCAGTAAATGTCACACCAACTAAAGTATGTGTCTTTCACATAGCTATGAAAAAAAAACCTGGCTGGAGACATTCTGAATATCAGAGACATTTTCAGACACAGGGAAAGATAAAAATATGTCTCCCTTGTTACAATCCATTCAACATGCTGCTTCAAATTCAAATGGGACAAACCTTTCGAGACAGAATAAACAGACTGACAGTCAGTTTAATTTTGAAAAATCCACACCTATCAGCTCTTGCCCACATCAAAAACTGTGAGAACAAATCAGAAGACAAATCTCTGATCTCAACATCCTACAGAAAAATGTCAAAAGAGGAGAAATGGATTCCTCTGTTTGGGTTGACGGATGTTACAATGCATGAAATGTGGAAAATTGCTACTACTAAGTCATTTTTTAGGCATTTTGAGGCAAACTAGCTAAAGTGAACAAAAATCCAAGATGACATAAATTTTAAAGCTTTTCTTTTCCCTAGTTTAAAACACCAATGTTTTTACCTAACTGTCAAATATTACCTTTCTAACCCATCTGCTTGTCATGGCACTGTTGCAGTCTGGGTCTTCTCACTTATCAAACTCAAGTGCTTCTTGGACAGTACATGGAGCAATTTTGCCCTGAGTTGAGCCTCTCGGGCAGCACTTCCTCTCAGGCTGTGTGTTGCCTCAACAAGCCAACAGCTTGGCAGCAAGAGCTGCAGGAGAGGTTTAATTCAGGGCAACAAGGTCCCTGACATGCCTGTGCAACACTAGCCACAAAGGCCCAATGGGCAAGATGGGCATCTAACCTGACAAACAGCAAAACAACTCATGAGATAAAAAAAAAATAATAATCCAAACATTAGGAATTCTGTATTAACACATTGCATTAATGCAATTCATCCACCCTATTACCTCTTGGTAATGGTTTGGTTTGTTTGTCTGTCAACAGAATTACGGAAAAACTACTGGCCTTATTTTCATGAAACTTGGTGGCAGGGTGTAGCATGGGCCAAGGAATAACCCACTCAATTTTGGAACGGATACAAATCACAGTGCAGACACACAAATAACTTTTCAATTTTGTTGACAATACAAGATAGGGCACTTGGCCTTGGCAAAGGTCTGTGCTCTCTGAGTGCCCTTCTAGTCAATTTCATAATTGGCATCAACTTGGATCTGCTGTTACAGAAAATAATAACTGGCTCAAATCTCACAACAATTGTTGCATCTTTCTTAACAGCAGGGACCTTTTATTATAAGCTAGCATAAATTCATTTGCATTTCTCATTTCCATTATCACTGATACTGATGTCTGTTGATGTCAGCACACTAGAAAATGGGATTTTTCACTTAAACAAATGTCCTTGAATGAGGTGCGGGGGGTTAATATTCCCAGTGTGGAGTTTTCCCCTAAAGGCAGAGGCATCATTTAGCTCTTGCAAGCTGAGGTCTTTAGCAGAGTGAAATCTCTGTCTTGTTACGGCTCTGACAGCTTATTCTGCGCACATCCAGTGTGACTGCAGGGGGACCAGAGACAGAGCTGAAGGTCAGTAGGCCAGTGTGAATGAGAGCACCTCTGCAATTGAAGGTGAGTTGTTGTGAGAGGTCACTGCATGAATACCGAATGAGTCACATGGGCCCACAAGTACTGAATCAATGAGTTTTTCACGACCGTGATGATGGAAATGAAAAATGGATATGCAGAGGAACCTCCAAACCATCTGGGAAAAAATAGAAAAATAACAACCTTAAAATTCAAAATAATGTTTTAAGAGCAATACAGATGGTGTCTGTGCTCTTGAGCGCCCATGCAGACTGCATAAACATGAATTCTTCCTACGTCTCATGTGTCATAACAAAATGTCTTGTCAGAACAGAAGACAGTGGTGGATAAGCCTGCTACTGTGAACAATATGAGATTCTTTTGATCATCTGCTGAGATCCAATCTTTGGGTAAACAATTGCCAGTGGCATCTAGTAATGACACATTTTACAGATGTCATGTACTGCCTTCCCCGAAGCACCCCCATTACAGCAGGGTGTCAAAACTGTGACCCCTTCTCTCTTTCATCTTCACACCTCTTAATGAACAGTCGCACTCCCTGAACTTTTTCCTTTTGATTGACTTTTACCTTTTCTCAGCCTCTGCACAGTACCCTGATGGAATCGGTGGTTCGGCCCATGAAGTCAAATCCCTGATGACAGAGTTAACCCTTGGTTGGCTTTGATTTCCCAGTAAACAGTACTGTGTTGTGGTTCATGAGTAATTGAACACTATTGATTTGAAGGTCTGGGGGTGACAATAATGAGGTCACATATCAGGCGACAGCAAACAAGGCTGTGAAGACAGCTTACTTCTCGATGACACACACACACCACAAGAAATTCTTCTCACCTATACGCTCCATGATAGCATCGCTATCCACTGTCTTTGGCAGCACTTGCTTTTGCTCTCCTTATCTGCCTCGCTGTCAATACAGACAACCCTCTGCTCCACTGGGGGCATGGGGCGGTATTGACATTCAGCTCAAGCCCACAGCTCTGAGTGGAGTCCAGGGTGTTGCACATGAATTATGCATGTCTTGACGCCAGGGTGCTGAGCAACACCAGTGCCATCATAATTGAAACAATTGAAAAGACAATACCAGATGGGTCAATAATTAGACAGCAGGAGGGGGAAACTTGATCCGGACGCTCCCCTGCTTGCCCTGCCAACCTAACCACCACGCACATGGAGGGGACCTTTACCGACACGTCCTGGACCCCTACGGTGCACAGCCACGTGCTGCATAACATGCTGGATTGTGTGTGTATGTATGTGTGCCTGTGTGCAATTATTAAAAGAGAAGATTGCAAACTTTCATAGAGCGATCACTTCTTAAGCAATGCTGCAGTAACAGTGCTCCCAATTAGAAATCCTATATCTTATGGTTTACACTATTAAAAGTTTCTTGAAGTGCTGGATAAGTAAACTTTGTGGATCAGTAAAAACTGCCAGAAACAGTCACTGTGTATTGTTTGTCAAAACCTTGTCGCCTTGGATTAGCTCTCTGACGTTATTCATTGGTGTCTCTTGGTCTGTGGAAAACAGAGGCAGGTGACTGATCCTTCCCTCCAGCCCTGCACTTTCATAAATCCATACTGAGGGCTCCCAGCAGATCCATTACACTCACTGGTCTCCTGGCCAGAGCAACGACTCAAGGTGATCACCATAAAACTACTTGCCACAGAGCCGTTTCTCACCTTGCAATGCCTTTAAAACAACCTGGGAAACACAGGCAGCATGATGGCAGGAACACGAGCACCTCGGGCCAACATATGTCATAAAAAGGTATAAGCAAACATGTCCTGGTTTACTGCCGTCAATAGTCAGTTTAAAGCCAGTGCAAAATAAATCTATGATATATGTGATTACATAAAGAAACAATTATTTGTATAATTGCTGTAGGCAAAGAGGCAATTTAAGAAAATGGACTATTTTCTCTCTTTTCCCTCGATTGTTGCTGAGTGTAATTAAACAGCCTACATGATGTCTTTCTGACGATCACTTAATAGTGCTGGATATCATATCAAATCTAATTTATTTTTAAATACTAACAAGAAAGTATGATATTACACATTTACTCTCTGCAGTCCTAAACCTCCTCGTCATGTCCAATTAGTTTCCGCATGCTGTTTTTGGTTGTCAAGGTGCAGCACTAAATTTATCACAGAGGTGAAATACTTAATTACTGTACTCCTACAACCAAACTGCTGTGAGACATTAAGCTACACAGATGTCAAACTTTGTTTTATTCCATAAGGTGTGAACAATAGGGTCAAGGAAATAAAAAAAGAAAAGAATTAAAGGTAAGAAATTCAAACAGCCTTGGGCCATAAAATCCACCCAAGTACACAAACTTTAATTTCCTGGGAACATATTGATCGAGACAGCACTTAAACCAAGGTACACGCAAATCTGGGAAACACCCCAACACCATAACGTTAGCAAAAAAAAGTTTTATTCCCATTTTATGGAGTCTCATTTCCGTATTTCTCAAAAGAGGTGCCCCTGAAAGCACACATAGGCTCCTGTGTATTGGTCCCATTCCCCATTAGGGTTTATAGAGAGCCATATGCACTTTTATGGGAAGGTTAATGGTTTTTAAGGGCCGCAGCGCAGGTCTAAATCCACAGCATTAAACCCAAGAATGGCAACCTGGGATACACACATAGGTCACATGACTATATATTTAAGAATGTAGCATATACTTAACTAACTGGCTACCAATGTCTCCATCCCCTCATATCCTCAGCAGAGGGATTCTGGGATGTGAAGTGAAAAAAGAAAAAAAGACAAAACCTGTCAACGCTTACAATCTTAAAAGCCTAATGAGCGGAAGTAACCATAGCAATTTAGTGAAAAGAACATCAAAGACTAGGGAGCAACTATTTAGGCAGGCAGTATTCATGCATAATTAGCTGTGAAAATGGCACTACAGGAGTCTGTTACTCCCTGTTCTTAATTAGTTTTTATCCTTAGTCTTGGATGAGAGGTAAACAAAGCCATCAGATTAAAACTTTGCTTTTCTTCCTGAGACAACAACACTGTCAACATTGGAGACATGCTAGTGTTAGCCATAAACTGTGCACTATTATCCCTGGGGAATGAGTGGCAGTGTTCTGTATTGGTCTTAGTCACAGTATAAGGGAGCCTGAAGCCCTGCTTAACACCACAATGCTGTTGTTGTAGCGAGACAGTCAATCTCTAAAATAGAGCATATAATTAAATTTGAATAAAGACAGCTAGATGTTTAAAGGGTTCGGTGTAAAGGAAAAAAAGCTTCTCACCTAACAAGAAAAATAATTCAGGCACTAATTCTTTGTTGAGGCACTGTGTAGCCTTACTCTACATCTACCTTTACTGAGTCTGCTGTGCAGGTAGCATCACATTATGTTTCCTTACTCAGCAGCCATTTGTGACAGACTGCCCTATTGATTGATTTTAGATCAAATTGCACAGGAGCTCCTATGAGGCTATAAACAGTGGCAAAAATGTCAAAAACATCTCTTAAAGGTCAAAGTGCACACACTATTTTCTTTTGTCTTATTTGACAAAATGAACACAGGCTGGAATACACAGGCTGCACACACAATAGTAAACAGAGCAAATCAAATGTTTTGGTGAATTTCGAAAGATTTTGGGAAGCTTAGCTGTTTAGATAATTAGTATGTCATATCCGTTTAAAATGGCGAATTGCTGGAGTTAGATTAGAACCCAAAAGTACATCAAGAAAACTTTGAGGAAATGTTTAAACACATAAAATGTAACAATGTAAGGGGATTTTCCTTATAAAATCACAAAAAGTCATGAATAGGATGTTTTTCGGCGAGTTTTGGAGCCAGGCCTGATGGGGGCTGAACATGTGCCACTAATGTTAAGATGTAAAGCGAACTGCAGCCTGATTAACTCAAATTGCTTTTCAAAAGAATCAGGGGCTTGAAAAACAGAAGCCAGAGTACAAAGAGAACAAGAAAATAAAAGGAGCAGAGAGGCAATGGCCAAATTTCTGGCCAAAAGAAAATGTGAAGAAGCAGTGGGTATGACAGGCGAAGCTGAACGTGGCAGTGATGAGGAGCTTGGCACACTAGCAAACAAAACCTGCTGTAGCGAGCTCATGTTTAAGCCAGAGTGAAGATACTGGTATTATACTGTATAAATGAAAATGTACCAACATGTCATGCTATCTTGTCAGGAAGGGGCTAAATAACACTCCAAAATAAGGCTAGATATTGGCAAGGGAAAAAGTGGCATTGCCATTTTTCAAAATGGTGTATTTGAATATTTCTGCATCTTGGGTCCCTGAACAGTCTTGGAATTGCATAAATTGGGCATGACTGGAAAACTGAAACTCTTGTGGATTTAATGAGCCCAATTGTATTCATGTTTGATGATGTAAGTCCCCATAGTAGCCATTCCATTGTAGTGAGACCATTTGAAATTGCCCTTGTTGGTATTAGAGGAAGAAAACAGCATTTTTTTATTAATCCTCGAGGGGAAATTCAATTTTTTTCTCCCTGTTGTAATTTACATGCTACATACACACAGCCTCAAAATATACACATGTGTACAAACAGGACCTATACACATGCATTAATTGGAGAGATGTTAGAGCAACAGGGCTGCCCATGGACAGGCGCCTGAGCAGTTGGGGTTTGGGCGCCTTGGGGCCTCAAGGGCACCTTGACAGCGCTCAGGAGGCAAACTGGCATCTCTCCAGCTTCCAGTCCACTCTCTGTATTTTGGTCGATACAAGGACTTGAACCAGCAACCCTCCAGTTCCAAAGCCAAGTCCTTATGTGCTGAGGTACTGCTGCCCCACAAGTTAGGGGTGGGTGGTGGTCTTGTTGGAGTTGGTGTTGGTGACAGGCCCATTTTGAAAAAAAATGGTCCCCCTGTATAAAATTCCTAATGGCTGGCCTATTCCGAATCCCTCATATTCCCCAAATCCTTCACCTGATGATGCAAACTTGGACAGCAGAAAGAGCCAATTCAGTCATTACCTTAACAAAACTAAGAGACTTTAAAACATGGGAGACGAAAGTTAGAATACAAAACAATGATAATTATCTAGAAAAAGAAAGATCCTCCTAAGTTTCTCAGACACTCCAGCCAAGTATGGAATAATTATGTTATTGTTTCCAGTCTGTTTCTCTCCCCCTGTGTTACTTCTATAGATTTTCTACCTGGATGACAAATCTGTTTTCCCTGCTTCTTACTGCACTACGACTGCATCATTATCAGTTGTAGAATTTTGGGAAAATGAGGTTGAAAATCAAATAAAAAGTAGTGAAGTCAACCTTTAATCTCATGAGGTAATTCTACACATACATACAGGTAAAATATCAGGATTTAAAAAACAATATTTTGCAATCTCCAAAGATGGCGTAACTAGAATCTGTCCTGTTGATGGATAATGAAAAAATACCATTCAACATTAAATCAAAATTTAAATAAATGTAACACACTCTGGCAGCGGCAACACTTCAATAGTGACGGTTGTGTGTGTGTGTGTGTGTAAATGTGCCACCACTGGGTGATGAACCCTTTATAACGACAGCCTTCATTACACCAGGCTTACTCATGGACAGATGGGAAGGCAGGACTGCATTAGAGCTGCTGCCACATTCCACTTCAAACCTGACCTTCCAGTGGTCCCACTTCATCTGCCACCCACAGGCCCCCTCCTGATGCATCACTGTCATTCTGGGGCTCAGGCATTCCTTGCTGACCCCCCTATCACGACTAAACAACCAACCCGCCACACAGGCTGTAGCGGCTCCTGCACCCCATTATTCCAAAGGCCTCTCACCTCCTATTTTCAGCCAGTTTTTGGGTGAGACCACCACACTTTCTTTCTGCTAGTGTTTACCCGATCACTCAAGATGCCACCCCCCCCCTCCTTCTAGTTTCCTGGTGATGAATGACCGTTGGCCGTCTCACTGACAGCTAGGCAGCTGATGCCACATAATTACAGTATCACCGTTTAGGCAAAATTACCAAATTACTCCAGTCCTCAAGAGGCCTGGAAGACTGACAGGCTAGCCAACAAAGGAAACACAAATATCTGAAAAGAGAGAGACATGGAGGACTACTTGGGCCTTTACAGGCGAGCAGTGAAATTAGGTTTGTTCTGTTCCTTGAGAGTGCACCCATTACAGCCAATGAGAAGCTGGAGAGTGAGTTGATTAGTCTGGAGAAGCAGAGGCACTTTTTCTCTCATAAATAATGCGAGAAAACATCTGGCCTCTCCTTGATATCCGATCTTCCTTTTCATTCTCAATTTATTTAATCATTAATTCATCTTGAAATTTTGGAGATTACAATCACAAACAGCTTAAAATTTCATCCCAACAGCAAGGTCTGACCATTATCTTTTATGCATCAAAGGTTTATTAGTTTTTTAAAAAAGTTTATCTGAGAAGTATTTCTCACCTTTCCTTGATTTAATTCCCTTGTTTGATTTGTTTTGCAATTTTAATACATGAAAGATTATCATTTAAAAAACTACTTTCGCTTCCGTTACAACAAAGTGGAACTTTCACATTCAAAACTATTACTACTTCATCCCACAATATCTAACAGGCTGAGTGAATGAAGGTACCAGACAAAATAATCAAAACTGTCTGAGAAAGTCCGAGGTAGCCCCCGTCTGGTAAATGGAGTGAGCATGAAGTGATGAAGTGACATTTATGATGTGAGTGCTAACAGTGAGCAGTGGAGAAGATGTTGACTTAGCACTGTGTCTGGTTAGAACTGTGATGGCCACCAGGGTTGAGCTAAGCCCCACTAATTTATCTGCTACAACAAAGGATTTCTTTCACCCGAGCCTCGAATCCAAAATGAGAAAAGAAAAAAAAGCCCACCTTGAAACAGTCACAGTGCGTCTATTTGATCCATTATGTAGAGATAAAGTACATTCTGTTCAGCCTTCTGCCATGTTAGCCATTTCATTTGTGAAAAGTAGGGCAAACAATGTTAACAATGCACTGCTGTTACATGAAAATCTTATAAAATGTGTTATTTTTATACTTTGGCTTTTAAGGATTACAGCCCTTCTGTGGCCTGACAAAATTCAATGAACCGCTGGAATTATGGGTCTCTAAAAAATTCAGTGGATAAAGTAAAAAATGTATGGTGGTCAATCTATAAACAAGGTGTTTCGATAGTTCCTAAAATACTGAAGTGAGTAGTATGAGACGATTGACGTTCAAATAACCCACCTATCTGAATGACATTTAACTCTTAAATTACATCTCTCTTGCTGATGCTGCGGGACACATTAAAATGCATTAACAACACAATGAAATTCCAACTTGAAGGACAACAGTAGAACATCTTTAACAATTAACAAATCATGGGGTTGTTCGATGGCCCTCTGAAAGTGTCAGCCCCGCTGGATGTGATGGGGCGGGACTGCTTTGATAAACATGCTCGGCAGAATGATAATGTTCTAGGGGGTAATTTAATCAGAATGAGCTATATGTCACTTACTAATAGTGGGCACTTTGCTGTGATTTATCTGTGTTTGCTGAGTGGAGAGAGACGGAACAGACGGCCTGGTCTCCCAGATTAAATAGGGCATGGGAAAGATTCCTCACGCTATCAGGGAGAAAAATTTATCACAGGCTGATGATTAGTATTATTAGCACAGGTGCAGTTACAGTAAACACCAGAGACTCCCATTTTGTACTGAAAGGGAGCAGTAGATAAAGAAGGAGGTGAACTGAACTGGGAAGCTTCTCCCAAAGGTGTTTTGTCTAACTATGGTCCTGTAAGTTCCACTGAAGCTTGCCTCTTTAAGTACAGTCTGAAACAAACATTCAAAACCACTACCACAAAGTTCACGGCAACACCAGCTCTGGTACTCTGGCTGTCTTGTTCAACTTTAGCCGCTATCTCTCACTGTGACAATATAAATAGGAAAAAAAACAGGAACAGAAATGGCAAAAACAAAAAGAGACTTGTCCTGTACATTATGATGTGATGACATCTCAAGAACCACATCCTAGAAAATGCTAAAAGCCCTGCTGTTCAATGAAATAATAAAAAAAACCTGATGACATAAAGCCTCCTAAGTCCTCAATTCATCACTCGCTGTGAGTGGATTTGCATGACCTTGATTGATTACTTTGATAACCTTCATTTTAGCTTAGTAAGACCTCCAAATATTGTAGTTATAAGCACTTGACTGTTTTAGCAGCTTATGTAAAACATCTCAAGAAAACTAAGGCTACAGTTTTTAACATTAGTGCTTCAAAGGAGCTAAAAATAAAATCTAAATATATTTCTCCTTAATTAGAGTGTAAATCATGGACCATAGGGGGAGGTTATAGAAATGGCAAGAAACAACTATATATATATCAGTCTATAAATCTCTGTCTATCCGAGGACACTAATGGAGTTTAGGGACCTCTTATTTGAACTGCACTGCTGCAAAGTGAAATGACCCCCGCTCACAGCTTCTAGTGCACAAGGCTTAGCAGACACTTCTAATGTTATTAAAGGGAACACACCCCTGGCTGTAATAGTAGTTATAGCTAGCATATGGATTCACTGAACACACGAGGCAAGCAGGCATGTGTGGCAGCAGCAAGTAAAAACTAAATAAATGTCAGGGCCGCGTGTTGTCCTAATGAAGCTCAAGTGTACAATGGAGGAGTGCGGAGAAGTGCCCGGTCAATGTAGAGACAGAGAGCCGGCTGAGTGTGCTCCAAACAGTTAGCATCCAGTTTTAGATTAGAGAGTAATCAAAGGTCTGCCAGCGGCTCGATGCTGCATGGATAAGGTTGTGTCTCTCCACACTATCAGAGTGGGCTGGGTGGAGGCAATACTCCAAAGGCTGAAATATATAACCTTACAACTGATAAGTCAGAGTAAAAAGCACTTCCATATGAATCCCAATGAGCTCTACTTCTCTAGAGGGACCAGTTAGCAAAATAGCAGACCGAACTATTTCTCTGCTCAATGAGATTAGACACACTTTAGAGATAACAATGAATACAGTATTCATATGGTACGTGCTGAGTAAATTGTTCCATATATGTAAAAATACAGCTGGTGCTTCCTGTATGGCTGAAGCTCAAAAAACAATTTTTAACATATAATTAACAAAGACTAAAATAGAAAGAGGCAACTGTTATGACAGCAACATGACAAAATAAAATGTTAGCCCTCCTTTCTTGTATCCAAATATGATTTATTATTTAAAGCATATACTTAGAGCTCAGAGAATAATGGGTAGGGGGGAGAGAAGCAAAACAATAAACAGTAAAACGTTTTGAACTGTCAATCTAAAGTAGCCCTAGGGAGGAAAACAAAACTGGGTAAAAGATTTCAGATGAAACTGGAGAGTGAAAACTCCCGACGTCTATCTAAAAAGTTCCTGTGGGACGTTAACTTTCTCAGGCAGACCTCTGGTTTGAACTCTAAATACCTTCTAGGTCTACTGTGACAGGTAGGGCTGAAATGTGCAAGTGCAGATTAACCCGCGAGGTCTTTGCTAAACATTATTAGTGTGGACCTGTGGAGCAGCATAATAATGACGAGATTCAGACAAGTCTATTGTAGAGTGCAGTCACTGCAGATCATCCTCAGATGTGTCACACATCTAAATTACAATGACACCTTGTCACACACAGTGAATCGTGTGGTGGCCCTGAGGATCAAAATACAATATTTCAGAAAACAAAAACATTTCAGAAAACACAACAACAGACTGACAGACAGTGATGATCCAATCAGTGATGAGAAATCATTGTCCAATACATGTCTTCCTATCTGCGTTTGAGTTTCAGAAAATGCTGTTGTGTTTTCTGAAATGTGTTTTCTAGAATATGTGTTTGTGAAACCCTGTATTTCGAAATGTTTTCGGAAATGCCTTTGTTTTCTAAAATGTCGTGTTATGTTGAATGTTTTGTGAAAACTTGTGTTTTGTTGAATGTCATGTTTTCTGCAACACTGTTGCCTAAAATGATATGGTTTATTTTTAATATGTTGTTTTGTTAAATATGTTTTGTGAAATGTTGTGCTTTCTGCAGTGATGTGTTTTCTGGAATGTTTTTTGGAAATGTCGGGTTTTGTGAAAAGTTGTAGTGTCTGAAAGGTTCTGTTGGAAACATCATGCTTTTTAAATGTCACCTTTTATGAAATGTTACTGTGTCTTGTGAAAGGTGTTATGTGAAATTTCGAGTTTTCTGAAAAGTTTTCTGTTTTGACCCTCAGGTCCACAGTAGAAGAGGGTGTTTAACTATGCAAACTAAACAAGATCAATGAGAAAACAGCAGAGCATTCTTGTTCAGTCACTCATATTTTATTTATGGAAGAGAGTTAGCAGTTAATTTTCATAAATTTATTCTAATTTGGCTTCAACCAACACTGTTTGCAACAGATTAAAGCTCCTGCACACAAACTTTGTTTGCAGCAGAGTTAAGCTGCAGTCAATCCTTATAAATGGTATTTAATGGCACTTTTTGATTAAAAGACATAATAAAGATAAATATAGTGTGTATGATCAGAGCTGTCTTGAGTTTTGCTTAGGAGTTATACATTATCTTCCACTAATTACCAAAGTTTAAAATATATTATTCACCAAATCTATGTTAATATTCAGTGTGATTATGTGAGAAGATACTTTTGATTCTTTTCTTTTCTTTTAAGAAAAAATATATCACACCATCAGTGCCCTTAGTGCCTACTTTCCCTGTTCCCTAATGCCTGGCCTGAAAACTGAAACTGAAAATAATGCCACATATAACAACAACACACAACATGTTTTTTTGTGTTCTCAGAAGAAGTACCTGAGCCAGAAAGGCACCATACTGGCCAGTTCTCAACTCATTCATCATCCCATCAGGTGAGCGTTATAAGCATGCTTTCTTTGAGCCATTCAATATCGTCTTGTCAGACACTGCACTGCTAATGCACTTTAAACACACTTAAAATAATGTCCCACAGCAAATGTTCACAGGTGACTTAATGATGTCTGTATCTACAAAGGACAAGGCTACAGACAGGCAATACAATGAACACCATTATAAAGATTTCAGCAGTTGAAGTGGTACAAAACAACCACAGGTGGTAAAAAGATAAGATGCAACAACTGTAGCCATTCTTAACACCAGAATGAGTACAATCCACAATGTTTCTGTTCATTTCAACCTTTCAAATGATCTTTTTTTTGACAGCTGAAGTCGACCATACTATTCTGTTATTTATCGTTGTGTCCCGGTCTACAGCTTCATCTACTATTTGGTGTGAATTGCACTTACTGTGTATATTTGGCAGGCAAACCCATTCTAAACTTTTAATTTGGTCACTTTTAAGGCACAGTGCGACCTTAAATGTTAATAATGAACAATTGTGGACGATGCTGCACCACAGGTATAGTAATAAATATGTGACTTAGCTTGTTACACTTGACATCATATTTTCATTTGATCATTAATCTATGAGCAGATGAGTAACTTGTCTAACATGAGGGCAAATAGACAATTTCCTTGTCATATTGATGTAACAGACCGTTTTTTTGGATTCTTTCCGCTATGGTAGGTGGGTAATTACTGTCATTGATTAATAATCCTGGGCCAGCCCCATAATAATCAGTCCCACATGTGCTTGGCCCTCTTAAAGGAAAGGCTCATTTGCCACTGGGATTCACAGCCTAAACTGCTTAGTGGGATGTAATGGAGAGCAATTTTCTTGTCTTGAGAAAAAAAAAAAAAAAAAAAAAGGGATGGGATGGGGTGGGCTAGCCCGGTCATTTTCCATTGCCTCAGCACATCAAATCTCCAAACAAGGACAACTCTGATTTCAGATCAACTGCTCTTCTCCCTGTGGGCAATAAGTAGTTTTCAAGAACACAAGGAAGCATTTTATTGCTCTAACAGTTATTTTGAGTATCATGTTTAAATTGCAATTTCTCCATTTCTTACAAAAATAACAAAATTGACCAGCGTAATCCTTTGTTGAATGAATACAATACACCGTGGGTGATATCTCTAAATAACACTTAAGACTCCATAAACGCTTCAAGATCAAGAGAAATGGCTAAATTCATACTGTAATATAATGGATCGCTTATTTCCATGTATTGTTGGCAAAGTTGTGAGATGACTGCTGTGGGTTCAGCTTGAAGCCAAGCCTAAATCCCTAAAAATTTAATTAAAAGCAAAGTGATTTACAGTTTGTTCTGCATTATTCAGGGTTTAGATTTCCTTATTTCCAATTATATGCAGTGGACTGGATTTCAGAGAGGGAGGCCCCAAAGAAGAGTGCAATCCTCTGAGAGATTTATGTGTTTATAGAAAATTGTGAAAAGCAGCCTAATGTTCAGGGCAAAACTGAGAAGAGAATGCCCAAATTGGATATACTGGGCATTGCCAAGATGTAAACGGTAAATGGTCCATCTGTCTGCGCTCTTCTCACTCTTGGAAGAGTCGAGGAGCCACCATCTGCAGATATGCGTCAGCAGAAGCAATTTTACTTGCAATGAGAGTGTGAGTCCACATGTGTGCATAGAGACCTGCAGGCACACATTCATTACATTTTGTAGATACATGTGAAAAAAAAGATAAATGCACTGATTATGCTTCTAATTAGAATTTATATTGGTGTGTGTGCTAGAGCTAACATTTCTTGGACAAGACTTAGTTTGTTCACGTGTTGTTTGTCACTTCAGTGTCTAATGGTATCGTTAAACAATTTACAAGTCTTTACATTTGACGTCTGACAGCCTACAGAAATCAATCTGTGACAGCGCTAACAACAACTCCAACTGCTTTATTTTCCAAACACCCACTATGACCATAATAATATTTCAGCTGGCTAACTGTTTTGACAGACAAGACAATGAGATGAGAAAACTAACTCCACAAACAACTTTCGATATAGTTTTAATTAGGCATATTTTCTCTAAAAAACATGCTCAATTTCTGTTTAAGTAGAAAAGCTGGTATGTAGCTGTTTAATTGCTTATGAATATAACTCTACTTTCTGCATAGTTTCAGTAGCCACCTCTGTCAATTATCCTGATGATCCATCTACCCTGAGTAATGACATGAGGCTCAAGTTAATCATTTCATTAAACAAATATTGCAATTAATTTTATGTCAATTTTAATCATTTAATGCATTTAGTTTTAGCCACAGCAGCGGGCCATTAACATAACATTAACTTTCAATTAAACTAATATACACTGACATTTCACTGCAGGCTTTTATCCTTTTTTGCTACGCCTACATGTAACATCCCATAATTTGGGGAAATTCAAAAATGTGAAAATTGTGTGTTGCCTTGTTTGTTTACTTTGTTCGTTGGTGAGGGGGTGGACAGACTATTATTTGAGATTTCATAAACCGAATAGATTGTTGTTCGCAGTCATGGCAGCTTTATAATGTGCGTGTAGGTGGAACAAATAAGTCAGAGACGGAAATTAATGGAAGACGAACAAAATCCAAACAGTGGATAGACTTTCGGAACGAGTGAGATCTCTTGTCAGAGCTGAGCGCTCACAAAGAAAAGTCAAGCGGTTGTCAGTTTCCAAGAGCAGACGGGAGAGACAACGCCGATGATGACAGTGATCAGAGTTGGAAGATAAGAGGATGATACCGGCTGGGAGTAAAGATAGCTCTAATATGAAATAACATCACGTTCAAAAAAGAACTGGCTGTTCCCGGTAAAGAACTACACAATCTATTACGATTTATCAGCACAGAGAAGGTGTTTTGCCCAGAGATAATTACAATAACAGCACCCGGTGGCAGTGTGATTGCTCCCAGGTGACATTGCAGGTTATTAAATTGTCATGGTGCACCCTGTTTTGGCGCTGCAGACACTTGAACTGGCTGCCCACAAGACTGACTCACAGTTTATCTGCTCCATTTGTTTGACATCTTTACGACATACCGTATTAACACAACCTAATTTCATCTGGGCCTCAATGTCTTCTCTTGGCTGTCTCATGGAAATCCTTCAGGGTTAGGTTAGGACTGCTGGGACGTTTGTCTCGACCGAATTACACCAAGTGACATTTCTTCTATCCTATCGTGTTTTCCATTCCAAGTTTGCAAGGGAAGAAGCTTGTGACAAACTTTAAAAGTGACACACGTAGACAATTATCAAAAGAAATTAGCTTGGAAATGTGTATCATAAAAGTCGTTCAATTCTGAGAGGAGGTGACACACACACACACACACACACACACACACACACACACACACACACACACACACACACACACACACACGCGCACGCACACATACACAACACAAACTTTCTTAGACTTGATTACAAAACATTACATCAATGATAGAGATAAAAACAAAGAAAACAGTGCAGTCCCTCTTCTGATCATTTATGGCGTGACAGTAAGAGTTATGTGATCCGTTAACAGAATAAATCAGGGATGAAAAATCAATCAAATTAAGCAACTAATAGCTCCCTTAATGTCTTTGTTTGTGTGCAGATGACGCTCCCATCCAGCCATACAACAAGCACCAATCATATTAATTATCCTCCAAATAACAACTCCCCATTTATTACAAATTAGTTTTCAAAACTAATAAATTATGATTAAAATGTTTTTATTTTAGACATTACCAGCATCCCACTCTGTTTTTTGGAGTGGACGCTAATGACCCCAGTCATTATGTGCAGGTATGCAAACGTGCACGTGTGTGTGTAGGCATATCTGTGTCCATGTGTGTTGATTCAGAGTTTCATTTGCAATACGATCATGTTACTCCAAACTCCATAGAAACTATGACCTCATGTCAAATGATGCATGTGCACATGTGAATTGCAAAACCCTCTTTCAAATCAAACAGCTATTTCTGTGATTTTCTGCATCAATGCAATGCCAGTGCAGTCCACCAGCTGCTTCAGGAGCCTTAGGTTTGAATAAATGAGGCTATTTTATAAAAACAATATAGATTAATGCTGGATCGCACAATGTTTCACTGCTCTAATGTTTACCTCTAAATCTTAATGTTCACTAACTGTCAAGTGATGTAGCCCTCAATGGCAGCAGTTTTGATTAGAGAATATTCCTGCGAGGCACCGCTGCACACATTACAGAACAAACAAAAAAACATATTAATTAACTGATACTCACATTTTGCAGGGAGATCGTAGCCGCAGGTGATCTTGGCTTTGCCGGTTTCACAGCCATTTAGTGAGTGGCACTCATCATACAGACAGGACCCCGCCGCTTTGTGTATGCAGCCATCCACTGAAACACAAACAGACATGCAAAGAGAGGTAAGGCCTACCTGAGGAGAAACATACAAAAGCAGGCACCTGACATATCTCAAACTAGCGGGGCTAATTAGCAGTTTGTGTGCTCTATCATGTCAAAACAAATAAGCCCTTACAAGAACATGCCGAAAATTATGTTCATGAGTATGATTCTGGAAATCCCAACGTTGTCAAATTATCTCCTTAGCTCTGTGTCTCCTCTCTGTAGGGACATTGGGTCTGCCATAGTATGCTGCGCCTGTTGCTGGTAAATATTGACGAGCTTAGGAATGAAATTAGCTGGGCTAGGATCTAATAACGCCTCCACACACAGTGAAAATGAGACTGTTCTTCCTGTAATCCCTCTCCACTGTCAACAGCGATATACAGTCCGATCATTAACTGTATTTTTCTGCCCTGTGGTGGGGATCTTATAGCTGTCCTGTTCTCTGCGGTGAGCCTGTTATGATGTGGATCTGTGTTCTGATTCTGTCGCACTCCCTGTTGATGTGTGTGTCCTGGTTCCATGGAGACCCCGGGCCCCCCGCCCCCCTAAGGTTTTAATTTTACCGGGTTAAGGCCGCGATACACTTGATTGATGGCACGTCTTACACGAGAAGGCAGAGAGATAGAAATCCACATTATCCGTCTCTGAAAGCCTGACATCCCTCCAAGAGCATGTTATCAATCACACTGAAACATCATAAAATCCTCCTCAAGTTGTCCTGTAAAAATCCTCACAAGCCATTAGAGGATAACAGAGCCAGGAGGAGAACAGTAGCAGTTGGAAAAACAGACGTGTCTTTTCTTAAGTTTCTCTTTGTAAAGACTTGGCCGATGGAGAGAACAAGTCTCTCAAACTGGCTTTATCCATCAAAGCTTAAACGGTTGGGAGTTAAGATAGCCTGCAGGATAACCACTGTTTACATATTCTGAGCTGATGAAGAAAAAAGAACTGGGGAAGAGATAAAAAAAAATCTGAGTTTATATTCCTGATAAAAGACAAAATGTGACTCTAATCACTATCTTCATCTCCTAATGTAATAATTATTCACGTGCAGCGCCAGGAAAAAAAAAAAATGTACAAAAAAAAGGCCGAACATTAGTTATACACTATCTTCAAAAATGTACTTTGCTTCACATCGTCAACACAGACAAAAGGTCTTTTGATGAGGGATGGTCCTTTTCTGAGCTCCTTTCAATTTCTCAGGGATGAGTCAACGACAACAGCTGGGCGGAAGATTTTCTAGCTCTATCAATCATCTTTAATGGACTGAGGGACAGGCAGTTGACAGAGACGAATCCTGATGGCTTTTCGAAAAAGTAACATGAGTCTGACAGTGATGTGGATATGAGGAGGTATCGCTCTGGTGACAATGAAAGCTACTTAACACAACACAGAGCGGATGTAGCGCTGGCTGTAGGCTTGGCATTTTTAGAATATTCACTGTGCAAACAAGATTGCCCATGATCATCAGCCACGCTTATTTGCATCATAATTGCTTCTTAACATCTCGCAAACATGAATTGCTAAAAGCACAGGCTGAACTGAATGCTCTGGGACTCTAAGCATGCCTCTCATTTATATACATATAAAGTCACTCCTGCTATATACAGTAACAGAACATTGCCTTTTAGGCCTTGATGTTACAGCACTGAATGAACAGATTTAAGCAAATGTGTTCACCTGACGTTGCATCTGCATCACAGCAGTTACAGGCCATTCAATATTTTCCTACTGACAGGCTTCAGATTCAGTGGTTGTCTACGGAGGTGAATTGATCAGATTTTCCCCCAGGCCTCTGTGTTATATAAGTTTTATAACCCTTCATGTGAACTTCTGTTTTGGCTAAAATGTTTGAATTAAAATATTTTAAGGGATACTTCACCAGCAAAATGACCATTTGTATATTAATTACTTAGTATGTGTAATATTGAATTCACAAAGAAAACTTTGTTTTTCTCCCCTGCCTCCACGGTGAACAGAGAATCCAAAAAGGCAAACATTCTTCATGAGCTGAAGTAAACGAGGACTCAAAACATACCTTCACAAAGTCTCACATAACTCGTGCAGTACAATCCAAGTCTCATTTTTCCAACCGTATGCTCAGTGCTGCCCAAACACATGCATTTTCACTTCAACAATAACTCAACACACAGTACACACAGTCCCATGCACAGCCGGGTAGCGTGTCAGGGCATGCATGTATGTTTGAACACTGCTCAAGCAGAGCTAATACTTAATGCATGCATGTGCTCAGGCACGCTCAGGGCGTGCTATTCACAGGCAGAGGGGTTTTATATTTTAAAGTTTTAGCGAAAATGCATGTGTTTGGGAAATACTGAGCATGTAACTGCATAATTGAGACCTGGATTATACTGCACGAGTTGTGCAAGTGGTTGTGAATGGATGTTTTGGTATAGTTTTGAGGTTGTTAATCATGGTCCCCAATGACTTAAAGTCAGAAAGAATGTTTGCCTTTTTTGGATTGTCCGTTCACCGTGGAGGCATGCAGAAAAACAAAATTTTCTTCATGAATTCAAAATAACACACAGTGAGTAATGGATATACAAATGGTCATTTTGTAGGTGAAGTATTCCTTTAATACTTTCTTTTCTTGCTGTCTTGTTTTATAAATAGTCTTTGCTGTATATACTACATTATTACTGTATATATATATATATATATATATATATATATATATATAATATACATGAGTTACAATATAATCTTTGCATTGACAAGCTTTTTAAGTTTAGTTTTTTTGTGCTTCTAGATATATCATCTAAATGCAGTTTTCCCTTTGCAGTGTGATATGGAACATAAAAAGGAGTCCCAAGGCACTAACAGAAAGTTCACATAAGGGCTACGATGAAGCAATAAAGTGTTCTGTGGGTTTTAGCAGTTTTTAAACATTTTGCAGGCGATCTTGCAGTAGTTTCACTCTGTGAGTGTGCTGCACATCTTGTATTTCTTCTATAATATTTTGGCCACAAAATGGAAGCAAGCAAGGTCAGAGAGAGAAAGAAAGGGACACTGAAGGTTGCTCATCACATGACTTCCACACCGAAGATGAAAACTTTCACTTTCAAGTGCTAATTGCTCAGAGATCAATCATCACTCATTTAATTGGCTGATCGAGCTGACTCATCTGCTTATTAAACGCACCAACTGGATCCAGTCTTTGAAGCTCTAATTCAGGTGCGCAAATACACATATAATGTATTAAACTGTATATGTTGTGTAAATGTGCTGCGGCACATTGGTCAAGCAGAAAAAGACATTTAAAAAAGAAATTGGGTGATATCCTTAAAGACCGATCAATACAAAGAATATTAGTTTTATTATTATAGTAATTGGGTTTTTCCTTAGAGGAAAAAAAACACACTTTACAGCCTTGAATCAGGTAGGAGAGAGCGTTCAAGAGCAGGAAAATATCTTGCTTTAACAGGTGTAAAGGAAACTATGATCGTTCCATGGTCATATGAGGCCAGACAGGTTAGGAAAATTTAATAATGCCCTCCTCCAGTTTGCAGTGTTCCCGCAGGAGTCCATCCTCCCCAGACACTTCCTCTCATCACTACCAAGCATGGCTGATCTCTTACCTATGAGCACCTTGGGAGCCCAGCGAGCAAAAAGCACACTGGGTTCTGTGTTTCATCTCAGTAGCTGAAGAGTAAGATTGTAGATAATAGTTTCAGCTTCCATTCTGCTGCTCCCCCTGTTCATGGTTGCATAAGCTACAGTGAGTATGAAACTTGTTTTTTTCTGATGCTACTGAGTGTGTCACTGTGCATCTTGTGTCAGCGAGTCCCTACAAGCCTGGAAATCTGTTCACAGTGCCCGTAAATAGAGAAGGGGATGCTGAACTGATCTGGCTGATTGCCAGCCTCTTGGATGCTACGGCTACAGATTTAATTTACCTGCTTCACGGAATGGGTGGAGCGCCACAGATGCATGGTGGGTAATATGTGTGTTGGAGAAAGATATATATAGAGGGAGAGAGGTGGGGGAGCATAGAGACAGGGAGAGGTCTTAAAATGTACTTTGTATTTTCAAATTCAATTGCAGAGCAGGTTGTGAGGCAATCAAAATTTGATAGTAAATGCATTTTTCCCTGTCCGTTATTTAGGCAACTAAAAGCAGATCTGAGGTTTCTGTAAGTGAAGATATGACCCACATGCAATTTGGCCATCAATTTATTTTCTCATTTAAGTGGGATTTCAGCATTATTCCCTCAAGATTTCTACATTATGGATGCCTGCAACATTACAAAGACGGCCTCAGATTCTCATTAACTAAGACTGGCATTTACATTCACTTCAGAAAGGAGGACATGTCAGCTCAATCTCCTGTTGCTCACTATGAAACACCAAAGCTTCCACAAATCCTTGACAGTTTTGTATTTTGCACAGTTTGATTACAACTTACATAGTCGATTATCCGCAAACTTAATTTAATTATCAGATAGTCAGCTGAATTGTGCTGTAAACCCTCATAGTAAGTAGACTGCATGTGTCTTGTTATCACAGTCACATGTTTGAGTAGTTTCAAAAGGACTCCTGAACGCCATTATATCTGTGTCCCTATTCCATTATACTTACGCAATAATCATATTCAAATGCTAAAAAAATAAATAAAAAAATGACAGTGCACCCATTCTGATGATGCACCTGCATCACAGCAGTGAAAGGTGATCAAAGCGACCTCTCTCTTTCATCTCCCAGCTCTCAGTCTGAATCACATGTCAAGCAGAAACCCTAAGATGAACATGTGCTCGGCTATGTGATGCACAATCAGTGGCACTCAGTGCTATATTTCAACTCCTGTTAAGACTTCTTTATGGAGGACATTTCATTTAACAGGCTTAATATTCAGGCAGCAGCATCTGCTTCTGTCCACCCCACTCCTGGGCTTCCTTGGCCCCCGTTGAAAAATATAACAGTTAATACCTCATCTATCTCTCCTTGCAGCCCTGCCACTGCTTTAGGCTGGGCCTATGTGGGACAAAACATTTATTCATCTTCTCTGAGTGCCTTGCTCAGAGAAACCTTCCCCGAGCAGCCACTCCAGCAAGTCCACACAGCTAATGAAGATAACTTTGAGCGGTGGCTGGACGGCATCCCTCTGAACTCATAATGGGAACAAGGAGAGAGCAAGAGACAGAGGGAGAGCCATATTGAGAGAGACAAAGGAGACGAGTGTGTGTGCGTGTCAGCGTGTGTGTCAGTCTAGAGCAGTTTGAATTAGTTACTCAGCTGTAACCTTGGCTCCTGCCATTGTTGAAGACACCTCTGCCTCGTCCTCTCAAGGCTCCGTTCCCACATGCATTAAGGGACTCAGCAAAGCTCTGCTTACTCTCCCGGGGCTTCTCCCAGGCAGCCCGAAAACCAAGGGCTTTCAATCGCTCCCTCAGACACAATGAATACCTGCTCTGCTCTCATTACAATACCCTGCTTTTCAGAAATAGTGTCAGCTGCAATTTTCTCTCCTAATTATTTTCCGCTCCTCTGAGGGTTGGGTTCAGGACTGGAGCCAGAGGAGGCTGCACGGGGTGGGCAGGAGGGAGGGGGGGTGAGCTGGATTCTACCTGGCAGGATATGGAGTAGTCTGAATATCAGTCCATAATCTAACAAAGGGGAATAGATGGTCATTCATACCGAGGTAGGCCTAAACCTTAACCTCTTGGCCATTACCTGCTGATCTGCTGAGATCTCAAACGCCAATACTTCTTGTGAGCAGGCTGGGCAATAGGAGCTAAAACTTTTATCAATACTCCCTCACACTGGGGGTTGCACTTTCCACACAAAACCAAACATATTCCTGAAACTATTAAGCCATATATTCCCTCTCACCTATTTTTTGTAGTATCCATGGCAACAACATATTTCCTCTCTCCTCACAGCACTTTTTTTTTTCCAGAGCTGTACACTGATCAAAGCCCCTCCACAATTCCACCTCTGTGATTTACGACACCATTTTCTACTCAACTAATTTCACTGAAGGAGATAATGACATGGATTAGTTGCTAATCAAGTGCCAATCAGAGATCTGGCTGAACTAAATGTCAGGTGGAATATGTTCAAGCCATTGTGGTTACTCCCTTGTGATACTGGATTATGTGTCCTAATCACAGCAATTTTGGATGCAACAGGAGCCAGAGCTCCCTCTCTACTGTAACCAAGTTCCCAGGAAAGGGATAATAATCTCCATTTTACCTATAATACCCCGGTAAACAAGGGATTTGGGCTAATAGAATGCCAGGCAGATAGTCATAGATGTTACTCTCCAAAGTGACATAAAATACCTCAGGCTTACATGATTCACAATTCCCCTGACATTGCTATGTAAGCAGGAACCAGAATAAATGACACACCAATCACAGGTTCCACCACAACGCAGTGGAAACCCTGTTGTTATTATTGTTACAGTTCAGCCCAAGTTGACAAATATGTCAGTAAAGATTGGAAGCGCTTTCTCTGAAATGGCATAAAGGAACCTAGTGGGTTGCAGTTTCAGCCTTAACTATTGTAACATACTGTGGGTCACATCAATACCAGCAGTTTGAGGCTTACTTAGAAATCTAGACATGCGGCTTAAAGTCTGACAGTTTGAATACACAGACAAGCACTACAGCATCTTAAGGGATGAAAGAGAAACCTTTACTGAGGTGCCCTGAAGCAAGGCACTTTAAATTTAGTTGCTAAAAAGCATAGTACCCCACTGTCGAGGACTGTGCCACCCAACTCCCAGCTGTGAATGTGTCTAAATTTATGAGTGACACGCAGATCCCTCCTGAAGAAAGAATATGTGTGCTTAAAATTAATGATTAAGAGAAAAATACAGAACTGTTTAATGACCTAAAAACTACTCTCAAAGGTGATTTTAATTAGGCTGCATTTCACCACGAGCAAAGAAAAAAACCTTGAAACATTGCTATGTTCATTAAACAGATCCAAATTGATAAGAAACACAACTAACACATAGACATAACAATTAACAGCTTTAATTCCATGTCATAACTTTTCTCTTCTCCACCTTTCCTCTTAATCCTATCTATATGACATAATTGTTATATCAAACTTACGCGACCACGATTATTGCAGCTGCTTTAAAAACAGAGCTTCTGGCAACATTCACAGCACCTTTCAACCTCCTGCTGACACTGTAATACTCAGATAGTGTGTTAGCCAGAATTTATTTCCATGTACCATAACACATATGCACTTCTGCTAATTTCCAATAATTTTAAATATAGTTGTGGTAATGTTTCCATGGTACCCTGTTAACCTCTCTACTTTGCATTTTACACCATATGTAGATCTGTTGATCATGCTGAGATTAAGCCAGCTCACTGTAGACAGATTTACTGAAGAATTATTTAATCATTTACAAGAATTATGGAGATTGAAGCTCAACACACTGATGTATATTCATGACTGTATGCATACTACTTAAACTGCATTTAAAAACTAGAGTGGGATTAGTGGAGTAGGGGCTGAAGTTAAATTCGTAAGGAGCACACACTCTTCACACTGTTGTTCCCAGGGCCGTAAAAGAATGCCAGGTTAAGTTACCACAACTCATGTGACACTGTCGTTGGAAACCTGGAGCCCGACAGCTGCGGACAACTCGGTGCCAAACCCCAGCCGTGCTGAACTCCCTTGGAAAATGTTGACGGCCCCGGCCTATACATTTAAAGATGTTTTTTTAACTGCTCTGTCTTGTTGTTGCAGCATTCCCTGTCTGAGGTAGCGGAGTCACTCTGTCTTAAACAACCAAAGGTACACTGTCTGCATTTTTTACATGACTGGGGTTCTGCTTATTCTGCTTAACAGCAGCTCCAGGTTGGTGACACTTTATTTGGATAGTCCAATGCAGAGGCTTTATATAAATGCTTCATTTTTTCCCTAGTGTAACTAATAAACTTGACCCCATTTTAGATTCTAAACCCAACCCTAAAATGAGCCCAGACAATGACAATCTACAGACATGAGTTTCACTTTAAACTCCACAGATGACAAATCATACTGAGTTGATAGGACATGGAGTATCAACAAAGGATTATCCAAATTAGGTGTGACAAGCTGCCCAGTGTGGTTTCCAGGTCTCTTTTGTAGCTTGCATGCCTTAGCTATAATGATTTCTATTTCCTCACAGCACGGGGAAACAGTACAGACGCAAATGGACAATTGTGTGGACGTTCTTCCAACATCTTAAGACATGCAGGTGTCCAGCAAAAGGGCGCCAGCATATCATCACAGCACCACTGTAAGCAACACCTTTCAAGATACCATTCCTGTCATTTGGAAACGCAGCCGTCCCCATATCACTGACTGTGATCACAGCTGCTCACTGAATGGTATTCTGCCCGAATGAAATCCACCATTTGTGTCTCCTACGACTCCATCTAGGTCTCAAAACCTTCTTTCATTTCTGGGCGTGTGGTGCCCTAATAATCACAGATAAACACAAACCTCCCCTTACAGCTTCCTCTCCCTGCTTCAATATCACACTCATTTTTCACCTTTGACTCCTCATCCAGTCTCTTATTACAAACAAGCACTCTGTCAATGTGGCTATTAACGCCTCGTCTCCTAGGTTAGATTACCTCTGGCACCCCAGCTTTACTATTACTGCCAGAGGAGAAAGAGGGAGTGAAGGAGAGTGTCAGTAGACAGTATTGTATGTGAGACTCTCTCAGATCTCTCTCTTCCAGCAAAACCAATCAGAAGTGCAATGTGTGTGTGTGTGTGTGTGCGTGTGTGTGTATGTGTGTGTGTGTGTGTGTGTGTGTGTGTGTGTGTGTGTGTGTACGCGCGCATGGCCGCATTTTTATTTTTGCCTGCAGGGTAACCTTCAGTCATTAAAGTTCCTATAAATGCGGCTTCACACAATAATTTAAATAAAAATGACCATTTCTCACTCATGTCTTTCATGTCATAATTGTCTACAAGTTAAATTGTTTATACAATAAAACATGTTTCCATTGGTTCTTTGGGTTCCTGAAGGGAATCAAAGCATTTCTGAACAACTTGAAACATTATTAACAAGAACAACATGACATGTAGTTAATTCCTCCCTGTAAGGGATTCTGACATCAAAGAGCTCTCGTCGCGGGGGTTTACCACGGCCGTGCATCTCTGGTACAAAGGTAGTCAACACATGTAACCCACAACCACCAGGAAGCATCTCCTATCAATAAGCGAACCACCTATCTCAGTGGGTGAGGAGCAAATCAGCGGCCAGAGAGGATAACATGAAATATGCTTTTTCCTAATTTCAAAGCATGATCCCGCTGCTGACCAATAAGGGCTCCCCTTGGACTACATCAAGAGTCAGAACCAGATGTGAATTATTGATTAGATACAGCATGCTTTTACTTAGCATTACTGGAGACCTACCACTTACTGCTTCATGGAGTCTCTCATGTTTTTCAGTGTGAATTAGCATTATATTAAGGATAGGATGCTGTATCAGAAGCTGTATCAGACACATCTTTTTGTTTCTTAACAACATACGGCTGGCTCTATTTGGAATCAATAGAACACACACACATTTTCATCCAGACATAATTAAATGTCGCCTCCTGAAGAAATTGCCCTCTTTGAGAAGTTAGGCTAATAAGGGACACACTAATGTTGAGAAAACACGGCTAGAAAACACAACCCCCAGAGCGAACCTGGCCAATTTCATCATAAATTACTTCCCTGCACAAAGTTCATCTTTGAGTTACCCAAGAGAGCCTGCTGCATGATGGTAAAGGATGGCGTTTCTAAGAACAAACTGGCTAGAGGTGAAAGCTGGAACAGGAGCACTTTGTTCCATGTGTGCACAGCTCGAAGAAGCAACAACAGCAGACAGGACTAGACAAATGCATGTAATTATTAAGCAATCTGAATAGCAAGCTTTAAGGCTGGTGAGGAGAGAAAGCAAGCATGGCGGCTGCTTCAGACTGTTGGATCTTCAGGCCAAACTCTCTGGCAAGTCAGTAATTGCGGAAATGAAGAAAGATGGAGCCATTCAATGAAAGGCCACTGCTTTGGATTAAAATGCATGAACAGCTGTTGCTATTATACATGGTTCTTTGGGTTTGCTGGTGCAAGGCGCTTCTTCGGCAAAGCCTACAGCCTTGTACAATACATTAACATTTGCAAAGTAGCACACGAGGCATGTCAAAACCACAGAGAGCTATGGAATTAAAAGGTCATCACAGTTTTGTATTTCTTGATCACTAACCTTGTTTTACCTGTGTAAACAGACGCGGTGGATGTTTGAATTCAGTTAGGGTGCAGAAAATAAAGGACTATGACAGCGTGATAGGCTACAGGACTGAGAACATCGTGGTTTATGTCAGGAACTGGGTTTCCAGATATTTGAGACATTGTATTTCTATTATTGTAAAACCAGGAGCAATAAACATTTGGGCAGCATTTTCCACAGCAAATCAAGTTCTGTAATGTGTCTGGACAGTGGGTCAGTTTGCTGTCTTTATTGAATTCCTAAATTGATGAGATACCTGCAGCTCAAGAGTTTATTGTAACAAGACACAGCAAAGTCAGGCTGATATACCTGTCAGTGATAACAGCTAATGCCAGAGCTATCTTAATTAAAGAGGAGTGCAATTTTAGTATCTTGTTTCTGCAAAGTCAGAGAAAATTTTCCTCAGAGAAAATCAAGTTTTTAACCCTGTTAAGATCCATATTTTTTTATATGCTGTAAGACATATCAGGAATGAAATAAGCAGTCAATGCCATGACTAAGCAGTGTAGCAATGGCAGTCTCATAAACACAGATTCTGACTTCCAGGGTTTGTATTTTAACAAACCTAAGGACCTAATCACATAGCACTATGGCAAAACAGGGAGTTTCAGAGGAGAGGCTGTATTTTGCAGCCATTAGCAACACATTAGCTCTTTGATAATGTAGTCATGCCGAAAACATGTTATCTATTACAGTTTACAAGCAGAGGTTTGCATGTTTGATGAGCAGAGTTGTAGGTGAGCAGGTACGCTCTTGCTGCGAGTGAGTGACTGAGGGGCTGGACTTATTTGCATATTCATAGCAGAGTCATGACTGGTTAAACTGGACTGTTAAATTACCCTCATTTTAAGATATATTATCTTAGTTTCACATGTTTGAAATGTTCCAAAATTATCACTTTAAACTTGCTGCCTAACTGAATTATTTGAACAGTGCATGGTTGTTTTAGGATTTGCTGTTTTGGATCGGGCCTTGGATCTTGTGTCTGTGTTTTGGGTTGCGTTGGGTTGGACTGCAGAACTAAATGGTCATATGTGCGCGTGGTGAGGCAGGTATGGCACTGCACATCATGACTCTTCATGACGTGCAGGATTCATAGTCCTCACATACTAAATGCTGCAAAGGTGTAGAGTTACAGCTGAGCCATTTTAAGGCATGAAGAGATTTTTTTTCCATGGAAAAAGCTTCTCAATATGTAATTTTGATGAACAGAGATGAGTTTTAGGGGTTTAATCAATGCCAGCAGACGAACTTTAAATAACTCAGTAATATCAATGTTATACATTTTTAAGATAAAAGACAGACACATACATCCATTATCATATAATACATATTAAAAGAAAAGACATGCTTTCAGAACCCGCTATGTAGCAGACAATGAATCCTTTCATGTACAGATGGTTTAAAAAAATAAAAGTAATGCTAAAAAGTACTAAATAAGACATGCAGTGTGTTCATCTATGGTAATTTAGCATTAGAATAAGCAACAGACTTCAAGCTGAGGAATACTGTGCTCTTTACTACTGTGCATTCCTTTTCATATTGATTTAGCTGTTTCATGTCACTCTAGCCTTAAAAACATTTTATCTGCTTAGCCATTGGGGAAAGAACCTGGATTTGAAGACGCACAAAAGTTTAACGTCTTTCATCGTAAACATCACTGTGATGACTGCCTGAAAAAGGAAGAAGCCTGGAAGAATTAGGGTTAAGCAGCAAAATCAATCAAAAAAATTACAATCATAGGTAAGTGTTTTTCTTTTCTTTCCAAAGAGATTACCAGAGAGTTCTCCAGATGATTATCCATTTTCCATTATGGTGAAACTGTAAACAAGATGATTAAAAGGAGTGAGAATTGAAAGAAATCAGTGAAAACTGCTGGTGGGTACAAAATGATTATTTGTCTTTTATGATCCTCAAGTAAATGTGTTTTAGGGGTGAGTGGATTTTATGATATCTACAGATTAATATGTTGACTTCAGAAGTATTAAAGTCTAAAATGACTGCATTAAAGTTTAAATTCAAAAATGTTCAAGTTTTTAAGTGTTACTCAACAATTATACTGATTGTTTTTCTATAAAAAACAAAAATATAATTATGGAGATTCCTATAACCTATAATTCAGGGTAATCAAAACACTTGTCAAAAAAAAACCCTGTGTGCCGTGCTGCTAGAAAATCATTACCCTTCTGTAACTCAAACTAAGCAAACAAAGAGAAACAGGCCACTGGGGCCAGGGCTTGCAAAAGCCAGCGTGGAATCCTCTCCAGTGATTTATCTGACGGGGCCCTGACAACTTTCTTGCAGAATCCCAAAGTGTGCTATCTACTAATTGAGCCTGTGTCAGCGCAGGGGAGATTAAGCGTCCGCAGCTGCCCACTGAAACGTCTTCCCCAGGCCCAGCTGTGAGACACAAATCAAAGGCCCCGGCACCGAGACGAACCGGCACAACACAGAGCCCACCTCCATTCAAACACAAAGCTCAGCACTAATGTCCAGCCATGATTCACTGTTTGGTAAATATCTCCAGTATAATGTCTGATAGTGACTGTTAACCAAATCTGATATACTCTGGCACATTACTGATGATTCAGATGAGTTCTAATGAGCTGAGAGATATAAAAGAATTAGCTTTAAAAACCTACAACAACCACGGCGGCAGCACTACAGCTGTGCTCCACTAAGGGTCAAACAATGCATCAACTCTTGGCACACTATTCATTGACTTGACATATAAACTTGCCTATGATTTGCCTCTTGACTCCCTGTCCTTCATAAATGATCTTGCTGTGCTTTTTCCCCAGGCTCAGTTGCTGTAAAAAAAGGCCTCTAGTAGACCTCTGGGCTCGCTCTCAGCTCCCCACATCCTCAGTTAAAGGCCCGTCGTCCTCCCACTGCCTGTACTTGTAAAAGCCCTGTGTGGTCTCAGTGCTTAACTAGTGGCCATGGCCTGGCTCCACCATGTGAGGCTCCTCGCTGCAGAGCCAAGGATTAACAGAAATGGGTCTTTTATAATTATACCGTCATGATTCCAGGCCTTTCCTGCTGGTCCTTTTAATTAAGTAGATAATTTTTCTCTGGGGAAGACCAGCTTTAACATACTTACCGGCTATTTCAAAAGCGGACTTTTCTCAGAACTGTGGCAAAGATCTTCTTAATCAAAACTATTATTTTGTTTTGAATTAATACATAAATTGCATTTGTGGGCGAGCCAGCACTGCATGTGATAGAAGCAAACATTCACTGGAGTGGGGTATGTTAATGTGACCATTGAAGCATTTTCTTTGCCCCCCCTCCCCACCCCAGTGATGACTGTAAAAGCCGTCCCATCTCTGAAGGATCGAGGTGAGTCTTGGAGGGTAATAGGGTCTTCTGTCACTCACACCTCATGTGAGTGACAGCGACAAGTCTAATAACGAGGGAGATGCCTGGTCACTCTCCCGTTCAACCATTTCACTGAAGGGACCTATCACTGCTATCCGGTGGGCAGTCACGCACCCATGCAGCACCCACCTTGCTCTGGGGAGGTTTTATAATTCAAATGGAACGCTATAATGGCCTCACCAGTGACAGCATTCAGATAGCTGCTTGTTCACAGCTTGGCTTACTGCCCATTCATTTTAAACCCCCCTCAAATGCAACGTCCAAGGTTTTTATGACGTACACCAGGAAGAACAGAAACAGCACTGGATACGGTCACGTGGAGACAGAAAACAGCATGATGAGTCGACATATTTTCAGATGTTCCACTCAGCTTGAGTACCTACTATCAATCTGGAGAAAAGCTAAAATAATAAAATACATGTGTCAAAACTTTATGGTTTGGGGATTACAGAAGAGTTATTGCTGCGTTTAAACATTACTTTCCTGAAAAAGTACCATCATACACCACTTTGTGTATCACAAACTGGCAGAGCTAGATATCAGTTATTGAGGCTATGATGGAAGCCAATGACCTTCCAGAGATGATATGTGGACTTACAATACAGTGCACTGTCACCTCTGAGAATATTAGTTATCAATTCTGACTTTAAATCTCTCAGGTCAGCATTTATGTCATCTAAGCGGTGGAGCTGCGGTGATGGATGCTGAAAGAATGGCGGGCTACATTCTTTGTTTTGGAGCTAATCTGATGATTTCCTTACAGCCTCTTAAGCAGGTTATGATCCATTTTTCATGCTTTATACTAAGACAGGATATATTAAATCCATTTATGCCATAATTGCTGATGCCATTAAAGAAGAGATTAAGATATTATTAAAAACTGATTATTTTGCATATGAAGGCTGACTGTACTTCAAAAATAAGACACACACAAGGGATGGAAAAAAAGGGAAACTGAAAACGCTGATGAGCGGCTTTACCTCACAGTGAGTATATAAGTCTTAAATTGCATTTTTTTTGTTTGCAGTAAACTATATAATACTATAAGCCATATGTTAGTTGGAAAATTGCCAGAGTGAAGTGGTTTTTGATCAGTGTGGTGTATATTCAACTAGAAGCCAAAATTCTGCCAAAAAAGACTATAATATATTTATTTAATGTATGTCTGATGGGTAAAAAATTGGTTTGGCACTATCTAGATTTGGCATTGAAAAGAAATTCTGTATCCAAACGCACTGTTTGGCCAATAATCAATTCATAATCATCGCTTTGCATTCCCTTTTGATAATTTGCATTTGCTGCTGTGGCGATGTGATGCCAAAATTGAGCTTGCTCATGCTTAAAGGAATAATTCATCCACAAAATGATAATTTGTATATCAATTAACCATTCCTTGTTACATTGAATTTGTGAAGAAAACTTTCTTGCATGTCTCCACTCTGAGTGAAGAATCCAAAAAACAGCAAACATTCTTGATGAATTGAAATAAATGGGTTGGGGGGGGGGCATGTTTAGCAATAGCAAACTTGTATCAAAACATCCATTTGCAAACCCTCACACAACTTGTGCAGTATAATCCAAGTCTCATTTATCCGGTCATACGCTCTGTACTTCCCAAACAAATGCATTTTTTGACTAAAACCTTACTATTTAAAAATATGCAAATGCATGTTTGGGAAGTACTGCGCATATGACTCCACTAATGAGACTTGGATTATACTGCATGACTTGTGTTTGAGCTTGTAAATGTATGTTATGATATATTTTTGCTGTTGTTAAACCATGGTTCCACTTTACTTCAATTTATCAAGAATGTCCAATGTTTTGGATTCTTTCTTCACTGTTGAGGCGTGACAGAAAAAGTTTTCATCACAAATTCAATGCAACACTGGGTAAGTAATTAATATACAAATTGTCATTTTGTGGGTGAAATACTCCTTTAACTAAATCTCAGGCAATAGGTGGTGAGGAGGAACAGGGAACACTGACAGGTAAGGTGATCATCGGAACACCTGATACAAAATATTGCCCAACCTATACTAAAACAGTCATTATTTCCATTTTCCATTGTAGGAAACATACTCACAACAACCACAAGAGTTTGTGGGAGAAAACAGTGTAGGATTTCATCTGTATACATGAGCTGAGCGGATGGCAAACTTCACAATGAGTCACTGTATTTTCGCCTCTTGCATGATATTACAATTATATACAAAGACAAACACACTGCATAAGAATGAATTTATACCTGGCAGGGATCCTAGTGCAATGTAAACCAGGAAACCTTTGGAAGCAATCAAGCTGATTGAATAATATTCAGATCACACAGACATTACACCGTGCATTTACACTAATGTTTCCTTTCCCAGATATAATAAGCACGCATAGGTTACATTTTATTACTAAAATCAAGTCAGTGTTTAAACTCTGATACAACTCTAAGCATCAAATTGGAAACAGACAATGGTCATGTGTCCTGCTTGCTGTAGTATGTCAACTGTTGGATCCTTAACACAGCTTCACTGCAGCGAAATCCATCTGTTTCTTAATGCAAAGGCAACGGGCCTTCCCAGAATACGGTCTTGGCATTTAGCATCAGAACTGGGGATTTAGTCAATAGAGAAAGGGGCAAACACAAAGCTGGCCGGCAGAGAGACCTGGCACAGCCTTGGTAAACACCAATCAGACTGGAAGTGCCAGCACTGCTCACAGACAGAGACCAGAGGTTTGGCTCTTTTTCTCTCTCTGGGGATGCTGGTTTGAGTATGAGTTCTCTGAAAAAATAGTGTAGTATTCAAGGAAAACACCACGACTTGTAAACGGAATACCTTTGGCTTATTAAACTGTTGTTCAGACATAAAATGGACTTGGGAGGACTGAAAGGTCAGTTATGGGTCTTATTCTTACAATGGCCCAGATACAGGAAAGTAAAACTGCAATTATGCTGGGCACTAGTGTACCCATCGACTGAAAATAGGTGTGAGTGCAGCTGAGGGGAGTGTTACTACAAATCAGGCAGCATGGAATTGAGTTCCCTGCTTTCGAGGGGAAGAGTAGGATGATATTTGATTGGTCATAACTGATGCCAGCCACCACAACACCAACTGATTTTTTTTCATACTCATCCAACCTTTCCTTCAACAGCTCTGTGGGCACATCTGGGCCACACAAACACCTCTGATCACAAAATCACCAAAATCTGTTTGTCACGCCCTAAAAAGCTTGCACTATGAGATTCTTCCACCTGCTGCATTTGGGCTTGGATGCACAAAAAACAGGCTTTGAAAGTCAAACACAATGAGCTGCTTTACAACTTTACAATAACGCTACTCATCATATGGTGTCACTGAGATATCTCGACACCAATTTAGATCATCTTTGATCCCCTGCAAGGACATTAAAGGTGATACTGCTTGCACTTTTCCGCACATGATGGGCTGTCTCTGTCTCACTCAATTCACCATGGCACTGATTCCAGAGATGTCAGCTGTAAAGTTAATTAGTCAGTGTGAACGAGAGTCCAACAATAGCACTTTGCAGGAGCACCAGAATGCTGATATTAAGCTTCTCTGCTGTTATGTTAGGACTTGCCTTCTGGTAATCACAACCCATTCAAGACAATATGCATACCAAAGCAAGACACTTCGGCTGGCTTTAGCCCGTGAAATTAGACAGAAAATAAACCTCAATTCTACACAGTTATGGCTCAAAATTGGTGCCGTTTTCGTTACTGGGAGCAATTTCCTATATTCATACAGTGACATTTCAAAATATTTGCTCTGTAAAAGAAGAGTAGAAAAGGTAAAAAAAACTAAAAATAAAAAGCAAGACAAACTACATGAATCACTAAGCAGTAAAACCGTAAGGAAACTCAGGATGCAAAAACTGGACTTTAAGCTGGTAGTACTGTATTGAAAATCCTTTAAAATAAAAAAAAAAAAAATGCACAAATAGACTCCAGAGTTTCACATCTTCAAAGTACATTGTTGCAGCTGTTAAGATTTATCAATACATGCGTTATGCTGTTTTCTATCTTGTCCAGTCTGTGCACACATGAGGTTGCTTATCTCTGTCAGATATATGGGCATATTTATGCTGCTTAAAATATGACAGCGACATAAAATCTTGGCAGATAAAATGACACCCACAGGGGGTCATTACAAGCGACCGTCTTTCCATACTGCTCTTTTTATGTGCACTTTACCACAGGTAAACAGTATACTGGGTCAAACAGTAAGAACAGCCAGACCTGGACATCAGTTGAGCACAGGTGAAGTGAGTGGGTTCTCTTTTTGGCATTGAATCTGATGTCAAAGTCAGCACCATATAATAAGTATACATACTGTATGCTCAGCAGTATGTATAGCATCTAGTATGTATAATATGCTGCATGCTCAACAGCTGCTGAAGACCAACACTGCCACATCTGCATAAATACATGGATTATAACAAATGTGAAAAACAAGCATGCTCACTGAGACTGAACAAAAATGGAGATTGTTCCTCATCCTGCTTACTGCCACTATTGATATGACAAGCATAGTACCCAAAAGAACTCATAATTTGAAAAAGTTTTTAATGATTGATTTGATAGAGAGCCTCAGAGATATCTAAGAAATGTAACAGGTGCCATCTTCAATAAGGATTTTCACTCACTTGCCTTTTTCTTTCAGTGCTGCCACCATCAGATCTGTCTGAGGTTTTGCTATTCTTGTTTGCAATCTGCTTTATGTTCTCATGTAAGGAAAAGATAAAAAAATAAATAAATAACACGTAAAAATAACCCTGTCAATGTCACCACTCAAAGATGACATGCTTTACTACAGTGCTCAAAAATGCAAATAAAGCATTTGAAGTGTTACTGTCTTTTATTCAACTAACATTTCTTTTGTAGTTCAACCATTTTTTCTCCACACACAAAACATGATGAGGCCCAGGCATCACTTACTAAACATACTAATAAACTGTCTACTGGAGCTGCATAAAACTAGAATTTCAGCTTTGTGGTTGTATGTCTCCACCAACCAGTCAAGATTGCAGTTAACATCCATGTCTGTCCAGACTTATATAATATATGTAGTGAAGACACGGAAAGAATTTAATAAAAGGTATTACATGTATATTTTGGCCAGATGGAAGTGATCAATATACTGAAATGTAGACAAATATGGATGCTGCTGCAAAGAAGAAACATATTCTAAAATGTGGATGTCTCAGACACATCTTCATCCCCGCTGCACTGAAGATCTATCATCACCACAGTTTCAAAGATGAGTGTCACCAATTCAGAACCAAACATCTCCCCTTCTGCTCCTGAGATATGATGTTGAATAATGGCCGGAAAAATGTTTTTGCAGAACATTATAATGGCACAGTGAAGTTGATCATAGACCTTATAGATATTAAACGTTATCATTTCATGATTTTATCCTATTAGAAATTTCTATGAAAATTTGTCATAATTAACATATGAATTCTTGAGTTATGACTATAAACGTGTTTTATGAGGTCACAGTTACTTTGACCTTAGACCACCAAATTCTGATCAGTTCATCCTTGAGTCCAAGTGAACATTTGTGCCAATGTTGAAGTAATTCCTTCAAGGTGTTCATAAGATACTATGTTCAGAAAAGATGGGATGGACAGATGGACAATCAACCTGAAAACATAATGCCTCTGGCCACAGCTGTTGCTGAAGTGAAAGCATAAAAGTCTTTAAACCAATGCATCCAAACTTTGTTCTAAGTACAAAATGGTTTAATTTAAATCCTTTAAAACTAGGGCAGATGCTGTCTCTTCCTCTTATCCAGAATGTACCTCCTTTAGAGAACAAACCTGGGCAAGATTTTCAAAGTATGCATGTCAAAAGCTTCATATAAATTACGTAATTACATTCCTTTGAATTAAGTGTAGGGGGAACGTCAGAGGACAGATGATACAATCTGAAGTTTGAAACTGCTGATAATAACTGTAATGTACTGTATAATGTGTATACACAGATACGCTTCTAGTATCAGTATTAAAACGCCAAACCAAATAACAACGTCATTCCTGTTCTCATCTTTTACAGTGCATTATAGATACAGTAAATCAAAAAACGTATCTCCAGAGACCTTCCTACCTGCCCTCTGCACTCCTCCTCAGCTGGCTTCTTCCATCCCCGTGACCCATGTCAGTTCAATGAGTGCATTCACTTTCAGCTCTGTAATCCCCAGCCACTCCACACAAAACAAACCTATAAAAACACCCTCCCTAAAATACATCTATTCATCACAACCTATAAATAATATTTTTGTTTTCCTCCTCTACACTATGTAATGTGCAACTTATCGTGTTGTGTTCCTACAGTGTTATGTCTTATGTTGATGTTCATGTGTTTACTGCTTTGATCCGACTATGTAGGCTGATCTTGCACTGATAAATTGTGAGCAGAATTATTTTAACTTTTATGAATGTTTATAAATAGTAGTAGTAACAGTAGAAGTACCAGTGGTAGCAGTAGTATCTCAACAACAAGTTTTAAAGTGGGTCATAGCCAGTAATAATGCCATCCTCCATATAACTTTGTGTTTGCGAGGAAAACTCTCAGCAAGTACAGCGAAATGGTTCCTGTGGAGACAAAAAGCCACTTCAACAAATGTCAGCGGCTAGTCAGCAGTCCATTTACCAGTGAGATGCCATGACTGATGTACTTTATTTGAGGCTGCCTCAAATGTCTCTCTGGTGGTCAGGTGTACTGGCATTCCCATATTAATGACAGGGTGAGCAACATACTGGGCCTGTAGCCAGGCATTATGCTGAGTTTAAGACAGCGACAGCCTGGAAAGCTAGCCAGGTCCTCTCCAAGTCTATGCAATCTGCAATGCAAATCAATCAACAGTGTGTGGCCAGTGCAGCAGCACTGCAGAACAGCCTGACTGTGAGCAGTCAGTGTTGAAATGATCTCTTTTTTCCTCAGTAGCCATCGCTCTCCGTCAGGTGCCATGGCCATCTCATCGCCATCGCTCTAATTAGACGGGGATCCCCGGAGCAGGCAGCGTGATGGAAGATAGGAACACCAACATGCCAGTTCATCTCAATCAGAGAAAATTTATAAAAGTTGTGAGCCATGACTTCTTTTTAGTATGTTTTTTTTGCTTCAATAGCCCCATAACTTATAAGTTATTTTGCTCCTGTCAATATGCAGTACTTACATTAGGCTATTCATCTTATCTAATGTTAGAAACTTACTTGTTAGCCGTCTAGTCAACTCGAGTATATTCCATACATCTTAAAGTGACAGTTCACCCTACCTTCAAAAAATATATTTTTCCTCTTACCTGTAGTGCCATTTATCAGTCTAGGCTGTTTTAGTATGAGTTGGAGAGTGTTGGCGATATCGGCTGTAGAGATGTCTGCCTCCTCCTGAATATAATGGAGCTAGATGACACTTGGCTTGTGGTGCTCAAAGCGCCCAAAATAAAATACAATTGAAAAACTCAACAGCAATGTCTCTTTCCAAAAATCATGACCCTGGTTAATCAAGATGATCCGAAGACATTGTTGTGAGCAGTTTTATTTAGGAACTATTTTCTTTCTATAGAACTACACCCGCCAACTGTATCACCAGACAGAGGGAAGTGTTCATCCATTGCTAGCTCACCTAGCACCACTAAGCTAGCTAATGTTACAGCTTAGCCAAAGACGATGCTATTAATGTTTACATCTCATGCTGTCATAAGCAGCAGCCTCTTGTCCATGAGTAGATTCATGCATTCTTCTGTATGGTGATAAAGTTGGCAGGTGTAGCTTGATAGAAAGAAAATAATTCTGTAATTCTGAAACTGTTCACAACAAGGTCTGTGGATTATCTTGAGTAACCAGGTCATGACATCGCTGCTGAGTTTTTTAAATGTATTTTTTGAGCATCACAAGCTGAGTGCCATCTAGTTCCATTATATTTGGGAGAAAGCAGACATCTCCAGCATTCTGCAGCTCCCACCAAAACAATCAAGATTGATAAATAGTACTACAGGTAAGAGGAAAAATATCTACTTTTGATTTGGGGGTGAACTATTCCTTTAAAGACCATTGCTGATCAGTGCCTCTGTATTAAATGTCAATATTAAGCCCTACTACAAAACATTTCTATACTGCTGGAGTCACTGCAAAACAAGTATCTACCCAATATAAGGCATCACTGACTAAGACATTAGTGTTTATAATGTGTGTCATTATGATACATTTACATGCTTGGGTGTACACTACTCCATACAGAGCAGACTGGTTTTATAGAAACTGGCTGTTGGCACACTGGTGCAGCAGAGGAGCAGGGAGGCTGACCAGCAAATGCTCAAATCTGACTTTTTGCTTTTTAAGACTAAACAATGTTAATATTTCAACTCTATTTCAAGAAAGATTAAATAAATAACTATACATGTCCATTCAATGTTAATACAGCTTCTCATGTACATCACATTCAGGTGAGGTTTGTCTGCCACTCAAATAATATGCACAGCACTGCAACAAAGTTAAAACACCTGCCACTGAACCCCACTTTAGTATTCTCATCCTGAGAAATGATGTGCATATCCTTCCTCCATCTCAGCAGAGCAAAAGATGAGCCAGGCATCAGGTAATCATTCCTATTTCCATTCACTTTGCATTTACTAAAACCAGGTATGAGGCAAGCGATTCATTTCTCCTTTTCTCCTATCTGTCTCCAAGATCATTTCTGCTGAAGCCTGGCAAAGGGGAAATGGAGGAATGGAGCAAAGCGCAGATGATCAAATCCAAGGATGATTCTTGTGTCGTTTCACTAAATAGTAGATTTATCCTGGTCCTGTTGCTATGGTTGCAGTGCAGCGCAAGAAATGGGAGGCAAAGTGTAAATCCCTTCATTGATCACTTGGTTATGCTTTCATCATATCTGGTGGTTAAGGTGAAATGTGTTATTGGATTGGTGGCCTCACAACAAGCTAGATTAAAAGATTCAATAAAAACAGTGACAGAAAGGGTGAGAGTCTCCACTTCCCATGTGTTTTTAATGGCTGGAATACGTTATTCACAGCAATAAAGCACACACAAGAGAAGACAACAAAAAAAGAAAAAAAAAACATTTAGTAACCTATTTATTAAATAAATGTAATATTGGAGTGTATTTGTGACAGGACTGGAGGGCAGGCGTAATGAATGGGTTCTCTGAAGTCATTTAGAACAGATAAAAACTAGTTTAGTTTAATTAGATTTTCAAACGGGTGGGGGTGTTGTCCCAGTTCTGAAACAGAACAGTCTTTGTGAAGTTGCATTTAAAAGCTTGGGTGCATAGGCTACTCTAAAATACATGATAATTGTGCATTTTAATAAGCTTGAGAAGTGTGAGGCAAAACAAGCTGAATCCCATCTGCATGAACAATGAGATACACCAGTCACATCCTTTGTAATGTCATGCTGAAGCCACAAAGCCTTGCACGTTATAGTGTAGCTAAAGTCAAGGTTATTTAATCAACTAGGTTTATAGTTAACATGTAAAAGCTTTACTGCTCAGATTTTTGGGAAGATTTTAGTTCACTCGGCAAGGTATTTTTCATGACTTTACGACTCATAATATAATGGCATTCATTTGAAAACTGACAGAGGTTAAACATGGGGAGTTGGTAGGGATTTAGTCAGGTTCCAGATTCAGTGGCATGAAATACAATCGATAGAAATTAATAAATGTGGCAGTTTTTGCATTGTTGTTTTTCAAAAATGACTGAGCTAAGTGCCCACAAAAAAATACAGACTACGCTTCCGTGACAATATGTGCAGTAGTGAAGGGTAAAAATAACAGGCTATGCCTCCCCCGTGGCCTGTAAATCGAGTGGATGATTGGAAATCACTCCAAAGTGATGCCAGACAACCCCTCACCTGCACTGAAGAAAGTATCACAGCCAGGATATGGGATCTAATGGTAGGCTAAAGGCACAGAGAAAAGCTGAGTGCGTCCTCATATTTCGCAGTCAGTGACGCCCACCTGATTTGAAGCGCACTTTTTTCAAGTATCCATGTTACAAGCCTTTGCATCAGAGCTGACAACAGAATGACTGTTGTTCGAGATGAGAAAACAACACTGTCATTGTGTTGGGCTCAGTGGACACTTAGTTGATCTACATGCCAATCAATGAGCACAATTAATGTTCCAATGAACACCAGGCACTGATTCAGCAGCTGATGCTTTAATTGGATAGAACTAAAGAGGGTTAGAGGATGACCCTTTTACTGACCCTTATCAATGGAGCGGTGCCTGGAGCACAACCTTATGAATGACCCTGATGTCAGAGGTTGATCAGGACAACCCTGCTTAACCCCTGGACACATCGGCCCATGAGGTCATTTAGTATCATTTGAGATAGTGTGTCAAAGACTGTTAGCATCTGGAAAGCTTTTTTTCCCCTTTAAATAAGATTAAAATGAGGGACAATTAGGCGTGACAAGTAGATTGGTCGTTCCCCCACAGACAAAGGTATTCTGTAGAACCCAAAACCTGGTAGCATAAAACAATCAGGAGAGGTGGGGTGAAAAATAAAAAGTTGTGGTGCATGTAGACAGGAATCTTCCTCCACATAAACTGTGCAGTCTAACTGCTTCAAAGCATACTGTGCAGAATCTTCCTAAAAACAATATATAGACTCTCAATCATCACATATGACCCACTACAAGTGTGTGACGGCGAATTTATCTGACCATGCCCTCTGACTGTATTATCCTATTTTCTTCTTGTTTTGATATGTTCTGGATCTTGTAGGTTGCAACCTTTGGGCAATGGTGCGTATTCCCAAGGCATATCAGCACACACGTGAGGTCAGGACTTTATAAAAAAAGTAGTGACAAGGTACTAGCAGAGGAAGCTATGAGAAATTGTGCACACAGCATAAAAAAAGCAAATATAGCGAGGCAAAACACCAAGCAGATAATGCTTGTAAAAATGTTCAAATTTAGTACCACAGTACTCCACAGTGGCTGTGAATGAAATCCTCCAGCAACATGTTAATCTAATTATGACTTTCATTTTATGGTTGTTTTAGCAATTTAACAACACTGTTTGGACAATACTTAACTACCTGTCTATTATTGTTTAATGATTGCAACTTAACTCAAATGCATTTCATGTAACTCAATGGCTAAAGCATGGAAATAAAACGCTCACCCTTACAACTTCAGATGCTGCATATCCTATGCAGTATAAATGTCTACTATCACAGTATTGCGAGGTGCCAAAAAGGCATATTTTTTTTTTATCATTTTTCAATTGATGGAGAGGCTGATTTGACAGGTGCAAATCCCTGAGGGCTGCAGCGAGGAAGATGTTTCACTACAGTATTGCAAAGGAGCTATGTAACTAAAAGATAACAGTGAGCAAGGCTGCACAACATCTTAGGCATCCTGCTGAATACCTCACAGTGTTTATATTCAAACAGATACCAGCTGTAAAAGCAGTAGATAGCACGGAAAATGCTAGAATAAATAAAACACCGAATTTAACTTTTTTTTATGGAGTGACCACGAAAACAAAACTGGAAGTATTGTCGACCATAAGTCTAAGGCATTGTTTCATGTGAACGACTTTGCTAATGAATGAGAAAGAAAGTTAAGTCAGTAATCTTCTATGACCTAGCCAATTGCCTTTACAGGGAATAAGAGGTCTTTGGGTTTAAACAGCAAGACAGAGAATAATTACATGCACAAAGTCAGACTGGCCTCAAAAAGTTTCGGGTTGACTTAGCAGGTGCTAATGGGATGTTTGAGAGCTTAGGCTTCGTGGAGTGGAAGCAACCATTGCAGGCAGTGAGCTGACTGGAGCACGAAAAGACACCCAGCCACTCACTGATGCTGCGACTGACACGAGCTGACAGTCAGCTCCAGACTGGTCACTCAGCCTGCAGAACAAAATGCTTCTGTAGAAGTAAAATGGAAAACGGATGCGGCCGGCCAGAATGACAGCAAATTTTTTTAAACGACAGAGAGACAAGGCTTGTCTCGCGTGTGTCATCCTCTGCTGACAGAGACAGAAGAAAGCTGCAGTTCTTTTGTGCTACAGTTGTAATTTCAGAGTTGTTAATTACTATCCGGAGAATTGAAATCGATGCCAGCATGCTGGTATCTGACGATTTCTTTCAGTTACAGGATATGTTGATGCCACAAGTAATTCTCTGAGTGCCATTGCAGGATTTTGACAGGATAAGAAGAAAAAAAAAGTGCTGTGGATCACACTGTGCACATCCCTATCAAAGGAAATGAATCATTTCTGACGTCCACAACCTCCACCCAGTTTCTGGTGTCCCTGTGTTGATATGTCCAGATATGGTACTTTTTGTGTGTTTTGATTATTTAACCAACCATGAGCTGCTGTGACTCATGATTTCTCTCTGTGAACCTGAAAATACATTTTTTAATTATCCTGTGGTCAGTCGACGTTATTACTGTTAGTACAAAGCTGGTTCAGATACGGTGAAAATGTTATTTCTAGACTGTAGAGTGACAACGGCTACAATTTCAGCTTGTCACTGACCGTTTGCAAAAAAGTCTTATAAGATAATGAAGGGAAAACAGATTCTGTAGCTTCTCTAACAAGCTGTTGCTGTGGCCATTATGCATCCAGTATGCCATGCGTTCCTCTAACAGAAGAAACCTGAGTGCTTAGATGAGGGAACAAATTGCCTGTATCAATATGCATCAAGCACAGCGAAAGGGAGAATGGCGATGTTAATTATTTACTGAGGAAAATGTTGCCCTGTTGCTTTCACTGACAGGTCAGACTTCAAATGCTGAGATGCTTAACGTATGCTGCCGAAAAACCATTAGCGCCTCATCCCTGCTGCTCAATTAAAAACTCAGTATAACAACAACCATGCTTAAAAAAAAAAAGACACCTTACTTTTGGACAGAAGACATTTGTACCACACATCATCACTTTGCTAAACAGGTAAACTGCTTATTTTCTGTAAAACATGCACCTTGGTATATCTCCCAAGGGAAATATCTGGCACTAAAGCTGCTAAATGTTCCACTATGTTCACCAGCTAGTCGCTAAATGTGTCTGTCTGCCCTTTGGTGCTGGACAGGGTACAACCTGTTTTCTTTAGAGCTTTTTCTGTCAAAACAGCTGCCTGCTGCGGACCAATGCTGCGAAAGCAGTGACACTGAACCAAATCAGTAAAGTTTGGGACTGAACAGCTAAAAAAAAAAAAAAAAAAAACTTTTTCTATAAACCACAGTGAAGCTAGGAGAGCTGCAGACTCAACTGATAACTCTCTGTAGGTTCATCACTACAAGCGACTCACATAGGGCTGCAATTAATGATTATTTTCATTGTCAATTTGTTGATTATTTTCATGATCAACTGATTGGTTGTTTGGTCTATAAAATGTTAAAAAATAGTGAATAATGTCAATCAGTGTTTCGCAGAGCTAAAGATGACATCCTCAGATGTCTTGATTTGTCCACAATCCAAAGATAGTCAGTTTACTGGCACAGAGGAGTCAAGAAAACCAGAAAATATTCACATTCAAGAAGCTGGAATCAGAGAATGTTGGGTCTTTTTTTCTCTTAAAAAATACTCAAACTCATTAATCAATTATCAATTTAGTAGTAGATTAATTTAACAGTTAACTAATTGATAAATCGATTAATCACTGCAGCTACACTGGTGCTGATTTTACACTGGTATAAATTGTAGATTTTTCATTCTGACAAGTAATCATGAATTTATTAATTTACAAAAACTGGCTTCGATTAGGTTCAATGTTTTGTTTACCAGACAGAAATCTTTTTTTTTTCATGGTGAAACTTCTGTTCAGTCAAAAGCAACTAAGCTGTCATGTTGCTTGAAATTGTTACCTCCAGAATCACAGGCAATGTCTCCCACATCAACCCACCCTAGAGCCAACCTTCCTCCAGTTTAACTATCTGACTATCTTATGGCTGTTGTTGAAACTTTTGTGAAGGATTTAGAAAGACACCGTGTAATGGCTTGTGTACTGCTTCCTGCAAATTGCCATGTGTTCAGGTTGAATTGCATAGTTTTTGTCTGTTTTCTTTTTCACTTTGGTGTAACCCAAGTGTGTGTGCTGAAACTTGTTCCAATAAATAGCTTCCTCCGCCCTGCAGGAGTGGAAAAATCATTTATTTTATAGATTTTCTGCTTTACCATCAAGGATTACCCTCTTAACCTTAGCCTCTTGCTTCCTTATTGGCTTAGCTATTGATTGCCCTCCATCCACTCTTCTGCCTTCAAGGTGACCCATAACTAATAAACACTCCTCAAAAAGTGTGCCATGCAGCAACCTAAAAATACGCCCCTGTTTGCTGCTGTCTAGGTCTATATGGCTGTCAACGTTTCTGCTTATGGTATTGAACATTCATCGAGCTGTTGGGGATACCTGTCATATACCATGCCAAACAAATGTTGATTGATTTATGCAAATAAGTGCAGTCGACATGAGCCACACGCAGTCTTGTGCCATATTTAAGGTCCTCTGGTCCTTTGCGAAATGTAAACAACTATGTCAGATTAATGCTTCCACATGTAAACCTGCTAATTTTAGTGCAAAAGGAATGTGGACAGCAGAGCCAGTTAAAGTGATCTTGGGCTCTGTTTCCCTCTCTTTACTTCCTGAGAGGGTCACACTGAGGAGTGTGATGAAGAGGAAGCATCTGTCTCTAAGTGTTCCTCCATTGTCCACCCATTGTGGAGGACCAGCACCTGAGCAAACAAAGAGCTTCCATTATGCCATATTCACCAAAATCTCGACAGCACCTTTATACGCCGAGTGTGTGAGACTGAGAGAAGGGAGGAGAGTGAAAGGAGAAAGGGAAATATTGTATGGGAGCTCTAGATTTTCCAGTCTAGTGTGCTCCTTAAACAAAACTAACAATGACCATTAGTTACAAGACACCTTTGCTCACCATCATTCAAGCTAAAATGTGTCCCTCCTAAATGGTTCTCAAAGCCGAGAGTAAGGAAGATGGCTGTTTGTGTTGTTTTGTGCAACTCCACAGATTCCCCCTTTTAGAATGAGCACTTGACCTGCTTCCACACATTGGAGTGTCCTTTCCAGGGTAATGGCATTTTGCATAATGCCATTACTAAGCTGAAAGTGTGAAATCGCTGTGCTTCAGTGCCGTTTTGTAAAGACAGAAAAAATGTGTGTGTGTATGTATTTATAATAGCATGTGGGGGATGGGTGTGGGGTGGCCATGTAAGATGGCCTTGCAAAAGCATATTCTCAAATTCCATCTCCTCTGAATAAGATTAGTTAATTATCAAGGGAGGGTAAGATTACAGTTTGGGGGAAATACCCAGCTGAAGCACAGTAAAAAACAAACACAAACAAAAAAATTTTTTTTTTTCTTTTCAAGCCAGCACAGTTTGTCAAAGACGTTATCTGAGTTGTTCATGAGCCAACATTTATAGCTAACAGTTGATAGCTAGTAGGATCTAAAATTATCAACCAGCATAGTTGGCCTTATCAGGCCCTGGTTAAAGACTAAACCCTGGCTGTCAGTAAAAAGAGTGATTCCAGAGTGTCCTATCTTTCCCTAAACACACCACAGGGAGCCTGGGAGAAGACCCTGACCTCATCCCCCTTTCAGCCCTCTGTGCCCTGAACTGGGATCGTTCAGGCCAGCTGCAACATTGATCTTCCAGGCTAAAATTTCAAGGGCTGAAAAACAATCTCCCTGTTGGCAAATGGATGGCATAGCACCCCAAGCTCTGGGGTCATCAGTTCAGCGGGAGCCCGGAGGATGTGTGGACGTGTGGTGAAGGGTAGGAATGTTGGACAGGCAGAGGAGATAGAGACGTGTCCAGCAGGTCTTCCCTGGAGAGATCTGATGGCGCTGTCTCTGACCAGGTGAAGAGGTCATCGTCACTCTCACGACCTCTAACGTTCACTCACTTTGTACACTCTATATACAGTCACAAAGGACAAGTGGGATTGTTACATGTCAGTGTGCTATGCTAATACACAGCACCGACATGTTCTGACAAAATGTTAGATTAACTGCCCTCAATCTTTTTGCCTCTGGAGATTTATAACTGCGTCCATAACACTCTGAACAGAAGGTGAGAAAAGGGGAAGAGGACTAACACATAGAGCATGAAACATTACAACTCAGAGCGAGCCGCATCGCTTGCTGCACTGAAATTCCCTTTTTAGTTTTAGGGTAGCTTTTCAACACTGACTGTTAAATAATTCCTTTTAGAAGCATTCAACTGCAGGTCCAAGATTTGGGAGAAGTTAAAATGGTGGCTTTGTAAAGCTGATTTCTTCCCTTTGCTGATCATCTCTCACAACTTTAACAACTCTCTCCCTGCTCTGTCTGAAAGTCCTGTCAAAATGATTATCCTGTCATTAAATGAGTAGTCTGAATTTATTACATAACATCGCTGCAGCCCGGTAGCCAGCTTTTCACCAACCGGTACAAAGTTTAGATTTTAAAAACCACTGTCCTTAGCCATTAATTTTTTTCCACCCAGTTTTGTGTTATATAAGTGCTTCCAGCATTTTAATAGCCTTGCGGTATAAATAGTACTACTATCATATTCATAGGATCAGATCCAAAACTTGTTTCATAGAAATAGAAACCTCAGTAAGAAGTGCACTTATTGAATGAAAGTCTGTTATTATGGCTACTGTCAAGCTTTTCATGTGTCTGTATTGGTGTTATAACATCACAGTAAAGAGCAGATAATATGTGTCCAATACATGAGGAGATGCTGGTTTACTATATATCTTGTTATTTGTAATCTCCAGGCACATTTACAATTCAGAATAATGTGCTAAGTTCTTGTTGTGATCAAATTACGAAGGGCAATTTGACAGTGATTTACTGCACCAGTGCATAAGATTGTGTTGTTTCTATTGTGATTGGGGGTACAGTGGTGATACTGTGAGTGGTGAGAGGCTGCACATTAAAAAAAGCCTATTGCATCAACAATAGGAATATGTTCATGAAAAAGACTTCTGTGTGTTGTTAAAAGGACAGTTCAAAGGTCTGATTCTTTTAACATTGGGGGTATGGGTAAATGACCATTGATCATATCTATTTATTGATAGAGCATGGACAGACAGTCCTGTGTTCAGAGGACAGTTAACTCCAATCACTACATATTTGTCCTCCTACCTGTTTTGCTTTTTATCTAGATTGTTTTGGTGTGAGTTGCCAAGTGTTGGACACATTAGCCATAGAGAGAGTCTGCCTTCTCTCCAATATAATGGAACTAGATGGCACTAAGCTTTTGGTGTTTAAAGCACCAAAAACACATCTGACAAACTCAACAGCAATGTCTCTTTCAAAAAATCTGGTTACCTGGTTACTCAACATAAACCACAGACCTGGTTGTGAGCAGGTTGATGTGGGACCTATTCTCTTTCGACAGAACTACACCTGCCAACCATATCTACATGCAGAAGGAACCATGCACCTACTGCTAGCTCACCTAGCACCACTGATTTAGCTAACATTACAGCTCATCTGAGCACGATGCCATTAATGTTTACATCTCATGCTGCCTCTCATCCATGGGAAGATGCATGCTTTCCACTGCGTGGCGATGAAGTTAGTGGGTGTAGTTCCATAGAAAGAAAATAGTTCCTACATGAAACTGCTAACAAAAAGGTCTGTGGATTACCTTAAGTAGCCAGGTCATGGTTTCTGGAAGGAGACATTGCTATTGAGGTATTTAAATGTATTTTTAGTTGAGTGCCATCTAGTTCCATTATATTGGAGAGAACGCAGACATCTCTATGGCTGATATCATTAACACTTACCAACTCGCATCAAAACAATCTACACTGATGAGTAGCACTACACGTAAAATGAAAAACATGTATTTTTGAACTTCTTTTTTTTTAACTGACCCTCTCGGTAATCTCCACATGAACTTGTCTTGCACAAATGAGTGACACAAGAACAACATCTCGAGCTATAAAGTGCTTCTACTATCCACAAGAGAATAGAACTTCTATGTTGCGTTTCCAATGCTTTATTTTCCTGTCAGGTCTCACTATAGAGCATATAAGGGAGGGGCTGCAGTATGTTGTAATAAACTGGTACGCTAAAAAAATAAAGGTTAAAGAAACAAAAAGTTTTAGGAGGGGAATCAAGAATCAGGGGTTAAAACTTTGTGTTTGTTGCCTCTGGCTTAGCAGGGTGCACTGTCAAACACAGTTTGCAGTATTTGTGGGTGGGAAGCTAGCTAAGGATCATGTCCTTGGCACTGCACTACATCTCCCCTTGGCTGGTCAAGGCTCCTGTGCAGAGTGCAGTGGACTCTTTGGGGGATATCGTGAACCTCTGTATGCAATACGCCCTCCTGGTGAAGCTGAAGCAGCTGGCGGCTCCATGTGTGCCAGAGGAAAGGTAGTGGTTTAAACAATCTGCACAGATCAATAGTGGGAGTTGGTAGCAACAAGGAGTGCAGTTCTCCATTTCTAACTTGGAAGGTAAAAACCACACAACCAAACCAAAAAACACCTCTGTGGATCGTGTGTGTGCTTTTTGTTACTCGTCCTGTGTGCTGCTCATCAACCAAGATCATCAACCACACACAGAAAAATGTTCCTCAGTGGTTCTCTGGAGTGGGATGACGTGCTATATAGCACCGCTGTAAACACAAAGAACTCTTTAAGCCCTTGTATGGTTCTTTAGAGGTTCTTTTCTGATTCTCAGCTCCCCCAAACAGAGGACATGATAATCTGTCCAACAATTCATAAGAAATGATTACAAATCGTTAATATTTTAAGTAAAAGTTTTATTTAGAAGCATATTGACTAATGCATGGTATTACCTGCAGTCATTCAGGGGCCCCAGGCTCAAAAATTAAACAAGAAACAATATAGTGCTGTATGGCACCTCTGATGGTTCTATACAACACTGTTTTAAAAAAGTGCTGCGTAGCACGTTAAAGATGGGTGCCATTTAGAACCATTTTTATTTAGATTGAGGACTACCTGCATGAGCTTATGTTCAGGCATTAATATACATATTGGTTCGTTACTCATCACCTCACATTCAAAATCTTGACAACTCCTTTAGACTAAGAAGTAGAAGGCCGATGCAGGACAATGGGCTATACTCTAAAAAGTATCTCAGTTAAGACATCATGGTGTCTTACAAATATAACCTAACAAAAGCATGCAGGTGATGTGAAAAACTGAGATCTTTCCTATTGTTTGATTCAGATAATATAAGAGTAGGCAAGTATAGTACTTGAGAAACTGAAGAGCACTAAATCTCATTTGTGGTGTCTGTCAATACAAGTGAAGTGCACAGGACTAAAGCCCTGCCAGCTGCAGTGGTGCTGAGCTGTGGGTGAACCTTAGGTTAACACGTACGTATACAGGGCTTTGTGTGTGTTAGGAGGGATGTACTATGCAAAACAAAAAATCCATTATTCAACAATGAAAAGTGTTTTGTAACTCTCACTTATCTTACATAGCATTGTAATTTTGAAGGCCACACACTGACCACAGCCGCGCACAAAGAGGAAAACAGATCATCAGGTCACAACTCCAATCACAGTGTGGAGAATCAACAATGCAAAAAAAAACAGGCCAGGGAGATTCATTATTTTTGGCTGCTGAAAGTATTTTAAGTGCTCTTATTTCAGATAATTTCACATTTCCCATAGCTAACCTTCTCCCAGTCCTTCTCTCTCTCTCTCTCTCTAATGCTTTCTCTCACCGTCTCTTTTCATTCCATTTCTCTTTGCTCTCTCTGAAAGACAGATCTATGGAGCGAGAGACTTCTTGTCTGAGGCTGTCTTATCGCCTGTCTCAACCCTGCAGAGAGAAATTCCTTGCCATTTGTTGAATACAAGTGTGATGGTGTGCGTTAGCGGCTCATCTGTGGCTGCACTTCCTCACCTGGCACTCATGTGATTAGATTTCATATCCCAGCCCGCAGCAGATAAACTCTATCTCTATCGGCCAGGCCCCTAAACATCAATCTGCCTTGCTGATGGCCTGTGTTGTGGCGGCAGCCTCATAAAACATTCCTACCACCCTGCTTACGCATAATAATAAAAACCTCGATGTTCTATGCAGAATGCCTTTTTAGATTTAAAAAAAAGTTTATTATAACATGATGTGTATCTGTTTCACAGGGGGGACAATCAAGTCTTCATAAAGGGTGAGCACCCTGCTGTGTTATCTGAATGCCAGTGTTTAGGGGTTCACTGCCTTCCTTCAGCTGTAAGCCAGTCCTGACGAGAAGCTGGACTCTGTACGGAGCACATCCACCATGTGGCTGGACAGAGGTGTGCTGGAGAAGGAAGTGGGAGGAAAGAGTAGAGCAGGTCTGTTTATTTATTGTTCTCCTCTGCTTTAACGGCTCGTGACCGGCTGGCTTTATTAAACTGGGCTTTGAGCACACACATAGCAGCACTAAAACTTCCTGATGGCTGAGAGGGGATCAATTCGAGCTGCTGCCTGCAGGAATTACTGCAAAGTAATGGTACTATCACACAGGTAGGCCTTGCCTGCGTTAGGGGTTAAATGGACCATTTAAATTCTTTAATCAACTTCAGTATTAGCTGCATAAGGGGAGTGCAGCTCCTAACAGATATATGTAGGTGTGGGCATTTCCATGAATATCAAATAAGGAGTTAACACAAATCCCTCACCAAAATGGGTTTTACGAAAAAGACAAAACAGACGTTGAAGATTATCTGTCGGTGCCACAGTTGTAAAACCTGGAACATGAATATTTTTGTCTTTAATTAGTGCTTCCCCAAACACGTAGCAGGTTGCATATAAATGATACATGTTTATAAAGGGCATAAGTGTTGCTCTAATTAACAGATATATTTGAAAAAGCATAACTATGGAGTTTCACTACAGACATCTGGGAAGTTTTCAGAAATGTTATGTTTGCAGTGACACTAATTAATTAGTCTTTATCTTTCAGATTCTATATTGATTTGTTATATTACTTGACACTGGTAAAGCAAAATCCACTCACAGTGCACATGGGCATAAAAAAAAAGACACTCATGATATTAAGAAGACAATGGGGCTGTATGGAACTGCATTTTTTTCCAAAATGTTTTCGAAATTTTGTCCACTGTCATTTGCATATGTGAAGGAAGAGAATATTACAAATGTCTTATAATCCAACCTTAAGAATTTCCATAGAGATTAGCAATATCTTTTTGACAGTTTAAAAACAACTGTACACAATAAATTGGATCAGATTTGCAAAATAGAATTCACTGGAAGGCTGATATCTTGGAAAATTGGAAAAAAAGGTTTGTCAATTAAATTGACATTATTTAAATCAGATTGCAGTTAAAAGCAACGAACCTTCTAGTTGCGACAGTGCATGTAAATGCTCCAATGCGTGTTGTGTACACTCTGAACCCCCTCCCCTGTATGCTTGTTGACATCAGGGTCCTCTCAACCCCCCGCCACCTCTGTAAATTGTGTTTCACGGCTTGAAGGTTACAGAGAAAGCCTTGTGTTTGCCGAGGAGGCCAGATTAGTGCTCATCAGTCGTGGTGTTTGAGATCCCCGTGCTGACCCTCGGGGCAAAAAGCCAAGCCGCTTTCACACTGCAGTACACGGGGACCCGAATGAGCCTACAGCAGCCTATTGTCACCACTCACCCAAAAGAAAAGGCAGCAAATTGCCATGTCAGGAACTTTGGCCCCCATGCCAATATAATACACAGCCTTTGTCCCTCATCTAGCCTGTTAATATAAAAGGAGTCGCAAAGGGTATATGGTGCAGCTCAATTCTCGCTACAAAATAACAACAGTATGATTTGATGTAGGAGTTTGTGTGGGTGTTTGCTTCAGAACATTTCGTGTGCTGCAGTTTGAACTGCAATAAAGATTTACATTTGATGCAAATGAATGCATATTCAAACTGGTGCGGGTTAAAGGAGGGAGGCACACATGTATCTGCCTTTAGATGAGAAGAAAATTAACAGATGGTTGTAAACCACGGTTACAAACAGCCAATGCAAAATGTTTTTAATTAATTGAATAGATGTCTGAGTTCTGCTATGACATGACACGCAGGGGCAGATGAAAACAAGTCTGTGGATTATGCTGAGGTAAACAGCTATGTTGGAAAAGCCCATTGAAAGTTTGATCCTATAAGATGCTCAAACCCACTGGCACAGTTTGCAGATAGTACACAAATTGTAACAACTTCTCTGTCAACATTTTTTTCATTATCTCCAATGATTGTGCTAGTTGTACTCTCAAGCTTTCCACTTCTGTGCCTACAGATCCAAACCATAATCGACTTGTGGAGATTTGATCATTTGTTTCTTGCCTTACTGAGGTAGCCGGCGGAGGTCAGTGATTTCAAATGCCGACCAGATGACATATATCATTAGGGTGGATTTCCTATTCTGCTCAGTAGCCAATCATGCAAAGGTAATTAGGCATTTCTGTCTCCGTGACGCTGACTGACACTAAGATTAACAAGCTTTAGGAGCACAGTTGACTGGAGGTGAGAAATCTGCCATTATTGCCCAGATGATGAACTAGGTTCTGTAGGGTTCGATGGCATTGAAACCGTGCCCCCCCTCAGAGCAGACCACACTACGCTGCACACTACTTACATTGTGTGTACAGCTTGAACACGTTTCAACGCATAGTCAAGGAAAAAAACTGTTAAGAACTCATACGAAAGTACTCAGAGCACCTCTGGTAATCAATAAAAATTCACAAGCTAATCCTGTCTAACACCTACGCTTCTGTGTGCTCTCGGAGTAAAAAAAAAAAGGCTGCAAAGGGGAAAGAATGTCGAGTTAGAATTAATGCAATGTTAGTATGCACATTGTTTTTCCATCAGGTCTATTGGCATACTCACAAAAAGCCTCTGCATGTTTCTAATCAGCATGGTAGCAATCCTAAATGGCAGCAATAAAAGCACACAGATCTTGCAGGAATGTAAAAGCGCCAGTAAAATAAAACGCATGATTTAATGACCATCTGTTGGGAGCCGGTGCAGACCTTGCTGCGACATGCTTTGTGAATGATCAAAGGCAGCGTCCGCATCGAGAGCGATTCACCTCAGGAGGCACGCCGGGGAATTAACAAGCCACCCAGCACAGATCCATTTTCCATGCAGTTTGGCCCTTTTGATTCCTTAACTGGTCTGCCTCAGTCTCACATGGTGAAAGGGAGGGAGTAAAACAATGTAATATACACACAGCAGCCCGGCCCTACAAAATGAGAAGCTCATAGCTAAACAGCAACACACTTAAAAGTTTGAAAATCCATTTGTAGAATAGCCCAGCGGAACGATTCAAAAGAGTTGTGTATTATTAGGATTTTTTTTTTCCTTTCAGACTAGCCCTGCCATCGGCTGCTTATGTTTATGGCCTTTCTGAGTTTCTCTAAGAGTCCATTTAGGTGTTGGGGGATGGATGCCAAATGACCAATCAGCACTTAAAAGAAGCATGCACACACAGAGAGGCATGCTGATGTCCTCAGACAGACATTCCAAAACACTCGGCTCTTATCTCATCAAGGCTCAGTAAATAAAACATTTAACAGCTGCGCCAGACTCAGCATTGCAGAGACAGTGTGGGCATCCAGCCTGTGCCAGGAATAACACGTAGAGCACATAGAAACACAGACACCCAAAGATAAGTCAGGCACAAACTTATATTTATACTCATGAGTTAATTTGAAGTTATAAACAGACCTAAAAAAAGACAGATTCTCAGGGGTACAATGAAAAAGAACAGCCACTCCACTGGCATAGCTCACGCTTCAAAAATTTACCATAAGGCATGACAAATCTCAGGTGGGCTCCAGACAAATAGCATACCCACACAAACGCTTTCAAAACACTACAAAGATTAACATACACATCCTTGGGCTGACATCGTCATTACCGCTTTGTTTAGCTTTCTTTACCTTCTGTCTTTCTGTCTCGTCTTTTATCTCCTTAATTATTCTTCCTTTTTTTTCACTGCCCGCCTGTCTGTCAGTGAGACTGTGTGCAGTATTTAACATGCTGAGGGGACACATGTCCACCCCAAACACCACAGAACAAATTCGCTACTTTGTTTGCGTTCACAGCTCATTTGGCCCAATCCATGTTTTGGCATTCTGTTATTGTCACGCTTGGTGAGGTTTTCTCCGCTGCCCACCGAGGGGGAGAAACACGTTCCAGGGGCTGTCAGCTGAGGCTCACATTCACACTTTATCCTGCAGTATTTCCTTCAGGCTTACTTTTTCATGTAGTGTACAGAACACTGTGTCTGAAAACAGAGACTGTGGAGTAGCATGTGTGCCTCCATCTTTGGGGCATTGCCAGTGAATTCTGAAGGAGCTAATAAAACGGGGGGAAGTGAACTTGGGAGGTGAAGATAAAGTTGCTGGAGAAATGGCATCAAGGTCAACTGCTTCCTCTGCTTTACCACTGACTCATCCACATCTTGACCTTTATGGGGGGGTCAAACACACACACTTAAGATACAATCAGCACTACAGCTGTGTGTGTGTTGTTGTACCTCTACCACCAACACAGTCACACTCCCACATGTATACAGGCTCTCTGTTTTATTTGACCCACCACCCCCCTCAATACTCTAATGATTGAAGAGGCTTGGGAAAGTATCAGTGTGGTGTTGATCTGTCCTATGGTTGTGGAGGTTGACGGGAAGGGACAAGGTCTTGTTTGCAATTTCACAGGTGGAACTGGCTGGTGGTGGGAATGTCCCAGCTGGTCTCAAAGGTCTAATCTCCCCCAGCAAGCAGCAGTCCATCCACCCACCGACTGTAAACACAATGGCTCCCTATGGTACTGAGCTGATTGCTGTTTCATCAGGGCCAGGACTGAAGTCAGTGGAGAGGAGCTCTATCTCACACTGTTTGATGAACTTGTTTATTTTTCCTGCGCATGGGAGGCCCAGAACAAACTGATTGGCAAGCAGCATGTTTATCAGAAGCTTAGAAAGCGTTCCCGATGATACCGGACAGTCAGTGCTACGCCAAAGCCACAGCAAAAAGCTTAATTAGAGCTTTCTGAAAATAATGTCTTGATACCACCCCCTATAATGCCCATTATTACTGCTAAGTATGCTCCTCCATCAAGTATGGCATGTGCTAATGCGAGTCTCACAGTAGAGAGCCAACATGTTTCAGTGGGCTCAAATAGCTTTGCTGCACTCTCCCACTCAGAAATTAATCTTCTTCCCAGCAGACACCTCTGCACATGCCCGACACGGAAAGGAACGCATATACCAACATTAATTGGTTTGTGCAAACCGAAAACTCAATTCTGAATCTGAAACCTCTCAAATACACAGAATTCTACACATAGATGGCATGTTTGGCATAATTGTTTTGACATTATTTTTCACCCTACAAAACATGCTCATTATTTAACTAAGCTAGTCAAACAGTCTGTAATATATTTGATAAAGTGTGGCTTGTTTGATGAAGAGAGGACCTGTTTTCCCCTGACTCCTTTGCAGTTTTGCCTGCTACTTGCTTCTGTCGTGAAAATACATGAATATGCAGAGGAAAATGAAAAGATATTACGCAAACTGTTTTCCTCTCACTACCACCCACTATGTCTGACATCTGTTCTCCACCTCCACCACACGGTTTACCCTATGTATCCCTCTGATATTCTTCATACCACCCTCCTCCTCCCTCATTTTTCCTCACCCTTTTCCCTCTTCCTCAATATCCCTTGCTCTCTCTCCACCTTTTACGTGAGCTTCTGTGGCTATCCTCGGAGATCTGTCTGTACACACACATGCTGTGGCGACAGTGTGAGGGTGATAATGAAGTGTCTGGGAAAAGCGGATTTGGTGGAGTGGTGGGCATCATCCCTGCGGTATAAACGCTCAGCTCTCCCTAAGGAAGGACACATGGAGCGTCTTTCACTTCAGTCCAACTGGCTGTCTCTGTGTCACTCTCAGCTAGCATACTAGGATGGCTGCTGTGGCCCTCAGGAGGCAACAGTGAGGGGGGTTAACGCAACGGCGGGCCCAGCACCTAGGGGACGTTTGGCGTTTCATCCTCTGACACCCGCCTGTTTATTCTGCACAGCCAGGCTGAGAGGAGCATAACACTGGCACTGGGAAAGTGAAGATCTTCACCAGGGGAACAGGCTGACACAGAGAGAAAGATAGATGGAGGACGAGAGAGAAAGAGAGGGAGACGGAGGAAGAGAGGGAGAGACAAACTCCTCCTCTTCCCTGTGGTCTGACAAAAAGATGACAGCTTTCCTCTGGAGCTTGCTCTGCCCTCCCTGGGCTGAAACCTCACTTGTAGGCGAGCGGCCTGTCAGACACAGCTAACTAGGCTGCCCCATGAGAGATGCAGAAAGCTTGACAGTTTGTTACTAGTTGGCAAAAGGCCACCGTAGCAGGTCAGTCTCTGCATAGGAAGTGTCAAAGAAGTGCCACTAATCAGCTACCAACCAGCTCTTTACAGACGCTCACGTGAATGATATCCTACCTCTACGCCCACAGCTAGTTCAAAGACCTATTATTATCACTGATTTTTCACATACTCAAAACCTCAGATCTATGTACCACCCCAACACTACTGTTAACATTAGGTACTTGAGAGCAATCAGTGCCCTGTGTTGTGCTTTTATGATACATAGTGGTTAGTGAAATTATGGCATGCATTGTTTAGGCAGCACAAAGCGCCGGGAGCCCTGCAGTGTGCAAGTGTACCTCTGCTGTAAAGCAGGCAGCAAGGTAAAGGTCCTTGAGCCAGCAGAATATTACATGGTACATTTACATCTCAAAATGAAGAGTAATTTAGTAAATGATGTGATTAAACAAAACATGTGCTATTTATCTTGTAATAAAATTACAGTGATACGTTTGTGTATGTACAGTGTTCATATAAAAAAAAAACAGTTCAACTATTTGTTCATTAAAAAATGGCTATCAAGACAAGGTTATTCTGCTTAGCCTGGTGGCTGTTTATTGATTTAATGACTCTGCTTAATGGCAATGTCCTACTAATTTCTTCCATTGATCTCCACTGGTTCCTCAATTACCTTCTCCACTGTTAAATATAGAGAGTAGATGGCATGAAGGGAGCACCTTTGTTAGGGAATCAAATTATATTAAAGCGGACCTGTTATGCTCATTTCCAGGTTCATACTTGTATTTGAGGTTTCCACTAGAACATGTTTACTTAATTTTCCTCAAACTGTCCATGCTGAAACACCTGCATTCATCTTCTGTCTGAGACGTTCTGGTGTTGCGCCTGCTTGTTTAAAAGGATATTTTGCTGATTCTCAACCACCTCTGTATTATCACAATGTGGGTAATGTGTAAATGAAGTGTGGTAAACTTCCCTCTGTCTTAACAGTGCCCAGATCTCTCTGCTCATCTCTCAGCTTTTTGCTGGCTCTAGGGTGTTTGCTGAAACTTCAGATTGTACTTCTGCATTTTCATATGCCCGCCACACAAAGGGTACAGACAGGGATCGAGACACAGCTGCCCCTCTCACTCTCACTCTCTCAAACTCAGACCAAACTTAGATCAAACTGTAAAAGAAGGCAGTGCTGATCAAATACAAACCAAGATTCGGTTACTGGATTAAATATTTATCTCCTAAAATGTCTTCAGAAACATATTTTAGTGCCGTTTGGCTGTAACACAAGAATTTGTGAACAAGGAGCCTGGCATCAAACTCTTTCCGCACTGTAAAATGGAGGCTGAACTGAGATGAACAGTAAACCTTACCAGTGTTACTATAAATATAAACCATAATTTTGTTACTGTGTTACCTATTTCTTGCCTAAAATGTTTTCAGAAACATATTTTAGCTTACTGTTTAACTATAATTCGTGATCATTTGTTACCAGCCAGCCGCTATACTGTTTTTCTGTGTCAAAACAGACACACTTGCATTAGGTCACGCACCAGTGGAAGCATTTATTGTCCCGGTGTGGTGCAGTGCATTTTGGTAGTTGTAGGTTTTCTACCACTTGAACAAAAGCGAATGCCACAGCCCTTATCCTCTGTGTTCTCTGGTAACGTAACACCCATTTCAAAAGCATTTGTATCTTTCTAGCATAGACAGCCAAGTTTTTTGAAAGGACCATCTATCCAGCAGTGACATACTTCTTTAAGCCTGCCTCCAAAAAAAAAACAGTCTGCTCTGATTGGTCAAAGCTCCCAGGTTTTCAGCATCTCAGCATCTCAGCATCATCATTGCAGCTGGGGGAAATGACTGTAATGGGCTATAGCAGCACTTTCTACCATGAAAAATCACCAATAAAAGCATCTAACCAAAATCTTCACCACCGGACATGTTCCGGCAGGAAAACGATCCAAAATCAGGGAGAAGTGAACAAGACTGGCAACCAAAACTACATGTTTGCCCAATGTAAGCATGTAACTACATGTAGCAGTGTAGGCTACATTATGTAAACACTTTCAGTAGCATGTCTGGAACAGATGACCATATACAGATATCCGGCATGAGCTGATGTCAGCTTGTCTGGAAAGTAGAAAAAGACGCTGGAAAGGGAGCATTCAGAATGGTCTGAAACCTGAGGTTACTTTTACAGATGTTTAACTAGTTATGTGAAACTTTGGCTACATTGAATATGAACATCTGACATTGTAACATATTTATGTGACAAAATAAGGAGAAGCATACTAAGTCCATTTAGAAGAAGGAGTAGTTTTGATACTGCACTTCTTTCATATTTCACAGTGCCTCAGTACTTAGTTTGGTTGTACATCAAAAGCTGATTTTTTTAAATCTTGAAATGTGCATTTCCCAATTTCTGTTTACCTTTAGTCCCTGTCTGTTACTGGAAGAGTTCTGTCTTAGATATATACTTTGCAAGAATTTCTCCAGTGAGCAATCCGAGTAAGCGATTTGAAAATAACAGGGTTTCATGTGATTGGTATATTGGCATGTCAGCCATCTCTGAATCATGTGTGAGCATGTGCCTAAGCTCTCTGAGCCTCTTGTGATGTCCTTGTAGTAGCCTTGCCGTGATTGGTGAGACTATGGGATGGGGTAGTGCCCTGCTAAGAACTGTCCCCGTCTGTCAGATCTCATCACTCCATCCTGCATCGCTGGGGGGCTGCGGGACCAAAACTGACCACTGAGTCAACTGACAAGACAGCTCAGCATCCAGTTATCCCAGAACAAGAAACACACACACACGAGCACACGAGCACACATTTGCAAATTCAGACAGACACACAGAGACGCCATCATGCAGCAAATGCGTTCACACACGCACGCACATACACACACACACAGGCATGCAAACTGCCAGTCGCACAGACACAAAAACATAATACACACAGACACATCTACGCAAAAGAGCACAGACAGGCCGAGTGCCGGATCTACCCCCAAAACAGCCACAACAAAGCCTGTGCAGGACACAAATGTGCTTTGACGTTGAGGTTGGTTATGCTTTGAGTTGTCTAAAATCTCAACAACTGACCCAGAAATGCTGGTGCACAAAGGGGGGTTTAGGGTGCGGGGGGAAGGTCATGTGTGATGCAGTGTGGAAGAGAACTAAATGGACACTTTCTTTCCCACTTCTTGAGCCCTGTGGTGGTATTCTCACTTTATGTACAAGGGGGCGGGGGACAGAATATGGTGGATCCTTAAACCGGGGTGTACACCCTTTGTTGTAACCAAGCATGTGAATTACTAGGTGGTTGAAATATACATAAGCTACATATGCTGTGAGATTGCAGAGTATCACTCCTCCTGTCCCCTGATTGAAGTCAAAGGCCACCTTCATTTCCTCTCAGTGAGAGCGAGAGAGAGAGAGCACAAAGCAGAGAGAGAGAGGCTGCAGAGGTCAAACACAAAGGAAAACAAGCAGCTGCAATATGTTTACAGCAGCAGCCCTGAGGGAAGGAGAGGACCCAACCACAATATTGCATATTTATTTTTAACTAAATGATTCTGAGAAGTCAAGATGGCCTACTATATGCTTGTGTTGCTCCCTTAAAGGCAAACATGTGCAAATGCAGAAAAATGCATGCAGATATGTACAATCCATAACTTTCACAACAACAAGAATAGCTTATACAATAGTTTTATAATAATTTCAAACACTGTACTTTACATAGCCAAAATGTAACAGCACTCAGAGACTCCCTAGTCCCAGCTGCCTCGAGGCTTGGCTACTGCCCCAAGGTTTTGAGCTGCAGCTGGCAGAGCTAGCGTTTCAAACTGATAAGACTCCAGACTTTCCCAGTGCTCTGGTTCAATATACTACAGGGGACATTCCAGAGGAGTGAAGTCCTCCACCTAAAATGACGCCTTGGTGGCAAACACACTGAAAATAGGTAGGTAGGGCACAGGGAATCTCTGGTGCAATTCTCCATCACAGAAACACAACCTTATATTCCCCCCAGCCTCTCAAGTTTTAAATCCACTGCAAGCTAAGACAGGCTGAAAACTGCATTGTTTAATACTCTTTAAGGCTTAAGAATAAGAACAAAATGTACATTTATTGTAATCAGCTTATATTTTCAAAAATCAAAAGCACTTGGAATATGCATCATCACTAATTCATTCAAATCATAGTCTCAAAAAAAAAATAAAAATCAGTTTCACACATGCAGGAAACCCAGCTGTCAAGTACGATCAACAACAAACTTAAAATACAATCTGAATTATACAAACACTTTCTTAATGTCCTGCATTACACATTCACACACTCTTGAGTGGTTACAGGAAGCTCAATTAATTGTGAAGTGTGAACTGCGGGTGTCAGAGGAGGAGCATCTCTTTGAGCAAGTGTAACTGAATGGTCCTGGTTAGCTCAATGAAGCTGGTTACACCACAGCCAGACACAGAGAGCTCCCACAGTTTGAGTCGCTGATATGTGTGCTTTTAAAAGTTAGGCCCTTTCCCTTACCCGCACTGCGGTGCCAGAGATCAAGTGATGCCGTCAACTAGCTAATGACATGACTGCCGCAGGCGACGGCCGGCAGCTTGATTTATACATGGGGACAGAGATGAATGATTCATAGGCTAAGAGAGGGATACCAGGACACGTGGCAGCTATATGCCCCTCTCGCTTGCTGTTATTCGCTGATACACACCTCTCCATAAATGCCTTGGAACACTTTATGTCTCATAAGCTTAACATTACACAACTGGCCAGTCCTGTTACCACTGCTCATAATGTCTCTGTCTTTTCCCTCTCCCTTCTTTTGTCTCTACATTTTTTTTACAACTCTTCCTCACACTGTCCCTCTTTCCCTCTAGTGTTCATTGACTCCCTGACCATTTCTTCTTCCCTTCCCATTATAATGCAATGCTAATCCTAAATATGGAACCCACTGTTGTAGGCTAAAATGAATGGCCCAATCATTCTGCATCAATTAGTCCATCCATCATTGCTGATTGGAGGAGGAGGAGGAGGGGGTGTTGGTGGTGACTGCTCTCTGTGGTGGCAGCAGGGAGACAGAGATGGCATTAGAGAGAGCTTTCACGCTGAAATGTAATTTCCATCACTATTTGGATACCGCAAACTGCAGTCCACACGATGACCTTGTCCTGCTAATTTCACTGGAATGCCCTCTAAATTACGTCATCTCTGTAATAACTGGGTGAGATGATCTGACAGCATGGGGGTACAGTACTTCACATGTGATAATTTCTCAATATAATGACTGATGTTTCCACTGAGATGTCACCATGCTTGATGTAATTGTATATTTAGTAATTACCACCAACTTCCATTAAAAATATTTAAAAATCAAGAGACTACTACACAGATGTAACACATTAAGCTCTAACTTTGTTGATACCAACAATAAATACATGGGCTCTAAGTGGAGTGTTGTGGCTTCCCTGCATATTATGCAGTCAGAATACTGGGTTACACATTTCATAAAGGCAAGGCAACAGCACACAGTGCAGTGTTAATGCATAAACTCACTTAGAAGTGCATTACACTTGGGATATGTAGCATGAAGTTGTTTTATAATTTTACTAAGTAAGTGCAATTTACAAAATGACTTCTCTACTTATGCAAGAACGGGGCCAATTCAAATAAGGATCTTTTTTTTATTTTAATTATTTAAATGAATATCACTAGCTCAAGCCAATGCAAGAGGGCACTCCCAGTTTTGGATGATGCTATAAAAAGAAAGCATGAGGACAACGAATGCAAAGCCCTGTCCTGAACACATCCTTAAGAAATAAAAGGCACATATATTTATTTACTGCGTAAATCACATGCAGATTTAGACATTACAAATGTCTCTATGCTGTGAGTTTACCTCGTAAATAGTTCCTAACAGCAGGGCTTATCCTGCAGAGGAGGACAGACACACATTTATTTCAGTGCTGTCTCTAGCACACTTTAAAAAGCACAGGGAACATCACAGCACAAATACAAGGTGGACCTAGATCAGAGTGTAACTAACTGCCCGCTAAATATGAGCAGATAAGTAAATCCCGAGGGTACCACGCTGACTGAGGAATCTTTGCATTCAATTTATCATTTTACATTATTTAGGCTACTCCACGGGGAAATACCGTATCTCTTTCATAAGTTATGCTAATGGCTGGTACTACCATCTGTGAACTGAGGACCATCAGTCAAGCATGGTGTGCAATCTCTGAGTTGTGAGAATAATATGTCATCTTTGAGTGATTAATCATATAGGGGAGTACTGGGGCTTACTGCGAGCTGATTCGGTTGCGACAGGGACATGAGGCCATCTAACCCAAGCCGTCACACAACACCACCCTATATCTCGACCTATACCCCTCCCCCCTACACAGAACGCCATACCCCGGTCCCCTCCAATCTACTCAATAAACAAGCCTGGGGCAGGACCCAGACAGAGGATAATGGTTCACCTGGAGGTGACAGGAAAAGAAAACAGAGCTCTTTGCATAACGAATGCAGATAGAGATAAGCACAGTGAAGCACTTAGGAATCTTGATAAAGGATTATCCAAACATGTCCGAAACTGGATACATTTTCTTTTTGTAAGCATGCTGGAACAGTCTTTTTGGAGGAGCCAGTTCTGCATTTATTGTCCTGCTGAAATTGCACTGCTGATGTTGTGCTTTCTGTGGTCAGGTACTAAATAGAGAAGTTCTTACATTTCACCCAAAAGGTCAAACCTAGGACATTATACTCCTTCTCTTAATTCCATTTGTAATTTGCAGACCTTTGCAAACACATCAGTTTCTCAGCAGAGTCACTGAGCATTGCCTTGTCATGTCATTGTGAGTCTGCCTCCATGACATCTTTAGTTGCAGAGGAGGGCAAAGAACCACATGAGCACCACCGCAGCCAGGCATAATCACAGCAAGCATAATTAATCTCATACATTAGAATGTGTTGGTACTTGCTATGACTCACACCACTGTTTAGGAAACTTATGAGGGAGGAGAGCTGGGGGCATACAGCGCTACAGCCTATGTTATGCAAGCAATGACAAAGTCTGGTGAGTTCAGTGAGCGTTAGCAGCCCGTGGCCAAATTAGCCCGAGTCAGGACATACAAAAACAACCATGCATGTGTCCCGCTGCTTGACTGGAGCAGAGAAAGGAGGCCCAACCTGAGAAGAACGATTTGTTTGGGTGGTCTAGTTAAAGCCTAGTGCTAAATGGGCAACGGTTCTGGTTAGAATGCTAATGAGCCCATTCCCCTCCTGGATGGAGACATCAAAGGCAAGTGGAGCTCCCTCTCTCTGGCTACACAGGGCTTCATGGTATCATTACATGGCTCAGTGTGCGCTTGCATCCTTGTGATTGTGCATGTGTGTGTCAGTGGGTGTGTAAGAAAGCCACAAATGGAGGGGGGAAAGGAGAGATAGACAACATCATGTTTACATTAGGTCTATTCTTTTGGGAGTGTGCCAGCATCCAGCCATGCTGTGACACACATCACACGAGCAACCTGGTACCATTCATAATTACCCTCTATTCACAGAGGCCTCATTTAGTGTGCTATTATCAGAGATCATTGTTATTTCCCTCTATGTATGTATGGAATCCCAGTGAGACCAACATGTCTCACGTAGATAACAGCGCTATTTCGGTTAACCCCATTGTGTACATAATACTGAAGACGCACAACCCAGAGAGAATTCCCATCAGTGATTTCTAAGGATTTAATAGAGCATCAGGGCATAAGAATCTTTTCTAGACTTTTTTTGTCTCCATAACTAATGCTAGGAATATAATAATGTGTTTTTTTGGGCACAGGACAAATCTCACTCAGGGCTTTCTTTTCACTTATTTCCACCCTATTCACACTGCTCTGGCAGCAAGCCAACGAAACTATCACCAACATGAGTCTTGTCTGCTTTGCTGTGACCACACATCATACTTGAATTAATGATAAGATACACAGAGAGGTGAAACTTTTCTCCCAAAAGATACCTCCACATATGGGGGAATAACATAAAAATTCCTCAAAACCGTGTAAAGGCGGGAGAACTTCTAAAAGTGTGTAGGTGGTAAACTAACTTTTCTTACATAAAGTAAAGACTTTGTCCAGTTTTCACATACTGGCGGGAGGCCCACCTCCAGAACTGTGAGAACTAAACATGGCTCAGGTGCGTGAGGCCAACATGATGGATCATCCTGTTGTGAAGCTGCCCCTCTGCAGAGCCCTGAGAAGACAGGTGGGAGATAAGGCAGGCCCTATATGAGAGCACATCTCCTCTTCACATCGATCCTCGCCGCCACCAAGGCAGGAGGTCTTCACATGCCAAACCGCAGATAGGGGTAGAGGGAGGGCCAGGGTGAGAACAGAGGGAACAGTTTTGTAGGTTTAGCAGCCACCTTATAGTGATAAAGACACTGAAAGATAAAACCCCTCTTGGCCTCGTGCAGATAAAAGACAAACGGTGTAGAGCTTTGTTTTGGCGGGAAAGTAACATTCTCAGCTCTCTGGCAGATAATGGTAATCTCTTCGTGGTTATAATCACCACAGCCAAAACAAAAAAACAAGCTTCACAAGAATGTGCACATAAAAAAAAAAAAATAATAAAGTCACATAGACTTGTTGTGGTCATTATTAACACAAGAAAATGTGAGTCGTAGCATTTTGCAGTTAATTGACCTTGTATCTTGTGCCAGTAACTTGGCAGGAATAGCATCACTGGAAGTCAATTAAGAATGAAAGGAGGCTTTGCTCTCAAAAAATGGCACTCGCTACAATTAGAATTCCTCTGGAGTTAATAAGCACAGCTGCAGGTCACAATCAACCGAAATGTTTTCTTGCAAAGTATGACATTAATTGACACATGAGATCTCACGTTCCAGTGTTGACAGCCTCAAATTTGACTTCATTTTTGTTGCTGCTCTGTTGAAATGGAGCACTCTGTAATAACTCCTATTACTAGTTGAAGAAGGACCTGGATCAATCAACAAGTCTGCACGCTCTAAGATTCTGAGAACAGTAAAACGGTGATTTGCCACAAAATAACAATAATGAAAACATAATGGCAAAGAAAATTGCTTCTTGTGTTTGTCCGTACGTGGCAAATGAATACTGAGAGTCCACTGCAGTGGGGACAGACACCAATCAGGAGGACAGTTCACTTGCTTTACAGAGTTTGGCTTTGTTATGGAGACGTGTGTTCGTGACCTCTGATCTCAATCACTGAAGTTTTTTCGATGGTTGTGCGCTGAGGGCCTCTCCATGTCACTGATACACATTAGGATGCCGCACTGCTGCGCAACAAACGGCTGGAAAGTTTGCAGTCTTAAGCATGTATCAGACAAGATGAGGCCACTCCAGGCTGCCTGATTAGATGTGAATAAGATTTCAACAGCGCTGTGTACACTCTAATGGACACCATGTGCACTGAGCAGTTAACTATGCTTTGGCTTTGATGTTGCTTTATGCACATCCCTCGTCTCTGATGACTCATATTTCACGCCAGGTGTTCCTAATAAATAAATATATAAAAACAGAAAGGACTGTCATCCTGCAAAGGGCATAATTCTGTCCTACGTGCTGTTTTTTGTTAAAACAATTTCTAAAACTACTCTATAAAAGGACTATGTAATTTGGGGGAACATTTTGACAGATAAAATGATAGAGTATAACATTTTAACAAGTCACCCACATAATCATTTATTTTTTAGTTCTATGAGAAAGATTAAAACAAAAAATACAAGACACGTGCACTGAAGAGAAACAGGGAATATCTAGCACACTGTAAATGTCAGTTAAAGTCTTCTTTATTAGTTGCATTAAAGAAAGCTCTTAAAGATACAGTTCACCCCAAATCAAAAATGCATATTTTTCAAATAACTATAGTGCTATTCATCAACATGGATTGTTTTGGTGTGAGTTGCCAAGTGTTGGAGACATCAGCTGTAGAAATGTCTGCCGTCTCTCAAATATAATGGTACTACATGGCAAGAAATACATTTGAAAAACTCGGCAGCAATGTCTCTTTTCAGAAATCACGACCCGGTTACTCAAGATAATCCACAGACCTTGTTGTGAGCAGTTATATGTAGGAAATCGTTTATTTCTACCAATCTACAGCTGCCAATCGTATCACAGCACAAAAGCATTCTTGCATCTACTCATGGATGAAAGGCTTGTGCTTGTGACAGTACAAGATGTAAAAATTAATGGAGTCTTCCTCAGCTGAGCTGAAACGTTAGCTAGCTCAGTGGTGCTAGGTAAGCTACACTCTTTCTTCTGGGCAGTGATACAGTTGGTGGGAGTAGTTTGGTAGACGAAAATAGTTCCAACGTAAAACTGCTCACAACAAGGTCTGTGGATTGTCTTGAGTAACTGGGTCATGATCTCTGGCAAGAGACACTGCTGAGAACCACAAGCTGAGTGCCATATATTCAAGAGATGGCAGACATCTCTACAGCCGCCTTTATCTTCAATAGTCAGCAACTCACACCATAACAATCTAGATTGATAAATATCACTACAGATGAGAGGAGAGATACATATTTTTGATTTAGGGTGAACTAACCCTTCAAGATGAACTCCTAAAATACTAATTGAGAAACACACCTACAGGACACACTGCATAAGAACATTTTTATAGATATATACGATATGCCATGCCATGCCATGCCATGCAGTGCGATGCAATTAGATTAGATAGATTACATTAGATTACAATAAATGTACAAATGTCTAATGTCCTGGTTGAGATCACCCTGTACAACTGAAGCCTGTCAAGAAACGGTGACACATTGAAAGTGACATCACACACAGATGGATAAACAGATAAGGCTGAAGCAGTGACCCTATTTCACTGTCATATGATTCCAACATATCATCAAAAATTCCCCCTCGGACTAAAAATTAACATTCCACATAACTGGGTGCATTTTACCCCAACCTCATCCTACTGTGAGGAGGAATGATTATTTCAATCATGTCACTGTAAAAGTCAAATTTCAGAAAAGCAGAACAGTTGGATTGGGCAGTTGCATCCTACTGGAGTTCCCAACCCATTATTCCCACACCACGGTTGGCTGCCTCAGATTTCCTCCATTGCTTTGATGATAATGTTCTTCGGCAGGCCGCTAAAGTAATGACCATCTCTCACTGTGGCACAGTGCAAGGTTGCACTGCACTGCGCTCTAATGTTTTGGCCTTACATTCGGCCACATTTAACAGAGACACTTGGAGCGAAATAGACACTAAAGTCTGCTATGAACCCACAGCAGAATATAGACGCGCCATGTGAGATCTGATGAGTGCAACTTTAATTGCTTTAATATCAAGGGAACAAACAATGAGATGATATAAAGAAAAACAAAGGTGTTCACTTACCTCCCCCTCCTCCCAGAAGACTGGAGTTTGCTGAAAAGAGAAAGAAAATGAGTCAGTAAATTCAAAGAGTAAGCAAATATGGATCATTCTATACAGTCAGCAATATTTGAACATTAAAGTTTGGATTCTTTAACTGAACAAATGTGATTTTTCAGAAATACACTTATTTGATCTAAACTTTTATGTACTTATCAAATGTATCATTTATGTCATCTAATGAACAGAACTACCACTGAGAACAGAACAGAATGATTCTTGAAAACATTATTGTATTTTCATAGCACTCGAGTGAAAACCAGTTGGTATAAAGTGCCAAGAGGAGCCTGAAATTGGCCTGAATGATTATGTTACATATTATTTTGTATCATTTTCTCAGTTAAACCTGTAATCACACATTTGAATGGCTGTACCTGGCAATACAAGACTTAGCATTTTTCCTATGGCGGTTTCCAGCAACACCACAGACATCCAAAAGTAACAAGCAACAAGACTGTCATCCAATAGTTTGTTTATCACATCTTCAATAGACAGAAGTGATCATTGTGTGTGGCAGTGGTTTTCTTTGAATACTAAATTTGGCAGCAAACGTGTGATTCAGTCAGCAGCTAATTTCAATATACACTCCTTGGCAGATTTCGCCCTTGGCAACATGACAGGGGTTATGCTCAATAAAACATGTGGTTCATTAAAAGCAATTAGCAGTGGCCTGAAGTTTGAGACACTTATATCTACTGCTGCGCAACTGCAGATTCAACTATGGCTTTGTGGGGTCTGGTTGTTAGCTCCTCCAAGGACATCATGTATTCCACTCAGTTTGTGCATTTGGTTTGTGTTAGCAAAATTATGGGAAAAAAACAGAAGGGTGTAGCATTGGCCAAGGAAGAACATATTAAACTTTGGAGTGGATCAGAATCACAGTGCCGCTACACTAATTATTTTTCACATTGCAATATATAACATTCAGAGTCTGGGCCAGGAGGACACACAGCTCTCACCTCTGGCATCATAAGCAAACTCGGAGGTGGCTTAGACGGAATGGTGGCGACTAGCAGTGCAGTGCTAACAATGACAACAATGCTGACAGAGCCAACAGTTGTTATGGCGGTTAGCTCAAAGCGGCCAAGAAGACCCGGGAGGGAAGTGAAGAGTGGATGTTAAGCTTCCACAAAGACCCACGGTGGTTGGATGGCATTATCAGCAGTGCTATCAGCTTAACAGTGCTAACAGTGGCTGCTGACACTGCTCTCCAATGCACGTCCAACACAGCAGTGTGCAGTGCAGAGCGCCAGTGATTAACTAGCCAGTGGGGACATGAATAACAGTAGACAGCTGCTAAATTATTTTTCTGAATACTGTATATTGCACCTCAACATTATGAGATGGGGTATTTGGCCTAGACGGAGTAATGCCCTCTTCCAGTGCCCCACTAGTTTCTTTACGAACACACGTCATGCAAAATGTTGAACATGAGCTGAGAGAAGCTCTTTAGTACAAGACTTGTGATCTTGATGAGTGAGGTTTCATTCTCACGTGTGACACAGACATGTAGAACAGCCTCAGAGTAAAGCCTCACTGTTAATATGTTGTCAGCTTTCAGACAGTTTACTTCATAAATACTCTTAGTATGACCCTAGCCCTGTGTTGTTCATGTGAATTTCCAACATTAACCGCAGTTTACTGGTTCAACAGAAGGTAACGTCAGAGTGTTATCTAAGTGGAGAGTGTATCATTAAAAATGAACCTATCTGTCAGTTGGAGACATCCGTTGCACATGAGAGGAGAAAGATTAGAGGGGATTTAAAATACATCTGTTAATTTGGGTGTTACTGAAAGTAGGTAGCCTATGTGTTTGAAGTGTGGTTCATCCAGCGGGCATTGGAAGAATCATACACTGCAACATGCCTTTAATGATCTTTAGTTCCAGCTACAGCATTGGCTATCATTAGCAGTGAACACTATCCCATTAAAAACTTATTATTTCTTGAAAACGTTTTGGTGCCCAAGCGACAGATAATGAACATGTGGTATAAGGGAGAGCTCTCCAATCACAGCACAGTCCTGTGGCTGTTTTTTTTTTTGTTTTTTTTGTTGCCTTGTATGAAGGGGACTTCTGGAGTTCACTCAGTTTCCACACCTTTCTGTGGCACCATTATGGCTTTGCATTGTTCTCATTTGAGCACCACACATATGAGTGGGCACGGGGACAAAGAAAGCTCTCCCACTGCAGAATTTGTTTCATCAAAGGGCTTTTGTTGTGTGCGTGTGTGTGAGTGTGTGCGTGTGAGTGTGTGCATACAGTATGAGCATAACATACACACACAAGAAACAGCAACTCAAACAGGGATGTACTGACAATCCACTGTCATGTTTACAATAGCACCTCTCCAGGTTTTTCTGTGATGAAAAAGACGCCTGTGCTCTCCCAGCCTTTGTTTAGCTCTGGAATCTATCAGCTATCAACAGCAAGCACACAGCTCAAACGTGCATTTCCAGAACAGAAAATGCTCTGTTCATATTTCAAAAGCACGGATAAATGTAGCAAAAAAAATAAGGGTTTTATTACCAGAGATCTAGGGATGGCATGATATCAGATTTTCACTATTATCACGGCCAAAAGATTTCATGATAACAATATTGTCATGACATCTAAATGAAATTTGTGGGGAAAAATCAGCCAAATTAATCTTGAACTTGAGTTGGAAATGGAAATGATTTAAAAGTTAATGGATTATTCACATTATATTTTATATGTGTATTATTAACACAAAATTAATATTTAATGATCAAATATCACGGTTATCCTCAATACCGGTATACTGTGACACCCTTAAGTGATTAGGGTTGGGTACCGTACTTCTAAGGGTACAGACCAAATGACATCTGCACTGCAAAGTACCGATAAACATTAAATCCATTGGTGCCAAATGTCAGTGCAGAGAGCGCATCTGGGTGAGGATGCGAGGCTTAGACAAGGGGCAAAAGTTTCCACGAAATGTCCTGAAGCCTGGAAGCCAGCCACAAAGCTCTGAGGCTGGCAACAGAGCTCCGAGGCTGCTTCGTTGGCTTTCCAGTGAGCCAAAACTATTGCTGCAACACCAATCTGCCACAATGGCTTTTGGCGTCTGGTTTATGTTTTCTTTATTTTAGCGATAGCCAAATATCAAGATTAGCTCTATGTGTGATTAGAAAAGAGCAGAGGAGGAGAACTGCATTTTAGTCTCCACCGTCTCCCCTGTGGCTTTTTTTAAAAAAAATAATTTGATTTTACTGATAAAGTCAAGTACCAAAAAAGGTACCGCTGGGTGCTGGCACCGAATTCCAGGTAAAGCAGCCGGTACCAGTATCTAAAAGAAATACCTCTGATTTTAAAACAAATGCTAACAAACTTGCAGCACGTATTATATGTAACTTTTTTGTGATGTAAATGTTTTGAGCTTGTTATCGTTCATCAATTATCAGAAAAATGAAGGAATAGTTTTAGTGCCAGTTAAAGGCAAGCTAATAGTATGCTAGTTTTCAGCAAAGTCTATCATTATTGTCTAGTCTCCTGGGGAGTCTTCCTATTCCTGAGCTATTAAAACACTGGGGTTTAATTACCTGACATTATGGAAATGCATACCTGAGGGGGGCGCTTCATTTACTCCACACCTAATCAGAGATTGGAGATGTGGTTGCTAATCAGTCTGACACAACTCTTATGTGTGTGTATGTGTGTGTCTACGTGTGTGAGGTGGGGTAGTGCTGGTAGTGAACAGGGTAGTCTGGGGGGTTGAAATGTTAGAAGCTTTCTAACCACATGTGACTTGGTGTGATCACGGCAATAGCCCACTGGGAGATGAAGAGTGTTCGACAACCATCTCATCTCTGCAGTGGGTTTGATAAATATGGGAGCAGGGAGGGGTAAAAAAAAACGCTGCTTTATGCCTTTTCATTTCCCCCTCTCCCTGCATCCTCTCCTTTAATGATCAGAATGTCATGAAACATGTTTTGGCAGTTTATCTTAAAGCACACTGTGCTGCTTATGCACACAAAATATCTGTAACCTACAGAGCCAGTGAGCTCAGCAGCCCACAGCGATACATATCAGGGGAGACATTAAAATCCCAAAGTGGATGGGGACTCGCTTTAAAAATCCGTCTTCAAGCACGAGACAAATAAGAAACAGCTGGTGGAAAAGCTAACCTACAGCAGCACACTCACAGAGCAGCCCTGCTCTCTTGGCAGCAAAGGCTATGAGCTTGTGCCTCATTCAGTATGACTTGTCTGAGAAGTGCTTCAATTATCCTGAGTGAAAATCAAAACAGAAATCCATATTTGGCCACATCCACCCCATAATGCATATTTTATAGAGTGTGTATTAATTATAAACTAGCTCTCCTTGCTGTTTGTGCCCGCCCTGGGCTCAGTCTGGCTATCTTGTGGTAGATCAACACATTTCTGCCTTTAGGGAAGCAGTGGGAGAGCCAACAATTAGTATTATCAGAAGACCATTATCTGGTTCTTCTAGCTGAGCGTGTACATGCGGAGTTGTCTCTTTGAATGTATATTTAATGGGTTTTTGATTTTGCCATCCTCTCTTCAGTGTCCGCCTGTGTGTGTCCCCTTGAGAATTTCAGGAATCAATTCATCAATTCAGTCTTCAAGGGCAGAACAGACCACATCTCCATCTATAAAACAACTACAAGGATCCCATCACATTAGACAAAATACCGTAGTGATCTTTGAGCTTTAATATTTCAGAGAACCTGAATATTTCTTGTCACAGTAAAGATAAGCCTTGAAGATTCGCAATGACCCAGTTAATGAGAAGAAAGAGTGAAGCTTAAGTAGAAGGCTATGACTTGGAGTTTGTCAGGAGTGCTGCTGAGAGTCATCCCAGTAGTAACCACAACATGGGTCATAAATCTCAGTGGAAAGGCTCCCCAGACTGCCTGGAGATGGCAGGTCATTAGGAACTGCTGGTCCACGGCATTAGGCTGGCCCATCAAACATATGCCTGAACTGTCACTGTGGGAGGACCCACTTCCTGTCTGCCCTTTGAACTCTTAACCTCCACAGCAACCTCATTTATCCCTCAGCCAATGACAATGCAGCGGAGCCGCCGCTGTGTATTTTCACAGCAAGAAAATATTGATAACAGAGCCCGAGCTGGAGCTTGTGACAGGCACAGTTTATGGATTGTGGCACTGCGTCAAGAAGCCAGCGCAGACACAAACACAGTGAAAAAAGGAATGGTGAAACCACCCTCTTGTCTCAGTGTGTCCATATATTTGCAGAGCATTCATAAAAATGGCTTATGTGCACTTCAGTGTGCGAGTCCTGTGTGTGCAGAGGGCAGTGAGGCATGGATCTGGGTTGTGTGTTTGGTGGCGTCAGCAGAGCCCTAGATCATGCAGTTAAATGGGAAGTGCTAGTGCATAACCACAAAACCTCAAGGCAGTAAACAGATTCACTGTCTACCTTCTGGTCTCTGCCACCTTAACTGAACCCTTTAAATATGCTCCATCGGATACACACTCACCTTATCCTTAGCAGCCTCTCGCACGCTTCTCAATAAGCTCAGAGGTTAATAGTGTACTCTGCTGTGACTCTGGGATAAAAGGTGGGGTAAAGAAACTAATAAAAAAGTTTTATGGCTCAGGTTGCCTGCTCTGTTGCAAATAGATGAGTCAAAAAAATCTTGGTGCAATTTTTCAAAGCAACCAGGGTGGCCACTGCACTGTAATGCTACCGGCCTATCTCTGTCTGCAAATACAGGGTTTTTGGCAGGATTTTAAGTAAATATATCTGAGTCAAATTAACTGTGACAGGGGCTATCTTTGCTACATTCTATAACAGTATGCTGCTTCATATCAGCAGATTTCAACATCACTCACTGCTGCGTTTGAAGGGTGTCTCACCTGTCCACAAAGATGCAATAGGGATTTTAACAAATGTGATTCCAAACACACAAACTGTCCCAGATAAAAAGCGCAAACTAGGTCAATAGAGCTGCTCTTTGTAACCGGGAGTCACATCTTTTTTTCCTCCATTCTTCTGCTTTAATTAGAAATCATATTCACAGCTAATTTGATGGGCACAAATTAGCATCTACAACACAATGAACTGCAAATGGGAGGCCTGAAATAATGAAGAAAAAAGTCCAGAGAAACAAAAAGCTGATCATTTGTAGACTCGACTGACACTTAGATGGTCATTAGACGTTCCTCTTCATAGTGTTCGGATGTTTAACATGTCAGCTCTGAATGTCGATGTTCAAAGAGTCAGTGAAGTGAAGGACTTTGGCAAATTCTTTTTGAGTGGAATAATGTGCTGCTCCACACACTGACACTTTTCCACTCCGCCAGCCTTCCTAACAAGCACTGCTACTGAGCCTGCACACACACACACAACCACATGCCCAAGTACACACATGCATGTGCGTGCACTTACGGACTAACACAACCCAACTCAACAGGAAATATTCAGGCTAGGATTTAATATCTAGAGCAACCCATGCCATGTCTGTGGAGCTCTGTGTTAAACTGAGGCAATTCTAACCTTTAATGATGGGGCTCTTTTTTCTTTTAGTGGCTGCCGAAATTCGCACAAATAGAAATAAAACTTAAACGAGCCACCAGTTGTGGGATGAGAGAAGAGAGGCAACAGTGGTATTTCTTATTTGTGGCACATTAAAAATGCATGCTACACCACACATGCTGCCTTGTCTGATGATACTGGTTGGCATTTTTGTTCTTTATAGCTTCTAGTCGTCCCTACGGAGCCTGACTGAGCCAGACAAACTTGTGGTAGAGGTGGCACAATCCCAGCAGCACATTCTCACACACACACACACACACACACACACACACACACACACACACACACACACACACACACACACACACACACACACACACACACAAAGCCTAAAGCCTGACTCATGCTTCAGTCAAAATGATGCAACTGTGGCTAAAACAAGTACAGTATGCAAGGTTCTACTCCCCGAAAGAGTGTGCACTGTGGACATGTTAAAGGAGCTCCATGAGACATTCAGAGCATTAATACAGTAGTAAACAACTATTTGATATGTAAAGATGTAATGGAGTAATGAGGTCCTAAGCAGAGAATGAAGTCACAGTCCTGAGTGTTGTAATCTGAGCTTCTTTGTTCGTTGATGTGACAGATGGATCGGCCACGGGTGCATGTTAGTGCATGCTAGTCCTGTGTGTGTATCCCACTGGCTAGCTAATCACCACCGCTTTGCACTGTGCTCATACGGCGGTTACCACTGATATTGGGACAGTGGCATAGCGCCTACCTTTTGTTTCCCCCCTGTTAACTCTGTTAGCTCTGTCAGCACTGTTGCTGTTGTTAGCACTGCTTGCGCTGTTAGCACCACTAGCTGATAGTCACCATGTTGGGAACCTTGTGCAGACAACCTCTGAATCATAGGTACCTGTAAATGTCTTATAGATCTCCTTTCATATCACAACACCTATTAGAGCATTGCAGGACAAAGTATTTATTGAAATGTTAGCCACATGTCATTGATATGACTGAAGTTTCAGGTTTCATTGGTGGGGGTAATGCTAAAAACTTTACTCAATAAAAACATCAATATCAAGCTTGCAAACATTAATTTAGACAATGCATGAAAGCATAAATCTTAAAGTCTACTCCAGACAAACTTGTAGCATTTGGCAGCACAGGTAAAGGGTCGGTTTGCAGCCAATAAAAAAAAGCCAATATCAAAAATACACGTTTTTCCTCTTACCTGTAGTGCTATCAATCTCGATTGTTTTGGTGTGAGTTGCTATGTGTTGGAGATATTGGCCGTAGAGATGTCTGCTTTCTCCCAAATATAATGGATCTAGATGGCACTCTGTTGGAGCAGCTCAAAGCACCAAAAAATACATCTGAAAAACTCAACAGTGATATCTCTTTCCAGAAATTATGGTCCAGTTACTCAACATAATCCACAGCTCTTGTTGTGTGCAGTTGATGTAGGAAATATTTTTTGTCTGCTGAATTACAAAAAGAAAATAGTTCTCACACTAAACTGCTCACAACAAGATCTGTGGATTATCTTGAGAGACCAGATATGATTTCTGGAAAGAGATATTGCTGTTGAGTTTTTCAGATGTATTTTTTTGGCACTTTACACACCACATGCTGAGTGCCATCTAGTTCCATTATATTTGGGAGGAGGCACGGATCTCCCCGGCTGATATCAAAAACACTCAGCAACTTGCACCAAAACAATCTGGACTGATAAACAGCACTACAGGTGAGAAAAAAAATATGTATTTTTGATTTTGGGGCGAAAAGTCCCTTTAAATTTTTGTGTTGAAAAACTTGTAAGTTGTGTCTGCTTCTGTTGTTAGACAACAGCAAATCAAATCAAATTTAGACTATACTGACAGCTTTATATCCCCTGATTTCCAAACCAGCTTACAGTAAGTTACAGGGTTTTTCTACGCTGTAACATTTTAGGAGGACCTTGTTGCAGACCTTTGCCATTCACTGGGTGGTAATATCAAGTTGATTTGGTACCGGTAACATTAAGCAGGTCTCATTTCTCAAGTGTATTGATACTCTGTCAGCGTTCAGCACAAACAAATATTTCCATTAAGTCAGAGGACAGGTTGAACTTTCAGCTGCTCTGTGGTATACTCAGTTTGAGCTATTAAAAGCTCATCTGGCTCAAACAGGCAGTCTATTGCTGTGGGATTCCTTGGTTACCTTTACTGCTACATACAGTGGTTCATGTGTTACCATACCAACCTCAGCCATGTGGATTTGTTGTGGTGTGAAGCTTATTTGACTCGTGACAGCATCACTAGCTCTGGAAGAGACTTGCTTGTGTGTGAAAAACCAAAGCTCGACTGTTCAAAACCACTGCAATAACAGCGATGTGAATTCTATTTTTGGTTGGATTTATTTTGAAATACTCATTACAATATCGGGCGACCGTAGGTTGCTTCTTAAACCCATTCATATTCCTAACAGTACTTGTCATATACTGTTTTGATAGCTGAAATTATGTTGTTTTTGCAGCTTCCTTTAAGAACTATAGCAGCAGTGTTATGATGTCTGAATGTATCAATGTGACAACAGGGTGGTGTCACAGTGATTAATCCCTTTCCTCCGCAGGCTTGTCACCTTCATAACAAAGCAACAATACCAGATGCCAAAGCCAGCCCACACGTCTATTGTTATAATTACCTGACCTTCAAATCCACATTAATGAGCCCAGGATGATCCCATTCTCTTTCATCATTTGGCTTCCGAGCCCTCCTTTTATCTAACAAGGTCACCTTTCACAACACTGCTTCTCCCTGAAATACACATCCCCCTCATAAATATACATCTACCTGCATCTGCTCAACCCCCAATCCTAAGAAGGGAGCTTGGAGAAATTACAAGAAAATAAAGCTGTAGGTGGGCTCTGCAAAGCGCGAGTTTGTATTTCTTCTGAAGTTGACACCAAGGGAAAGTCAATGCCACCAAAGTTAGACACAGAAAACAACTTTCTAACGATTGAAGTGCTACTTAATAATTGTTTTCAACACTAAAGACGCAGCCTATTAACATGAACGAGAAACACTCACTGCAAGGGCTCTGAAGGCACAATGCAGGGGGGCAGCGGAGAGAGCAGGGTTCATTAGATGAAGTCGTTTCGATCCATTCCCACTATTTTAATCACAAATGCACTGTGGTTGTCAAAACAACAACAAAAAAAATGTCCATGGTTTGTGAGAAACCACAAGCACAATCTCAGAAAAACAACACATTCAGTTACTCACTTACTCTGCTTTATTTCAGCCACATTTTACAATGTGACTGTAGTCGAATTTGAAGAATGTGTAAAAGGTGAAACTGAGCTCTGCATGATATTAATAAGGGAGAGCAGTTGAAAGCAATGTCTAACAACTTAAAACATGATACTAAATAATGACTAGAGGAGAAGGCAAACTGCCACAAATATCCCCATAAATACTCAAATTAAAGTACACAAATTAAACCAGTTAATGACACATGCTAATGTTTACAGTGGCATATTCTCACATATCTTAATTTATGTCTTGACATTTCAGTGCACCTCATTGCTCACATGCCTTAGGTGATCCTACAGAATACTATTAATAGATGAGACATTTTTAGTATATATAAGTGCGAATGACTAATGCATACTGAAAAAAAATCGATGAAGAAATGAAGCCAGACTAGTATTCAACATTAAATTCTGTACACTGGACAAAAATGTGCTTTTAATATGCATATGTTATGTAACACAGCAAGATATTTCAACTGATGTTCACCAGCCCTGTGCATGTGTGCCAACTTTGAAGAGGCACCATCATTTACTGGTTGAGATGAAATAGGTTATCTGCAAACTTCACAGGGCCCAGTGTCACTGCGGAGCTCTGGCAGGATTTGGGCCAGCAGCTGCATATTATGGATTTATCCAGTCCCATTTCTGGATTTATCAGCCGCACGTTAATGCAGCCTCCTCCTTACTGGCGATCAGGCCTGTTGGTATGTTAAAGACCCGCATGGCTCCTCGGGGCCTTCACAGTCCACTACCCCCAGCTAGGTACCCACCAGGCAGCCAGACAGTTCCCCTCACTATATCCAAAATAACATGGCTGAGATTCCTCCACACGGGAGAGCCAGGACAGCATTAAATTGGAGATTCTCAACTACTGAAGTGTGGTTTCTGAATCGACTTCCTTACATATCACTGCTTTCTCTTTGCAGAAAATAGAAGTCTGGAAATGAGGGCTTTGCCCTTGATAGCCAGGCCACGGTATATACACTCAGAATTAGACTCCATATAGCTTAAGTGCAGAACATTGCATTAAGGAAGAGTGCATTGTCTTTTTTAACACTAAATGTATTTTAACTTCTCTTACTTCCTTAGTGAAATGCACTTAACCGGCACTTAAGAGAATCCATTCATACCAGCGTCTATTTGATCACAGCGGTGTAAGTGTCGAGGTGATGTGTGAAGTGAGCCTTGGCTCCAGAAGTACTTCGTTTGTGTCACAGAGACTCATCTCCCTCAAGCGCCAACTGCAATCAGGCTGGAGCAACTCAATCAGGAGTCCAGAAGAGATACGCCACATTATTCATGTTACCATGGTGAAAAAAACATTTTCACGAAAGCATCTCTGTCTCTGCTTATTGGTTGTGAGTTAATTAAAAAGGGGGAGTTTATCAGAACAGTGAAAATGATTATACTTCAATGGCTTGTATGTACATTTCTTTGTGTGGAAGATAGCTAATGGATGCAATTAGGGGAGACACACTGACTCAGTAACATACAATGACAAGTGACAATTCTAAAATGTGTAACAGACTAGTTACTTAACAATAAATTGATGTAGTGCTGAATATAGTGCAGGTTTACATCTTAAGCAACTGCAAAAATATAAGAGACATTTCTTTGCCTAAATACACAGCACTTGTAGAAAGCAAAGCTCTGAAATCAAGAGTCTAAATGAAGACACGTCAGTTCAGTCTACTGAAGTACATGATGAAAGCTCTTACAAAGATAAGCCAATCCTTCTCGGATGAGAGATGATCTCATAAATAATCATACCTGTATTAACATTAATAGCAAGTTGTAATGGTTTGATCATAATGGGAGGTATTTACTTTGAGACGGTTATTTATTTCCCATACTTTGTAATGGAAATGGAAAAACGTTTTGCACCTCAAAGATAATGTCTTCCATTATGCCAGCTCCACTGACTGTTGTCCCAATCACAGGCCACCATTAAAAGAAAAAACTGCAACAGAAACAGTGCAGTTATACAAACAGGCCCAACAACTGTGCATTGATATTATGCTTTCCTTGTTAGCTTGTAAATATTATAGCACTATAACAGCAAAAGGGGGTTTTTCACAAACGCACATACCTCGCAGTTCCTGCCTTTTGAACAATGGTGGAATTAGCTTAGATACAGAAATGTCATGGTCTGCAACAATATTAGCGTAATATTGTTTGGAGCCTCTTTCTTTGTAGCGCCTATGGATCACACAGTGTTCACTTCAGTGCATCTTCAAACAAGTGCCTTTTTTCCACAAACACGTTCACACAGAATCCCACCAGATAATTTCCTGCTCACTGGTATCTGCAGCCTTTTGTTAAAACAAAACAAAAAGACAACCTGTTTCAACTGCTTATTCGAGGAGGTTTTAAAAGGCACCCTACAGAATGAAATGGTAAAACGCAGTGCTGACACTATGAGAGTTATACAATCAGACAGGCAGAGTGTTTTCCTCTTGGCAGTGTCACCAACGAAAGCTGAGCTTGAATAAAACAGTGAATTGGCAAGATGAAGAGCAGAAAAAAAAGAGTTAAACATTCTCCTTTTTTCACTGCGCTGCCCAGTCTTGAGTACTGTGGTTTGTTTATGTAGACTGCATTAATACGATCCATTAGATTGCTCAAATCAAGTTTACTGCACTTCTCACTGACCTGAAAACATCCTGCCTATCTGACACTCGTCCTGTTTTAGAATCTCTCTTTGCTTCATCATCCAGTCTGACATCGTCCTTTAACTAACTTTTAATGATATTTAAACAGAGGACACGGTATGGCTTAATAGAACCTCTCTAACTCATCAGAGGATATTAGCCACAGAATAATGTGAAGTCTCCCTTTATCCACGTTTGCGAGAACAACTGAAATCATCCTTTGTAAGTACTCATCAGACTCCTCAATTACCTATGTTTGAAAAACTAGGCATGACAAGAAAAATGGTAATTACACATCATTTTCACTGGCTTAAGCAGGTAAGTCTACCATAGCCCTTTTATACACATATTGCATTTCACTTCAGAACACAACACTTGCATCTGTTTTTGTAACAGAAAGCGTTCCTTTTACATATGCAGGAGAATGGGACACATAATAAACCACATCAAACTAAATAATTGACAGACGCGTTGCAGGCTGAGAGACTGAAATAGTTATCTTGGGAATACTTAACTAGGAGAATAGATTGACAATGGTTATATCTCTCTAAATGATATTGCCGTCCTCCTGCTGAACTTTGCAGTACTGCTTAATTGCAGCCGTTAATTGGCTTGCCTCCAAGCTCTTTATTTCATTGCTGAACCCCAACACACACGCACTGTAGCCATTTTAATGTTGGGTTATGTGCTAAAGCCAAGATTTACATAAGATTTTCTCCCACTGATGTACCGATGAAAAGGATGTACATTAACCATTGTGTGGGAAATAAATGAACTAGCATGAGCTAACATCAGGGTTTCCTACTGCTTTCGAAAAAAAAAACCCCGTGACAGCAACTGGCTTTCAGGGCAGGCAAGTCAGGGCTTGAGACTAAGACTTGTCCTTTTGAAACCGCCAAATAAAATGATCGGATTGCAATAGTGTTCTGTAAACATGGTGCTGACTTCAAAAATACAGGCGTCAAAATGAAGCTGGCTCAAGCCACTGAAACCGCATAAAAAGGCTGCAGTATATATGCCAGCCAGGAGATGGCGTGCCACCAAAAACCGGAGCACACAGCTCTGAACCGGAGAAGAAGACTTGGAGCATGCGCAAAAAGCTTGTTGCTCTCCGCGGTGGATCCAAGAGCATGTAGCATAGATAGTTGTCTATTGCTGTCTGCTGCACGTTGTAGTGAAGGAGGAGAAGATTTTGCTGTAGAAGCCCCAATAGGCTCAGCAGGTTCTGTAGCAGGAACACGAGTCTGTAATCCGCCATTGTTGTTGTTGTTGTTGTTGTTGTGATGGGACGGCTTCCTGCCGTGGTTAAGTCAGAGGTTAGAGAGGTGGGGCTATGACATCATTGCCAGCCAAAAGTTGGGCTGGCATTGGCTGTACACACAAAGACGCAAAGGCGGCATCTTCAGATTTGTGCACTCTGGAGCCCCACTTGGATGGATGAAAGGCCGAACCTGTTAAAAACTTTGGCGAATTCACCCTGACAAGGCCTTGTGTGGATGGGCCCTAAATTGTATCCACTAATAACACAAGTGCTCCCTATACTGAACATTTTAGGAGCACCACTTGAATCGGTGTGCAATGCAACACTTTCAAAAAAATGTTTCCATCTGAACTGTATTACTGATAAATGCTTTGGTAAATGGGGCAATTTACAGAAATACCAATGTGCTGTTTTATTTAAAGGAAAAATTCACCAACTCTTAGCTACTCAGCAATTTCCCACATTCATGTGGTAAAAAAACTTGATTTTGAGTCTGTATGGAGTTAGAGCTCACTGTAACTTAATTGTAATGATTGTTGAGACCTTTTTCCAGTAACCTACAGTCCAAAAATAAAGTCATTTACCTCAAAATTTCAGTGATTTCTTAATTTATAAAGGGACACAGATAACATGTTTTATACTTCCAGTGAGAATAATCCCATTAATCTAATTTTCTACACATTTATTTTTTATACTGTCTTAAGAACTTTTTAAAAAAAAAGTAAAGGTACTAACATGTGTGGGTCAGAATACGGAGGCACTGCAATTTTAGCGGCAGCTGGTTTGACAACAGAGATGTGAGTTAACGGTTAGCTTGACGCAGAAACATCAGACTTTGCCTCTGGATGACCCCAGCACAGGAGGATAGGATTTGATCCAGCTTGGCTGACTGAGAGAAAGACTGGCAGCAGCTTGTTCGACTGTGGAGATGTGCGTGACGGCTAGTTTGACTGCAAAGTTGGACACAACACAGACAGAACAGAGCAAAGTCTTAAAGTCGAGCAGACTTTTAATGTCACTTGCAAAGCATCACACACGCACACAGATTTTCGCTCCCTCCTGGTGTTTCACATAATATGATGATCATTTAAAAAAACACACCAAAACAAAATATAACAAAACAAATATAACAAAAATAGTTGCAAAATGTGACTAAATGGTCGCAGTCTGGAGCCGTGTAAGTGCACCGACAGGCGACAAGAGTTTTCTCAGGAAGGTGTGGTACGAAACTGCAAAGTGCCCTTCTCAAATAGCGCTAACTTAACAGTTCACATCTAATATTGGGCTGAGCAGCCCAAGAATGTGGGTAATAACGAGAAGCAAACCCTGCGGTACTTCTAGCCAAACCGGGCCAGTTTTACACAAGACTGTCAGTTTTAGTGTTCCTGTGTTAGAGCCTCGACAATAGGAGGTGGGGCAGTGAACAGAGAGCTGCCTCACTCTGGCAGCTCCAAAACACCAATCAAACACTAAATCACGCCAGCACACTAGTTACATTGTGAGGGGCCTGTCACTTCTGGAGAGCCAATTTATGTGGCTTTTACACATGCTGAAGAAAATGAAGGTTTTTTAAGGCACACAAACCGAGACTAACTGTGAGGCTGACTGTAGAGCTGAATGTTAAAGGAGAGGAAAACACAAGGAGAGGCACCCCTCGAAGATTTATTTAACTCACTGCTCTTTATAACTCTTATGCCTTGCACATAGTGTAATAGATGGAAAAGTGCCCACAGAGTATAAAACATGAAATTAGCATGAATAACCCCACATTTACACTCAACTTTAATGGCCTTGACTGGTCGTTTCCTGAAGACACAGATCCCAGTGTAAAATAATATAAATCCAACCTCACCCTCACACCAGGCTAACAAAAATCTCCAGCAGGTGGGAGCCTGGGAATGCAGAAAAAAAACCAAACTAAATCTGGCCCAAAGAAAGCACCAGATACAGGGAAGGATGAAATGAAAGCTCCAGACAGCCTGTAAAGGAATTTTGCATAAAATCAAACAAGAAGTGATAAAATAAAAGCTGAGAGAGGTGTACAGGATTTGTTTGTAATTCAAATTGGGAGGCCAAAAATGGAAGGAGAGAAACTGACAACAGGCAGAGGATTAATTCTTGTGTTTTGCAGAGAAGAAGTCCATGAGAATAAAATAGACCATGCCAAGTCTTTTTTTCTCTCTCTAACAACTTACAAGGTAAAAAAAGACACAATTTTGTTATCCAACGTACGACACAATACGCATTTTAATACTAGAAGATCAGAAGAGGAAATGACATTTACAGGCAGGTGAGAGCAACTTTAAGACAGTAGCTGCAGGATATATGATTAATCTGGAAACTTTCGGTGGACTGTAGGTAGAGATGCATCGATTGCAATTCCGATGTCCAATTTTTTAAGAGTCTGACCTGCCGACTCCAATTTTCTTTCTGTCTAAGAACTATAATTGACAGTATACACATACATACTGTATTTGGAACTTTTCTTTACAGCCACTGGAAACTGAGTTTGGAATAATATTTTTTTTTCTTTTCACATATATGAAACAGTTAGCATTAGCTTTTCTTTGTGAAACATTTGAGATTATTACCAACCACCCTGCCAGTTATCTTGGCTAATCCGCTATCTAGCAGACTAGGGTAGATCACCCATATCTGTGTTTTTATTGAGTTATACCTCCCAAACCAATAGGGTTTTTCATTAACACTTTTGGCTGCATAAAGTCAAACCATGCCGCACCAGTTTGCGTTTCCCTTGACAGTTTTAATATACGAAGTTCTGCTAAGCCACACCCGAGATGGACCATCACTGGAGTCAGTCCAAAAGTGCGCCCGACTGCCTATAAGCGGGTAGCAGTGACATCTCACCAACCGCAGCCAACTCCTGACAGCCCCCCTTCTCCCCCAGAAACCAGCCTGCCAAGACTCACCTCATGCTTTTCTGTGCAGGAGAGCAGAATGAAAGGCATATTTTCAAGTCTGTGTGTGTTCAGCTCTCAGTAAATTTGTAGTTTTTGACTGAATCTCTGGGGTTTGAAGTTTAGTTTCTCTTCTATGTCCCTGTTTTTACTTTAGATATACACATATATCTATATCAACAGTCAAGGCCAATCAAACTGGAAACAGTTTCAGTTACCAGCTGATCGACTGGGGCATCTCCAGCTGTAGGTACTGTCAGGTACGTACAGGTAATATTGCCACAATTATAATATCCAAGATCAATCATGCTAGTATAGTTAATGCACCACTCTACCATTTCCCAGTATCCAATATGGCTGAGGAAGCGGCTTGATCCTCAGTACTGTTTGTCACTAAATCAACCAGCTGTCCCTAAGACTACTGCTCTGAGAGCTGTTATAGGGAACACGAAAGCTGTTGCAGTGGCAGTCTTAATAAGTTGAGTCTCCACAAAGAAATGAGCTTTGGAAAATTCATCCAAACAATAATGTCAGAGGGCAGACAGACCTTCCGTGTAACCACACACTCTGCACAAGTCAACAAGACCTTTGTGTTGTCAGGCCCATTCAATAATACCTATAGTTACACAGGCTGTTTCTTGCTAGAGGAGAAGGACTCAGCAGTAACCTTGCATCCCAAGGACACATCATTTGAAATGCATTGGGTGCCACAGCGGTGTGATATATCCTTTTTCCAGAATTAACCTCAGCTAGTCTTTCCTGTCACCGAGCAATCAGGGAGTATGAGTAGGGACAGGTCCCAAGTCCCGACAAACAAACATGAAGCACTTCTCGCTCCGCCTTTTGTATGTTTACCAGCTCATAGGGCAAGAGCCAAAACATGACAAATTGCTTGAAAGATCTCACAGGTCAGGCAGCCACATGTTTGACAAATACAATCTAATTGTGAAACATTTGTTTAGAAAAATCTTTTTTTGAAAACGTGAAGAATGGAAGTGTCTCTGTGTGACCTCTATTAGAGGCAGAGATCTATCTGTATTGCAAGGTTACCTCAACCGCAAGGCAGTCCAGTCGGCGAGCAAAAGGGCTCCTGTCTATGTGTCTCCAAATAGTAAATCTGAGTGCATTGTGGAGAAGAGAGAAAAAAACTCAAGCCACAGATGGCTAAAAGCATACATGATTAAAATGCAATTCAGTTAGGAGGGTGAGATGGATGAATGACCTAAATGGAATCGGCAACTGCACAGGTAGACTGCCGCTGACTAAACTGGTCTACATCAGTGGGTTTTATGTGTCTCACAGTGTCATAGTTGCCACCGGTTAAAAAATCTGAAAAAGTTATGATGATTAGAGCGAGGATGCAATTACCGTGCATGGATTTCTCATTGTACATGGAGAATTCAGTTACAAACGGAAGCCACAAAATATTAACAAACTCTGATAAGATTACTGAAAGCAGAGCCAAATTCTTTCCATCTTTTTAATTAAATGCCAAGATGGAGGCATCTCTTTACAGCATAATAACCGTCACACTGCTAAATTCAGATTTGGCATTAGATTAGTGTCTTTGAGCTTTCTGCCTGAATATGCTGAAAGAATGTGACACTGTCTGTATTAAGGCACCACTTCAAAGAAGAGAGACTTTGTGATCATTAATGGAAGTTCTAATTACTGAGGAGCCACCAGTAAAGGACCAGTGCTAGCTCTCTGAGTGTTCATCATTTATGAAGCTGGACCACAGTTTCAACCCTCCAAAGCGTTTAATTGGCTTATCTCTCTTTCTGCTACACAGAGACACAAAAGAAACACAACTTCAGACACATTCAGAGGAACGATATCTGACAGACCCGCATGAGTCAGTGTCACACAGCAAAGTCACTTGTTTTTATTAATCAGCGAGACAGGATATTTGACATTAAATGCAATTTTGATAGGAAAAAATAATTTATAAAAACAGAGAGCAAAAACTTAATTAGGCCCAGATGATTTAGAGATGTGGTGCAATATGTATGACACCTCTTGAAAAGCTTTCAAACGCATCTCTCATATAATTCACAAAAGCTTATATCCCACAACGATTCATTTTATGGTTCTCTGCAAAATCAACTATGTTCCTGGGCTGCAGCAGTAAATTTCTGGTAATGGTGTCCAGAGCATCTGTCAGCTTGTCTGATGAAATAAACCCTTCATTGGTGTGGCAAAACAAGCATTACTTTTGCCACTGCAGGAACTGCTTGTTCAATCTTATTTATGAGTAATACAAGGGAAGTGGAAGCCTCCTGCCCAGTGCCGCAGTGTGCAAAAGAGGATGTGGTTTAATCTTCACTTCCATCTTTAATGAGATCTGATGCAGGATGAAGCAGCATTGCTAAAACACAATGCAGGCCCTGGGAGCTGCACACGGTAACACAATCGATGCTGTGTGATAAAGTGATATACACTAACCATTAGGACTGTTACAAATTATTTTTTGTGGTTAGCTGTGTCAGTCCCTCAGACAAAGCAGAGAGGGGAGAGAGAGAAAGTAGAATCAGACCACAGAGAGGAGAGGTGGAAACTCAAGAGCAATGCAAGTAGTGCAGGATTAACCTCTCCATGCACCCCGCACTTAAATGAAATGGATCGGCCGAAATTCACTGCCCTCTGGCCAGTGTTCCCTGTTGTGTTAGCATGTCTGTTACACGGGGCAAGAGTGTGTGTAGAGTGGAGCCATATGAAAGTGGACTGGGAAAAATATACTCTCGATTGATAGGATTGCATATTTTCGGACATTTTTATTTGTTTATTTTTTGAATCTTACACTGAATAAAAACATTCTACAACCTCAGTGGACATACAGTATGCACTAGTTACAAAGTCTGGCCTCTTTCCTTGTAGCCTTTGAGGTATAAAAACATACTCTTCAAGCTCTGTGGGCTGCTCAGGGAGCACTGATACCCTGTCAATACCCCTCTTTGCTGCTCCTCCCCCCTCCTCGCTCAAAGAGAGGGAGCATTCATTCTTCAATTTGGCCCTAATCAAGTTTGAATCGAGTTAACAGCTGTATGTCAATCTTTTCTAGAACTCCGGTTGCAGATATGTAATCTCCAGCGGTGTCTCCGGGGCATATTTAACTCATACATAAATACAGGGATTGTCTCCTGCAAATATATAATGTGTCACTGCTGGCCAGACAGCAGGTATTGGTTACAGCCACACAGTCTAGACAGGCAGCATACTAGCTTTGAGAAAAATGATATGTATTTATGTATTTTCTCTTTTAGGCCTACGTTTTGCAACAGAAAGATGGAGGAAATAAAGAATTGACCCTAATAAGGTTTTAAAACAAACACATGTATTATCCTCTTACACACATAAGGAGCTAATAGACGTGCTCTCCCTGCAAAACCCCTGCATACAGTTGTCTCTCGCACGCTAATAGCTAGGTTGGTCTGTGAGGGCCAATGCTCCGTATGGGAGGCTTATTAAGCAGGAGGCTACATTCAAGCTAGCAGCCCAGAGGACAAGACACAAAAAAAAAAGGAGGAGTCCCATTGTGGGAGCCCATTGGCCCGCAGTGTCTCCTGCTCGACTAATGTAATCTATGATCTCTCTCATCCCAATTAAAAGATGAAATGGCCTCAGAACAGCTGTAAAGGGAGGCCTCACAGGAGTGCACTAACCGCTGTTAATGTCAGAAGTCTCATTTAAAGAGCAGCATCTGTTTAGGCTCCACGCAAGGCCTCATGCCTCGGAGCCCGCTAACAGCAGATACAACCCTGCCCATCTGGAACGTTGTAGCAACACTCTGTCCCCGACTTACAAAACCAACTGACACTCATATTGTTTCGCTCAAGTCAGGAGACACCTTTGAATTTAAATGTTTATTAAACTTTGTTTGAGGTCAAGAAGACTATTTATTAGGTTACATTTTATCGATTTCCTCATTAAAAGTTCCTCATTGAAATGTGTGTCATATACTTAGTATAAAATAGAATTGGAAAAGCTGAACTCTAAAACCACAGGAGGTGCAAAAGGCTCAGTAAACATCAATATCTGTTCTCAAAACATTAAATCAAAGTGCTGTTATTCAGCAGCAATAATAAATATGTCTGGCTTGAAGCATTTTATTGTCCAAATCACAATGCAGGCTGTTTGAATTAGATGATTACAGTATTTTGAGAGGTTTGATTGGTAATAACATAGGGTATAGTGTGTATAATAAACTGATTATCAGATGTAAATAATACATGCTGAGGTTGTAAAAATGCTTAAGTGCTACACTTTAACAAAAACTGATGAAATGTGCAAGAAAAAACCAAAAGAAAAAGCCCAAGTTAACAGTGTGTATGGGTGTGTGTGATTCCCGAAGCTATCAAAATGAACTCAGCTATGATTTGATTTCTCTTGTTTAACTTCTCAGAACCAGTAGCCTGTAGCTTCCTTTAGATCTCTCTTCTGCTGATCCAACAGGAACACTCCACTGTTCGTTCTGATTCAAGGAACAGGAAACAGCAGTGCATGCAGCCAGGAAATGGGCTGCCAAGTGAGAGAACAGGAGGTCCAGTAAAAAATGAAATGACAGTTATTTGTTTAGGAAGACAGCGGAAGGATGTTCACTTCAGCAAATCTGATCAGATAATTCCATAGTTCAGTGGCTTGTAACGGGAAGTATGCCCATGCATGTTCATCACTCCTGTCAAAAGCAGCTGTAAACACTGATTATGTCATGTCTCAATGAGGTCATTTTCTAATCAAGTATCCAGCAAACCTGCCTTTGTATTTATGCTAAAGGCCCAGTGTGTAGGATTTAGAGGGGAATACTGGCAGAAAGGGGATATAATATAATAAGTATGTTTTCTTTAGTCTTATTAATCATAATCACCTAAACATAAAATTTGTTACGTTTTCGTTATCTCAGAATGAGCTGTTCATATCGGCATAAGGGAGCAGGGTCCTCGTCCATAAAGATCAACACATTGCACTGCCATGTCTCTACAGTAGAAACAAACCAAACACTGGCTCCAGATAGGGCGATTCACGTTTTCACGTCGACCACAATGAGCAGCTTCAGAAAAACACCAGTATAAATCCCCGGGTCCATTTTCGGCCGGTTGCAATCTGCAATGCTCACCGCTAGACGCCACTACATCCAACTAAATCTTACACACTGGACCTCTCATGTACATATATTACAATACTGCTGTTATAGAAGACTCCATGGAGGTCTTTATTCATGGGCAATAAAAAATATTTCCTCATGCACTTTAGATCTGATAATATATTGAGGGGCTTGATAGAGTTGCTGATCAATACCAATGACAAATGATTGCTTTTTCAGCTGCAGAGACTATTGGCTTTTTAAAACTCACTTTCCAGCCCTTACTCTGTTTTGGCACAAACACTGCCTGCAAATTGTATTTTCAAGACACTCCCAATTCCCCATCTACCTCCCAAAAACTCCTTCCCATAAACACTTCCAGCTACTCTTTGATGGAGTGTGGTGCTACGAGTTAGCGTGTGGCGTCCCAACACACAATCTCAACACAACTGAGAACACACAATATGTTCTAAAGCCAAAATAAAGCAAGTGACACAGCATTATTATTGCAGTATTTTGGATTGTGATATATAACCTGTTCACTAGACTCTCCTAGGATCTGTTCTCTAATTAGCTAAAATACTAGTCCCTACTTGTGACTTTCTTTGTGCCAACTCAAGCCCATTTTAAAGCTACTGTACATCAAAATCCAAACTAGTGTATTCTCATAGGTGAGATGGCAGATTTGTAGTGGGGAAAAAAGCTGTGCCATGGGCTTTAATTGTCACAATATGCACTAAGAACTTGCAGAAATGTTTGCATTGTCACTTCCAGCCTCCCATTACAGCACCATTGCCTCCAATAAGTAAGCAATTCCATGTGATTGGTTGCACTTTTGCATGTGGATTTGGGCTGCATTCAAGTCAACTGTTTTATATTATTTCCACCTTGGGTAGACAGAACATCTGTTACAACAAGATGAATCTATTTCAGTTGACTTGAAAAGAAATCCATCCACTATCAGCTCCTTAACTGCACAAGTATCTCCCAAGTCTGTTATTTTTTCACACTGTGCAGTTCAAGATTGCTATGCATGCTAAACTTAACCGCAAGTAATTTTCTTCACAGGTGCCTGTACTTCAAGTAAGTGGGTAAAGATGATTATCAAATGTATGGGCCTGATTTATCATGGCTGTACACATGCACCGACTCATCAAAAAACAATAGCAGGAAGCAGCTGGTCAGCATGCATACGCAGCAGCTTTCAGGTAGCCCAGATTAGGAAAGAAGTATTGCTAATCAAGTTTATCATGTACACAAAGGCGCAATTTCCATATGTTTGGGCTGGATTCATGGCCTACATATACAACTGCAAAAGAAACCAAAATGTGGATGCACTATAACAAACAATACCAAGTCATTCATTGTAGAGGTGGAAGGAGTGAAAGAGTTGGGTGCAACATTAGAGACCCGTCAATGCAACTTGTCCTGGTCACTTAGATACAGTAGGGATATAAGAAAATGTCAACAGACTCAAGTATCACAATATTATATTTAGTGATTCTGTATCAAAAACACTGTGTCATTTTTAATTAATAATAACCATGAGAAAAACAATATGAATAGTTCAGGACCCTTCACAACATCTGTTTAATTAATTTGAAAAACTCCCTTCAGGAAGATACAGGGTAAACACATCAACAAGAAATGTCTGTAAGAGATCCTTAATTCCATCCTCTGTCATCTTACTGAAGAAGTGACTTAATTAAATAAAAGTGACTGCTACTATTCTTTCTTATGTTTATTTAAGATATGCATTAATAGTTAGCACTTTTATCCCAGCTATCTGGCCCACGCATTTATTATTTATTGTTTTTATCTCGTGTATTGTCACCCATGGTAGAGGAAGTTTTTCAAGTGGAAAGGGAAAAGGAAAGTTCAATGTCTGTGAAGCCGATGACAAATTTCCACGCCACTGGACAATAAAGATTTTATTTACATGCAGAGCCTCATGGCAGTGGTTCACTTTGTGTTGTGTTTCAATCCCCGACCGCCAGACAGCAGTGTTGTAAACTATTATAAGCCATTTGACTCTCTCTCCAGCGAAACAACAAATCACTGGCGTTAACACAAAGAACACAGGCCTTTGAAACAGGCAGAGCGCACCGCTAGCTCCTATGATTAAATTATTTTTTTAAATCGCTACATATCGTCTTGCTTTCAGTATCGCAATATATTACAATATATTGTAATATATTAAATTGCAACCCCTGTATCGTAATATGTACCATATTGCCAGATTCTTGCCAATACACAGCCCTAATATACAGTTATGTAATGTCCGAAATATGGCAACATATTTCCCTAATAGCAGTGTCTGAAATGTATTGTTAATATATGCCACTATTTTTGATAATCACCTACTCTCCGTACCTCTTAAGACTCAATACTTAACATCTCATAGCTTTCCAACACGGGGGCAATGTATCACATGTTATGTGAGGAGGAGGGAAATAACTTGTAGCTTCTCAGAATGGGTGCAGCTGACACTGAGTCAATAATTATAGTCTGTAGAAACACAAGAATCCTGAACACCAGCAGATCATTATCTCTCTACTAAACATTTTCTGAGATTGGTAAAACTGTGCTCATTAACAGGGGTAATAATTGAATGACTATTTACATGTAAACAAGGACCCTGTTGAGTTGGTATGATCACAGATGTACTCTGGATAGATAATTCCAGATTGTTCATGGTTTACAGGCTGACAACATGACTCCAACACATTTGGCAGAGAATCAAGGGTCATATGTGGTTAACATGGAAAGAGAAAGTGTTTTACACTTTCTAACAATCTCTGTCTTACCCTAGGTGGAGCACAGGTTAACAGTATGCATTACTTTCCCACCACCCAATGCACAGAATACAGCCCTGAAACAACCATATGATGCAGTGTTACTACATTTATGTCAAGCATATGTAAGGCAAAGATAAGGCTGTGTCACAACTAATGTTAAAGAGTAATTAAATCCACTTATTTGACTTGGTTAATTGTGTGTACAGCCCCTCTATTACACCACTATTACATCAATTCATCTTGGTCCCACTCTATAACATTCATTGCAACAGAAGCTATTTTATTTTTCTTTAGGAAAAAATCCAGTAATTTTGTCCTCTAGAGCTTAAAAAAATCTGCAAATATCTATGGTGTTCTCTGAGCACCATTCTCCCACACAACAACACCAATATTACTACTAGTGGTGGTTAAATTAATTCTAGATGACTGCCAGATAATATACAGTATCTGTAATATCTAGGCATTAAAACAGCTAAAAATGCTGAGATGAAGAGGTGAGTTCAAGCGGAAACTGGAAAATATGTTGCTCTTTAAGTAGATTAGTCATTTCTGCATTTGTTTTTTGTTTGTGTAGTTATGAGAAGGTCACTATCAGATGTCAAAAACAAAAACAACTGAAGTCATGGCACTTTGATATGTTGTCATGCCTGGAGTTCAGCTTGTGAGATGTGTGATGCCTTCTGCTAATAATGCCTTTCCTAATTAAGGACTGCACAAGCCATCAGCGTCCATGTTTACCCTACTCTGTGGAACATAATCTCCAGCAAGCTGTGTCATCTTTCAAGTCCTACTTGAGTATTTTTGGCAGAACAAGCTCAATTATTTCCTCCGAGATTAATTGCCTCAGAATTTTTTGACAAAGTGGGGCAACATTGGAGGTATTTTCACTCTCCTTTTTGTTCCCCTTGTCTGGCTGCATCGGGTTCAATTTTGAAATACACACTTGCTCGCGGTCTATTTGGAGATGGAGCCGGGTTTGTGCTTGAAAGCGTCAGAGTAAAATCCAGCACATAAATAGCTTTCCATCACAAGCACAGAAGTAACAGGGGCAAGAGAGGAGCCTGCCATTACTCTACTCAGTGAGGGAAACTTAACTACTGCATCCTATTATTGGTCTTCTATGTGATTCTGTTCTATAAATTTTGGAAATTGGGCCTTACCAGATCCTCAATGCAAAGCAGGAGGAAAATTGAGCGTAGCGTGATTGTTTATTTTATGTCATGTCTTTATTATAGAAAGACAGAAGGGTGGTTACTCTAGCAATAGGAAACCTCTACACAATTTTGAATAAAGAGTCCACAGCAGCTTTCTGTATACAGAAGGACATATTTGTTATTTGTTATGGCAAATTGTGGTGATGCACAATCCATCAACTTTGTTGTATCAGCAATAGTGGTGCTGTGGTTAGCAATATGTCTATATGCAGATGGTTTCATTTAGATGGAAGGGATACCATGGAGCCAACATTTCCCATTCAGTGATAAACATATCAGCTCTTGCATAAACAGTCGCAGTTGCACTGAGTTTCCTTTTCCTTCCGATGAATGGGGCTTTGATGGACATACTATTCGACGTGGCACAACACCCTGATAGCAAACAGTACAATATAATACAAAACAATGCATGTTTTAGTTGTGTTTATGTAACGGATCTACATGAATTTAAACATACATAGTACAATTATATAAGCTGTTTCAAAAACCATACACATTATGATAATACATCAGACTATATTACCACCTCACTAGAGTCTCTCATGATTAAAAGGAATGAAATTTAAAATTTTCATACTTCATCAATCAATATTAGGCTGCATGCTGGCTAATTTCCTGTCCGTTAATAATGCACTTGCCACATCTCAAGCACATTTTTTTTAAATATGCCATTGATTTTTCCAAATGCCCAGCTAATTACTAAATAACTTCTGCTATATTCTTTTGATTATTTGTGAGGCTAACAGCTCTGCAGTCCCCCACCCGCGTACTTCATGTCCTTGTTTCTCAAATGATTGCATTACATAAATAATGCTTTAGGCCAGATTGTGAATTAGTACAACAGGATGTTTGTTCCACCTCCAATATGAGCGGGCTATTTACAGCTCAGCTCACTGTAGGTGCACCACCTTCACTGTAAAACAGATGTGAAAATGTGACATGAAAACTACTGGTGCTCCTAACTACGATACTGAAATAAAAGTGATTGGCACCAACAGAAACTGTACAACAGTAAATGTACAGGACTTAACTCCACACAGATTTTGCCTGCCAGAACAATACAGAGGAAAGACAAAAAAGCAAAGAGATAATAGTAACCATTAACAAACGAATGGCTACTTTGTTACACAGAACAAAAGTATGTCTCGTGACCACTCTTCGTTGAACTATTCAGAGTATCACTTTGCAAAGTGCCTAAATCTGATAACTGAATTCAAGAGAAGCAGCTCTAAACCCTGAGGAGCTATTGTGTGTTCTGTACTGCACTTTCCTTTTTCGCTCTCATTTGGATAGCAACATGCTCCCTAATGACCCCACCTCTCTAAGTAAAGGAAGAGAAGGGATTCCAAAAAACACTCTGCTAGAGGAAGCGAATGTGAATGTGCAGGTTCTGGATGGCTTAATCTCACACTAAACAGGCAAGTGTAGAAGGACACCATGCCTGGCTGCAGCCCTAATCGTCCTGAAAGAACATCTATGTGTTGCTGTTAAATCCAATTTCTATTTAGCATTAATGCCCTCTGAGAGCTACTGCCTTTCTGCTGTAGAGAACATTATAGCCACATCCAGAACAGACCAAGAGCGTGTGAGAGAGTGTGTTTGTTTTTTCTGGCCAAACATTAAATTTGAATTTTCCATCAGTCTAAATCTCTTGGTAATAATTATTATCCTGCAACCTGATATGTTGTGCATATAAGAGACTGTATTTTTTTTTTCCAGAAACATTTCAAATTAAGTACCCTGCATAAATTGAGACATAACCTTTCTTCGTGAACACTGTACAAGATTAAAGTTAACTCTCCTACATACACTCCCTGTCTGCATTTATGTTCTCATTACTCTATCTCTGCTCAATGTGCTCTACAAAGACTGTATAACAATAGGGAAATCTACAATTTTCTACTGCCTTTAATTTAAAAGAAAAAAATTAACAACAGTGTTCGTGCATCCTGTCTTATGTATTAATTCTAAATAGACCTGGCATTGATTTTTAACAGTACACAACTTAAAGTCATGTGAAATGGAAGATGGAGCATCTTTAGCTTCTGTACTTTGACATATTTCCCAGTGAAACTAAATATTAGAGTTGTGTACAGTGACAAGAAGGATTTTAATCGAATCTTTCGCATTTGATTGCACTCTTAAAAAGTGGGCAGGCTTAGAGTTCAAGGTGATACAGAGCCTTAGCAGAGTCCGCTGCTGAGCGCACTGTTGGCTCCACACACTTGGCTGTTACATCAGGAGGACAAGAGAGAGATGGATAAAATAAACCTCAAACACGCTGTTTAGGAAACAAACAAACAAACAAGTACAGTGCCTGTACTGTGCACTTTGAGATTTGTATTCAAATGTAAAGTGCGTTATAAATAAAATCTATTATTATTATTATTATTATTATTATTATTATTATTAATATATATATATATATATATATATATATAAAGATTTTTAAATAGTGATATCCAAACACAGATCTCTTCCTATCTCTCTCCATATTGCCCTGTTAGCTACTACAACCCACAAACAGTGCAGTTGGGTTCTATATGAACAGAGTGGCTAGGTAGTTGCCCAAAATCTCATTTGATTGGATTCATTTTTAAAAATGCCTGAGTGCAGGATGAGTCATCGAACATTTGAAACCATTTTACCTGGTTTTACAGAAAAAGAAAAGACACGAATTTTGACGTAAAAATACTTTGATACAAATTTTTTGACATTTGTTTGGCATTTAACAAGAGGGAAATGAACTAACACAGGGACATAGGATTAAAACTAGGAAACATATTTTTCATTTCATGGGGACATTAAAGAAACAGGTTGGCCACTGGAATTCTTATTTTCAACACATAGAAGACATAACTGTAAGGGTTTTCATTCCCTCTTAATAATGGTGCTGCTACAGTAGTAGATGTAGGCAATTGTGTGGGACACATGCATGGGCTGTCTCATCACCATGTTTTATGGCTCTTTGCTCAAGAGGATTAAAAACTCCTTAAGATGCTGGTATTAGAGTTTTACAGTCCAACAGGCAAAGACTTAATGCTATTGGAAATGGTGACCGTTCCTAAAAAGAGCAACAGGGACTTCATAGGGGGCTAAAGACGGGGCAGGACTGAGCCTCAGCTAATGATGCTACACAAGCACAAGTGTCCGCAGGGACAAAAAGGAGAAGTCCTGATGGCTGACTGAGCGAGAGTTAGACTTGGAAAAAGGGGGATTAGACCCTTGATTCAGGGAAATTCAACTTTGAGGGCTGAGGTGAAAAGAGTTAGAATAGTCACCCATGCCTGCTCCAACCCTGCTTTGTCCTTAGAGACAATAGGCTTAGCTACTCTGATCCACAGCTCTCTGGTTCTGATCACAAACCATCACTAATGCACTACCATTGCACTTAAGACAGCAATTTACTGATTGCCATCAATTTCAGATGTTGAGACAGCGCCTTGAGTCGTCCATTTTGCAGAGATTTGTTATGATGTGATTGCTGTGGGGGTCTCCACTTTAAAGTGCAGACTGATTCACACAGATGGAAAAAAAACGCATACAGTAAGATGAAGTGAGGAGGGAAATAAATGAAGGTGGCTGAGGCCATTCCGTGTGGGGAATGAAGAGATATTGCACCACATTCCAACCTGCTTCGGCTGCTGATTTAAATGAAACGCTCGGCTTAAACGCTCTTTCTGGCATGGAGCCTCATGCAAATCTTCAAGCTGCCCTCTGACCTGCAGACAATTGTGGGGCAGTACTTAGAGAGCGCTCCCAGAGATCCTCCCCTGGACTCCAATTAAGGGGGCTTCACATTACTACACACAACAGGCTAAGTACGGGCCAAAGCATCTTAAGCTGCACTGCATGTGCTGCACAGCCTGCTGGTGCCACGGCGAATACAGTCAGAGAGGTGATTAAGTATTGCAAAATGAGCCTTCTGAATGTGGTGTTATTTGAATCACCTCACTAGTAACACAACCAGGGGAAGCACAGATAAAAGGAATAGTAATGGAATAATCAAAGAAGACAGGGAGAACATTGTTTATAAGACGTGTGGTTGTTTGAGTACACATATAGCACATTACACTTCAAAGATTAAAGCCAGGGAGCCAATAAGTAAACGTGTATCTTTGGAGGTTTTTTCCAGAGAGAGTGCTATCTTAACTGACCACTTTTCCATAAGAGGTGTAACGTTTGGCAGGTGCTCTGCATTCTAATAAAAAAGGATGCAGCAGTTACGATAAAATGCAGCCTGTTCTACACATAATCCTGAGGCACAGTGTGAAACATGCTGTATAGTGTATGCACAAGCAATAAAGCTGTACCACTACAATGATAAAGGACTGCATTTGCCCCTTATAGTAAATACAAGCCAGGGCACCTACAAATTAAGGTTTCTGAGAAATAATGTGTGAACTGAGGAAAGAAAAAAGCTTAGTAGTTGCCACATAAGGAAAAGTCCCATGAAGCTATTATTAGCTGAAGAGTATCAACAGCACATTACCCCTTATATTCAACTTTGGCAGCAACACAGAGACTTTGAGTCCAACTGCACTTTACTTTTTCCATTCAGTCTGATAACACCTGCATACTACAAGCTTTATTGGAATTACTATCTTTGCCCAAAAGTATAAATTAAAATCCATTTCAACAAGAAATTACCATATGGGGCCAGCAGGGTCGATACTGATGCAGCAGCAGAGGTAGTGGAGTTGCTTATTGCATTTCTCTATACATCGCCTTGTGAAGTAGACAGTTGTGAAGTAGTCACTTAAATAAAGGGAACACTTAATTTGAAAGGTCACAGGTGCTTTATCAGACGACGAGGGCCGCTTGCTCTGTCGCTGAGAAAACGCTCTGAGAGGAACTGCAAATGCGAGGGGCCGTATGAAAGATGGGCAGTGACAGCACGGCTACATACAGCAAGAAATGCATAAAGATTTCACTTAAAGCTTGCCAAAGCACTTATCACCTGTCACTTTGACCGAGCATCTGCTTGCCAATCCATTTGAGTGCTCAGGTAGGTTGTCTTTTTTTCTCCCCCATCTCATCAGAGATGCATTGAAATTCAATCACTTGCATGGAATCAATGGGTTTGAGGAGAATTACCTGAGCAGATTAGAGATGGAGGCAGCTGGAGAGAGCTATCGTTTGATCATTCCAGCTTTTCCTGCTCTGTTTGTTTTCCCCGCACTTTAGCTAAATTAGTAATTACAGTCACACAGCCAATCTCACCATGGCCACCGCGAAGCCAAAGACACACCTGCAGAAGCGCCACAAACAAACAGCTAGTTTAGTGGTGCACAAACTCCGACAAGCTAATGAGAGAAACGGTCTCTTTTGCAATTTCCATGTGAAACCTGGTGGAATTAAAGCGGAGAACCAACACAATCAAAAGTGTTAAATTGGAAAGATTGTTGAACACTAAATGGTCCATCAGCATAGTTAGGCTGTATATCTCAGAACGCATCATGCAAAATCAGTCTCTTATAGCAAAAGTCATCATATTTTCAACTAATTCAGTGCATTTGAAAGCAACAGAGGGAGTATTAGGCTCGGAGTTTGTCTTTCAGCATCATTAAAAAAACAAAGTTATAAACAACTTCATATTAAAGCACAGGAAACTTTTCAGCTGTGATCTATAATCAGCTTTTTATTGGCTGAGATGGAGGAAACGGTACCCTCATCAACAGAGTGTTAACTGACTGGCCATGTAAACGGAACATTGGTTAGCGGGTTAGTGTGAAAGAGGGTAAAACAGAAGGATCCAGATGCAGGCTTACTTTAACCCATGTAGCCATTTTCAGACATGGAATTTGCAACACAGCTGGATGTTACAGTGCTGCAGAATTTACGACATGCTTGGCATCTACCATGCGAGAGGAAGCTCTAAAGCCCTTTTCTGATCTCACTGCAGCGGTGGGGCTGATGGAGAGCAGCAGTGAGTTGGAAAAGAATCATATCAAAGAAGAAGAGTGTCCTCAGTTCTCTCACAGTACACAGTGCACACAGTGATGGATCTGAAAACTTATTTTGCAGTTGAACTGTTTATCTCCATGATTGGCGATCAAAGCCAGCACTGTCGGAGACACATCCACACTAATACGTTTCTGTTTTAGAACGTATAACTTTTGCCACATTTACACCCAGCATCCACACTACTCCAGTACTTCAAACCCCTAAAACTGAGAGTTCTGACCTTGCTTTAGTTTAAAAAACTCCAGGATTGTGTTTAAGTCTGGACTGGCGGAAACAGAGACTTAAGAAAACAATGACGCAGTCACTCACATTTGCCTCCTCATTGAGTCTTATCAGTCACGTGTCCTTCACGAATTTATCACGGCCCTATCATGTGACCCTTTCCAGAAGAAAACAAATGACATCAGCCTTGACTACCAGTGATTACATCAACATGGATAATGAATTACAGGTGTTGCTGACCATGTTGTCTATGTTAGCAGCTGTTGTGCAGTTAAATTCTGCATTTTATGATGCTACTACTGCCTACACGCACAGGAGGCACGCTATTATTCGAGCGGTTTGCAACAATTCTTGTGTCCAGCTGCATTATCAGCCTGCAGAGTGGACAATCTGCTTCCTGTTTACACCACATGCCCAGTATATGTGAACAGTCAGCGATATGCGTCTTCAGGCATTTTATCTGAAACTGTGCTAAAACGCTTGTGTGGACAGAGATCACTTTCATTTTAGAGTGGTTGTAGTCCAACCATTTACATCCCCCGCACATTTCCTTATTAATCATTCATCAGTTATTTCATTTATATACTGCTCAAGCATAGTTCATGGCTCTAGGTGAATTCCTGTATTTGCTCACACACTGTGTGTAAAGAGCTAAAAGCAGCGACAGGAACAAAAGTTAAAAATGTAGGGGGACTTGGATTAATGAGAGAGTTTTTTTTCCTCTTTTTCGCCCTGTGACACAAGGGGAAAAATCCTTAATTGAAACACATTTTTAAAAATTCACCTGATGCGAGAAGAACTTCAAATTGGCTCATTTGGAGTATTTCATGGTTTATTAATCTGATTTTATTTCCAAATGATAACAAATGAGAACTTTATCATTGTGCTGTGGCAGGAAGGCAAAATAGCCCTTTTAACACCTCTCATATAGTGTGTTATTTAACTTTATGACATGCTGTAGCAGCCTTTCTGTTAATGTGACTGCATTCAATTCAGGCTTTAAGTGTTGAAGTAGAAGGTCCTCGCAAGTCATAGTGCTCGTATGACTTTTACAAAAACCGACTCAAAATCTTTTCAAACACAAAGCCAGCACTTTTACAGAGTGAAGTGTAAAGAATCATCGTGTGTGCACGCTTGCCTATTCAGATTCCCAAAATAGTATAAATGGAACCAAGTGTGCCTCTGTTGTCTGTGTCTATGTCCGTTTTGGGGTTATCAGGGTCTGTACAGCGAAAGTGAACTCCCCTGACAGGTCCTGTGTCTCAGCTAACACCTCTTTTGGGAGCTCAGGAGAAACCCAGACTGCTGTGTGTTTCAAAATGACTGAAAGAGCCCACCAGCAATGGGTAAATATATGAGTCAGTGGGGCTCTAAATTTATAGTGTGACGTGTTTCATATTCCATAAGGTACCATTCAAATGACCAAAGAAATCCTGTCTTAGAGTAAAGTAGCCACATTTCTAAGCAAACAGCTTGGCAATTGCTCACTGGGTGAAACATAAACACAACTGGCTTTCGCTACTCTTTCTCTCACAACAGAGCCGAGCATCTTATTGGTCTCCAGACAGCAATCAAAAGCACAACGATATCTCAAAGATAGCTTGGTACTGTTAGACTGTGCTACAAGGCTTTGATGCGTTTTACACCCTGTCTCAAGAATATTGTGAAACCATGTGCTTTTGCTAGACCAGCTGGGCCTTCTGAGGCTGCACCTCCATGCTGTTTGGGGTGACTCAGCGCGGTCACCGTGGAAACATGACTGAATGAACAAAGGCAGAGAGTTTGTTAAACATGGAGGGGGCAAGGTCAGCTGGCCATGTGATGTGGGTGGTAGCAGCAGCAATTGGAGGCAGAGGTAGAAGGGCAAAGGGGGTCGCATGAAACTAATCAAAGAACTTCTTTGACTTGATAACCTTGTGTTACTGCAACTGAATTTGAGCTGGGGAGCTTTTGCAGGAAAACTTTTCCTTTGTTGTAGTTAACTGACATCACAGGCAGAACACCTAGCAGACCTTATGTGGCGTAAACTGATGCTTGACACTTGTATCCCCACAGTCATACACAAGTCTCACACTGACAAAAACAGACATAAAGAGTGGCTCAGGTAAACTGACGGTTGGATATGTGAGAAGCCTCAAATGCCTGTCAGCCTGTGTGAAAAATCACACACTGAGTCTCAATGGAGGATTCCATGTCACTGCATTCAGAGGAACCAGGCAGGAGTTCAACAGCCTTAGCCCCAATTATAACCCAGCAGATGACTGCACATCATACAGAGCGCTGTTACATTACAGTAAGGGGAAAAATGAATACTCTTCTATTACTTCTGACACATTCAGCTTCAGATCTGACGACTGATGTGACTGATCCCCGCTGACAGATCTGGTGACAGAAAAGAACTGTTTCTCTCTACCCTTGCACGTCTGCAAGAATAAGAAATCTCCTGCTGGCACAGCAAACAACAGTGAAAGCCTTTTGACTATGCAACTGTAACTCACTTATGCCAGGCATTAATTACTAACTCAATATAGTCTGAGATCACACTGGCGTTTTAACAAGAGAGTAAAAAGGAGACATGCAGTCATATTCACACAGAATCAATTTTAACAATAGATCAGGAGATCAGTAATGGGCTGTTGAGTCTGTACAGCTTATTCGGAAGTGGGTATGCTCTTGTGGATAAACAGAGAGGAGGAAAAAGAGGCTTTCTCCAGGGAAAGCTAGATAATTCCCAATTGAGCCCATCGGCTCCCACCCACACGCACATATACACACACACAAACACAGAAGAGACAAGACCGTGAATATTCATTAGGAGGATACTGAACTCTAATTAAGCAAGGTGGAAGGAACACAAGCAGGTGTGGATTGCACCTGGTTTTTCAAAATCATTGTTTCTCCACACTGGGATGAGAACACTCTCCCTTTCAGCGGCTGTGACGTCACTCTCAGCACACATCCCTAACCACTAACCAACCCCGTCACCCTGCGTTCCTCCGCTCCTCCTACTGCACCTCTGAGGCGCCAGTGCAGGCGTGAAATTTGGCAGGCTAGGAAGCCATCCACACAAGAGAGCAGACGGCAATCCACACCAGGTGAAGACACTCTTTCCTGCTTGACTGGCAGATACATTCCTGTCGGTTGGCTCCAACTCTTCAGCTCAGACAGACAGAAATGTATAAGGCAGAGTAACAGGGCCATATGTAAAAACACAGCTGTTTTTTTCCCCTCCTTGACAACGAAAGACATAGCCAGTCCTCTGATATTTTACTCCAGTGCTCTTCAAAATCAACTTCAGAAGCTGAAACATTTAGCTACTGTGTTCTGGCAGCAGGAGACACTGCTGGAGTTAGATATCATTCCACATTATACACAGCTGTTAATGCACTCAAACTTAAAAGTCCAATGTCATCTTTACAAGAAGTGTCCTGGAAATACACAATGCAGCTTCTATAGCTCCGACTCCATCTTGGGGCATCACCTGTTGCTATGAAGTCAAATCAAAGTCTGTCCATGTGTCACTATGTGTGTGTGTGTGTGTTTGTGCTGGACTGTGAGTTAGTGAGAGCATGTGTTTTATCAGTTGCTGGCGCTTGTTTGAACGGAGCCGTGATGAAAGCCTAGACAAACACAAGGGAATGTCAACCAAGGACTAAAGTCAACACACAGAGCCTCGACGCTGCCAGGGACCCCTTGTGAGAGAGGCACGCCCTCTGACACCGCACCGGACTGTCTCTCCACACCGCTCGTCTCAAACCGACCTCCACTGGCAACACTGACATATACTCAACACAGGGACAACTATGTTCTCTGAAACGGTATAAAGATATGTGAGTAGAATGTGGATTATGAGACAGAAAAAAGGAGGAAGACAGAGAGAGGAGACAAAAAACAAGCTCATAAAGAAACACCGCAAGGCAGTTTTTTTTTTTTCTTTTCCAAGCAGTGGAGAGTCAGCTCAGCATACAGGATTAAAGATGGCTGGGGGTAAACACTGTCCAAACACACCACTGAAGTGCAACTAGAATATGTCCATTTCCATACTCTGCTGGTATGAAAAAAAAGCACAATTAGAAATCTCCCTTCCGTTTAAAACGACCAACTGATGCAGGGAAAATATTCAAGGGAAGCTCATGGTACTTGCTTTGAATATATTGTTGGGATTATGGTCTCGTATTTTTGGTCTGGTAATGTACTGTGAAGGCAGCGGAAGGGCAAATGGTAAAGTAGGCTGGGCAAACATCTAGCCCTATTCAAGTCAGTGCTGAAGCTTCACTTTTATTTTTTCTTTGTCCGTTTTTGTGTGGGAAGCCAGTAGAGTGGGCCTGAATCCCTATTGACTCAATGTGCTGAGACGTTTTCCCTTCTACCAATGCTAAAGTAGGCATGAGCGCTAATCCTTAGGGGTTAAATGGAGCCTCCTCTGGGGTTTCCCTATCCTGAGAGAGCTGGGGGCGGTTGCTGCCGCAGCGCACACAGAACTTTAATGTATTTAGCAGAATTTTGGCTCAACTTTTACAAACTACATGCAAAGGAATTCCTGCTCAAAACTCAGTAATGCAACACTGAATCAGTGTTAAAGCAATCCATATGGGGTATGTGTCTGCTTAAATTCAAGGCTTCCCATGGCAGATACTCAGGTGATAGGCATGAATAAGAGAAATGCTGCTGATGATGATAATGATAATGAAATTTTAATGATCGCAGTGGGGAAATTGGGTCACTAGAGCAGCAGAGGGGAAGTTATAGATAAAAACAGAGAATGTACAGAGAATTAAATGCGATAACAATTCACAAGCACAATAAAAGAAACTAGCTGATGCACTGCTGAGGATAAAAAAAATGTAGCATCTGTGTTGCTGGTTAGAAGCTATAAAACAGTCAAAAAATATGGCAAAAACATGTTTGCAGCTGTTTATATTATCAGTTACAGCATATGAGAGAATATAAAAGATTGTGCAGCAGAACCGTAGCCCATGCAAAAATGCTTTACAAGCTGCGCACGTGATTATAAAAAAAAATGTGGATTGTAAACTGCTTAAATAGGTAAAGAAAGAATAGCAAATGATACAGTCACAGTGATGAATGATTCCAAATAGGGAATGCTGGCATTTTCCACATTAACAGTGACCTTTACAAAGAGAAGAATGCTTTGCTTCGAGCCTGTTTCAATGTTATGCAGAAACTTGATGCAAGCAGCTACGGTTCAATCAACAGGACTGTTCACCAGTAACACCCGCCACAGAAAGGGACCATTTCCATTTCAAATCGCAGCCATTTTCACACCAACACTGAGACAGCATCAGCAGCTGCCAAAGTCTGGCAGCTTCTGCCCCCAGTGTTTTTCCCTATCGCTGCGTATAAATTCACATCTCTGTTATTGCCGGTTTGATTGATGTCAGTTATAATGGCACTACTTCTATTTACCCAACACATCTACCCATCTCCTCTAACGGCGATTTGCTGGTTGACTTCCTCTACCTTTTACTGGTTGTCTTTGATGGGTCAACTTAAAGGAGTTCTTACTGGCCTGTGAAATGTCACAGCTTTGTCTTTATTGTTCGTTTGTGAAATTGGAGCATGGAAAGGTATATTTTCAAGCTATGATCTGTGAGAGGAAAGGAAATACTGCTGGGCCCTGAGCCCTTACCTCAAATACACTGCCCTGAGAAATTCCACTTCTGAAATACTGAATAATTTCTATATAATACAGTATTCAAGAATAACAAAAATTCTTAAAGGTGATTACTGCTAAATGATACAGGTGGACAGAAAAATACTATAGCCACATCTATGCAAGCACACTTTTTGTCCAGTTTAACTTATATGAATGATCTGCTTTTTGTCATGCTGTGCAACAGACATCTTTCAGCCCTAAAGGTAGGTAAGCCCTCGTGTGATCCTTTCCCATGATTTTCCCTCATTTCTCCTGTGAAAAGGGCTTTTGGAGAATTTTTTCTTGTCTATTTGAGAACAAATAGACAAGAAAAATAAATAAATAAATAAAACTAAAATTCTACATAAATTTATCCTTAGGATTTACTATACCTTGAAGAAACTAGTTTGCATGTCAGCAAAGGAGTAAATGTATGGTTTCTTGCTTTGAATCAACTACTTTGTTTACATGCACATAATATTCCAGTTTTGCCTTTATTCTGAGAAAGACTATTCCCACTAAGCTGTTTATGTGGCTAATGAAAATGGATATTCCACTAATATTCCCATTTATGTGCAGCTGAAAAACGTCTTTCACATCTAACCTCTTTCGCTCCTTCATCCACCTTCTTGAAATGGTTGACGTTGCAATATTTGTGTATATCCATAAATCTGTTCATATCGAAGTCTTTCACAGTATTTATGAAGTAGCTGCATTTCTTCTACCGACCAGAAATGTTGGCTTTTTTTTTGGGCATGAACCTCTATGTCAGCCTTGCCAACTGTTTGCACATTGGTTTGGGTATAGCATATCCATGATAATGCACAGAACTGACTGTAAACAGGCAAAAGGCTTTGTGTCACAAACTACAGTAAAAACCTCATTTGAGACGCATACATTCCAAATGTGTCTCAAATGCTATATTCAGAATAAAGTCTAATTTGAAATATAAACATGGAATACACTGTTTACATGACCTGTATCAAATTAAGAATATTATCATATTCTGAATAATAGTGGAATATTAGTGTGCATGTATATGTACCCAATGACACTAATTTTATGCACATGAAGATGAAGAGCATGTCAATGTCCAAGATGAATGTAAACATTCCCCGTCTAACACACTGAAATCCTCCCACCCCTCATCCCCATCACTGCCAATGTAATGCACACCGCCACACACACCTCTTCCAGCAGAAGGTTAACCTCAGGAACACCCTGCCAACAGAGCGGGATAAAGAGGGTCTACTCCAGTTACTCCAGTTTTACCTAAAACATGTCATTCACAACTCCACCACAAGCACCTTGCACTCCTGCGTTAATAGGTGGGCGGGCAGTCTACGAACACTTCTTTCAGGAAAGTCATAAACGTCCCCTTGACTCAACCGCCGCTTTTATTTCCCCATCATCACTTTCTATAGGCTTCCTTTGAATGTGGCTCCTGGCTGCACAAGAATAAGACATCTGATATCCAAGTCACTCAGGCTGAGTGCTGAAGAACTGGTGTCAGACGCTGAGGCGCAGACACCTTCTCGTTGTTGGGGTGGTTGGAGGTGTTGCCTGAAAACACCTTCTGGTGGAGTTTAATGCCAATTAAGTGGCTCCGGTTCCCAAAGACACTTCCCACCACCACCACAATGACAAAACGTCAACATGACTCTACCCGTCTCCAACAGATAACACTATAATGATGCAATCTGAATTATATCGCGCTAGACAACCATATGCAAGTGTGGAACTGGATAATGAGAATGTATTTTAAGCAAGTGATTGAAGCATAAGCTCAGAGTTGAGTGCGCTGTTGTTACCAAGTTTGCTCTACAGCGCATGATCATATAAAAATCTGTTTTGCTTTTGTACTTTTCTAGCAGTTATTTATTGTATTCAGCAGTGGAAAAAACAAAGTTGAGAAATCATAAAAAAGGGTAATTTTTAGATATGACTCATGAGAGTAAACAAAGTCATCCAGATCACAGAGAAAACAAAGTCAGAGTTAGTGTTTGGCACAGATAAGTAAACACTTTGATCATCATGATGGCAGCTCTGTGTGACAAGACATCCCTTCTTTCATACTCCCCCTTCTCTTAACCCAAAACGCTGTTGCCTAAGAGCTGTACTTCCTGTATTTGTTCCAATCAACAGGGCCATTACAGTCCTTGAGGTCTTCTACAATCTATCTTATCTTATCTGGAGCAGCAAAAACTTGGTTTGTTCCACTAGATAACATTAGCCCTGACTTCCTCTCCTTACAGCTCTAAACCCTGACTGACCCTTTCATAAGACACTCAAACTCCTAATCTCAAAGGACTAAGGCACTAAATTCACCAATGTGCTGCTGAGTTCAGGAATCAGAAAGCTGTGTGTTTGTCTTTAAGGCTCTGTTGGCGCTTACACAAGCATATAGAGTCCATTGTAAAGATAAATGCTACCATTTAACTAAGGCTAGAGAAAAAATGCTAAATTGGCTAATTACAGATTTAGTGCAGGAATAGTAAAGCAGTTACAAAGCAAGAGAGAAGGGCTTCAATTAGCTGCATTACAGTTGTATGCTGGACTGTGAAAACACTGTATGGTAATTCTATCTTTTATCTCTTTTATTGTGCTGATTAGTGCAGTGGGGAGGGGGATGGGGGGCTATCTAATCTGATCACAGAGCATTGTGTTTGGGGTCATTAACCTATGGGAGGTTCTGAGGTTGACAAGTCAGCTCCTACCCCCCTCTACCTTTTTATGGAACTCGCTCATCCCTAAGTTCCTCCGTCTCTGCAGAAAACACAACAGAAACAACCAAAGAAAACAAAAGACAAGGGGAAAAACAGCCGACGGGGCTATTTGCATGGCTTGTCATTCTTCCACAAACACAAGGCCCAAATGACTACTGGCCCCTGGACTTGCCTAAGCAGCAGGATGTCGGCCCCTTTAGTCTCAGTTGTTGTTGGCTCTTGTCTTTTTCTGGGCTGCATCCTAATCCCAAGAGATGAAGGGAGTCAGCCTATCTCTTAACATCTGGGATCTGCATCAGAAAAGACTAGTACCTTACTGCATGGCCTAATAGCAATCATGCCCGTCTGCTTTATGTAACTGACATCTGCATTCATAAGCATAAAAAGATCCAACAAGCTCCATCAGTCAGAGCTTTCTCCTGCCAACCATTTTGGGCAATTCATGAAGCCTGCATTTACATCTCTACAAACCCACACTAATGAAATCCAACATCTGTCTACATATTTACCCGTTCACTGATTTATATATTTTTCCATAAACCCTCTTTCTATCCCTGTCACACACATTACACCCTCTGCAAATCAAAAATGTGAAATTTCAAGCATAACCAACAGCACCTCTCATCCACAAATCCTAGTTAAACTGTTGTGATGCTGAAAAGCTGCCTGTCAGGATGGCAGAGCGGAGATGAAAGGCCCACAGCAAAGATCTCTGCTGATTGCCTGTAGAGGATGAATATGCAAATAAAGCAGAAGGTAAATGAAAAACAAAGCGGGGGTTTTGGCAGCAGCCTTTTTACATGTTCCCCTTTATTTGGCATTGGTTAAGAACACGGAAAGTCTATCAATAATGAATTCCAGTCAGAGCAAGGAAGGAGACATGAGGAGAAATCAGTCTCCATTTTTCCCCTGTGAGCCCCTGAGCAGTTTTGGGGCCTATTGTATTTCACACAAGCTTTTCAGTGAACAAACGCTAAGCTTAAGTGACAGATAAACGGAAAATTGAGGGAGATAGAATAATATCCATAACACCTAGCTTACATAGCAACAATCAGACTGGGTCTGCGTGTTTTGGCAGACAGTCCAGAAAGTAGGGCAACACAGCCTGCCAACTGCAAGCCCTATCTATTGACCACAGCAAGAGCAAAAAAGTAAATCAATTATCTGGTCGAATGTCTGTCATGAGAGACAAAACCTGGGATCAGGACAGTCTGATATAGAACAAGACCAAGTGCACACTCAACAGTTGTTTCATTGCCACCAGAGCCAAAAAGCACTTTAGACAGCACTTAGCAAAATCAAGTGGCTTAATATATTTAGTTATCTTTGCAAACACACAACAGAGTAGGAAACAACCTGTCTGTTGTCCAAACACAGTGAAACTGGCCAGGCAGACTAGAGTGCATCCTTGGGAAAAGGAGAGCACCTATCCCCTTCAACAAAAGATGAGCAGGGCAACAGATTTTCCCTGGTCTTGAGATAACAGAAACCCAACACCCTCGTCCTCCAGTGGGGCTCTTTGTACGTCTGAGAGAGGGTCAATCAGCAGCCGCTGACAGATGTGTCTGCAGTCGATTTAGGAGAGGAAGGCACGGTGAGGTCAGGCATAGGTTTCTCTGCTCTGTCCCCCTGAAGGGAAGACAAGGATCAAGTCAGGATGTCCAAGACTGACCTTTTCTCACCTCGCAGCCTTTGGCATACAACACCTGGATGATGATAACATAGTTAAGCTCATTAACAAACTAGCAAAACATTAAGCTGCAGTGGAAACTCTGCAACACAATGGAAATTTTATTTCATACAGATTTGCCTCCAAGTGAACGACATACGGGCAGACGATTTATATTTGTCTAGAAATCCCATTGTGTTTCGAACAAAAGTGAGAGCCACTCCAGCTGGAAAGCAAACAAATCTGAAAAACTCCACTGGAGGTCTAAGTAGTTTTGGCAGATGCTCCAAGCTTAAGTGTCTGTTCAATTAGGCACTCCAGTTAAGATGGCAATCATGGTTTAACCGTGTGCCGATGTGTTGAGGCTGGAGCTGGAACACGCTCTGTCCTGGCAAATAACTGGGCATGAGATGTCAGCGGTGGTCAGACACTTAGACAGTCACTCTTGTGTAGTGCGCACCATTCTAATGAGGCAATAACAATTGCCAGGAGTGGAGGTCCACATCAGCTCATGAGCAGACAATGAGAATACTAAAACAGTCTAAGTGGGGACATTAAATGAGTGAGTTGTGCTGTTGTGAATATGTCAGGAAGTTACATCCACGAACAGCATTTTCTTTAAGTTTGTTAAATTATTACTCTGTGTGAACGGGGGTAATTTGCACAATATTACAAGGCCTGGTTTTTCCATTCACCCGTTGTTGGTAAAATATTATTGGGCCTCTGCTAGTTTACTGACAAAATGTGTTCTTTAGCTTTTCTAACTGTCATTAATTATTACACAGCAGCTGCTCTCTCTTGACAAACAGAAAGCATGATGAATTTCAGCTAGATATTTTAGTACCCCCAGAACGAGTGAATAACACCTCTCTAACAAACCTGTTTGTTTACTGAAAATGAATGCAGACCCTCCAGGCATTCACAACGGAACAGCATAATAGGTTTGAGTTAATTAACAAAAAGTAGTATTTAGTGAATGACATGTAAGAGAGGAGTCTCCGCATTACATAGACAGCTGCACACAGACCTGATCATTGACCCACTGACATCAGCAGGAAGCTGATATTCAACAACAGATAAACAGAGCTGCTCCATTGCAGCTCAATGCACCGGGCTGTGGTGTCTGTCTTGTCTGGTAGCCGGAGGGGGAGACACTGGAGATGACGCAGGGCAGCAGAGAGTGTTGGCTGGGTCAGCTCTGCTGTACGACCCTTTGACTAACAGGGTGACTCACTGCTGCTTTGGGCCTAGAAGGGAGCAAACCCACTGTTTGGCTTCATTTAAACATGAAACCAAAGAGGGTCAAACAGAGAGCACGAGGGACAAGAGTCAGAATGGTTCAGGTGTGTCAGGGCCACTCACATGTCCATCCTGTGTCAGCGCACACACACATATACTCATTCTATGTACACACACACAGATGCAGCTACACCCACAGGAACATATATTAGGAATTAGCACAATTTGAAATTCTTGTTAGAAATTATTCTGGTTCACAGTGACAACATCATCAAATATTCATTACCTGTCAAAGTTTTTTTTTTTTTTTTAAACAGCCAGTCTTCACACAAGTGCTTCAAAAAGGCATGTTTTTTATTAGCATTTTAGATTTTTAGATTAGACTTTTTACACTTGCATGGACAAAATAATTTGGGTTTACAATTGTGGAACATTTCTTTTTCTCTTTGAGAAAAGACATTTACATCTCCTAGATAAAGAAGAACACCTGCAACAGAGATAATTGACAAATCACAACATCGGTAATGAAGCCCCTGATGCCAAAAAAACCTCATCGTGAATTATCCTGACACATCTCAAACAAATATGCAAATGATAATTTACCTAACAAAGCCACATGCGGCCTAAAACAAAACCACTACAAGTAAAAGGCTCTGTGTTTTTCTAATTCTCACCAACGTGAAGACACGTACTGTGCATTTCTAATTCTTTTCCTTTTTCTGACAGTGAGCATTGCTTTCCAACCAGTGACTATTCACTCCTGTTAAGTGCACACATCTGACAAGGATGTGAGTGCATTTCCCCTTTCCTCCACTCCCCCTAGTGTATCCATGCAACACTGCATTTTTTTCCCTATGCATCTCCCAAACAGAGAGAGAGACAGAGAGAGGGAGAGAGGAGAGAGAGCGAGGCCCCTCCTCCAGATGACATCAGTGCTCTATTGAAGCTAGAGGCAAACACAACTCCACATTTGTATTGAGATCTACCCGTGCACCTACGTCCTTGCACAGCCTACAGATTGTGTGTGTGTGTGTGAGGGGCACCAGTAAACATAGCAGTGCTGCTACAGATAAACTCCAAATAGCTCCATAGCCTTGTTGAGTGAGTGACAGGAGTTTTTTTTTTGGATCTGAATTTAAATCCTCATAGCCTGGATTGGATTATTATTTTTCCCCCGTTGTGAAACCCAATTTAAGAGGATACCTGTTACTTTCCATTTTTTTGGTTGATTATAGAGGTAAGTGCGTTTTTTGCTGGTACAGTCCTGTTGGGAATGCATCCTTTTCATCTTTTTGGATCTTCTTTCTGGCAGAAGGAATTTAAAGTCATACGGGATCCACAGGAGTTGCTTGTATCTTAATTAGTTGCCCTCTTTTTCCCCCACCTTTCTTTTTTAACACTCGGCCCAGGCGAAAAAAATATTTGGTTTCTCTTTTGTGGATGTGTCACAGACGTAGGAAGGCTTTCAGCGATGCGATAGTAAGGAAAAAAATCATGAGCGCACTTTTCTTCTAAATAACCAACCAGACAGAGCTGTGTTAGTTCAGGCTCCGCACTGCAAGTCATTCTGCTCAGCTTGGCAGATTAAAATCGGACTTCTTCATCTATCTCGTCATCTCAAGCCCCTCTCGTGTCTGCAACTTGCTGCTTCGGTCCTCTGCTGCGTCCCTCTTTATTCTAACAGAGACCACAAACACCACATCTCTGTTTCTCCTCTGCCTGTAGAGATGCATTTCTTGTTGCGACACGCTAAATTTGCTCCACGATCACATTCACACTCCGCCTCAGTACATTGGTCACAACACGTAAAAAGCACTTAAGAGAGCAACAGGGGCGGCTAAAATCTTTCTGTTCCTTATTTCATTTCAGCTTTTGATATTCCCCTGAACCAGTAGGGAAATAAACAGTGGTGAATACGCAAACTTGATAGGATTAGAGGGACTGTGTGATTTAGTCTCGGCGTCGCAGCCCGAGCAGACACCCCGGTGTGCAGCTGAAATTGCAGTGCAGATCCCGCGGAGTTGGACATGAAGGGGCAGCTGGAGAAACTCCGCTAAATGCGTCTCCAGCGTCACTGTCTGGGCGACTCGGACCAGCTCTGTTCATGCCCAACTCTATTGAAATGTACTGTGTGCACTGTACGCTTGTCTGCAGATAATACGGGCGCCCCCCCTAAAAAAAACCCCATCATACGTTGTGAGAGCTTTATGCTGGAGGGGCGCAGTCATGAAGGTCCCCTGAAAATGCACAAAATCCACTGAAGTTTCGCACATAAGCAGCGGCTCATTTAACGCACACAGCATACTGTAACGTTACATTACCGATGCCTCCAAACAAATGTGTGACATATGTGTGCAGTGGCAGGTTTGTTATGACTGGCGTATTTATAAGCATCCAGAAATAAACGCGGTTTACAGTAAGATAATACCTCCTGCTCATATGGCTGACTGACACTGTGATGTCAATCTAATGAATCAAATACCCTGTGCGTTTCTTTCTCCATACAAACCTGATAAATATCTCATTAGATCCATGCAGAAAAGTGGGCGCCTTCGATTGTCATGCACTGTACTTAAGCTGGATGTATTATTGGCAACACCAGGGCAGGGACTGTTGTTAATCCAATTTAACACAGCCTTTTATCTTCATGAGACAATAAGGTCATCCAAGCTTCAAACTATATATATATATATATATATATATATATATATATATATATATATATTTATATACATACACACACACACACACACATATAGACACAGGCCTACACCTAGATACCCTGATTTAGTAGATCACTAATGTAGTCGAATCCAAACTTGACTTCAATTGTCAAGCTATGGTAGCTCTTTGTTGTTCTGTGTGTTTGAGAGACAAAGAAATAAATTGCCTGTTAATAGCAGACATGAGGACAGACCCAATTGTCTTCACTGATGACTGCCTCAGGCAAAAGTCCCCAGTCAATTGCTTTCAGAGGGAATTCACACTGCAGATTAACAACTAACCAGGTCACTACAGACAGAATCTTCTATTGCCAGAAAAGTTAAAGCATAAAATATGAATGACTGTGTTAGGAGAAAAAAAGTAATAATAAGACTTTCATAACTACCAAGACATTATTTCTGATTCGACACTGTACTCGGAGGAGGCCTAATTCAGTTCTTTTCATAATTTATTTAGCCACTGAGCAGTCTCTTTTCACCATCTATTCCAAGCTTTAAGACTCAATTCATTTTATATTGGTTACTAAAAGTGAAGGTGTAAACATGGCTGCAAAGCATAAATACTGCAGGAAAAACCTTTGCGAGCGCTATGACTCAGGAAAAACTGTAGATGTATGGCATGTAGGGAGGTTAACAAATCTCTGTATTGTAGGTAGGTGTCTGGCCTGTGCTGGGCTCCTGTGAGCAGCTTAACATGAGTATTTAGTGTTTTGGTGTTTGCTTGTCACATACAGACACACACACACATTTCATCTTGCAGTGCCTACCACCCCCATGTGGGGAAAAAACCACTGCAGCTGCTACAGATCTCTCCTTTCAGGCTGTTACAAAAGAGAGACCCCCGTCTGTCCCAGGCCTCTCTTGTGCTCTTAATGGGCCAGCAAAAGTATCATCTGGTCAGCCCATCTAAAGACAGCGCCAGGAGGCCACATACCAAATCTGTGAAACTACCAGAGATTTTTGCCCGTTTTCTCTCCGGCTTAAACGTGTCCTGTGTCTCTGTGAATTCAGATGTGACCATGAATGTTCCATTGTGTATCGGCACCACAGCAGGCCGCTGCCTGGTGTCTTGACATACAACTTACTAATATGTAAATCAATTGCAGACACAAGGCTTCACATGGCACACAAAAATGGACAAAAACTCACCTCGGCTGAGAGCAGAAAATCAAGAAACAAATATCTAAATACAAGAAAATACAAATAGATACTACACTTTGTTTTCATATCAAGTTAGCTTGAACGGACCAAAATGAATACACTCATTTGCATGGTCATGCAACTATAATGAATTCACGTTTTCCAGTTTTATTCGACCTGATTGAAACCTATGAACTTGCCAAACATTGCAAAAAAAAACCATTTTCATGACCAAAATGAAATAAATATAACAATATTGTGTGCAATCAATCATATTTCAAAATTATATTATGAATAAGAATAAATAATCAACAGCAGATACAAACAACATTGATTTCCCAATGGAGAGCTCTACTGTGGTTCAAAATTAATTTCAGGGCTTATGAATAATTTAACAGTCAGCCATTACTACTTCTACAGCTCTTTCCTCCCCTAAATGCAGCCTATGTAATATTATTCTGTATTTTACGGAACTAAAAGTCATTATAATCTGCAATACTTCTGACAGGCATGAAATTGTTTCTATTTGAGGTTTTCCAAAGCCTTTCTTGTGCAGTGTATGACTAGGGGGCACAAAGTCTTGGGCTCTGTTATTGCAGACTAATGTGCATTTATGCGTGTTGAGCTCACAATGGCTATCAGTGTCCAGCTTTGTGTGAGCCTCCCACGCTCTCCACTGAAAGGTAACTAGCTGTGTACACACACACAATTTTACCAGGATGCTCAATTTAACTTTGCCAGTTCAGATTAAATGAAGCAGAAGCCACTTTGACTGCAAGAGAAATCTCCTGTTGGCCGGCGGAGATTATTAGAACGATGGAGAAAGACATCCATCACTAAAAATGTTTAACTCAGCCTCCATTGCCCTCAAAATGATTGTGTGCACATGAACATAGCATGTGTGTGTTCTGTGGGTATACGTTATTAGTAAATGCAATAGAAAAGCCTTGTAAAATGGACTGTGTAAAGTAGAGGCATTTTTAAATTGCCTGAATAAAATGTTTTAATACCTAAACCCCCTCTGTTGAGGCTACAAGGTCCACATGCTTGCCTTGTAGCGAACAATGGAGAGGGGCCACTCTCCTGAAATCCGATGAGTGTGGAAAAAGAAAAGGGGGAAAAACAGCCAAGCATCTAGGCCTGACTATGCTCCTCGTAGAGTATGCGTGATGTGCTTGGCTCAAAGCAGACGTCTGATAAATCACCCACAATACAAAATCACAGTGAAGCCTATTAAGCTACAGTATGTTTTTGCTCTTTCTACCCATATTTACACCAGTGCTCATAAATGAATACCCATGTCCCCTGGCCCCCATAGTGGACACTGAGCCAGACTCTGTGATCTCAGCAGGTAACAGAGTCATAGTGACCAAAGAATGGCATCAAATATCATATATGTGGCTATTTATGCACAGAATCATCCCACCACACATCCCTAAAAGCCTATTATTCCAAGTGCAGAGAGGTCTTGCTGGGTTCCCTTGATAAGATAGAAATGCAGAGACAATTACTTTCTTTTATGTAATGCTAAGAATTCAAGGATTCAAATCAAGACTACATACTTAACAATATTCAGAGGATGGAGAACTTTACAAAATGAGGTGAAAAGGGCTATTTAAAATTGAAATAGCTTGACTAAGTGCTGCATTAAAAGTTCATTCCAACAGACAGACAGCACATATCCCTCTATCATCCCGCCATTTTCTAAAACTCCATTACTGAATTTCATCTTTTTTTCCCTTGTCAGACTCCTTTATTCCAGAAGTTAGTAGAGGTCACATCTGGTGCTTTTTCCCCGGACTCTAATCTACAACTAATGTAATACTGGACTATGGGGCCGTGTTTAGATGGAACAGAAGGAAGGGGGGGCCGTTATTATTAGACAGCATCTCAGGAGTTGTAATCGAGTTTCAAGCCTCTCAATTCCCTAATCTTCTCCTTGTCATGGGCTACAACTGTTAAATGGCTGGGCCCCTTGTTCCTAATTTACCTTTACATGTTTTACAGCAAACACTGGCTGCCAGCAGGTCACAAGAATGGTTGCATATACAGGCACAAAGCTATTGTGTGGTAAAGAGGAAACATAACATTTTCTTTGGCAAAGGAAATTCTATTTTTAACAAACAGAAACAGCATTCATAGAGGATGGGGTTGGGGTAAGAGGTCACAGAGAGGAGCTGGGAGTGACAGGGATGGATGCAGCAGCCATCCTCTTCCCCAGACAAAAATTAAAATGGGCCTCATGTGTCAGGGGGGCTTTTTAACAATGCGAGTAATTCAAAAGGCACTAACTGGATCCATTTTTTCTCTTATGTGTGGAATCTGACAGCCTTGCTGCTAAACTAGCACAGACTGCATTTTTTTAATTCGCAAAACTAGTTCTCTTGTAAAGGCTCAGCTAAGCAGTGAACTGGACTGAGAAGGGGCACAGGAACTCCACCCTTGGCCATTGTGTTGGGATTCAGATCACTGTTGTCTTTCGTATGCATACACATTCTTTCTTGTATCACCATAGAAAAGAAATGTGGTCTTTAAAAGTAAAGGGCTGTAAAAGGTCAACAGGCTAAATCATAGACCCGGAGAAAAGGGTATTTCTAAATAAGAATTGACAATGTAAGGGAGGTCAGAGATCAGTATCAACACATTCCTAAGCTGGATTTAATGCATCTAGTTTATTTTAGGTTTCAGAGTGATTTTCTTATATTTCTATCAGACTAAATGAAGAAAGTAATAAAATGTAGGTATAAATAACACAAAATTGGAGAGTAAATGTCTTGTCTAAAGGTTTTGAAAGCTCACTCTCTTGTTGCCTGATAACTGAAACATTATTTTGTGCTGAATGAATGTGGGCACTAAATGTGTTTGTCTCTGGTTATTTTTCAGCGCACCATCCCAGGTGTGAGAGGGGCACAGTATGAGTCAAGCTGCAGATTCGTGAGGGAGGCTGGGCCCAGAAGGATAAGCACCTTGCCCTGTTTTGCTCCTTAGAGGAAAGGAGAACATTGGTTATCTGCTTCTGGAAAAGGGACCAGAGCCCTGGATTAATGTGTACACAGGCTCGACAAGAAAGCAGAGGATTCTGGGTTACCTGAAGACCTGGAGTACACAAGTGAACAGGCCTGTATTGAGCCTGTGGCACAGGGGATTGGCATGGCTCAGACCAGCTTTGTGTCAACTCATCATGCCTGTCGGGCTTGATTGCAGAAAGGAGCCTTTGCTAAAGCTTGCCCCGTTCTACACGCGGAACACTATACAACACCCAAAAAATCTCATTTGCAGTTATGGCTGTTGAGCTCAACACCCATTAGGATTTTTTAATATTACCTGAGAGCGCATGTTTTGTCAGTGAGAGGGGGATGCTTTTTCTTCAGGCTTATCTGCCATGGTAAAGGCATTGAAAGCATGAGCCTCTGACTACACAGAGGAGGTCATCGTCCAAACAAGGATCAGCTCGACAAACACTGACCAGGTCAGGATATCACCAGAAACCCCTCGGCCAAACTTTTCCTTTGAGAAAGGATAAAAGCAAATTCAAGAGGAAATCTTGATTGGATTTTTGGTGGCTGGGAAGGATTAACCACATCGTATAAATCAGGTATGACAAATACGGATGGCTTTGCTTCTTTCCACTTCACTGACCAGACCACAATTTCTAATGAGACGTGCAGGAAGAGAGGTCATGGCAGGAATGCATAATTAAAGCAATAAATCAGTATTAGCCTAATTAAATGGAACTACACATCAATAGTGAAAAAATAGACCTTCTGCTTTGCACCATGGTTTTGTTAATTTCAAGGCTACCTGTCGTAAGTTCATAAAGTGTGAAATTTAATATCTTATTCTTTATGAGACTAATTTATTTAATTAGATACATTTTAAACATATCACAATTACAGCAATGATTATTAACAGGGCTGTAAGAGAATAAACGAAGCTCACAAATTTCATATTGTAGCCTCAGAAATCTCTCAAAAAAACCTGTCCCTTTTGGATCTTAACATGCTCAAGTCTTTTATCAAACCTCTTTTCTGTGAGGAGGGATTTTTCTTTCCTACCTTGTAAGAGGCCAGTTAAACCCCAGAATTTGAATGACGAAAGGCATGGGTAATGACCTAACAGGACTTAAGAGTATGTCGGTTCCACACCAGTTCATCAACAAAGCCTGACTTTGTTCACTCTCGTGGTCTGTAGCGATGAAAGGCAGCCTTGAGATACAGAAATGTGTAAAACAACTAGGGAGTGCTATTACATTTCACAAGTCAGGGCCAAAAAGCAGAGACACAGAGATTCAATTCACAAAACTCTGAAGTTGGAACATTTCTAAAAAAGCAGTTCTGTTTCTAACACAGGTTACTTTTTGAACCTCTAATCCTAGAAATCTATAGGTGATATAAAATCAGCTCTGAAGAAAACAGTTTATTGCAGGAAAAAAACTGTTTAATTTTTTCTACTGTCTGGCAATCCTAATAATCAATTCATATAAATTTAATAGGAGGATTTCAAACTGATTCTTTCAGCAGTTATTTAATCTAGAAAGTGCTGCAGGCAGCATTTCAAACACCCAGCAATTATGAGAACAGGAATTTGGCTCTCCTTTAAAGGCCTTGTGCATTAAATGTACCCTTGTGTCTTCTCCCCAGGGGCTCTTGAGTGATTAGACTGCCAGGCAACACAGCTTCAAGATGGTGCGTCAATGCAAGGCCTTTATCCTCTTCCTCACCCGGGTCGGGCTGCTGCTGGGTCTTGCTAACCCCCTGATGACCTCCGCCTCATGTCCCTCAGCCTGCCGCTGCGATGGGACCTTCATCTACTGTAATGACCGTGGCCTGACTTCCATCCCTACTGGTATGCCCCAGGATGCTACAGTGCTCTTTCTGCAAAACAATCGCATCAAGAGTTCAGGCATTCCTGCAGAGCTCCGCAAGCTGACACATGTGGAGAAGATCTACCTTTACTGCAACAATCTGGATGAGTTCCCCACTAACCTTCCTCTTGGGCTGAAAGAGCTCCACCTTCAGGAGAACAACGTTCGGATGATTACCCATGCCTCTTTAGCTCAGATTCCCTACATTGAGGAACTACACCTGGATGATAACTCTGTATCTGCGGTCAGCATTGAGGAGGGGGCCTTCAGGGACAGTAACCACCTCAGACTGCTTTTTCTCTCCAGAAACCACTTAAGTACCATCCCTCTAGGCCTACCCATGAGCATTGAGGAGCTGCGCTTCGATGACAACCGCATCTCCTCCATCTCAGAGCAGTCGCTGCAAGATCTCATCAACCTGAAGCGACTAATCCTGGATGGTAACCTGCTCAATAACCGTGGGATTGGGGAGATGGCTCTCATCAACCTGATCAACCTGACTGAGCTCTCGCTAGTGAGGAACTCGTTGACAATGCCACCAGCCAACTTGCCAGGCAACAGTTTGGAGAAGCTACAGCTACAAGATAATCACATTAATCGGATCCCGCCTGGGGCTTTTGCCTTCCTTAGGCAGCTGTATCGCCTGGACCTGTCTGGCAACAACCTGAGCAGTCTCCCACAGGGTGTATTTGAAGATCTGGACAATCTCACACAGCTCCTGCTACGCAGCAACCCCTGGCAGTGCAATTGCAAGATGAAATGGGTCCGTGACTGGCTGCGGTCGTTGCCGTCTAAGGTGAATGTACGTGGTTTCATGTGCCAGGGTCCAGATAAGGTCAAAGGCATGGCAATTAAGGACTTAACTACAGACATGTTTGACTGCACGGAATCAGAACTCAACCCCACGTATGAGACAAGCACAGTCTCTAACACTTTACGCCCCACACAGCCCCAGTGGCCTGCATTTGTGACTAAAAGGCCTGTAGTAAAAGGGCCTGACATCGGTAAGAATTACCACAGCACTACAACCTCTTCGGGCAGAAAGATCATCACCATCAGTGTGAAGTCAAGTAGTGCTGATGCAATACACATATCATGGAGGGTGTCGCAGCCCATGACTGCCCTGCGGCTCAGCTGGCTAAAGCTGGGACACAGCCCTGCCTTTGGCTCCATCACTGAGACCATTGTGCAGGGGGAGAGGAAGGAGTACCTGCTCACAGCGCTGGAGCCAGAGTCTTCCTATAGGATATGCATGGTTCCCATGGAGACCAGCAACATTTACCTGTCAGATGAGACCCCTGTTTGCATCGAGACAGAGACTGGTTCTCACAAATCATACAACCCGACTACGACTTTAAACAGAGAGCAGGAGAAAGAGCCTTACAAAAATTCCAGTCTGCCTTTGGCTGCTATCATTGGAGGGGCTGTGGCTCTTTTGGCAATAATCATGTTGGCACTGGTGTGCTGGTATGTCCACAGGAACGGTTCACTTTTTTCCAGGAACTGCACCTACAACAAAGGCCGTCGGAGAAAGGATGACTATGCTGAGGCTGGCACTAAGAAGGACACCTCCATCCTAGAAATACGAGAGACTTCTTTTCAAATGATACCTATAAATCACCTGCCTGTGTCCAAGGAGGAGTTTGTGATACACACGATTTTCCCACCTAATGGCCTGACTTTATACAAAAGCCCACATACCGACAACAGTATTAACAACAGGAGCTACAGAGACAGTGGAATACCAGATTCAGACCACTCCCATTCATGATATTGCGCATGGTCATTCATGAGGAGTGCGTGACATAAACAGAGTGGCAAGACTTTTACAAAACACTGGATCTATAAGACTAAGGAAGCAATGTTCTGTACATTTGCCATATAATTTATATTTAAGGACATTTTATGAGGATGGAGAACGTTCCAGTTGCAGGCCGTCACTGAACCATCAGTGGGTATTGTAACTAACTGCAATTCTATATTTTAGGAATTTGTAGTAATTTGTACTGTATTACCTTTGCTTAAGGTTATCGACCAACTAAAAGAAACTCTGTGTTCTACTGAGATATGACTTGTCAACTGTGAAAGTGGGTTTTCATTGCTGTGTTGAACAATCAGACCTTAGAAAACCTTGTAGTATAAGCACAGGTCATTCTTTTAACTTTGTGGCTGTCTGAAAAACAAAAAGGCAAAAAAAATGACATGAAGTAAACTAAGGCACAGCTGATCAACTAATTCGCAAAGCAGGCATGTTGCCCTCTAAAAATGTGAGCAGTCAGTAGCTGTCTCCACCTAACACAGACCCAGAGTCTTGTTCTAGTATTCACCAGGTATGGAGTACGAATAACTAAAGATGAGGTGCCATGCTTTATTTCTCTGCTTTGTTCAGTGTGTGATTTTAATTTCTGTTTTGCAAGAAGAGGAAACACAGCAAAGCGACCCAAGCAGGGTTCCAGTGTTTCTGATAGGATTGTAGACCACAGCACAGGGCAGATAAAGCACACCGACCTTAAGGAGCTCTCTGCTCCTCAAAACAAGTAGGCTGGACCGGCTGACACAGAGGACCCCCCACTATCTCTATTTGTACAAGCCAACAATGGCCGAACGACAATGGCGGCATTCTTTAGTACCATGTACCATACGTCATTGTAGTCACCAGGCCAAAAAGACAAAACATGTTGGCTTTCATTAGAATTACCACAGTGTCAGCAACTCCTTGTTATGAGTATTATTTTGTATTATTTTCCAAATGAACACACTATTATGTTTCCACAATTTGAAGTTAACTGTTCTTAACAATTGAAAACCAAAGTGCATTGTATGCCCTTTGGCCAGTCTTGTATGTGCCTTGATCCAATGCTTCTTGTATTTAGCTTTTTAAGAAACCAGTGACTTTTTTTCATACACACTTGAATATGAAAAATATTGGTCATATTACAGAATAAAAGTGGACAAAAATAACTTTGCTCGTCCTTACCTTGAGTACATCAAACCCCACTCAAAAGACTTTTTATTGTTCTGTTCAATCACGATTATCCCATCATGCTTTGCTGTGATTGCTCAATTTATTTTGTTCTACTCAAGAGAATTATATCTTTGTACAAATGTGAACTGCCCTGGAGTAAAAAAAAAAAAGGAAGGCTACAGGGGAGCTGTTTTATTCATTTATATCTCAAATTACTGTCTCGGCGCACAATCCAAAAATGCTTGGAGATGAAAAACATAACCTACTGCATTTTTATCCTCAACAATGATCTGTACTCGGAGGTCTTAGCTCATAGCGTTAAAACCACATCTCCCCTTCCAAGACACAGTGAACTCTTTAACAATAACCGAGATACTGTTCTTGAAACCCAGTTTTCCACTCCATGGGCAGTCTGCAGAGCAACATCTGCTTGAGGCTGCTGTTGTTCTTTCGTGTGGTGAAGCCATGTGTGACTTATCCGATTGGCCAGAGAGAGAAATGTCACAGTAGAGTAGAAATAGGCTGCGGAGAGATTGGACTCTTGGGTTTGATGAACCTCCCAGGCACCAGGGCAACAGAAAACTAATGACGAGGCACCATATGGAGGGTGGTACAGGCAGACCCTGATGGGGATGCCCGTCCCTGCAGAGGACAGAGTATATATACACTGTTCCGGGCTTCAGGCAGCACACTTAATGACATGGTTGCAGTTCACCCGAGCAAGGGCCCATGAAAAGGTACACATGCAAAAGCAGTAAAATAGTCTATTAGCCCATTTTACAAATGCATCCAACAGACCATCTTGTGAAAGCTAACATAAAGTTAATGCATTTCGGATTATACTCACTAGACTGGAGCATTGACCATACTCCTACACAAAAGCACATAAGTATTCAGTGTGTATCACAAAAAATATCGCATACCCACACTCACACACCCACAAGCTCTTAACACAGGGAAAGCTTTAATTACAGTAAGAGGAGCCGCTAAAAGCTGCACACGCAATCCAAACCTTAAGTATACACTAACTCTGCCCTTTACACTAAATATATATCACATTAACTTGGAATTAAAGTAAACAGATGGTCTACTTTTAGATACTGAATAGTAATAGTTTCCATATGAACGCTGTCAATAGTTTTTTGTTTTTTTGACTGTTCAGCCTTAGTTCTGCCTTATTTGAGTAAAAAAATATGATAACTACAAGATAAAACCTTGGAATGTCTGTAATTTTTATTTCATTATGCTGAAGTGAGCAAAGCATCCTTGTCAGAGATGACATTCTTCAGACGTTTTATGATGGCCTTCTTCAGAAATATTAAATAAATATCATAGCATGCTATGATCTGTTTTTAGGTAAATTACAATAAACAAAAAGATGTGCCGTTTTCTCATTGCTATTATTGGTCTAGCAGAAAGCAGAGAATTCAGCTGGTTTTCAGCATCGGCTTCTCCCTAATGAATGTGGTGGCTCTACAAATGTTGAGAAATGGAAAAGTGAGCAGGGCGTCCATATGTCTAGTAATTGCAACAACCTCTTTAAACGTTTCAAGTGTTAGTTTTGAGCCAGAAGGACTACAAACATAGTGTATCGATGAGATCACTGCAATTTCTTTCGCTCTAACAGCAATCGTTTATGTGGTATTGCTGAGCTTTTGGGATTAAGTTAATTACTGGCGTGGGTGTGTAGTGACATAACTATGCTGACCACTTTAAAGTTCTGAGAATGAGAAAGCTGCTCTCACATTTTTCTCACCTGTGTGATAAATTACAGTTTAGCCAAATGGTGAAAGGAGCATGCTATTGTTGTGACTTTCACTGAAAATAATACATTAACCGGAGCAGCTTTGTGCAGTTTGGTTGACCCAAGTATGAGGCAAAATTGATGAACCAGACTGCTGACGACCCCATGTGACCTCACTTATCACTCATGACCCTTGACCCGTCCGTCCTTTTAAACTATTCCTTAATCACTCTCATGTTCTCACTGAGGTCAGACAAGTCTTTAAACAACACAAGATGCCACATGCATTTGTCTTCTGTGTGACACACACAGCACCTAATTATGTTTGTCTTTTATGTAACCCAGAGATTAAAACTAATGGTGGCAGCTGCACTGTCTGCTCCAGGCCTATTGTAATGTACTGGTCAGGCAGCCGGTCACATTTGCATTCCTATAGATGCTCATATCAAAGCGCCCCTGGATGACCTCATCGTTGCCAATAGCTGGGCATGGATCTTTTCCGTCAGCATCATTAGTAGGATAAAAAAAAAGCACAGGCCGTGTGACCCTATGACTGATTAGAGGTCAGTGAGGTAAGGTCAGACTCAGTTCAAGGATCTCAAGACATGAAAAATTGATGCATATCAGTGCCCGCAAAACATAGCAAGTCACCCGGGACTCTGATAGGCAACCTGTCCACCATAAGGATGCTCTGCACAGGAGAGACCCCCAGCATCAATTACGGGACATTCTTAGGAGGGACGCCAGAAATTATAGGCGAAAACACAAGGAAGAAAAGGCCACCTGTTAGGCTAATGGCTTAATTGCCCTTAGAATAAAACAAAGGCTCGCAGCATAAGGTTAAGCCAATGAGCTGATACAGAGAGGACCAATTTGAGATCTTTTGACTTGGTGTATCAACATGATTAGGTATGCTATGCTATGGTGCCTTAATAAACTGTACAAAATAAGAGAAATTACTCAGATTTGACACAAAGGTAAAACAAATCAACAGCAATGTGTCAGGGTTATGGAATTCTCTAAGTTACATACACTGCTCACACGGGACTCCATGAAAACTTGGCATTTCACCTGAAGGCGGTGCCTAACGTCCTGTGTCACACAGAGTGTTGGTGCCCGATGCAAAGCCTCATCAGCTTGAATTGGGTCGTCTCAGCACTTTTTAGATAAGATAGCAAAACTGTAACCTGAAAAGTTGTTGATTAACCTAACCTACACTTTAACCCTAAGATAAACCTACAAAAAACCTTACGCCTCATTGTAACTTCAATAAGAGATTAATTTTTATTTTGTGTGTATTAGTTTATGACGATACACTTAGAACTTATGCTCCTTGTACTGCTGGCAAAGCTGCAACTGCGACGGTACTCCCCTGCAGATTTACAAATTACTTTTACCTGACTGCTGAAAAATTCTCGAGCTGACCTTCATTAACAGTATATTGGAAAAAATAAAACTGGTGCTAAAATAAATTGATTGGACTAAATTATGTCCAACAACAAAAATCAACTCAGATTGGGGGTCTTTCAGTATCAATGTTGTATCTTGAGGCCCTGCCTAAACAGGCTCACAAGGCAGACTATCAATTTCCATGTACATAGGTGTGAGACCAAATAAACACATTAAAGGAAAGCAAAATTAATATATTCTCTGTGCCTTCATACTTAACATGCATCACATAAATTGATATCATATTTTATTTATGTTTTCTTCGGTCTAATTTGCCCTGCATTCTGACAAAAGTGCACACAGCTTATTACATAAAGTATGAATGTGCACTCATGGGCTTAGACAGTCACAGAGCTTTCTTTAGCGTGCAATGCTGGATCGTGCAAATGCACACCCATCAAGGTGAAATATAATGTTTTAGGGAGTCCTCTGTTCACATACTGCTTAATGATCATAATGTACAGAAAAAGTAGAAACGTATGGACCATTATGTTCTATAAAGAGTTTCCCACAGAATAAGAGCCCCTTGTTTTTAAACTCTTGTAAAAAAAAAAACCCAAAAAACGTGTGCTTCATCAACACATGGACTTGTATGCCAAAAGCAACCACGCATTCACAACAAAAATAAAAGGGGCGCTTGCTGTTCCCTCACATCATGCTGCACACAGCTTGCACATCAAACAGACCCATGATTTAATGGCCTTTTGCGGGATGGTGGTGAGGTCAGAAGCCAAACCAAGGCTCAGGGCCTCCCACAACGTCTGCACTTTTGCCAATGTGTAAAATCTGCATATACTGTGTGTGTTCATGTGTATAAGGGATAAAAAAGAAAAGAAACAAACTGCTGATGCTCCAATGTGAAGTACTTGCTTTTTACGTTTATCCTCTGGCACAGTGTGTATGGTTGATTGGCATCTTGATCAAATTCTATTTATTATTCAAATGTGCTGTAATGCCAACATGCTCATGGCTATCTAGCTGTGGTCACAGAAATACACACTAACAAGTGTCTTTGATGGGACTGCAGATTGGGGAGGAATCCTCAAAGGCTAAAAAAGACTTGTGACTATCATTTGACTTTTCCTGTACATTTGCAATGAACTAAAGGAGGTGGAAACTGACAGCCTGAGTCCTGAACAAAAGGGACAGGATGTTTTTGATATTCAAGTCATCCTCATCACTCATTCATGATTACATGTGACAATGAGAGCTCATGCTAACCCATGCAAACGTCTGCATGAGTGAGTGCACATTGTCTATGTGTAATTATAACTGTTATAGTAGATGTGACTACTTGCCTTTTCATCTGAACCTTTGCACATCGTTCACACATCTAATTAACACAAACAATCACACTGATTGATATGCATGCAAGCAGAATAACCTAAAGCCATCACCTCTCTGCTTCACAGTTGTCCCAAGACTGTCATGTGACTTTGTCTCTCCCAGTCACAAGCACAGTCTGTTCTAGCTGTAAAAGAGCGGAGGGGGCGAAAACAGTGTGTCCGGTGAGAGACATGTCAGTGTGAGTGATGTGCTCTTGTGTGGGGGTATTGTCCCCTCCACTCTGTCTCTGACCAGCCCCTCCTCATCCTCCAGGCCAAGACCCTCTCCATCTCTTCACATTACTCAGTGACCTGAAACCACGGGGCCAAAAAACCTAACCAGCTCCTCCGTCTTCTTAATGAATCCAATTTTTTGCCTGAGAGCACAAGGCGTGCACATACATCCATCGCAACTCTAAATTATCTGACATTAATGCAAATTAACAAGAGCCACCGCCATCAAGACTATGCCACCCCACAATGGCAGACAATGACAACGCATCTATATCACTGTATGAAGACAGCAACTTATTCTGTACCCCCAAAATTCAGTCAATAACCTCATTTAAAACAGGCTATAACCAAAACAAAAGCAGAGGGGCTGATTGGTGTCGGTGCCATTACACTATGAATTATACACAATATGTTATGAAAATATCCATATAATTGACTCTGCTCTATGGCAGCCATTAATTCCTGTCCTCCATTAAGTGGTTTAAATGATCTAGTAAGAGGCCATACATCTCCTGATGCCCTTTATGAGATCAACACCACGTCCCCCTTAGAACTTAATCGACCCTCAGTCCCATTTGTCTATGAAGTCTGATGCAGGGGAATAATTATTTCATTCCTAAAGGTTCTGAGGGGTCCAACTTGTCCATTACCCCCCCAGTAGATCTGCAGCAGGAGGCCAAAGCTCCTCTTCGATCCATTCTCTTCTCTCATTTATGTTAAGCCAGCTTTAAATGTCAGTACAGTATTTGCATGCCAATGTGCATCTGTCTGCAGCTCATTATTTTCAGATGTTGACAGTCTAATCGCATGCAAGTTTAGTCCACTTGCTAACCTAATGCTCGTTACAGCCAAGTCATACTGAATGGCAAGCCAAGGTTTGTATCTGCACTGTTCATCTGCAGCTGTCTTGTTCACTTTCAGGGGGGAAAACACTGAAAACACAGCAACCTTGCATGATCGGCTAATCAGTATTGACAGGAAGTGTTCCATGCTGACCATCAAACACCACTGTCTTAACCAAGTCTACTAAATAACATTGATGTAGCAAGAAGGTCAATATAAATTATATCAATTACGTGCTGAGACTTCGATTCTTGCGCTCACACGCCTGACTTTCTCCTCCCGAGATGTTTTGGGGATGAAGACTGAGCAGGGCAGAACTCTACCTCAGCAGGTCTGATATTACCCTTTTGACAGTCTGACCTTCAGGCGAGAACTCAGTCCATCTCTCCAGAGAAGTTCATCATGCCCCTCATTCACTCAGACAGCAGCTCCTCCACACCTTAGCCAGGGACTAACACATAGACATTTGCTCAAGGGTAGCAATGTTTTGGTACTTCTCCAAGAGGTGTAGAATTTAGCAGTGTCAGCATCTTTTAGGATTGTAAATACAACCTGTCACCATTCATCTAGGCACCAGAAGGAGAACGCAGACACTTCAAGGCATCATTATTTCACTGTCCTCAAGCACCTTGACATGAGATCACTGCAGTGCAGCAAAGGGGTAACATCCCCTGACCCAGTGTAGGCCAACCACTACAAAGGGTTATTAACATTTCATGTGGACTTGGTGTACTCACATAGTTTCACTCACAGTTACCAAACTCTTGGAGACAGAGTTGGTGGAGCTGACATCGGAGAGTTTAAACACGTGAACGCAGTTAGTGGGCTGTCTCCCGCTTTCAGAAGTGTGGAAAAGTGACAGCAATGTCATCCTGTAACGATACAAGTTATGCACACAACGGTGCAGCGTGTTGAGAGACTGCAGTTAGAGAAACCTCCCCCCCACCGCACCATTCAAACACACACAGTCAAACACACAGGAAAAAAAGTTAAGAGGGAAAAAGTTTGGGGGAGAAGCCACCAATGGGCAGGGCAGGGTGCTGGGATGTGGGATTAATTAAAAGCTGCTGTCACTGTGGTGTGCTGGTGACACGCAGCCACACGATTACTGAGATCTCTGTGTGAGAGGAATCTGCTCCCACAACTCATTTCCTCCCCATTGAGGAGGGGGGGGGGAGCAAAATGGGACCGTCTGTTGTACAAAATACCAAGAAAGAGAGAATCATTTTTCATTTAAAGGAATTTGAGGATCCAAAAGGAAGGAAAGGGCGGGGGGTGAGAGAAGAAGGATGAGGAGAAATTCTTTTGTTTTTGAATAAAAGTCTGCTGAATCTATTTCAATCGAGTCGTACACTGGCCTGGTGGGAGGGAGAGGTCAAAAGATCTAAGCCACTGTAATCCTAAGCTTGCTGCTGCTTAAAACCTGCTCAAGTTAACATGCTGATGTGTGTGACTATGGACACCATGACACTCACGCAGCTTAAACTAACATCTGGCAATGCTACCATATCTAACTTTCTACTTATTTCTTGGGATGCTTACTAATCCCTTTGTTGTGACCAGTATACTGAAGTATTGATGTAGTGCTGCAATGATTAGTCAACATTTTTGAAAATGGATTAATAATTTAAGTCATTTATCAAGCAAAAGGTCAAATATTTCTCTGCTCCATCATCTGAAATGTGAAGATTTGCTGCTTTTCTACCTTTTTTTATCATTAAAAAATATATCTTTGGGTTCTGGACCCTTGGTCAAACACAACAAGCAATTTAAGGACGTCACCTTGGTCACTGAAATGTTTCAATTAATTAATCAAAACATATTGACAAGATTAATCAATAATGGCTGGTTGCAGTTAGGGCTGGGCAATAAATTGATATAATATCAATATTGTGATATAAACCAGAGATCATCTTGGATTTTGGCTATCGTAATATCATAAGTGTTGTCTTTTCCTGGTTTTAAAGGGTGCATTACAGTAAAGTGATGTAATATTCTGAACTTACCAGACTGTTTTAGCTATTCTGTTATTTACCTTTACCCAATTAGTCATTAAATCTTCAATACTGATGATTATTTATCAAAAATCTCATTGCACAAATATTTAGTGAAAGCACCAATAGTCAATTGTACAATACTGTTGCAAGATCAATAGAGGCATTTAATAAAAATATTATGATATTTAATTTTCTTATTATCACCCAGCCCTACATTAATCCACTGTATAAGCTAAATGTTATGTTACATAAGCCTAAACACTACTCAGAAAGCCAAGTTTTTTTTTCTTGTTACTGACAAATGATTAAAGGAATATAGGAATTAAACTTTTACACCTAGAGTTGGTTTGCTTTGATAATGTTTACAATCTGGAAAGCATACTTTATATTTCCTTCAAAGACAGACGGTGCAGCCGGCTGACACCTGCGTATGCGCCAGCCATATGCAGCGGTGTCAGATTCTGGCACTCACGTCTGCACTTTTTGAGAAAATTAATTGTGGATTCAATGAATGCTTTATAGCATGGCTGAAAAGTAAAATAAAAATGTCTTGGGAAATTTTGAAAGACATCCCACCTGCTCTTAGTGTTGTGAGAGTGAGACATACAGCAAGCGGGTTGAAGTGCTAAAGGTTACACCCCAGCCACAGATGTCATTAACAACAATTCTTATTAAAGGTGATAGCTATGGTGAAAACTGGATACTGTAGACGAAGAAGACAGCAATGGAACTTATTAATTCACACTTCACTCCTTCTGGTGAGGGCAGATAGATGTGAATAATACACTGTGAAAGGTTGGAGAATAGACAGCATCTACATTTATGTGATCTCAGTTTGGCACCTGTTTCATCAGGGAAAAATAATCACACTCAATAAATGATATCCACTTTTTTTCTCCACTTGTGAGACCGTTCCCCTTTCCACCTAATAAACCAAAGATTGTGTGCACCTCACAAATTAAAGCTCTTCAGGAGTCAGATGAAAATTTAATACAACCAGAAGCTTTTAGGCTACTAATTATTCATCTCCTTTAATATGCAGACATTTCATTTAAACAAAAACTTAGGCAGAAAAGGAAAGTTTCCAGTTTCAGAAAACACTGCTGGGAATGCTGGCAGGCCCATTCTTCATTTTCTAATTATGCTGGATTATTATTAGCTAGAGACACAACTGACGAAGAAGACGTACATTGATGGAAGAAACACACTAATGAAATCAGGAGATGCCAGGAAACGCACGCTGAGCAGATGATGTTAATACAGAGGGATTCTACTGTGTGTGGTGCAGAGGCCAACTGAAAGCTTAGCACGTCGGAGGAAAATACAAGAAAAACTAAAATAATGAGATTTTTTTTTTTACTAGGGACAATGCTGAGCTTGAGGCAGACATACTTTGTATACATACATCTGTCCAACACATAATCCCTGTGTTTCAGGCCAGCAGCATACGGCCAAATGTTCCCAGATCAGTGCTAATGTGACAAGGGTGATGGCTTTTGTGTAGAGTCACCAGAAGTTGTCAATGGCACCACGAGCTTGGTCATTAATCACCCAGCCGCCTGGTTGTGTGCATACATGACACAAGGGCAGGGTCGCAATAGAAGGGGGTTGAGCCCTGTAACATGGACTCTTGCCCCAGGAGCCCCAATGGACTTGAATGAAGAGGTCCCACACATTCATAGTTACCAGGTCACTAATCAAATTATGTTGATAGCCAGGGATAGCACACAGGACAACAGAATTCATTTAGTATCCCTCACCTCTATTGTCTGTTTGCCCGGGCATCACTGGGGTCTGGGATAAATAAGTAACCCCCTTTTCATCTCAATTTATTTGAATCCATTCAAATGAATAGCACGCCTTGTGAGAAAGGCATGAATTAAACAACAATGAGAGGTAGGTAATATGGAACTTGTGACGACATAGTTGTCACTGAAAGAAAAACTATGCAAATGCAAATGCAAATCATCGGCATGAGACAGATGGTCATAGTTTTGGGCAAATTCACTTAGTCAGGCATAAGTAATGTCTCACATTAAAAATATGGCCAAAGCATTATTGGACAAAACACTCAAAAAAGGGGTGCTGAGGTGAGATCTGTCTATCCATCACTGGAGGTGATCATTTGGTTATATGTCCCCCGAGGTGACTAACACAACAACCTGGCACTATCTCTCTGTGAGTGTGTGTGTGTGTGTGTGTGGGCACTCACACGTGTGTATGTCATTCATGCATATACCACAGCCCCAAGGGGATCCAGTGCCTTTGCTGTGTAGCGTTTTAATTAATCCCGTGATGACAGAGCGGATCTGGCAGGTTATGTATGTCTTAGGGCAGGGGTGAGGGGGTAGTGAGGAGAGAGGAACATGACAGTGGGGTTAATGCCAAACCCACCAAAAGGCACAACACAGCAAGCAGCAGGTCCACTCTTGGACAGGTGCTCCTTCTGGGGTCACCCGCCAACTCCCTTACCACACAAAGCCACCGTCTGTCGCCACCAATCCGACCCGCGTGGCCAGAAATGGAGAAACACATGGCCTCAGTTGACTCTGGTAAATGTTATGAATTTTTAATGAGTACAATAAAACCAAACATTTACTTATGTTTGAGCCTCTTCTATTACAGGGTAAAAATGTACCGGTCGGCGGTTTGCTTAGATTGCTTGCTCATTTCCCTGACTCCTGGTCTTGTCCTGAGGTGCAGTTAATTTGAGCAGCTTTAATGTGTATTTGACAGAGCGTAGAAGATGTATTATCACCATTGGTTTCTTTGCTTTGTGAAATTTGTCATTTCAATGACCATTCGAGCTCACATTTCACACTAAGTGTGATTTGAATATAAAGTTGGCCATACATTTACATCATCTAAAGAAATCCTTGAGAAATGCAAATCTTCTTTGAGGGTGATTAATTGAAACCTTTAATGCGGCAGCCATTGTTTCATGCCCTGGAGTGGACCTGGGTGGGTGACTGCACACGTTGGCGGTGAAACTCAATGTGTGCTGGTTTGTCCATGCTTAATCAAGGCCAGTCAGAATACTGAACACTGTGAAGGTGAACAGTGTGACCATGTCCTGATGCGGAAATCGTATTTCAGAGTCAAAATGAGAATCGCTTTAATCGATAAGTGCGATAAATGCGGGAGAATTTGTCTTGGTGACAAATTTCTTGGTATGGAGAAATGAGAAATTGGAAAGTTTCACAGTACTTACACACACAGTCAGTGTAAGGTCAACAGGCAGAGCAAGACAAACATAAGGACCTATGGACAGTAACATGCATTATTTTCTTCAGTTGCAATATTACAAGTGAGTGCATGAAAGCCATTGCTGTTTTTCTCTTCAGCACACTGGGTACTCAAATGACTAACATCTGCCTCACCAGCCCCCAAGGCTGCAGTCCGTCTGTCTTTCAGCCTTAGATTGAAATATTCACGGGTCACGTCCAATAAGGCCAGTGATAATAACAGAAAAATACATCAATATTACAGGGCACAAGGCAACATTGCCAGAGACTGCCAATCAGCAGAACAAATGGCTGAAGTATTGACTGGATACTCAACCAAGACAATGGGCCTCATTGGATGCCTGTCATTTAAGAGACAGCAATTAGCAGGTTTTACAGCAGATCGCAGAGGCTGCTGAAAAGGAGCAAGGTTCTTCACTTAGCTGTTGTGAAATGAGAGTGACACGGAGGAATGTCTTTGCTAAAGGCATCTTTTGTTGAGCCTCAAGAACTAGAGTTTACAATACAGCCAGAGTGCTTCTTTCATGGTGCCAGCATACGATCGTGGCAGGTATTTTAAGCCATGCAAGAACAGAGGAAAGGAGAGACCAAGCAAATGATGAACAGAGAGGTTATTAGAAAAGAAAAGAAGTAATTGTCAGAGAGGGTAACAAAGACAAACAGAGTGACAGACCTTCAACCACACAAAAGACAATGTAAGACTAAAGTGGCGATGCTAACTAGTGCATAAGTGGCAATGCCATAGCGCTAAAACACTTAAGGAGAAACACTTCACTGCAACATGTCCAATACCAATATTGGAACTGCAAATTCATTTATGATTATTTCCTATAAGTCAAACTCCAGGCTTTTTTAATCGTGGTTCGCATGAAATTAATTAAGATTAGTTTGTTTCACGTATACTCATACATATCCTGTTTTTACGAGGAAAAAAGCCACATGTTACGATGGACTCCACAAAAAGAACCCTTGCATGACCAACAAAATGCAACTCAGACAGCCAGTAAGTAATAAGCAAATTACTGTCATTGCATCAGGCGTTTTTGAAAAAGATAAATCTGCAAACATTCATTACGACATACATAACACTACTGGTTTACTCATTGTGTCTAACAGCTACGCAGATCTCCATTCATTATAAGAATGACAGAATGCTGGTAAGTCAACACTACCTAGCAAACTGCAAACTACCCATCTGATACTGATGTGATGCAATCAGTCATCAGTCATGTTGATCATCATTACGGCACAGCCCTTTGTCTATCCTTTCAAATAAAAATGAGTGTTTCTTTCTTGAGGAGTGTAAATAGTACAGACACATTCATGCAGACAGCCTACTAAGAAAGACAGCAAAAAGACAACAATAATATCTGAGTATTAAAATAGAGAGAATTTAGTTTTACAACCACGCACAACCTCCCTTTCTGCCTCTACCTGTCAAGAGAGAGACTATGCACAACCTACCGAGGGATGTTTGTGTATGTGCATTTTGTGTGGGTGTGTTTGTGTGAAAAAAAGTGAGCACACACTCAGCTTGGGTGAGAGGATGACAAAAGATGTTAACGGAGGAGAACAGACATGGAAGCCACCGCACACGCACACCGCACAATATGGATACTATAAGAAACATAGGCCCCAGTAAAAAAAACAAAAAAAAGGCTGCAATACAGAATTAATAGAAACCTGTGAAAAAACACGGGGTGACGTGCCCAAGAAGCAAAGTGTGATACATCAAATCAGGGGATAATAGAAACAAGACCACATGTCCCTAGTGATGGTCATTCTGGCTTCACCCTCCAGGCATGCACACTTCAAAATGTTAAGCTGGCAATACATTAAACACCAGGGGTTTATCTTACCACTAGGACTTCTCCTAAATGGCAAGTTCCTGGCTAAGACTTTTCCTCTTTTATCCCCTATTATTCCTCTATGTTCTGACCTATTCAAGAAGCTGCTGAGATCAACTTTTACTAGAAAATGAACAGAACTCCAAGCTAAGAGAAATGGTTGACCTTGTTTCTATGGATGACATTGTGCTTCACAAATGGACTTACTCATTATAACCTCAGTGACTGACTCATAATTCATCATAATAATCCAAGTATAATGAAACATATAATTACTGCTGCTGTATGCACTATTAAGGTGATATTGTGTTATTGGACATATGTGCTCATACTGTGATTGTGGACAGGACTGCAGACCTTGGGATTTCAGAAATGTATTAAAAAATTTTCTATACTTTTGAGTACTGCTTGTGCAGGCAAATATATTTTGTTATGCATGGATAATAGGAAACATTTATACATTATATTCACTGACACTGGAGACAGTAAAAGAAAATCAAAACAAAAACCCACTCAAACTATATACTCAAAAAAACTAGAAAACTCCTTAAAGGCTACAGTGTTTGTAAAAAAATCTTCTTAATTATTAATCTTGATAAAATTGCTAGTGAGATTGTTGTTGTGGAGCTGATGAATGGGATCAGGGCTGGGTCACAACTGTGCTTTGTCTTAAATGTTTTAGGTGCTTTTGCTGTATTGGCAGACTCTAAAGTGTGTTGCTCTGGTATTTATTGTGAACATACAATGCGGGATGATATATTTGTAACTACGTCTGTCTTTTTGGATAAAGTGGGTTAACATGAGCAAAGTATTTCAAGGCTGTGTTCTGATAATGTTGAAAAAAAAGACTGCTACAATGTGTACTGCGCTTTGGTCAGATGCCAATGCATTGTGTAAATTCATCACATAAATTGATGCCAAGACGAAGCAGCAGGCTGAATTTTCTTAAGGACTTATTTGTCAAAGCCATCCACCTATACATGGTACATATGTTTGCTGTTGGTACTAATTCTATAAATAGATTAATAGTAACTATATTCCTTGTATTATTCAACAGGTGCAGTATGCTTCTGGCAGTTTTATGATTCGCTTTGTGTTGCATTAACAGAAAAAATGAATTTTTATTTATTTATTTTGTTTTTTTTTTTTAGGTGGGACTTTTCTTAAGGTGGCTTAAATATGTTTTGCTGCTGCCCCCATCCACAGCAGTACATTCCGTGGCTTCAGGGGCAGTACTCCTGCCTGCTTCTCCAAACTGGGGGCTTGCTGACTCCAATCTACTGTATAGAATACACTAACTATGGATAAGAACCTCATACAAACCCTCTTCAAAAGATCCACATTATCTCTTTAAGGTTCTTTAAACAGATTACTTTTCCAGCACCCAACCACAAGTATTAGGCAGTATGACATTAGCAATGTGACATTAAGGAGACTAACCAAACAAAAAAAAAGAGGGAGTAACAGGTAATTGTGTGAAATTCAATGTAAGTTATTACATTAGCACAATCAGTACTCTGCCTAAATTACATTTTTGGATGATGTTTTATGCAAATTTCATTAGCTGCCATTTATATTCTTATTATTAATTATGTGTCATGAGATTTTGATGGCATTCAAAAATGAAAGTGAGACTGTGTCCAAATGAAGGTGCTAATGCTCTGATTGTGTTAAGATAATGTACCTGATGAGGCCATTTCACAGTCTGGCTTCATTTTAGCCGACAAGCTTCATTAGTCTCAGCCTCCAAAATGGCACTCAAACTGCATGGCCAAATGGTTATCAAGTGCTAAGAGCCATGCCGGGACCTGTACCACACACCATAAACCTCCGATATTAATTAACATCACTTGTTCACAGATTTTATTGGGTGATGCCTTTTTAATTGACGCTTGCTACGACTGAAGAATTCAGAAGGTACACTTCGTTGTAGGAGGGCAAAAAAGACAAATTAAAGTCAATTAGTTTGAGGCGGACTGAAGGAGGAGATGGTCATGCAGATGAGAGAGGAACAGCTAGGCCACACGAGCTCAGGCTCAGACGGAAATCCAGACTACGGGGAGACCCAGTGTCTGCCAATGTGAGATAAGGCCAGCACAGAGACTATGGCGCACTGCCCTGTACTGTTGCTTTAGAAAATGGAGTGGAGAGAAATGGCCAGGGTCAGGCCTGCAGCAGGATCAGTTTTAAGAAAGCTCTATTCCCGAAGAGGCCCTCTGATATGTGTAGAACAAGCAACTTTTGTTCTTTATTTACATTCTTGCTGGATTGGCTGGGATGAATTATGGAGTCTATTTTGGTTTGCAAAGGGGTTGATGAGGAGGTGGGCCAAGATGCAAGTGAAACCCCAGAAGCCTTGAGCCCCAGAAGCCATAGTTTGTGAGTGTGTTCTCCTGAAAAAGGCAAGAAGTCCCTGCCAACATGGAAAACCGGGGTGAGAGTGTGCCTGGCCTCAGCAAGAGCATCAAGGCCAGCTGGAGAGAGGAGGGAAAAAAGGATCCAGAGCAAAGCTTTACAGGTGTTCCCACTAACACTGTGGCGTCTTTTATGCATTACATTTGAGTGTGTGGGAATAGCATGCATGCAATTTTAACAGCTGTTCAAACAAATACAAAAAGAAGACTGTGCCAATCCCTCAAGATAAAAATCTTTGGCATGAAAACCTTGTCCTTAAAGGGCTCTTTGATGGACTCCAACCCCCTTAATCATCTCTTCAACTAAAGTGTGCATTACTCATCTGAAAGTATTATTATCATTTGAGTGTAGGATACAGTAGTGGAGACAGAGTCCACAGTCAGTGGCTATGCACATCAAACTCTACCCAACGAAGAAACTATGCTCAAGGCTATACGTTGCCAAAATGAAGATTTCAAAATTTCTTGCAATGGATAAAATCCAAAAGAGGCTTTGGCAGTAAGATTTGAAATGAGACAAATATCAGTAAAATACCAGTAAAGGACTAATCTGTCACCGAGGGATTAATAGAATGGGCAAGAATATCTTGTAATGACATCTGTTAAATTGAAATATTTGGGCCTACTGGTGAATGTACAGTGGAAAAACAAGACTGCTCTTGCTTGTATCAGGGGTATATTATAGAAACTTAGTATTTTATTTCATAAGTTAATATTTCAATGTTTCTGATTTTTCCATTTTTGCTTGTTACAAATTTGTATTTGGTTTTATTCCTTAATCAGTGCCAACCCTTACCAGCAGACAAAGGTAGAATTTATGAAGTAGGAGGTTTCTGTAAGTCCCTGAGCACCAAATTAACCAGCTTTTTCTTAGTATTGTCACTCTAAGATGCATAAGCTTGATAATTCTGTAATTAATAATTATGTAATAAAATGTTCATATAGGCCATTACAACACAGAGGGATGTTAGTGTTATCAATGTGTTGTAGTTATACTATAACAATACTTTATTTAAATGAACTATTGTGTGTCAAGTTAAATTAGTGAAATATGCAAAAATCTTGGACAAGTTGGACTAAAATCCTCCATTATGCCTGTGGCACCTGGCCTTAATCAATCACCATCCTAATGAAAACTACACCCCAGTGGCTCTATATTGTTTGAAATGAGGGATGAAAATTCAATACTTTGTCTGTGTTCAGCTTCATCTCAAAGTCAGGGACAATTAAAATCAATTGCTTTGACTTCAGACAGTGTGCTGGAGTCAAATGAGCAAAGTTTTGACAGTGAGCATCCATTAGAAACAGTGACTGTAACAACTTAATACGCAATGCACAATTAATGCAGTGGAAGGGGAAAAGGTTGAAGTATGAACCGTGATAGAACTTTTTATAAACAGGCTAATTGCAGGACCTATCTTGCCATCAGGAAAACATTAAAAAAATGTTATCACTAAAATGGTCCCTTGTTTCGCTTTCTTAGTCACTAAATGAGTCTCTGCGGGTGACAGCAAAGAAACATTACTCACAAGGCCACCATTCATATGCAGCTCCAAATCTAAACACCCCCTGGGCCTTACCAATAGTTGTAATGATTTGGTTTTGTTTTCCTCTAAGAGCCTTTTACCCTTTACAATCTCATATTAGCAGCTCAAGAATTAGAAGGAGACAACAGCTAGAGAGCAGCGGTGCTACTTCAGTTAGCCTCATACAAAGCTTTATCGTCTCAAACATGCCGTTTTCATATCTACAAGGACCATTAGGTAATTAATTTATGATGCTGGTATTATTCAAACGCTTTGGTAATAACAAACCCCTTCGTAGTTCTGAAAATCCATATTTACCTGATACCAGTTTATTACATGCTATAATGTGCATAATGACCTCAAGGAAATGAGAGTGTGCCAAATCATTCTTTCATCATGTTGTGAATGTGAGTATGTGAAGTGAGACTGATGTATTGATGTGTATGGGAGCATGTCAAACACAGGTGACAGCTGTTTGACTTTACACAGTCTCAGACAGTCACAGGTAAAGGTTCTGTCACATTTCATATTGAAAACAGGGCTGTAATAGCAGCTCTGTGAGGCTGCACAGCTTTGAGCTACATGCTTAATGTCTGCATGCAAACTGGTCACAGTGATGCTGATGTTTAGCAGGTAAGATGTTTACCATGTCCATCATCTTACTTAGCAAGTTAGCACACTAATATTTGCTTATTAGCACTAAGCAGTAATGTATAAATAGTAATGGATACATTAAAGTTTCGACCTGATGCGGGCACTGTATGTAAGGATGGACAATGCATTTCCACTTCCTCCCACTGCACAAAAATGAAGCAAAATGTTCCAGATACAACTGCCACCATCTGCCGCTGGTGATGTCATTTAGAGCCAGGGTTTGTGCAGTAGCAATCTCTGCAGAGTTCCTACCCATACACCTGTCCTACCAATCCTGAGCAGTGCCACTGATGGCGAACATACTGATTGCCACACACAACTATTAATCTTGATGTCACATCTACTTTTTATAGCATCAAATAACTAATTACAACCAAACGTATCCAAAAAATGAACTTGCACAGACATAAGCGTGATAAGAACTATCTAAAATGACACCATCTTCTGGGCATTTGAGACGTTTTAGATTTACTTTGGAGGGCTGCCATGTCATCCACCTTTATTATATTGTCTATGGCTCAAACAAAATTTGAAGGATGACATTGTCATGAGCCGACTTCTTTTGCAACCCATCCAACCAGTCGAGACATTCTACTAAAAGACAAAAAATTGAACATGCTGGTGGCAGAAGATGAAAAGTCAGGGGATCACCAGAGTTATCAGGGCTTATTCTCTGGACACCACTGATAACGTGTACCAATTATATTGCAATCCATACAATAGTTGTATAGACATTTCACAAAATGGACCAAAGTGATGGACTGACCGACCAGTCAACATTGCTGTAGAGCCACACTGCTAGCATGGCTGCTAGGAGCACACATACAACACATGCAAGCTCAACAAACATATAATTTAATAATGAAGCCATACTATAAATATTAAGATGATAGTAATTGCACATGGAGGTATCTTATGAAACTATGCCGTTCTATGCAGAACAAAGGTCCAACAAGAAGTGAGGCCCTGAGGATCAGGACCCAGAGCACAGGGAGAGGAAAGACACACTGGTCTGCTCCATACAGTCATTAACCTTTCTCCAGCAGGGAAGGCTGCGTGCTTTCTTCTTTCATTCTATTCACACACTTCATTAACAAGCTCCCTTTCATAGACTAATTCCCGTTTCAAACTCGCTCTTTGTTAATTAGACGCAGGTTTAACCCCACAAAGAGCTCCTTTTGTGTTTACTTTTTGATAATATTGCCCCCATGTAAATGAATTAGCACAAAAACACACTGTCCAAGGCAAGCATTTACAGAAATGTATTGGCAAGTAATTGAGTGTGGATGCAAACGCATTTGTGCTTTTTCAGTCTAAAATAAAAGCTGGTGTCTTGCCTTGGATTTCTCTTCTGTTGGTGTTCCTAATTAACTCCTGTTTTCAGGAGGGATTTAAAATAGGCCAATGAAGAGACACGCTATGGGGAGGGTTATAACGGCCTCCTCATCCAGTAAATTAACCTTGGCTGCCTCTTGCACCCAAAATGTAACAGGTTTCTAATCAATTTTTGGCTCTACAATGCAATTCACAAGCTTAGGAAAGACGCTTAACATGAATTATGCCTTAATAACAAAGTAGTTGAACACTTATCTCCAAACCGCAAGACATTTTTCTACGAAACTGTCAGGATACACATCCCCTGGTTCTGCCCGAGTTGAATGACCCAATGGTCAAACCACAGCTGGCGTGCAGCCCACGACAGAGGAACTGCATGTAACAAGGAGGACAGCAACAATGTACAGTGTGTCCCATCCAGCCCAGTCATCACAAGAAAATGTTGGGATTGTACGTTTCTGCAAACCACAAATATGTTACATTTGTATGCGTCATAAGTATCATATCAACGTTTCTAAGGTGGCATAGTTCTGATTACATGTATGTGAGCCGACTTTGTCATCTAGTGGAGGGGTGATGGCGTGACAGCTACCAAGCGGCAGAACACTGTTCAAGACCAACAAACACCAATAGCGGGTTTTATTGGCAAGACATCAGTGGCATATCCAGCTATGATTGTTCCACCAAAACCAGGAATTCTGGGACAAAGCATGGTCTTTTCCTGACTCTAACCAAGTGGTTGTGCCTAAACCTAACCACACATTAACCTTGCGTGTTCCTCAGAGGTGCTGACTGCAGCTTTGTGTGTCCACTGAGTGAAAATTTAGGAGGACGATATCCTTGAAGATACAGGCTTTGACATTGAGGGTGCATACATTATACAGATTCAGCAACAGGGATTTCACTTCCTCCCTCCTCTAATCACTAAGGTGTAATTAAACAAGACAATTAATCTCCAATCCAGAGACTCTCCCGTCTTGTAATAATCAAGGGTCAAAGCAGCATGTAACAGCCATAGCTGTGAACTTGTTTATCTCTGCTGCAGTATGTTCAGTGTCACCACTTGTCATAGTGTTTTGGCATACATGCACATAAATGAAGTATAGATGTTTAATTGTGTATTAAAGATGAAAGAGAAGCTCATCATCATAGCTGTTCCCCCCACATATAACCATGAAATGACGCTCTGCTGAGATCACATCAAAGCACTGGGGATATCTGCTCTACCCTGTCACACACAGTGGAGAAATCACCAAACTAAACACGATCCTTCTATTCAACAGTCTAAGTGAGTCAGTCTCATTTTGATGAGAGGAGAAGGGAATGTGAGCCATTTCTACCACTGCTTAATTGGCAGTGTTTGACTAGCACGCTGACACCAGGGGAGAACAGTCAGTGCTGAGACACATGAGTAGGACTGTCAAGGAGACAGGGTGAGTCTGTCGTGGACATGAGTAACTCATCTTCTTGTCTTGCACGCAAATGCAAGTAAATTTTTAAAATGCAACTAGAAAAAAATGCCATAGTACTGGCCTCCTTAAAATGGGACTTCACAACAAATTGTCAGGCAGTTATGGCATATTTCCAGCAAGACGAGCCTACAGAGATGAATGTAATAGATTAACAGTTGTTTTCAGGGTTGCAGTGTGGTGTATGTGTGTGTGTGTGTGTGTGTGTGTGTGTGTGTGTGTGTGTGTGTGTGTGTGCGCGTGTGTGTGTGTGCGTATTTGTGTCCTACACTGTATACGACTGTATAAAGTTATTAGTTTGATCAGTTTTGTTTTGGCTCCAGAGTCCCCCCACAGTTGGAAATAATAACAACATATATAAAGAAACATTTATTATGTGCCCTTATTGCTCTACCAGTGTATCCCAAAGAACAAATTTAACAGCAATTAAAAAACAAGAGTCCGTATATGAAACAAATACACAAAATGGTACTTAAACTGCAGCAAAGGAATCAGGAAGAAAACTGCAGGCAGCCTCACAAAACCTTCTTGGGGAAAACTCTGTAAACTGCACTTTGTTTATAAGTCTAATCTACAGGAAGAGGTTGGAATATATAAATTATCAATAAGAATAATTAAGTAAGTGCAAGCAAGAGCAATAAAATATGCAAAAATTCAAAATGAAAAAACAACGCTAAATCAAAAACACCTTCAATTCTGCTATAACTGGAGCTGCAACAGTAAGTGGTTTATATAGAAAATGTACTGTTAAAGGTATACTGTTACTGTTTGTTAATATGGTTGTCAGTGAAAGTGAAAATAAAAGCCAACCCCTGATTCACTCCTGTTTTGCTTTGCTATTTTTGTGTTTCCTCAGTGATGAGTCTCTTGGATGCCTGTTGCTTACAGTGTGGCACCCAGGTCACTACCCCCGACCTCACCTGAGTGCTGTGGGGGTACACCCCCATAAATACAGGCAGAGTAGAGTTTCTGCAGATAAATTCACCACCGCACACCTCTAGTGGGTTAATAAGCAACGATTAAGAGGAATTCCATATGAGTCTAAACATGTTTTATTGTGTTTTGGGGAAAATACCTCATAATATATCTTTAGTATTTCTATGTAGACATTGATGAACTCTTTAAGTCTTTTTTTAAGCAAAAATACAAAATATTAGATGGCTTCAGCTTCTGCTCTCCTTTGTCTTACATTTAAGAAAACTAAATATCTTTGGATTGCTAAAACCGAGAAATTTAAGTGGAGTGAAAAACAAAGTTCAAAAGCTTCAAATATGATTTCTGCCTTGAAACAACAACAACATTGTCAGCCTTGAGAAAAAATAAGAATCTATCTATTGACACCCCACTCAATATCACTAAAGACTAAGGCAGACAATGACAATAGTACTAGCACATGTGAAAACAATTTTTTGTGAACATTGCAGTTGCTTTATAGTCTCTATTTAAGAAGCTCAAAGACCAAGCTAGGCTTGTAAAAAGCGAGATCTTGATACCTCTATCTAATCTATTTTGGGGGAACCATAATCAATCTGGCCACTCAGCATGAAAACTAAACCTATCAACAACAACAGGGCTTAAATAAAACTGAATCCATTTGTTTACATTGTATAGTTCTTTAAAGTGGCTTCTTTACTTCCAATAAGCAAGAAAATGTTATTAGAGGAAATGAATACAAAGTGTGCACGTGTGTGTGTGCATGTGTTTGTAAAAGCAACAGTGAGAGCGAGATTGAAGACAGATAGGTTTAAAGACTGCGTACAGTAAGTTGAGAAGCGTGCAGCCAGACAAACATTTCCCAATTACCTTCCATGCGGGGTTTTCATTAAGTACTTCCACATAAGAGTCTGACTGGCTGCTCTTTGTCTCCACAGCCGTCTGGAGCTAATCAAATTCACAGGCCGTCTCAGAAGCCATCTCAGCCTCCCATTATCATTAATCTGGATGGCCATCTCATCGGCACCGTGGTTAACGAACAATGTTAGGGCTAGAAATTCAATTTTCTACAGTTAGCAATTGAATTGGTGATCAATTGTAGCATCTCAGAGATGAAGGATTGTCAAAGCGGGGTCCTCCATTGTTCCATTATCGGAACGCTCAGATGAGCTCCTGAATCCCATTAATAAAGCGGTGGTGCAGCAGCTGTGCATCACGGACCAGCCAACGCTGAGGCTGAACCTCTGTGTTATTTCCACTGTGGGAGAACGGAAAGGAATGACAAGCCAAAACTGCTTTTACTAGATGAAATGTAGCAAATGGTGCTGCCTACAGTGTATAGTCACCAACGGAGGAGGACTACACCAAAAACAATAATTGAAATTACATTATGTGGGGAATAAGTGATATAAAAATATGAAATCTCATACTGTGGGAGTGAGGGAGAAGATTTATGTTTATTGTGCTGATGATAGTTATTATCAGTGAAGGAAGGTAACATGACACAATGCAGAACATGTAATTGCATTACTTCTCTGGAGAGGAATAATGAACGGCATCACTGATAGAATTTCAGTTTCACATTACAGCTACAGACCAACACACCTCAAGGCCCACATTATTTGTTCTACAGATTCAAGTTTTAAACATTACTTATGTTATTGCAATCAACATTGTACTGAAACAATACTTTCATATAGCCCGTACTTTCCTTTCATCTCATTCCTGTTTACATATGCACAAACAACAGAGAGAGCACAGAGGATGCATACAAGACATGAGAGACAATGAGATGAAAAGGACAAGAAGTGGCAGAGACGGGAGTGATAACAATCGAAGGGTGCAGGTATGTGACATCTTTTTGAGTTTGCTACAAGCAGGAACAACAGCATATTATGAGTTGTGGGTGTAAGGAAAAGTAAAGAAACAAGCACTTTTCCCAAGGAGAAATTGTTAATGTAATTCAATTTATTACAGTTAAAGAGAAGTAATACATTATACATGTAATGTTTTACTTTCATGACCTTGGCAGTGTTGTTTATCATGAAATTATACAAAAGTATGAAAAAGTGCCGCATTTAAAAACTGCAATGCTCTGAGTTGTGAGTCTGACAACATCCAGTAAGTGGGTCTGGTCTTGTGAGCAGAGGGAATAGAATAGATGTTTTGTGTTAGGGGAGCACCAACCCTTTTCTCAATGCTGCATAAGCTACACTGTCTGACTGCAGTGGGGTCTATTGAGACAAAGTGCCTGCCAGAAGAGCATAAGACTAATAGCATGCTGCCATTTCTGCTTATATTGTTACACCTGCCCCAAAGGATAGCTATACTGCTATGAAATTACACCACAAGATGTGCCATTGCGACATTTTGGCACAGTATGCAGCACAAACTGACATTAGCAACAAGTAGTACACCTACATGCTGTGTGCTTCAAGCCACTAAGACTAAGATTTTAGAATTCCTCAACGCATCAGTCTTCACTGGAACTGTTTCATTTTTCCATCGAAATATTTTAGAAGATATCAAATGAAACTTCTGCACATAGTAACTTTAACTAAAGTCTGATCAGGTGAAACTTAAATGCATGATTTATCTTTGAGCTAAAAATTCAAAACAAACTACAACATTAAAAAAAGCATCACTGTCGCTACATGAATTAGAGTCACAAGAACAACCTCGAATTGCCACACATTGCGAGAGTTGTCACCCTCGCAAGGAAACAACACATTTGAGCATGACGATATTAACTCCTTGAGCCTTGCAAAATGACAATTAACACTGAATATGATTGTGTAAAACACATAAACAAGATTTTACAGACAACTTGACTTCATCATGTCAGACAGGCAACGAAAAAGAGGAGATGAACACAGAGCCATGAAATCCGACAACACAATGCTCCTAACACTGGTTTCCCTATACTACTCAGTGACCCCCCCACACCCTCAACCCTGCTTTCCATTCAACCCTTCAACTGTCCCAAAGAGGAGGGGGAGGGTAGATATGAAAGCACTTATTTGTTGGCCTTTGTGCAGCGAACTGCTCTGTCTGCGCGCGTGCTGGAGTTGCTCACCAGTTCACCCGAATACTTGCGGTTGTTAGCACCCGTATCTTAGTAACAGCACAAGGCGAGGAGCATTTGCGGAGGGTCTTACTGTAGATATAATTGAGGACAACAGATTCAAAGAACAGAGCCTGCTGCCTGTCTCAGGGAAAGCAAAACTGCTGATAAAATGTAGCAGAGAGCTGGTGACAATGTGAGATTTTGCCAAGTTTATGTGTAGGGTATGTTTATGGTTCAAGTTGGAACAAAACACAATGGTGCTATACAAAAAGGTGTACTTTCCTGCTTTATTTCTAGCTGTGTGTGCTACATGAAGGGAGAATGGTTGCACCACCTGGGTATCCGTTTGCGTCAGCGTTCCCTTTATTGTACATGCTCAGCGAGTGTCTTGTTCAGTTCCACCCATTTCCCGGGCTTTTGTTTGTGTAGAGTTTGCGACTGAAGATATAAAAAGGTATGGATAAATATGAAAAGCAGATGTGGCTGCCAACAAAATGGCATCCTTTACCCACGCTACATCTTTTGTTTTTTAAGGTCCAGACAACTTAGTATAAGACAAAAGTCCCATAGAAAAGCAACACATGTAATCACAATCAGAGGATAGGACAGGATGTCCAATTCTGAACTTGTAAAACTCCACTGGCCTCAATACATGACACGGATTTCACATTCTCTTTTTAAATAAAAGGGGAACCAAATCCTCTTGTTATTTAAGAGAAATTATAATTCAATTCAGGTGACATAATAATGTGCAAATTGATCCATTTTAATATATTTTACCACATAATTGTGTCTTATTCACTGGAAGACAGGACTTATACCAACTCTAACCGAACCAGATCTGATTTCATGCAGAATCTGAAAAGGTGTCATAGCTGAGGAGGTGGACACAGTGAAGAGGAGAAGAGGGAAGCAGATGTCATTAGAGTATGAGGGGGATGTGGGCAGAGCCAGCAACTACACAGGACAGTGGCGTCCCTTCTCCTACTCTGTTGGACATAGACTAAGACCCCCTTCGAGGACACTGTGAACTGATCCTGATTATCCCAGTGGGCCTAATCCTCAGAGGCCGGCACTGCCTGGCTGTTTCCCCCCCAAAAAAGACTCACTTCAGTGGACAGAGAATCCCAGACACTGTGCCCCTAAACTGTGAAAACTCTCCTCACAATGGGGACTGAGGAGAGAAAGAGACCCCAAATCCACCCCCGTTCCCTCATCCCCCAACACTCCCCATCGTCACACTTGGGAAAGCAAAGGAGCGCAGCCTCATCCTAGGAATCCTGCTCAATATCCTGGGATTAGCTGCGGCCCCTCTCAGTGCCCCTTCTCTCCCTCCTGCTAAGGCTAATTCAGACTGAACTCGTCTGGCCGGACCCATTGTAAAAGCCCCACCACACAAGAGAAACAATCAAATATACTAAACTTTAATCTCTTATGAGCTCATATCTCAGTCTCCCCTGCCTGCGCTCAAATCCCATTGAGGGAGCCAGCCTGGGAGTTTGTTAAATACAACAGGCCACATCCAGGTATACACCCACAGTCAGATATCAGGAAGCACACAGAACCTGATGCAGCATAATTATTCAGGGGAATCAATGAGCAAGTCCTTCCGAGTTGCAAAGCCAAGCAATTTGAAATGTAACTAAATAAAAAAGCCTATAGCCAGTTGCTATATCAACATAGCATTTGTTTCGCATATGAGACTGACTCATGCACACTTCAGTTCAGCCAGTAGACAGGATTTTTTTGTATGGTCACAATCCATATTCAGCAATTAACAGTGAAAATAATACACATTCAGCTGGGGCAGTATGTGTGTTTGGGCTAAAAAAATGTCCCTTTAGTGAAACATGCAATTGCGTCCTCAATGTAGGCTTTGAAGAGCTTTGAGGCATCTGTGGAGGCCATGGGATGTGGGTCCAGCTGTAAAAATACGAGCGCGTCTGGACTGCCACCCATGCAGCAAGCATTGTGTGATTGTGTGTTTGTGTGTCTGTGAGTTAGTCAAAGACTGATCCCATTGCTACCATCTCCATATCCTGTCACTACCACCCCCCTTTTCTCCACTGCATACAAATATGCATTCACTCTGTGAGGTCTAACACCAAGAGCCACAAACAATCACTCATGTGCTCATCTGGATACTTAGCGCTTCCCACGGACACTCTGCTTCATCATTTAAGCCTCGTTTCCACCAAGCAGCCTGGTACGGTTTAGTTTAATTCGGTACACATTTGGATGTTACCAATGCCAGTGTTCAGTACCGTCCCCAGTTTTGGTCACCCCTCTGTTGGGGTAATCAGCACACCCATCCAGCATTTAAAGCTGGAGCTAGAATTACTGCAGTTCGCTGATTGGTCAATAGCAGGGCTGACTTGTTGCTGGTATTGAAACTTACGTAACCACTCTTTAAACCATAGCAAGTTTTACATACATAAGTTAACTATGACTAGAAAATGAAAGGATATTATCTGCCTCTCGCAGCAGCTGCAGTCTGAAAAAAAAAAAATTACTTAAATTTACTGGGCCAACTGCCAGCAACTTTTAAGGTGGAACGTTAACTTGCAGTGTTACTCAATGCATGCAATCAACACACCTTAAATGTAAACATGACAACTTTTTTCGACAGGATTATGTGAACAGCACATACATTCTAATCCTCACTCTTGCACAGCGTCATTACTATGGGGTCCAACTGGCTGTGCTTACCTGAGAAGGACCAAATGCACAGAACCACTGTTTTTAAATATCCCATTGAGAGAGACTCTCACTCCAGCCTTTTTTTTTTTTGGCCTGACAATGTCGACGTGCAACCCCGTTCTGCCGTTCTGTGGACAATAAATGAGGTGCAGACGTTCCTCTGTGTCACTGGTGAAGAGGAAATATAGCGAGTGCTGGAGGGAGCATTGAGTGACAACGACCTTGCCCACATGTAAGAAATACCGTTGTATAAAGGGTTACTTCTGGTTTCAAAGGTACTATACCAAAAGTGTTTGGTGAAATACCTGTACACATTTTTATTTGGAGATCCCTGCTTCACCCATCAAAAGGGAGCTCAGCACTGGGAATCCAAAGAGATGAAGAAAAATTGATAGCTCCTTAGCAGAAATCACATTACCCTTTATGCTCTATCAAATTATATTTTGCCTCAAAGGATGCATCTTTGCCTCTTGGAAAGGCATCCTTTTGAAATGATATTAGACACATGCAGTAGAGGTGAGACGATCAAAACGACTATCAAGTGCAAATGCCTGTGCAAGGCACTGGCAACAGAAAAAGATGTCTAATGTTGGCCATTCCCTGCCCATTGAAATCATATTAAAACAGACTTAACTGTAATGATATATTGAGAATAAGTTGAGTTGTTTGGCTTTAGCTGACAGATCAGCTCCACTGTGTGTGTGTGTGTGGTTCTGATTTATAAACACTGCAGCCGACAGAAGCAGTGTAAGTGTATGAGGTTGCCTTCGGTAGAAACCTGGCCTTCTTTTGTTCCATAAAAGGCCCGTAGACTTTAGCCACTTTGAGGCATACACAAAGCAGCTGTTAATTGGTGCTTTCCCAGGCAAGTGGCCAGCAGACATTCTCAGTCTAATGCGGCACCTGCAAAAACTGTTTACTCATATTGGCTTACATCCTGTTTTGCTGTTTGCTTGCCAGTCTCCTTCCTGTTATGCTGGTCGTTGCGATGCAGTCATGGATTGGCTTCAGACACAAAAACGTATAAATGCAAGTTCACGCACAATCTGCTACCCATAAGATAAATCTGTAGGCGTGGGAAATGAAGGAGGAAAGGAAAATGGCAGCTTAGAGCAATGAAAGAAGCAGAGGTACAGGGCCTCTCTCTCTCTGAAAATCAGAGAGAGTGGGATTTTTGTACAGTGGCACGTATGCAAATCTGGCCATTGGGAATACGCTCTGGCTCTACTGCGCCCTATTCTGATGATGCAGTTCGAGGCAGTGGAGGAGGAAATTGAGTTTAGTCAGATAGAGAAGCTGAGTTAACATGTGGCCTGAAGGAAGAAGAAGGAGTCACCTGGGTCCCATGGGTAGAGACGCAAAGTCCTCAAGAACCCCGGTTAAGGCATATAGCCCCTAGGAGACAGGGGTGTGGAGCTCAGTGGATTGGACCATAATGACATTCAAATGTATAGTCCACTGGGTTGACTGTGGTAGGAGAAACGTGGGATTTAAAGCTTGAAGTATTGAAACTCTGGGGGTCAAAGCATTTAAAAATGAACAATTCTATTTTTCCTGATCGCCAACACCACCTTTCTAACGACAGCCCAAAACGGACTTTTCCCACTTTTACCTTCCCTGATGGATGGCTATCCTCGGAGGCCTTTATCTGCTGAACCTTACTTTAATAGCTGCTAAAGGCAGACTCTGACCTGAATCTGTGGACTTTGTGAGAGCAAGCAACCAGAGAAGAGACGAGGTGGAGTGGGTGAAAATGCAGAAGACAGAGAGCTAAGGAGAGGGAGGGAGGTTGACTAGAGAGGCAGGGAACTTCACTTCACTGCAAGTGTCTCAAATCTCCCCTTGGGCACGGAGTTTTAACTGAGGACCGGCACATAGTTATGTGCAGTTTTCAGCTCTACACTCCATTCATTTTCCCTGCTTGATTCATTACTACATCACCTTGACACACAGAGTATTTAAGAGCTTCCTGCTACTGAAACGCCTCTAAGATTTGAAAACAAGTCCTGACAATTTGAGAGAAAGGGCAGGCTCAGTAATGATGAGCAGGATACGACAGGTCTGTGGGACAGGTACAGAAAAACCTGACAGCCTCTCCTTCTCTAAATAAGTTAATAAGTTGCCATGAGCAGAAACTGCCAAAGTAAAGCCTTCAAGATGATTGCTTCGCCCATTTTACTCCGTTCCTTTTTCATTTCAGCAACTGTAACAGAATTAAATTAGGCTGTGTTTAACAGTAACACTTTGCACTGAATAATAAATTAAACATTATGATATTTCCATTAAGGGTAGTTAAGAAATTAAACTGTCAGCAGATTAATAGCAAATATATTAGTCTGACCCTGACGTGAACATTACGCCCCCAAAAACAACATGTGGCTGACAGCTTGTGGACGTGATCAGTAACGAGGAGGCTGCCTTTGTTCTGATTGTGGTACGCCCCTTCTGAGCTGAGTAATCGTGCTTCGGTAAATATCATTCACTTGTGTCGCTCTCCCTCTGATGAATGAGTGGACACCAACTGTCACTCTCTGAATGTAAATTATTTGCCCACCAATTAGTCACACAGTTCCAGTTCAGTTCAGTATATCATAACAGATAAAATCCTCCTCGTCCACCCACATCTTCCAGTTGGCTTTAAGATGCATCTTGCTTGATAGGTTAACAATAACAGGCATGAGGTGAGAAACACAGGTGACAAGGGCCGACTGCTTCACATGAATAACACATTGTGAATAACGATAATAAACATAAGGTGGAGAAACCTATTAAAAGTTGCCTTTATCGCTCAGTCCATCAAAGGTTGCTGACTTTCTCTGTCAAGATGCACAAAATGAAACATTAGATTTACCTGACAACATAATTATCAGAAGCACTTTCCGGCAAGAACTCTTTAACTGTGTACATAACATACTGAGAGACCAGATGGGCAGTGAGATGTTACATGGTAGATAAAGGAGGTTTGATGTGATTGTTACATGATCTTCAATGTTCTATCTGAAAATAAATAAATGATCTGTACGTAAACTCACAACTTTTCTGTAGGTAGACTGTCAAGGGAAGTCTAAGTGGTGCCTTTAGGCTCTTGTGAAAAAAATCAGTGTTTTCTGTTGTGTTTCCTGTTTGTGTCTCCCAGTGTCTGTGAAGAGGAGTATTTCCTGCACAAAGAGGATTGTACATCCAAAACCTGTTGTGGCCGTAGGAAGGTTTGGACTGAGGATGAATTATGACCACTAAAACCAGCTGGGAGGTGGAGTAAGAACAAACAATCCTCTTTGCACAGATCTTAGGATAGTTTGATTAGGAGTGGTACCTTTATGCATTATTCTCATTCTATGTAGATAGGCGTGATCGGGAAAACTGGACCTATTACCTCTGGGTTATCAAACTGCTTTTTTCTATGCAAACCCACAGATCACTAATGGGTCAGGTGCATATTGGCGCAGGTGTTCATGCCACACCACAGTGGGACAAATTACTGTCTTTTTTTCCAGTGTCAGCATATAATAAAAATCAGGATTCAAACCCCTGTCACATCCTACCATAGTCAGTTGATATATGTCTTATTCTGTGGATCTGTAGTTGTCACAATGTTCGAGAATAAATGCTGAGGTAGAAAAAGACCCAGACCACAAACCCACACTCCAAGCATTGTAAAGATAACATAGATAATATGAGTTATAAGGCGAGGAATCAAGTAATATAACTAAAATACTCAAGAAACCAGGAGAGAAGTCCAAAGTCACTTTAAGCTCATATTAAAGGGACAGTTCACCCCTAAATCAAAAATACAGAATTTTCCCTTTACCTGTAGAGATGTATGAGTTCTCATTAATAAAATGAAACTAAATGGCACTCAGCTTGTAGTGCTCAAAGCACCAAAAACATAAATTTGAAAAACTCATCAGCAATGTCTCTTTACAGAAACTATGACCCGGATACTAAAGATAATCCACAGACCTCGTTGTGAGCATTTTCAGGCAGGGATTATTTTTTTCCCTCTGATCTACACCGACCATCCGTATCACTGCACAGAAGGAAGTGTGCCTCTACTGCTAGCTCACCCAACACCGCTGAGCTAGCTACCATTACAGCAAATGTTTTTTTTTTTTCAAATGTATTTTTTGGGGCTTTGAGCACCACAATCCGACTGCCATCTAGTTTTACTATATTCAAGAGATGGCAGACATTTCTAAGGCTGATATCTCCAACACTCAGCAACTCGAACCAAAAGAATCTAAACTGACCAATAGCTCTATAGCTAAGGAGAAAAACAATGGTTTTTGATTTTGGGACGAACTGTCCCTTTAATATGGTCAGTGCAGTATTATGCTTGTTGTTATTTGTGCAATGACCGACAAATGATGCACCGCTACACTACATTGCTGCAATGTGTTCAGCTTTGGAGTCAAATTCAGAGGTAGAGATGCCTGAGTGAAAACAGGCTAAGAAATATGGATGTCTTTTTTATGAGCGTATCACAAACTTTTCTGATTATGATATGGTGGTTTATGTCTTTCAACACCACAGCCACCCCTGCCACAAAGATTAAGAGAGGATCTGCTAGTTTTTCGTCATGTTACTTAAAGTCTACATTGGCGCTGGCTGCCTGCCTCAGCTCAACTCAGACACTCGCACCAAGATTGTGGTTCCACTTTATGGTTTGTGTGAGAGCAGAGAACCAACTCTGCCCGTTCTTGCAATGAAAAAGGCCAGCAAACATGAAAAGCAAAAAGATCTTCCTGCCTGGAAAGCGTGTGATTTATTCATGGCCTTTAGATTCACCCTTTCAGATGCTGGATCATGTGAAGCCGAGCATTAACATCACATGTGCAGGTGCTTTTATGGGCCCTCATCCATTACTCCTGATTTACATTCCTCAGCTAACGCAGTGCTGTAACCAGAGCTGTGCAGATGCCTCTTCACAAGGGGCCAATGATATGTGTGGGAAGGGGTTAATCAGCATACAGCAGACAAGACTGATCCATGTTTGTGCCAGGTCATTTACCACTGTCATTAAACTTCCCTACATGCTTGCGCTGAGTGTGTAAAAATCCTTTTATAATACAACATAAGTAATATTGCAGTTGGGCACCAAAATGGATGAAGTGGAACCATAACAACTAAATAAAATATGATTAACAGAGGATGAAAAAGAATTCATATTTTAGCACCCGCTCTGTGCTGAGTTCTTACACGACTTCCATTTGAAACTTGTCTGCACTTCCCTGAATTTCCACTGCATGGGTAAGCTGATATTTCAGGCTTGTATGAGGTCCATTTATGCATGTTTACTTATAAGAAACACTGGGGAGTAGGTGTTTTTGTGAGCAGAGTGTGGGTGGGGAAGCATCAAAAAGGCCAAATGAAGCACTTCCAGTACCACTGAGAGATTAGATGGCAGACTCTAGCTTCAAGATATCACTATTGATTTCCCTTTCTTTCTCCCATTTCTCACTCTGTGGAAAAATAACTTCATTACTGTTCTAACTGACTCATCGCCGCACAGAGAGAAAGAAGCCATATATTTCCAAGACAACCCATCTGAGAAATGCTTTTTCACATGACATATAGCACATTGTCTAGCTAATAACCGCAACGCAGCTATTTGTTTCGTGGCTGACTGGGCTTATGCATGTGTACACAGAAAGTAGTTTATTAACAATAAGCTTAAAAAGAGATGCGTTCAGATGTAATATTACTCAGCTGTACAACAGGTGTATAATAGTTCATACCTATTATTATCATCACTTTTGAAAATATTTAATAGAATTGGAAGAAAAATGCCTTTTTGCACTTGTATTCAAAATCACCTTTGGCTTTGGGGAGGAATTGAGTTTTTATTTTTCTCCGTTCATTCCTCATGCTAACCTTGGACTTTAAACTTCTTATCAGGCCAAGTCAAATTTAATTAGAGCTCACTCCTTCAAACCTGAAATTCATGGCTGATTACTTGGCCTCCCCCTTGGTCCATTTGTCTTGAACCATCTCGGACGTCTATGCCTAGTAAGCACCAGATAACAAAGGAGAGGGCCCAGGGAAAGCCGGGTAGTTCTGCTCCAACACTCACAACTACATTCAGATTTAATATTTCATAGAAGGGAGTTCATGATTAATGGAGGGATTTGGAAGAGTCATGAGGAGGGACATTTAAATTGTTCCCTATCCCACAGCGGAGTCACCTACTCAGACAAGCCTCTTCCATCCCTCTATTATATAAGCTTTACGTAATGTGAGCGAAAGAGTGTTTTGAGGTCTTTTTTTTTTTCTTGAGCATTCTGACAAATCAAATGTGGCAGCTTGGGGAGAAAATGAGGAAAAACTGTCATCTAACTCACAGTTATGCGGTCCTGCAACTGAGTAACTTTTCTAACTTTCCTATCCAACAAATCTGAAGTAGACAAAGAGGCGAAGACTTAAGAAGTCAGATCATCATAAGGGCCATATATAATTACAAAACGCTAAATAATGTTTAGGAGCATAAAGAATCTGTTCATGTATGAGACAGTGTGTATTGGGCCATATTGAGCAAATTCTAATGAGTAACAATTTGAAAAACTTTAACTTCATTATTGACAAATCAAGTCCACTAAGTTATTCTGCTTTTGAATTTAAGCATGACAGATGTGTTTTTACGCATCTTGTTTCTGTTTGTATATAAAGACTGTTTTTGTTTTTGCCATTGATAATATATACCCTTGGAAAATGTTAAGAGATTAGATCAACATTGTGGGGTAGGCAAAGATTACCTGACATTACCTGAGTTTAGCAAGTGCCAAATATGCACAGGAAGAAACTAATGATGCCAGATGGTGTAAAATGTCTAGCAGCAGGCTGTTCTTACTCCTCAGCACAGCATATCAGGCCTTTCAGACAAAAGAGCAGTAGAATGAGGGACGTATGTGGTAGTGCTCTACCTGCTGATTGAAGCTGATGTTAGCATGGAGTCAGGTAATAGGATCAGACTGCCCAGGCGTCAGAGAGTGCCTGCAATTTTCCTCCAGGGATTGTCAACAAAAGGCCTCCTACAATTACGGTGCTGAGAGGCAGAAGAGACAAGACACATTTCTGTCTCATTAACACCTGCTGTCTCTCGCCTTTATGTGCCTTAAAACACTGTCTCCTGTCGTATCACTTCTTCCCGACATGAACTCAGTGACTGCAGTTTCCAATCTTTTCATACTGTGCTGAAGGTTGTAACCCATGACAGCAAGAGAGCTGCTGTAACTCATGCAAAAGAGTCCTCTCAGATGTCTATAGTCTTTCTAGCTATTCACTTTATAGTTTTTAAACTCTTAGTGGCAGGTATTAATGTCTTGAAATTCTATTTTTAGATGTGTTTGAATATGCCTTTTTTATTTATTTTCTGTTGTATGACAGAAATGCATTATCCAAGACAATGTACGTGGTGACTTAAGACAAAAACAAGTTCCACGAATCTGTGCATATGTCTCAATGTTGTAATTTATACATGCATCATGATACAAAGAATTTACAGCAAAAACGCGACTGCAATGATCTTTTGAGAATTTTAAATGATTCTGGTACTTAAGACACTATAATTTTTACATTCATTTCAACTGAATAGTAAGTTCAAACAACGAGCATATGAACAGCGTGAGTTTGAAATGATGAACCTACAGATAAGTCTAGCACAAGGTTAACAGTGCCGCTGTTGCAGCCTGTTCAGAAAATCAAGCCAGGCCTGGGTGACATATCTGATATCAAATATCATACTATTTCTGATAAAATACTTCGATATTGATATTGTAGGGTTGACTATTGGTGCTTTCACTAAATATTTATACAATGAGATTTTGATAAATAATCATCAGGGGCTAATGTGGATATTATGACTAAGTGGGTAGATCAGTCCGTTGGTTAGTGTAGGCCCAGTTTTCTTCATTTGAACACTATGAAAACTATCATCATCTGGTAAAAACACATACCAACAAATGACTAGGGGGACTCCACAGGGAAAGTGCAGAAGTAGTAGATGACTACAAATATGTAGGAACATTAAGAGATGCCAAACTGGCATTGAATTTAAACACAGATGCCATCTATAAGAAAGGTCTGCAGTGTCTCTATGTCATGTGTAAACCGAAACATTTCAGAGTGGACAGATATATATATTGGTCCTTTTGAATTGCTCCTTTGTAGAGAGCATCCTAACTTTCTGTTCTATTGCGTGGTATTTCTTTATTGTCTATAAATAATAAAAACTAACTGCATAAGATGGTGATATGCTTTTTTGCTGCTGTGCAGCAATCTTAGTGGACATGACGATAACCTGTGAGGCCCAAGTGTTCAGAAAAGGGCAGGCGATTACTTCAGGGGTTTCACATCCTCTGTTTAAAGTATACAAGTTGTTACCATCAGGCAGACAGTGAAGGGTGCTGTCCTTGGCTCGCCAATCATTTGTGCCTGCCAGTGTTGTTAAACAAACTGAAACAAAAATAACTGAACCTCTGTGTGTGAGGATGCTGCACCTTATGATATGTACAGCACTTTAATGATATGCGGTGAACAGGTCTGAAATAATGATGAGGTGTTCTGCTGTTGACATTTGCTTTTGGTGCTGTTGTTGTCAGTGTCGGAGTTGTAGTTGTCTATTTTATTTTTCTGATGACTGCTGTAAAGGTACATGATGAATTTCTTGTCGGTCTGTCAGTCTGTCTGTCTGTCTAGCTAGGTACTGTATTTCAGCTAGTTTAGATACATATATCCAAAACCATTTCTTTTAATTAAAGAAAATGTAGGTTTGCTATTAAGATGGTGATAGGACTTTGCCTTCTCATATTACAAAACTTTTCCTTGTCTGCAGTTTATGCCACTTGACTGCAGTTGCCTCATAGCTAAAATATCCCACATTATTGTCAGTCTTGGAGTGATGCACTAGATGAGAAAAGTAATGTCAGAAACAAATAGAAATGAAATCACACATATCAGCCTTAGTAGCACTACAGAAGACATTATTGAACTGTGCATTTGGTTGTATTCCCCCCTCCGCCTCCGCTCTTTTTGGCAGTCTCTCTCACAAACACATGCACGCACTTACACTCCACAGGCACTCCACTGTTATCCTCTCTCACATTTGCGGTGTTTCTATACCATAAGCCCCAGAAGTCATTTTACTTTCATCTCTGGCATCTCCTTGAACTGAAGAATCACTCCACTGCTCTGCAAAAGAACATATTTTCAGTTTTAAAATGTTGAATCGAGCAGAGATGCCAGAGGCTTGTTCTACTTTAGCAGCAGCAAAAACATTTGAGAGTAAATATACATCTTACGTTAATTTGATCATTTCACATTGACCTCTAAACACTAGAAATGATGCAAATAAAATGACAAAGGGAATGTGCCAGCACTAAACTGAAAAATAAAATGTAATGTGATGAGCCAGATTTGTCATAAACATAATTGAACACTTGTGCAGTTATATATTCCTTTGCTGAGTGACTTCATTTTAAAAGGGAATCAAATATAGACTTTCTCAAAGGTCCTATGTTTGAATGGCAACACAAATCACAACAGCACGTATGTGGTGTGGTCCAAGGTTGTTGGCTTTCCACTGTGTAAAATAAAACAAGATGAGACAGAACAGATACACACGGCCAGTAACAAAATAGATGGATAGTAAATTAGTTTGCTCACTATTTTGGCCATAGCCGTTTTTCCTAACAACTGGGCATTGAACTCAGCTGGCCCGCACAGTAATGTTGTCCTCTGCATGATGCGCTGACTCCTGAGCGAGCCAATTTGACAGTGGAATGATTTGAAAAACAGCATGTGAGTGCAGGTTGCTTGGGACGCCAGAGATGCCTTTAACTAAATCATGTTGTAATGTATCACATCAAATTTCATCACATCTCTCTGAGCAATAGCTGAATTGAAACTTATTGAGTCCTTACAAGTTTGCTTTTCCAGGAGACCATTTGAGAATACAAACTGAGACACAAACTGACTCAATCTAATAATGGACAAGAGAATTTATGTGGTCAAAACTAAAGACCAACAAAAAGTGGTTAAGTACTTCCTGTGCTATTACAATATTAATACTGGCAGTACTGGCATCAGAGCATACTCAGTCTGAGGTCATCAGCAGACACACGATTTACAGGTTCTGTCAACACTCGGCTATTGAATTAACCCGTGGTTCAATAAAGCAATGTTATTTCCCCTCAAATAGTTATTACGAGAATGTCTCTCAAATAGAGATAGAGTCCTGGCTAATATAAAAGACCTTTTAGTAAGCTGGAAGGTTTGTAATGAAAACGTTGTGGAGCTGCATCAGTCAGGCAGGTCAATAAGGCCTGTCTCAAGCCATTACCCAATAAGAGCAAGATGTGTCAGGGTTCAGTGTGGCCAGCTCAGACTTATCCTTTGTCCCTTGGTTAGAGGAAAAGACATGGCGATTAAATCCAGTACGAAAACCAACCTAGGAGCTCATAAGCTATTTTAGTTTCAATTTTATCTCAAAGTAAAGCTGAATTAATGTTCTGTTTTATCTGATGAATGAACGTAGCAAGGGGCAGAGGGTTATTATATTTAAGGATGCCATGCACATGAATGTTTCTGAGGCATTATGATGACTGGGAACATAAAATGCTCTGACACCAAATTCCAGAAAATGCTTTGTAATATTATACCGATTCACACACTGATTCATACACTTTCCATTAAATTATTTTTGTACCAAGATGACATTTTGCTGTATCACTGTAGTGATAGTATGTAACAGTTTACTGTAGGCAGAGGACGATATGAAAGTTTTGTCACGACTATAAGCCGTATAAATGTTTGTCATGATTAGTCTGACCAAAATAATTACATTACCAACACTATCCTGATAATCATCAAAATATGCTTAAAACTCTTAAAATGGCATTAAAACATACTGAATCCACTTTACCTTACATTTTGTTAAGAAACAAATACTTTAATTGCTTTACCAAAAGAACACACATCTTTTATAGTGAACATCCTTTTAGTTAAGAAAAAAAAAAAACAATCTTAAAAAGCCAGGCTTTTTAACTATTCAAGATGGCATCACATCTTTTGATATGTGTTAGCTATGCTTGATTAAGATCTTTTGAGTGTTTTGTGTATGCAGCCTGTTTTTGGAAAGTCTCTTTTTGGGTGCTGCTGGACATGATATTCATGATTATCCCGATAACAGAAATTAACCACCATCAACTTATGGTGAGTGTTTTTTAACGTGATCCATAAATCGTATTTCGTCCCATCCCAAGTATATACTGTCATTTGTGAAACTCAGTCACACTTCTGAGCATTATTGTAACTGAAAAGGACATTTTCCCTTTTTTCAATAATATATGTATTAGTAAAGGGGTGACATGTCCAAAATGTCCTAAATGCCTATAAATTTTCTGTCCAGGTGAATAAGCAGACTGTCTTCCACCATCCAATTATAGATTCAGACATGAAACCATAGCAAACATTTCCAATCTAATAGGATGTAACAATTTATGTTATGTTGTCCTGCTGGTGCCAGAACAGAGGAAATTGAATTCTTCTTCATAGATTAAACAAAAGAAACAACCACTGCCAAAGAAAACAACAAAGCAGTTACAGTAACTACTGAGAGTAAGTGTTTCTGGAAACTGACAGCATGTTCATACTGTAAAGCGGAGCTACTGTAGCTTCTAATGCCAGTAACCACAGCCAATATTTACCATTTTACTGTGTCAGCCCTAAAAGTATTAATTCTTCTGTTGTGTGTTGTAACAATAAATGTGCAGCAAATACAAAAATGTTCCTTCAACCTAAATTGAGTCGTGACATTTACACGTTTAGACAAAAAAGCAAGTGGCAGATTAAAGATCCACATTCTCTGTGCATGTAAATATAGCTATTAATGATTAAAACTGTTTCTGGGGAGACTCAAGTAAGCAGAAAATGAGCACTCTCAACTGCACCTGCTGCAGATCTTATCACAGGGCAATCAGTATAAACCCTGTGTCGACCTCCCCCTCCCTGCTGTCACCATGGACATGCCCATCTGACAGCTAGGGATGTGGCTTTTCATGCATTTATTATTTTAATGTATTTATTTAGTTTAGCTCTTTGTGTTCATTCAGGATTGGACTGTCCAATCCATAGTGGTAGAGTGAAAAGTGTCTCACTCAGGGACACTTAAGAAAACATTTTCTCATCTGAACCTCAGTCTCCCTACTCAACCAGTCAAAGTAAGTATTTTCCACAGAAATTATAAATTATCTAATTATCTCTCAGCATTAAGAAAGCAAATTAATATCTAAGCTATGTATCCAAGATCAGAGCCTTCAAATTAAAGGAGAAAGACAGGCAATTTTTCAAACACTGGATCATAGAGCTTGGATTCCTCAGTAAAGGTGCGATAGAAAGCTCCTTTGAAGCAACATGCAGTAAAAAAAAAAATAAGTCCGAATAAGCAAGATGGAGGAGGATATGGGTATGAGCACGGAGCATTAAGTTCACTGGCATCTGTTCTTTGTCATTTGAGTCACCAGTCTGTACAGTACCTGTGAGGAACATTAGCTATTTAACTAAACCATCACTGATTCAAATTGAACATCCAAGCAGATAACAAGAATTTGCAATTATCAACTGAATCCAATTACAGTGTATTTCTTATAAGAGCTACAAAACATAATAAATCAAGCAATTAAAAAGACTGAGACAGAATAGGACACAACAAAATTAATTTGCACTGAGCAGCACACCTCCTCCACGACCAAGCCAGGATTTTACCTTGACTGAAAGAAAAACATTTTCAAAAACAGCCAAATAAAAGACAGAGTAGAGAGATTTCATTTTCTAAACACATTAAAAGATCTGAGATTAAGAGAAGAAAATGACATGCTCGAAAGACAATTTTGTTCCAACATAGAGGCACAGCGGAGAAAGACGCACAAGAGACAGACACTGTAAATGCACTTCTAAGAGAAGGAGGCAAATTAACGTGTTGCAAAATGAATGCTAATATATGCAGATTCCTTCTATCAGCCTGTACTCTGTTTTTTCTCCCTAAACCTTTGGTCTTTTAAAACTGCAGGCGGACAAACACCAAGCTGTTTAAAATTCATGAAACATTTATTTAATTCACCGGGCAGGGACCTTTCCTGACAACCTTTTACTTCTCCCACTCAAGCTCTGCTAGTCTGACATTCGTCAGGTCCACATTGGACATGATGTATGTTCCATGACAGATTACTCTCCTGCATCATTCGCATTGCTCTCTTGGGTCTGCTTTGATCAGTGGGATAAGCATTAGCATCTCCCACATCACACACACTTCCCACTGAACGTTACTGACATAAGTGATGGACAAATTGTGATAGAGGAGAACCACAAACACAAATGCAGAAGCCAACAAACATACACCTACACACACACACACACAAAAACCAATCACTGGGATATTTACGATGATGACCCTGTAGTCTGCAGCTCTACACAGCATGCAGACTTTTCAGACACACTAAGGTGAAATCCAGTGTTGGTCTATAGGTTTGAGGGGCAGGCTGGTGCCCAAATGGTAAGTGATTTGGTCCCAGACTGGAGGGAAAAAACCGGGAAGGGAAACCCCTATTGTTCAATTCACCCCTAAACTCCTCAGTGGCTAACCAACACTATAGTTTTACTTTGCTGCTTCCAGGTGTGTATGCGTGCAACTGTGTGAGAGTGGAGCAGTGTGTTGCTGAAAAGAACATTATACCCTTTTCCACTAAAATTACTGTGTAAAAACGGGATTTTTAAGGCCTAGACACACCCAAACTACAAAGAACAAGTGGTGAAAAGTCACCTTGTCTATGTCTCAGCCAAAAAGTTTCCCTGAACACGCCGCAAAGACTACAGCCAATGGCTAACTAGCACATACACTCTGCATCTGCATGGGATGAAATAACCCCCATATCAGCAGGCAGCGGTAGTCTGTATTCATCATTATAAAAGAGAAACTGGAAGACTGACAGGATGGAGTCAAGACACTAGTTACCCAGTTAACACGTTAATAACAACACAACCTAGTGTTGAAAGAACAAAGGATATGTATCATGTGCTAGCAAGCAATAACACAAACACAAAGAGCTCAATGGCTTAAAAAATGATCTTACCTAATATCACAAGTTTGTTTCAAAACTCACACCCTCTTGACTCAAGTCGTTGGTTTGCTTTTCTCACTTCTGTTTCTCTCCTTGTGCACGGAACTGAATTTCCAATCAAACTGATTTCTCTCACTGTTAGGCTCTGATGCAAATTCAACATGCTGTATCAACCAAAAAACAGGCAACAAGGCCTGACTAGTGCCACCGGCGCAGGACACACCTCAATAATTAGGGCAAAGAATTCTCACCGACAGCCCAACTCTGACCAACGGCCACCCGCTGGCTTGGTGTGTCAGGGACCTTAAATGCAGGAAAAAACAATAAAAATAGGCAATAGATTGCTTTCCCCTTGCCAGCAGACATCATTTGTTTTCTGGAGTGTCACCTTCCACATCAGAAAATACACAGTAAAACAGAGTAAGTAAACAGTCTAAAGCAGCTTGGAGGCCAGTGACAATGTTCCAGTGGTTATCTCTTTTTCAAATCTGTTACTTATTCAGTCTCTCTATCAAACCCAATGCAGACTAATTTGGAATGATGTTCCTACTTGGACGCCAGAAAAGGGCCAAAAATTAGGGTGTCCACCCACGCGTCATATTTCCATATCTGCTGATCAGAGCCAATCTGGAGCCAATAAATACCTGTGACTCCTACAGAGTCATTTGCCCTGGGGGTGAAAGGCAAGCTGTAACCTTTCCCATTAAATACAAAAGCCAGATGTTAGTGGGTGTTAGTGGATTTTTTTGTACAGTGGGAAAGAGGTTTGAGAAAGAAACTAAATTAACACATTTATAGCTTACTTAAAACATAGCAATTTAATGACTAACAAAAGTGAGGTTTTAATTTATAGGACATGCTGTGAGATATCCAATTTGTTTCTGGAGGCAGTCCAAAAAGCATTTTTGAATGTACACTGTTGTGTTTTTCCCTGTGATGCCACTTGTGATAGACAGGGTGTTTGAGCAGGTCATGACCCTGTCATCCCACACGCTTGAGGGCACCACCAGTAATCATGGTTATTGACAAACTAAAGGTTCAATTGGGCTTAATGGCCACTCTGACAAATCCTCTGATTCTTCTGCTCATCTTCCCTTTCTTTCCTGTGCGGCACCATGACTCGGACTCTGCCCATCGCTTTCACAGCCCATCTCATTCCCAGCTACTGGTTGAGCCGAAGCCCAGCTGTCCGTCGAGTTTGCTCTGCTGTGTGAATGACAAGGAGATGCAGTGAGAGGCACTGAACCGCTCAATGTGGAGGAGCTTCTTTGAAATCCTCCAGGTTCTTTTCTTTACGCCCAGGCGGTGTAAAAGTCCATCTACGCCCTCTGTGACTTCCCTCCTCCCTTGTGCACTACCCCCTTTAACTAGTTCCCATTCTGACTCTGAGCTGCCCACCCTTCCATGGCTCCCCTCCTCTGTAAAGAAGAGCCGCTTTCCCAGAATTCCCTGAAGATGTGGCCAATGCTTTCTACTTCCAAGACTATGGGTGGTATTTATTCAGGGTAAAAGGAATCCTCACACCTATTTTTGTGGATTTAGTTCAGATGCCTCTCCCTGGCCATATGGCTCAGGGAACAAGGAAGTGTGGAAGTAAATGCAGAGATTACCTTGAAGCAGCAAAGTGAAGTAAACACCCAACTCATCTTCAGTTTGACCCTTGTGTCACTAGCCCTCTGTAAAACACAAATACCACTTAGGGTACCTGAGGAAATAAAGAAGGTATTTAACCCCGAGAGTTGAGCAGATTTGAGCCATCTGTTTTGAAGAGCTTAACCTCAGACAGTCCTCCACTGTCTGGATGCGTTTGGTGACAAGAAGAAAACCAAACAAGAGCGCTCACTAAGAGAACAATGAGGCATGTCCAGCTCTTGCCTAAATCTTTGCTTAGTGCATTTACTAGAGATGAGCCATATGTCTCAAAATTCCTGTTTCACTTTATACTGAATAGGGTTGGACAGGCCATCTGGAGTCGTGGGAGTTTCCCTGGTGACATACTCGACCCGAGGGGCTTCCAGTGAGTCAGAAACAGTCTAGTTTTTGAATGCAGCATTACACTCACGAAGATCGCTCCTTACAGGTGTGTGTAGGCAGGGTTATCAATTTGTCGCATCTCATGCTTCTGCTTTACTTTGGTACATTCTGGCTAGTGCATTAGGTCCCCCTGTACACAAGGGGGTAAATATGGCAAGTTTTCTGTGACCGTCAACTTACAAAATTGTACATATGTACAGATTTTATGTATGTGTCAACCCTTTTATAAAATATCAACTTAATTTGCATTCTTTGTTAGTTGTAATAATCTCATCTGGGTCATATTTCCAGGGCTGTTTTTTTTAATTATCCTTGTTTGTTACTGACAATAGGAAGATGAATGGGGAAGAGTAAACAGTGCCTTTATACTCTCACGCCTTTCATCTATACTGTACCTGTCCTGAAACTGAAAAGACTTTGTTGTTATACAATATATCAAAATGGTATCGCTCAATACTGCTTCCTATCTTTTCTGACATTTTATACCACCATTCCCACAACAGAAAACAGAAAAAACATTCATTGTTTAAAGCTGCATTCTGTACAATTGTGCCATGTTTTGTGCACTGTTGACAGGTGTCAAAGGGATTGTGTGCCATGAATGGCAAATGTCATGGTGAAGTGAGGGATTACACTGTATTACTTTCTGAATATTTTTTCAGAGCCAATAGCTGTCTAGTGAAGGAGTGGTAATCTGCTGTGGCCAGACCCCATCTGGACTGACAGCGGCTTAGTTCCACAGAGTTCAGTCCTCTGGAAAACTTGGCCTACCATGTCACAGTCCATCAGAGACCTGAAATTTGGTTATTCACCCCTGCTAATGAAACCCGCTCCCCATCCATGCCACGCCACCTCTGGCCCGCGACCAAAGCAGACAGCCGTGTTTATTATGAGGGAGTGGAAGCACCCCAGTGTCAAGACCTGCCATGCAAAAAGACAGCTGAGGCTGGCTCTGACACGGGGAACCTTCTTTTTTCCCCTAATTTTCAAAACTGTCTACAGCCACAGGAAAATAATAGCCATGTGTTTGATGTCCTGTGCCACTTTTCTCTCCACCAGCACAGATAAAAGAAAATAAATAACATCACTTTTCTGTCCTGCTTTTATTTATTCCCCCTTGTACTATTATACATGAATATTGCAACACAGATATTTGTTAGATCTATAGTTTGTGAACTGTGACTTTGACCACTGCTCTCTTACAGTATAACACTGCACTACGGCTGTAATGAATGCCATTTTTTACACTTTTTAAGCTTCTTTTGAGGTTTATGAATGTAGCTCCAAATGTCTGTCGTCACATTTAATGACATCATGGCCCTCAAAGAGAATAAAAAATCCTTGAACACAATCCTCAGTTTGAATAAAGTGAATCATCTGATTAAACGATTTATTAAATCAACTTTCTTTAATGAATGAACTTCTTTATCTGCAGCTGAGCAGAAATACTAACTAAAGAATGAATACACATTTTTAAAAAAAAAAGCTACGCAGCATTCAAATGTTGTTTTAGAATTTGTGTGTCAATGTTATGAATGAAGCTTCGAGGCTTCAAAGTATTCGTTTGGTACAGCCCTACACTGCACTGCTCATAATGATGGCAAACAAGGCATTTGAGCTTATGCTGTTGTTTTCCTCATTGTATGTCATTCTAGATAAGTGTGACAGCTAAATGCCAGAAATGTAAATGGTCATTCTGCTTTCTGCTCATCCGCAAAGCATTAAACTGATCCTCAGGGATAAATGGCAGCCAAATAGGAGGGTCTGTCAATTTTTACACACTGTCCATTTTCCAAGCAGAGAACAAATTGGTCACATAATGACAATTATCTGTTAGCAGACATAGATAAATTAAAGCAAACTGATCATGTAATTTGGCTGGATAGTATGAAAGGATGTTCTATTGACCTAAGTGTCAGATCAGGCTGATAAATGGAAACCTAAATTGGCAGCTTTGGAAGGTAGGATATTGACTGCGGTCAAATGGCTCATTGATTATTTGATTATAGCACTCTGTTGTGATTAGTTGATAAGCAGAGTGGATGTTGGGCACACAATCTGTGAGCTTGGCTGATTGACGAGAAGACAGTGGATTCATCAGATGAGGCGAGTGGTCGTGAACAGATGATAAAAAGAGCTCACTATCTCAGGAATTTATTATCAAATCATTTGAAGATTTCGTCACATTATAGAAAAAAATATATTAATCTTATACTGCCACTGAGAATGACTGCAATGAAGACAATATATCTGAAAGCAGGTCTCAGTGGTTTGTAATGAGGCTGCCTAAGTCTTAGACATCTCCTCTGTCCAGGCTTTCGATGCATGTTGACAGCCACAATACAAGTTGTAATAGCTAAGCATTCAGGGATCAAATTAATTCACCCCTCATGAAAACTTTATGAATACACTCTGAGGGACTGAATATAAATGTGCATATTCTAGAGGTAATGCACAGTGGAGGCAGACAGATGCCTCAGAGTACAAATATTGCTTGATAATATTTGCCTCATCTTTGCATATTATCCTACAATTAACGTGATTACATCATCAGCATTACCAAAGGAGCCAATTGCAATTTTTATTGATGCAAGAAGATGAAAATGTGTTGTTAAGCTGTTAAAACAAAGTTAGAGAAATGTGCCTGTCCATGGCAGGTAACCTGCACATCTTAATTTCAAAATAAAATTTGAAAGCAAATGGAAAATTGCATTTTGCTTTGCTACCCATGCACACCAAAGTGAGATCACTGTAAAGGACAGGATTGTTTTCACTAAAATGGACCTCACCAATCTATTTTTCTCCCAGAAAAGCAGTCACTTATTAGCCTATATCATCACAAGATTTTCTTTATCCACACATAGTCTTTTTAGTCATGCACAACAATAATCCAACTGAAATAATTTCATCTGAGTGGCACCACAGGGGAAAAATTCTTGTAAATATGCAATTTAATTGAAGTCTTGGTGGATACATTTACATGCACTGCAGAGTTTAATGTTTAGGATGCTCACGTATATGCCAACCATCATGTCCTGATTATAATAACCCAGTTAAGATCATATCCCAGTTGCTAGAAGCTTGAATATAAACGCTGGGTTATTATCTAGTATACTGAGGCGTGTAAACACTTTAGCCCAATTACTATTGGGTTTTATGATCAGCCCAATTTGATTACCATGGTAATATTTCATGGTAATATTCAGACAACTTTGTTATTCATGTACAGGAATACTGTACAGATACTTATTACAGTAGCTATCCCAAATACAGTGAGCAAGAAAAGACAGCCACCAATGACTGACATATGAAGGTTTTTTGTTTTTTGTTTTTTTTTGGCAAATATACAAGTCTTCACCTAATTCACTTTGGGAAGCTCCATATGAAATATAGATATCTCACTGTTTTTTTGCTTTATTAAGAGCATGGGATAGTGAAGTATTATACTAAAAATGCAAAACTGTTTCAATGAGAAACATAATGGATTGAGCAGGAGGGCAGCTTGTAATTCCTCCGTGCTGTTGAATTACTGGGGGGAGAAAAGAGAAAAATGAGTTATGGAGCATTAACCTCTTCATTCACAATTATCTCTTTGCTTCCTTCTCTGTCTCCCTCTCTCTCTCTCTGTCTGCCTGTCTCTGTCTCAGTCTTGTATTACACATCACTTAATGGCACCAAACTGACCAACGCTCCCTGGAGGCGCTCTCCGTCAGCCAAGTGCCTGATAGTATTTTTTCACAACACCCCTCTCAATCCTAAGAGAGGGGTTGGGAAGCACCTTGATGATATCACTGATATTAAGTTTCAGAGAAGTCATCGCTCACCGTGTGAGGGGCAGCGGATGGAGGTGGGTGAGGAGAGGGCGACTGGGCTGATAAGAATCTCTTTGTCTCAGAGTGATGACCTGCACTGCCGGGTCAACATCCTGGGGAGCTAACTGGTGTGAGGCATTTTTCAACCTTGGAAAGGTGTTGAGACATTGAAGGGTAGTGTGAAGAGAGCTATTGAGTTACTGCGATGATGGGGAGGGCTGAGGTGCATGTTTGCTTGATGGCCTGAGGCATTTGTAAGGCAATAAGAGGGCCAGCAGCTCTCGTCTTTCTCCCGCTGGTGCCTGGTCTGTATCACAGGCGTGTGACACCTGCCCTCTCACACCTGACTCTGAGACAACAGTGAAGGACTGATCCAAATCTCAGTCTTCACACGCAACTCTTCCAGTGGGAGACAGATGTTGGGCTGTACTGCCTTAAGGGTTAAGTAATTAAAAATAACAGTGAAGTTAAAAAAAAAAAAAAAAAAAGACAAAACAACTACAGCTAAATGTTAGAGAGTTGAGCCCTAAATTGGAAACTTATGACATTACCAATTAGAAGCCTACACTGTCTCATGAATTCACAGAGTATCTGTACAAGTGTTGCTTCTTTTGCTGGAATACTGATTACTTATTATGCTTTTATTGCACCAGAATCCTATAATATAGGAATTATAAAGACTCCACCTTCTTGGTCATCTATTCCAAGCCACTGTAATAAAACCTCTTTGCCAAAGTCGTTTCAGTCGCTGTCTCCTAGCAGCCAACTAATTGAGAAAACTGATGAGCCCCGTTAGCTTCCAAGTAAGCCCTTTTGTTCCACCTGCTTGCTAATTCCTTGCAGTCTCCATCTTTGTCCACTCTAAGCTAATTCAGCACTTCTCAGGCACATGAGCTTCTGATGACGTCCCAGTGGTAAGGAGAAAAAATGTAGAGGACCCTTGTGATTTGTCTGGAAACTTGTGACCATGTCTCCTGTAACCTCTGGGTACCTCCTGCATTGTTTCCAAAACAGAAAAGGTCAGGGTGTTTGAGGGTAAATCTCTATGGTAAATTAAGACAAGATGCTTTAAGAGTCTTATTTTTCATATCCATAACAACATCAGAATTTTTTTCACATTTTTCTTCATTGGTGTAATTGGTTTAATAATTTTTGGGTAGCTCAAATCTTTGTTTAACGCCCTTTCTTAAGAAGCAGCTAACTAAAAGAATTTCATTAATTTGGATTGACAGAGCCCTTCAGAATTGTGTCCCAAGGTTTGATGCAGTTTTTGTTTTTCCACCCTGAGAAGAAAACAGCTCAGGGACAAAATCTGCATATTTGACAAATTAAAAGATTTCAATTACTGACACAAAACTCTGGCCATCTTTGAATTTAGTCTTAAAACACTTTTATTAGCATATCACCCTTTAAAAAGCAATGCTGCTTGCACGATTAATATTTCCGCTCATCCCTAGTAAATGCAAAGTAAAGTCAAGTGAGGAGTGACAGGGTTGATAAATACAATATAAACAGAAAGGCACCAAGGCTCCAAATCATGAACACGTAAACAGCACATGAAACAAGCATAACATTAAAAGTCCTGTGGGGAACGCAGCAGTTAGTAGACACCAGTAGGTATTTACTTGATCTTTTTTACAGTAGTGCTCTCGCTTTAATTGCTGTCTGAATAATAAAGCACCGGAACATTCCTCGTGCTCTCTGATCAATTTGACATATTGGCTAATGAAATAAAAGCCTCAACGTCCTCTCAAGCTTTGTTGCCATCTCCTTTTGGGCTGTAAAAGAAAGTTGGTGAAATGTGCAATGATAAACACCCATAAAGCCCTGTCTCATTTTACTGAGAGGCCATTATGGTACCATCCTGAGAGGTGCTTTCATTCTCTGACAGTTAGTCAGATTATTCTCATCTATAAAACATGCAGGTTACGTTGAGGGGTAGCTGTAAACTGCCAGTTTGCTCATTTAGTAATGTCTGGGGAGTGCAGCTATCAGGTATTCATCTTCCGCCTCCCAGCCTCTTGCTGTGGCCCTCACTGGGAGGAAACTGCCTCACAGTCATAAATGTACAAATGAATGGGTAAAATCTCCTGTCGCTCCACCACTACTTCAACAAATGGTTTTATTAGCACTGCCACCACTGGAAATGCTGTATATTGAATGCTTTTTGCTGTCCATGCTCTGGAAGATTAAATAATTATGTCACATTTGTCAAAAACTGTCAGATTTGCCTCCACGCTGCAGTCTCTTGAAGGACAAGGCTGTGCATTAACTTATTCAGGCCTGAAGGCTGGTTATATAGCGAGTTGGTGAATTTGATGCTAAAAAACTGGGAAAAACCACAAAAACCTCCATTTGTACTATCCAATCTTCATTTGTAACATCCAATGTGCTCTTAGTTAGGCTAATTGTTAATGAAGTCAAACCTAACTTTGCTCTATTCAGGTTGTCTGCTTCATGTACCGTGCCCCTGGGACACATAGCAAAGTTTTCTGGGTCTGTGGCTAATTGAAAAAGTACACAGCGTCAAATATACAGCCATCTATCTTGCCTTTGTGCAATAACAATGCAATCAAAGGGTAAGTGCACGGAAGAATATGTTTACCGCTAATTGCAAGTGAGTGCATTCCCCTAATGAAGCCCAGACCTGACCCTAATGTTTGCCTATGCGCAAACCATTGCGTGGGCATGTGTGCTTCTTGGCCTCTGTTACTGTTGGTGTGAGATGCCAACATATTGTTTGTTTCGCTTTTAGCATAACTTTCATCACATAAAGCTCTTTTTACAAATGCTTCAGCAGGGGAGAGGAAAGGAAGTGAAGAAAACACACACAGAGAAAGAACACAGGCAAGACTGGTTCAATCTCTCATGCACCATTTGGCAGTATAAAACACAGGCCTGTTGTCTTTTATGATGATTAATCTCCAAGCACACAGGTTTTCAAGACCTCTCCATCAATTCTCTGGTTGCAAGAACTGGGGAATGAGCCTGAAAAACAATATGTGCACATGTAACTTCACACCAAACACCCTACTATGAAAGACGAACATGTGTCAGACAAGGACCAGGCTCTTTAGTACATTCGTCACAGAAGAGAGTTGCAAACACAGATCGGAGATTGGTTAAAGTTTATGTGTGCATGTACATCTGTGTGTATATGTGTCTGCTCGTCTGGCAGTGATACTAGGCTGTTAGTAAAATAATATAGAAAAGAAAATAGACCAGATGCCAAAACTATTGAGGCAGATCAGCACTGCAGCTATAGTTTTGACTTGCTGGGAAGCCGACATAGTGGCCTGTTTTCAAGCTTTGAGGTGAATCTTTTACTGCGTGAAGTTGAACCTGCTGGCCCTTCTGGCCCCATGGAGCTCCGTTGCTGGCCTCACAGTTCTGTTCATTACCTAACACTAGGCTTTCCCTCCCCTGTTCCTTTGAAGAAACAAAACAAAAGGGAAATACACAAACCAGTAGCTAAACTGGAAAAGTTGGAGAAGGTTTTGATGTAAAACATCTTAACTAAAAAATTATAAGACGATCATTAAAGTTGGTGACTATCACAGTTCTATAGGATTTCACCTATCATCATGAGAGCCTTCCAAAAAGGCAGGACATGAGATGTTGGGGGAGTTTTAAATCCAACGACATCATTACTGTCACAGCAGAATCAGGAACATCAGATGACTCCTTTCACCATTATTTATTCATGATAAACAGGCTAATGTTAGTTTTGTAGCAGGAACGGCACAAACAGAAGTCTGTCTGACCTTAAGCGACAGAAAACCATGAATAAATGAGGGGTATCAACTGAAATTGGATTGTGCTACGCCTTGCTTTCGATGACATACAAGATAATTGCCTTCACAATGCAGAAGTAATTGAGCAGATTCAGGCATTAACAACATCAGTAATATTGTCAATATTGTCAACAGTGCTGTCTGGAGTTTTGAGGAAATTCAATAGTAACTCATTAGCCAAAGTTGTAGAGAAATAAACAATTACTCATCCTTGTCCGTGTTGTGTTGACATTGACTACTTCCCCTAACAGACTGTTGGGAAGCTAAATAATCTAAAGATACAGCAGTACACAAAAACTATCATCTGAATCCCATACTCTATCCCAGTGTGTCTTATCTGAGACACAAAACAGGAAAGAAACTGTCAAAAAAAAAGGAAAGTGTCTAAATATGTTGACATACCACAGCAGACGGTTGTGATTGAGACGCCAGCTGGTGTTTAGAGTGAAAGCCTAAATCTAGTTTACCATAATGAAGCTCTCAGAGGGAGGCAATGCACTCCTCATGCCATGCTGCTTTACTTGGCTTCTTAACACTTCCAAACCTGAAACATACACACATGGATTTTTGGGACAAACACAAGATCTCCCTGGTCGCTACTACAAAGTGGCACTGGGTGTGTTTGCACAGCTTGAGAGAGCTCCGCTAAACAAATGATTGACGATTTGATGCCAACTTGCATGAGACTAACAAAACAACAACAAAAAAAATCTTCGTTTTGGGGTGCCAAGTTGTCTGAGAATGGGTAAACATAATTTTGCCCTCTCTCTGTTGGACATAGTTTATTTGTTTGTTTATAGCTTGCTTCTTCAGGAGACATAGTCTGTTCCAAGTCAGTTAGAGTAAAAAACTTAAATTAAAATGTGCCTATTACAGAGAACAGTGAGCATTACAGTAGCTGTTCCAAAACAATGGTGCCCTGCTCCTCCCTGACAGCATCCCACAACTCTAACTTTGTTTCACATTTTGAATCTAGGCTGCACTGACTTGCAACAAAGAGACAGTAGACTTTACTCATTGCTTTGAATTACATCAATCTTCTGCCAGCTGACAGCTTCAACTTGCCTCTCAACTCTGACTGTTGTGTTTTGGCCACTTCAGGTCTATTTCATCATAAACACAGAGTTTAATGCCTCTCATTTGGGGGACAGCCCCCAGTCAGTCAAATCTTCTTACAGTGAGGGTTTTGTGATCAAGAATTTACAAGATCGGCAAAATACTTTAAAGTTTGTGTGTTCCAAAACACAAAATTCAGTTCTTGAGTTTTTCATACTAGTAAATCCCAAAGCAGTATCTCACAGAAGACTTCTCCTTCTTTAAGCTAGCAGCAGCCTCAGGCAAACTGTGGAATCCTGCTTCCTTACAGACATACAGTCAGGGTCAAGCTAACTCACAATGGTAAAAACAAGTAGTGTTTGTTTGTTCAATGTAATGTTTATATACATTATTCTCATTTCTGCTGCTGTCAGTCAGCTCCATTTTTAAGTTAAATATAGACTGCCTTTTTGCGTACAAAGCATCACATGTGTGCCTTTAAGAGTGGATTTGGATTGATGCATTTCTGCTAGAGGCACATCTGTTCTGAATGCACCCCAAAAATTAGGTGCTGATTCTGGCAAGGCCTATTTAGAGAGGACATTAACCAAACATTAAGCTATAATTACCTTCCTGTATTGCAGACATTTTGACCTCACTTTATCTTTCTCAAGACCAATTTTTGCTTGATTTGAGATTCCCCCTTCAACACATCCTGCTTACATATGATAAATGAACGAAGCATCAAGCAAGACAAAACCATCAATGAAAATACCGCCTGACCTTCTGCTTCTCCTTCCATCCTGCTGGCCTGCGCTGACATGTCCCTTCATTAATTTCAGCAGCACAGGCAGCATTAATTGGCCCACAGTTAATTGAGTTGTCTTCTAAATGGAAATCACTGTGTAGCTGTTTTCAGGACTTTATTCCGTTAACATACTTGTGTTACCGTGAAATGTAAAACACTCTTACAGAAGCAATTATCGCACGTTACTCTGTCCACATCACCCTGCTAATTCTGCGGTGAAATCGACTATGAGTGATAAATCTGTTCACCTATTTGAGACAATGTGTCTCAAAGCCCTCAAGGTTAAGAAATGTCATGGTATATACACTTACTACAGTACCTTTATAGGTACATCTGAACAATGTAATGCAATATAGCCATGCAATGAAACATTTGGGAAACTTTTAAAGGTCCATTTTTGTTGACAATGTATCAGAGTGGTGCTGATTCAACTTTATGCTTGTTATTTCCAGCCATATAATTAGAAGTGCTGTTGTATTGCATTGAATTATACTGTGTGTTTGCCCATACCCATTAGTGGACATGATATTGAATTTAATCCACTGAAATACAACAGCAATATTGCCAAATTAGCACTATTGCAGAGCTATTCTGTTGATTGTATCAGGATTGTAAACTGGAAGCTTGGTGCTTGAGCACTGTGCTACACAACTGGCTACAGTAAGAGGCAAAAAAGAACCTCCAGAATGACTCTATTACTTCAGTCACCTATACGATGATTCGTTGCACTATGATCATTGATTTTCTCACTAACACACACACACACACACACACACACGCTAATAGTGCCTTCTGTGTTGGAGTAACTTTCAGCATGTGACGAGTAGTTGTCTTGCAAGTGGAAGAGAAGAAGGCAAGATTTCAGAGTTGGTTTTGTTGCAATATTCAAGCTCAAAGGGCAGTAAAGTTTTATAAACCTTCCTAAGTATTGCTCTGTAACTATGTGAAATACCTCACATCAGATGGCAAGTTATTTCACACTTTATTTTGCAAAACACAAGATATAGGATGCTTTAAGAGTGAGCTTTATTGGTCAAGTATGCGTGCACATACAAGGAATTTGACGATATGTACATACAAAGAAAAAGACATAAAGCCACTCTATTACTCTGCCCTGTATTATTTCAGCGGTTATATTTCAATTTGCAATTCATGAATAATTTAGAAAGTACAGTGAGATGACAGTAAGATTAACAGAGGCTACAGTCAGTATTAAAATGTAATATTTTAAAAGTGAGGTGAAGTAATTGCTTTTTGCCATAAATACATGGAATTGTGCTCTAAGGGTTATGATATACTCTCCTAAGCATAAACTATAATAAGTTGTTTTTGTAGTCTTAGTGGAATTATATTTGGGTGTAGTGTGGATTTTGGGTGCAGTGATGACTAATTGTATGACTAATTAAATGCCCATGCCCTAACCTACAGCTACAAATGTGGAACGAGTGCCCGCAATAACTGTATTTTATTGTACCTAGCCAGAATTAGAATTAGTTATACTCACACTGAAGTCTTGCATCAAAAAGGGAGGCCATTGCATGAGTGTATTAAAAAACAGTGTTTATACAAACAAGTAGACACTGAACGCAGTGTTTTGGAATTAATTCCATCCTCTTATACTACAGGAGCCCATTTGTCACCCTCTCAACCCTGCAACGCCCTTGAGCTACAGTTGTCTATAATAGACCTAAACAATAAAGTCAAACTTAAAGCAGCAGAGACAAACGAGGAAGCTTGTTAGAGCAGAGATCCAATAAAAATGTTTACTGACGAGTCAATAGCCTATATCATGACGTTAAATGCTAAAATAATAGTACTGCTTTGTCATCTTCTTTTTAGGGTTGACAGCAAAGCTTTTTAGCCATGACCGAATGGTTTTCTGATGCCAGTCGATCACTCGTAACTCTGCTCTTCATTGTTGTACTAGAAAGAAAAAACTGGGGAAAAAATTGCAAGTGGAGAGGGAAAGATGAGGAGATTTAGAGCCACTTCAAACAAAAATCTTACTTACCTGCAGATATACTTACGTGTAATCTGATCAACATATATAATCAATGTTTTTGTGCAATGAGGCTGTTAAAGCTGTATGTACTTCTCTTTAAATTAGTAAGCAACTTACGTATTAGCCAATAGTATTCGAACGTCTTTGCTCCTGCCTTGTGTCCATATATTCTGAGCAGATATCCCATCGTTAAAGGGTCATTGTGTCCACTGGCCAAAGTTCTCCAAGCCTTTGGGCATACAATATGGAGTTACCTTGATCTGTCTTTCTACCACTTGTCAAGACACCCACTACGACATGAAACACACCTATATCAACTATAATGTGATGTGTTTCATCAACAACACAGCACAGCCCCTGGGGGACTGCGATGGCTAGAGGATGGCCATGTGGTGCCTGATTATCCAGGGAACATGGGAAATTAAATCTGTTGAGAGTACACAACATTCTCCTCTGAGTCCCCTGCCTGTCATAACTTCCTCCAATCTCTCTTACTTCCTATTCTTCCCCCTCACCTGGCAGCTTCTCAAAGTATACCTATAAATATAGAGTGTCTTTGCACCTTGTCTTCACGTTTGTCTAAGTGGCACAACCCATGGGAAAAAAATAAATAAAAAATTACATGACAAACACTAGATTGTCTCCTTTACTCCTCATTTCCCTCTTCCACATTCATCTACAGCAAATTGCGTTCTTACAAATCAATCAACACCTGCTAATGGCACGAGGATGACGGATCGCTTCCTTGCATTCATATCAAAGAAAGGACTGTGTGGAAGCTGCTTGAGAGCCAACTATTCACCACAGCCTGAGCTTCAGCCACTCGAGATATAATTAGCTTCACCATCATGCTGAAGCACAACACAATAATGCGGTAACCTAGATATAGCTTTTAGTACAGGAAGATTTCACTGCTCTGCAGACAAGGTAATATGTCTTCTTTTATCGGTGCATAAATATATTTCATGTTTGATGTATTTCAATCTACCTTCCTCCTTATCTCCTCTTTCATTCTACCTATATATCCATCTGCCGTTCTCTCCATAACTGAATGTGATACACAATGTGCTATTGTTGTCCTGGTGGGGTCTCCCTCGTAAAAGAGATCCAAGATCTTAACCCTGGTTAAATAAATTGAATAAAGTACAATTGGACAGAATTGGAGCTTTGGCTCTGTGTTGAGGGACTTTCTCGCTTGTGTCTACGCACAGCAGACAAAAACCCCAATGCCACCCACAGTATTGGGAATTCTGTTGCATCACAAAGACTGCGAAGTCTTCGCCTTATTGGGAACCCTAATCTGCTTTGTTTGTGCATGGAGGGGGGTACTAAGATTCTATTAAAGAGATTAAATTGTTTCCATAGCCAACTGAAGCATCAAAGGCCAACCAAATTGCAGCCCCTTACTTGAGTGGGTTTCGCTAAAGTCACTTTTTTGTCCATTTCATCATGCTAATAGCAGCAGCTATCATCCCATTATAGCTCCACAGCTGAGCGAGGTTAAACAAATGCAGTTTGTCTGAGGTCACACTACCTCCAAGTCAGGTCCCACTGCTCTCCCCCCCTGTACATCACAACAAATCATCAGCTTGTCTATAACTACTCTATATAAGCAACCCTCTGAACCCAGCTGCATTAAACACCTCTTCACTCAGTGGCACTCAAGGCAGTAGTGTTCTCTTTCCTTTCTCCTCTGGTTCTCCTCTCATCAAAAATTCCTTCCCTTGCCGCACTCTGTTATGGAAATAAAAATCTAATCTAACTTCTTGGGTCAACCTAAAATCGCTTTGTTCTTCTGGAGAGTTTGTTACACAGTATGAAATGTCAAGCATCTGACTGCATATTCTCAGTATGCAAGATCTTGTTACCCTAATAACTGTCTTAAATGACCAACTGAAGAAATAAAATCTTTCAGTATACAGTACCTTCTCCTAACAAACTCTGCAATAAACAGTGTTCATTTTGTCATAAATGAGCCTGAATGGGTTCTGCTTTTCGAAAACTGATGGAGTTCATTAGTGCTCATTGTTTGCAGGGTAGTTACATCAAACACTGACTTGTAAGCTGTAAGACCTTTCAAAATAATAACTCCATCATGCCTAATAGACTCATATCTCCCAGACATGTCACATAAAGCTTACCGTTCATCATAGCCAACAGAACCTAGCCTCATTTCTATTACCATTCCACAGAAGCAAGGTCTTTGTCTGTAATGAGTCCACATTCCCTAAGCCCTACAGTAACCACACAATCACTTGTGTCAACAAAAGGGAAATCCATTTCATCAGGACGTCCAGTCAGTGCTTCATTACCATACACGAGGGCAACAACTGTGCAGCCACGTCGCCCCTGAGAGCTGCTGCTGATTGCTGGAGTTCAGTGCATTTGCTGAGAGAGTATTTTCATTATTACTGTACAATAGATAGAGCATGTTGAATTAAAACACCATCACAGGTCAGTTCATCACAATGACATGTTGCATCATAACTGTTCTTCACCACCATAACATGTAACAGTGTTTTTCAGAGTTGAGTAAAGACAGTAAAAAATTGCTGTGCAACAGAAAAAGTAAGATTATTTTCTCTGTTTCTCTAACTCATCTTAATCTCAGCCAGCAATGTAGACCTTTATAAGACATGATAAGATCAAGGATCATTTAGTTCCCGTTTCCCTCTGTATGTAGAAATAAAACCACTGACTGTCAGCATGTTTTCTCTGGGACAGTCTCATTTCTATTAGTAAGCATTCAGCAGTGTTCTTTAAGGTCAGGGCCATTACGGTTAAGAGCTTTTTGTCATTGTCAACCAGCTGATTATTTCCCAAAAAAACAAATTGTCTTCTCACATTTATTGTATTTTTTGTAAGGTTTTAAAAGTCATGTCTGAATTAATACCTTATTTGTTTCAATCTAGAAAAGGCTGCTGTTGATATGAACCAGGTTCATTACAGCAGATGGAGAAGGTCACTCTGATAGCACCTAAAGGTGATTTTCTAAGATAATGTGTATGTTTTGTTGTTCAGCATTGCTAGTACTGCTATAAAACATAATTTGGGTAGGAACAGTCTAAAAATATTCAGAGTCTATAGACTTCTCTGGCACAATGGGCTTCACATTTTAACACACTGCTGATGGCTGACATCATATTATGTCAAGCAGCAGACACTTACAGTATGTCAAGTTTAATGTTTATTTTAAGGTCCAGTTAGAAATTGGTACACAGAATAGCATATCTTTTAGGAGGCTCAAAAAGATTAAGGGTTGCGTAATGTTTAAAATTACAGCCACTATGTTTAATATAAGAACAAAGTAAATGCAAAATACAACTCTTGCAATAGTTAGAATTTCAGTCAATGTTTATATTATTTATTGGTTATCTATCATTTAGGCACAGCTTATTACAGGAACATGTATTTCAATAGGCATTTTGATATATCTATGATTTACAATATATATTAAAAAGGTTATTTTCAGAAGAGAAGGTCTAACTTGTTTCTCACTGTATTTTTTAGAAGGATTATGCTGTAAGGACAGTAAGTAAAATATCAAAAATACTTGCAGCAAAATTAAAAACACACACGAAGAATGTTTTTGAAAGAATAACACCAGAAAAAAAAGCCTTCCAGTGGTAGTAGTTCCAGTTGTAGTAGTGGTTATGAAAAGCATTCAGCTTACCCTTTTCCTGATTCTGCTAATAAAAGATTTGGATTATACATGCAGCTGTTTAAGGTAAACATCTGTCTGATGACAAGAATAAAAGTAGGAACTGATACAAGACAGCCTGCAGGTGACAGCTGATAACCTCTTCTGTCTATGTGTGACCATAATCACGGTGTGACTAATTATGTTTTACAGTTTAGCAACAAAATTACCTGCAACACAAAATATAATACTTTAGATGAACACTGAACTGTTAATTAGGTCTAAAAATAATGAAAGACAAGATACACTGTTGCTAACCAAACATTTAGCTAAATTTAGGTTTACGGGGATGATAAATTCAAGGATTTGAGAAAGTAAGTACTAACATTGCCATGAGACTTTCCAGTTAACCACATCATCTGATGATTTCTGAGCATCATGACTGTTGTTACCAACACTGTAGAAATGAGTACTTCAGGCTAACTCTTTTCTCTGACAGATATCTTTTGTAGTTTAGCAGTAAAATGGCTACACACAAACCTTCACCTTAGAGAGACGCATGAATAAACTTCTGCAAATGTAACAGTGCTGCATTTCTTTTAACTTTTAAAACCAGGAGAGGAACATTGTTACTTAAAAATGCATTCAAAATGGCCAGTTGAGAGGCACTTTGATGAACACGGCCCCCTCACAAATATTGAATGAACTGCCCTGGGTTATAGGAATTGTATTCTCATTTAAAGCTACTCAGCAAACATCACAGTCTTTTATTTGAGCTGCTTATAGGACCTGTTATATGGAGTTATGTTTCTGTTTAGCAAACAGAGGAATAGTAGGGAGGACACAATTTCACATCTCCATTAGGCACTGATGTTCTAGGTGCATTTTTGACAGAGACTTAGTCACAGCAACGCTGCATTGGATTATTTTATTTCTGCTACACCACGACCACATACTCTGGACAGCACGAATTCATTTTAACCACTGCATCCCCTCTGAAGAAATAAGGACTGTTTAAGCATAAAATTATCAAATGGAGTGTCTAGCGAAAAAAAATGACATCCCTCACAGAAACTACCCTCGCCAAAATGTGTGCTTTATATTCCGTTACTTACTTGTGACATTATGTTGCTCATTACCTGCGCCATTACCATTACCTAGCCATTATACATAGGAAGCCATTATAGAAAACCTTGCCACTGCAGGCCTGTAACCAAGTAGCTCATCAGTATTTCTGCTAAGGTGCACACTTTTCTAGGCTCTCAGTGTACACGGCTTGCATTTGTTTGCTTCCGCAAAGGTTTATAGTATTCGCAGGAGTCGAGACTAACTGAAAATAAAATGAGGAAACTGAGGAAAACATGGGGAGAACAGAAGCAGGGAGAATGAACTGGTGTTCAAAGAGGGGTATTGTGAAGACCAGTGAATCGGCAGCTGACGACCGTGCATGGCACGCTGCCTGGGGATTGTGCAGAGAAACAGTCAACAGTCGGGGGTTGATTTCTCCAACCCTCTCCTTTCACCCGTGCTTCACACTGCCAGGAAAGAGCGAGTCTCACCCAGCATCTCCCCACATTCCCTTACAGGATAAAAAGAACTCACTTCCTCCTTTGTGCATACACAACTGCACACATGCAGTATCTCCACATCTCCAACACAGCTAAAAAAGAAGTGCACAGCCGCACTCTCACTTCTTCTATGCTAATACAGTGTAACATCTAAAAACCTTGACTGAGCTCTAAAATCAGGATCTGTTTTATTTTCTTCCAAAATGTGTTTCAATTTCCAAAAACAGCACAATATTGGACATTTTTCTGGGTTAATGGAGGAGCAGATGCTCAAAATCGGTAAGATGTCTTAGAATTTCCAGTTGTCACCTCAAACAGTTCTAAAGAAACATCTGTGAAGGGGAAGCAGAAAAGGGGGATTTATCCATCTGAAATGCAACACCAGCCCAGCCATATCACTTCTCCAACTTACTCTGCTATCAGAGATGTCAGCGATACTTAGGTGGAGCCACAGTGCCCCCTACAGGTCTATAGATACACAGAGCACTGGACCTATTCTTCTGTTGGTCTGTTTGCGGTGTTATCTATTAAATGAAAGCTATAACTGGTACATAGAGGTTGAGAACATGTTATTCATCTGCTTTCAAGAATTGTACCTGTACCACAGACAGACAGACACACACACACACACACACACACACACACACACACACACACACACGTACAGGCAGGCCTTCTCATACTGTGGGCACAGAGCTAGAACATGAGTCATGTTGCAACCCTCATCTATAAGTATCTACAATGAAAACATAATGTTGTTATGTGTTTAAAAAAAAAAGATTTGTTTTTGTGCCATTAAAATACTTCTGAGTTAAAATGTTCCTCACTGAATAAAAACAATGCTCATATTTGTTTTTTACTACTTATTTCCATTTCCTTGTTCTGTAAATGACCTCTACAGTAATTACTTTTATCAAAGATCCTCAACTTGTGTGAAACAAAGGAAAAAAGAAACAGAAGGTGGTGAGAGACTCCTTCCCCATGTTCCCATCTGAATACCCCCTCTCAATTACTTACAGGCCTGATGGATGAGATCTGGCGTGTGTGCAGCATAAGGCAGGGTGTTTTGAAATGTTTGTTTCAGGGCAGGGAGGAGGTGAGAAGAAGGAGCTAGGAAGAAAAACAGGGATGCAAACAGAGACTTTCTGACCTTGACAACGATTAACTTAAGTTCTCCGTCTACTGGGGAGACAAGTGAGGACCTGACCTGAATGATGGGCCTCTTCATGAGCACTGGCAACTGTCTCCAAAGACACAAAGCCAGGTGCATGGCCTAAACACCACTCTGTGTTAGTGAATGTTTGCAAGTGTGAGTGTTTGTGTTAGAGAGAGAGAGAAGGTGGTGTTAGTTGGGTCACAAAATGCGCGACTGGGAAGGACGGGGAGGCTCATTCCCCAAAACACTTAATATGGTCATAGACCATTAGCAGTTCAAGCAAAGGGAGACATTTCTCTAAGTACCAGCCAGATACACACTGACAGCGCAGATTCCCATGATTACTTTCCATTAGCCACACCTCGTGAAAAATTATTTCTATCTGGCCATGTTGGCACCTCGTAGACCACAGAGATTAGGTAAACAACGTTGACGTTGACCAAACACTGAGGCGAGCTGCAAGGCTGTTCACAATCTGGACACTGGGAGGGGAGAAATGGAGCTGAAGTCGGAAGGAGGGGAAGCTCACCAGCTGGTTTGTCACCTCAGTTCACATTTACACCCTGATGGCAGGGAAAACCCAGGCCTTGTGCTGTATCTCTCTCAGAGCTGATACGATTAACTGGACCTTTTAGTGCAGGACCCAATGCAACCCATTCACCGGAGTCATTTCACTGTTCAACAGAGCAGCAAGCTCTCTCAGCCAGGGGCATTGATTTTCATTCTTGGTGTGGCAGTGCAACAATCACAAGTTTGCTCAAGAAGTTACCAGTCCTCTGTCATGGTTTCTAATGTACTGTGTGTGTGTGTGTGTGTGTGTGTGTGTGTGTGTGTGTGTGTGTGTGTGTGTGTGTGTGTGTGTGTGTGTGTTGGTGTTTGGACTTCCATGTATACGCAACTGGCACTGGAGTGAAAGATGGAACAGAGAGAGTGAGAGACCCTGAATTGCAGTCATAATGCTGGGAGCATGGCTGCATCACTCAGGGAGGTTATGGCACAGGGTGTGAATCTGCAGAGAGACAGATAGACCCGTCGAGCCAGACTCTCCGAGGGCTGAGTGTGTTGTGCAGCACACCCATGACCTGACAGAAAATCTAATGAAGTGACAAGATCTCCAAACAGTAGGAAGCCACACCAAAAGCCATAGGTTTTATCAATCACTAAGGGAAATGGAAAAATAAAAAAGAAAATTGTAAATTTGACATCATTATTTGGCATGTCATGCCACAGTCTGGTGTATTGTTGAGACATCCTATTTAGCAACAGCTAAAAATAAATGTCCCCATTCCATAACAGTAATGAAGTGTCCTAACAACATTTTAGACAGATGCGGTAAAATAAGGATTTGGACAGCAAATCAATTTCACAGAAGAGTATTGGCTTTCACAAAATAGAAAAGGAGAATATGTTGTCATATATTACAACTAGACCTTTAAAAGAACCCTAAAGTTGGGAGGAGCGACAATGAAAAAGTCTGTCTTTTTAGAGTCTGTCTATAGACCGAGAGCTCAGTGAGAGAATAAAAATGCCACATCTACTCCTCATTCTGGAAAGCCTTGTGCTTTGCAGGCTAAAATATTACCAGAGCACTCAGAGAGTCATTCCCTAATAAATAAGGCAGTGCTCTCCATTAAGGCTTGTGTCTCAGAGAAGCATATAATATTCTCTGGACATTACACACCATTATCCTGCACTGTTGCTGTGCTGCCACAACTACTGAGGCTTTCAATAAACGGGGAAGGATGAACCACAACCACTATGTGCTTCCCCCACCCTTAAAAGAAAGTAACCCTCAGAGATGCAAAAAAAGAGTTTTCTGCCTTCAATAGAAAATCTGCTACTTTGCTAATAATATGCAGCTCAGTTTGGATTTTTTTGGCTGCATGTAGCCACTCTTTTGCATAACACATGAATAATGTTGGATGATTCGTATCTCGCACCCTTATTTGTTCTTCAAATTTTATCTCAAATAATCCAATAACAAAGTCCATGCCTTTAAATCATATTTAAATAAGTGATCTAGAACCCATTTTTGTTTTCTTTAACTCTCACCAGCATTACATATGCAGCCTTGAGTCCATCAGTTGGCTAACAAACTGGTCAGGGTTTAATTCTGAGTTTAATGATAAATGACATTGACTACACAACGTGAAAAACCATTGCAATTCTACATATTACCTTGCTCAGACCACAGAGTACCACTGTATTCTATTCAGTACCAGGGCCAGGGCACATAGCCTGCTGTACTGTACATTACGCATGAATGACCATAAAGGTAAACAATGCTGCCAGTGTGCCAAACAGCCCCACAGGAAAACAATGTCTGAATGGACTGCATATCAAAAAACATATAAAAGTCAATCTCCACTGGATCGTGGTATTCTGCCCTCCGAGGGTCACTGCTCTCATCAAACCTGTGATGACTGCAGTACGAGCAGCTCCATACAACTGAATACCAATTGCCTTTCTTGCACTCATCTCAACCCCTTCAGGTTCTTTATAGCGTTCATAACCAGATTCCCTGTGCACACTAAATTGGCTCCTGTAAAAAATGATCTAATACAGAAAGATGGGAAAGGTTTACAGCGGGTAATGGATTAGGAGTCAACCCCTGTGCATAATTACCACAGGCATCATGATAAGCGAAGTCCTCTCCACTTGGCACAGCTATCTTTACGACCTCGTTTTGATCTGAGAGGGATGGTGACACTCACATGAACTCCATGCACAAAGACTAGGAAAAAATGGAAGGCATGATCTTGAGGTTTCCAAGTAAAAGAAACCGTAACAGCGTGTGTTAAATGTAAAACTCAGTTTGAGTGTTCTTTCGACTTTTAGGCAACCCTGCAATTTTCTATGAAAGATCCTTTTGTTAACTGTGACAGTCCAAAAGGTATATGTCAAAGACATAGGCTACTAGAGGACCAGGGAAATTGTTGGATATTTGTCAGACTTACTGAACAATGCAGGATTGTCACTTGCTTACTGAATGTACTACATCTATTGTACAAAAGAGGAAAATGCATCCTGTACAAGAGTCTGGGCAGCAAGTCTTCCACACTCAGGGAATCAATACCCAGAACAAAACAGTCTGCACTGCTAAAATTCAATCTAGACAGTGTGCTCAGTAAAAAAAAAAGACATCCACTGAGAGGTGTGTCATATATGTGCCCCCCTGTCACTTTTCATCCTTTAAAAACAGTGGGAAGAGGGTTACAGGGAGTGTGAGTGTGGGTCTAACAACATTATTAATGCAGAGTGGTGGCAGACCAAGGCAGGCTCATTCTAATGAGTAGGCTGAGTTGGGCCATCTGCCAGGGCTGGATGCTGCAGCCCAAGCCACCTTGTCATGATGTGGCCATCCTGCCCTCCACCCCTGCAGTTTACCAATTGTCACCACAGCCCCTCCTGTCCTGAGCTCTCCAGGCTCTTACCCAGGTGACAGTTTGAGCACCTTCTGTTCAACCCCCAGCCAAACAGAATTAAGGAAGAATTAAAAACTCAATGAGCCTAATAATTAAACTTTAATGGGGGACATAAAGCAACTTGACACCCTCTAAAAGCTATAGGCAGCCACCATAACAGTTGTGCTAAGCTGGCCTGTGTCCCCTAAAATTACAGACATTTCTCCTTTGCAACCAACATATTGCGTCTGTCAGGACAAAACCTTGTTGCACAACTTTTGTGTCTTTGGTTTCTAAAATATATTCAAAATGCGTGTGTGATAAAATAAAAACAACATGTCAGCTACAAACAAGCTAAAAACTCTACAGCCTTACTTACTTCTTAAAAAGCTGACATTTTGGAGTCATTCTTCATGCCCAAGAGCTACAGTTAAAGGGATACTTTGATGATTTTCAACCAGCTTTGTATCATAACAATGTGGGTAGTATGTGTAAATGAACTGTAATTTACTTCCCTCGATCTTACCAGTCCCCAAAATGCCCTGCTTATGTCTCACCTAAAATCTGCTGGATGACATGATTTTCGTCTCTTGAGCTGTTGCTCTAACTAGAGCTAGAAGATTGCACTTCTGCATTAAGACACAAAGAGTATAGAAGCAGATCAACAGAGAGAGCTGCTCCTCTCTCTCTTTCTCTCTGTTTGTCTGCATTACTAGAGTTTGTGAACAGGAAGTGGGCGCCATATTGTTTCCTTCATTGTGAAAATGCAGGCTGGAAAGAATGAGATCAAACAGTAAAACTGAGCAGTGCTGATCAAATATAAACCAAGATCATGTAACAGCAGTGCCTAATTTCTTGTCTTCAAAAACATACTGTTTAACTGTAATACAAGATCGTTTATTACCAACCGGCCACCATATTGTTTCTAGCTGGGAAACTTGCATCACGTCACCCACCAGCAGGAGCATTTGATTGCTTTGGTACAGCATAGTGCATTTTGGTAGTTGGTTTACTACCTCTTGAGCAAAAGCAAATGCCACAGCCTTTTTCCTGTTTTCTATAGTTATGCAGCACCAATTTTACGAGTATTTTTGTCCTTTTTACTGCATAGACAGCCCAGTTTTATGAAAAGACCATCTTTCCAGCACTGGCATACTTCTTTAATGCATTTAGAATACAATAACCCTAATGCAGTATTAAAGATAAGAAATCAGGAGTTTGGTTGTATGAAATTATGATCTGTGCCATGATACAGGACCAAAAGTTCAATATTTTGGTATAAATGACAGTATCAATACTACATCCTTACGCTGAATTGCCTTGCTTCACTGTGGAAACATTCAGTTTTCACTGTACAAGCAGGTGCGCCAGCACAGGGTTACACTGAGAGCCTGCTCCTGGGGTTGTACTTCAGTTCATGTCCACTGAACACACAAAAGGATACAATAAGCAGCCTAAATATGTAAAGAGTGGAAAACGTATTCCTTTGTTAAATTTTACATAGCAACCTCAGCATTCACCTACAATTTGCATAATTAGCACTTTATGTTTGACTCGTGAAAAAAAAGACATTCTGACAGTTTATTAAACGTTAGGCTGAAACTTTCTCGGTGCTCAAAAAGTCCCACACTTCATAGACAGCAGTCTACTGGTGCCAACACTGAATGAAAAACAGCATGAGAAAATGGAAGTACTGCAGGCTAGAGATTGGAAGCACTGAATAGATGAGAGGCAAAGATCTTATCAAACTACGTTGCTCAACATCCGCAATGTTTGTTCACATGGAGCTCAGAACGGTGTTAGTCACTTAGATTTGGACAGCAGCCACCACAGCCAGAGCATGTCCAGCCTATTCAACTAATGAACAGTTTGGACCCATTATTTATATCGTCATACCGTAAAATCAAAGTCTTTTGTTACAGATGAGAAAAAACACATAGTCTGGAATATTCCATTCACATTCAAATTTACATTCACAACATACTACTGTTGTTGTGCGGAGCTGTCATAGATGGTGAACAAAACTGGGCAGCAAAGTCCATCACTATATGTTCTTATCAGTCCAACCACCTGTACAAAGACAACTGGTCCTGCAGTATGAATAGAGTAGCAGTGGGCCAACTGCTGAGACCTTCTGGAAATTATAAAAGGCCTCAGCAATTCCTTCAACCTTTCAGACCCTCTGACAGCCTGCTAAACAGAATGAATTACCTCCTGGCCAGCATGTAGCTCAATCAGAGCCTGGACGTCTGGCAGCATTAACTGCTGAAGTAAACTGCCTGCCTTTGCTACAATTGTACTCAACAGTTCAAAACAAAAGTGTGCAGTGCTCACTCCTGAATCTCATTCCCATTCTCTTGCACTATATTTTCTGTTCACTTAATAAAAACACTGTTCACCTTATCCACTGCCTTAACCTTGATTTGTTGAAGATACTGACTGTAAAAAACATATTGGCCTCAAAATGGGGTAAAAATGCAATCAAAGAGGGTTTAATGAGTCTATACTATAACAAGTATACATAATGTACAGAATGTGACCTCAGTGACTTTTACCTTAAATAAAATACAAATCCAGACCTAATATCTATCTTCATAGAGTTTAGATATATCTAAATAGCATACAACAATGCCATTCAGACATGGAGCAGTTATCACAAAACTCAGTACAAACAACAAACTACCTAAATAGCCTAATACCAGCTACAAGGGCTACATTTGCAAAGGTCAAAATGTCGATAAAGCAAGACAATTGCCATGACATTTAGGTGTGTGTCAGGTGTCTGTGTACTAAACCTCATATTTGTCTTTTACACGATGCTGACGATGATTCAGAATGTCATGTCACCCTATCCTCATCAGGCTGGGTATTTACATAATAGATTAAATTCATTAGCCTTATCCAACAGAGCAGTCTGTTTTTCACATCTATTAATCTCGCATAAATTATAGAGTATTAATTTCACACAAGATGCACACTGCTTAGTAGACTGTTATGTGTGTATGTGTGTGTGTGTGTGTGTTTGCAAATACCGCATGAGAAAGGAAAGTTATGAAACACAATTGCAGAAAGACAAAGCAGACCATGCTATACAGCTATGGTTTGGGACTATCAAGTCTATAGCTGCAAAATGGTCCTAAGCAACAGCTGCAGCAGCAACAGGTAAAGCAATCTTTTAGCACCTCTGACTATGTGTGTAGGTTGTGAGCAGACTGCAGAAAATTACATAACAGTAGCACAAATCTCTGAAAAAGGCATTTCTGCTAACCTTCTCAGTTTCTACATCCTCTCTTTCACTCATTATAACTATTCTTTACCCAACAGCAGCATTGGATATGTGACCACTATTTATTACAGCACACACATGCCACATTCATGACAAACGAGATGAATATAACTTCTAACAAAACCAGAATTAATTTTGTCATTAACCTTGTGTTTAACTGGCACAAGGCAGGACAAATCACTGGAATTGCAAAAAAAGAGTTGAGTAAGTAAAGGTGAGAAAATAATCTCGTCACTGTATTTTAGCCTTGAAAAGTCAGACAAACGTGAGCCGATGTCCATTTTAACATTTGCCTCAATCACACTCATCACTTGTACAATGTCTTAAGAACAGCACTTTCTGAATCTTAACAGCAGAGGGCAGCCAAGGACAATTTAACAGCCGAGCTGCCTACGAGCAGCAAACACCATCCAACAGTTACCAAAGGTCAAGGGGCAGATCCTTACCAGCATTGACTATGGCATCCACCTCCAAGACGGTAATATCTCCTTTGTAGAGGGATACTTTATCACTCAGCCCTCCTCCACCCGTCAGCTCCTTCCCTTCCTCCTTGTCATTGGCTGAAATAAAAAAGATAACTTCAACTTGTTGCAGTCATTCAAAAACTAACATGAAAATATAGAGCTGTCACTCAATAAATGCACCTATTATTTGTTCCTTTGAATAAACACACAGCAGGTTCATGATTGGCTCTCAAATGTACATGAAAAGACAATAACTTCAGTTAAATGTGATGATGTTGATGGAGAAAAATACTCAATTCATCCAATATTCCAGTTTCCTGTACAGCAATAAGTCACAGAAATTCATTTGAAAAACAATAAAAATATTGCCAGTAGCACACATGGTATTCTGGCTGTATATGTCCAAAGATAAGCGTATTCTGGAAAGAAGTATTTGATGCCCTGTAAGAGTTCTTTTAAACAGAATATTCCACAAGATCCCACTGCGACACTACTGGGAGTAATAACTAAGGATGCATAATATTTTTATTTTTGCCAATATCTGATATTTTCCAGCTCATTTTGGCTGATTGCATATGTCATTACCAAATTAATGCACCTTTATTTTTCATCTAATTGCAGAAATGACCTCTCCTAATGTCACTCCTGGAATTAACATAATGTTATGCCTGCTCTTATAGTGATAACCCAGTGGCAGACATAAATTACAATGCTTTTCAAAATATACACATTCACTGGGCAAACTATAAAAACTACTTCAACTTAGGTTACATGTAAAACATGCCATATTTATTTTTATGTAACATTTTTAAACAAAACTACAGAATTCATGCTATTTTAAACAGGCTTGGATGATGCTTACCTTATTTACCTTATATACCACATTTGTAAATTTGTATTGGCTTTGGCAATATTGTTAATCTACAGTCATGCCAATTAAGCTTATTAAATTGAAATTGAATTGAATTGAGAGACAAAAGGCAGTAAAGAAGGAGAAACAAAGACAAAGAGAGAGAGATAGGAGTGGATATTTATACCTTTTTATTGTGTGAAATTCTAAATATTGTACTAGTGTTGATTAAAATGAAATAAAATTACTTTAAGATACAAGAAAGTAGACAATAATGTACTTATTGTACTATTAAGATCCAGAGAGTGTTCAACATGGATACTGTGAATTTGATTTAGAATTTACATACTCTTGAATAGTCCTTTGTATACGTTTCTTGTTTCATATTGTGAAAAAAATCTAATTATATGATGCAATGTGTGGTAAGCCAGGCAAGTTTAGCCATGACTATTTTGTAGCACGTACCTCCTCTAAGAGTTGAGCCAAGAAATGCTAATAACCAAGGAGCTGTGAATCAGCAGTTCTGTTTGTTTCATACTGGTTCTTAAGGAAAACACAGCAGCTAAGCACCCCCCAAACTACCATAAAAAGTTATTATACCTTGTTTAATTTAATGTAGAGAAAAATGCCACAGCAGATGTGTGCACATCTCCAAGCACTCCTAAACAGGTTGTCATTGTTCCTCACATCACTGAACATATATTGTAGTCTGTGTTGGTTTTATATCAGTGTCAGACAAACTGCTACCACCATAAACTACTCTCTGTTTTAAAGCTCTTGTAAGCTTCTCAATGTTGAACTCCCTCATACTTCTTTATACATGACCTACCTGAATCAGAGTACTAATTTTCTATGTTTGCCAACTACACTGACAACTGCATGTAAGTCTGTCAATTATTTCTCTTCTATTTGTTACTTAAATGCTACCTTTACTTATGTATTCATTATCCGGAACAGCTAGTCCTGTTAGGGTCATGGCTGGAGCCTATCGCAGCTGACACTGGGCAAGAGGCGGTGTACACCCTGGATAGGTCACCAGGCTATCACAGGGCTGACACATTGAGACAGACAACTATTAACGCTCACACTCACACCTACGGCCAATTTAAAGCAACCAATTAACTGCATGTCTTTGGACTGAGGGAGAAAGCTGGAGAACCCAGAGAAAACCCACGTTGACACGGGTAGAACATGCAAATTCTACACAGAAGGACCCCAGCCAGCAGGCAGGTTCAAACCCTGAACCATTGTGCTATAAGGCAATAGTGCTAACAAATGCACCACCATGCCAACCCTACCTTTATTCATTCTATACTAAATTGCTTTATTTATATTAAAACATGTTACTCAAAGACAGTGATATGTAGAAGTCCTGCAGAATCTCGTGCCAAAACATGCTGCTACTTGAAAAAAATGCAAACCACTACTCTGAATCTAAATGAGATTTGCTCATTGTTTTCAAGAACAAACCTGTAATACTGATATAGCACAAGCCCTGATTGTATTTGTTTTTAGGGTGGGTATTGCAAAAGTACACACGACATACATTTAATAAGAGTAACATCATTAGTTCTAATTTACTGTGACTATTCAAGAACACTGTGTTTGAAACTAATTTATCCCAACATACTATAGCCTGCAAGTCTTTGGTCTTCATTGGTTTGTGACTGTTTTACTGTCCTAAAGCTCTGTTACTGTTGGCTTACAAGTGACCAGAGCTTTCATATAGAACTGTATAATATAATACTGCATGTTGTTCTGGGTTTGCTTTATTTATTTTTGTCACTGTGTTAAGACTTTCTTTGACACATAACCCCATTTTAAAAATACTTGCCTTTAATTAAACTCGAGGCTATGTTCTCAAAGAAATTAAATAGCAACAGAGGCTTGGTAAACAACAAGACCTGTCAGATTTTTTAATTGTTTTATCACTATTAGCAAACTTTTTCCCTCTTCTAAACCACATTTTTTTAAAGTTTACTTTGACATGTGGCCTACGTCTTTTTCATTATGGAAGGGCATCACTTGCTGAGAAATCCTGTCAAAGATGTTTTATTGTTTATGTTGCCTATCAAGCAAAGTTTACCATCTTAATTTTTGTTTTAACATTGGCAAAAAAAGATTTGGGGAAAAAATAATTCGATATTTTACACTGAATGTTTAGTAAAATACACTAAAACCTAACTTTAGAAAATTATTACAAATATCATCCAGCACCAGCATATGTAAAAATACATGTTCAGCACATATATGTAGAGAATTACAGTGCTTTCTCTCTAATTTCATACAATACCATTCAAAAGCATGAAATAACCTGTCATATTGATGATGTTCTTCTTTCCTTCAATAATGGCTATTCTAACAGAGGTTTAAAACCTTACAATTCAGACAATAAACGTGTTATTCACATTTCAAATAGTTTTGGCCCCAGAAGGAGCATAATTAAATTATTAAAACTTCTATTTAGTTGATGTGTTGCAGTGTTGCATAACAGGGGAGAAAAGTGTAATAACCACTCCCTCCAAATACCCTTCAGTTGTAAATTTGTTTTCCAGTCCTGATAATTGTAAATGGCCCTCGATCATTACTGAACCACAGCAGTGCAATTAGGTTCAAAACATTTAGTCTGTCCGTTTTTCTTTGGGCCGTCTGCAGTTCACTCAGTGGTTCAATTGCATGGGTTTAAACTGTGATTTGTCAGTCCATAGTATGCTCAGCTGATATTTCCTGATCTAATTTCAGTGCTAACCTGTGACTAACGCTGTATTTCTATTTTGAGTTTTAAGAATACCTTTGCTAGAGCAACACACCTGCAGCATTATTTTGCACTTGACACTAAAACAGGAACCTGTTCCTATTTAAATCTGCAAACATCTTGATGCTAAGCTAGCAATTTCTTTGACCAACGACAAGTGATTTTTTAAATGATTTTATTTTACTGCTGCTACAGAGCATTACTTTTTTTGGCAAACCCTTTATACAAAATAACATCTATTCGTAAAGAGGGCTTTCTACAACCTAAAGCATGAAAGCTTGTTTAAAAAATAAAAAGTGGTCCTCTCAGCTATTTGACTGTACTGAATCAAATTTTTGTGGCAGGTGATTTTTTGGCTAAACCTTTAAGGGTATTTTAAGTGAGCTGAAATACCCTTAAAGGTTTAGCCAAAAAAAATCTCCTGCCACAAAAACTTTAAGGGCATTTTAAGTGAGGCGAAATGCAAAAGAGGGGACCTATTATGCTCTTCCTCATTTTATGTCATTACAATGTCAGATGTTCATATTAAACATGGCCAAATTTTACATAATGAGATAAACATATATAAAAGTAATCCCTGTGAGCAAAAATCCAAGGCTTCAGAGCGCCCTGAATGTACCGTTTCCAACTGTTTTTCTTTTTCTACTTTTGAGACAAGCTGATGCCAGGTCATGATGGATTTCTTTATATGGTCATCTACTCAGGCATGTTATTGCAAGGGTTTACATTACATAGACTACAATGCTACATGAAGCGACATGCTAACATTGGGCAAATAAATCTTGGTTGCCAGTGAACCATGTCGGGTTGCGAAGAATTTGGTTTAGAAACTTTAACTGGTGACTTTTTTTTAAAGTCAATGGTGCCACTATACTTTATTACAGTCATTCCTGGCTGCAAGTACTCTGCTACCTGTAGCTGCATGCTAACATCAGGGAAACATGCACGGCCCGATCTCACATCTAGCACCTAGTGGCTCACAGCACACCGCAACTGTCATTGTTATTTTGAGACTGATGTCAGCTGTTATTTTCACAGTCAGCCCCCACTTTCTGTAAGTAGCAAATGTACTTGGCCTATCCACTTGCTCATGTGTGTTGGTCATGGTGCATGGTTATTTTGAGGCAGCAGAAAGTGATTGCAACATTGATTAACAAAACCTGGTCTAAAGTCAGAATGGCACAGAGTTTTCTGCTATTTAAAGGATGCATTATTGAGATAGTAAGATGTGTCTACATAGGTGAGTTCACAATGCGCACACTTTGCATACACTCTGCTTGTTCCACCAGCAGGAAGAGCAAATGGGTTGTGGGTGGGATGAAAAATACCTCAATAATGAGGAAGATAATTTAATTGCATTCTCTAAAATGTGAACATAGCAGAGAGCAGAGCAGAGCTGCCATCCAACTCCTCATTATGAGAGAAGCTGTACGCATTTACGCACAAGGAGTAGTGAAATCTCATTGATTATTTCAGAAGCTAAAATTTTTGTTCTGATTCCTTTGTCAAGTTTATAACAACAGGTTTAAGTTTTCCTGCTTAAATGTCCCACAACATTTGCTGCAGTGACATTACTGCGCTTACTGCATTACTGTCAGCAGAAAACCTCTCGCTTCCCCAATTTGCTGAATCCACTACGTAAATAATGGTGCGCCAGGTGCAGGCACACCTGGATTTTGAAGGGAGTTGGAAATGACACTCTCATTGGTTGAATTCACGTTACACCCAAAACACACCTATGATTAAACAGTGGACTAAATACAACCCCCTTTACCCCTTGCATGTCCAACTTGCTAATGCACTTGGGCCACACACTTTGTGCCCAGATTATGCACCATTTAATCACCAAAAGTGGAACTGGACACTCCCTAAATGCACTTGTACCACACACATAAGACCATGCACTAAAGATCATTTAAACAGAACTTTAAGTTCATTGCAGATGTTGTTTATTTCATTGTTCATTTTGGATCATATTCCTGCTGGAACAGGTCGTGTTGTGAAGATTTTGGTTTAGAAGCTTTTGCTGGTAATTTTCATGGTAAAAAAGTGTCTCTCTACTCTTTTACAGTCATTCCCTTGGCTGCAATTTTGGTGCAGAGACGCCGAGAGCACAGACCCAGAAGATCCTGAATCCTTGACCAATCAGAGCTGACTAGGCTTTTTTCGGGAGGGGGCCTTAATAATACAGGACCTAAAACTGAGCTTCTCAGACAGAGGGTAAATACAGGTGTTCCTGCACAGTATGGGGAAAATAAAGTATTTTTGAACATAAAAGCATCTAAACATGTAATGGTAGAAACCCAAAATACAAGCATGAACCTAAGATGAGCATAATAATAGGTCCCCTTTAAGACAAAACAGAAAAATCATTGAATGATCATTTCTCATCTGGGCTGTGCAAACAGTGCCATAATGTGTCAGTTTATCAGACACAGACAACTCATAGGGCATTCAGTGCCAATAAGCTGTTTTTCTTACGTCTATTTTCCTCTCTCCAGGTTGGGATCTTGTCCAGAGATATAAAATCTTGACGACGATACTCCTTGCGTCTCTCCTCTCGATCCAGACGGAGCAGTCTCTCTGTGGAGGAAAGACACCATACATTTAAGCAAGAAGAAAGCTGGTCCGGTTGAAAAATGCAATAGAAAAAAAAGGAAACAGATTCGGTGCTGGACAGACAGCTAATAACAAATGTGAAATTCAATTCCAATGAGAGCTACAAATCCCCCTAAATCTAAGTCTTTTCTTTTCTTAACTGTCTCCCAGTGTATTTCCTTTACTTTATCTGACCACCACCCATAGGACAGTTGCTGCCATCATCATCATCAGTCATGTGCCACTCCTCATTGCTCCAGCTCCACACCTCCCTGGCTCTCTAGATTAACTCGATGAAAAATGTTTTCTTCAGTAAAGTGATATTTAATAATGTGATCCTGCTTCAGGCATCAAAATCCCCTTTAGGCTTGTCCGGTCGAAGTGCAGGATAAGCAGTGAAAAAGTCCCCCTGGAGCTGGTAGCTAGCCCACTTTCTACCCGATCAGTGGTTTTCAGCCATGTGTCATGGCGACCCAAAACATGCAGGCTCTCGTTTTAATCAGACACCTCACCACCAGTTGATTTCACTCATTCGTCCCTCTTCTTCGGTTGTGGGTGTGTTAATTAGTAAAACTGGCTGTTGTGTGGCTTGGCTGGAATGAAATGTGCATACTATGGTGTCTCCATGACTCTCAGACGAGGAACATGTAATCCTGTTGCCCAAGCTTAATTGCACTCTGAGCTGTTTGTCTTACCTTGCTTGAGCTCTGTACTGCTCTGCCCATACAATAAGTCTTATGTGACTTTATTACCTATAGATTGCTATGAACTTAAATTACTTGAACTTTTAAACTTAGCCTGTGATGCATCTCCTGTACATGGAAAAACTTTCTTTGCCAAAACAAGGTACATTTACAATTTGTTGTTTTACAATTGTTGACGTATATTTCTCAATTCTGAGTCCACAAAACTCTTCACACACTCAGCACAACAGCAGTTAACATGGACTAAACTGTGGCTGACTTTTCATTGCTTTGACACAAAACACATTCAATGACCACATTTATTAAAATCCATAAACTGTTTTCTCACTCAAACTTAATCGTCATCAAAACTGTGCATTTACAGTCCATGTATACTAAATTACTGCTCTACTCCACTCTGCTACATTTTATCTACAAAGAAATTTGCAGAAATGCATGAACTCCAAATTGGGACATACAACACTCGAGCACCTATTGTCATTCCTTGATGACTTCTACGAAAGACTGCTAAGTGAGGAAAGGTAGTGAGTGATGCAGAATACAGAACATCATGTTACTGTATGCGACCGTGTGGCATTTCGCCATTCTCCCCCAGTCACAGAGGGGTTAACAGCCAATTCCAGGATGGTGTCACACTTAAGACTTAAGACTTAATTCCATCTTAGAATTAGAACGGTTATGACCAGCAGCCACATGATCAGATGTCCCTGATGGACGCAATGAATGCTGGATATCTGGACACATCTGCAGAAGATAATTTGCCAGGGATGGATCAGGCATGCAAAAATATTCTTTCCCAGGTGTATTAGAAGAGAGGACAGAAGGTGTGATGTTGATAAAGAACTGCCAAATGCAGAAGACAGGGTTGACTAGTGCTGTTGTATTTATTAATTAACAGCAGCTACACAAGTATGTGTAGTGATTATTAAGCTTGGGCGGCATCACAGTATTACAGTATACCTGGGTATTTAAATATCCCCTACAATTTTCAGTGCAGTCAAAAATACAGATGATCCTCTTTGGACTACACTCAAATCAAGAGGATGTACTGTATGTAGTGCACAGCATGCATCACGTCAGTCTCTACTGGTGGAACAGGCAGCTGAGTTGCCAAACATGGCAACTACGATTGGTGGGGATAATGTTGCAGGAGTGTAATTAGCCAGCCCACAACAGCCAGGGGGGGAATAACAGCATATTTTCACAATTATTTTAACCAAACCAGAGTTTGTCATTGCTGGGACAGTGGACTAACTAACTAGAGGACTGACTAAGACAGTTTTGGTAGAGGAGCTGTGGAGGAGCAAGGGGCTGAGTGACTTGAATTAGCTGAGGTGATGCCTTGCAGAAAGCCTGTCACTCAAAATGGTCCACTTTTAAATACATGTAACTTTACACCTTAATAAAATTTAAACGAGTGACTTGTATAAAAATTCACCCCCAGTACAGTGGTCACAAACGGGTAAATTAGCTATAGAGCCCAAAACTGTTTTTTGCATCAGGCTGTAAACACGTTATTTCTGAGTGCCGTTGGGCACTTTAACGTAGGTGTCTGTGGGGACTGACTTGCCTCTGGAGCCAGCCTCAAGTGGCCAGTAAAGGAACTGCAGTTTTGGCCCCAGAGGTTGCTGCTTGGTAAAAAGCCATTCTGGGTTAACTCTTATTATACATTTGCACTTTAATTTGACAAAATCTGACTTTACTTATAGTCGGTTGGTTGGAACATGTCAATGTGGTACATGTGAATGTGCATAGGTATTTTAACATTTCGACACATTAATGTAATGTATATCTTCCATGTTTTTCTTGTGGTTATTGCTGTTTGTAACTTTTTTATGCTGCTGTTTTGGCCAGGTCTCCCTTGTAAAAGAGAATGTTGATCTCAACGGGAGTAGCTTGGTTAAATATGGGTCGAATAAAATAAAACTAAATAAAAACTTCAGTTTCACTTTGTGCGCTTAGAATCACTCTATGCAGAAATGGCAAACAAATAAAGCCTACTGAAGAATGCTGCACCATTTCTGATGTATATTTTGCATACAGATAGCACAGGCCATTCAAATAAAAATGCCCTTCTTGTTGTGTTGGAATATTGGTTTATGTTAAACACATAAATAAATGCATAAGAGATTCTTCTAAGACAATAATCATAATACTGTAATGCTAATTATGGTTAGTTGTTTTTTTAAGTCATTGTGTAATGAGTGACAAAGTGTTACTGTTGGCAGACAAATGTTGTCAGTGTTCTGGTGCAAGAGTTGATTCTGAGATGTGCATGTGTAAGTGTCAGTGTTGCAATAGTGCATTTTAGATGTGAGATTAACCGTTGTGCTGAGCTGCATGGTGGTAAAAAGAGAACTATGCAAACAGTTTTGAAAAAGTGAACTCAGTATAGAGAAATGAGTTACCAGTTCTAAAAAAAACTATAAGCTACTACTAGTTACTTTAACTGCTGTGGGCAAGAAGTGTGAGTACTTTTTTTACTGGTTTGTTTGGTTTTCCAACAAATTGCAACATGATTGGCTGCTGACATTAGTACAGTACATCACACAGCTGCCGCTTGACCTTTGTAATGCTGTATCACTCTTGGGTCCTCACAGCTTGTGTCCTCATGTTCATCTCCACTGACTGCAAAAGAGCCTCAACTTGCTACAGACAACACTGGGCTGTTCTGCAAAACAAGCTTCACCCTAATTACATGCTTCACTGTGAAATCTTTGCCAAACCCCAGTGCGCAAAGTGTGGACTTTAGTCAATTAAAACATCCCCACTGTAAAACAACTTAAGCAAACTCGATGTGATATGACATTACACAAAAGCATCCTAATAGTTCACTATCTTAGGCTTGTTAAAACAAAATGTTACAGGCTTTTATGCTTTGCAAATAACACTACCCCACATCATAGGAACTTTGTACTATTTCTCAAAGAGACTATGAGTTATGAGACTTGCCCCTTACACAAATGACAGCCTAAAATATTGAGGCAGAAGGGGCTGACTTCATGTTGGTAAGAAATACAAAGATCCTTAGGTCATCTTTTGGCAACATCCAGCAGTAGGTCAGGTTTATATCAAAAGGTAGTTCTGCAGTGGGGGATATCCATTCTATCCCTCATGTATTTTCTCTCCCTCTTGCCCACTCCTGTCATTCCCAAGGCTGCTTTTATTCTACATGGATGAATAAAAAGGCAGTTCTGAGGTTGAACACAGCAAAGCTCTCTGGACCACACTAAAGCGCTTCGTCACTCTGCTGAACTTATAGTTGTTGAAGAATCCCGCAGCTTAGTTTAGATGCCATGAGAACAGGATGGGTTTGGAATTTGCTTTATTAAATATGAGTTACAAGACTGTGTTACCAGAGCGGCAGCATAACTGATGCTAAGTGCCGTATGATTTTTCTGTACTTGATGAGCTCTGAATGGAAAGGCCAGTCACTCATCACAACCCTGAACCAAATTCTAGTGATAACAAAACGAAAGGAGATGTGACTGCCTGTCACATAACATCTCATTTTATGTAGTGTTTTAAATACTATTCATATTACTGTTTCACGTTCAGTTTCTTTAAGAAAGTTCCCCAACTTCAGAATAGTCTGCATCCTGACACAACTCTGCACGTTATTTTAAAATAAGGCTGATTTTGCTGACACAACTTACAATAATTTATCTTTGTTGGTACAACATTTCACCCAGCCTACAGATTAGCCCTGAGTCACACTACTATTTGAAAAATAATCACATTAAATTCCTTAAGTTTCAGAATTTATTTCACATTTTGACTTGCCTTGATCTCCTCTTAACGCAATTTGAGCTAGAGGGGTGTATGCTCAGAATGTGAAATCTGATTTACTTTGATGTTCATTCCATTGCTACCACCTGCTCAAACTGGAAATGGCTGGCTAAGATTAATTATTACCTTTGCTCAGAGAATTTAAATGACCATTATGAAAAAAATTTCCCATACACTCCAAAAAATTAGTTGTGATTTAATGGGCTTGATGGCGAGACACTGACTGAACTGCAGTATATCACAATAAAAACTAGCGAGCAGAAAATTCAAATCAATGACTCGCAAACAATATCAAGACTCCTTATAAACAATTTTCATTTCAATTATTAACTGAGGCCACATCCATGATGAAATTTGTCTGAACCAGTTGTCCATGTCGGCCAATGTGATATCAGAGTGTCTACCAGTATCAGAAACTTCAATTAAATGCTTTTTAAGACCTTTTAGAGATCACTTTTAACCAAACTTAAGACTTTTTTTGGACAAATAATCTTTTTCTTATTCAAGCACTGCAGGTAAGTATAATGGTAAGTAGTATACACACAGTCCAGTGCCAAGGTAGGCTCAAAAGAAATGTGGACTTTAACGCAGAAGAGCTTGACTCACTTTGACAAAAAAAATAAAAATAAATAAATCAAGAGGGATATATGAAATTTTTATCAAATATTTGTGGCAATTAAGACCTCCTATATTCAAATTTAAGACTGGTATCTAATTACTTTTAGGGCTTAATATTTCTAAAAATAATAATAATAATTTAAGACATTTTAAGACATTTAAATGTTGTGATTTTTTTACAACACCATGTGCAGTATTATTTTTCCAATATCATGATCACATGTCAGTGTACTGCAATATTATTTCCTCAATAATGTGCAATAATACTTCTCATTGTTCTATCATATTCAATATAACATTGATTATCAGATGTAGTCTGTTTTTCCCCACCATTTTAGTTCATTTTTAGTAACCCTTGTACTCATCGTGCTTCTATTGTTACTCTATCAGGCACTGGTTTTGCTTTTGCTTCTTGAGAACACTTCTATCTTGTATATTTGTATATTTTGCCAGATATTTAATACTCTATTGTTCTAAAACTAGGCCCATTGCGTGACCCTAACCTGGGGAATCTACTGATGTCTGGTTGTGACCGTTGAATTGTGGTTACTGTACTTGGTGTTACTGTAATTTGAGGCATCCTCTGGCACAAGAATTTCCTTATTGATACATAAAGTTCTATTAAATTGAACTGAATTGAATTGAATAAGGAGTACAGTTGATTTACACACAGTAGTAGCTACTGCATAACCTACATTTTGACTTGTCATAGCAGGATGACCACAGGTGCAGTGAATACTATTAATGATGGCTGCATCCCGTTTAGTGTGGACAAGGTGGCGCCATCACTAATGATTGACTGCACCTGTGCTGCACCCTGCTGTGACAAGTGAAAACGTCTTCCATGAAAAAAACCTCTGCTGTGTCAACAAATGAATAACTTATAGATATATAGATAAGATTAGCATGTCTGTCTTGGCCCATTGAGCACAACAGGTCCATCCCGTACATGTCTCTGAGACTAAAAGCACTTCAGTAGCATCATACACAACTTTTACTGTGTGCTTGAAACAGTCGTTTTTCTCCTGTAATAAATTGTAAGTGACCATGTTTTAAACTATCAGACAGTCCGTTCTTTTGTTGTAATGGTGTGCCTGCTGTGTGGCTACAGGAATATTTAGTAGCACAGGAGGTTGTTTGCAACTCAGTGAGCTCCTGCTGGTGTATCACACAGGTGGAAGGTAGGATATGTTAGTTAAGAGTGCTCTAACAGGTAAATAACGGCTCGGCAAAAATAAGCTAGAGCCTTAAATGTAAGCTAATAAGCAAGCAAGAGGCACTATGTGGACAGTGTTGTTGCGAATGTCAAACATGCATTACGGCAGCCAAACAGAGGCACAACATCACTATAACATCTGTGCAGTCACCGTGTGGGATAACCGAATAGTCCAGATAGTGAGTATTGTCACAGCGACACGGAGGAGACACAGAGAGTGGCTGTCAATCTTGTGGCATGGTTGAATTCATGCTGTCTGCCATGGAGATGATGATGATAGCCTCATTCCCCCCCAAAACAAGCCTTACCTTTTTCAGTCTTCCAGTCCTTTTTCTTTTTGCTCATGCTGCCGGAATGATTTGACTTCGAATGGTTGTTTTTTGACTGTGGCAACCCCAGGCTCACAGTGAATAGTGCTCCGGGAAAAAACTGAAATGTAAAGTGAAACAGCCTCTGGACGGTTGTCTCACCTGTGAAGCTGTCAAATTTCTATGGACCTCAGTCGGTTAAACCTACCATGATTGCGCCGTAAATTATGTGTACGAATCCTGGCTATATGATTGGGTGTCGCGAACGGGGAAGTAGGCACGTGATTGGTTCAACTCCTGCGTCAATCAGCTGAGGTCCACGCCCCGGGGAGGCAGGGTAGGTTGTTTCCGGCGGTTCATCCTCCTGGCGTGTGAGGTGCTGGGCTAGTAACGCCGGGCCAGGCGGTTGCAGAGTGCAGAGGGAAGTCTGCTATGAGTCAGTGCAAGTAAACTAAGAGAGGAAACAGTCCTGTAAATTAAAAAAGTACTTTTTATAGGACTGTTGCTGGCAATATACGACTGTGTGTTTTGCAGTATTTGAGTGAATATTTGCTCCTATTGCAGAGAAAAGTGTAGGATGCAGGTGCATTTGGACTATTTAATTGTAATAGACTATACTTGCACTGCAAGCCAATATTATAATACCATTATAACCTACTAACCTCTAAATATTTCTATCATTACAACCTGAAATCTGTTTAAAAATGCCTGTTTATAGAAACTCTCATAGTTGCAAGATATGTCCAGATTTTCATTATTGTATAATTCTTAATATGCTTGCAGTTTGCCTTGCTTGTGATGTGTTGTGTAATTGTTTGGATTTCAGCAACATGAGGACAGTTTGATAATTTTAGCCAGTACTGTCTGAGATGACTAGTATTAAATGACTTTAATTAATGTGATTAAAAACACAGAAAAAAAAACAGTGATGCATGGTAACCTGCCCTTGTTCATGGCAGAGGACAGTATCTCACAGGATAGACCAGATCAGACCAGTAAGTCGGGCCGTCATATGTGAGAGGCTGGTTCCAAAGACCACCGTCTGTCATCTGTTGTGTTAGCTCTGCTCTGGTCCAGACCCATCTGCTCCTGAGACCGCTGACATTATCTGAGAGTGGAAAATATCTTTCATCCAAGCTGTACTCTGATCCAGATCCAGATATTTAAAATCGAAGGTTATTTTAGTGAAATACATCCAGTTTTCATGTCATCTGTTCAGCTGTTACAGCTCGGTGAAAATGTTTTTCATAAAAAGCCTACATTAATAACACTAACAGCAAATTGACAGCATAGGTGGAAGCTATGTCCTTGTTCCATTTGGGCTAATTATATCGAAAACTCATATTACAAAGTGCAAAGGATTTACGTTTCCCAGGACCACGGTGGCAAAACTCTCACAGTGTTCACCAGACATCTCATTTACAGTCAAATTAAAGATATTTATCTCATTGAGCTGCTGCCCTTTTTAGGAAATTAAGACAAAGTAATCAGCCCTCACATCTGGCACAGAAATTCATAATTTGCCCTTGTAATATCTTAATTAGTTTCCTCTCTAATATGGATTTAAAAAATATTAGAATATTATATCAATGCCTGTTCTATTTAAAACCACAATGGGACATCTGCAGAACTTCCCTTGTCAGAGCCCTGGGAACAGCAGATTAAACTATCTTCTTTACCCTATAGCCTATTTAAACAAAGATGAGATTGAATTAAGTGGCCATTGCGGTTTTCCCTCTGTACTATTCAAACCAAACCACTAGATGTCAATCTTGCAACATTATAAGCACCAAGTGAAGCTCTTCAGAAACTGAGTAAAGCCAGTGATCAGTGTTGGCACCCCATACAATATCTTCAAAGAAGCTTGTGATTCCAAACTTATAAAGATTGGCAGATATTTCATGGAGGCATGAAGGGATCGCTGTTTTTAGGCTGTCTTGCTGTAAATAATGTTCTCTCTGATATTTTTATATCAGAGGGAGGCGATAGGCAGAGAAGGAGAATGGACTTCATCCAGAGGATTTGAGTTCAAATCCCTTTTGTCAGCAAGCCTCCCACCCAACTGTAGTGGGTGGGAGGCCACACACTTTAGATGCTGAATCTAAAGTGTGTGGCGCTGACCTCTGACCCTTGATTTTTACCTTTCAGTAAAGCATCCTATATTTCCCTGAGGCTTTAACAGACTTGAAAACTCAAAGCATTCCTGTTTACACAAAATACTTGTTATTATATGCTGAAATACTGATTATACTATGTTTTTGTTATGAGATTAAAGCCCCTACACAGCCACAGTCAACTCACACAGGTGTTTTCAATGATGTTGCCTGATCAGACCTCTAACTAGGGACCGTGCTGGCATGTACAATCTAGGCTTCAATGACACCTCCATCACTTTCCTGTTGTATTGTTGCACCTGTTTGGGCAGGACAGCTTAGCCTGTTATCATTCTTATTGGTCCATATAGTTTAGTGACAACCCGACTAGTCAAGTGTAATCTGCCACAGTTACTGAAAACACCTTTGAGGATAGTACTATTATGATGAATGGGATTTTTTGTCTTTTTGTAATTTGGTACTGGCTTTTTCATTGTTTAAATGAAGGCTGATTTAAAATAATGACCTACATTGTCTCTATTATTTGGTCAATAGTGTGTAATTGTTTGATCATTGTGGTTCAGTCACTGTTCAACAGGTGTAATGCAGACAACAAGATATCTGATGAGCAGCAAAAAAAAAATCAAACCTGGCCGGCTGTTCACAGTGACTAGTTGATTGTGCAGGGCAGAATCTTTATATTCCAAACATTGGAGGATCTATTTGTGTAGGACTGCGTAGGCAATTGTTATTGTCATGGTTACAGCACAAGGAGATTAAGCCGGTGCCTGTACCTACAAGCCACTAGCAAGAACATTGCATCGTCTAATCTCTTGTTGGCTTGATACGTATGTTTTTCATATCCCGCTCATAATCATAGCAACGTAATTACAGCAAGCAACACAATTATCTACAGAGAAACGCACAAAATTACCCGTAACTTAAAGTGAGCCCAGGGGCTAAAGGAATTATAATTATGGCAATTGTTGTTTATACGTGTTCTTATGTCAATATCCATAAGTCCTTTGATGGGTTTTTAGTGACTATTTGGCTCGGTAAATTTCTGTGAAGGGATTATATCATCATGTCTGTTCTCAGTTGATGCTTAATGATGAAACACATGATTTGTTTAGTGCAGTAATTGGTGGTTTCAGAGTCTTAGTTCAAGCCTATAGATGTAGCACTAAATGCTTCTACTCTGTGGGGAGCTCCGGTGAAAAACTGGGCTCAAGCCATATATGTTCAACTGGCCCTTCAGGCCTTACATCATTTACTGTTTTTCATATCTTGCCAATGACAATAAAATAGTCTTTTACTGAAAATCTCAGATGAGGTTTGACGTGTGAATCTATAGAATGCATGTTAAAGCCTGTAGAGGGTCTGTAAAGGTTATTTCTGGGAAAGAAAACAACTTCTCAGCCAATGCATACACACAAATGTAAATAAAGCACTGTTTTCTCCCATACATTAAAAAATACTTTGCAAAATAGTTCAAATGTACAGTCATTAGAGATGGAAACAGTTTTGCAGTGCTCCTGCACTTTTACAGAAACTGTGTTGTTATCGCTGAGTGCTGTCTTTGACGCTATGCCAGCCCTGAACATGAAAACACTATCGTTTGGTGGTTTGTGTGGGTTCTTTTCAACCTTCCAATCAAACATGTGTCTGCCCATATCATCCATTGTGTTCTGTCTTATATTATGCTCATCTGTTCCACAGATGTGAGAAGCGGCTCGCTATTCTGATGAAAGGAGCCAAAAACCTCGGAGAAGCACCTCGGTAGAGAATAGCTCATTTGTGCACAACTCTGGTGTGCACGTCTATACACTCATTATGTTTGTTTATGTGTTTAGGATCTCTGAGTATATAAGAAAAGCATTGATAAAAAAGTTTTCATTATCAATCGCTAATGCTAATGGCTGCTTCTTTAATGTGTGAAGAACCCCCAGACCAGGTATGAACCTTTCATCCTAGAACTCCTCTCCTGTGTGCAGCTTTACTGTAGGCTGTGTATACTGCCCTGAATCTTAGAGTTAGAGATTATAGTCTAATATCACTAATTTCCCACATTAATTCTTTTTCCTGGCTTTGGCAACTGTTTTGTTCATGATTACAGACAGGTTTTCTTAGAAATCACAGTCACGTCTAGTCTGTAATTCAACTGTAAGAGCAATTTGTCGTGAGATGCATTGTGATGTACTGATGTGAATATAGTGGTTTACTCAGTGGTACTTTGTTTAGTCTACATCCTTAGAATGGGTTTGGGGTTGGATTAAAAAAGCATCACACTGTGAGTATTCTTTTCCTGCAGGATTCCTGTGGGTTGTAGCTTTGGCAAAATGTGTTGCAACAGCTCCCTCTGTTTATTTTACTCTATTTGATAAAGCCCCCATCCAGCATGTCTCTTCACACCAGAGCGTGCCTGCTCTCTGCCTGCTCAAAGCAGCAGGAATTCCTTACTGATCGCTGGCTGAACCCAAGTTGAATAGATTTAGTGTGGATAGATGTTCAGCATGTTCAGATGTTCAAAGCATATGCGCAATACTGATCCAAACTGTTATGGCTTCTATGTATCAACAATTTTCTTTGCAGGATTATTCTGCTCATACAATTGGTCTGTTGCTCTACATTTCCTTTTTTTACATAACATAATAATTTCTTTCTATAAAACTTCAGTTTTTTCAGGTTGCAAAGTGAAATCTTTTTGATATTGTACCGCAGTGTGACAATTCAAAATGCCATGTGTTCCCTCAAGATTCAAGAACTTTCCTGTCATTATGCAAGCATAATGAAATTGCAAATTTGCCATCCTCAATGGTGCATACTGTTGAAACTTCACACTCTGACCATGCAAATATTCACAGCGCAGCATTACTCATCCGACTGAACATCTACCATGTCTGCCAGATGATAGAGCAGAATATTTTAGGAGAGATGAAACTCCACAGGAAAAATGCTATCGCAGAAACTGTATCGCTCACTCTCAACACTGCAGCAGTCTGCAGGATTCCTGACCTCTGATTTTCTGCTTGTGACCTCCTAACCCTGCCATAACACTACACCACAACACAATAACTCAAAGCTTCAACAACAATCTGTCGAATTTTAGTTCAAGCATTCCAGTATGACAGGGGTATGATTAAGAATGTCTTTAAAATATCAGGTTAAATTGCACTCTAAAAGTAAAATGTTAATGTATTTGACTTTAAAGGTGATGATGGGGCTTAACTATGGTATAGCTCACAAAAAGCCTGTGCAAATGTGAATATCTGACTTAAAATAAAGACACAAAGAAGGCTTAAAATTAATCAATACTGTGTGGTCACAACAGATAACAAGTCTGTTAAAACTGGACTGTCAGTTTTCAACAACAGCAAGACGTTTACACTGAGATTTGATGGCATGTAATACTAAAGCCGCCCCTTAAAGGCTAGCTGGCCCCTCTTCAGCACTCTGCACCCTGGTCCCAGCTCTCTCCTCATTAATTGCTCAACGGCACTCTTTCATCTCTGTTGACTTGATCCAAAGAAAACAACATTACGCTGCGCATTATGATTAAAGAATGTGCTTGTTTTGGTCCACCCATACAACTTTTGCTTCGACCATAAACATTAAAGCGCTTGTTTTAGATCAGTAATGATACTGGACTGGTGTTGAATTTAAATGATTGGGAGTTATGAGCTGAATACATATTTGTTTGCATTTGTTATCCTTATATCTCTAAATGTGGTACAGTTGAGACCATTAGTAACTCAAATTTTGAAATAATAAAGCTGTCTTTTATTGCAGTCTCTGAGCTAGGACTTATGATAGCCTGAAAGTATGGCACAGGATGTCAGTGAAAGATGTTCAGTTTATTCAAATGGTAGTTTTATGTCTTAAACATAAAAAGAACCTCCTAAGGGAGCAATAAAGTTTGCATATGTCCACCATTATTGAGAACTTATATGTATTATACCCCTTGCAGTTCACTTTTTAACTCACTGTGATGATAAAACATCTTTCATGTGCAACCAGAGAAAAGCTGACAGAGGAACATGGCTAGATAGCTCTAACTGCACAGCAATGATTGGCTTATGAACTTTTCTAAATTTTAACAGCTAATTTTAATCACGAAGGCTGCATATTTCTCTGTGTCTAAAGCAATACTGAGTCATTCTTCACACTGAGGCAAGAACTGGATGTTTTTCTTCAGGGTTTAATTATCAGCTGCCTGACAGACTTAGCAAAAAAAAAAAAAATCCGAATGGCCATATCTTGGGAAAAGCACAGCCTATTCTTTTCCCTACCACCCCACTACTATTCTGGAGAAAGCAAAGTGATTATTGCAGACTTGATTTGAAGCTGTGGGACCTAAACTTGCACCAAAAAAATCTCTTGAGTGAAAGACGGCCACTGATTAAAAGGTCTCTGTTGTCTAACCTGACACACAACTTGGAATTTATCCAAGAATGTGCAGCAAAAAAAACGACTGAAGAAGAACGTTGTCACATTGTCAGAAGTTGTAGTAACACAGCAACTCTGCTGCAAATGAGATGCAGTGATTATAGAAAATCTGAAAATGTGCAAAGGAAAGTTGTGCCCACTTTAACACAGTGACAAACAGCTGGCAGTGCCTTTCTGAGGCTCTTTTACTTCTTTTGTGGTGTATTTTTTGGTGGGAGGAACACTGCTATTTGACTGATTGTGAGTGTTAAAGGACAGGGAACACACAGAAAAAGAGAAAGAAGGATGACATGACAATAAAGCTGGACTCAAACCCACCAAGATGTCCTGATGGCAGGTTTTTTTTTTATTTAAAACATTTAAAGTTTTCAGTTTTTGGTGCTATACCTGGTCAGAATCAAAACAAGCTTGCTTTTATTTTCATATTTTTTTTTTCAGTGACATTCAGAGTCATACAGGCAAAAATCTATTGAAGATACATAAAGGGACACCAATTCATTCTTAACATTAATGATACCTGCATTCCATTTAAGTGAGTCAGTCTCAGAGTCCTGATATTATGTATGCGGCCTCACTGGTATGCCTCCTTGGACACCTAATGGAGCTGAGCTGTTATTAAGGAAATTAGCTGGACCTGTGTGCTTCCTGCTCAACGAAACATCTGCTGTGAAAGGAGTCTATGGTGGTGTTTAAATAAAGTTGTACAGCTGCCATCACAGTCACAGCTTCATTACAAATTATTCGGTCAGTTAGCTTAACTGACAACTGTGCAATTAAATTTACACACAATCAGTCAATGCAACTACTCTTGGTTTCAAAAACTACAAGTCAGTGCAGTATTATGGCTGACAGCTAGAGTAAAGTTAAACTGTAATAACATGAATTTCTCCATAATTCATTTTCTTTAGGATAATAAACTTTTTTTAAGACAGGCCTCTCCAGCAAGTAGTAAGTGTACAGACTTTTGCAGCAGGTCAGCTGGTGTTACTAGGATATTTTTCACATGGAAAACTGACCATGTTGGCATTATTTCATGTGTTGTCGTTTTGTAACAATCGTTAAGTTAGAGGAATTGACAAATATCCTCTCACCCGGTCAAACATCAACATAAAGCTAGCAGAACCAGCTCTATACTACAGCATACATACTACAATCATCCTTGACAAGTCCCCACTTTGTTATGAATTGCTTCATTATCCAAACAGTCTGGAATTGTGTTCATTGCTACTGACTATGCATCAGATCAATTCAAGATTCAAGTTTTAAGATTCAAGATTCAAAAAACTTTAATATCCCCGAGGTGCAATTTGCTTTACAGACAATAGCCCAACACAAATACAAACAATACAAACAACACAGCAGGAGAGCCATGTCTCTTATGCTGACACCGTGAATCATGGAAAAAGAAAAGAAGACACAATGACACCCGCGGTTATAGTTTGTCAAAAAAAAAAAAAAAAAAAAAACAATAGCAATGAAACAAAGGACAATGGTAGGCTGTAGTATTTTGTTTAAAAAAAAAACTGGCTCCAATGCAAACTGTTCACATCAAAGTCTCTGGATTAGCCAGGGCATATTTTCTGGAAAGATGTGTTGGTGTACAAAAAAAAAAAGTAATTATGCTGTGAGCACCACAATCACATACTGTATTCTTCGTTTACCTCCATTGTGTTGGAGGGGAGGCAGAAATCTCAGACACAGATATTTCAAAAACTGACCATATAAAACCACAAATATCTGCATGACTAGACTTTTTTTTTTTTTATCTTTGTGTGGTTAATGTTAATAATGCATGTTAAAATTTGTCCTGGTCAACGACTGTCTAATAAACGTGTGAGAATCACTTGAAACTACATAAGGATTTAGTGGAGACCTCAGAAGATGCCCTGAAAAGTATATCTCACCAATTAAATAATAAGTATGTAAATGTAAAATCATTAAACTAAGCATTGGCTTGTATTGTTTGCTTGTTTGTTTACTAAGTTAAATAAGATATGCACTGATGATGATTTTCAGTTGCAAGTGCAGATTTCTGCTTAATGTTTTAGATCATAGACTGTTCCAGATTCATGATTTACGTGTTTTTTTTCCGCACAATATATTCGTATTTTTGTGTACGTATTTTATATATGCAAGTCAGCGAGAAAAAAATAAATCTGCAAACGTATTGTATCCTACTTTCTTTCCTATTCAGTAATATCCACCTCTTATTTTGTGCAGCTTCCCTTCATCCACGTGTGTCAATGTTTGCACTCAACGCACTTCCTTAGCAACGTGTATCTGAACCAGGAAGTACTTTTGTGCGCTTTAGCTAACTAGCTGCGGTTAGCACAGAGGAGTGAAAGTGAGTGGCAGCAAAGTTTGTCTCTGCTAGATTTATGGGTCCAGCAGCCGTTTATATGTATTAAACACATGTCAGGTAACGTCGTGGTTAGCAGGCAGTTCTGTCGCTGGTAGGAGAGGAGTGAAAATTGTAAGTTGAGATTGTTTTGTTTGTGTGTGTTAGCGAGCTGTTAGCTAACAGGCTAACGAAAACACAGGACTGTTAGCTTAACTTGAAATAACTTACTTGTTTTTAATGAACTGTCTTACCAAATCAATTAAACATAAATGTAAAAAACAAAATAACGCTTGTTTAATAACTCAAACTTTAAACTGACATGCGTATCGACACATTAACAGCAGGAACAGTTTGGAAAGTTGATAACGTCAACTTAGGTTAACGAGATGGATCATGGCTTTATGTTAAGTGCAAGCTTTCATTTGTGGTGTTGTGCATCTGGACTATGAATAGCATGACTGTAGATAACATTAGCTAGCTAGCTCTTAGAGTTAGTACTTCAGTATGTGTTATTTGTTTTCCACCACTGTCAGACCAGTTATTCTGGTGAATGATAGCTGAAGTTGATCAGTGATGAATGCATGTGCTGAGATGACTGAGAATGTTCAGATTCATCACTTCAACATTATAATTAATTGTTAGTAAAATCAGCTTCTATTGTAGTGTTGGTTCAAGTAAAAACCTGTGTAGTGCCCCCTTTGTGTCAGTGCCTTTGTGGTCTCAGTGGTGCCTAGCTGATAACCACCATGCTGCTTTGCAACAGGTTCTTTACATTTCTATTATCTATCAAAACTGTGAATTCATCTTGTCCTATGTCATCCTTGAATGATAATGTTTGTGTTTATTTTCTTGTCACAGGTGTTCCATGAAAATGATTTTCTTAACACTGTCTGATAGGCCATGATCGGCTTGTCAAGTTATGCAGGGGTTATGGAAAGTCTAATGAATTCTGCTGAAGAGCAGCAACCCTCCTCTCCCCTGGCCAACTCATGGTCCAAAAAACAGGAATCAAGCAAGAATCAGAGGCCAAAACATGTTGGCGGATTTGTTTTAGTGCATGCAGGTAAGTGTGCACACTATAATTGACAGGTAGAATTAAGACTTACTCTTTCAAGCTGTCCTTATTATCCTTCTTGAAATGGGAAAAGGGCTTTTAAGTATGCTGCTCCTGCAACTTGGAATTTGCTGCAGGCTGATTTAGGTCTTGGGTTGCTGGTCTCTGTACGGGTTTTCGAAAAAAATTAAGGAGTTGGATGAAGGTGCGTCAGGTTGTTGATGCTTTGACTGAGCTATTTCCCTCAGTCTGATCCAAAATATGATGACCTGAATTTCAGTATACTCATGCTGTGATTTTGAAATCTTAATGTCTGGACCTGTTACATGTTGTATGTCTAAAACTTTGTTTTAATATGCTGCTGCATGTCTTGGTCAGGACACTCTTGTAATTGAGATTTTTTACATCTTAATGAGGGTGATTAAATACATTTCAAATAAATAATTCGAGTGTTTATCAGAAAGGAATAGTGAGCAGCATATCCTAATAAGTAAACATGATTTATAGTAGTATGGTATTCAAAGCACCTACAGACATATGTGCATCCCAGTGTAGTTCTCTGCTTAGTGGAGGTCATCACTTTCATCATCACTTTATGAATGATCAAACACCTTTTTCCTATTTTCTTTCAGGAGCAGGATACCATTCTGAATCTAAGGCCAAGGAGTACAAGCATGTGTGCAAAAGAGCCTGTCAGCGAGTAAGTTTACTATATGGATCTTACTGTTGTAAATTGTATACATGCGTGTGCACACAAGCGACATAACCTTGCGCTGTTCTTACACACAATTGGTCTTATCTTAGTGGAATGTTAGTTACTTCAGTCTAGATATTTCGGCACCTAACAGTATTTAATCTGTTGAATAGTTTCTGAACGCCAAGCAACTGAACAGATTCACATTGATCAGCAATTAAAGCAGCATTTCAGGGCTTGCCTTCAAGAATGATGCTGCACCATTATATTTGAATGTAATTTTAGTTGCAAATTTGCCAGCTCATGATTAGACTTATGAGACTCAGAGCTGGATCCTTAAAGGAATACTCACCCACAAAATTACTGTTTGTTAGTCAGTTAGTCATGTTACCTTGAATATGTGAAGAAAATGGCAAACATGTTGATTTATTGATAAATAAGTGACCACGTTTTACAACGGCCAAACTACATAAAAACATTAGTTTACAAACTCTCACACACATCGTGCAGTATAATCCAAGTGTCATTTATCCAGCTGTATGCTCAGTACTTTCCAAACACATACATTTTGGCCAAAACGTTACTTTTTAAAAATGAGTTGAAAGTGAAACTTATCTATTCTGTCGTCAAAGTCAGACTCCATTAAGAAGGTTTTTTAGTGAAAATGCATATGTTTGAGAATACATGCATATGACTGGATAAATGAGACTTGAACTATACTGCTTGAGTTGTGTGAGAGTCTGTTAAAGGATGTTGTGATATGGTTTTGCTGTTGTTAAACACAGTCCCTCTTTACTTTATGTTTGCCTTTTTTGGATTCTCCATTCACCACTGAGGCATTCAAAAAAAAGTTTTCCTCATGAATTCAAGGTAACACATGATTAGTAACTGGATTACAAATTTTCATATTGACAGTGAGGTATTCCTTAGAGTACAATCAGTCAATAAAATCAATATGTTTGCCATTTTCTGTGGAGGCCTGTGCGAAAAATAATGTTTTTTCACAAACTCATGGCATGACTGATTTACAAATGGTCATTTTGTGGATGAAGTATTCCTTTAATGTAGATAATCAAAAAAGAAAGACTAGGACAGTACTCCAGTTGGACTTTTTAAGGCTGCGTCACATCTTACAGTTTATAAGTACTTGGCCTGACTCTTTAAAATTAGTTGGGTGTGACAACAAATTAGATAACCTTAAGTTGCTAAGTACTAACGCATGTGTAAACTTCCCTCTAATACATTTTTGCTTACAAATCAAATGTCTTCAAAAAGCACACAGAGTACCCTTGATCAGCAAGGTATTGGGATTTTCTCCTACACTTTTTGTTTACTCAGGTTGGATGGGGAGCATCTGTGAACAGCTGTCATTTCATATATTTTCAGTGGGATTCCAATCTTTTTTTGGCAGTAGCACTCAAGCACTTTAATGCTCTTGTTTTGAAGTCATTCCAGTTTTCATTTGGCTGTATTAAGATCATTTTGCTGTTGGAATGGAAGTCTTTGTTCTTTGGCACTCTAAAGCAGGTTCCTCTCAAGAATGTCTTTGTATTCTGTTTCATTCATTGTTCTTACGTCCTCACAAGCTCCCTACATCTGTACGACTGAAAAACAACTCGTGGCGCTGCCATCACCCTTGATTCACAAAAGGAATGGTGTTGGATTGGCGATGAGCTGTGCTCAGTGTCCGCTGGATGTAGTACTTTGAATTAAGGCCATGCAGTTTAATTTTAGGGTTCTTTTACTTCATGCTGTCTGTGTCCCTTTTCACACATACACAGAGACAAGGCAAACTTAACTCAATCCAGGATCCTTCTTGCGTATTTTACGCTTGTCTTTATCCTAGTTTCATCTCCCAGATTGAGCTTTTGCTAAGGCTTAAATCCTGATTACCTTTGCCAAGGAGTTAATATTTTCAGTTAGGTTTTACTTTGTTCATTAGCAGCACGTATTCAAGTTAACGCCCTGTAGTGTGAGAATGTAGAGGATAAAGAACCAAATACGCACTATGGCGAAAGTTAAAGTGATTCATTTCGTACCATATCTTATCATAGTGTTATGTTCATGACTAAGATGAAGGTGGGTCATGAAAATAATGTACAAAAGCTGATTTATGCAATGAGTGTATTTGATGTTTTGACTGGAAAGCTGTTGTGTCTTCTCCAGGCCGTGGACCGACTCAAAGCTGGGGCACTTGCAGTGGAAGCAGTGGCTGCAGCACTAGTTGAACTTGAGGTTGGTCGATTTTTGATCCAGGTTATTTATTCATCTTTCATTAACTCAGTTTTCAGTAACACCCCGCTTCAGAAGAATTCATTTTTAGGCCCAGACTGGACTTTAAAAAAAATCAGCATCCAGAAAACTTTAGGTGAGGACAAGAAACTTAATTTGACACGTGTGTGTGTTTATCCAAAACACTTTTATCCCGCTCTAGCCTCTGATGCATGTACACACATCCTGTTGGATGATGTAAGAAATGATTTTCCTCAGGGCAGGTTTGGAATAAAGAACAATGACTCTGATGAACTCTCTGCAGCTGCACAAATGTACATGTAAAAAATGCAGTGCAGCAAAGAATAGCCATATACTGTATACATGCATACAAGTCGCAGAAAGTTGGAGCCATCATCTGGTCATTAGCAAACTGTTCAAGCATAACACAAAAATGAAGCATCATAATCAGATGCTATCAAAGAACAGAGTAGCATTAGCTAAACAGCCAATCAGTGTCACCATTACTATCCCAGACTGATAACATAAGTGGCAACAGGATTGTTATTGTGTTATGGAGAGTAGTCCACCAGCTGCAATTTTTAATGACGTTGTAACATATTGTTAATTGTCTTGCTTTAAAGCTCATCCTGTATTTGATTTTCCCTTGGTGATAATAGTGGTTTTCCTTTGATCAAGCTGTTTCAAAGCAGTGTTTAAACTCTTTAACAAATGCAGTGCATTCAGCAGGGCCATCATATAAGCTAAAATGTAAAGTTAAAACAAGAGTAGATATTGATTCTTGTCTTGTTTGAAATTATTTCCATTACACTTTGGACCATAAGAAGGAGTGACATTTATTTCTTGGTTAAGCTGTAAAAAAAAGAATCACTTTCCTTCAGCATATTAACACTGACAGTAAGGTTCATTGCAAATATAGTTTTATTCTCAACTTTGCATGTTTTTAATTGTTCTCAGGACTCTCCTTTTACAAACGCGGGCATGGGCTCCAACCTTAATTTGTCAGGGGAAATTGAATGTGATGCCAGTATCATGGATGGGAAGTCACTGCATTACGGCGCCGTAGGGGCTATCAGTGGTGAGTTATTACACATGTTTGTGGTTTTATGTAATGCTGACGTGTTGTTGTGACCCTGAAGTTCAGTCACCTGGAAGTACTGGCAATTAGTGAAGCCTCTATCTTTTATGTGTTTTACTGATTTACATTCTACCATTTCAGATTTTTTAGAGGTTCATAAACAGTGTGGGGGGGTATCCACTTTTTATCTGGAGAACCAAAAAAATGCTGTTAATATGTACACATCCGCATACACAGAGAGTTTTCCTTAAAGGCTTTAAACAAAAGCAAATTTTTTGCAAGGACTCATGATTTATTCCAAATAACCGCCCAGGGGTGGCAGTTAACATAACGTCCAAAAGAAAACAGATTGTTTTAATTACCACATCTGCATCATGTAACAGTTTGCCATATAATTTGTGCATGATGAATGAAACTTTGCTGGCTTCGATATAGAAATGCATACCTGCCAACCTATGTTTTTCATGAGGTTAAAATAGTCTAAAAGCAACCCAGATTTCCTAGGTGTGTGCTTGTGTGACAATGGCTAAATAAGGACAGTAAACTCAGTGTGAAAAAATAACCGAACAAATGTTAACAATATTGACAAAAATCTAAACCATATTCAGTTCCCCTGTACTACCAAACTTGATTTGATCAAAGGATTACTGTGTGTGTTTGTAAAGTATCTTGATTTGTAGTAAAATCACATAGCATGAACTGCTAGCCCTGTGATGATTCTGACTTTTCCTTCAGGTATTAAGAACCCAGTCTTAGTTGCAAACCGTCTACTGAGTGAAGCACAGAAAGGGAAACTATCAGCTGGCAGAATACCACCCTGGTGATTATAATGGTTATTAATTATTGTTGTATTAATGTGACTATATCCACTTGTTAATTTGTTTTCTTTTGTCAGCTTTTTAGTGGGGCGAGGAGCACACGATTGGGCAGTCAGTCATGGAATACCACCATGCCCCTCAGAGAAAATGGCCACCAGTGAGTTTCATTGCACTGATTCAGAAAAATGCCTCATCTAAGACAGTGGTTCCCAACTGGTGGGTCGCAGTCCAAAAGTGGGGCGAGGGTCCATTCTGAATGGACCGCAAGTTACTTGCGAATGTGTCAAGTTTGTAAAAAAGACACTTTATTTTGAAGTACAGTAAATATCCAGCACAGAGCTTTTTCTTTTAGGTGCCATTTCCTGCAGCAGAGTGAGTAATAAACAGACAGCTACTGAAAAGAGACAGCAAACTACCTCAGTGACATGGCCGAACACTGAAGTATGATGCTGAATATTTTAAACTGTGTGAACCTTGAACTAATGACAAAGGACAAATCTGGACCTCGTGGCTGGACCAGTTGGGAACCACTGATCTAAGAAACAGATTTTCTGTAACTGCAAAACTTAACCAAAACACAGTAGTTAAAACAGCCTTTGAAAGAAGTGCATTTATTTATATGGATATATTATGAGAACTTTTCCATACACAGAGTTCAGTTTATCTGCGTACAAGAGGAACAAGCGAAAAATGGAGCTGGCAGAAAAAATGGACACAGGACATAATCAGGCCAAGAAAAGACGACAATCAAGTGAAAATGTAAGTACTATACTATCAGTTAGGATACCATAAATTATTTTAATGGCATCAACTGTATTCTTTCTCAGCAGCATCACTTGAGTCAGAATTGACCCACTCCTTTTTCCTGATTTTACAGCAGCAAACTTGTTTTTTTCTTCATCCCACAGATGCTAACCATCTAACCATCTGAACATGAGCGTCATTTGCACTTAACAAAATCTGCAAAAATAATTGGTCACCAAATGGCACCCTAAGGGCCAAATCTGGCCTTCCATGGCATATTTGGCCTGTCAAATGAAACTGAAACTTTGCTTTCTTGGGCCACATTGAAATTTTAAACAAGGTTCAGAAATCTATTGTTGCTACGACAATAAAAATCCATGTAAATTACAACAAATGTAACATGACTGTACCATCTCACAGGTAATACTTCCATGATAAAGACAAAGTGATACTGTGCCGTTATGGTGCTGAAATGAGGTCTAATGAACTGACAAAATAAGGCTGCTTTACTTTGAACAAACTGTGCTGTTTTGTTAAAATTAAAACAGTAATTTAACTCCTAAGAACTACTACACAAAAATGGATTCGGGTCTCACAAACACAAATAACAGCTGAGGTTTTTTATTTTTCTTAAAGCAACAGGTGTCGTCAATTAAGCTCATAAAGGTGGGATCCACTTAATAAACTTTTCACTGTGTTGTAGAAAGGGACAAAACCAAAAGAATACAGTAAAAATAATAAATAACATGTTATAAAATAAATACATAACTTCAGACATAAGACCTTCAAATGTAAGAGAGAACAGCAGTAGCAACAGTATAAGCATGTGATTCTACCTAATAGAAAATCACAGGAGAGTCACACATACTCAAACTCAACATGGATGTGTGATCCTCAAGTCAGTTTTAGTATACTTGCAGCCTACTCCACATTCCACACTGCTAGTTATGCAAGACATTAAACTGCATTTTAAAGAAGGCAGGAAACATCAAGTACAATTTGGTATTTTATACAAGAAAGGAGTTTAATGACGCTCCACAACTAAGACATCAAGATCCGTTCTGCCAGTTATGATCTCACATTCTCACAGGGTCATTAAAGGAAATGGCATTACCAGGTTGCACAGAGGGTTCCCAGAAACGATTAAAGTGTTGACAAGACTTAGTGCAAAGTTTCAGTGCCCTGAGCAGCACAACTGAAGAGTGGCTTGATGATGAGCTGAGTAGAAAGAGAGCAGACTCATTCTGCTCTAACGTCACCAGCAGTGGCAGCAGCACAGAAGAGGGTGGGAGAGTTTATCTTGGTTCAGATGTGAACTGTGTTAAATGGAGTAAAACGTGTAAACGGCCACAGCCCCATATGCTTCATTAGACCTGTTTTTGAACGCTGTTTTTGTTTATTTAGTTCAGTTAAATCAATCCTCAATATTAATGATATATCCACAAAAAGAAAGATTAACAACTAAGGTGACTGTTTGTTGACTAAGGCAAGTGATATATGATTAAATGATAGATTTTTGTGTCAAACAGCTTGTTAGCCTAATGAGAGTTCAAGGTTTGAGTTGCCCCCTGTCCTCATCTGTCTCCTACATGTTTACACAAAACTGCTCGGCCTATAAAAGATTAATATGTGACCATTTGGTGCAGGTTAAGCTACCACCGATTTGACCATGACTGATACTCAGACTGTGACTGTTCACATGCATACCGTGGTCAGAGTTTAAGGTAATTTTAGATGAATTTGGCATCAACCTTTTTACTCTGCCATTGACATATAAAGTCAATTAACAGGAAATAACCTCCTTTTGTATCATGGCTATTAGAGACTTATGGGTTCAACAAAAAGCATCATTGTAGCAAGTCTGGTTTTAATTTGCGTACACAGTGTTCCTTTTATGCCTCTGTCTTTTTGCCAAGCAATAAAATCTTTCCAGTCTTATTTTTTTCTGTGCAGTATAGGCACCTGTCTCATGATGGTGTATAGTTTCAGTGTTGTTTAGGAAAATCCAAAGCATTTCCATATAATTCCAAAGATGCCCTCAAGTTTTACAGTCATTATTTACTGTGGATTTTTTCATTCAAGGACGCTGATAAGGAATGACAGGATGGTCTTTTGTAGCATTTTGCAATAGTTGGCTCAGGTTCTTTTTGGCCTCAAAAGCTCGGAGACGGGGCTGATTTAGGAGAGCATGAGACAGACGAGAAACACTGTAGCCTTTTTTTTACCCTGCCTTTCAGTCAAGGGTTTAATGAAGATCTTAAGTTTCTGGTAGAAGTGGAGCTCTGATCATGTATCATAATGCCATTTTGCACATTTACCCTGTAGGAGTCTATTTATCATGCCGTCTGAGTCATGATGGTTCACAAACAAGTCACTTCCAAAGCAAACTGCAATCAGGGAAGGAAAACAGCTGATTGAAATCACAACAGCACATTTTTGATGAAATATGAAGGGCAAGGAAGAGTGATTCATAAATTCATGCATTACATTAATTTTGGAAATGTCCTCAGTCAAAGATGATGTCTCTGCTTCAGAATGTGAATAACTGGATTTCTCCTCCTTATGTTGCCTAAAATGAGATCAGTTCTCATTTGAAAATGTCCATTTGTATATATTTGTGTGTTTTTCTGTTCATATGACTCCTCTCTTCATTTTGATTTAGGAAAATGGTTCAGGGTGCCTCGACACGGTGGGAGCCGTTGTGGTAGACCTGGAAGGGAATGTAGCTGCAGCGGTGTCCAGTGGAGGTTTGGCCATGAAACATCCTGGCAGGGTTGGCCAGGTAGTCAGGCAGTCTTCTCCTTTCTCTGTCTGTCCATGTCTTTACCCATATAACAACTTAAAATATTACATAAAATATAAATTATAACATTGAATCAGGCCTTTTTCTGCAACAGCTATTTTTAGACACATCATTTTTTCAGTGTCCTTTTTTGATGATGTAGAATTTCTATTTTATGTAGTGTACACCTACATATAATTTGTGTCAAGTTATAGTATTATGCTACTGTGAATAAAGTACCTGAAAAACAAAACAGGTTTTCCCTGCTTAAATTACCTGAACCTAAGGTGGGCCACCTATAGATACCCTAAACCAGGGGAAGGCAGCCTGTGGCTCTGGAGCTGCACATGGCTCTGTAGCCCCTCGCCAGTGGCTCCCTGTGGCTTTGACAAAAAAAAAAAAAAGATATGTAAATGAAAAATGGTTCTTTTTAAACACTTAAATTTTCATTTCTCATTGTTGTAGGCCTTAAGTGATTTCGTCAACCAAAATGTGCGTCATACAACTAGGACCTGGTGCCTTTTACTGTAAATATTGTTGAACCTCAATGGCAGGAATCTACTCTTGAGCCTTCCTAGCTAAGCAAGCTATTGATTCCAAATCCAAAAAAAGAAAAGGTTTCAGAGGAAAATTCAGTAGTGCATGGACGGATTTGTTTGCTTTTACCACCAACACTGTAAAGTTAAAGCACCAAATGACCATAAATAACCCACTGCAGAGTACCCACCTTGTTGTAAAACATATTAATGAATATTTATACCTATTTTTAATGTTTAGAGGCTAATTTAGACTTAATAGGCTGTGTTACCATCATTATATGACTAAAACATGATTTGCAGCCCCAGAAAGATGTTTTAATGATTTATTTTGCCAAAAATGGCTCTTGTGATGGTTAAGGTTGCTGAGCCCTGCCCTAAACCAAGTTGGAAAACAACCTGAGCACAATGCATCAAATAGACAAAGTGCTGTTGAGAATGACATTAATCATTAATTAAATGACTTTGTGTGTTATGAGAAAGTTAATGAGAAACCTACGGGGACTTATTACCCAACTCTACAGTGATTTTTAACCTCTTTTAGCTTTGGTTTTACAGCAGATACGAGTCTTTGTTACCAAAGGAGCCCGCCAGCATTTTGATCCCGTCCATTTGTTTGTACCTCTGCTGCCTTAATCCAGCATCACTGCTGTTTGATGTAATTATTAGAATTAAACTTTTGCTTCTTAATGCACAGACCATAAATTAATGAGGCGACCTACCACAGAAGAATTCACTCTGATCATCCTCATGTCCTGTGCCCCATTTTTTAATTCAAAGTGAACTCAGTAAAACATTTCTGTGCTTGAAGTCTTTTACTTTGAGGAAGCTGCATGAAGTTATGAGTTTGCATGAACAGCATCTTAATAGGAAAAAAAACAGCTTTACAATGGGAACAGAATGAATGAATCAGTAGGATTTACTGCCTTAACCTCATCAACGCTAAAAACCTCAAGCTCAGAGCAATAGAGTCCTGAGTATGCCATGTTATTCTAGTGTAGTTAATGATGTGGAAATGTAAATTAGGCTGAAATGACCACCCCAGCCTGCTGTGTTAGTTTCACATTCTTACATTTGGCCATGAGCATGCCTTACTCAAAGTGATTATTTGAGAATTTATGATCTTTTCATTACTTCCCAAACAGAAAAGTTAAAACTGATATCGCAGCGAAACCTCTTTGCATCTAAAACATCCTCTTTCCCTCTCCTTTCTCAGGCTGCTCATTATGGATGTGGCTGCTGGGCTGAAAATGCCTGTAATATGAACCCTTACTCTACAGCAGTGAGTACCTCAGGTATACCACAGCACACTCTACAACCTACACCGCAGTTGTGTATATGTGTGTGTGCCCTTTCTCACGTGTGTAACTTTTCCTCCTACCGTTAATGTTTACCACCAGCCTGCCTTTTGTTTTGGAGATGATATGAATCAGAAACAGATATTTGATGTGAGCCTCTTATTTAGCCTCGGTGAGTCAAGCTTCACAAAGCCTGATAATACTTTCCGATGACCTCCAACCATTCCTGCTGAGTGACTCTCATCAGTCACTTCCTCAGCTGATTGAGTCATCATTCTCAACTCTCTCTTAGTCAGCTGCACGCCAGGTGCATTGCAGAGCTTTGAAATGACATTTGACATGGGACACCTGCTGTAGACATGATGGGGAGAACCAAAGAAGTGCAGCAGAAAGATAATACATTTGCACTCTTCAAGTGCAGTTATCTAGATTCAGACCACAACTGTGCTGGTATAAATGAGTGGTATTATACCTGGTAGTTAAATTAGTTAGAAATTCCTTATGGAAAGTAAGTGTCTTTAAAATGATAAGTCCTAAATGCAGACTTTTGGATTACCGACAAGATCAACTGAACAGAGTATCAAATTCAGCTCAGTAATAACTGTTTTTGTTAGTCATCCATTATTAGCTTAAGCATGTATCCATTGCATAAATTAGCCTAGTGGCTAGCAGACTATTTTCCTCTACTCATTGCTTAACAAATTACATGTACTGTTTTTATTTTTTATACTCGTTGGTTTATGTCGCTGCACCCCAACAGAAGAGCACGGTTGAATTTCAGCCTGCATGCATGTTTTTTAGCAGTATTTTTAGAACAGAGCAGCTAATGTTGCTATAGTGAGAAGTTAGCAGAGTGAGATGCCCGTCCAGGCAGGTACGTCTTGTCTTACCTCATAACAGCATTGTTAACATACGGCATGTGCTTTGTCTGTTGACCTGTATTTTCTCCGTAATCTAACATATTTCCACACTGCTGATTTTTTTCCGATTAAATAACGTCATCGTCTTTTCTCGCGTTTGCTTGCTGGCTGCCAGCTGCTGTTTGACAGTGACACAGAATTTCAAAATAAAAGCATAACTTGAAGATGATGATATGGATCGATGTTTTTACTTGCCATTGATAATATTGGATTGTTGACCATTGAATTGATTTTTCCAGTCCAGATTGATGGATCATTACACTCCTAATGCATATATGCTCTAAGAAAATCAGCCGGCTGTTTTTGTTTATTATGTATTACTTACGTTTTATGATATTTCAAAATATTTAAGCTTAAGGTACACGCAACATGCAATGTTGAATGACCACATGCAAAAGTGATTAAGTGTTGATGCTGCCAGTTTTTTGTTGTTTTTTTTGCATGTGGGCTATGCACTGTCATTAGCTTTATCCTGTGAGGACCTTTAACTATTAGATCCAACAGTAACTAAGTGAAAACACAATTTTTAAAACTTTTAAACTCTATGTTAGTTTTACGTTATATTCCCAAGATCAAAATGTTCTGTTTTCTGCCGGCAGTTAACACATTATTTGCTTGGAAAAGACAGATCTTGATATGCTTCTGCTAATACAATGTGAAAAGTATTGACATTTTTGACTTTGTTTTCTCTAAATGCACCTTTTCACCTTAGATTTTGCATTAGATGTTATTTTCAATTGCTGCCTGTTCTTTCTTTCTTTCTTCCTTCCTTTCTCCCTTCCTTCATTCTGCAATTCATGCAGAGGTGGAAATCTGAACTACTCCAATCGACGCTCTTGCAGGTTCACATTGTGGCCAGTAGGTCATCAAGATTAAAGGTGTGACAATCTGTTAAACCTTGTCAGTAGTTTACCACAGGAAATCAGAGCTATTTCGACAGTTCATGCTACTTTAAATGCTGTCATATCACATTTGTCACACATAACAGTGCTGTTAAAATAGATATTTAATGATGGAAAGACTGCAGGGGCTTTAGATAACTTTAGATAATAAAGTCCCTGCAACACTCAGTGTAACCTCTTATATTTAAGTCTTTTATCAGCCTGATGAGAATGGCCTAAAATTTTAAGACTCATACCAAAAGCAGACAGTAAAGCAAATTCTTAGGATAATTCAAACTTTTAAACCCTGCTTTAAGACTGTTAATACTTCTAGACAATTTAAAATGCACTCAAAACATTTATTCCAGAATAATCTGAACAGTGATGCAAGCCACTAGATTAGCTGTTTTTATAATAATTGTAAAACAGATATTTAATGGTGTTTAAAAATAGTGACATGGTAGACTTGGTACAGCATTGCACAGCATCTGTTGGATGATTTAAACAAACTTTACGTACGTTTAAACGTTTTCAGGGTTGCTGTAGCAAACGAGATTTTAATGTTAATGCTCTGTCCAGCATTGGGTCTGGTCATTTAAATAAATTATAATGCAATTGTAACCACCTGACTCCACTGGAAAGTATTCTGATCTGCAGATGACCCAGAGTAACTGAAACACGATTCCTTGGGAGAAAATTGCTTTAAGTTCTAGTGAAAATTAACTTTTCTTGTTAATGTCAGCAGCAAGATCCTTGTGAATTAAGTGATTTAAAATGCTCCAGCCTTTGCAAGCCTGCATACAGAGAAACTATAGCAACCACCTCACTGCTTGTGCCCATCCTCTGCTGACAGCACACAGGAGCAGTGAGGGTATCTCCTAAAGCGCTGGCTCTTTAGGGTTTAAACTCATACACAGACTCTATTGGACAAAGGCATCCTTCCCTTTCAGGACCAATCTGCCATTTCAAAAACAACTCGCATTCTTCTTGAACATATTTACACAACGTATACAAGTGCGCTTTAGTGTTTCCCAAAAAGGAGAGTGCATGCATCTTTTAGCTGAGAGCAACATTGCTGGCTGTGAGCTGTATGGTTTTGAATGTGAGGTCGAGGGGCTATATTAGCCCACTTCTTTAAGATGTGTAGACGTCTGCGACATAGCTTCTGGGGAACATTAAAACCTTTTGATGTGGATCTGTAGCCTAATGCATGTCAGTGCAGACGAGCTGATTTGATCAGACAGGCTGAAGCTTGAGTCATATAGTACTCGGAGCACTGAGATAGCCAGCGTTTTGCACCGCTAAAGCTTGTCTGAATACATTATAGCCAGCAATCGGTGAGAAGTTTAGGGCAGTGTAACAACAAAAACACTTGTAGTGAGCCCAAACAATTCTTTAGACTTTGTACAGTGATCATAACTTCAGTTCTTTTTTAGATATATTAGCATCCTGACGGTTTGTATTACTTTATGAACTGTTTATGAACATAGTCTCAGAGGTGAATAATGATTTTAACTATGTTCTGTACATTTGTATCACACATGATGACAGTTTGGTATTAAAGGTCCGTGTCTGCAGCTTAAAGATTATAAATCGTCTGGCCCATTTCAACTGATCTATCCTGTATTTATTATATTAAACAAACAGCATAAGAACTCTGTCTTGATAATAGTCTACTGCTCATCATTTATCCCAGTAGATGAAGTATAGATGTTTGCTCTGCATGTATTTCCACCTCATCCTGTCCTCCTATATTGTGGCTTTGCCTTTGATGTTGCCTAAAAAAAAGCTTTCCGTATGGGTATGGAGAACATAATGTGTGTTCCAGTACGACACCTGTTTTTAATTTCCTAACATGAAAGGCATTCCCATCAAAAGGAACAGAAAAACAATCATTTTCATTCTGACTCAAGGAGCACAGTCCACAACCCTATATGTCACTCTTTCTTCCCTTCACCTCACCACCCCCTCTATTCTAGTCTGTTTTGTAATATGTGGCTCATGTGGGTCATTGTTTTATATGCGTTGACTGCTTCGTCTGGCCTTCACTTTGCTGTGGCCCATGAGAGAACAGCTCACGAACTTCACTGTTTACTCTCGCTGCTGTTGACTGTCACATACTGTGTCTCAGATTGTTGGCCTCTTTCTTTCCACATTTCTCTTCTGTTGAGTTGCTTTCGTCTGGGCATCTTGCTGCAGTTTCAGTTCAACTGTGTTTGTGCTGCCATAATATCCAGTTCCCCTGGGACAGAGCGGTTTACGGTAAACACAGTACAAAAGGCACAGTACCTGGCCAATCTGACGTTCTGCTCTCATTAAAAAAGAACTTCAAATTGCTGCAGGCATTTGGTCTCCACAGTTACCGACCTGCATTCAGTTTTGTTGTAGTTACCTGATATTTTATGAGGCCTTCATTTGTGTTTACAGAAACAACAAGGCTATATTCTTTAGTCTTTATGGGGTTTCACAGGAGCTTTTGCCAGATGTGTTTTCACTTTCACATTTCTTGTCTTTTTCCCTGAGTGCGGGCAGACTTTACATTTAAGAAAGATCAAGATCATATTTTAAGTATGCAGCATGCATTTGATATCTGTCTTTTCCTGAGCAACAACAAGGTCTTGGTGTCAGTGTTAGTCCTTCAAACAGTAAAGAAGCATAAGATATAAGAAAGTACACCTGCTATGTTTTGACTTGACAGTGGTAGAGGGTAAGGTGAGACAGGCTGACCATGGTTTATGGCTCCTGGTTTGCATAAATACTTAACAAAATGCTTTCTTTCTCTCCCTGTACTTACCCCATGCAAAACAGAGGAGTATTAGACAGTTTCAGCTGCCAACTGGAGCACACTGTGCTATCACTTCTCTGATTTTATTTAAATTTCTGCATTGGACGTTTTGTTTCTATGAACTGTAGGAAAAGTGTGTCACAGCCTTTACAGGTAAAACTGTTCATTTTACGTTTGGCATGCAGCCATTTACGTCTATCTACAATGCTCCTTTGTTAGTCAATGAAAAAAAGTCCAATAATCTAATCTTCTTCTTTACCCTTCACTGTTGAATAAATACTATGTTTGGTGTTTGGCCATTGAAGCTGAACTAGATACTTCAAAATGATCTCTAGAAATGAAAAACCTATTAACATACAATTGATGCATATATGTGTAATGGTGATACATGCTGCAAGAATGCATACACATATTGCAGTGCTGCACTGAGCCAGCTCGAGCTCAGAGTTTACAGAAGTGGAATTCATACTGGGTGGTTGCTGTTTCAAATTCCCAGACCAGCTGGGAATCTGGGTAGGGAAAACTGAACAAGAAACACAAACGCTCCCTCAGCAATTACTGTCAGTGTGCCCTTGAGCAAGGCAGCTGTACTTGGCAGCCTGTAGGTGCTGTCATTTTTACCTGAAATAATAAAGCTTAAAGTCATCTCACTGACTAGAATGTGCTAAAATGACTGCGGCAGCACTAAATCTTCTGTACAAACTAAGAAGTAATCCTTTAGCTTTTGCAATATTTTCCATTGTGTAACTTAATAATCACATATATTAGGAAAATGTGATCTTTTAACAAGTTTTGAATATCAAAGCATAGTATTACAAATGGTAATCAGGAAATGCACGTACATATTGATCTCCTCAAAATTCACTTAAACTTCAAGATGTGAAATATCAATATGTGATTAATACCATACGCATTTTTAAAAAGTCAGATTTTTTTAATGTGCCTTGGATGCTTTGACGTAAGTGGTTTTGTACTTCATGTGCTACAACTCTCTCAAAGTGAACTCACTGGAGACCTTGTGCAATTCTGATTGAAGGCACGCAGGCTTGCAACAAAGAAATGAGTTAATGCAAGTAAATGATACAGGCTCAGCTGTGTCTGTGTGTCTTTTGCCAGGCTGTGGAGAGCATCTGATTCGCACCATGCTGGCACGGGAATGCTCTGCTGCCATGCAGTCTGAAGATGCCCACCAAGCACTGCTGGAGGCTATGCAAAACAAGTTCATCAGTGAGTCACCCACATGTAGCCCAACTCCATCTCCTTTTCCATACGCACAGATTTGTTAGCCAAGAACGTGTTTGCGAGAAACACAATTATGCACAGAGAGAATTAAGCTAACAAACAGATGTTGCATAACATGAGGAATGAGCTCACAACTGGAAACATTGGAAATAATAGAATCAGAAGAGACAGCTTTTGATTTATGTATCGTTTTCACTGTTTAAACACTTCAAATGTTCCACGCATCATAGCTGACAGCCACAGATAATTTTGGAAGACAGTTGTTTTGTTGAAAGTTCATGTGAGGATGTAATTTTTGTTGCCATATTCTCAGAAGTGGTCAGTTTTAGAAACTCTTGTTAACTGTGTTTGCTGCGTCTGTGAATGACCACTGGGATAGCTCAGAGAAGACAGAGCAGAGGAGGAAAGGACATGTGGAAACATGTGGCGGTTTCTGCCTTGCTTTGGCCTCCTTTAGAAGTCCGTCCCAGTTTGGCTTTGTCATGGACATCTGTAACACCGAGACGTTTGGACGGGCTGGATGAAGTCAATTTAAAGTTAATTCTTCTGCTGTTTCCTTTCAAGATGCACATTAAGTCGAACGAAGCTCCATAAATCCTGCCTCAGCAAGAGCAATGATGACAGTGTCTGTGATGTGGAGGCCTCTCACTCAACTTCACGAAACATTTGTCAGGTTCTCTAAATAGAATATCTTTAATGACAACACCATCAGTATTTTTAGATCCATTTGTGTAATACACCACCTTTTATTGTTATGGGTAAAATAATGGTGAGCATTAAGGCAATAATTGAACCTCTCTCATGTTTACAACATGCAAAGATGTCAGACTTATTATGGAATGTGTAACAAAATTAATTTAAGAGGCTTTTTATAAAATGTACAACAAAAACCAGGATTTTGTGTGAATGTCGTCCAAGCTGCACTCAAAAGTGTTTTATAGAGTGAAGGGAACATTACGACATGGAACCAAAATCAGTGCGAAATGCAGCAAAGAAACAAAGGCATGCAGACACCAAAATATTTTCATCAAATGCACCAATTGCCCTTTTTGTTTTTTTCTTGTTGCTGTGTTGAGACGTTTCAAGACACGCTGGAGCTGTTTTTAGTTTGTTCTTTTCCAAACTTTTCCAAACTCCTTTTTTCTTTTATTGCCTCTCACTAATCAGCCAATCCAAGTTTTTTCTTTTTGTATACACAACACCTCATTCAAGTTGGCTTTTTGAAGTTTATTCAGAGAGTGAGAGAGATTTTCATTTCAAACAATAGATTTTTTTGTTTTTGGAAAGTAAGCTCAAAAGTCTGAAAGTCACGCAGCTGGGTGTTTTTTCTTTAAATGAAATATTTTGGTACAGGAATGAATACAGTGGGGGGAAAATTGCACTACCTGTCATTAACCTATTATGTGCTAAAAACCTGCCCACGCAAATGGAGTGAAATATTTTTTTTATTGAACAGTCTGCTAAATAAAATAAATACATCCGAATAATTGCTTTCAGTTGTTTAACTTGGCCAGGAGGGCAAAGGACTTGAATGGAAGGATTTTTTTTCTCCTAGATCACCTTAATTCAATTAAAAAGGCTGTGTTTTGTCTGGTTTTCTCATGTGTTATCCTTGGTTCGAAGTGTTAGGGTGGAGACCTAAAAGTATACAAGAGACTTTGTTGACTGAGGAGAAACCTGTCATTTTTTTGTACCATGTTTACGCTTCGTTTAGTCATCTCAAGTGTGGTGTTTTCTTTGTGTGTCCAGGCTCACCCTTTCTTGCCAGTGAAGATCGTGTTCTGGGTGGAGTAATTGTCTTGCGCTGCTGCAGATGTGTGGAAGCTCAACCATCTCAAAACATTCAGGGTATACTGGGTAAGACATTAATCGTTTCAAGAATGATCACGCTCAAACTTCTACGCCGCAGCTCATGGTAGGCAGAGATTTTGGCTGTTAATATTTAAAAATCTATCATCAGATAGATGGGAGGAGGGTGGGAGGAGGCTCTGTAGCTTTCCTAGCGGGTGGTCTGTGTTTTAACTTGCACAATCAGGCTCTGGTTTCACACCCTTCATCTCAGATTCAAACAGAGACCTCCCACTATGGAATCAGCTAATCTTCAGATAAGTGGAGGCCTTCTGAATACTGCCTACTCTGGCTGATTGTATTGGCGGATCTGATTTCTCTACCTGGAGCTTCTGAGCTTTACTTTTGCAAACCTACCATAATTGAATTTGACCTAATCAGAGGTCTGTCCAAAATTTAGGCCACATGACTTAATACTAGGTTCAATGTTGCCCTTTGCCTTTTGTGGTCCTTTTAACATGATGTATGAATAATGAATAATGAAATGCTCCAAAGTACCACATACTCAGTGATGTACGGGCCCTGTTTGATGCTGTTTATGGAGCGTAGCCCTTCTGCACAGTGTGGACTACCTCAGATTACTGTGGTCTGCAAAGGGCTCTGTGTTGATTTACAAGAATTAACAGTATGTCAACCACTTCCTTTGGGTGCTGTAATTTTTTTCTCCAACGCACAAGTTCTACCTTCCTCTGCAGTTATGTCACAACTGCAACTCATATATTTTCACGAAAATGGGCATGCTCAGAGTTTACTGCAGTTTGGCATGCTGAGTCACCTGCTAGACTTTTTCCTCCTGCAGATGGAAAACTCTGGATTTTTGTTCATTTTGTGACATTGAACTTTAGTCTAGTAACAAGCTGTTCTCTCCCCACAACTTTGCTCTGTCCCTGTGCTCTTTTTACTTGTACTATTATTATATTATATAAATGTATATTTCTTTTTTTTTTCATTTTTTCCTGTTCATTTTGTAATTAACCTTTTTTATTTGTGTATTTTTTACAGTGGAGTTCCTATGGAGTCACACCACAGAGAGCATGTGTGTTGGCTACATGTCTGCCCAAGATAGCAAAGCAAAGGTAAACTTCCTAATTAGCTTAACAAGCAGAATGTATTGCAGTGAGTTTCAAATACACTTGAGTTAGGATTATAACTATCCTTACCTCATTAGCAAAACTTTGAGACAGTGTGGGCATGAGTGTAAGCTCATATTATAGATTTAATAAAGTGTACTGTATAATGCTTATGCATCCCTAATCAGTGCCTGGGGCTTGAAATTGAATCTGACCTTTTTTGTAATTTATGGGCAGTATTTTGTCTCCTTTTCTGCAGTTAGAAGCATAGATTTGACTTTTATGACAACTGTTTCACATCATATTTTCCAGGATGAATAATATTAATTAGAAAAAAATGATTAAAAAAAGACTCTGGAAGAAGACTTCAGAGTTAAAGTTCTGAATGTATGAAACGTGGTGTTTTTTAGCCAGACCCTTGTCTGTTTGACATTTTTCCTGAGAAAATTACTTAATTTTTTGTACCAAGGGGCATGATTAATCAGTGAGCTGACCTGTCTTAGCCAGTTTCAAAGCCATGATTGACTCACTGTGGATTTGATATGTGAATGAAGAATATATTAGTTGTCAATTTTGTATTTTCACAACATTACATTAGAATTAGGAGGAAATTTGGGGATTCAGGGAGACTGCTGGGAAAAATATAAATATCAGTATTGTGGTTATTGTTGAAATAATTTTGGTGCTGAGCTTGGTTCAGAAAATAAGTCAGAGTTAATGTTGATTTGACAAATAGTCGCTGCTAATATTTTGTGCCTGATGTGAATTTGGCTTACAACGTGGTTGTCTGTGTCTTTTCTCCACCTGTGGATTTGAGCCAGTCATCCTGTTTTTCATGATTTTTTTCCCCTGTGTTTTTCCCTCTAGTTTGTAAAGTCAGAATCCCTGAGAAACTGTGGGCGCTGTCCCTGCTAGCTCCACTGTTGACTTGAGGGAGAGTATCTACAGTAGAGACAGGTTCATGCTATCTTCACCAGATTCCATTCCTTATTCCCCTGGCAAATAATCCCTCCACGCCTACCCTCCTACAAACACTGAAGGTTTTGGTGTCACTGGATGCCACAACCATGCCAAACCTCAGGTCCCTGTGGTTGGAGGCAGGAATTTTGCTCCTGCACCACCTGTGCTTGCTGTCTTGTTTGGTATGTAGTCTGTTGGTGACCTTGGCTTTTGGATTGTGGGACTAAAAATCTTTGCAGACCTCTTTCAAGTAGACATATTTACAATGAATGTTTGAGGTTGGCTCTGTGATCTTCCTCCAGGACCTTAACTTTCTAAAAAAAAAATCATTAGCAAAATTCCCGAGCACATAAATTGTGTGACGTGAATCAGTCAGTGTGGCTTCTTAAACAGCAGGGCTTAGTGCTCTGGTCCCATGGCTCTAAATGGAGTCTCAGCTCAGACTGATTTGTTTGGCTAATGTATCTCTGTCACTCTGTATAAAGAGAGGGCACTGTTGTTGAAGCCTCGGTCAGATTTCAAAGTGTTTGTCCTCGGTGCCGCCTCCCCGCCCCCTCACCCGTCCTTTCCTCGGTCTCTTGGTCTATCTCTCTCGTCACTCCCCCTTTCTGGCCCTACCTGGTCCTGAAGTACCATAAAGTTTACTGAAAGTCATGCACCACTGGGGATATCAGTATCAATCTGCATATTTGTCAGATGCGCTCTGTGTATTGGGCTTTGTGGTGGAATGTGAGCATGCAAGCTCCCCTTTCACGCCTGTGCCAACGTAAAGAGGTGAGCAGAACACAGTGAACCGTGCACTGTTCAGGGCCACTTTTAATTATGAAAGATTGTTTTTGTTTTGTTTATATTGTTACCTAACATATGTATAGGTGCATATAGGAGGCACAAGCCTATGATATCAATTTCTACACTTTGTCAAGAGCCTCACTGTGGACATGCAACAGCATTCGTGATTGACAGTGAAAAGTACAGTAGTACAGTGGCATCTATGTGCTTTTAATAAAAATAATTTGCAGTTACAGGTGTGAGGGATCACATTTACCATCCTGTGACTGGTGAAGCAGAAGTAATGTTGTGATAGATAATAGGGTAGAATGTGGTTGCCAGTTTTCGCCACAGTGGCTCAGACTTTGAAACAGTACTACATAGGAGCAGAGCAGCAATCTTTAGCATTTGCAGGATATCACTTAAAATTTAAACTGTCTGCACCACAAAGACATTAAAGTAAGCACCTTTAAAATCTGCTGTGGTGAACCAGTCGCCCAGCATCACTTCATTAATATATGCATGCAGAATGTTCCTCATAAAATCGTGCTCAGTCGGGGCAGGTCTAGGAATATCATCTGTCAGTAGCGGTTTCTGGATCTCCTGGGAAATGATATCCACTTCCTCTCAATGGGGCATTGGTGACACAGTGATATTGGAGAGTGCAGCCGAGAACACAGCTGCTCCACCAAACCTCACACTGCTCCACGAAGCTCCCTTGTGCCTCAGTGGCTCTCGGCGTCTGCATACCAGAGAAGCTGGCTGTTCTGTCCTTCACGCCTCTACACTGGGTGCAAAACAAGCTTTTACTCGTTGCTCCACAGCTGGGCCCAGAGTCGGCCCCTGCTTGCTGCCAACATATTGTCCACGGAAGGGATTCTATAGGAGAGCGTCTGTTTTCTCTCTAATCTGGTTAAAAAAGTTTAAAAAAGCCAGAGATGGGAATTTTAATGCAGCCAGGCTCCAGGCATGATGTCTGTTGTCTGTAAAGTGGTCTGTAAGCTGTTGAGTCCCAGGAGGTAGCACCTGCATGTCCATGGCCTTGATGGCTAACATTAAAATAGTGGTAAAGCATTATAGACAGAGTAGAGAAGAATGGCAGAAGTAGTGCATCATGCAGATTCAGTAGAGATAAGCCCTGCTCAAAAGCGTCATCTTGCACTGGAGCACTGGGAGCAGAGCAAATGAGGGTTGATGCTGGTGACCAAGAGGCAGCAGGACAGACAGTACATAAGTTCTTGCAAAGAAGATTTAGTTGACTGTGTTGTCATAAATACTTGCAGAAGAAAATTTGCTAAAGATTAGTGTACCCATTGCACTTTTAATAGGTTGCCCGTATAACTCATTTTGATTTAAGCACATACAAATTTTCATTGCACTCACTTGCAGATATTTCATATAGAGCCAGAGCCATCTACGGCCTCAGCTGCTGTGCTACAGACATTCTTCCCATTCCTATTAGCATCCCACTGGGCATTTCTAACCAGCCAGAGTCCATCTTCCACTGCGTTTCTGTGATAAGAACATGAAAGAGCCGATGCACAGTAGCAGGAGTATTTAGGACAGAGGTCAGACTGGATTTATCTTGTATGTCTACTTCTCTTTCACAGCATTTAAATTTTTCAGATTTGTATGCATATATTTTTTTTGACAAACGAAGCATGCTAGAGCTCACTCTTTAGAGTCTAAAATGAGTTGGACGTTAGAGCAGTGTTTCAGACACTGTGCTGGCAGTTCCTCTAAGGTTTTTCCTCATGTTTCAATCAGATGTTGTTTTGAGGAAAGTTGAGTCTCTATCTTAATCCTTTTGACATTACACTGTCAAAAAGCTATAAAGCAGAATTGCAGCGGAGGGAGAGCATCTGGTTTTATTCAAACGCTCACCTGTGTTTGCACTGGATAGGACATCAGAACATTGAGCCATGTTTTACAGAGCTACACAAAGCTGCACAGGCAGGCCAGTGGCAGCGCTCCTGAAACAGTTAGACTATTGTTTTATTGTTTGTCATGATTGGGCAGATGAAAGAGAAGTGTAGGATCCACAGCACCACCACCATGGCTCAGTTCCCTCCTCCTGGACATCATTACCACTATAAAGCTTTTGCTGCTCAAATTGTGTAAGGCCAGAGAAAATCAACTGGCATGCGATTCAGGCCTCCTGGTTATTGTCTGCTTTGTATATTACACGACAAATGTCTTTTATTATGGTACATTTTGTTTTTACTATCCATCTCGCGTGGAGAATAAATAGCATATGATTGTTTTTTTTTTTGTTTTTTTTTTCTATTTCAAAAGAAAAGAATGTGAAAACCACAACAGAAAACAGCGGCATAGTCATACAGCTAAATTTATCCTTTGGCCTACGCTGTGGTGTTAATGTGCGGCTTCTCTAGCTCCTAAACACATTCATATCACCGAAGAATGTTGTTTTTCTCTGACAGATACAATGGAGCTGTGTTTTTCATGTTATATTTTGACTCAGCTGTAGTCTTGTCATGTGGTTCACTTCAGTCACTGGGTATCAAGCTGACAACAGGCTCACTGTACATTTGCGTGTCTTTATTTTTTTCTCATCCAGCTATCATATAATTCATCATTTCTTTGCCCCTCTTTCAACCCCACTGATTTTGTAATTGGTTTATGCTGCTTCTGTAAACATGGATTCCACCACAAGAATTTGTTAAACAAGTAAATTGGAGTTATGATACGGTACATTATGAAGGACATGTTGAGATGGACATCACATCTAGCAACAGACGATCTTAAAATCAGTGCAAATCTGTGTTCTATTAGTGAGATCATGTTTGTTATTGAAATGGGAAGAATAACTGTGATGGCCAAAAAGTTGCCTTTTTCTGTAAGTAACTGCCCACTTTTTAGGAGCAGCACAACAACAAAGTGTCAGTCTAAGTCAGTGGTGCTCAACCAGGGCTCCGCAGACCTCCAGGGGTCCTTGAGGGAGTTCCTGAGGGTCGCTAGAAAAATGGGCAAAAGCTTATTTTCCCTATTTAATTCACTATAGAAGTGAGCACAGTATGAGTTAGGGGCCATACACATGCCGTGTCTTTAACCGCCTGGAAAACACGAGGTCGGACGCTGGGCGCTACTTTTGCGCCTTTTTTGAACCAGCTTTCAAGGGTGCGGTGGCAGGTTGCTTCTGAGGTTGCTAAGCAACCTAAACAGTCACCATATTGTAGCCTATTTACCTTAAATCCTGAGTGCAGAGGTGATCTTCTTCCAGGCGCTGTTTGTGTGTGGGCATATCGTCCATGGCACAGAAAAAAGCTCTGCACCAAAATGATCAACTTTTCTGTATTCACCACCACTGGTCTAAGTACTGTGCTACTGTACTGTGTTTTGCTAATGCCATCGCGCTCAATTACGAAAACATTAAACAACTTTTCCTCATGTGAATTTGCTACAGACTAATGATAAAACAATATAAGCAGACTGATCATAAAGGTTGTCAGAACACAGACACAAAACTGTGTGAATGCGAATTAGTGATTCAGTGTTTACACACAAGGCTACAGCATTATTTGTCTGATGCTGACCAGACTTGATGTCACAGAAGTGTTAGGACATCTGTTGTGTGACCTCTGAGCCTGAAGCACTACTCATCCTCACTACTGTGTCTCTCTAACTTGGACTTCTGAACTTGCGCCGGAGCTTGTGAAAGGCACGCGATGCCCATAGCACTGTGGTGGTGAAATGACTCACTTGTTTGGTTTAGTAAGTCTTTTACTCTTCCTGCTTACTCACTCAAGTCGTCCATTTTGTCAGATGGAAATATAAATTGAGGTCTTAACATGTGCCACAAGGTTGCGTGTCGGGGTGAGGGTTAGGGCACATTGGTGTCATTGTCAGACACAGTTTTTCCTGCAAAATACATGAAGTCATACAGCTAGGCAGTAATTGTGCCCAGTAGTGTGTTTTCAGCTGTGTATTCAATGTGGTTGGAATTTAAAATTGCAAAGCTCTTTCCCTCTGACATGCAAACATCAAAAGCAAAACATTTAACATGTCACCATTAGTTGATTATGTCTCAGCTATGGACCTTCAGTCAAAACAGTTTAAACGAGGCCTTTCTTTAACCTCGTCTTTAGAAGATGAAGGGGAGAGGATGAACCCAAAAAGGGGCACTGGAGGCATAATAGCCCCTCAGAGTGTTGCCATGTGTGCCTGGCCTTCTCTGGCTGTTGTCCCATTGAAGTGACAGTTGCCCTCGGGGTGCCAGGGGCCATAGTCCAAGCCTGCACAAAAAGAGGGCCAGTAGAGATGAAGGCTTCCGCAACTGGAGGAGTGATGTCAGGCCAATTCAGTGGCCTGGTCAATAAGTGGATGGAGTTTTCGCCCAAGGCTTGAGCCAGTGTTACCCTCTGTGAAGAGCAAGAGGAAGGAGGATGACAGCCATTATTGGCACAGGGAGAGTCAGTCACCTTTGATCCCCTCAGTTGAAGTATCACCCCCGTCTTCACAGCTGTGTTTGCCCCTTTCCTCCTCCTCTCACTCCTCTCTGTGTCTGGTCAAACACAAAACACTTGCAGTCTGTTCCCTGTATTCATTCTGTCTCTGTAAACACTCACTTGGCATCTTTGGACCTCAGGGGTACATGCTCATGACACGACAGTAGTAGTCCTGTGTATGTTCTTGAACACAGAAATTGCTGCATTGTATTTCTCACCCTAGAGATTAAAAAATGTCTGTCCATTACACTCAAGCCCTTGCCAAATAGGTTCACACAATGCTGAATGAGATTGTCGCTACCAGGGAAAGCTCTTTGTGTTTCTTAGTGTACTAAGTTTTGTTGTTGGGTGATTATGGCGACTTTACCGTATAAGTGCATCGAAATTTATTTGTTTATTTTACATTAGATTTGTTTGGTTTTTGTGGTCTTATTCTGTTTGGCAGTGCTTTTTGTTTTGTTTTCTTAATGCTTCATCTGTATGTGGGGGCATGGGAGATTCAGCAAGCGGCGCAGGAATACCTTATAAGCACATGTTGACAGTGTTTATGTAACTACTCTCATTGCCAGAAGGGGGAGACATAAGTTACTTACTTATTGCGGTTGAGGTATTGTGGTGCTCCCTATAACCTTCAGGAGCTGTGCATTGTCGGACAAAATGGCTCCTGGTACTTTTTCCTAATTAGTCCATGTCTTGGTCTTGGAGTCTCTGGGTTGGGTTCTGGAGAGGGGACTTCATAGTTCTTCTGGGGTACCTTAACTGTTGTCAGAACCTACACTGTAGCTGGTTCCTGAACACCACTGACCAAAACATGAGTGGTTGACTTTGTAGTTGTACTGTCAAATCTCCTTGGGAGTAAGAAGGTAAATAGAGCTGCAGAGTTTAACAGCAGACTGACCTCTGCAGAGATTCAACACAACAGACCGCCTTGTATGTGTAGCTCACTTACAGAGACAGGTGCATCATGGGTCCAGGAAAGGAATCCTTGGGCCATGGTTATGTCTTTAACCCTTAGCTGTGGTCTGTCAGTCATCAACCACTGAGCCATCATGATTTAAAAGCACCTCCATGGGTTTGCAGCAGTGCTAATGGCATTCACTGCATGCTTGAAAAGTAACAATTGTGATTTATCTACCAGATGAATTGCAAGCTGCCAGATGGGTGATGTGGAATCTTTTTAGCTATCAAGTTTGTTGCTGCCATTGTAAAGATTTGCCACCGTCACTGAATATGCTCACATCTGCTGGGCCCCCAACAAAGATACCATCATCCATTGCAATGTTTCACTGTAGACATCGTCATATGCCAATATGGCAGACACCACCCAACCCCACTTTAAAGTGTGATTGGTGTACAGTCTTTCTGTAAATGCAGCAACCCACAAGTTACATTTCCTGTGTACACAGTTGTAGTATAAAGCTGTGTTGCCTACATTAGCACTGCAACAGAAATTAACACAGCCTGCTTCATTTTAATGAGACCACTATGTTGGCACCATGATGGTCCCAGGGCAGAGACATGTAGCAAAAAATGCAAGGTCTAGTAAAAAGCTAAACCTGGCTCAACTTCTGCTGCAGCCTGTCATCTGATGGATGTATTTCTCAAACTGGACTGAAGCTTTTTACCATATAGCCATGCCTCTGTATGTATATCTTTCCTTAAATGATGTTCTCATTGTGTTGGTGTCTGTGCTCTTTTGTCACCTACAGACACACATATCCAGATTACCACCTGGGACCGTTCCAGGGCAGTGCTTGGCCATCGAAGGAGGTGTGTGTAGACTGATGAGTGTAGTGGAGTGAGCTGCATTCGCCCTCCTTCTGGGCTTTTTCAGCAATACTTCAGTACAAACCCTTCCACTCAACCACACACGCGTGCACTCCGCCCTCACCTCCCCACCACCTTTGTGACGCCAGAAGTAATAAGCTTTAGCTGTTTTAACAGGTGCCCAGAAAGGAAGGAGGGGTGTTAGCTTGTACTTAGTGCACTTACAGGACTTCCCTTTGCTGCCTCCAGCATGTACTCTATGCCCCCCCTGCCTCCAAGGTCTCCAGTGTCACCTGGATTAGACTTGATGCACCATTGCCTTGATGCACCATTTTTTCTTTGTTACTCCTTTCCTTTCCTACTCTTTTTTTCCTTTTGTATATAAGCTATGATTTAGGAAAACAGGGTGGATGTTCATGTTGTTTTGTATTGCTGAACAGATGTGACTATTTTCAAACACTTGGGAATTTCAAATGCAAGACCTTATTTTGTTCTTCAACTACTTTTCAAGTTTAAAAAGATGTCAGATTGCACCTTGTGGAATGCCTGCTTCTCCAGATAATTGTTATGAGTGAAGCATTTATAGCTGTGAGAGTGATAAAAGCAATTTACAATGTTAACACGTACAGATCGACTTCCATGTACTTGTACACACATATTGTTATTAATCCTCCAGCATACTGTATAATGTAGCATAATGTGCATCTTAGCTCATGATGAATTTTATAACCATTTCAGCCATAGAATGCTTCGCTTTGATTGTTTTTAAATGTGAATACATAGCTATTGCATGTGCAGAATCTACAGTAAGCCACTTTGTGTTCTCTGACAGGCGTAGAGTTGATCAAGAAGCAGGAAGCTATGCACTTCCAGAGTGATGCTGATACATATATAGTGCTCAGGTAGCAGCATTTGACCCCATCGCCAAACATGACTGTTAGTCATCATTTAAAAATGACAATTTATATTTCTATAGTTACATTGACAGAGACATGTATTTTCTTGCTAAAAAACAAAAATGATCGCTAAAAACTAATTTATGTATCAAGCCCGTGAATTGGTGCTGTTGAGAATTGTACTTGAAAGAAGTAAGGGTCTAAATTAGTGTTGGGATAATCAGTTCCTCTGGTTTTGCTGTTTCACTCAGTTACTACTAAGAATTCCAGTCTCAACAAAACCATAATAGAGCTTGTTTATTCTTTACTTGAAAATGCAACTAATATAAATGGTATAAGCTATGGAAATGGTAATATGTGCACAGCTCTCTACAGTGCTCAAAAAGTAAATAAAATCTATGTTGCTACATTTCTGCATCTGTCTTTAGTCTTTCATGCACCATGACAGGAGACACAGGCTACGTTCACATCACAGGGCTTAATGCTCATTCCAATTATTTCCCAATATCCAATCTTTCTACCTTCGCTGCTCACATTCATGTTTGAAGTGACTCATATCTGACATCAGTGTGAACGGATCTCTGCCCTTAAATGCTTCACATGCAACCAATAATGGTACATGTGTGTTGGAACAACAATAAAAAAAACCCACATTTGTGAAACAGGCAATTGGGGGGAAAAAATAAATGACAGTGCAAGCTTCATCTCCCAAATGATAGAAGGAAGATCCAGCTGTGCCATTCTGCGTAATAATTAGCAATGTGCCCCTGCTTGAGAGAGTGTGTAACATATTTTCTGAGAAGTAGAGAAATGTTTTTGAAATAACGGGCTGTGGTACAGATGGGCTCTAGCTTTGCTGGCTCTACTAGCAGCTATTACTGGTAGCTTTATGGAGAAAGAGTCGGTGTGGGAGAGGAGTCAGGAGCAGGTGATGCCACGAGGTGGAGGGTTTCATGGAAGAACAGTTCCTCCAAACTTTACGATGTCCAGGGTTTCATTCTAGTATCTCTGTCGGTGCCTCACGACAATGCTTCAGTGGCATATGGGTCAGCTGTCCCCGTCAGAAAGCACTTGGCAGTTGGGCACTATTGGCTGGCGACTGGCGCAGCCTAACGTAGCAGCAGTACGGCTATGGCAGCCTTCTGGAGTTTCACTGGACTTCTCCGACACTGTATGGTGAGTGATCTACATCTGCATAGCAAAATATGATGTTGAAAAAACATGGATGTATGGGAAAACACATATGAATTCTAATATGACTTTTTCACATCAGCACGGCCATTGATCGATTATGGATCGGATATAGTACCACATATGAAAGTGGCCTAGATCTAATAGGAACACTACTCTGAATACCAGATCTGTCTCATGTGGGAGCAAAAAAATCAGATTTCGGCCTCACATACTTTTAATGTGAATAGCTATATTCCTCCAACTTTACCTTCTCCAGAAAAGGAAAACAGTTTGTGTAAGCCCAAACAGACAGCATAAATATCATGAACTGAGCTGTGGATGGCCAAAAATGTATAGTCTGGGAATAAATTACATGCTGGACAGTAACTAGAGTGGAAAAAAAGGATTCTGCAGGAAGACTTGTAAGCATGCTGAAACATTTCAACACGAGAGAGGAAATATTAAAGTCTGTGTTTTTTGAGGAACCTTGATGACTATTAAAAATGTGTGCTGTCCGTCCCTCCCTCCCACCCACACACACAAACACACAAGCTGTTCCTTTCCTGAGCCACTGTTTCTTTTTACATTTCAGCTTTTCTTCACCTTTAAATAGTGTCGATTACATAACCAACATTTTCCACTCTCCAGTGTTTCTCAAAATGCTTTTTTTTTCTGAGTTGTGTTGATTTGATTCCTCATAAAGGCTCTTATTGGAGAGGGCAGTTATTTATATCAATTGAATCAGTCTCTAGGGCAAGAGTTTGTCCAGCTGCTGGCTCTGGATCGTGGCCACTGCAGTGTCTGAGAGGAATGTGCAATAGAGATGTTCAAGGAGATAAATATATGCACCGTTTGAAGAGAGAGATGCCTCCCTGTCAGTGCACCATGCCTGGCTGTGGGATAGGACCACATATTGATTGTATCCAGCCAGTTTGCCTCTCAGGTGTAACATGTCACAGTCTGTTGACATCAGTAACGTGCAAAATGTATCTGGCAGGTCAGGAGGAGCAGCAGAAGGTTGGTTGGGGAGGTGCTGCGTGTGTTTGTTTTTGCTCCGCAGCCTCCTGACCCCAGGTTGATCTCGAGGGTCCATCTTAAAGGCGATGTATGTTACTTTGCCCCTCACCCACACTCACACCATTCTCCATTAGCTTGATCATGTGTTATTATGAAGCCTTCTCTTTTCATCAGGGCTAATCTGTGTTGCTGGGAGACCCTCAGCCCTATTCAGCACAGAACCTTCCCCTTCAAACCTCATCCCTCTCTGTCCTGGATCCCCTTAGCTTTGAAAAAGGATCCTGGGTCTTTAAAAAGTGGACGGGGTCCTGAGCCATTCAAGGTGTATCCAATGCCTCGCGCTCAGCAAGGCTCTTAAATGCAAAACAGACGGTGGAGCAAATAAAGATCAAAGGCAGCAGCCTTGCCCGCCTTGGCCTGCTGTCCTCACATGCCAGGCGGTGCTGTCACAGTGAATCACGGCCATGCAGCTTCCATGCTCACGCTTATCCCCCCTCCCTAACCACCTAAGGGCCACCAACCCCCTCAACATGCTACAGCCATACTGTGCCAGTGTCTAACATCAACACTCACAGGGTTAAAACCAGACAGTGCCTCTGTGGCCTCTGTCAAAGAGGAACTGAATCAGATGAGCTAGACATCTCGCACCTTTATGCACATCAGGACAAGGGCGTAGGTTGGGGCTGGGGGTCCTTCTCTAGAGAAATTTGAGCATCAAACACTTAATTTCCTGCATTCAGGTAAACTTTTATGCACCAATTTGTTCCTTTTCTGCTTCAACTTATGAGATAAAAGTCTTTAAGTGTGTCAAAGTTTAAGTGTGTTTTTATTGGGGGTGAAAATGCACATGCTCTAACTACTGGGGAGGATGTGTCCCCTGCACCCAAATCTACACCTATACATCAGGATCATCCATTAGCACTTGAGTGAAACTGACTTCCACTCACATGAGCATATAAAACATGTGGTGGTACATTACTCATACGTTTAGCTCAATGAAAAGCATGACTGAATATAATAACTCTTTTATAAGGAGGCAATGCAGCTTTTTTCTCCTCTGTTTGTCCCAATTTGTCCTTCAGCTTTGTGTGCAAATTTATGAGCGGGTGCATGTTATTTTAGCTTCTGTTTTGACTGGTGTAGAAGACATAAGCCAGAGGCAGGTGCCAATCAAGCCACTGCGCCCATATAAAATGATGATGTTCATTGCATGGTGATTCCGTATGTCCAAATACGTGCTTGGTCATTGTCTTGCCATTGATGGTGCAGCATCTCATTGGGGTTAAGTAAGGCACCCTAGCCTCTCAGATGCTCCACAGCTACTTGACCTGTTTGTTCAGCTGTACACCCAGGCACATGTCTGTCCCCCCACTCCTCCACTGACTCGCTGGGCCAAAGATGCGATCCTACGGCAGGCACAGTGACAGCAGCCATGCCCCTGTTATGCTGGTAGGACACTGGGGGAGAAGGCTGAGAAGGCGGGATAGAGCTAGATAAGCAATCTGCCATACCAGGTCAGCTTCTCCAGATTAGAAGACCAAAGAAAAACCTTTTAATTAGGTTTGCCGTGCAGTTAGGGCCCTGCGGTATTGCGGCCTAGACACTTCCTGCATTGTGCTACACCACCCAAAAAAGTAGCAGCGCGAGGGAGTGAGTGAAAGAAAGTGAGGGAGAGAGGCTAAAAATGGCTCTGCCACATGTGCACCACACCACAAACAAAAGAGATGCCTGATTGCCACCATGCACCGCGGTTATTTACCTACTAGAAGCACTACAGTGAGCTCCAGCGTGGACAGCAAACCACCTGGGCTTGTTTTAATGTGAAATACTTGTACAAAGAAGAGTTAGAGAACAGCTGAGCTTACTCTTCATTTATTACAACATTAATGCATCCAAGTTTCCACTGCTTTCTTCTCCATCTTAACTCCTCTTGTTTTCTTACTCCCACAGTTAGCTCTTGTGTGGAGATCTTCTGAGAAATCCCAGAGCCAGCCCTGTCAAACTCGGTCTAAAACAGCGTACGTACGTTGGACATAATTTCCTTCTCATAACAAAAATAGAGGCAAAATACCAACAATCATATCTTGGTGATGCTTAATGAGCCCTTTCGGATCCTTGACAATATACCACTAATATGGTGCTTTGTGTCCTTTGAAACATACCAGAGTAGAGTCCTGGAAATAGTAACACAAAAAGCGAGGCCTCGCTGACGCCCCACAGCCAACGCAACAAGTTTTCTCTGCGCTCGCCGGTCTACAGTATGTCTGCCTTTTCATGCATTTTCACACCAATTACTCTCAGCCTCTAAATCTGTATTGTATCTGTATTCCTACTTACACCCTGGCACGGGAATCAAAGTGCAAGTTGTGCAAGTGTTTGTAGGGGAGGGGAGAAGAAACGAGAGATGAAAAGTGAGGAGGGCATACGAGTAATTGCCTGCTCTCGAGACACGTGGAGCCTGTCTGGAGAAGAGATACTGGGGGGTGGAGGGGGAGGTATGTCATCAATTTGAGCTCGGCCCTAATGTTTCAAAATAAAGACAAACACCTCACTTTGATCTCCATGGCCTGTTCAGCAGTTGGTCCGCTAAGATAACGATCCATGCCGGCTTACTGTAATCTTAGCCTCCATCCATGCTTTTACTGAAGAGAGGGACAGAAGACTTAAAAAGAGAGATTTACACACCATGAGTCTGATAGTACAGAGGGAGAATTATATCTGCATTTTAAAAGAATGTATCCGCATGATTTACAGTGAGTGTTTGGTGGGTTGTTGGTAAAAGGCTGCATTTGAGCATAAATGGGTCGAAGGACGCGTGCGGAGGAATTTCTAATGAATAGTGAAGCAGCTAGGCGGTTGCAAGTAGCGCCTCAGGGGTGTGGAACGTGCTGGGGCCTGCTGCATTATAAAGACAAGCCCTGCACCCGGCCAGCTGTGCCGTACACAAGACTGCAGGAATGAGGGCACCATGAATGGCTTTCTCTGTGTGACAATGACTGCAGCACTCAGCGGAGAGGGAATGGTCAGAGGTCCTCGCTACGGACAGGCAGCATTGAGTGTGTGTTTGTGTGTGTGTGTGTGTGTGTGTAGGTGTGTGCGTGTGTGTGAGTGCATGTGTACACTGAGAAATTACCCAGGAATGTGAGGATACTTGCCAAAGACAAAGAATTTGAGTCGCATTCAAGGGAACCTTACCCTCCTCGCCCTCTGAAGAAATATCACAATCCCATCAGAAGGCCTGGCCTGAGAGCCACACTGGATGGAACTAATGGAAGTCTTGTGCACTGGCTTAAGCTCGTTGGAAGAGTTTAATTGATGAGATTTTTCTCTGAGATGAATTTCCCTCGACAGCAGCAGAGAAATCTAACAGCAGCTGATGAAACTTTGCTTAAAATCATAATTTACAACCTTTAAAGGTCAAGTGTGTATGATTCAGGGGGATATATTGATAGAAATGGAATATAATATGCATGTTTTCTTTAGTGTATGGTCACCTGATGTTTTACCTTAGAATGAGCTGTTTATATCTACACTGGGAGCGGGTCCTCGTCTGTTGACTGTGCCATGTTCCACTGTTATGTTTCTACAGTAGCCCAGAAAGGACAAATGAAACATTGGCTCTAGATAGGGTCATTCTCATTTTCACTTTGGCAACCATAGTTAGCAGTCCATCTGCAACGACCAGGATCGTAAAAACATGTTTTTCTTTTTTAAGTTAAACTGCTTTATTCAGTGATTTTACTGGTTTAAATCAGCAGGTCCGCTTGTTTTGGAGAGGACGGGACATCTGGATCTCAAGTTGAGCACACATGAGCAGATGCTTGGCTATAGTGGCCCATCTTAGACAAGCCGAACTGCCTCAAAGACACACTGATTTAACATGAAACTGTTTTATTCCGTGTTTTTATCAGTTTAAACCACAAGATCTGTTTGTTTGAGAGAGGAAGAGACCTCTGTGGATATTTATAGTAAAAACCTCCTGAACGAAGAGCACCAAAGGAATTCTAACAGGGAGAAGTTTCAGCTTTTTGCAACCTGCAGTCCTCACTGCTAGATGCCACTAAATCCCCCTAAATCTTACACACTGCTCTTTCATGAGATATTTGCCATGACGATCACGCACACAGATTGTTTTTTTTCTAACAAACACATTCAATGGCTTTTTAAAAAATTTATTTATAGATTTATATCTCAAAAATCTTTCCATACAGTTGAATTCACACATTCTTTACGCTCTATTACGGTTTAATCCTAACTTGAGACACGCACATCGATGCCAAAGTTTGAGTTTGAGCGGAATCTCAAGTTAGCATTCAGCCATATGTGAATCAGAAACCACAGTCATAGACACCCAACTCAGACACAGCTACAACTTAATAAATACTTTACAAAAATAATGCAGGCTGCCTCAGAGACACAAGGGACATGGTTGTAAATTAATTATAAAAATTTAAAAAAAAAATGTGCATGCTAAATAAACTCACAAGCTTACATGAGAACCTGGATATTGCGAATGACAAAATGGGAGAAAATTAGATAACCCTGTTCTCTACCCTGCCCACCCCCAACACATTCCTGAAGGGTCTCATTATTCTATTACCACAGACCTCTCTGATTCAGCAAACATAAACAATCTATGGAGACAAACATGGACACAATCTAAACAAACATTCCTAAAATAATAATTTTCCCTTTTTAAGAATACGAATTCAGTTCTCCCTTTAGCAACCTGATCTGAAAGAGTTATCACTGGTGGCGCAATTACTGGCAAAATTTAGATTCTTTTTTTTTCAGAGGCATATTTTATAAAAATGTTTAAAAAAACAAAAACAAAAGCAGAGCATTTTTTCGTGCCTGGTTTTGGTGAAGTCAAGAAAAGTTCCTTGTGAGCAAGTGAGTGTTCTGACTCTGTTGGATTTTTATTCCTCTTGGTTCAAAAAAGCAGTTCTGTAAGTCTTGTTCCTCAGAGCCTAAAAGTTCTTGTGTTGTTTGATCTTAAAGAGAATTTTTAAAAAATGGTTTCAGCACCATTTCTGAGGTTTAGCTGAATATTTAAGCAGTGTATGTTTGTTCCTTTCGCTCCACAGCTGGCTAGAATTCCCTCGCTTCTTCAAACTGTTTGTAGTAGTCCTCGTCCTGAGGGTTGTCGGGACACTTTTGCCCATTGTTTGGCGGCCTGGCCTGGTTGTAGCGGCTCCAGTCTCCTTTGCAGATTATCCAGGGCAGGATGTCCACCTTATAGTGCAGGTCGGCTGAGAACTCTGTGCTGATGAGGTTGGGTGTGCCGGCCCCTTTGCCGCGAGTGATGAGCTTCATGTTGTCGTCGTAGCAGCAGTGCTGCGCTGCCAGTGTGGTGGACTCCAGCGTCAGCATAGAGCGGATGCAGTAACGGGCCGTGGGCTTGTAGATCTCCAGCTTCTCTTTTGGCCCGCTGGCGTCTTTCCAACGGAAATCCCGGCGCGTGGGGGCATCGTGTACGTCTGCCGTGCTGTACGCTACCTCAGTTGGGTAAGAGCAAGGGCAGCTGGGCAGGTCGTTCGCCACTTTGGTCATGTACTTCTTCAAGAAGTCGCTCTTGCAGTTCATCCACCGCTCGCAGCTGTCTGTATCTGGAAGAGAAGACGCTATTAAATGCTACATCTCCTTCCCAACATTAGAAGATGAAACCACAAGTGTAAGAAGGTGTAATGTTTAACATGAAGGTGTGTTTTCACTGGGTTGATTAAGAACAGACAGACAAAGAGAGAGTGGGCAGCGCCATACTGTGCTCTTCCTGCCCTGCTGCACATTTTCATCTCTGCGCAGTAATGGAGCTCAGCCCGAGCATGAGGAATGCTAAGTGTGTGCAGGAACACTGCTGCCAGATGGATGAACTGTCTCTGATAGTGTAAGAACATCTGAATGAGGGATAGTCTGCAGTAAGACAAGAGTAAAATCTTACCAACGCCAAAGAGCTCAGTGGCATTGAACTCATCTGTTCCAGCTAACAGGCTCACTTCAGTAGCTGCTGTCTTGAAGGCATCTTCAATACCTGTAGAGAGATGAATGCACAGTGAAAGGTGGATCAAAAGATAAAAGACTACTAAATCATCTCATCCACTTACAAGCTATCCTCTAATATCCACCTTTACTGGTGTGGATTTTCTTTTCTTAGTGATCCACCATCCAGACTTTACCTGGACAGTTGGGCATATCACATGTTCTGGACTCGGTGGCTGTACAGGCGTAACCACATGACCTCGTTCTCTTCTGGTTGCCATTCCCACAGGTGACGCTGCATGCTGTCCAGTTACTCCAGTCCCCCTCTCCGTCCATATAGTCTGGATCAGAGAGAACGAGAGAAAAAGATCCTCAGCTCTGATGCAGGCCACATGCTGAACCTACTCAGGCCTGTTAGCATGCCTCACTAATAATAAGTGGGGGGGAGCACATGAAAGGGGAAGTGGGGGAGCTCAAAGTTCTCTTTGACTTCGGCCCTCAAAGCAGATACCACGCAAGCCTGTCTGCACATACATGCACACATGTTGTACACGGCATAGGGCACAGTATGTGTGTTCAGTTAGCGAAGTAACGGGGAAGCATTTTGCTAATTCCCTTAAAGCTACAGTCCATAGGCATAAATCTGGGGGGGGGACACAGGGGACATGTTATTTAGAAGATGTCCCCCATTATTTAAAAACATTAAAGTGGCAGTAATAGTTACATTTTTGATGAACTGAAAGACATTTTTACCAGAAATTAATAAGCACAATGTGCAAATGTGTACATAAAGAGTCCAGAATGCAGGAAATGCAGTGTTTGATTCTCCAAATTTCCTGGCGGAGGACCCCCAAACCTCCTTTTTCATCTGTCTCTCCTCCTCCAATGTTGAAACAAAACCTACGTTCTTACTGTAGCTGCTAGGGCATTTACATACAGAAATTTCCTGCGCTGCCTGAACACGCCTGGCACAGTGGCACTGGACACCATTCAGTTGCTCTATCTGTGATTCATTGCTTTGAAAATAAGAAGTGAAATGGCAAGAAATCCTCTTTAACTCCAATTATCATTGAGCAGATCACTGTAATGGGTATACATGGAAACAGTTACACCCGGCTTGACGACCGCCTCGACCCACCACCGCCGTCGCTACCACACGCAAACACGCATACACACACACATCTTGAAAACAGTACTCCATCAATGAGGAGAATTAATGTGGGCATGTTGGGATGGAAGTATTTCTGGCAGGGGTCCAAACCTTCCTATACACCCCCCCCACACACCCCTGCTGCCATCTGCCCCTCATTATGACCATTTTGTATGAATACAGGCCAGATAGCCATCTAGCGCCATCTCCCCTCCCCCTTCCATTGCTTATTACGGCCAACAAGCTGGTGGCAGCTCTGACAAAAATCAAAATTTAGAGGACTTGATAATAGCCTGCCCTCAGACCACAGATGAGACGGCTGAATGTACCGCCAATGGCCTGTGATGGAGTGGAGGACCACTGCCTGTCCACAGTTATGATTATTAGGTTTAAAACCAGGACAGAAATTATGATAAAATATCTTCTTGTCCATAGTGTAACATGAAATAAAGGATGAATGAGAGTTGACCGCAGCGATAAGCCAGAAACATTACACATGGGCTATGGTTTGACTAAAAAAGATTATAAAATCGCCTCCCTTAACCACCGTGGCGCAAGTGCAAGTGGATAAAATGACATTTTCCACAGCATACGCATTCCTGTTCGACCATGTTGGTTTGGGCATGCTACAACACGGGCAGGACGCATACTGTATGACAGCGAGTGTAAATTCTTCCGCAGCAGATGTATCTGTAGGGTTACTTGTTGTGAGGATGGTGTGGCAGCCTAACAGTGCTCCTGGCCCCATTCCTGCTGCTTAACTTTGATGTAGCAAAGGCGTTTAAACTGTGTCACGTAGCTAGCTCCGCACCACAGAGGAATCCATCTCATAAAAAAGTGTTAAAGGCTTCAATCAGGGGCTCCCAAGGGCTCGCCTGGGATGACTGCACTTATTATGGTGACAGCTTAAATCAGCAAATCTGCAAATTACAGATTCCACATCAGACTATGGCCATCTGTGGAAAACCCTGGAGACTGGTCCTCAAATGAGAGCCTATAGACCCAGCTAAATATTCTGCCATGTGCATTGTGCACTCATTTCCTTGCAAACACAACTCCTGTCATTCTCACCATATTCAGTTTGAGCTTTGCTGCCTCCCCCGGTGCCTCCCCTCCTGTCCCAGTCTGCCGGCGGCCGGAGGAAGTTGCTGTCCTCGCTGTTGCTCCCGTAGGTGCGATCGTGCTCCTCTGTTTGAGTGGTGGAAGAGGAGGAGGAGGAAGAAGTGTGAGGCCACCAGTTTCTCCAGTTCGGAGAAGCCCAGTTGGGTTTGCTCTCCTTACGTAGGCCTTTTTCTGGCTCGTGACTCTCCAGTCCATCCACCACTTCGATGGTCACCTGAGAACAGAAGTAAAATAAAAGTCAATATATAACAAAGTCATCAAAGGAGATACTTACAAAGCATTTTGGAGCAGAATAAGTCGATCGGATGCTGTGAGGTGACACTTTCTGATACCCCCTTGAACAATATTACCCCCTCCCCCTGTCTGTCCTAACACATGTGCCTCCCAGATGAGGGGGGACCACCACCCTTGCCCCACAGTCACCCTCCCACCTCTTGGGCTCTCTCCACCTAAACACAAAGTTCAAAGGGCTACTCAGCCTCCTCCAGACCATGAAAGCCAGATGAATCCCAGGATCAAAGACACCCCCCCTCCTCTTCCTCTCCCTCTCCCACAGCCTCACGCCCTTGCTCAATTGGTTGCTCTGCTCTCTTCCCACATCTTGAGATGTTAATACACTTTGTTCGTGCTCGGATTTAGCAGTGATGCTCTCAGAAATGGAAAGACCCCCTCGCTGGATTAGACAGGAGAATGATTTAAACATGGCAGCGGTTACTCGGCCATCTGCACCACTGAGGGACTTATGGGCAAGGGCTTGCCACACATTTACATAAGCTGCCGTCTGTCTTCCTGCACATGGGTTAGTAGTGAGGCATTGCTGTCTGCCTTTCAGCTGTCATTATGATGGACGTGAGACCTCAGTGTCTATCTTAAGCTTCACTATGAGCCAGGAAATGTGAAAGGAGATGGGGGGGAAGGAAGGAGGAGAAAAAGGGGGTAATGATGTGCACCAAACTATTCTCCTTCTTCCTGTTTGCTCTTCCTGTCCTATGTGGTTGAGTAGCCATGTCTTACAAGTGAGTGAAAGCATCAAAGCAGGTGCACAGACACACATGGTCACCTGTATGTTGGGATTCTGTCCATTGATATCAGCTTTGGAGAGGTCGGGGAAGTTGTGCAGATCTAGGAGGAAAGCTCCGGGGCCGTCCCTGTGTACGTTGCTGCCTTGTGGCCAGGGGAGGGAGGCAGGCCGGTGGGCCAACCGGTGTTCTGGACCAGACCTCCGGTCTTCAGGAGCCAGCTGGGCAGAGGAGCTGCTTTTTGCATTTATATTGTTCTGCTGAGGAGAGAGAGGAACATAACATTCAAGTATTACTGTTTATGCATTCACAACATATGAGAATATTTATAGAAAACATTCAATTCCCTTTTGATTGAATATTTAGACTGAGGACCCTGTCACTTGGCATCTACAGAGTCTGCACAATCAGCAACATTAGACTGATGTTGACAGAGGTCCATGTGGCCATGACCTCTGTCATAAATCCTGTAGACTCTTAGCTACTTGGAGCCCAGAAGGAAGGAGCCACTGAAACAGACAAACATCACACTGAGTTCTGTGCGTCTGTCTGCTTCCACCAAAATATAATTTCAGAGCCAATGTCACAGTTAGACTGTATATTTTACCATTTTTAACTGACAGAGTATGCCGCTGCTTTACCATAGTTATATGATGTGGACATTTTTAGCATGCTCTAGTGCTTGCTGGGAGAAAAGAGCACGTAAGACTGATGGGCTTCCTGCACTGGGGCTATACTGAGAAACCTAAGCAAACATTGCAAAATAATTACATCTGCCGTCTTGACGACAGATAAACATTTGGTCCTCTGACCGGGAGGGGGGGTTGTAAATTCATCCCAAAAGGACAGTTGAGGACATATGTCCCTTGTCAGGTATGCACAGAAGGAACTATTATTCCTCAATTGGACAGACAGCCATAAGTATTCAGCAATCATCCATTCTGGGGTGGCAGAAAATAAGATCAAAGAAAGCCATCAATCATGTTCCTTGTTTTCTTTTTTCATGTCCCATTTCTTCCTCCCTAGTGTTTTTGTGGCCGCGCTGAGGCCTGAGAATATGGCAGCAGTGCTGTACGGTTGCGGTGGCCAGTCACAGACAAAGTGTCAGCTCAGCCACATTGTGGTGGGCATAAAAGCCCCCAGTGGAGCTGTTTGTGTCCAGCCAAGGTGCACTCTGGGACAATATAGACGCTGTAAATGGAGCTGCACAGCGAGGGAGGAAGGATTATAAATGTACATGTAACTTGAATTCAACCACAGAGGAGAAGGTGGCTGCACAGAAAAACTCCCATATTCCACTTAGCGTTACTTTTCTTAATTCACCACCAGAGACCAGATGGAGTTAATATGATAATATGATGCATTTCAAAGAATTTAAAAACTTTCACATCACACGTCCTAATCTGAGCCGCCACAATTACAACAATTATACTATTGACCATAATTTTAAGGAGGAAGAGTGGATGGTTGCGCATTTTGTCTGTAGCCACCAAATAAAAAGAGGGAGATGTTTTAGATAAGATGATGAGTTTTTATGAGAATTTATGTTCCAAATCATAAAATTTGAAGAAAATGATTCTGAAAAACCAGGTTCCAATCAAAACCACAAATGTCTTTTCCATAACCAGGCAATTATGGCTGAGGGCGCGTACAAAAAAGATAATTTCAACAACATAGTTTTGGCATCAGCTCTTCAGCCTTTATGTGACCATCACAGGACCCTCTGTGGTTCTATCACAAGTACTCAGGCTTTGAGATGCCCACGTGATAACCCCGTCTTTCAAGTTCCCAGCCTTCAGAAGTCACTCGGTGGCTGTAATTGAGCTCTACTGAGGGAGCAGGCCCAACACAGCACTTACAGGTTCAGTCACAATGTAAATACATAACACACAGTTGTAAATAAAGTAAACAGCTGTGGTTGATCTCCTCTACATGGATTATATTTTTATGGATTATATTAGCATTTTACTGCAGACCACACAAGTTGCTCTCCAGTCCAGACATTACTGTTTTCATGATCCTACAAACAGTCATTTAAACCCTCTGCCAGAAAACACTTAACTTCCACACACTTCACAGCTACTGACAAGACAATCTCTTTTGTTTTACCATCACAGGACTGTGCGGGGCTTTCATTCACAGCACTCGTCATTTCAGGAAATCCATCCAAAAATGTTCTGGCTACTGGTTAACTCACAGCAGCCCAGTCACCAGAAGACAATGTTGGCATTGCGTGTTTCTGCAAACCATGAAAATGGTACATTTGCACATTTCATATGTATCATATCTGTGTTTCTAGAGCGATGCAATATATAGGCTGACTTTGTCATTGGGAGGTGGATGTGATGGTGGATATTGTGTCACTACTGTAGACCACTTTCCAAGACCAACAAACAGCAAAACCTGTTGTGATTTAGCGAGTCATGCTGTGTTTCCAGCAGCTTTTAGGGCATCAAATGTAGGTGTTTTGTAGTGACCGCTTGCTGTTTTGTCAGCGGTGATAGTGCCACAGAAAGCTGTTGTTTTTTACCGAGACTTTGCTACATTTCCTGCCAGGATTGTTCACCAAAAACAGGGTATTTCAGGTCAAAAGACGATCTTTCCCTAACCATAACCAAGTATTTTTTGCGTCTAAACCTAACCACACATTAACAACAGCACTGCTGAAACTTAAAGTTTCAATGTATCCGCAACATAATAACATGCAAATGCAACATATCCGTGGTTTACATATATGTACAATGCCAGCATTTTTTCTGGCGACTGAGTTGCACGCACACATACGTAACTGCCACTGAGTTATGACTTGGTCTATGAAAAGAAAGCAGATGCCACCACAAATGTTTCAGAATACACAAACTGTTGGGTCTTGAAACCCAATCAGAGTGTTTGCAGGCCGATTAATCCTTCATTATCCAGTCTAATCCTATCTAAATCTTCTGTTGTGTCATATTATGCTGTGTTACACATGGCAGGCAGATTATCTAATCCTGACACAAATTTGGTTTATTTGAAGTCAAACTTAAAAGCACTTTGATTAATCCCAGGGCAACACTTGTGATGATGCTTCACTGGCAGTGCTTGTAAACACAGAGAATTGTCAGTTTATGGGCAAATATTGGTAGTTTAATGTGGTTTATTTTTGTTTAGACCATAGATTGCCTTGCAGATGGTACAGTAAGAATGCTCCATGTGGGAGAATTTCTAACTATTGAAGCAGTTCTGCAGGTTTGAATGAAGCTGCAATAATTTGCAGCCGAAGTACTTCCTCTGTAACCACCTAAAATTCAAAGCCAGTTTCAAGTTTAAATGATTCGTTTGACTGACTAATGCACTCTGATATGAAAAGATATTCTCTAATATGCTATGTTACACTGACAGCAGGCTGGCTCATTGTGCAAGTCTGTGTTATCACCTTGTATAGATGTATTAATGTCACTACAAACCTACAGTGTGCTGTGGGACATGTGTTCTCTTTCCGCTCAAACGTCATACAGTTTATAAACTGAGCCATGGTGAGGCTAGTTAATGTTTGAAGATAATCATAAAGGTGTAAAAAGACAAAGCCATTACCAGCTGTTATTTTGCAGTATGCCAGATTGCTTTTACACCTTTATTTGTGCAGAAGCTACATCAGACACACTTCATTAAAAGAGCTGCTCAGCCTTAAACAGTTAAACCTTAGACTATATATGTCACTGGTATGTGCACACAGTGTTGATGTACTGTTTATTGTCTCATTGTCTTTGGTGCCAACAGAACATGTGCTAATTTTCTCACTGCAGTAAATAACAGCAAATTCTTGCCAAAATGTAGAAAATTTTCAGCCTTAAATATAATGCTGTTGATTAAAGCCTTGAGCTAAATTGTAAATAAGAAAGATTGCCTTGCTGAAAACAGTCCATCACTTGGACAGAAACAGGGAGATCTAAGCTGCTTCCCCCCATAAGCACTGAGATTTCACTAAATCTTTATTTCCATCTGGGAGCTCAGCAGTGTGAAGGACAAACCATGAAATTTTATACGCCCTAATAACAGTTTTTTTTTTTTTACTGTCTCAATCAGTATTTCAGCAGAACGATTGAGGAGAATTAGTTGAGCTGAAAATAACGGAAAGAATGCACAACGTGGGAATGAGTCATCAGAAAGGAATTGCAGTTGTGTATCAGCAATGTATCAATTTCTGATAATGTCGACATAAACACCTCTCTTTGTCTTTTCCATGTGACTCTCAGTGGAGCTTTTTAACACAGCGTAATAAGAAAAACATGCTGTTTGCTCATTTTTCTCTAATACGGCCCAGACTGTAACAGTGCACAGGAGTAACTCATTTAAATGATAGAAAATCAGCAGTGCTCCCCTTTGATGGCGGGGCTGCTTTACAGTCCCTATCACTCATCTGAGATCTTCCTCAACAAGGAACATGCTTTAATTTGGAGATCAAAAGTGACACACCATTCCTCAGTTCATCTGGGGCCTCCCAGGATGTCACCCCCCTACACACACACACACACTCTCAAAAGCCATGAATGAACACTTGCACACACAAGCCACCCCCTTCTCCCTCCTCACAGTATCTCCTCTTCTTTTCCCGCTTCCCCCTTTTTCACTTTGTGAGGGCTGCTTAAAGGGGCATGACTCCATTTTCAATTGGGAGCAACTCAGGGGTCCTTCCCCCAGGGAGGCTGGCAGGAAATGAAGGCAGTGCACATTGTGCCAGATGCTTTTCAGCACTACACTTACGTAGGTGGAAGAGAAAACTATCCTTCCCCCTGTCACACGCCTCATGCTGGGCTTAGGTATGTGTTTATTTACAGGATCAAACTGAGAACGTACACGCTATAAAGGAGTTAATTGTTTAAAGTTTACTTCTTAAAAATAAGACGAAAACAAGCTCAGGGGTTGAAAACCATGATTAGCTATTTACTATTAGTAATTGTATGTTCTTAGCTGACAAAGGTTTTATTATAGCGTAATACTAACTTTACTCTATCACAGGGATTGAATCTGCCTTCCTGGGTCAGTGATGATAATGTGCCTTGGACCAAAGCATTTCCTCTCTCCACTACAGGTGCATGGAGCCGCATCCTGTCATTTGTGTTTCTGTGAATGGCATTTTAAATATGACACCTTGGCATGACAATACACCCCCTGGGCCGTGACAGGCCCGGCCGAAAGATGACATCACCGTCTTCAGTGGCAGGCCAGTGAGGCATATCATAGCTGGAGCATTCACAAGCAAGAAAAAAAAAAACAATCAGTGCTTTTTCTCAGTATGGGACATGAGTGACAATGTTGGGATCTTTCATCACAAGCCAGAATCTCTATGTAAATTTGGACTAGTGACAAAGGGGATGTTGGAGGTGGAATGAGTGGCATGTGTTTAGTATTTCTTGCTGCAGTTTCCTCAGGAGAAGCTCCCTCCTGCTCCTCATCCTGTTCGTTCAATCCAACAATTGGCTGTGTGACAAATATTCAATAAATTCCTGGAATATTTCTTCAGCTTTGCATGCCCTGATATCCAGCTGAACACAGGCTTGCTGTTGCATATACGCAGGCCGGTCCACAGTGATGGCAGTGATAGTGGAGATAAGAGAAATTAGCCTCACCTACCTCTGTTGAAGTAAAAATTCTTTCTATCCTAATAAAGAATTTATGAAGGGACACTGCCCCAGCGGGTGTAAATACCCATTAATCACTGAAACGTGATGTCGTATGTCAGTAGCATGCTAAATATACATCAAAAAGCAGCTGAAGGATGCTTAACACTCTCTAAAAAAGCCTGTTGATCCTGGACCTGTCTTAACCCTAAAGTCAGGATTTGAGGCTCTAAGGGAGTCTGTGTGCTTTATGTTGATGTTAAAATGGGCAGTTAAACTGTTAAACTGGGTGTCAAGTTGACAAATGTCTTCCTTGTGAGCTTTAGTTGAGGCTCATTCTAAACTGGACCACAATCCAAAAGATGTGCCATTAAAACTGTATTTTGATCACACAGTGTCAAAAGATTTTGAAACAACTACTTCTTTCCCCCAACACTGATCACTATCATCTGATCTGTCCATGTGGCATTGCTTACACATGTGAGTGTAGTGCAGGATCAAATGAAACAAGTTAGACTTAAGACCAGAGGTCTGGAGCAGGGCAGCAGTCTGATGCCTGACTCTGCTCCAAACACAACTCTGGGGCATGTGTGCTGGTAGGGCAGGGGTGGGGGCACCTTCCGGGTTTCAGCTCTGACCCTGAATGACAGTGATGAGCCCATGATGACAGAGAAGTGCCTGCAGCTAGCATTTAACCCCCAACAATAGGGAGGTGCGTCTGGTGCAGGGGGCTGATCTCTGACCCTGCCTCATCTCCCATCCCTCTGCTGGCTCCCTGCCATTCCCGGGGGACACCCCAGGGAGACCACATCCGTGTGTATGTCAACAATCCCCAAAGACTCACAGGAATGGAGTCTTTGTTTTACCTGGCTCAAGTGAGCATTTTATCAAATCCATCTGTGACCAAATGAGACCCCTCAGATATCACCTTTCGCATCAAATTTGCCCCAAGAAATCTCAAAAGCACCTCACTAACAGATCTCCCAACTCACCTCTGTAAGTGCTGTGTCCTGATCCAAGCTCAGAGTTTCATTTCCCTGGGGCAGCGGATTGCTCCGCAGGACCGTGATGTGCAAGGTAAGGAGAAGAAGTCCCAGGAGCAGCAGCAGCTCCGCCGCCAGTCGCACCATCCTTTTGACGCGGCCGCTCTTGGGAGCCTGCGGTGTGGACGGAGCTCCGACTCCGCCTCCTCCCGGTGCAGAGACTCCAATCTCCGGATCCGCCGGGGACGAGGAGCCGCAACACCACTTCGGAGCCACTTCGGGAATCAGAATTGCAAAAATGAAGGGAAAAGGATCGGAGGGGGGGCAGTCGAACAATTTGGAAAAAGTGCTGTGAACTGATTTGGATCCAGTTGGGTTTCTTGGCAAACTGCGTCCTAAATTAAGATTTATCCTCTATTACTGACTATTCATATAGTTTGATTTTAACCCAAGTATAATTTGAGTTAACGCACTCATCTGCCAGTTTACTGAATACTACAGGACAGATCCAGCTTTAACACTTCCCCCTCTTGTTGCGCCCTCGTCAAATCTCCAAGCTCAGGAAACTTGCAGCCCAGTTGTCCCGTGGTGTCCCCGCCACATTCTACAGCCTCACACTTCACTGTTCCTCACTTCCACTTCAGCCGCTTTACGCATTTCTCGTCTTGTCCACATTCTGCGCCATCCAACGTTACTCGACGAGACTACACCTTTGGAGTAAGAAGTACAGGTAGTTAAAAATATCTCTTCCCAGTTAAGACTTCACGGTGGCGTTCTGTCTTCTTCAAAAACAGTATTCATCCATTATGCTGCGGATCAGGAGCCCACCAAAATGAAGGCACGGGCTGGCGCGCGTCTCTAAAGAGTCCCGTTGGAGGAAACAAGCCAAACCATATCAAACTAAGGCTTACTAAAACACACGCTGTTCTTGATGTGCGCTCTTGAGGTGGTTTTATACTATACGCCCCTGTGCAGGCGCCCTCCCCCTGGTTAACTCTTTCGACCCCTCAACCAGACCTCTCCAAACTGGTGTCCGGTTGGGTTGACACCAAAGATACTTGTGGAAGTTCGGGTGTGAAACAACCCAAAAGTGTGTACAACTTTCCCATTGCAAATGAGATACACTGAAGTCCTTTATAGTCACAGGACCAAAATGGCAGATTTTTATTTTAAAAAGAACAACACACAAAATATCTCAGAGAACATTAAAGCAGATTTATAAAGTTTACACATTTCAATAGACATAACATCACGGATCAAGTTAAGTCATCCCAACATTTTATTATTTAAAAAAGTGCCACTGCATAATAAAGACTTCCTGAAAGAACCTCAAGTAACCTTGGTGGTCCCGGTCCCCGGAGGCGCACTGGGCACACAGGCGCATCTGAGCGCGGAGGAAGACACCCGGAGGCGCCTTACAGGAGGTCTGCCTCTCCTGTTGACATGTGTGCAGCAGCAGCAGCAGCAACCTTGTCTCAGTGGCTGATTAAAACGCTTCTGCGGAAGGTGCTGTAACACTTCACTTAAGCGAGACAAATGGTGCGTAATGTGATTAGCCCTCGTGAGACTTTTTATTGTCCGCTTCAAAGGACAGGTCGCTGTGTCAAATTATGCACCAAGCGGGGATGCTGCGGCTTCAGCATGGGTGACAGTTCACTGAGCCCCGAGGCATGGACACGACCACGCATATAATATTGCTTGTCACCTTTGAAGTCAGTACATTCAGTTTGGGCACACGTGGAACAATAATGTTACTGAGGACGACTAACAAGATCTCATTAGTGTCACTGATTTTTTGTCAGTGTCATTCCAGCTGGGATAAAACCATATATACACACATTTGATTGTGCTCATGCATTACCCTTGATGTTGCGGCCAAATGGCGCGTAACGCAGCGCTAGCAGGGCCATGACAGTGAAACAGCAGCAGAGCCAAACAAATTAAACTTCTGCTGTGACATGAAATCTGAATGATTTTATTTGTTTAATGTCATTTTACCTTCATCACATTTTCTATATCAACCAGCCTGTGTTTTAAATGTGTTAAATATTCAAAGAAGAGCCAAACAAAACCAACACAGAGTCATCATTCATTTCATTCCACAGCTGCTGCTGTTGTGAGTCTTAATTTTGGAGCCTTGAACTTGCTTCAGCTGAGATATAACTCAAATGCGTCCATCTAATGCCCATAAGTGCAAGAAAGCAATATGAGTAAATCTGGTCCTAATGGCATCTTACTTATTGTAAAGAATGGTAGTAGATACTGAAGAGCAGGATGGAGTAATTCAACACCATATCATATTCAGTTATTAATACCCCTATATCCTGAATAAAGCTGCCCAAACTATCTTACAAATATCAGACTAGAACAAATGTCTGGATTACTCTAAAACACAAAGAAAATGCTTCCACTTAATTTCTCAACTGATGAAATACACCACACTACTTCATTATGCTCTCCGTTAACAAGTGGTATCCTCCAGTCTTCAGTTACGGTCTTACTTACTCCAGGCACAGCATAGCTGTCTAAACCATGTAAATCTGTTCTTTGTCTGCTTCACTTCAAAAATCCCTTTCCAGAATAGAAAAATCTCTTGTCTAAATGGAAAACAGAGAGCAGAGAGAATGGCTTGCCTGCTTTGGACACAGTGGTGGACATCAAAGGCGTAGCAGAGGATCCCCCTTCAGAATAGCAGCTACATGCCATTCCAATAAGTGCAGTGTATTTGGATCTGCAGTTCAAAAGAGGCTGGTGCAGGCAGGCAGGTCTCTGGGGCCTTGCCACCAGTAGTCAGGCTGCACAGATGTTTTGAATGCCAGCGCAGACCATTTGCCACTTCTGCTGAAACTGAGGGCAGTTAGAAGTGACTGGAGGGAAGTTTGGCAAGACACGTGCTTCCCACCTTCCCTGACAGCCAGTGTGTGTTACTATACTGTGTCACTTTGCTTCACTGGCCAGTTGAAATGGACACCTCTGGAGTAGTCCATACAAAGTTTGATGATAATACAATATTTTCTAAAATACTAATGAAATGAGTTAAATGTTGTGATATGAGAGGTTCTGTACAGGTAAAGACATATTTGCAGTTATACACACAGGTTTGGGGTCAAATAAGGCGTCCATCAGTTTGTCATGCAGAAGTCATTGTGATTCAGTTACTTACGGCTCATGTTAAAGGGACAGTTCACTCCAAAATCAAAAATACACGTTTTCCCCTTAGTGCTATCTATTTTTCAATCTAGATTGTTTTGAAGTGAGTTGCAGAGTGTTGGAGATATCAGCCATAGAGATGTCTGCCTTCTCTTGAATACAATGGAATGAGATGGCACTGAGTTTCTTGTGCTCAAAGTGCCACAAAAATAAATTAGAGAGACTAAACAGCAATGTCTCTTTCAAGGAATCATGACCTGGGATCTCATCTATAAAACAATGTGCAGGATCCATACTAAAAATGTACGTATGGACCAAAGCAAAAAAATATTAGACAGTTTCTACAATCAGCCTTTCTCCTCACCATCTGGATCGCAAATTTCCCATCCCAAAAATGTTCATAAGCATGGGTCAAAGTTTCTCCCATCAAGTCTGTTTTTATAGATCACAACATTTGCGTGGGAAGTGGCGTACGCCTCTTTCAGGCCTCATTTTGTGCGTACCGTGCGAAAAGAAGTGTGCATCTACTAATACCTCACCTAACATCACTAAGCTAGCTACCATTACAGCTCAGCAGAGGAGGATGCCTTTAATGTTTACATCTCACGCTGTCACTTGCAAGAGACTCTTGTCCATGAGTAGATGCATGCTTTCTTCTGCACAGTGAAACAGTTGGTGGGTGCAGTTCGGTAGACAGAAAATAGTTCCTACATGAAACTGCTCACAACGAGGTCTGTGGACCTTGTGTAACTGGGTCATGATTTCTGCAAAGAGACACTGCTACTGAGTTTTTATAATTGACTTTTTTGGTGCTTTCGGTGCCACAAGCCGAGTGCCATCTAGTTCCATTATATTCAAGAGGAGGTGCCGTCTCTACACCTAATATTTGCAACACTATTAACGATAATCTAGATTGATACATAGCACTACAAGTAAGAGAAAAAACTAAGTCTGAAGTCTGACTAAAGCAAAAAGCAGTTCTAAAAGCCACCAATACATCTTCTTTGAATGTAATTTCATTCACAACGTGAGATTCCTGGAACAAGCATTCTTCCCGCTGTGCATCTGCACAAAAATGTTGCTGGTAAAATCTCAGCAAGTTAGAGTTTGCCTTTCTGCATAATCACAGTGGAGCTGAGTATCTGAGCACTCCGTCTGTGACGTGCTGAGTTATGTCTGAAAATGAATTCAAGCTTTTGAGTTTCTGTTTACACACATCTGTCTTCTGCTGTGAACCCACAATGAATTTCAGAATGTTCACATTTAGACTAAAAAGGTGAAAGTAAACACAAATTAATAACAGACATCCCCGAGGATGTCAATGCAACATTTGAGGCCACCTTTTCCCATCTCCTCCAGATCATTATGGAACAGTACATTGGTATGACATCACAGATTTGAGGATTAATAAAACTGTTTTCTATTGTTTCTGGCTATAGGAGCCAGATGTGAATATTCAGTTACAGATCAAAATGATCTAGTATGGTGCAGAGATTTCAATAGTTTTCTCCTTTACGTTTTTTTTCTTAAATTTATTTCCTTCTATGTCTATGTTGTCAGTTCATCCGACATGTTTTTCACAAAGAATTGCACATTGCATTTTAGTACCATCTTGTAAAATGTCATCACTATGTTGTTTATGGGGAGGAAAAAAAACACAAACACAGTAACGTCCCGAGGGCAAACAAGTGTCGACTAGACCCAATCTGACACATTGTGAAAACACATTTATCATCCATCTATAATCCTTCCTGTGTTAATCAAATGATTACCCCATACCACGAGAATTTAGAGTTGAGCGCTAATTGCCAGGTTAGGTTTCTGTTGGCTCAGGTGCCGCATACTCTGCATGCTTACCTTCACGACTGTTACACAGTCTGTGTGTGAAAGGGAACAGCGGGTCTTTAAAACATCAACAATTAAGCTGTTAAGACTTGGTGACTATGAGAAGTCTCGCCACGAAACACGCCATAACACCTTTTTTATTCTGCATGGGGTTTGTTGAGATTTAACTCAGTAGTTAAATAATTGGTGTGTGATCTATTATTTACAGGAAGGTTATGATTTGCTGTGGAGATCAAAGTGGTGTTGCACGGAGGAAAGTTTTACCAAAACAGTTCACTGTGGAGCGCAACAGAGGCATCTTCGTCATCGTTTGCTCAATCGGTTCAGCCTCGAGTATAGTGTAAATAATCATGTGTCAGGAAGTGAACGCAGTTCCAAAGGGAAGGTTCAGGACTTTTAGAAGCCTGTCATCTGGATAATTAATCTCCCTTACTGTGCCAAAACTAATTCAGGACATTTTCATGTGCAGTAGTTGTGTTTTATTGGAAATAAAATAAAAATAAAAATCAGCAAACACAATATTTTAGCAATGCAGCAGTGCACTACAGGGGAAAATGTCAAACTATAAATGCCTTTTCCAGAACTTACAAATTCTTCTTCATATTCAGGAAGTAAATTGGACTCCTCACATCAAATTCTGAAAGACTGTGCATCATTCCCCAATAATAACCATCACTAGCATTTTTAAAGGAGCAGTATGTAGGATTTCGGGGAATTTAGTGACATCTAGCAGCGAGGATTGCAGGTTGCAACCAGCTGAAAATTCTCCTTATCATTCAGGAGGCTTTTACCGGGATTATCTGAAGAGGTATCTTCTCTGGTGATTTAAACCAGTGGTTCCCAACTGGTCCAACGATGGGGTCCAGATATCTCCTTAGATACTAGTTAAAGGTCCACACAGTGTAACATATACAGCATCATACTTGGGTTTGGCCATATCGTCCAGCAAGTTTTCTGTCTCTGTCAAGTAGCTGTCCGTTAGTCACTCACTCTAAAGCAGAAAATGGCATTTCAAAATAAAAGCTCTGTGCCGGAAATTCACTGCACTAAAAATAGTGTTTTTTATAAACCTGACATGTTTGCAAGTGACTTGCGGTCTTTTCAGAATGGCCCCATGACCCACTTTTGGACCACGATTCATCAGTTGGGAATCACTGATTTAAAAAAACACTTTATAAAGTAGTTTCACATTGCATATCAGTGTTTCTCCGAGACTGTTCTGCTCGTCACGGAGGGGATGCCACTTACGGTGGCCAACGCTAAACTGCAAATGGCCCTGTCTAGAGTTTGGTTTGTCCATTCGGGTTTACTATAGAAACATGGCAGTGCAACATGACGGACTTTGTGGACGGGGACCCGCTTCCTATGTAGATATTAAAGGCTCATTCTAAGGTAACAAAAGAAAACATACATGTTATATCATATGCCATTTCTGCCAATATATCATCTTACATCCTACACACTGTAAATGGTGGCTGATAACAAAAGCAGTTTTCAGCACTAAATATAGAAACAAGTATTTAGAAAGACTGTGTAAAAAGGCCCTCTCAGCTGAACTAACAATATGATATGTCTCCATATAAAAAGTTAAATGACTCAAAATATTTGACAACGCATTTGACTCTGACACCAATCCTGCAATGCTTGTGCAATAATTTCATGTGTGTATTTACATATATATGTATTCAGAAATAAAACATTTAAATAGTTCAAATAGAGTCTCTTGTAAGGAAGCAAAAATAAGTGTTCTGTCAAATCACAATGTTGTACAAACATATAAAAAGCAGCTGCTAAACATTTGGCTGCCTCTCGTGCCGTGAGACATGGGTGTTACTCTGCGTTGTGTGTTTATGGGTCTGCTGCGGCGTGGACACTTCGTTTTGACACTGTGAAATGAAGGTGTCAGGGGTCATATCAGCTGTCCAGCTCAAAGTCTGTCTCATCATAGAGGTCAGGACTGGGGGTATATTTCAGCCGTGAGAACTTCAGGCAGAGAGTGTCTCCCACCTCGTTCAGATGGTGCAGCACCTAAGGGTGAAGGAACAGTCTCAGAGCATGTGTGTATATGTTTGATTCAGGTGAAAAATACCCTTCAAAAATACCATCAGTTAGGAATTTGATGTTGGTAAATATTTGTGTGTGTGTGTGTGTGTGTGTGTACCTGGTTCAGCATGGCTCTGGTGTGTGCTGCAGACAGACAGAAGCGAGCTCGGGCCTCTGTGATAGGTGTAGCTGGAAAGCCGACCACTACTACACCAATTTTCCTCTCCAGCATTTCTCGAGCGAAAGCCCTGGTCAGCAAAATAAAAAATAAAATAAAATAAAATAAAATAAAAAGAAACTAAAGTGATTCTTTTTGTCATCTGCAAGTTTTTGAGTAAGAATTCTGACTGAATTAGATTATATTCATTGAAATCAGAGAATTAATTTTTTGAACATCAAATTTCACATTACAAATGCTTTCCTTGTTTATTTCTCTTTTGAGAATTAAAACTTTTTACGACCACACGCAGCAACAGAATCGGGGTGAAAAAAATCAACAGTTGCTCACAGAATACAAAACTAAACAACAACTTATCTCACATTTCTTACATACTTCTCACATATTTACGGTTTGAAGTCTCCAACATGCACAGAGACCCCAAAAGCCACCTCAGAATGATGGAGCATTTGCCGCTTTGCCTCATCACATTAAAAGTAACATGGAATGTTGCTTCTTCTAGCCCCTCCAAATCCTTAATTATGTAGCTGGGACGTGTGGTGTCGATAAATTAAAAACAACACATAACTAACAATTTTGAAGGGCTAGAAGCAACATATCTCTGATGACTTTTACTTTAATGAGTCCAAGCAGTGAATACCTCTTCATTTTGTGGTGAAGTAGACAGTTCAGAGAGTTCAAACCTTAAAGGGACAATTCACCCCAAAATCAAAAATTCATTTTTACCTATAATGCTACTTAACAGTCTAGAAGTGTCCGAGTTGTTGGCCATAGAGATGTCTACCTTCTCCCAAATGTAATGGAACAAGATGGCACTCGGCTTGTGTGGCTTCATTGCAAAAAAAAAAAAAAACATTTGAAAAACTGCAATGTCTCTCTCTAGAAAAAAATGACCTGGTTACTCAAGATAATCCAAAATCCTTGTTGTGAGCAGTTTTTTCATTTACTGAACTACGCCCGCCAACTGTATCACTGTGCAGAAAGAAGCAACGTTGATCTAGGTAATGTTACAGCTCAGCTGAGAAGGACACCATTAATGTTTACATCTTGAGCCTCTCTGCCATGAATAGATGCATACTCCCTTCTGCGCAGTGATCCGGTTGATGGGTGTACTTGGGTAGAAACAAAATAGTTCCTACATGAAACTGCTCACAACAAGGTCTGTGGATTATCTTGAGTAACTGGGTCATGATTTCTGTAAAGAGACATTGCTGTTAAGTTTTTCAAATGTTCTGTTTGAAACTTTGAGCACCACAAGCCGAGTGCCATCTAGTTCCATTATACTGGAGAGAAGGCAGACATCTCTACAGCTGATATCTCCAACACTCGGCAAATCACACCAAAACAATCTAGACTGATAAACAGCACTACAGGTAAGAGGAAGAATGTGGATTTTTGATTTTGGCTTGAACTTTCCCTTTAAAATGTGCTCTACAACCAGTTACATAAATCTGACACTGCAAACTTTGATGGTTTTCTATATTTAGATGGTGTGTAATTTGCGTGCAGAGCTAGTCCAGAATCTCAATTTGACACCAACATCTTTAAGATCAACTTTATGTCATTAGGACAGCAGTAATCCAAAAAGGGTAACAAGTTAACGGCCAGAAGTAGAAAGTAGCTAAGGACACATAACTTTAATACAGTTGTTATGAAATGCCTGAGAAATGCACTTTGGTGTGTTACAAGAAAGCATTAAAAGTTAAAAAAACAACAACATAACAGTGTAATTACTTTAAAATTATTTTAAAAATTACATCTAAGGATAAGACTTGTGAATTTTTTTCCAATCATCATTAATGCCCATGAAAACTGCGCAATGTAAAATCAGAAGCTACTGACTAAATTGGGTGGAACTGGCCTTTTCATGGATATTAATGGTGACTGGCATTGAAAGACACTTTATACCCAATTGATTATACCTGAGTGGCTCAAGCAATCCTGGGTTATACCTAATCAATACCTGATGTTGCCTCTTAAGTGGTTACAGAAACCCAGTCTACACTGACACAGTCTACACTACTGATTCATGGAAACTCTGGAGTGTGTAATATGGCAACCATCCAAATCACTTAGTGATGATACACGGTAAGCTGACCTGAAATTGCTTGTGACAACAAAGGATAGTGAAGTTGATATTCATTGTGTCAGATTAGTCTATACTGAATGAATTTCATGACAATCTTACTCTACTCTAAAAGAGGTAAGTGTTTTTGGTGAGAGTTTAAGTGTACTTACACCACTTTGCCTGGCATGTAGAGCAGGATGGGAACCACAGGTGAGTCATCATTGCCGTAGATGATGAAGCCCATCTCCTTCAGTCTGGCCCTGAAGTATCTGGTGTTCTCTGCCAGTTGGCGGATCCGTCTAATGCCTCCAATTAAAACAAGGACACCACCAGATGTACATGAGTAAAACACCAACTCACTGCTTTTTTATGCATACTTCTCCTGTCCCCTGCAGGGAGGGACATCACCTGTCAGTGGTAGCTAATGTAGTGTGAGTTCTCTGCAGTGCCATCTCATCCTGAGTCCTGCACCTCCATCTGGGCCATTCCAGCCTCTGCTATGAACTTGCTCATGATTACAACTCAGCTGCGGCAGCAGATGGTTCAGTTTTGTCCGTCTGACGGCATGGTATACGCATTCGCGCGTTGCCAAAATGAGGGTTTGCAAATTGGATATGATGGATTTCGCACAAAATGAGTGACTGTGGACTGCCACTGGAGTGCAGCCATGGCTGAAACGGAATACAAATAATGCTTAAGGATCACATGTATTTCAGATAAATGTATTAGAAATCAAATCAAAGACAGCAGAGGCGGGTTGCCCTGCTAACCCCCTGTGTTTTAAGACGATGTGAATCACTGGGGAGCCTGGCGCTCTGTGGCTGTAGCACAGTTTGGCATGGCCCAGCCTTGGAACACAGCTCTGTTTCCCTCTGATTACCTGGGAACAGATTGGCAGTTCTTTCATGGGGATGTAAGAGAGCACTTTAAATCCCCTTATCTCAGCAGAGAGAAAGAGAGAGAGGGAGGGAGGAAGAAAAACACAACATTCAGGCATCTGCCAAAAAGCAGGCCCCATTTTGTAAATTGTTCCTCTCTGCTTAGATAGAGGGCATGGAGGTCAAAAACCTGCTGCCAGACCCAGAAATCATATGAGTAGGTGAGAATCTGTAGATGTTGCTGTCTGTCAGGGTTTTTTTTTCCATGTTTCAGAGCTGTAGCCACCAGTTTGCTTTAAAGTGCGAAATTCAACATGGATGAGAAAGGTGAGGGGGACTGAGGAAGGCTGAGAGAAAGAGGAATAAAAAGGTATCAGGCATATATACAGAGAATACTTCTTGTCAGAGTGGGCTTTTATGGTTTTGTGATGGATGCTGGAGCTGATGTTGTGAAAGACTGCACTGTTTGCTGTGTTCCCTGCCCTCTATAAGACAGGTCAAGACTCATTTTTCCACAACAGCTATTTCGCTGGGCTACGTCAGATGCAAAGCATGTGTGGCTCAGAGCCAGATGAGAAAGTTACTCATCTTTGCATGAAGCTACAATACACCTCAACCATGAGACACCAGGCTTTGGTCCTTGAAGTGATTAACCCATTACAGCACCCCACGACAGACATGTATTTTTGTATGCCACACAGTTAACATGGCCGTTAAGTGTGTAACTATCTGCCATTTACCTACCACTACTACCTCCACCACTACATATACTAACTCTACTCCCATTCTATTACAACTACTGCCACAAGTAAAACTACAATAACTCAAGAAGAATTGCTCTGGCAGTATTGCAACTGGTCTGGTAATGACTACTTCCCTGCCCTAGTGTCTGATGCCATTAAAGCAGAAACTTTTCAGCGGTACAGTGTTCCTCACAACACACACATGAAAATGATTTCCTCCACGTTAAGGTCACGTGTGCTCAGGGACTGCACGTCCCCCCTCTTCCTACCACTGCAGACCCCTGTAATTGCAACCATATTTTCTGACCAAGCAGCTGTTTGTCTTTCCCTGCAGGTCTGGACTTACTCCTAATGTTAACATTGGTGCTGTCCTCTGGATTTGGTTTGCTATTGTTTCCATAAAAAATTATATTAAGGTGTAAAAATTTTTATAAGCCAGACATAATATTTGTCTGTGTAAAGAACATCAGGTTTGACGAGCATGTGGATAATAAGACTGAAATTGAGGGTGACGTTCACTGGAGGGAGTCGCGGTGAGCTAAGACACTCACCCTCTGTGCTCCCGTCCTTTCCCATGATGCACTTCATGGCGCGTATGATCTGCTCAGTGACAGGAGGGGACATGGCCGAGGCGTACACTGCACTGTGAGAGTGACTGCGCAGGTAATCCACCAGCTCCTGCAATACGAGACACACAGACATTTTTGTAAGAACACTGATTAAATATGTATTCACATAACTAAGCTGTTCATTTCAGCCCTTGTATGAAATACAAGTGTGGGCCTGCACTTTTATTTTAGCACCACTAGAGCGAGCTCAACACCTGAAAATCAATTAAAATACCTCAAGTCATTTTTCTGTCATTATGACTGTCTTGGCATTGACTGTAATATAGCTCTGGACTCGTCCCTGCTCTCTACTCTGAGGTAGCCAGCGCACTAATTTGAGAAAGAACCATCGCTGAAATGAGCCAGAATGAGGACTGCCATGCTCATTATTCCTAAATGTCAGCAGGAGATTAATTCTGCGAATGGTTGTCAAGAGAAGAGCAGGATTTCAGGAAACCGATTCGGTCATGGGTCCCTGGAGCACGTGTGTGTAAGTGGTCTGAGGTTGGGATCGGGGCCTGAAGCTGTGATGGGCTGCTGCTCAGTGGCTGCGCAGTGGCCAGCGGGTGCAGGGTGATGACACGTAGCCGGAGATGCTGTCTGGCCACCATTTCCACTCACCGCCATCTGTCCCCACTGGGCGGCGGCTGCGGCTTCCTCACACATAAGAGGGGAGGGGATTTTAGGGGAAATGCTCAAACGTAGGATAAGAACCCTGAAACAACCTGACATCTGTTTTCGTTTAAAGCAGGGGGATTTTCACCGCTTTAGGGCCCCCGCAGGATTTTGGTGCGACCAAGATAAACCAGTTAAGAGAACATGTCCGAAATCCATCTCACGTCTGCGGGTGTGGACTGACAGCTTAGAGTATTTCCTCAGCCGCAAGGTGGCCACAATACTGATGTGGTGATACATGTCCACAGTGCCACAGAGCAGGAGCAGTGCCAGAACACCACACACACACTACTTGGTTCTTCAACGGATGTATTTAATAACCTAATCTCAGTGCAATCCCAGTTTTGAGTAAAGGGTTAATGAATAAAGCCTCTTTCATGCAAGGTTGAAGTGAATTAGAAGGAGCTTGGAGTGTATTTATTGGGATATTTATTTTTGGTACCCTCATAAAATAGCTATAACATGACTGTTTTCCAGAACACATCTGCAGAGTCTTTTGTCGGTCAACCCGAATCCACTTAATGTAGGATTTGGGGGATTTCACCACAACAACAAATACGTCAAATCTAAAGGCTTTCTCTCTCTTTTCCTGCCTGTTTCTTTCAGGGGTTTACTACAGCCAGCTGTCAAACCAGGCACAGTGTTCTTACTTCAAACATTATCATGCTTGTTAAAAGTCATCCTGTTAAATCTGGAGCGCAGTTCCGATGCCCGCCACAAGAAGGGGCTGGCCCTCTGCCAGCTTTACCTTCTTATTATGGCAGAGCAGGGCTGAGCCGACATAAAGGCAACGGCAGGAAGGGTCCCTCTCTGAATACCTAATTCAAGCAACATGGCCGTTTCCTCCGTTGCTTTCTAATCAACTGCCACAAAACCAGTGTGGTTATGTACTAAAGTGTACTTTTTAATGGAGTAAAAAAGAATTATAAAGGCCCGGAGTCACAGCCTGGGGAACATTTGTTGGACATGTGAGAGCTACAAGAGAGGTGGGGTGTGATGAAGGTGTGTATGATTGAGTCCCACACATCTTTAAAAACAGACCTGGGTAAAATAAATATTTTGTACGATGTGTTTTAACCTGCTTTGGAGCCAAAGGGGTTAACACAGTTCCTGTATACAGACAATGGCTGCCAGGTTGTGTAAACAATGTCAAGAAAGTATCGAAAAGTCAGCCCAGTAATTTTCTAAGAATGGCAACTTGCCTACAGCTGTTGGAATTGTTTCTGTGTGATTAATCCCACCTACGTATATTATGAAATGTATCTTGACCCCGTTTGTGTCTAGGGGGGATTATTTTTGCATAGCAACCAGACTAGTTTCTGCCTGACTGGAAAATCAGCAGGTCTACTGCAGTGTTTACTAATTCAGTTTTTTACAGGTGTGCCACAAACTGAAAATATGGATATCTTATAAAAGTGATGATGAATATATAACTATTTTAGCTTATTTTTCTCTTCTATTTAGCCTAATTTTAAACCCTCTCTCTATATGTGTCCTTTTATATTCCCTTGTGCTTCTCATATATCTTCTTTAATGTAAAGTACTGAAATGCTGTGTTGAAATATGCAAAACAAGTAACCTTGCCTTTCCTTGCTTCTCTCTCCTCATGTTTACATTCACTCTTTACAGCAGCTATGTAATTAAACAAGAAAACTTTAAGCAATAAAGTGTTCTGAATATGGCCCAACTTTATAACAAATGTGTGGAAGAAAAATAAGTATAGAATGACATTCTGTAAACAAAAATTCTCAGGTATAAAATGATCAAATGCATACATATAACTATGGCTGGATGTTATTTAAAAATATTAGTACCAGTACGTTCAAAGTGATACCGATACTAATGCAGTACTTTGATCGATACTCATGATGTGAATATAGAGATGGCCGCAACAGAAAGTTTGCTGATTTGGTGGTCTGGGATTGGACCCCCGGACCCCCACATTTCTACACTACTTATTGGGTTATTTCAGTTGAGGTATCGAGTACTGATAGCCAGCCATTTATATAACACATAGGGTAAAAAACAAAGTGTGCAAATTATATTCATAACTACAGAACTATGAATGCAATATATGAATATTGACTACAGTAAAATTAATAAAGAAGAGAGAGCTAACACAGAAAATCCCAAAATCCACAGTAACCTTTTTCCCTGCGATATAGCCTCCAGCAGCCCCAAAGCTCTTGGTGAAGGTGCCCATCATCACGTCCACGTCAGCTGGGTTCACATTAAACAGCTCGGTCACGCCCCTCCCCGATGGTCCCACTGCTCCGATACTATGGGCCTCGTCTAGGTACAGATACGCTTTGTACTTCTTCTTCAAAGCGATGATCTCAGGAAGTCGCACCACTGAGCCCTCCATGCTAATGAGACGAGAGTCACACAAACAAAGAGTACAGTTACAAAAGGAACAATGTTGGCACACATATTAAATCAATTATAAGCCAGACTCTTAAGGTGATTAGGTTTAAAAGGAAAAGAATCTGACCCTCAACCTCACTTTATCCACTGCAGAGGATCTGTACATCTGTAAGTGCATATTACATAAATTGACATGCTCCAATCTTCCAAGAATCTTTCTGCTGGTCTCTTTCACTTTACTCCCACCTCTCTCCCATCTCTTCCTCCCCTCGGATGCAAGCCTTTTAAGGCTACAAACAGACAGCATGAGTAAGTATATGGCTGGTGAAAATAGAGCAATCCCAGACCTGCTATCCTTGCTATGGCTGAGAACGTCTGCAGCCCAAATGACACAAGACAGGGTTTCACCAGGACCGACATGGACATCAAAGGCAGGGCCAGGATATAGCTAAGCATGCTTAGTCTTTATCAGAGCCTTTTGATGTTACAGGGAGGCAATAGATGGAGCATTAGTTCTTTCAGTGCCGTACAGACAGGCGGCATTTCTTTAATGTCTGAGTCTGACATCAGACATTATTGCAGTATGATTACGTGCAATTAAGTTGTCTCTCAAATTACCAAGAGCGTTGGGGAACTAATAGTCATATTGATACCAACTGATGGCCATGTTCAAGATTTTCCTCTTCATTTGATAAGAAGGTTGTCAAAAAACAATTTCTTAAACTTCACTGACTGTGTAAATGTGTGGAGGGGAAATTAAGTTGTCTATTAAGCAAAATAAATATGTGGTGCTTTAGTTCAAAAGGGCTGAAATGCAGGGTGCGTTTGAGGGTAAAAACAGGGAAGAAAGGGGAGAAGAAAATGGCCGTGATAAACAGTTGGAGCTGGGGGTGTAGCCAAGTCAATCTCTGTGGCTCCATTTGGCCTTGATTTTGAGCTAATGAGCAGATGGAGAGGGTCACTAAGACTCAGGATAGCTCACTGCTGGCCTGAGAGAGACACACAATACCTTGCTCTTCTCTCTTGTAATGAAACGGTACCCAACCATAGACACACACAGAGGGAAGCAATTGAAAAGGAGACCATTACAGGGAGTGCTAAACACAGGCTGAAAGCTCTCCTCAGGTTACAATTTAAGATTTCTACCTGGCTGTGCAAAAACTCTGCTAAAGACCACCTGGAAGCCTATACTTACAAAGATTGATACAACATCTCAACTGACCCCCCAAGATATGTGTCTGTGAGAGAGTGACTACTCTGCTGTGTGTGTGTGTTTTATAATGACAGCTGACCTATAGATGCCTTCCACCATGATGAGGATCTTCTTCCAGGGCCTGTGGGTTCGCGGCTGCCCGGAGCACACCGCCTCTCTGAGCATCTTCTCCAGACTGTGCATGTCTGAGAGAAAAAAAGTGATGACACAGGCAAGAACCCAACAATCTCATCTAATTTCAAACCTTATTAAGGAACAAAACAAATAGCTTAACACACAATAATGTTTGCAAGTTTAGTTTTGGCTTATACAATGAAATCGAGTACAATTAAACATTTTACGTACAAACACATCCTGTATTTAGAGTGTAGCAATAATTAGATGCAAGGAACTCCAACTAAAAGCCAACAACAGTAAGTAGAGTAATAATTTCCACAGGGCAGGGCAGTTCACAGAGTACACAAAGCACTACTTTATCTGCCAGAAACACCTTCCACAAACTACGCACAGCAAATACCTCTGCAGCCTGATGCTAATGAACACCTGCAATGTCTGTATCAGGGCGGATTACTAACTGAGCTAAATATGGGTTTGGCCAAAGGTCTCTTCCGTGCAGTCTGCATGGTTGCTTAAAATTAGGATCAAAATTTTGGCTTCATCTAAATCATTTCCCTGTGGCATTTAGAGTTTAAAACATGCAATGGCTACACTATTAATGATCCTCTGCTGCAAGCCAGCAGATGGCAGTGTTGAATAGCTGTGGTTTACAAAGCAGCATTATTCAAAGTATGACCGCAATCCAACCATTTCCACCCGAGCAGCGAGTAAACCTGTCACAGCTAATTATCTGTCATAGATGATCGATATCGCTCCCCCAGCACAAAAACAGGTTTACTGAAGAGGCAGAAGACGCTCTTCTGATAAAAATCACTTCCTGAAGCTCCACAGAGCAGAGTACACCTCACATTACCAATATCAACATTGAGGAAACCAGACAGTGAAAGAGAAATCCACAGTGGCTGGGCTGTGTGCACAGACAAGAATGAGGAAAAGATTATTTCACAGTTAAGCACTGATTTGAGATAAGCCACACGGCCTGATATGTGATACTGTATGACTGTGATGAGGGGGATGGTAGTCTTTGCTTTTATAAGAAACGTGCAAACAGTTGTGGATATCAACAAAAATGTTATTATCTTATCTTTGCACTGACCCTGGGGATGTAAAAATGCTACCAGCTTAATAAACAAGTCATAACCTTCCATTAAATACATTATCTGAAAGAATAATTACGCCAATCCTCAAAATCAGTGCCCTTTATCTACGACTATTTTAAGTATTTACAACACACAAAGCTAGACTGGACGAACCAGTTCATCTGCTCTCTGGTATGAATTCCCGTACTTAGATGTTAAACACACACCACTGAAACATAAACAAGGGATCTCAGACATTTTAGACAGAGATTTTTCTTCACTTATCTGTTATTGTGGCCGAGTTGATCGGTTTAACCCTCTTTGTAAATATTGGCCTTGCACTAATAAAAGAGTGTATGAGTGTCTGGTGCTGGAGGTATAAAAGCAGGGAGGGGTCAGATACTCAGGTGCCTGAGGGCTCTTTGCCTTTAGACAGGCCTCTGGGATCTGCTCAGAGGACCCATAACTGACTCTGCTTGTACCTGTCAGGACACATTTGCTGCCAGAGGACTGGCTCATTTGTCCTGTCTCCTGAAAGAGCAGTGGATGTTTCCAACGCAAGCATGATTAATGTTGTATCATTCATGCTAAATAATTCTCCCTCTTCATCTATTGACAATGTGTACTGTGACAATATAATACAGAGCATTTAGTCTAAGTCAGATGACATTTTCATATAAATAAACTTGTGTTTTGCTGCTCTGCTGCTCATGGATAAAACGCAGTCGTGACTGTAAACTGAACCCATTTCATTAAAGCTTTTTACATTTGCTGCTCTAAACACAGAATGTTAAGTAGGTCTTTCCTAAGGCAAATCCTGTACCGCACAGAAAGTAATGTGTTTTTCTCACAGCAGCAACAGTTTGGAATGAACAGAAGAAAGACTAGATAATGTGAGCAGCAGAGGTGGCTGCACAAACTTCATCAAAAGATAATCTATGGCAAAATGCATCATAGTGCTGTATCAACAATGTTTGTTTGGCAGGAGCAATGAATGTTAAAGATGCTGGCAAACTGAAACAACACATTGGTTATAGCTTAAATAACGTCGTGTATCATGTCGTTGTAAGGTAGCCTGAGAACCAGACAATCTGCGAGCTCGTGTTTTATTTGCTCTGGCAGATGCGTCTGGTCCCCCTCCCGTTCAAACAGATATCCAGCCGACCTGGCCCGCTTTGAGCCAATCACAAAAGTTTTTCTAATATGGGGTGAGTTTGATATGATGCCTGAAAACTTGTGGAGCCTTTGTACTTAATGCTAAATCTGTGATGACATCATTTTTGGCTTGTTCACCTTCATGCCAGTGACACTACGGTGAGCATAAACCTAGCTTAGTAAAGAGGAGTGCCGCTGAGCTTTTTTGAAAACAACCAAGATGGCTACAGCCAATGTGGAACTTCTGTTGTACTGTTTCTGATGACTATTGCTTACAAACATATTGATGCTACACCATCACAGCTCATCACGCTGTAGTGTGTTTACATTTGTCAATCGCTCAGTGCTACGTTGTGTTTCGTTGCTCTGACTGATTGTACGTCTAACCAGTTGTGTCCAGAGGCATTTTGGTCTACAGCCATTGATAACGCCCATTGGAATTAGGTTCCAGACCTGCCAGGCTGGTTGAATGATAGAGGTACTATGACTTATGCTCAAATGAAAGAGTAAGTGTACTCACTGTTGTGCTTGAAAACCCGGATTGTCGCTCCTGACAGTCTGGCCCCTAAGATGAGAGATGTGTGATTGAGCTCATCGCTCAGTATCAAACAACCCTGAAAATCAGCAGAGAGAAAAGATTTAATTAAATTTCACCAAGAAAGCTTTTCAATTCCAGTTTAACAACTAAATCACACGTTCCTGCATTCTTGAAATTAAAAGTTCTTACAAACTCCACAAAATTACTGTATATAAAGTACATTATCTTTGATTATTGAAAAATTATAATATTTGCATAGACAATGTATGATATTGTATATCAGATTTAATGGTCTACACTTAGAGAGAGGGCCAATTAGATTCTCTCTTGCGCACAGGAGAAGGCTTGTAAACACTCTCATCAGTATACTGTACATGGATGAAAATCAGTGTAGCTGTGTGCTGCCTAACTATACATTTGTATCTGTTTTCTGAGAGGCTGCTTGTTTTTTCTACTTCGTGTTTTGTTGCTTTGTACTTTGTCCTTGTAGAATGTACTACACAGTAGCTGCTCTAAAAGGATCCACCTGGCCAATTACATGTCAGCCCGCTCCTCTTACCATGCTTCCCATCCATGCCTCAATCATAGTCATCTATGTCTAGGTCCTCTGTGTATGATAATAGCTGTATGGACTGCTTATAGTCAGAATTTCTTTCATGTCTGATGAAGTTTCGACTAACAGACACATCACATTTTTCATAATGGAGAGTATGGTACTTCATAATATGCCATAAAAATCAGCATGTAAATTAATTCAGCTGTTCCAGGAAATTCTCTCCACAGCATTAGCATATTTAACACTGAAGCTCTAAGCATTTGACTGCATTAGTTTGAGTGAACTCTTGTAGAGGGTATGTTGACACCGTCTCGGTGACAGATACCCTCGGTTTGGCCTGGGGTCCAGCTGGCCTGGTCCCTGGTCTACCAGCAGCTGTCACTCTAATGTAGCCCTGCCTGCACAGCGAGGCCTGTCCTGGCACGGCCTGTCCCTGTAGGATAGAGCTGGCAGTGTGGGTTGACCCCCAGCCCCTGCAGGGTTACTGTGGGGGCTGCAGCCTAAGGGGCTGCTACACCTCTTGAGCTGCATAAACGACCCCGTTCTCATCACTTAAAGAGTCAACCTCCCCTTCCTCCTGTCCAGTCCAATCACAGATATTCATGCTGTGTGTTGCCCCTGGTAACCCATGGCTGTCTGTGTGAGCCAGGCTGGTGTGCCGCCAGGCCAGAGTATGGGTAATCATACCCTTGAGTTGTGCTCTTAACAAAACCTGCCCTTCCTTGTCTATGTGACTGAAAGCAGCTATGTATGCCCAAAGCCTCATCCTTGCGGCTACTGTAATGTTTAATTATGATTTTAATTAATGGGGGTGGGTCGGGAGTTGTTCGCAGCTGAGTTTAGTTGACTGTTATTCATTAATTTAGGCCATATGTGAGAAAGGAACAAAAGCTAGGCTAATTAGATTAATTTCTGCTGCGCTGTAAAAATGATACCCACATACAGCAGGATTTCCTATAACCAGTGTGTGGTATTAATGGTGTAAAATCACAAACCTTGCCAACAAGTGCTGGAATGTTCATTGAGTTGGTGGCGAAACCCATCCCAAAAGTCATGGAGGACTCTACTCCGAGAAAACTGGCCACAAGTTGCTCCAGCTCTTCATGAATGCTCAGGTTACCTACAAGATAAAAATCAAAACAGGATGTCTCACTCTGACAAGATCACTGTACCTGTGTATCTTCTCTTTGGGTTTTCTTGTTTTTATCATCCAGTCGCAAACTTTGACAGACTTGAGTGCCTCCTGATAAAAAGCAAGGCACCCTTATGCAACAGCCTGGACTAACAGCACGCACAGCACCAGCCCCAAACAGTCTGGGCATTTGAAGAGATTTATAAAGATTCAAGATGTGGTATATTTGTAATCTACTTCAACTACCCCCTTTTTCATCCCAGGTGATATCAAGGCGAGGCCTGCAAAGTCTAAAATGGTTGTGCAGCACATTTTGGGACTGAGGCAGTTTGTTATAACCCAATGTGACAGGTGGGGGACCAGAATTCATTTAGAAAATTGATCAGATTGTAATCTGTTGCCTGACATGGTGTTTTTCTATTTTGTGCAATAAAAGTGGGATTTTCGGGCATCTCTGGGGTGCTTTCAGTACTGCCCTTGTGGTCAGCTGATAAAAAAAAGAATTACTGTTATAATTGTGAGCTACAGGGAGAGAGGAGGCAGTGAAAGGTTCATATATACTGTATTTTATTGCTGCTGGCTGTGGGCAATGTTATATATGGTAGAAATACACTACAACATATAGGTTCAGTAAATTTGAACCCACTGTATGCTCACTATACAGTTACTATATTAGTTATGAGTTATATTATAGAGTTAAATATTACTCTATAAATACTTCCAACTTATATGTCGTGTATCTCATAACTGTTGATAAGTGTTTTAATGATACATTGTATAGCTACTGTAAAGATAAAATTGTCAACATCACAAGAGAAGCACAGTAAATCTGCCAGTAAAAAGATGTCTGTTAAATATTTATATGCAAGTCTGGAATACTATAATATTAAATATGTTAGAATCAACTAATATAATAATGCAGCCTGGTTTTGAGACATGTAATGCCACTGAGGCAATTCTTAAGAAAATAGTGAATTGATTTAATATAAATGGGATATTAATCATTGTAGTCGTAATCAATAAAAATCAGTAACCACATAAGCAAGCATCAGAAAGTTCAAACAGACTGAATGTCTGAGGAAAGACAAGGAAATGGAGTGATGTGTATAAAACCATAATACAGCGAAGCAGCTCTGCCTTTATGGTGATCCCAGTCAAATCGATTCATACATTTCCTCAACCACTCAGGCTGTGAACCCCTACTGGCATGTGCAGCTGTTTTGATCAGACTGCATCGGCATTCGCTCTCTGTATAGAACATTTTACTCTGCTGTGGCTTCATAGAGAGATGCCCTGCCTCCTTATTGATATGCTAACCTCATAAGGCTGCCCGCGGTCTGGATACTCCTCAGGTAAGAGAGAGCGGAGGGTCCTTATTAGATCTCACTCACTTTGCTGACTTGAGTTAGCTCTTGATTCACATGCATCTCATTAAGCTTGGTCCCCTGTCCTCTGAATTACCAAGGTCACCTTGCGGCCATCACAATCATCAAAGCTTGTTGACAAAAAAAAAAGCTATATAACAACTGCCAAGGTTGGGGTGCATTATCATGGAGAGACAATAAAGATTATGTTTGCAAATCTCCAAGCTAAATCCGTCTCTTTCATTGTAAACCTGTGATTGAGGTTTCTCTTCAAAGGCTTTACGACCAAATGAGAAAAAAATGCCAGGAAGAGTTAATAATTTCTAACCCCAATCTCGACTGCAGTCTCAGCAGACAAGTACAGCAATGGCTTAGTTTCATACATACACACACAGTACAGCCTTATATCTGTACATTAGTATATTAGTGTACACATAACACTTACTATTATGTGCGTGGCAGCTGCACTTAGTATGTTTTGGTAATTTGTCATTCATTTGACTACATGACATCATTATCTAATACACTGTGTGTTAATGATTGTAGGAAAAGCAGGAACCGTGAGCTATCCATTAATACAAGTCTATGAATGTTTGACACGGCAGTTTACTCACAGGGCGTGCTTTCAGAGCACTTTGTATCTACTTTAACACGCCTATTCAATAAAAAAAAAAACCTCCTATTGCACTACACATACTGAATGGTATTTGGAGGAGAATCATTTAGAATTTTTAGTAACTTTTGAACTGAACTTGACATTGCGTAACAATCATCTCTAGGAGTTGACCCAAAAGCCTAAAATTGAACTGCAGTTTCTAAAAGAATTTAATATCAGATAACGTAGAAGTGGAGATGAGATGAAACATTTGAAAAGAGCCTTGCATCAAGAACATTTTCACTGAGATCTTAAGAAGATGTCAGAGGCGCAGACAAGAGTGGAGTGTGAAATATTCTTTAAATCATCATCATTATAGTTTTAAATAAACTGAGTGCCGGTAAATTCAACAGAAACACATCCTGCATAACACCAATACAAATCCCCGCATGCGAACGAAAACGCTGGTGATAGCGTCACTGCTACTACAGAGATACTTGGGTCTTTAATAATTGATGCTTAATAAGGTCTCAGGGGAGAAATGCTTGTTATTCCTTAACCCTCTCAGTGAGCCAGCTGAAACACGGATTACAAACCCAGGGAAAAACAGTCCCATTTTAAAAGAGAAATAAACATATAAATAAATCAAATAGATGAATAATGGATGGTGCGGAGGAGTGTGTGTGTGTGTGTGTGTGTTTGTGTGTGTGTGCGTGGGGGGGTGGTACTTGCACTCTAACAAACTGACGTCTAAGGAACGATCACATGCCCTTTAATTCCTCCAGTTTTCTCTGTTCTTGTCAAACTGCTGATATCATGAAACACCACGCAGCCACTCAACCCACTCTGAGCTTGTATGTCAGCTCACCTTCTGCTAGCCTGCGCTCAGTAGATACACAGCACAGTGTCAAAAGTGCCATAAACTAAACCTCACTAACAGAGAGAAGAGGAACTACTTTCCTTAAGTAAACTTTGCTAAGAGTGTCCTGTTTACTGAGCTCCATAATGTTTACCCATTGGCAAGTTTTGACCAACAAACACAGCTTTTGACAGCCATCACATTTCACTGCTGCAACATAGCTATGCCAGAACATGAGATTCTGGCACATGCAGGCACTTAAACACCATCAGAAGCCGGGTAAAAGTTCAGAGGATAAAACATCATTCAAAATTCCTCTGAAGCCACAGATCCCACTTTCTGATCCTTGCTGTTCCATCACTCTCCTCACATATATTCCTTTTGCATCCTGTCTAATGTCCAGGGTGTTTCATAATGTTACATTCCACTATGATATAATTTCCCCCACTCCTCAGTGTGGACCAGTATGTAATGATCTCAGCTTATGCCCAAATGGTACATAATTCAACAAAGGTTGAATAATTCATATTACACTGCAGCCACTGAAAGATAATTAAACACGCGGGCAGTATAACTCACGAGAAAGATAATAAATGGTGGCATATGTGATGAGGGAGATGGAGTTTTATTTCCAGTTTGATACTCAACTTATATTCAGTGTCATCAGGGTCTGCCGGAGACTTTAAAATAGATGCACATGTAAGAAATGCGAGGCACTGCAAGATGAAGTGAAAAAACTGACCCTGCCATATGCTCTTTTAACTTGAATTATGAGGTGGACCTTTTTCACTCAAGATAAAATGAAAACCCTTGTTGAAACTAACTTAAAGGGACAGTTCACCCCCAAATCAACAATACCTATTTTTCTTACATGCAGTGCTATTTATCAGTCTAGACTGTTTTAGTGTGATTGCGAAGGGTTGGAGATACCGGCCACAGAGATGCCTTCCATCTCTCTAATATAATGGAGCTAGATGGCACTCGACACTGCGCGAAAAAACAAGACGAAACAAAAACAAGGAAAAACAAGATTATGAAGATAAAAACACAAAAACTTGACTGGGCTAAGAACACTGAAGGCCCTCTACAAACAAGGCCCAGAGCTGCATCTAGATTCTGAGGAGGCTGAGGTCATCCGACATCTGCTGGACAATGCCGAGGATGTTTAATGAGTCTGTGGTGGCCAGTGCTATCCTGTTTGCTGTTGTTTGCTGGGGCAGCAGGCTGAGGGTAGCAGATGTCAACAAACTAAACAAACTCATTGGCAAGGCCAGAAACGTTGTGGGGGTGGAGCTGGACTCTCCGGTGGCAGTGTCAGACAGGAAGATGCTGTCTAAGTTGCAGGTCATCTTGGACAATGTCTCCCACCCACTCAATGATGTGCTGGTCAAGCACAGGAGTGCATTCGGTGCCAGACTTATTCCCCTGGGATGCACTGCAGAGCGCCACAGAGGGTCATTCCTGCCTGTAGTCATCAAACTTTTCAACTCCTCCCTCAGTGTGTCAAACCCTCTTGGCACTTGGACTTAATTCAGCCGTCAGCAGATCTAATTTCATGATTTATTTATTACATTTCAACTGTGCAATACTGACTTAAAGGTACAATAATTCTGTGCAACACTGTCTTAACTGTACAGTAACTGGTGCAGTAATTTAACTGTGCAATATTCTTTGCAGTATCATAATTTAATCTTCCCAACAACACACTTGAATGTATATGTAACATACAATGCACATATTGTACATATTTCCTATTCTTATTTCTATTTATGTATATATTGGGTTGTACATAATATAGATATTTCTATATTTTTAATACCTCCCATACTGGTTTTATACATTGTAATATAGCATAATGCAACAAAGTCTGTGGATTATCTTGAGTAACAGGGGTCATGAGACACATTGCTGTTGAGTTTTTCAGATGTATTTTTTTGGCGCTTTGAACACCACAAGCTGAGTGCCATCTAGTTCCATTATACTGGAGAGAAGGCAGACATCTCTACAGCTGATATCTCTAACACTTGGCAGCTCACACCAAAACAATCTAGACTGATAAACAGCACTACAGGTAAGAGGCAAGGGTGTATTTCTGAACTGTAGTGAACTGTCGCTTTACACGCATTTTTTAAATCTGTACCACTGCACATTGACCACAGACTCACCTATTTCCTGCCTTGTGCTGCAAACACCAACCCCATACTGGCGTGTTTTGTCTGCCACCGTCTTCAGGAAATCAGCTTTGTTCTCAGCAAAACCGAGGTAGTTGTAAGAGCCCATGTTGATGACATTGGGTATGGTCCTCCCGGTAAACCTGCAAGCATGTAAACATTAGGAATCATTTTCTATTGCCTCCTACTTTTTTTCTACTTATACACGCACTCATGGAATTAATTACATATTATAAAAAGTAATCAACATTCAATTAAAAAAAATTGCTAATCATAAACTTGTTTCTTTGTCAGTGGAGTTCACTTCATGCGGAGCAATTATAACGATGTTTATATAAGGTAAACAGCAGTGACTGTGTGTGTACCAGCATTCATTATTCCAATTTCCTTGGACATTTTTTTTTTTGGGTATATAATCAAATATCCACAACTCATTATGCTGCCCTGTAATATAAAAATAAACATACAAAATTGGGAAAAGATGGAAGGTGTGTAATAATTTCTTGCAATAAGGCAAGCCGATGTAAGTTCACATGGTCTGTCAAGAGTGCACAGCCTCACTGTGCATCAACATCAGAGTTTTAACAGTATTTTAGGAGAACTGCTCCATTTCATCAACTGACCTACTTCCTCTGACTACACATGTAAACCTGCACACCACTACAAACCGTTCCTCATGCCTCTTTACCCTATCACCAAACTTCACCACAGAAGACAAGCTGACTGCTCCATTTCTACTTTTTCTAGTCAGATTGAACCTCTTAAAACATGTAATCCACCACGACTACCCCTCTTTCCTGATTCATAATGTCATATCCACTCCCTGTAGCTCCTGTATATTCCCTGCCCCTGCTGAGCAACACAGAGCTGTCTTAGGTGTGTCAAAGAAGGTATGACTGACATGTCCTTGCTGATGACACATGGACTGCAGCCAAAATGAAATACTAACAAGCTGTTTAGCACTCTAAAAGAGTATGTGACATTTTCAAACATTCAAACATTTGTAATTCTTAAGCTGAGCAGTATTTAGACCTACAGTAGAATATGTCTGGTATACTAGTATACTATATCACAGCAGACTGGACGACAGTACCTAAAGGTCCAGTTGTAGTCATCGGACACCCTCTCCATCAGGTCAAAGACAGGTCCTGGCAGGCTGCATACGGGGCGATTCCAGTTGTCTCGTACCCTCATGTACAAGTTTCGAGTGTAAAAATTCTCAAAATCTTGATAAAGAGGTATGAAAGCCTGAGAGCAAACAGAAGCATCATCAGCAGCTTCACAGTAAGCCAGTGCCTGGATGTCACAATGTGGTGAAACGATACAACAAAGTAAGTAACTTCTCAAATTCTGCTCACACTAAATGCTATCCACACACTAGAGCAAACTAAAAAATCCATGTCAAAACCAAACACTGTAAAAATCTTGCCATTGTTAGGGTGAACTATTCCTTAGTTGTTTTCTTAAAAAACAATTGATTCTGCTCTTTCTTTAAAGTAAGAGGTGGCTCTTTTTTTACTCTTAGCATTAACAAGGAAAACAAATCTTTTCCATGTTTCCACATTGAGCCATGCTGAAATTAAAATACATACATGCATTATTTGCTTTAGTTTTGTGACCTGTAACATTCCCTTGCCCATCCTCTTAAAGCATAAAGACCACACAGGTGTTCATTATATTGTGTCTACCTTTGTACTCGCGGCAGGTGACTTCTGTAATTACCTCATAAACATTCAAACTTCCTTTTCAGTTTTACCTGGGTAGGAGATTTAGATCTACACTGCTGCTGTCTTTACACATCCTGTATGTTTTTAAACACAATGATCCCCTGACAATGCTACTTACCAAGATAATTTGAGCCTTTGCTTTCATTACCCCTCTCTGTATGTCTGATCCAGTGAAGCCACCATTACGACAGAGCCAATGTACAGCTTACCTTTACTTCACACTGTAAATGATTGTTGTCAAACACAGGGAGCAAACTGCCTGGTTATTCCTTCGAGAGACTGCTTTATTGTCTCTGCCTATGGACACACTGCCTTATCAAAATAATAACCAAACATGCTCACAGCATTTGTTTTTATAAGGTTATAGCTTTTTTTAATATGAGCTGCACAAAACAAATCATTACTACCAACTTATCTAACAGTAAGTGTGGTTTTTAGATTTAAGAAATCAAATCTATGGTAATACAATGGCTCTCATGAGGCAGTGTTTGGGCCTTATCTAGGATCTAAAGCACAGTAACGAAGAAAGAACTTGAATCCTCTGAGATTTAATTAGGTCTTCAACAGATAGTCTCTGTGGTGTCCTGTCTCACCCATGGCAACATTATAGTGCAGAGGAACATGAAGGAAGGAGGCAGAGAGGGAGCTTAAGAGCAAAAATTGAAATAATTAGGGGGAAACAAAAAGTGTTGACACCCAAGGCGTGCATGCTCCTCTATTCAAACTGTCTGGGTGCATGCGTGTGTCTACAGTATGTGTATATGCCTGCAATTTGCCTATGTTTGTGCTGATTTTACGTACCTTCTGTTCCTCTCTTTCCCGGGCAAGGTGGCACTTCTCTAAGCCCACGGCTCTGAGGAAATCTCTGAGGTAGCCAAACAGCGTGACAATGCCAAAGCCCAGGTATGTCAGGACAGCCACGTACATGGGGGCCTGTTCAAAGGACTCCTGCCTGTGCTGCCTGGAGGCGACACCAGTCCCTGGGCCATTTTTCTATACAACAAGAGGCCCACATAAGCTCTCTTACATTGCAGACAAGACAAGAGAGAACAATACCGTTTGAATAAAAGTGGCTCGATTTCAAACAAAGGGATGGGAGAGGAGGAGAGGAGAGAGGTAGTGGCCTACTGCTGCACTTCCAGAAGTCACTGACACATATGATTCAGTCCCTCCATTCCATCCATTATCTTTACAGCAGGGGTGTCAAACTCTGACGAAACTGTCAAATGTTTTGCAAGTGCTTTAACAATAATGTGCCATCCACACTGTTTTAACAGAGGTCTGATACAGATTTGTTCGTACAGAAGCTGCTGATTGATAATATTTTGCACAATGTTAAATATATTCTAAATATGACCACAATAGTTTTTTTTATTTTTTATACTGGCCTCTGAAGCAGCATTTTACATGAAGTGGGCTACTAACTAACTTGCTCCTGACACCTGGCACCTCTTATTCTTCACAAGTGCATCAATATTACATGTGCAAAAAGTCAACTAGTGGGCCGGATTGAAGCCTTGGTGGATCAGCTCTGGCATGTGGGCCGTATATGTTTGACACCCCTGCTTTACATGGCCACAGTGGGCCATGCCTATCCCAGCTGACACTGGAAAAGAAGCAAAGTACTTTAAGTACATCCTGGACAGGGCACCAGTCAATCACAAGGCTGACACAAAGAGTAGAGACATACAACACATCACACTCACATTCACACCTATGTACAATTTAGAGTCAACAATTAACTTAACCTGCATGTCTTTAGACTGGGAGAAAGACAGTGGGACTGGAGAAAACCCACGCTAACATGGGAAAAATATACAAACTCCACATAGAGGGGCTGCAGCCGGCTGAACCCTCATGCTGTATGGTGACAAGGCTAACCACTGCACCTTCACCATGATACCCACATACTATTCAATGTCACACCAAGAAAAAGCTGCAAATATGGGATCGTATTTTTGTTGTTTACATTTAAGTAAAAAGAAAATGATTTACAACAATGGATAATTTTGAGTGTACAATATAAACCAACATAACTGATACTACAACTGAAAAGCCAATTTAAGCTCAAAATGTGGTGCTTTTTCTAAATGTCACAATAAGTCAAACAGCATAAACAAGATTTTACAAACACCTGTTGAAATGCAACTTGCACAAGTACCCTCTCTTTCTTCAACCAAAGATGGCAGCCATTTTGTCTAACGACTAAATTGATTAATGCCTTTATACTTATGAAAATGTACATCGCATACATTTTGGCTTTGATAAAAGAAACCTGCGTTGGTTGATGTTTGACACCACCCCCGGCACCAACGAGATACTTCCGGCTGCCATTTTTGTTTGGTTAAGCACTTGCAGCTTTTTTTGTGCAAAATAAGGAGTATATTATTTTTAACTATCTGTACATGAAATATGATTGTGGCAGTATCTTAACTCAGCGTTAAGTGTTGTTGAACTTTGTTAAACTTGGGTTTGAAAAGTCAACAGTTAATGCTTGCTTTCACAGGAACTGATACTATGATGCTAATGGTCATATCAGACTTCAGGTAGATCCACTGCTTGAGTGTCAGGCAATAAAAGTATTTAAACAGTTTAAATAAAAATCTTAAGTTGATGGACTAATTGAAACAGTTACAAGTGGTGTTGTGCCAAATTTTAAAATCACAACCAGTATGGAATATCAGCTCAGGAAAAAAAAAAGCCTTCAGCCTCAAAGCAGGTGACTTAATTTGTAAAGACAAACATTTGCTTTAAACTTAAGTAACACTCCTTTCATAATGAGGGAAAAGGTTACAAAAAGACTACAGTGTAAACGGACACAAATGTAAACTAAAGTGCACAGTGACTTCATCTTCCTCACCTATACAGCGAGCCTGAAGGCAAAAGAAACCTGCTCTTGCAACAGGGAAGAGTTTCAGGGCGGGGTCGTTTGTTAATCTATTAGTGTATACGTTGTTATTCTTGGAGGAACTAACCAGTCTTTTATACCAAGAACAACGGCAGGAAATTATGTAGTTAGTTTTTAATATTTAAAATGTAAATGCGTTATATAGAACTTTGGGTAGCCTAATTATCACGTTACAACTACTGGTACCGTAAGAGAAGCAACGGGAAATTAAAAGCAAAACACAATGACACAACTATATTTGACGTGCATGTAGCCTGGGTCACTTTAAGTATAGCAGTGGTGTGATTTTTGTGGTTTATATGCAGCAGGTGAGCAGCCTCTGTGGGTTACAAAGTTTGCCTACGTCACAGAGGTCGTCTCGGGTAAAGAGCCCCTTAACTGTTGCTCAGTTTCAAGACAGTCTCTGCAGGAAAATAGTAAAAAATACCTGGCTTTACGCACGAAGCGTAAAAATAATTTGGCGCACAAACATGTTTGTGTAAACAAATCCAGCCGCTGACAGACATACCTCTCCCCTGTTGTGATAGCCATTTATCTTGATATCTTCGCCTTTCAGTCCATTCTGGTTCAAATGTGGTTTTAAGTTGCCTTTACCCGCAGTCTTTGCCATATTCCTGGGAGCGCAGCGCAACAGCGACTGTCTGTGTCCTCTGTTTGACTGTCAGGTAATATAACCACCGGTGAGCTCTGCTTAACTTACAAAGGTGACTTCCTCCTTTTGTTGCTTCGGTTCAGCCTCTATTGAATTGTGACTGGGTTTGAACATCGCTTGTGTTAAGGGGGTTCTCCACAAAAGTCACACTTCAGTTATTGCACTGTTTCGATATCCTGTAAATGTGCCAACTCTCTCTTCTCCTTTTTTCTATTTATCCACTAACGACACTTGTGAAACTTTGCACCTAGTTTGCATTTTAAATGAACATTAACTTTGAATTTTCCAGTTTGTCTTGTAGTAACTAAGTACATGTATATCAATTACTATCTACCACTATTACTACTATAATGCTTCCTTGTACTTATATTACATTTTGGAGCAAATTGCACTCTTTACCACACTACATAGACAAATTTAATTACTTGTTAATTCTCTGATTAAGATATTTTTACATACAAAACATCTTAAAAAAATATTATGTGTTGTTTCAGAACTACTAAACAGTATGATGTACCTCCTCCAACTAATGCACCAGTACTACCAATCCAATAATATTATATATAACAGTACAGAACTAACACATAACTCATTTTACCTTGTATACTTTTGATACTTAAAGTACACTTGTTAATATTTATTTTAACTATTTTTGTAAAATTGTGAATACAGCACTCTTATACGTAACTGTTTACACTAAGATATTTGTACTTTCACTTGAACAAAAGTATATATGGTCATTTGTTTACCCAAAGCCTTTAGGTCAATAATACATGGTTGGAGAATATAGGAAAGGTTATTTGTTTGCAGATGTATATGATTTGTTTGCAGATGTGATTTGCCTTGTCTTATCTTTGCCAATAGTCAGTCCAGTGATACAGTAGCAGTACACACCAAAATGCATAATCAGCAGTGTGCATGATGCTCACAGTAATCTGATTACAAAGTAATAATCTTCACAGTCACAACAGATTGTTTATACATATGCACTAAATTCAGTAAAGATAGTTTAGACAGAAATGAAGTCAAGGCTAAATACACATTAATTGATTAATTCAGTTTATTTTCTGTAACTGCTTATCCTGTTAGGGGTCGCTGGGGGGCTGGAGCCTATCCCAGCTGACATTGGGCGAGGGGCGGGGTACGCCCTGGACAGGTTGCCAGGCTATCACAGGGCTGACACATATAGAGACAGACAACCATTCACGCTCACATTCACACCTACGGCCAATATAGAGTCACCAGTTAACCTAACCTGCATGTCTTTGGACTGTGGGAGGAAACTGGAGTACCTAGAAAAAACTGGCGCTGACACGGGGGGAACATGCAAACTCCACACAGAAGGGCTCCCCCACCCTGGGCTTGAATCCCCCATCCCAGGAACCAGGAACCTTCTTGCTGTGAGGCGACAATGCTAATCACTGCACCACCCTGCTGCCTAAATACAAATAACTTGACACAGATTTGATGAAAATTGATCCATATGATAACATGCAGTGATATTGATATAGATCTTGCCTTTATGCAATGACAGGTCAGAGGGTTCAGCTACATCTGGGGCCAAGATGGTGTCTAAATCTGGCTCAAGTACTCCTCAGAAAGGCAGATGCTTACTATTGTGAAGGCTTGAACTCATGCTCAGTGTGCTGGACTGTTGTCCTCAATGTACAGTAAGTAATAAGAACATTTTATTGACCACATGCAGCCAAATAGATTACATTTCAGGGCACAGCTTTAAGCAGTTATGTGTAACAGTCCAGCTCAGCCTAATGATACACTTTACACCCCCTACAGCTACTCTGGCATTGTTCTTGCAGAGCACACAGACGTTTAATGCAGGAAGGTGTGCTACAATTTGCAGTCTCTGCAGTTAGTCTTCCTGGTTGATGATTTACTGGGGTGTCATAAATCAGATACACTGTTATTGGCATAGGTCAAATCAAAATTGCCTTGTAAACTTACTTCTGTATGCAGGCTGTCGACACTTTGTTGCCCGCCTGCGTTGTTGAGATTTTCCCTTCGGCAAACACAAAGAGATTGTTTGTTAGTAAAAGGTCAACGCCTACTCAGTGGTCTTGTGGTGCATTTAGATTGTGGGTACACAGTCAGTCGGAATATGCATGGTATTGTGACAGTAAGTGTAATGAGGGTATGTCTTTACATACTGACACTGACTTGTTGCTGTTTTGGAGAGCATGTCTCTCAGTGGGCGTGCACAGGCAGAATATGAGTAGCAGACGGTCCAAGTGATAATGTTAAGGGAAACTCAGAGTTTGGAATGTATGTGCGTGTCTGAACAGCTGTGAGAGGAAACGTTTTAAATCACAGTATCTGTTATACTCTCTCTATATACTTTATGTTAGGCTATTGTGCCAGAGTGTGTTTGGACAGGGAGCACATTTGATTGAAGAACTGCCACATGGGACATTTTACAACCTGTCTAATATCTCCCCCCTCCATGTCATTTTAACACAAATCATTTATCACTATAGGTACGAGACTCTATCCTTCACAACCATTCACCGTTTGACAGACATCATTTCCTGCTTTCCCAACCCACCGCAATCGGAAATTGTTCTGTCTCTTTGACATGTGTCTGGAGTTTTTAAGTCTTCATTTGAATTGCAAAGCTTGTAGAATGAGGCCTTCTTTGAATGCATTGTGTGATGTTTTGGCTGAAAACACTCAGGCCCTGTGGGATGACACATGTCATCCGCCATCACTTCAGAGCTGCCCTCACTTCGCGCTAACTGATGAGGGTTGGTGTTGTCTAATAACTCAAGACCACTTGTCAGGGAGGGAGGGGGGAACGCAGGCTGACACTTGCATGAGGGTAAACTAGGAAGGCTGACAAGAGTGCTGGGAGATCATTGGTATTGCAGTTTGAGTGAAGCAGAAAGAAAAGGACATATCATGAATCTGGAGTAGTCGGCTTGCATCCAACTGTTACAGAGAGAATGATTGAATGGAGGGTAGCATACCGCAGTCTTAGTAAATTAAAGGTATCCGCAGCTCTCACCTCCTCTTAGCTCAGCTTGGAGTCCTGAATGGAGCTGTCACAGCGGCTGGTGCCTCCCTGCTTTCACTACAGGATTGCTTTCTACCAGTGGGACCAGATGTAACCTACATCTGTCAGGCTTCATTAGCTATGTCAATCTGGATGGCACTGTTCATTTTCGCTTTACAAATGTTTCTTTTTAATTCCTCTATGCAGTTTGCACATTTGGGCAATTTGGATTTGCACTTGAAGTTTTCAGCATTAAACTTTTAGACATATTTTATCTTGCTGTTGAACATACTGTCATTGTGAGTTTGACCAAAGTTGATCAATGTTTAAGGAGGATCACAAAATTAGGCTCATCGTCTCCGCAGGGAAATTCTCCATTTTACACTTCAGCTAGCGTCTTTCATGTTTTTCAGTGTGACTGAAGATTGGACTTCATTTTATTTGCTTCCTGTTTGATATTGATTGATGTTTTAATTTCCTAACAGGATTGATCCTTGTATGTCACACCCTGACTTCTCTTCTCTACATTTAAGATTATTAGATGCGGTTTCCCTTTTTAAGATGTGATGGGGAAAATTACTTTGAAACCTCCATGAAAGAGATTTCCCACCTTGAATACAGATGAATGGTGAAACGGTGTATATAGGGAATAAGCTGCCCACAGCGCCCAGTGGGAAGTCTCCATCTACACTGCTTTCATGTGAATGTAATGTAAAATGGGCTTTTCTTAAATACATGATGAATACTAATCCATATTTGATCTGCTTGCGTGTTTTTAATCGACCTCAATTTATATTTTTGTTAGCTTGACTGATTCTTTTTTTCTTGTGAATTTATTTGGCTCATGGGTTTATATCTGTTTGGATGTTTATTAAATTAAAAACAAGGTTGTGTCTGTTCATCAAACACTTAGTAGAGTCTACAATGCTCACACAAATAAAAGGGTTTTGATCAGTAGCCTACAAGAGATATGGGTTGTCCCTCCACCTAGTGGCAGTGCACGGGAAAGCACCCCAGCCTACAATCACATACAGACAGCCCTATTGCCACTTCCCAAACCCCACCCATGTTTTCCCTATAATGAAATATTTGATCGTAAGTAAATATGTTTGCTTAAGCAGATGGACAGGTCTACACTGACGTGTAGTATTTGATCACTGTAAAGCCATCCAGGACTGAAGTGTTTATGGATGAACTCGTGTCATGCTGTGCTGTTGGACGCCAGTTGTAATGCAGAGCTATATTTAAACTTCCCCTGGGGTGCCATTAAATCATGTAATTTCTTCGTCAGGCCTGGCTGACCTCATTTTAATATCCACATCAGACAGCATTAAGAGGAAAGAAACATTAAAAAGAGGAATATTGAATTTTTGTATCTGCTGTGTTATCTTACATTTACATTTTATATTTAAGCCATTTGCAGACATTCTTATCATGTGAGACTTACAAGCAGAATGAGCTGAAATTCAATACATTTGGATGTTGGAATGGCAGGGGCGTGATATTATGTGCTGTGATACGGTTGTGTGTTTGTTTCTGTCGGCTGCCAGGAGGGAGAGTTGAAAGCGTGTCTATGTATAGTTCTGCAAAGCGCGCAATCCATTTGGACCACCAAGAGAAATGAGAAAATCATAAAAGGTTGATGCATAAAATGGCTGCATTGTTGTTTTTTGCTTTGCCGGGGATACGAATACAGAATGTGTTTTTCACTCAGCTAAATAGGATATAAAACTTTAATTGTGTTTCGCTGTATTATTTTGGGGAAAGAGGAGGCAGACTGAAACATCATATTGTATTAGAACTTTACAGACTGTAAAATTCAATTTGGCTTCAGTTTTATTAGCAGATAAGTGAGTTTGTGTTTGACAGCATGGGCTATTAATGCTGTGGACTGTACAAATGTCTTCAATAAGCCCTGTATGACAGCAGAAACCCTGGTCTGTTAGCTCCTGCAGCTGCAGTACTCCTAACCTTGAGTGGGTGTTCACATCCATGGGGGCTGGAAGATTCCCCTGTTCTCTTCAAAAGCAAGCGGGAGAGGGGGGAAAGACAGACTCGGAGACAGATATTTATAGAGAGAGAGTGGGAGAAAGTGAGATTGTGGCTTGAAAGGTTAAAGGAAGAGGGAGCAGCAGAATGACAGAGAAGGAGAATGACAGAGTTGTCTGGTGAAACAGGGAGATGGTGGAAAATAAAGATGAAGCAAGAAGACTTAGGAATGGATAATGCTGCAGACATCACCAGAGGCTGTGTGGACCCTGCTGTAAATCTCTGTATCTCTGTAGGTCAGGTTGGCACTTTACTGCCTGTGTTGACCCTAATTAAGTCCTGCAGATATTGTGAATGAGTCACTGAAGGGCTAGAGGAAATATCCTCTCAGGGTATATCCTGCATTTATATGTCCATTGTTTCCCCTCTCCGTCATCCACCTCTTGGTCTATAAACATTACTATGCGGATCCTTAAAACAGATTGTTAATACCGTGAGAGAATTTGAAATATTTATATGCTGCAGAAATTATATAGGTACCTAGTTTATTAGCATAGTCAGTTGAAGTGAAATGGGCTTTGCTGAAGTGTTATTAATGTTGAATAGCTCATACATAAGTCAGAATGTGAACTCAAAGTCTTAATATTCCCATCTGGGTAGAATTATGTCACTAAGCAGACAGCTAAAACAGTAAATCACCTCCTCTGAAGCCAAATTTGCCCAACTCTGTCGTTCTTTTTTCTGCTCTGACAACCGAAGAAACCATTTGTTCCAGGCACCCAGGAATCTATTGGCCTTATGACACTGAATCTCTGCAAGGCTCCAGACTCCCAGCGAGCCTCCCACCCAGCTGTAATTACAGTTTCCTATCTACCGGGATTGTCCCGACGAGGCCCACTGAGACTCACTCCGCACTAAATCTCCTTGATGTCGTCACTCAGCCGTCCAGATAGGTAGCTGGACAGCCAGGGAAAAGGCAAGGCCTCCTGGAAGTGCGCTCCTCCTCAGGGTGGTTGATGTATGGACCGTCGTGGGCTGATTTTAACAAATGGTCTCTCCTACCACACGGGGCCGTTCTGAAGTCATTGTCACACTGGGCAAATGTGTCTGGCAGGATAGATGGGAGTGTGCCGTGTTCAGGATAGGGGGGAGAAAATGTTGTCTTGTGGACACACGGCTGATGAGTCGGCACAGACAGCCATTTTCCTGCTGTAAAAGGAAGGAGTTTTGTAGAGCTGGGAGCGGAGCTGTCAAGAAATGGAATAAATGATGGTAGGTGGAGGGAGGTGTTAGCTACAACTCACATGTTGAGCACTGCACTTGTACTCTGTGTGTGTTTTGTGAGTGCAGGATTAAACTAAATCAAATCAAGTATATTTATATAGCACATTAAAAAACAACCACAGTTGACCAAAGTGCTGTACAAATTATAAGAATGACACACAAATATATAGCAATGTCACATGTACACAAATGTAAATCACAGATAAGAACAATTACATACAAAGATTATAAAATACTAAAATATTAAACAACTACAAACAACCAAAGGCCACTGAAAACATGCACATTTTAAGATTTGTCTTAAAAGTGTCAGTGGAGGGGGACCATTTGCTTGCTTATTCCAAAGCTTTGGAGCAGCTACTGCAAAGGCACACCCTTACCCACTAGAGTAGGGGCACAGAAGTTCAGTATACTGGGGTGCCAGCCCACATATGGCTTTAAAAAAAAGAACCTTAAAATCAATCCTGCATGTGATAGATAGCCAGTGTAAGGATGGTAGCACTAGTGTAATGTTGTCTCTTTTTCAGGCGCTAGTAAGGAGTCTGTAGCTGGTACAGGGGAGACAAAGATGACAGAGCACTCAGGTACAAAGAGTTGCAATAGTCAAGCCTTGAGGAGATTAATGCAGTGGTTACAGTTTTCATGTCATTGTGAGAGATGATGGACTTGCTCTTCACAGCCTTTCACCACAGAATTAATTTGTTTGTCAAATTTGAGAGCAGAGTCAAAAATGACACCAAGATTCCTGGCCTGGGTATGAACATATGGTGTAATTGGTCCTAAGTGGTGCTAAGGGGACCAAAAACAATGACATCTGTTTTATTATCATTTAATCGAAGACAGTTTTTTGCCATCCAGAATTTCACATTCTGGAGGCAGTTAAGGATGGATGTGATGGAGCTGGAATCCCCTAGATTTTACTGAAGATAAATTTGTGTGTCATCGGCATAACAGTGAAAGGAGATTTTGTGCTGGCGGAAAATGGAGCCTAATGGAAGTATGTACAGTGCAAATAAAACGGGCTCTAAGATAGAACCTTGAGGCACACCACAAGTGATACAAGCAGAAGAAGTGGAGAGGCTGCTAATCTTAACAGAGAAAGACCTGTCTGACAAATAGGAGGCAAACCACTTGAGGGTGGTGCCCTATATGCCAACCAGAAATTACAGTTAGTTTGATCAATGATTCCTTTGCAAGGACGGCGTGGTTAATACAACAGTGAAACACGTAGCTTGTGACAAAATAATTCGTAGATTCGTTTCCAAGATTCGTAATCTTGGAAAAAGATGGAGAGCTTAGATAATCAACAATACACACAATCATTAGGTATATGAATGTTTCACTTTCTATTTGTTTCCAGTTATTTAAAATAACTGGGTCCTGTGTTCAATCTGGTTTTGATGTAGAAGGCTAACTGACTAAAAGCACCATTGAATTTTAGTGGCATATGTTTTGTTTATTGTTACAAGGATGTTTTGGGCTTTGTGCTTCCTACATGTTGAAAAGGTCTTTTTAAAGGACATGAATTAGACTGAGATGTAAAACATTTCATTGAGCTTTGTTGCAGGCTGAGCCTGATGATAAAAGTTGCTGATGGTCTCAGTGCTTTTTGTTTGAAATATTGACTTGTTTTATATGTTGTTGTCCAAAAGTAGATTAAACACTTTTCAAATCAATACATGGCTTTTAAAACTAAGATTAAATAATCAGTCTTTCTTGGTGGATCAGGTTGGAAGTTGACTGTTCATTTTGCAACACATCGCTATTGTGTATTCAATCAAAGTTTAAAATAAAGTGACACTGTACACAGTATGCAAAAATATAAGGCAATGATAACACATAAATGGTAAAACTCATTATGTATAGTCATTCACAACCATGCATATCAGCGTGTCAGTCCACAAGAAAAGTGGGACCGGTTGTGCTTTGAGCTGGTCTGCCATGCAATCAAATTTGCATTAGTACGAAAAATGAAAGAGAAATAAAAAGAGCACGACAGATAGCTGAAGGGGCTTTTTTTTGAAAGCCTGCTTAGTCGAGCACAGTTATTATGAGAGTATCAATCCACATTACGACACACTGCTGTTCCACTCATTTACAGCACGCTGCCAGTCCTCAAATGGGAATATCACAGTTACTGTATTTAAAAGTCACATTCAATATTTGTTATTCTCTCAGCTTCAGTTGGAGAGGAATGTTAATAAGCCTTATAAGCCATGCAGAGCTTTGACTCCTTGTTACTGCACTGCAGGTTTTATCATGGCTTGTGTGAGGCGGCACATGGCGAGAGCTTTGACACCCATGCTTCTTATTTTCCTAAAACTGGGTGCAAATGCAATGGCAAGTGCAAACTGAGGGTGCAAGCTTGCAAACAAGTAATTATTGCAGTTTTTGCAATGTGGAGGGGAAGCTGAAGGAGGATAAATTTATCAGTAGGATGGAGACAGTATCAGCAGGTGGAGTTCTGGTGGGCTTCAGTAAAGGCCAATCACATCAGCTCCTCTCATTTCCTTTTAGGATATACTATGCAGGATTTTCATATAAAACAATGTATAGACTCATAAAGGAGAAATCCATTTCAGTCCCCTACTCTGTCTTCCTTGCCCATTTTCCCTCTCCCAGTAGGCAGAAATCTAGGAAGAGGAAGCTTATATGAGGAGAAATAATGTTAGTTGGCGGGGACAAATGAAGGTAGTGAGGGAGTAGGGGGCATCAAAGGACACCGCCTAAAGTGTGTTTTTTTACAGACTTGACACTTTTGCGAGTCACTTGCGGTCCATTCAGAAAGGACCTGTGACCCACTTTTGGACCCTGACCCATCAGTTGGGAACCACTGTTCTAGAAATGTTTGGCACTATATTTTTCTGAAGAGACTCTGCCATCTGCCTGTATTTTCTTCTTATTTTTTATGTTCAGGACATTTGTGGGCGTATACCTGCACAGCGCTCAGGTGAGGCTGGGGCTTTATAAAGAGGTAGCAACCAGGTGCCAGACAGTAAACAGCATGCATCTAAGAGACACAGCACAAATATAGCAAGGCGAAACGCCAAACGAGAGCTAATCTAGGGTTGGCATTTACTCTCACTTTCGTTGGAGAGTGTGTTTATGAACAGCAACCAACAATCCTGCATAGTATACCTTAAAAGGGAGCAGATAGTCTTATACAGTAGAACTATATTTAATTGTTTTTTAGTTTGTTTATCAAAGGCATTAAATTAAAGGCCTCTGTGTTCTTTGAGGCTTCTGTTCATCTATCGACTTCCCAGTGTCTACAGTTCACCTCCCTCTTTGCACTCTCACTTTGGAAGAGTCCCAGACAAGAATGGGTCAATACAGGAAAGTCCCAGAGCAAAGAAGGAAGTTAATGGTTCACTTTCACCCTATGAAAGAAAGATCAATAAAACAAATGGATGCATTTAACACAGTGTTCCTCAAATGTCTGACATGCCTTTTAAAGAAACACAGTAGGGACTCAGCTTGTTGCTATTAATGTATAAAGTAAATCTACCAGTTTGAATTGGTTAGAGATTTTTCTCTGTACACCTTTGAATTTCAACTGCATCATGAGAAAAAACAACATTCAGCTCCCCCCTGATCACATCACTCTTCACTGGTTTGCAACGGTTCGTGTCACAGCTACAGTAGAACAAACTCACACCAATAGGTGATGTTTTTCAAAATCTCTGAAAATCGTCTCTTGATTTGGTGCTAAAAGCTGAAGTGCTAAAACCTCACCATTTTATTGAGTAATGCCCTGCTTGTGCTCAGACCTGAGAAATTGCATTCCTGCAGTGTGTCCGCTCATGTTACCATCACCATGGGCATCCATCACACTGCCACACACATATTTTGTGGCTGAAGCTATGAAATATTGTGCACTGATACCTCTTGTACTGATATGAACTTGTCATGGCACAAACATGAGGGTTTTCAGTCTGTCCTTAACAGTTTTATTTTTGGGAGAGCAGGAAACCGCAGAAATGAAATCCCTTTAAGATTAACACCTCTTCAGAACTCCCCCTCAATGGTAAAAGAAGATTGAATTAATTCAGCAAAAACATTTGTAAACAACCTGATGAATAAAAATATATTCCAGTACTGAAATTACTGATTGGACTCGCTGTGCTGAGTCTCAGTCTGCAGTTGAAAAGGGGAAAAGGAGCATTGAGAATGATGGTGTCTGGCTGTGACACTGGTGGCAACAGGCCTGAGAGTCTGGAGGCAAGGGGGGGGGAAGGGTTGCGTGCTGGAAGAGGGAGGGGAAAAGGAGAGGTGAGTGACTGATGGGCATGTGTCAACCCTCCTCCTATACTAAATGTTGAGAGGGAACAAGGGTGGCTCGCTAATTGGGGCGAGATGTAAAAGTCCCTGTCACTCATCATCATCCTCACTAATATGTTTGGAGGCAAAAGCCAGCTGAAGCATAGAGCTGAGTGATTAGTCACAAGAGTCGGGGGCCGGCTGAATGAAGGATGCATTTCCAGTCAAAACATCTTTTTTGGACGTAGCTCTTGTACTGATAAGATTGGTACCACACTGTGCCGCTGAACACAAAGCTTCTGTTTTAATTATTGAACATCTGTACATTTAATTTGCAAGGCAATTTCAGAGAGCAGCCCTGTGAGACCAAGCTTTGTACTGATATTTTTTTTTCTCTTTTTTTGCACAACAGTGAACCACTAATAATGGCAATATCATGGATTGTCATGATGGTCATAATAGAGTAGAGGGCTTGGCCTTCTAGCATCTATAATTTTTCTCTGACCTTGAATTGTTCCCTTCTTCCAGAACCTTTCATGCAATGTCCTGAGGGAAATAATGGCAAAGAGACGGAGAGCGAGATGCAGCCTCTGGAATTGACTGTGAAATTAACAGGAGGCACGTTATTCCAGCGCACTGTTTAACCAGTGTGAAAAAGAGATAGTGACAGCGATAACGAAGCAGGTAATGAAATAGTAAGTGCTCTCCCTACTGTTGTATGTATTTATCACTTTTATTTACTTTTTTGTAGACTTCCCTCATTTGATCAGTGCAATAGCACTATAGCTGTTTGAGATGATAATTGTCGGCACATTAAAAGACTAAATTTGATGACAAGATGATTTAATTTTACACAATAAACTATTTTTTTTCCTCACACAAATTAAACATTGCCTTTAAATACTGTAGCTGCAAAACTAAGCTTCAACAGGTATAATTAAACTCCATTTACCACATAATTAGATTAATATGCTACCAAAAATTCCCAGTCTCTTTTTAATGGCTGGTTAATACTAGTAGTTGGCATTGTCTCTTCTGAGTAATTCCCACTCTTGAATCTAATGATCCGAACAAAGCCGACCGGTTATATGATCTAATTTGAGTGGCTTTTAAAACCTGCTAAGATCTCATTTCCATAACCCTCTAACTGGGAAAACAACAGCAATTATGGGACTGGTATTAGCATGAAGTGACACCTCTGAGCTGCAGTCATGCAGCAGGTGGGTAATTGGCCCTGAGCTGTACAGTGGGCGCTCTGTGGGACTGTCCTTGTCTCGTGATGGGGACACCGGCTGCTCCACAGGGTGGACTTATCAGCTTGCTGCCCTCTGAGCCAGATGCAGCATTTCATAATTAACCAAGTGAGACGAGCAGGGTCAGAGAGAGCGAGATGCCGCAGTTCTGTACTGTAACCAGCTCTGTTTAAGCCGCGATCATACATGTACAGTAAATGTGTCACTCCTTTCTACTCTGTTTGCTTTTGCTCTCATTACCTCAGATGTACAGTATGTAGATTATTTGCATGCAGACAGTGTGTTAGAAAGAGACAGAGAGTTTTATTGCTGAGAATGAAACTGGACTCCAGAGGCCTCCCTGGTGTTAATTGAGGTGTAATGTGATTTGTTTTGCTGGCCCTTCTAGCAGCCCTTCCCAGTCCATTGAATCAGATCCCCTGCGATTACTCTCTAATGGCCTGAGTTACGTCTGTGTGCTTTAAACAACCCACAACTGCTGAAGATAAAATGATAAGGTTAATGCTGCAATGACACGATCCAAAGTGAATAACCATTTAAACAGACTGTCTTTACAGCATCACTGCAGTGTACTTTAGAGAACTGTCCTTAAACACAAAGACTGTTTATAAGCATGTGCAAAGCCAAAGGGCTGATGCTGGCACAATACCATTTGCATCTGGTGCACATCCATATTTGCATACTTACATAATTACTTACAGGTGAGGTTGTGTGAGTAAAGAAGCAACCAACAAAGAGCTGTAGCTGGTAGAAGTACACAGACACTTCTCCTTGTAGTTCATATATGTAAAAGTCCTCTCTTTGAGTTTATTAAATGCCTGTAGCCATCATTCACCATCATCCGCTGAACATAATAACACACTTCAGTAATGTGACTCGGAGGATTCTGGTAATATCAGAAGAACTTCATACCACTGTAATATGCCCTTTTTGGTGCTCAAAGCGCCGAAGAATTAAATTAGAAATAGTCGACATGCATGTCTCTTTTCAAATGCAATGCCATGGTTACTCATAGTAATCCACATACCCCATTGTGAAAGAACTACTTTTTACCAAATCATGTCTGCCAGCTGTGCAGCTCTGAGTAGAGGGAGGAAACTATTCAAACAAGGACTCTGATTGTGTCATTTCGTCAGAAAAGACTTGCTGATATTTAAATTTACACAAAATTCCCACAAATGACTGAGTCCTTTTACAACAGAGTGAGCCACGGTGTATATCCCCAAACCTCAGCACATCAAAAAAACATCTAGACAGATGGATCACACTCTGCATGAGAGAAAAAACTGAGTTCTGCTGTGTTTTTGGTAAACTGCCCCTTTTAGTGGTACAATCAATGACCTCATCATTCAAAGACACAGGTGTTGGACGGAAGTGAGTGGCTTATATTTGGCTGCGCCGACATCATTTGCTTCAATACCGTATTCAGCAGGGAAAACATGCAACAATGGGATTTTCTTTTTCTATTATGAAAAGAACGGGTTACCAGGTGCACGTCTGTGGGGAACGTATTTATTTATTATAGACAGGCGTGTTGATGCGTGGCGCTATACCCGACTAAACCGATCATTCTTGAGTGACCTTTCTGCATTGGTGCCACTGCACTGCAGTTCATGAATGTTTAATGGAAAGGCTGGCTGTTTTGGGCCTGCCAAGCTGGGTTTGCTGCCTGACAGAAACATACTAACTCAAAGGCAGAGTGGAGGTTAAAAACAGTGGGTGCTACAAACAAAGGACACCAGACACAACCTCTGACAAGTAAACACTCCTCAGACCCAGAGAACAGGTGAGCATCAGATGAGGGAGGAATGCAATTATGCATACAGACCCACACACACACACACTCCCTTTTTCACTGCCTCCCTCACACCTACACATTTTGATCTCACATTTGACCTCTTTATATTGGATGAACGACCCTCTTAAAGGCACGGTGACCCATATTATATTAATTAATGCCATCAGATATACTCAGGAACACCACGCCGATGGCTAGAATGACAAATAACAAGCACAGGCAGCGGGAAATAGCGTGGGCGAGGACTAAGTAGAAAATGAGAGAGGGACTTTGTAAAGAGAACAGGAACAACAAGATACACCGCTGGTGAGGTGTCGTCGCGACAATATCTTCTTTACAGTCTGGCCCACAGCATGGATCCCTCGACACCTTTTCTGCCTCCTTGTATTTTTTACCTACCACCACATACTCTCTAGTCACAAAACACCTTGAAATAAGTACAAAAGAAGACAGTAGCAAGAAGCAAAAAGACATGATAATATGAAAATAAGATAGGAAAGATAATTGGGTTTGAGAGTGAACTGAGATGGTACATGAAATTGTGAGAAAATGTGTGGAGGAGAGGTGCTGATTTGGCAGGCGGACAGCAATGCAGATAACGATTACCTAATTTATTAAAAAAAAAACAAAAACACACATCCCTGAAACAAAACCTTCAGCAGTTTCTTGATGCCATGTTTGACTATAAAGGCACAAACAACATCAAATCAAAGTCTTGTACCCTGTGTTTGCAAGATAAACACAATCAGCTTCTCATATCTGTCTGACAGCATCCCACTCTTCCAGCTTTATGGAGGAGACAGCACAAAGAGAATACTAGTCAACTGTGTCATGAAGTGTGAGCGTGTGTGAGAGGAAAAGAGAGCGACCAAGGCTACCTTCAACACCATCAAAGTGTAGGGAAAACTTTTACTCCAGTGAAGTCTTACATTTAACTGCCAGGGTGGCATGACGAGATAAAACCTTCAGCTCTGTGCTGAAATCTGAGAGAGAGAACAAGCAGATGAGTCAGCTGCACTAACGGAGTGGACGGCATATGAATATGATTTCAATAAAAAAGCTCCGCTTTAGAACTCCTGCATATTCAGTACCCAGAACTATGGTCACTCAGTTTGACAACTTTACAACTTTAGCATAATACGCGTACTAAAGAAAGGGACACAATAAAAAGAGGATGAGATTTCAAAGGTCAGATGCAACTTTAATCAGTTATACTCTATGGTATACATCAAGGTTATTCAATTACAAATTCAAATGAGCAGGATGTTAAAACCAGGAAATGTAAATGGGCGAGACATTTTCAGCAGCTTATTCAAAACTGTTTTTTTTTAGCTTGGTAAGGACAAAATTTAAACAAATGCAAATGAATGTAGAAAAAATGTCAGTGTTTTGTTCCACTTTTGAAATTAAATAAATAGTTTTGTCACATATTTGACCGTGGCACATCACAAAGTGCAGAAACAGAATAAAAAAAGAGCTTTAAATGCACAGAACCATAACAAGTGGCAGTAACCAACAGCACACTCTATCTCGCTTCACCAGTATATCCCTCCTTCTCCCATACACACCTCACCTCATGATGTTTTCCTCAGAGGTCAAGAAAAAGTGTTAAGGAAAAGACACAGGATGTGTTTTTGTGAACTTTACAGCTGCCCAGATGTTTTGGAACACTACTAAATATGCTTAGAACTGCATCACATGAGAATTGATTTGTGAAAGATATGATTGGTGGTGTTGCTATACTGAGCTGTACATCCAGCCCTATCGGTACTGCACATGTGTAACTCAGGGGTGACTGTGGCTCAGAGGTAGAGCAGGTTGTCCACCAATGAGAATATTGGCAGTTTGATCCCCAGCTCCTCCTGTTCACATATGGAAGGGTAAGATACTGAACCTCAAATTGCTCCCGGTGGCTGTTCCATTGGTGTGTGAGTAGCAGATGGCACCATATATGTAGCCTCAGCCACCAGTGTGTGAATGGGTGAATGTGGCATGTAGTGTAGCAAGATGGCTCACTTGTTAGCTACTTCAAGACTCTATATGTAGTATATATATATATTCTCATACAGGTGTATCAGATTTATGTGTGCTGGGCTTGGAGGCTGCTTCTGGGCTGGATGTGGCCCATGGGCCACCAACTGAATAGGCCTGGTATACATAATGCACATGCTGAGAAGCAGCAGAAATTGATTCTAATTACCTCCACCAAGAGGTTATGTTTTCGGGTTTGTTTGTTTGTTTGTCAGCAGGATTACGGAAAACCTACTGGCCTGATATTCATAAAAACTCTGCTGTAACATGGGCCAAGGAAGAGCCCATTAAATTTTGGAGAGGATCCGAATCACTGGGTGGATACACAAATTATTTTTCACTTTCTCTAACATTGCGTGATAGGGCATTTGGCATGTGTGGAGGTCTGCGCTCTCCAAGTGCTCTCCCAAGTTATTATTTGCACCTTTCAAATTGCAGAACATACAAAACCCTAAACCACCTCAATGACGCCTCGCTGCACCTTGAGGCATCTCTTTAAATTTCCATTGGTTCTTAGTGGAGAGAGGCACTGAAGAGGGAAATAGATGATAGAGCCCTTTCTGTCAGGGCTGGGGCTGTGATGCAGAGAGCAGGTCTCATTGATAATGCATCAGGAGAAGAAATCCATCAGGACCACATCCATTTAATGCATGAAGCAGACATTTATGCATAAAAGTGCGCGTGGCCTCTCGATCCAAACCTGTGGCCGGGCTAAGTGGGGCTGTCCTCTCCAGGTTGTCACCAAGTACAGTAGCTCAGGTCTCAGGGACAAAGCAGCCCCCCACCTAGACATCACTCCTGCCCAGTTCCAGACAAAAGGATGAAACATTCATGAGGTGTCTTTGCGACAATGGCAGATTCAACATTGTTTGGTTATGGTGGCCTCCCCACCTCTTCTTCCTCACTCGACTCCACCCGCCTTCCACACACATCATCATATCTGCTGGCCCACTTGATAGAGCTTTCAGGTGAAAACATAAACCCAGTGTGGAGTGATTACCGAATGTGCTTCTGCAGAGGAAGGACTGGCATTTCTCTCTCTTTGTTGTGCCTCTGACCTTTTGAAAATATCACAGATTAAATCTTTAATTATTTATGAAGGCTAGTTGTGGTGATGGCAGAAGAGAGGGGGGATGTTGCCACATGTGAAGGGGCACCTTGCTGTAAGAGAAAAGATTGACGTTGTGTTTGGTGTAGTTCTAAGCCAACAAGTACACATCCATTTTGCTATTTGACATTATCAGATGTTTTAGTCGTGAAATTTGTGCTTTGTATGCACATTCTGTCCTTTCAGATATCCTAACGTGGATTTTAAATTCTTACTCTAACTCAAGTAGGGGACTCTTCCCAACATGTGTATCACACAGTTTAGTGAACTTCAAAACAGCAGCCCTCAGATCCTCCTAACTCCTCCTCACGTCACCTACCCCCGTGCAGTAAACAATTCTGACACATTCATTTTAACATAATCAAATAATCATGATGCAAGAAATAACAAACAAACAAACAACAGAGAAAATAACTATGCTATATGGAAGAAAAGTATTTCCCGGGAGAACGGTTTAACCAGTGTTTGATATGCAAATTCTCTTTTTCATCGGAACCCCCAGTAAATGTCAGGAGGGGACACTGGGGAGGGGCTGAACATCTCAATTAAAGAGCGCTAACATGCATCATTCCAAACAACCCATGAAATGAAAGGCATCATTTAGATTGATCTACAGCATCAGTGAGAATAAATCAGAGCAGCAGCCTAATAATGCAACACTCCAGGGTGCGTCTGAAAATTGCAGATAGGAATTCAGAACAGTATCTGCATAATGATGTTCCAGCTGATGAAGTTGGCGATCAGTGTTTGGGAAACGGGCCACTGTCGCTGCGAAGTTAAATGCTAAAATGTTTCTGTGAGAGAAGAATGACTGTAGGACTGTGCCTCTCTAATGGCTGAATCGTGCTCACAGTTTGTTTTCTTTGGACCAAACTGTGGTTAAAGGCAATAAAATGATTTGTCTGCACTCCTAATTAACCTTCACCAGTGTTCATGCCAGTTAAGCACTTTCACAGAGTTTGGAAATGTGCTTCTTGGCATACTGGGCCTGTGCTGTATAGCGAGAAGACACTTGGTTCTTGGCTAATTCTAGTATTTTAGTATTTAGTTTTCCAAACGTAGGAAGCTCCCGGCTATCTGTCTATTGTTTCAGAATATCCGTAACAGCTTGTGCTTAAATTGATCTCCTTCAGTAATTACCTTAGTTCTAATTACTTTTGGACTTGTGACAAACTGCTCCACAGATTTTGTGGTGTCTCCAAGATCTGTGTCTTAAGACATCAGATAATTACTTGTTTAAAAGAATAAAAAGTATCTGTACTTACAGCACTTGTTAACTTGTCTTAACTAAAACTTTCTGTGTGTTTCGAAGTTAACACACAGTTTTTCCCTTAATACCATCAACAACACCGAAATGAATGTATTTTAGCATGGTCCTCTCACGCAGTTTGATGGGTGAAGGCGTATCCTATCAGCACAGGTTTTATAAATGGTTTCAGTTTTGATCAGGTGCAGTCCAGAATAATGTGCCTTGCTACCCTAAAGGACAGATCTTTGTACTCATTGCTCTTATGTCTAAAAATTGCTCACTTGCAAGTGGTGAGACATTCTTTAAAAATTACTCAAGTGAACATAAAAGTACCGGCTTTCATTAATCAGGATGTGAATTTATTTGCCCAGGATGAGAAATGTGCTTGGATTTATCGTGGTGACATCAGTGCAGGATCACAGCAATAGCTCACAAAGTCTAATAACAAATATGTGTTTTTATTTTGTAGCAAGAACAGAACCATACATTTATCTGAAGAGCACAGCGTTAGTTATACAGGGGAGACCATACAGTGTATATATGTATCCAGTTTGCTCAGGAAGGCAACATGCCACAGGGAGAAGTCAGTACAGTACAATGGAGTGCTTTTTATGAGTGTGGGAGAATATGTCTCACATTTACTGAAGATTTACAGGTTCAGAATTAATGCTGATTTTATTAAATATTAAGCCTGCAGTATATGACAGTATCAAGGGTTATATGAACAACCCCCACTGAGAATGACCTAATTAGCTGACCATTGAGGGGGTGAGATTTTAGAGACCAGGAGGGGTTTTACCACAGATGTCACCTCTGACTGAAAAAATCTGTTTTTAAGAAATATTTAGATAGCAAAAAGTAACATGCATGCACACCTGTTTGTATTCATTTACTAAGCGGCAACCTCCGGGGCTGAAAAATTAACCCAGTGCAGAATTAGCCAAAGACTTCTGTTCCTCTAATATCCCTTGAGGCTAACTCCAGACACCAGTCAATCCTCATAGACCTCCATGTTAAAATGCCCAATGTTGCAGCAGAAATAAACACGCTTACAGCCTGGTACACAAAACTATTTTTGTCTCTGTAGCTAATTTCCCCGATCATAAAAACTGTGAGTTTTTATGTATCTCACCCATTTAAATTATATTAAAGCTTAACGTTACACATAATTAAGGGCGGGTCTATCAACAGATGCTCTTTATTCAACACATGATGTACTGTACATTGCAACCTTGAACTGCACCCTTCACTGGTAACATTTTGATCAGATTTTTGCTGGGTCAGAACGTTCTGTCACACAGTATGACACTGTTGAGGGCATGGCCATCAATTCTGCTCAGACTGCAATCTGGGACAGTTTTTGCTTGTTTCACTGCTCAACATATTCTCTAGCATCTAATGCAAATGCAAATGCAAGATGTTGAAGATTAAAAGAATTACTTGGAATTTAAAAAAAGACTGCATTTAAGGCTTTAGATGACCCAGTTTCCAGGCATCCATCCAGTGGCTTAGTTGCTCTGGAGGCTTCTGAATGTTGTATTTGTGGATTCACTGTGCAGTGTGTATGTGTGCGTGTGTGTGTGTATTGTCTGTGCATGCACGCATACATGCAAATACTTTTTTGTGTTTGTGTTCTTGCTCATATGCAGCTTTTTTTTTCTTGTGTTGGTTGTATACACATCCTTAGATCTCATCAAAAAACAGTGACCTAGATATAATTAACCCCCTCAAACCAGCAGAAAATTGTATTTAAAAGTAGCACAGCGCCCATCAATCTGCCCTGCATGTCAGCACGGAGCTGCTTCCCATGTTAAAGTCGGGTTTCTAATACAGGGAGATATCGTGGACTCCCTGCAGCATGTCAAGCTGGCGGCACACGAGGCAAGCGCTCAGAGAAATGTAGCAGACAGGTGATGGAATGAATAAGCTTGTCTCAAGGCAGTCTCCTGGCTGACAGATACTTCACATGAAACACAGAAATTCTAGAAAATAAGCTTCTTTCGAAATGAGCATCACTTATTGAATAGCAGAGAAACAATTAATGCCCTGAACTGTGGCCTTTGCTTCTGTGGCAGCACGACACAGAGCTGCTTGAGAGGGATTGAAATTTCATTTATTCTTGTTCAGATAGCCACTTGTAAGACATTATGAGGTGTAATTTTCCATTGGCTGAACAGCTCCCCTCATCTCCTTCTGAGGTGAATGAGCACACACATCACACGCCGCCTTTAAGAATCTTCACTAACGCGTAAGATCCTGATTACACTTTGCCTTTAATCTAATAATCTGATTTAATTTGACTGTTCATTTGTTCATGCATATCAGTGTGGGAATACAGCGCACGTTCAAACCATTTTCTTTTCTTGTGGATGCTGTAGTTATTATGATAATAGGCCAGCATTAACCCATGTGCATTATATCTCTTTAGATCAGTCCTTTTAAGTGTTCACTTTTTTCACTTTTCCATGAGATTGATTTCCTCTGAAGGTCTCTTAGAAGATCAAGATGCTCTTAGCAGCTCATGCATGTATCTGATTGCATAAATTATGAGTTACATCAACTGTTGCTCACATGCTCACAGTATGTCATGAAGTAGCTGCTTAGTCAGGGAAGGGGGAAATGAATTCAAGGATATGAAATGAGGATTGATATGATTACAGGCAGATAATTAATGCTACTTTGAAAAGGAAATGATCAACTCCACCACTGAGTAATCATACTTACAAAGGTTAAATTAACTGGATCTCAAACAGCACTCTCAGTTGCTGTAAGACAGTTCAAATTCGCTCTTAGTTTTACACAACAAGGTTAACATGAATGCAGCCTGGGGGGCTGATTGGCGCAATGTTCTCGTCTTAACAGTGGGTGGAAAGTGCAAACATTTTTACAACTACACTATTACACTCAGGTCTTTTAACACGCTTCATTTCATGACCAAAATTATTTGTGATTATTTTGCTTTGTTTATTTTTGTGGCTGTACAGAGTGTAACATGAACTGCATTGTATGTTACTCAATGTCAGAGTTGCGATTTGTGATATGGGCTTCCATGCTATACCTTTCAGGGCTCAACAATAAGGATTGCCTGATTGACTGTGGTAAGTAAAACACCACATTGGATTAGCAAATCTAGCATCTCACTTGCCCGACTGGGAAAGTGGTAAAAAGGAATTTTAAATATATATTTTTTTCCAGAGCTGATGATGGAAGAAGCTAAGTAGCTAAGGAGTAAGCCATCTCACTTCCTTTTACACCACTTCAATAACAATTAAGCCGAACAATTAACTTTAGTATTTGTTGTTATGTGATAACTGTATAGGGGGAAGTAAACATTGATTTTGGGCTAGTAGATTTCTGACCTGCCTTTATCCTTTTGCTGATATTTCTTAAGACCAAGTTTAACGAAGGCATTAAGAAACAGATTTGCCTTTTTTTTGTCCCAGATTCTGCATAAAATAATGACTAACTCTTGCCATGCTTATGTCTTACAAAACAGCATTATTCTGCAAAGAGCCTTTTTCCGTCTGCTCTTTTTCTGCACAATGCGGCAGTGCTGATGCGTGGTTTCCTCACCCTCCCTCTGGGAGGTGTGAACCAAGGGAAGGGTAGAGACAGGAGAAAGAGGAGGCGGCGAACACAGAATGCAGTAAACTTCAATAAGCACAATGTCCTCATCTTCTTGTTCTGGAGATCAGAGTTTCCAGTTTTTTGTCGAGGAAATGGAGAATAAGTAATTCAATACTCCTGATAGTTTGAATAGTATGTCTAATAAGTTAATTAGATGAAGGGGGTGTCATGCGGAGCTGCATACTGTGGTAAGAGCAGGATCTTCACACACACTTATTTAATCTGCTGGTTTTGTTTGATGAATCAGCTTCAGATGCAAGCAGATAAACTGTGCCTCCACGGGTATTTTATGATATAGCTATAAGATAAACATCAGAGCCCTGAGTCTGTTGGACTGTGTGGAGAGCAAGAAAAAGAGTGGTGTATCTGAGAATTAAATAAGTGAATATATTTATCATAAAATATCTTTTCTCAGTCCTCGTCAGAATGGTAGCGCTGCTGAGAATCCTACTGGCACACAGTCCTACCCTGGGGCTCGGGGATTACATGTGCTGCGTACACGTTAAAGCCTCTAAACCCTCGCCTCCGCAGAGCTGATCTGACTGCACAATCATCCCCCTCACTCTCAGCTCCACTCCACCGGCCATGAGGCCTCCGTTCTCCCAGGATGCCGGCTGCTTACTTCCAGATCAGCAGAGCTCTGCAGCGCCCGTGAAGGTCGGACCATGAGTAAATTTGTCAGCTTGCCTCTGTGTTCGCTGGATCACCTGGGAGTTGACCCTCTAGCTCACCATCAGTTGATGGAGTCGGACATTCTGACTGCAGTGAGGATTTTTCAAAATAAATGCATCTATTTTTATATATGAGTTTATTTTTAGGATAAAGCTGGTTTAAAAGAACAGTTAGTTATTGTTTCTCTCATTGCACTTGAACTCCCACACAGACTGGCACACATGCAAACATACACTCATGTGCAATACAATCACACATGTCTACACAAAACACTCACACACATATACACTCCCACACCCACACAAACACACAACACATCTGCAATTTCAAGGGCTGAATTGAGGACCTAGAGCCAAGGAACACCGTACAGGGCAGAGCATATTCAATTAGCCCCTGGCAGTTCTTCACCCTTACCTATCGTCATTGCATCACATTTCAATATTGCACAGAGGTGTGCCGCCAACGCACTGCTGACACATCAAAGGGCTGCGGCAAATCCACACTCCTCCTAGGAGCCTCACAGCTATGTCACAGCTGTTCTGGGGTAGGCCAGACAGGCACAGGGAGAGGCCAGGCATGACTAAAGACCTTAGCAGACATATTAAAAAATGGATTCTCTATTTCCCACTTCGATGGGTTAAAGTTATCAGGCCAGCCTGTGGGTAGAGCTTGATGGTTTCCTGGTCCAGCATGGCATGGTTGAGTCTGAGGGTTAAGGAGAGAGATGATCTGGATCATGAAATGTGTATGACAGAGCAGATGTGATGAATGAATTTTAAGTGTAGCATTTTTTCAGACTACTTTTTTTTTTCTTGCCCAAAGTTAGTGTTCTGATAAAGCTAACTTAACCATGTCCTCTATCAATAAATTTGTACCCAAGTACACCAGGACAGGCCTGGTGTACTGGAAGAAGTCCATCCATTCAGCACTGTAATGAAAGATATATCATCGTACATTAAATGGGTGCAAGGGCATTAGTCCAAGACCAAGAAATAAATAACATCATCCCTTCAGTCTGTCTTCCATCTGTCTTCCGGCTGGTTTAGGTGGAAGCGATACAGGCAGAAGTGTTTCACTGAGATCTTAATCAGGATGTAGCAGATATAGATATATTTGCAGAAGCAGCATTAACACAGCTAGTTAAAGTTAAAACAGTGTGCTCATTTGTTGCCGCTGGGTTTGCCGCCTTACCTCTGCACCGTCTCTTCCCCTCTCTTTTCTCCTTTACTGTTAGCCAAATGAGTTAGGGCTCTAAATTGAATTCCATCTTCATGTATTTCTTCCAGAGGGCTCGCTAATTAAGAATTTAATTATGGCTGAGAGCAAAACACAGGCAACAAAACCCCCTCATGTTTAAAACATGATCACCATCTCTCTCTCCCTCTCTCTGTCTTTCTCTCTCCGCTTCTTTTTGCAAGTGTGTTTTCTGAAAGTTTTGAGGTGAACTGAAGGTAAGACATACGCTAAGATGGTAATCAGAAAGGACTATACCAGAAATTCTCTAGAGTGAGCATGCGTTGCATGCGTGATCAAAGAGAGAAAGGAGGTTGGACTGTAGAAAAGATATTCAATGCTGGTTAATGTTATTAAAATTATAGGCCTGTTTTCTCAGAATAAAAACTTTCAGCGCCTAAATTCACCAAAATAAAATTAATGTTTGATGATTAGCAATTAAAAAAGCACAACTTTATTAGCGTCTTGTGCTTTACTTCTTACTTTGACTCTCTCTGTGCACACTGCTCAGTGTGATATGTCTCCTCTCTTTTGGCACTTTGCACGAGGGCTGCCTGGAGGATTGTTCCCCTGCCTGGGGGCTCTCCGCTCTGTAGGCCTGTCCTGTTCACATACTGTACCTTTTCTCCCTCTCTCCATTACGCAGGCCCTCTCATCTTGTCTCCGAGGGCCAACCCTCCAGCAGCTATTTGTCACAAGCAGATGTTTCAGAGAACCATGACCTCCAAGTGTGGTTGCTGGGGAATGGGAGCCTGGCCCCAGTTCTGATTGGAAACCTGCGGAGCAGAGAGGGCATGGTCAAGGTGAGTAATACTAGCTCCTCTCAGGTCTTCAGGTCAGCTAATCTCCCATGGCAATCAGGAAGGCAATAGAACGAGTGAGAGGTCCCTGAGTGGGGCTGTCCAGGCCCTGACATCACAGTGATGGGGCCAGACTGGGACCGACTTTCAGGGACGATATTTAATGTCTCCTCTCTAACTATCCCACAGACACACACACACAGTTGTGTGGGATAAGTTGTTTGATCTACAGAATGGCATCAGATGTGGCTTTAGAAATCTAAGGATGTGGTAAAAAAAAGCAAGTGCATGTCCTTATGGCTCAAGCATGTATGAATGTTTGGTTAAATTTGATCCTACACTAGTTAGTCTGGTGTCTGCATTCATGGAAAGCAGGAATGGGACTTAAAATGTGCTGATAAATTGTCCTTGTGGATAAGCACCAATAAACACATTGGCTGCAGTATCTTTTGAGCCTGAGAGCGCTTTTTAAGGGTATTCAAATGGGAAACATTGGAGTTTTGGTTACATATGGTTGGATGCAACAGATACATATTGGTGAAAGAACAACATAAAAGTGAAGTGTTGGGCTGCTAGAACAGCATCAGCACTCCCTGGCAGAGATGCTACCAGTTTCTTGAACGCTGCTAAAGGGATGAACACCACTTCCCAAAGGATATTCACTCATTTGGTGTTCTGATGATGAAAGGGGAGAGCTAAAAAATCTAAATGTTCATTTTCATTCTCATCAAACCATTCCATCACTTTGTTTTACTCAACTTATTTTTTCTGTTTCCTTTATTTTTCCTTTCAGTTGTTTCATTTCATTTTGAATGCTGAGGCTGAGACGGAGGCTGTAGAGCACTGTATAATAACAAGTTATTGTTTGTATCATGTCTTCCACTCTTGTGTTTACAAGGATGCACATGAACACCATGATCGCGGGACATTGTGATGCACGTTTCTGCCAGCTGTGGTGGGTGTTAACAGTTGGTGGCAGTGATGTGCTCTAAAAGTAGCACTACAGCAATAAAGGAGAAGAAGACCGCAAGCCAGTGTAAACAGTGCAGGGCTCAGAGCATTTGAAAAACAAAGGCTTTGCTTTATGAGGTAGGAAATGCATTCAACATGTTTGTTAGATGTTTAAGATGCACGCAACGCATTTTTGTGAAAAGTGTTGAATGTGAACAAAACCATTGCTGTTTATAATGAAAACTCCACATGGTAATGTCAAAATGACCATTTCTCTTCTCTCCTTCATTCCTTCTCTCTCTTTCTCTCTCATGCTCACTCACTCACTCCCTCACACGCACACACACACTGACTGTGCCACCTCACACCTTGCAGGTCATGTGTTATTACGGCTCATTGTTATGTTTCCGCAGCCACAAGTGAAATGATTTCCCAGTGGCCTGTTGCATATAATTTGCTTAAATTGGAGGAGAGAGGTAGAAAGAGACAGGAATGATATGGGGACATGTTGTGGGCCAAGTAATCATTGTACAGTACATAATGAGGCAAGTTCCTTGGTAGGCAGTGTAGTCCACAGATTTCAAATGTGCACAGTGAAAGTCCCTGTCAAAAAGTCTTGTCCGTTTACAGTGAAACTGCGTTTGTTTCCAATTAAAACTCCACAGTGTACCTTTTAAAATGAGTGGTCAGTTTGTAATTAAATAGAGCAACAACACAAGCTACAGTTGTAACTGCATTAAAGATGCATTAATAAGATTACACATACAAAATGTATGGAGATCCCGCAGGGTAGCTCAGATTAGTGTTAGGAGTGTTGTAATATACAGGCATTTGCACCAACTGTGATATTTAAAAAATTAAATATTGATCTCATGTTAATAACATGAAATATCGTGTAAATAATTCAGCACCTCTTAAATTTTTTTCCGTTTCTTTACATTCTCACTTTGTCTCCCTCCCCTAACACCATCTGCTCTCCTTTTGCCTATGAAATAAGAGTAAATGCTCTTTTGGTATGTTTTTGTACAGTTAATGGTCACAGACTGTTTCTCCGCCTCTCTACACTACAGTGTTGGGTGTAAGTAATACGGCTAAAAAGAGACAAATGTACAATAAAGACAGATTAATTTGACTGATAGCATTTTTTTTAATTCAATTTTTCTATAGCTATCACAATAATATCATAATTATGATTTCTTTTTGACACAATATCCATCATTTCTATCTGCTTATTCGGTGCCGGGGCGCAGGGGCAGCAAGCCAAGCAAAGCACCCCAGACATCGCTCTCCCCAGCAGCGCTTTCCAGCTCCTCCTGGCGGACCCCAAGGCAGTCCCAGGCCAGATGAGATATGTAATCCCTCAAGCGTCTTCTGGGTCTACCCCCGGGCCTCCTACCAGTGGGACATGCCTGGAACACCTCTAATGGGAGGCGTCCTGGATGCCAGGAGGTATCCTGATCAGATGCCCAAACCACCCCAACTGACCCCTTTTGACACGAAGGAGCAGCAGCTCTACTACGAGCTCCCTCTGGATGTCCGAGCTCCCTATCCTATCTCTAAGGCTGAGCCCAGCCACCCCACAGAGGAAACTCATTTCGGCTGCTTGTTTCTGCAATCTCATTCTTTTGGCCACTCATGCTCATGACCATAGGTGAGGGTTGGGACGTAGATGGACCAGTAAATCAAAACCTTCACCTTCCGGCTCAGCTTCCTCTTCACCAGGATGGCCCGGCGCAGCACCTGCACTGCCGATGCTGCAATAAACCGCTGATCCCTCTCACACACCATTCTACCCTCACTCGTGATCAAGACCTGGAGATACTTCAACTTTCTCTCTTGAGGCAATAACTCTCCCCCAACCCGGAGGGGGCAATCCACTGGTTTCCGGCAGAGAACCATGGCCTCAATAGAAGACTGGAAAAACGTTGCCTGGTCTGATGAGTCTCGATTTCTGCTACGACATTCAGATGGTAGGGGCAGAATTTGGTGTAAACAACATGAAAGCATGGATCCATCCTGCCTTGTATCAATGGTTCAGGCTGGTGGTGGAGTTGGTGTATTGGTATGGGGGATATTTTCTTGGCACACTTGTCACAAAACTCAAATCATCTCAAACTGGTTTCTTGAACATGACAATGAGTTCAGTGTACTCCAATGGCCTCCACAGTCACCAATCCAATAGAGCACCTTTGGGATGTGGTGGAATGGGAGATAGCCAACATATCTGCAGCGACTGGGTGATGCTATCATGTCAACATGGACCAAAATCTCTGAGGAATGTTTATAGCACCTTTTTGAATCTATACCACAAAGAATTAAGGCAGTTCAGAAGGCAAAAGGGGGCCCAACCTGGTACTAGCAAGATGAACCTAATAAAGTGGTCTGTGAGAGTATCTCATCAGGGTTGGAAATGGAGCTGGAAGGCGTTGCTGGGGAGAGGGACTTCTGGAGTACCTTGCTCAGCCAACAGCACCCGTGACCTGGCCCTGGATATCCATCTATCCATGAAAATGAATAGATGGATGGATAGCTCTTACTCAGCCCTATATTAAATTGATGTTCTGTTATTAGGTGTAAATGTATTCCACTGGAATCAATCAGACAGAATGCAGATGCATGTTAATGGCTGAGTTAAAGAGCTGTGAACACAAGTACAAAATATATTCTAAACATATCCAGTACTTAATCTTATTTATGATCAGTAATATGTGGAGTGCAACCATATGCAATGTAATAGTGATTTAAAATGAGCCTATGACACAGTGCAGCATTTAGCCAAAAAGCAGTTAAAGGATTTCAACCATGCAGAGAAAGTTTAACTATCCATGCTGTATTAGTTGCCAACATTGTGGTAACAACATTATAGATAAAAATCTGTTTTGCATCTCATATTTACTTTATTTCCATTTTGTGTTCTACTCTTTAGTCATAGATAACTATATATGAGCCATAATATATTTGATAATACTTGTCTATATTACATACTTTTTGCATCACCTCTGTGGTAATAATAATCACAGTGAGCAGCCTGGGAACAGGAAGCTCAGATAAACTGCAGTATAAAAGACATATGCCAAGAAATCATCTGATATGGAATTGCAAACAGAGCTCAATAACGATATGATGATTACTTCGACTCTGCTACTGCAAACAGTGAAGTTGCCTGTAGTGCAAATTGACTATGGTTAAAACAAAACTCCCTCACTCTCTTTAGAAGCAAATTACTGCCACCTCTGTGGCTAAAGAATCATCATCTGCATTGTCAAAGAGGTAGGAGGAAATGTGGTGTGACAAATTCTTCTAATGATATGATATACATAGTGTAATTCATTAAAGGATGCATTTGCTGAATAATATTCTAAAAACCATAATGAAGAGCACTCATCCCTTTCTCCTCAAATTACTGCACTCACATAGACTGTGGTTGTATAATTAATATGTTCTGAAATCAGTAATTAATAGAAAGGTTGGCATGCACATAATTCTGTGATTTAATCTATTAAGCCTTGGATTTTAGAGTCAAATCACTGTGCCGTGAAACCACTTTGAATTTTAATTTGTCCTTTCACGAGCTGTTGTTAGCGTTTACGTCTACCCTTGTCCCTCACTTTGTCTATCTCACTTTGGTTAAGGTTTTAATGAAGATTTTGAGGCTGGAGCTGATGACGAGTCTATTTCCCTGGACTTGATTCAGCTGTTTCTCCATCTGGCGTTTGAGCACCTGGGGTAAGCCTTCCTCTACAAACTGCTTTTCCCCGCCTTTCCAAGGTCTCCCTCTGTAAACCCATTTTCCATTTTTTTTGTATGCTTTGTTTTTCTTCCCTCTTCTTCTGCTTCTTCGCTATCTTCTGGTTCCCAACCCTACTGTGTGGATTTCCACCAAATCATTAACATATTTAAAAAGAAAACAAACAAACAACAAAACAGGAGCTTACCAGTGAACATCAGCAGTTATTTCTGAATAGTTTCAACACAAATCTTGCATTCACATTGGTCTGAATAGGACAATATCTCAAATCTTAATACATCTACATTACAATTGCATTTCTAAAAGCACTCTAAAGGTCTATTAAGTTGAACTTTTGATCTTTACCAACATGAATTTGAGTACTGAGCACTGATCCGGCGACTGAAATTTGAACTTGCAAAGTGAACAGCCTGAGAGGCCAGATTTGATAACACAGTGTAGCACAGAGCTCCTCAGCTCTAATGAACACTGCAGATGTGTCAAGCAGGGGAGGAGGGGTATGCCAACAGCAATGTAAACAGCAGCCAATTACCTGCCTGGATGACGATTCTTTACTCCTGCTTAGTGCATACACGTGAAGAGGCCAGCACATCTGCTGCAATGCCTAGCACCAGTGTACTACACACACCAATAGCAACCATGGAGCTGCCATTAGACACGCTGCAAATCAAGCATGTCTTCTATAATTGTCACTTTTTTCAATTTGTATAAGTCAGTTGGTTTGGGAACAAATATATAATGATTCATATGCATCATATTGTTTAAACATGTCATGTATATTATTAATATACTTTAGAAAGGAACTGAGAGATTGTGGAAGTAATGCACGACATGCGATGTAAACTAAATACCCTGTAAGAGTGTTGGTGATCTGTTGTGCTTTTAAATCACATTGGAAATGAGCATGGACCATGGATGCTGATACAAACATAAAGGGAGAATACAGTGAATGAAAGTATGAGAAGGAGGCATTTAGTGTGCATTTGCATTACAATGGATATGCTTCAGATTTGACCAACATTGCACCAGTTTGTTATTCTGTTCCTTTTTTTACAGCTCAGAAAATGTAGCTCTCACTGGCATTATAAGTGTTCATGTGGCATTATTATTAAGGAAGACAGACAAAATTAGATTTTAACAGCACTCATGAGTCAAACAGGGTGAAGTAAGGAGAAAGAAAGAGAGAAATACTTGCCATCTGGATGTCTCCCGATCTAAGCCTCAGGCAAGATTGGCCGATGTGAAGGGCTGCCCTGCTGTAATTTAGATGCTGTATAGTTTGGTTTTGTTCTTTATGTAAGAGTTGTATAACAGATGCATTTGAGATGCTTATTGCCTCCACATTTTGGAACCATCTGTTTTAATATTCACACCTATTAGGAGAAGTTTCTTCTGTTAAAAACACCTCTTGTGCATTAAGTCATGCTCTTAATAGGTAAAATTTGGTAATCTGGCATCGCTCGCTCTGATGACCTGCAAACACACACACTGCCTGTGCATTGCTTTCACTGCTTTCACTTCCATGTTGTGTTACTTTACTGTGCAAATCTTTGTATCAAAATAAGGTCATTAATTACATCTTTGAACAAATATGATTGTATTGGGTGTTACAGTTTGGCTAGTTAGTTTAGAACAGTGGTTCCCAAAAGGTCCACCCACTGGGTCCAGATTTCTCCCTAGTCATTAGTTTAAGCTCCACACAGTGTAATATATTCAGCGTCATACTTGCGTTTGGCCATGTCGTCAAGCTAGTTTGTTGTCTCCGTTAAGTACCTGTCTGTATTCACTCACTCTACCGCAGGAAATGGCACTTCAAAATAAAGTTCTGTGCTGGAAATTCACTGTACTTCAAATAAAGTGTGTTTTTTACAAACTTGACACATTTGCGAGTGACTTGTGACCCATTCAGAATGGAACCGCGACCCACTTTTGGACTGCGACCCACAAGTTGGGAACCACTGGTTTAGAAAACAATTTATTTGATATGTAGCAGAGTTCTCTGTGACATTTTAAACATCAGTATCACAGTCTTACAGTGGTTTCTGTGACATGAGAATTACTTTAAGTACTAGTAAAGTCATGCAGTGCCACTGTTTGATTGCAGCGTGGATTTGTTGTTTGCAATGTAGCATTATTGCGGAAAAGAATAGACTGCGTCCTTTCAGATTTTAATGTGTCAGGAACGCCTGACACCTAACAACATCACTGCTCAAGTCTGATGAAGTCATTTCTTAAAAAAGGAGTAGGTAATTATGTCCACTGACTGAGGAGAAAGAAGCTAATGTTTAAAAAATGAACGAGGGAAGCAGATGATAACTTGCTTAAAGAGTTAATCAATTCAAAATTCAATATTCTGATGTCACTGCAGTGCAATACTACATGTTCAGAGGAATGATGTTTCAACAGAACTGAGTCAGGCACAGTCCCACTAAAGTTGTGATACAGTGTGTTAGAAAAAGGGCATCCATATACATCTTAGCCTGAGGTGTTACCCTTTATTTCTGTTTCCTCTCAGAGTAGCTCCTTATGCATGAATGTATGGAACAAATAAAACTGAATAAACATTAGATGCTGATCACATGAGATGAAGAAACACAAATGAGCGGATGCAAGCCGTTTGCACAGTTCGCCTGTTTTCCAGCCCGTCTGCATACAGTCATCTAGCCGATGCATTTAAACATGCCTGAAAGGCAGCATGGCTTTCATTTGGTGTGGTGAGACAGTAATGCACGGTGACAGGTCTTGACTGAAGGTAGCTCATTATACTGCACTATAAAATAAAAGAAATCAATGTTAGTGATGCCTGGCTTCCAACCAAAAGGGATACTGTACACATTGCAGCAGGCTGCTCACTTTGACGTCCACAGTGCAGTACGCTTAGAAATAGAGAATGTGACTGTTTGTATAAAGAGATATTGCTGATGCACGCTCCTGAATTGAGTAAATAAGAACATCCTTATCAGAGTGGGCAGGGTGTTTGCAGGGATTCATCTCTTTGAATTCAGCGAGCTGTAAAAGTGGCACTCCTTCCCGCGAGCGGAAGAGGAGCTCGTAAGCGCGCTGTTGAGAGATATACTGTGGGACGGCTACAATATCACTGACAGAAGGAACATGCCTCTCTGGAGTCCATAATCATATTTCACTGTGGAATGTGGCGATTCTGATATGATGTAAGTCTGTTTTGCGCTCCTAGGCAGAACACGGGCACCATTGTTTCAAGGGTTTCTCAAGGCGGTCATACTTTATGATGCAGAAAGCATAAATCTCATTACCTTTAAGTGCTATAATGCTGACACACAAGTCGTCAGTGCCTTTGGTGTGTGTGAAGCACAACGCGCCCAGAACTAAAGTGGCCTGACTTTATTCTGCCGGGACAAAAGCCAGCACCCGTCCAGGCCTCCCAGGGGTTTAAATTAGTTACACCCATGTCTCTCTGTGGCCTCTGAAGCCCCCTCACTTCTACTGCATAGGGTTACACCATGTCTCTAGTGGCAGGGCTTACTTAAAGCCCAACCCACATACTGTACCAAGACATGAGCTATCTTTGAAAATAACCTTGAGAAAGTAGGGCTGGAGGGGAGGGTTTTGGTACACTTGATTTGTCTCCTCTATAATAAGACTACATGATTTGGCCTCTCCTGAGAGCCTGTCACAGAGCAGCCGATGCTGAATGCTGCCCTCTAAAACTATTGGAAGACCAACAATGCATTTAATGGTTTGGCTTAATGTGGTGCAGTTATGTAAGCTCTGTGTTAAACAAAAATGAAAATGTGTGGGTGACAATGAAATAGTACATAACCAAGCACCTTATTAACCAGATAAATATGGCACAGCTTAGTGTTATACAACGTTTAAACTGTACTGTATGCTCTGCCTTCAAGAGGAGGAATGTTTTAGAGAGAAGCTCTTTAATAGGCCTGCAGGGGAATTTTTGTATATGGGTAAGTCACAGCTCGATGTCCCAGCTGCTTTATAAAGCCAGGAAAGAAACTAACTAACAGTATATGGTGTGCACATGTGTGCCCACATACAATGCGTATTCATCTCTATGAATACTAATGCCCCCCCAACACCCCTCTATACACACTTTCTTCTGTCTATCAGAGCTGCCCTGTGGCCAGAACTACTGTCAGCTCTGAGACGCCTGCCATGAAATATTCACTATACCATGAGTCATGTTCAGACTGCAGGGAGAGCTGTGCCTGACGATCCTGTTCCCAGATCAGACCTGGCTAAGAGGAGTCACTGTTCACTTTGATCCTCCGCTGGGGCTCCTGACTAAAAGCTGTCTCTCCACATGCCAAGCTGGTTCCATATACACTACTTTTGTTCTTTCTATCTCCAGCATTTACTAGTTCCTACCTTGCATTAGAAAACTCCTGCATGAACGAAAGAAAAGATACTGTGGATAGATACAGTAAAGAGAAAGACAGAAGGCAGAGTAACTGCTTCAAGCACTGTTACTTTAATGTAAACAACTTCATATTAGCGCTGATATCTTGTTTATGTACAACTCATCGTCTTGTTGCTGTGAACATTTGCTAAAGAGGTGCCTAAGGAGCTGTCGATGTTAGTGGCAGAGTACGTACAGTATGTGAGAGGCGTGATGTTGGTTCAGGGTCTTGGTTGTAAAGAGACCATAAATTAACAGAAACAAAGAATATCATCCCCCTCAGCCGCAGTGATTAATCTTACTTTGGGCTTTTAACTCTGGAGCCGGGTAGCAGCATGTTCCTAAGTCAGGCGGCATTTGCCTGGCCATTTATTCATTAGAGAGCCCTAAAGAACATCCGCAGACACCTCAATTGCTGCCGAAAAAAATCGTCTCTCATGTTTTGCTGCTCATTAAATCCGGTACCAAATGGCACTTGAGTTGTATCACATATTTGACATTCACGGAGGAGCCATTGCAGACAAACACAAGCTGTTTTTGATTGACAATGCAGTTTGATTTTCTTTTTATTAGTAGACCATATGTGTCACTGATTCTCATAAGTCCTTAATACCTACTGCACACCCTCGAGGCACACACCAGAGCGACAGTTCATTTACTGTTAAAAGCCATTTGCTCTACCTGCAGAGGAAACAAAGTGCACTCTCTTTGTACTCAGTCACTACAACTGCATAATTGGACTCTACACATCTGCTCTTTTACTTATTATGTCCAAACTATGCCCTAATTTCTCAGACAAAAATGCTCTTAAAAGTGTAGAACCATGAGGCATTTCTCAAAACCAGAGGCCAGCTGTCAGAAAACCCAGGCTTTGATTTTGTCCCACCTCAAGTCAAACACTATGTTTACATGCACAAAATATTCAATTTTTTGCCCTTTTTTCAACAAAGCTGTTTACATGGCTAATGAAAATGAATATTCCACTAATATTTCCATTTACATGCAGTCATGCATACTCTGATTATTGTGTCCTAACATGTTGTTTATCATGTCGAAATAAAGAAAAGTTAAACGGCTATAGCCGCTTGTCATTTTGCCCATTTACATTAAAATATAATTTCTCAAAACTTGTTTGTTTCACTCCTTCAACCACCTTCCTAAAAATGTCTGCACTGTGACATTTGGTCATATTCAAAAACTTGTTGATATCCAAGTCTTTCATAATGTTTTAAAGTGGGTGTGTTTCTTCTTTTGACCAGAACTGTGGGCTTTTCTTTTGGGAATGCATATCTACCCCAGCCTTGCAAGTTAGCGTTTTGGTTTGTGTACAGCGTATCCATGACAACACACACAGAGCTGACCATAAACAGATAAGAGGGCGTGTGTGGCAAACTGTGATAGAAACCCTAACTGAGACGCATATTCTGAATGCGCTGTATACATGCCCAAAGAATTCTATTAAAATCTGAATAATATTGGCATATCCCACGTCTCAAGTGGAAAATGCTAAATTCAGAAAATCAAAATGAATTATGGTGTTTTTATGACCTGCATTAAATTCAGAATATTGCCACATACAGAATAATAGTAGAATATAAGTATTCATGTAAACGCAGCTAATGTGATTGTGAGTCTGTATGGCCTGCGCTGTATTAATAGGCCACAGTTCATCCATCCTAACTAAAAGTTTTCAGTGTGTTGTACTTTAAAACAATGCGAGGAGAAAGTCCTCCAAGGACAAACAGGGCCGCCTGGAGGCGTCACAAACAGAACATTTGTTGTCCAAAATAGTAGACTAATGAGATACATTAAGGCTCGAGTCAAGTGTCCTTCCGTGTCTGATAAGAGAACATGCCCTCTGCCGTGTCAGTCCCCATTGGTGAGCTAGTTAAGGTCCCCAAACTGATCAATAGAGGTACAGAGTCTGTCTGAGGATAAGCAGCTATGTGAGTTAGTACACTTTCTCACTTGGCACCACTGATCTGTCGGCGTGTTGTTGTTATTTCTGCAGTTGTCGAGTGCCATGAAACTGACATTTCTTTTGTAGAAAATACCAGCATTTTCTATTTTTCACCCTAGATTGTAAGGGAAGAGAAAAGCTTTTTTAGAAATGACAAGAACTGTTCAGCTGCCTCAAAAGGCAAAACTTTAAAGAACATTGCGTCCTTGTTTTTTTTTTTTTTGTACCCACTAGACCTGTTCTTTACTTGTGACTGAGTGAATAAGTGGCTGATATTGACTTTGCAACAAAAATGTCAATGAAGACTGAAAGACAATGCTCTGCATACTTGTGACAAGCAAAAAGACACTCCAGCTATGAGAGCAGAGGGTGGATATTGAACCTGGCACTCATCTCACCAGAGGCTTGAGATGTAAGTGCATGCTGTTAACAGACCTCTTAATCAATGATTGACAAATACCAAGAATTCTCAGCAGGGACTTTGCTGTTATTCACAAAAAGGACCAAGCAAGGACATGCTGCGGTCCCTCTTACTGAACAGAAACAAAAGATACCGCAGACATTTTAAAGCACATTGATGATTACAAAGCAGAACGCGCCTTTGTCATTTCAGGGACAAGTTAAAACCTTTTCCTGGCTTGAGAGGACAATTAAAACTCTATAGGGCAGTAAGTCTGACTTGGTCTTTTTAAACCAATCTCAAACTTGTTTCAGTTCTTTAATAACACATAATTATGTAAGTGTCCTTACATTTGAATTGCCTTAATGAGTGTAATTTGGAGCGGTCCTCCTAGCATCAAGAGGCTGTAGTGTTGTTCCTTCGACACCTGCTGCCCTTGGGAGAAACAGGATGCCCTTTCAAGAAAAAGTCTACCAAAAGAACCAATTAACCTGTCTGACAAGTCCCCATAGTAATCACCACTGAAAGGAGATTGGGTAGCACTTAAGGCCAATCAAAGAGACAGGCAATCAGAAATTAAAAGACCATTAAGTTTTAGCCTTTACTTGGACTTATAGCCATTGCAGAGTGAATTGGAGAGAGACTTACCGTGTCTGCCTGATTTTTATGGGAAATGGTATAATGAATATATTGGTCAGGTTTCCAGCTCAACAGTCAAAGTGCTTTTTGATTTGGAATTATGGATCATACTAAAATGTCTGATGATGTATGATGGCAAACAAATTCTTTGTATACATAGAGGCCTGCAAATACCAAGCATAAGGCTTGGTTCATGCTCGTGGTAGTATCCCCAGTGTGAGGTTTGCACGCCAGAAAATGACATAATCACCCCTCCTCAGGCTCTGAAAGTTGTGGCAATCAGAACTGCACCTCTGAATTTTTGCAAATAGTTGCCCACTGCGAGCTCTGCACTTTCCAGTTCAGCAGAAAAGACTGGCCAAGATTTGCCTTGAGAGACTACCACTCTTCACTGAGAGACCTCACGGACAGTCAAATGGCCTTAGATTCTTGGAAAGAAATAGCCCACCACACTGGGAAAAGAAGAGGCTTTTTTTTGCTGCAGGGAGTGAAAAAACACAAGAAATTACTGTAAAAACTAAAAAAAATGGTCATGGAAAGAGTGGTGACCCATTGGAAAACAAGGCAGTTAAAATAATTTTGACTCGGAGGTAGGAAACAGTAATATTTATAGTACACAAATGCAGTGATTGGTGGTACGTTGGTGTTAACTACTGTTGCCAGGCAGCCTACTTTTCCGGTAACACTTACTGACTTCTTGCTTATAATATTTTGTTTGCACACTTCCTGGCACTTCGGAGCATATTTCAATGAACAATGTGTTGAGCATAAACGCCTCTGTACATGCTCTTAGCTAGCTCGCCATTTATGGAAGCCCAGTGTCTCACACAAGTATAAACAAAGCTTAAGGGAAATAGCTGCATGAGGACACACCACTCTTTTACAATATATGAACGAGAATTTAACAAGAAACGATAGGACAGCTCTAAGTGAAGAAATACATTTGATACAACAAGCAGTTGTCCCAATTTGGAGGCAACTGGAGATAACATGTAGGCCAATCAAAAGATCTGGTCTGACTCACAAGATGTGGGCAGCTGTATAATTATCCACACCACCTATTGTGTTCTGTTACCTTATACCCTCGCATTTTATCCTCCTTCGTTAATAATTTCAAATACCAGTATCTATGAGATGTTTTGAAGATATTCAGGCAATAAGTTTATGATTTTCACTTAAATATTTTACACAAATATTCACTTCCTATTTGATATAATGTAGAAAATGACACAACATTTTCCTTAGGGATACAAATGTTGGATGAAGACAGGTCTGGCATGGAAGACTAAACTGGATTTGAAGCTTTGCAGGGAGTAGGAGCAGAGACATACGGTATGAGAACAAGCAGCACTTACAATTCCCCATCAATTGAGTGGCATAAGAAAACATTTGTAGCATATCTGCTGACATACTCGAAATGTAATTTGTATTGATTTTTATGAAATACAGTACAAATAAAGCAGGAGAGGTTGCAGAGAGACACAACCATTACAGAGAGATCAGTATAGAAGAAAGACGTATAATGTGAATAAGTTGCGTCAATTCATTTCCTCAAAGATGTTTTGTTATTTGTTTTTGTTTTTAAGGAGCATTAAAAAAATTTCATCTATAAAGTGCTAAAAGAAAACTGTGGCAAATATTTCTCTTGACTAGCATGAAGTCTCAGCAGAGTATCACAGTTGCTGTGATCAAGGTCAGCTCTCATCCTCCAGACCTGATTTTCCTTGTCGGTATTCCAAGCACCTCAGAAACTGTTGGCAACAGTTTTTACTTGGCAGATACCTCCCCGACCTGATAGGGCACATGGAAGAGACGCACTCTGAATAGTCGATTCTTCCAACCTGTGGTCAGCATTCCACATGCGTCCCTTGGAGCTAAACGCTCTTCCTCTGCTCTCCTTTAAAGCCCTCTGAAAGGAAGGATGCGATATTGCACCTGGCCTCTTTCATGGCTCCCTCCCCCCTTTGCCTCTGCCTCGTCGTGGAACTGTTCCACCACTCCACACTAATTGTTCATTCCTTCTCTCCCTCTTATTCTGCTCTGACACCTCCTCCCCGTAGAGCTCCAGTGCTCACGCCTTGAGAAAAGAGGACAACTCGTTATTCAAACTGTTAAACAGATGAGTTCATAAGCAAGAGCAGCTCTGCACCCCGGGATACAGAAACAGTGCAACCCTCAATAAATCCGTTTTGATCTGGACGGAGTTTCAGCACAGCAGACCTTTTTGATGCCAGAATGATAAACCTAACATCCTCCCGCTCAGCCTCAATAAGTCTGTGTTGTTTAATGAAGCCCAATCAGCGGGAACAACCTGGCAAAAGATCTCAATCACACTTATTCTTCTTATCTAATGACTCCCCGCGGGACTTCCAGGTCCTGGCCTGATGCACCTCGGAGTCCAGCTCTATGTCCGGCTTTTCTAATAACCAGCCAGGACCCAAATGAAAATCTCTACTCATTAAATCAGGAGAACACACAAGTATTAAGTTATTTTTTTAACATGTTTCATACTTGAAGGATGATTTAAAAGTTGTCTACAAAGCTGCAGGCTTTGTTCGTTTTAGTTTGTCTTCAAAAATTGTAGCTTATGCTGCTCCCTCACAGTTCAGCATTTACATCACAGTACAGTGGGCAGTTCTTTTAAAGGCAGTTTGGTGTAAGTAGTGTGGATGAAAAGACCATCAGATCTGTCTTTAAAAAACTCCCACCAAAGTTTATTATATAAGTACAGCAATACAAACATGAAATAGTGTTTCATGATCAAATAAAAATATCAGGTCCAAACAATATTTCATATACAATACAGTTCGGTCAGTACATTTAAGAACATGTTCCAACATTTACAGGCAAGCATACAACAAGATGTTTTTCTGTGGCTATAAATAATGAGTTTAGTGTTTAGTTATGCTTTACATGGATCTTGAAGTCTGTGAATATAATGGTAGATGATTTTCATTATGTATGCCAATGCCACTTCAGAACAAACATTATTCAAGAAGTGTACGATTCCAGCTTCCTTGCACAATACGCAACCTTTGCGATAAGAGCCATAAGCTTGTAAATGTAATTCTCAATTGATTTTCAATATTTGTGTCTGGGTCTTGTTTACAGCAGATGTACAATTAAATTGGGGTTTGGCAGTGCAATATGTACCTGATTCCTTCCTTTGCCCTTTTTTTCAAATCTCTTTATTGGTTTTTGCACAGAAATTAACAACATACGCAATTAGCAGCAGTGTTAATAGCACTCTGTGGTTGTTTATTGCAACCCCCCTACCATCCACTCCCACACACACCAGTTCTAGGTCCCTACCTGCTCATGCTCTTTTTTTTTTTACCTCTTTTTATTTGTCTCCACCATCAGACTCTTCATCACCAGAACCAGATGCATACATAGAATTTGCAGAAAAATATAAATTAAACAGCAAGACATACTTAAAGCTGGGGTAGGCAGTTTTCTGGAAAAGGCAACAACAACAAACGAAAAACAAAAACAGCAGAATTTGAAAGCCCTCCTCTTACAGCTCTCCCCTCTCTGTTCTAAGCCCCTTCCACCAGACAAGCACTTCTTATGCATGCACTTCATAGAGTAATCCAGTGTTTCCCAAACATCGATTAATTTGTGGTGGCCCGCCACAACATCAGCATTGACTGCCATATATTGATTTTGTATCTGTTGTTGTTGTTGTTTTTCATGCCAAGAATGAGACAAGGATTAGCTAGGTCATGCACCCCCGAGGTCCCTCTAGCTCACTGCTTCCTTCAGAGGGGAGTGGGCAGCAGCTCCGGAGATAGACCTTCAGTGAGCGACAGTAGCAACTTAAATTTGGCCATCGCAAACCCTTGCACCAGGCCAGGTCTAACTGGTGTAATGGCAGCAACAGAAAGTTTCCTGATCTGGTTAGGAGTTAGGGCTGTCTGGGATCATATCTCCGCCACTGGGGTTTGTATAGCTGTAAAGACCTTTGAGATGACATCCTGTGATTTGAGGTTTTAGTTAGGTACATGAAGATGAACTTGAATTAGCTGCAGTTATGATCCTTTGAATCTGGCTATTAGAAGCTAAACTATTAGCAACATTTCCTCTTTATCTCTGTAACACTTTGATGATAATGTATTTTGTTGCGTTTATTGCCCACTCTCTTTTAGACTCTCTTTGTAATGTGTCTGTTGTCCTGTTTGGGGTTGTTTTGCAGTGTAAGCAGTTGTTGCCAATGCTGGAATAGCAACTTTCTCTACAGGATTTTTCCCCAATTTAATCAGCGTTTCACCATCTGAAGGAACATGCACGTACATTTAAATTTGTAGAACAGCCAGAAGGACGCCCTCTCTCCGAAATTACCTGTGATTGGCCAGAGTCTCCCATCCTGGGATAGATTTTCTAAAGGCTGAAAACAGAGCCAAGAGGAGGAGCAGAAGGTTAGAGTTCTGTCAGACCACTAGAATTACAATATACTGAGAGGTTTTTTGGGTTTTTTTTGACTAATGTCGCCAAAATAAAATGCCTACCCCTTTCTGTTTACTTTTGAGTATTTGTATTCATTATCCGTGATCCTGTCACATATGAGAGTGATTAGGGATTCATTATAACATAGGCCTGTCAGTGCTCAGCCTGTGTACATGTGTGCAGTGGATCAATGGTGATTCTCCAGCAGGGAGCCTGGCCTTGTCGTGTGGCGAGGGGGTGTGCATGGAAGGAGCGGGCAGATTAAAGCAGCTTTGTCTGTGCGTAAGTGGATTATCAGCAGGTAGAGTGCTCCCTGTGTTTCTGCAGCGATTGTGTTAGTGCACTTCCTGCCTGGCCACAGAGAGGGCCATCTGCCATTTAGCTCTGATGGATGGTCCCAAGCAGACGTCAGTCTCCTCTACGCAGAACACCTGCTGAATCCTGATCAGACTGTTGGCTCATATTAGTAAAGGCCCATCACTTTGTCATGATAGCATTCGCGTCTTGCTGCTGAGGTTCAAACACAGGAACAACTGTGCGCACACACACACACACACACACACACACACACGCACACACACACTCAAACTCAAACAAGGTTAACAGGTTTGGGTGCTTAACCAATGTGGCACTGTTCCAATACATACTACACCAGGTAGACATATAAACAAGCCTCATTATGGGATGCACCATGTCCACTGCTCATTATATCGCTGAACAGACTGTATTATTTTGACTGGCATCAAATGGACGTAGCTGTGCCAATTCCTAACAGGATTGTGTGTGTTGAAGCGTAAGCTCACCCAGCGACAAAGTACAGTATGTCTACTTCTTGCCCATAAGAGATAAAAGAGAAACAGAAGGACAGACAAGAAAAGCAAACCAGTAGGAAGAAGAGGAGAATGCATATAAGATGCAGTATTTCAAGAGACACATCACTCTAAAGAGGTAATATCCGATTGATCAAAGTCCTGCTGTAACCCCATGGATCAGACCAGTGGATCATTCAGACATTAGACAATAGAAACTTTAGAAGAGGAAGAGATAATGGCCTTTCATGTGACAAGATGGGAGGCATAAATCAAAAGACAGAATTTATCCATACATAATAAAAGAGAGGAGAAAATCTTTGTGCAAAGAAATTCTTGGATGACAAAAAATACTTTGGCTTGTCAAGTAACCGTCAACAACTGCAAGATGTGCAAAATAGAGACAGATAATTTATGTATGTGATAGTAGCTACTACATGACAGCTTGTTATAAGTCCAAAAATATACACCTAAACAAGTGCTAACACATTTTGGTTCTGCAAGCTTCCTTGTAATTGCATGAATCTATAAGTTTTATGAGTGGCAGTGCACATTTTTTTTTATGACATATTATACACAAGGCCCAGATGTTTGTCTATTTGCACTGTGTTGGAGGTCTTGTCATACAACTGCACATGTGGTAGTAGATAACAGTGTCTCACTAAGCTCTCAGGCTGCATCCGAATCAGTGTCACCAAGACACACTGGTGGATCTTTCATTATGACCTATTCACATTGTCCAATTGATTACCATCTCTCAGTCTACTTCATTTCTAATTCAGCCTGCTCTTTGTGTGTTATTTATTTTCTCTATCATCCTTAGAAGGCAAAAGCTTTTTTCCCCCATTAAGACATTTAGACACTTAACAGCGACTATTTGTGTGGTGAATCAGTGTCAGTCACAGAACAAAAACGTGTTTTGTTACATTGTCAGGGCTATTGACCCTCTCAGTGTGGCAGGCTTGCTCTCAGCCAGATCAGAAGCCCTGATAGCCACCAAAAGGCAGCCAGAAAAAAGACCCTGTCTCCTCCTGACAGCCATCTTCTACCACTCGACACTTTATCTCATCAAGCCTGTCAGGAAATAAATTAGAATACAGCAAACTCAGGGAAAACAGAAGCTGTGTCCTCTGTGACACACGTGACATTGGCTGACAATCTTGTTTTGCCATGAAGGCTCCCACAATTTCATGCATGTGCATTTGGAGATTGATTACAGTTTGATGCACAGCTCTGGTTTGTTGATATAATGCTGTTGCCTTTATGAAAAATGAAATTCCATTATCTTGGGTGTGATACACATTACAAATGTAATTGCCACTGAAATGTAATTTTGCAGAGTCATTGAAATTCAATTAAAAGAAAAAACTCATTTTGAATGAAAGTGATTTTTCTTTAAAATAATTACATTTTATAGTAATGATACGAGTGTAGTTGTTGATGCCATCCTTCATTTTTTAAAAATGATCTAACTTTAAACATGAGTTTTATGATGTTATATATATTATATAAACAAACATTTCCATCAGTTTGGGAGGAACCTCTATTTGTAACACTGAATTCCAGATGTTGTACCCGAAATCCAATTCAGGTAGCATAGCAGGGATAATTAAATAGCTCAAAAAGCAAAAATACCCATCGAGAAAACATTTAGATTGATAGCAAGCAAGTTTATGGCATGCAAGCAGTTGTAAAATCTGATAAGTTATTAGAAGCCAGCTGCTGGTGATGAGCTTGAAAGTGGTGGCTGGTGGGCAGGTGTGGTATGGCAGCTCTACTTGGTCACATTTCATGAGGAATATGCCAGATTGCTTCAGGTCATAGGTCTTCATTTAGACCAACTGTGTCCTTACATGTAGGAATAAAAAAGGCAGCTAAAAGTGAGGGTGATTCCTTAGCCAGGGTGATTTAGTCACTTTAAAGTGGTACATATATGTTATAATTCAGGTGTTGAACATGTTAGTCATCAGTCATCTACAATGTTCTTGAGAAAGCCAAATTTCTCCATCGCAGATGACAAGAGTGTGAAGATGCAGATTCTGCGGCGCTTCCAGTTGTTTCTGCAGTTCAGCAAACCTGATCAACCACACTGCTGAACTCTTAAACTCACAGTGATGAAGTCTTCAGCTTTCTTCTTCTCTGCATTTACAAATCCTTGTTATTAAGCCAGTCTGTGAGAGAGATGTGCTTTGTACGTTCATCCAAAAAAACCTAAAAAGTTCTTTTATCCCCAAGAACAAGGAAAAGCAAGCCATTGACTTTAGCTTTCTTTGCATCAGCTAGTGGGCTGCTATCATCCAGCGTGTGTGAAATGAAAGGAACGAAACTGTCTTGATGGGAGTGTGAGCAGTAAACAGTGTCATCGATCAAACTAAATAAGACAGGCAATTCGACAGCTTATGGCGTGATATAGCATTCAGAGGAGAGGGCACTTCAACATAATCAAATACTCGCTTGCATGTGTGCCCGTGACTATGCTGCTACATGCATGTATGACACATCGCCAATCATTTCCAATCATTCCAATCTCATCATGCTTATCTGGTACAGAAAGAAAGAGTGAACAAATATCATATGTTTGTATGTGTGCTTAATCTTAGTGCTTTCCATATTTCTTACCATGCTCTATGGTGTCTGTTGTATGCTGTATGTCTTCAGATAAAGTAGTCCTGGAGGGGAGGACTCCTATCTCACCAATCTGATACAGATATCAGGCCCATGCCTGTGTGCATCTTGGAGTGTTACAGCATGCCTGCCTCTCAATAATAACCCTAAATCTTCACTATAGCCCTCCATCCGCTGCTCACTGCCTCAGGCCACTTATATGCTATCAAAACAACCAGCATGGACATCTCAGTCTTCCACCACCTGCAGTGCCTTTTACTGCCCTTCCCATGAGCACCAGGGCGCTGATGTAACTAAAATGCACACCCACTCACGTAACTGCCGACAGGTGGAATAGTTTTTCCTTCAGCACTGAATGCACTGTTGAGGGGCGAATGGAAAAACATCGTTTCACTTTGGTGCCCTGGGATTCTGATTTCAAATCATCACAGAGAATCAGTGTAACTTCTGAAGTCAGTGTTCAATCTTTGAATGCCTGCTTAACCCTGAGAGTTCTTGCTGAATGGTAACAGTCACACCCAGCCAGCATTCGGAACCAAAGTGATCCGGTTGTCTGTCAAATAACCCCCCCCCCCCAACATCTGCCCCCCCTCCCATCCCTTTTTGACCCAGTGCTGCTTTCATCTTCCTCCTTCGAGTACAAAGTGAATGCTGTGCTGCTGCTGGGACTCAGCCAGCCAAGGAAGGAGTCTACCGCTCAGACACTGACTACAAACTATAAAATCACCCTGACTCTGCCTTGGACTCTTTCTCACTCTCTCTTCTTTCTCACTCTGTCTCTCTCTCTCTCCAAGCTCATAAACACCCAGGCTTCCATTTTGCAGAAAAGACATTTTGCCGTAACTGCTGTGCTGTTCGTTTTCTGGGCTGCAGGATTACAGGTTATATTCAGGCCTCCAGATATACACTGGCAGACCAGTGTCCCACTGACCCTCCAAAGCCTGCAATTTAGCAGGGTTATTTATGGAGCGAGGAGAACACATCCTCTCCGCCTGCTCCTCTGCTTTCATGATGCTGGACAGCCGCAGAGGCCCTTCACACTTGTGCCTCAGCCCCCCCCTGCTTGGTGAGCATGGCACTTTCTCTGTGAGTCACAATCCTATTACCCCTCTACGGCCTCGTGGTGGGGCGATAAGAGCAGCCCGGCACCCTGCAAGAGGGGGTAGCGCTGAGCCTCCTTTAGCTGCGGTAGGTGGCTTAACCATGGGAAGAATGCTCCACAGAGCTTTTTCTCTCATCATTTCAGTTGGAATTAGCTTTTGCAAAGAGGTGTGTGTGTTTGTTAAAGATGAAATTGCCTTGAGAAAAATAAACCAGAATATGACAGTCAAAACATCTGTAGCATAAGAGACTTTGAAATTGACATTATCATAGAAATTGGGCAGGAAATAGACTTGTGACATCTATAGAGAAAACAAAACTGCATTTCCTTTTGTTTAGAACAAAAAACAATGTAATATCATATTGAAAAAAGAGAGTTTAGACTGAAACATGCATCTCTCTGTTGGGAGTAATCTGCTTTACATTTTCTCTTTCAAGAACACTACACACCTAAAAATGGTCTTCATTAAATCTTACTTGGGTTATTTATGCCCACATTTTAATTTGGCATCTCTACTTTTATGCACAATCCACAGTAAAACTGCATCTCCTGTTCACTTACTGAATTGTAGCAACAGTTGGTACGTGCCAGTTGTCTCATACACAAAAGAAAATTTTACATTCACTCACATATGCATGAGTAAACTTTGTACACACTGAGACAAGCACACAAACAGCGAAACTCAGAGACGCAATCACCCTACATGCAATGTATTACCCTCACTGTACTGTGTGTTTATGCAAATGGCAACAATTTCTGTGCAGTAGTTTGAAAAATGCATTTGACTACAGTATATCTCCCTATGTAGTTGCCTCTGGTGTGTGCAACCAGGGGCTCTGACACTGTTAGATATATTAAAAAGCAGACAGCCTATCTCATCCTCCTCTCAGCACCTGAAAGGAAATGAATGTCACATCATTGCGATTGCCTCCCTTTCACTGCAAGTAATATTATTTCAGATGTCTATATGCTATTTGGCGTTGCCTTTTCTTTCCTTCATTTTGAAAATGTACTCAACTGCACTGGCCTTTGATTTTCTTAAGGTCTCTTTATGCAAAAATGCATTTGATGTTTGAGACCACATTCTGCGCATGCTGCACGTTTTGTTGTACACATTTCTTGCTGCTGTGTCCAAGTTCCATGTAAGGCAGCTTGTGTGTCAGCTGACAGGGTGTTTCATTGTAACATGTGTAAGAGTGAGTGTGCTGACAGTGCTCTTAACCCTCTCATCAAAGCCCCAGCTTTCCTCTGAACCCCCTCCTCGCTCAGGCCTTTATGTGAGCATCAATCCCTGTTCAGCCCTGTACACTGCGCCTAATTATGCCGAGGCCAGCATGAGAAGTAGAAGAAGCCTCCACTGTACGACTCTAACCCTGTCAAGAAGGAATAGGGGAAAAAAGGGGCAGATAATTAGGAATCTCGGCCGTTTTCCTTTTCCACTTTCGCTCCTCTCTGTCTCTCCCTGCTTCATCTGCATGTTTCAGAAGGTTTCTCCAATTACTGAGGCAGTACCCCCAACCGTTTCTCCATCCGCCACCAGGGGGGAAAGTAGGAGGGTTTGTGAGGAGCTGAGAAAATGGAAGGAACTGTGAGAACAGTGTGAGGTTGAATTAATGGTTTAAATTAGCAGTTCTACAGGACAGAATAATATTGAAAGTGCGGGATTTCTCCTGTATACACATTTTAGTGACAGTAAGGGTGCTTTCACACCTGAGCTGTTCAGTCCGTTTTAACTGAACCCTGAAGCATTTAACAGATAGTCTGGTTGGTTTGGGATGGTGTGAACGCTCATTGAAATTTGGGTGAAGACCAAGTTTCAAATTTCCAAGTACACTGGCAACCCTGGTCTCAGTCATCTAAATCCGACGCTTGGGCAGTGACTTGCGGTGTCAGACACTGACGAAGAAAGCCATCCGTTAACGTCGACACCATTCTTAGCCAGTTGCTGTTATAGTTTAATGGGGCTCAGCGGCGTCAGGGGAAACGCGGTGGGACAAGTACAAAATTTACAGTGGCGAAAGTCCAAGTAAGGTGGGTGAGGAGGGGTGGTGGATGGGTCCAACAAACTTTCACCTAGGAGAGTGGTGTTGGCATCCTGTAAGATTAGAGCTCCAAACCCTGTTTGTTAGTTGTTGGAGGAAAAAAAAAGTCAATTTGCGTTGTTGTACTGATGTAGTGTTTATTTTGAAAGAGACAGTATGTAAACAGTAAATTTCCTGTGAAAAAGAAAGTGTATTTTGAAAGAAGACAATGCATATAACAGGCATATCTTGACACACAGCGTCCCAGAGCATCAACAACCAACACACCCAGGGTTCCTTTCACATCATATCTGGACGTGGAAAGTCCATGACCAAACGACAATATGTGATGAGGTCAGAGTGAAAATGTGTTGACACTGGAGTTCAGTTCAGTTTAGGTGAGAACACAATCTGACCTAGATATAGAAAGTAAACCAAAAACATCATAATCTCTCTCTCATTTGCTCATCAGGGCCGGAAAGCACCTTACATGTCTCATTGGAAAAAGCAAGTGCTTGACAAGTCGCTCACCTATGTTTTTTGCTTTGTTCTTAAATACTCGATCGATAGAAACACAGAAACAAAACCAGAAAACTCAAGACCATATATGTTAGGTGTTGCTCCATTAGGGAGGGTTGGCAAATTTCACTCGGATATTCTGTCCAACAGACAAGCAATGTGTGTTTACAATGCTTAGTGCACTGATATAGTGCAGTGTGATTGCTAACCAAACCAAATAAAGACATGCAACAATGTCGGAACTTCACCCTCGAATCGCACCAAGTTTACTGTGGGTACGAAAGAGCTTACCTTTATTTAACCTTGTTCTTACTGCCAGCGTGATGCTAATAGACATACATCTACTACAGTGGATATTTCCCCAAAGGGACCGCTCACATCCACTGTGCTCCTCAAAAATGGCGGTGTGACGTCAACTAATGCAGAATATGCTGTGAATCAGTAGCCTTGAGGGAACATATAGATGTCATACATTCATACAGGATTTACACTTCTTTGCATGAGTCATTGACTTCCCTACCGCTTGGATTATCAGTCATCAGTGAGGACAGCAGCCTTTGAATGGCATAGTAGTAATATCAATCTTAGTGAAATATTGACTGATTAGAGACATCTGAGTTTGTAACATCCACTGCAACCTGCGCACATTGTAGATTACTACCACTTGCACACAAAGACATACACACACGCAGTAAAACCACCCTCACACTCTATCTCGTTTCTCGGTTTTGCAGAATCAGCTGTAGCAGAGGTGACAATATGATGGTGCTGAGGGGAGGATGGTGAAGGTGAAAATGACTGAAACCTGGCAGGGAGGGTGGACTGGTGGTTTGGATTTACTGTCACCTTTTCACACTGATTGAAGTGGAGGTTAATGTTGTTCTGGGGGGGAAAACATCATGAATACTAGCACTACTAGTAAGCAGTACTGTCACTTTTGTATGAGGTAAGCAGTTCAAACTGGTTGACCACTGAAAATGCATTTTTGTGCAGAATGAGAGAGTACAAATAGCCTTACCACAGTAACGGTAAAACAGAGGCTTTTAAGAACATAAAATTGATAGCTATTATAATAGATTTTCCATCAGGCCTAATTTTTCATTATTTCCCAGCTTGTATGGCCAGCATAGAAGCTCAAGATGAACCCTAACGGTGCTGCCTGAAACCCTTTTACTGTGCCCGAACAGAGAAAAACAGTTTTAAAACAGCCAATTATTACACACTAATAGTCCTGACTGCTTAAAATATCAGCTTTGATGGAAAAGGGCTCTTTGATGGAAAAGTTAGGTGTGCTTGGCTTAATGCATCCAGAGAATTATAGAGAAGAGCATTTGTGACAGTAACTACAAGCATTATCTTACATTTTCACCTGGGAAGGCATCAAATGAAGGACTTTCTCCCCTGTGTCCGCTTCAGCTACTTTTACTGGTTCTGGAGTCATTGTTTCCCTGTTCAGTTGCCATTAGTTTCTCCCTAAAATAGCAGACGGCAGCAAAAACCTCTGTAGCTAATCTCCTCCTTTCTAGTTGGTCAGTATCAGCCCTTTCCTCGCTCTGCCGCTCAAATTCAGCAGAGATTAGGATGTATGAATTCATCGGGCTGGCTGTGGGTGTAGTGGTATAAAATGAACACATGTGAGCCTTATATCAAGCCACGCGTGCTACACATCCACGGATACACTATCACTTTATATTTCTGTTGACCCCATAATTCTCAGTTGCCCATGATTTATAACTGAGAATTGCTACCAAATCCCCTCCACCCCTCTGCATTCACACACCAATGAGAGGCATGCCATAGCTTCTTATGAATAAAAATGGATAACATTATGGGGGTTTCATTTCAACCATGTAATGTTGCTGTCATTTCTACTTCTCCGAGCTCAACGTATGCCACACCAGAGAAATATTCCCCAGATCCCACGAGAGAAATTTCATTCTCACACGGCCATAAGTCCTGCAACATCCTCAGAATATGCAATCACCCAGCAGGGATGGATGGAAACAAAATTGCTACAGGGTATAATAGGCAGACCTATTAAAAACATACTGCGGTCATGGGAGGAGTTAGTGTGGTTACAAGGTCATAGTGGGGACCAACCTAATTTACTCAGGCTAGTAATGCTGCAGAGAAATGATCTAAAGTACTTACCTTGCAGTGTTGAGATATAAAGCCTCTCATCTAATGCATTAATATCACAGCATTACTAATTACTAAATGACCTGTATGAAACCAGTATGGATAGCCAGAGATTTGACCCTTTCAGAGAAACAGATTTCTGCAGAGTGGCATCAGCATATGCAGCGGGGCAGGGAAACACTGAGAGAGAGTTAGTTTTAGACAACACAACACACAACAGATTAACAAAGCACCATATTAACCTTCAGGTGCATCTAATTGTTGGGAAATTGAATGCAGCTCTCAGTGAGGGGGGGGGGATCAATATATCGAGCTGGCCCAGCTTACAACCTCTAATCCTGCAAATCTTCTTGAGGTCCTGAAGTGCTGTATTGAATATCTGAATGACTCGGAGAGCACTGCTTAAGCATAATTTATGTAATGCGTCTGCCTGTGTCCACATTCATTCCCACTAGTGCCCGGTGATTGTTCAAGATCAGTCGACCTTTCTCCCATCAAGATATATTTAGCTGCAGTGTCCACTGAGTATAAGATTAGATTACCATCACATATCAAACATTAAAAATAAGATTTGAAAGGTAAAAGTACGTGTAAACTATGGTTTTAGAACTAATAAAAATGATTAGGATCTGCTCTTTCAGCTTTGCATTCTGGGATTTCTGTCGATGTTTCAACAGGGGAAACACTGAGAAAAAAGGCAGCACCGAAAACACTAGAGCAACCTGGGTAGAACCTCATCACTGATTTGCTTACATTGTTTAGAAGCCATGTGACTGGGTGAGAAACAATGACCTCTCATCGAGGCTGGTCCAGGCTTTTGGTGCCGCATTTTTTTTTTTTCTGTTTCAAATTGTTTCCTCTGTTTTAACAGCGTCAGAAATCCCTGAAAGCAAAGCTGAGAGAGCAGATATATTTCTCTTACAAGTGCTGAATCTCTGAAAGGAGTGTGCAGGGTTGTGCAAGTTCACACTTCACAAGAGCTAGCTCAAAGTACAGTTCACAATTTGAATTGAACTAAAACAATGTATCATATCATTCAGAGAATGAAGGAAAAGAGTTGCAGGAAAGGTATACTGTAGATACAATAGAAATTTTATTGAGCCTTCATGAACCAAATTATGCAGCAGTTTAAAAATATAAAAATCATATGCTTCTAAGCGAGCTAGGCTCACCGCTTGCTTCATTACAGCTGCTGTAGCTGAAAGATGTGTTATGATTTCAGTTCTGTAGAGCCCACAGTTTAGAGAAGGCAACAATGGGGAAAAATAGACCGGGACCTTGTGGCTGTTGATTCACTGTCTTACCCTTTGTTAATGATTTCTTGTGATCCTCATGCACTTGCAGATATTTCCTAGGACTGGTCAAATTTGTTGTTGCTGTGGCTGACATACGAACTTATTTTTTCAGACCTGGCGGGCAAAATTTGTATAAAAATGTAAGATTTTTATGATTATAATTTGTACTGATTTGTTCATAAAAACTCCTTCAAATATCCATACGAACTGGCTGTAGCTGTACTGGTACCTGTGTTGTCAGAATTGCCATTAACACTACCCACGGTGGTGTTGTGTCGGCATGCCCGGGTGTCGTAAATCCTTGGGTGCTGTAAAACACTGTGCGAGTACCATTTACTATCACGAAAGCGGACCACGCTCATGTTAAAGGTTCACGTCAGTCAGACAACGTTTAAATGTTAAATGTAGTTATAGTTTGGTGTTTAGACTCCGGCCTCATCACTCCCCACAGATATGAGATATTGGGGAGTGATGATTAAATATTTTCCCCCTTCGTCGGCGCCTGCAGGTGGATGCTGGGGTGGGGGTGGGGCTGAAAGAGCCAACAGCAGTACTGATGCAGGGCAGCAGCAGCAGCACTGACAAGGCAAAGAGAGAGCTGGAAAGACTTTGCAGCTTAAATAGACCGCCAGATTGAGAGGGTGTGTTTTGTAGATGATATATAGGGAGTGACGTATAACGTTTGTGTATGAATCAGTGCAGCTTGAATTAACTGTCTGAACTAGCTCGCATGCGTCGCTCCATTAGTTGCAAATTGATATGATCAGTTCACCCATCACCAAAAATGAGCACATCCAAGTTCTTTTAGTGCATTTGTAACAGATTTGTAACATTGAAAACATTGTGAAAGTGAGGCAATCATTTCAGACATTCAAACTTATTTTAAAATATTAGATTTTTCAGTTTTAAGACCATAGTCTACACTTAAGTTCAACCTTTATAATGTGTGATAGATGTAATTTGATATGTGACATTAATCCTCATATATGGGGTTCCAAAACTTTGAACCTGTATTGCTTTATCTGCTGCTTGCCAGGACTATTGTATGCAGGGTATCTTTAATCTGTTCAGACCTTATCAGCCATCGGCTTGATCTCAATTTTAAAGATACACAGCTAGATAAAGAAACATCTGAAGCTATTGATCAGAGTTGGTTCAGCTATAGACAAATCCAGTAAGGCGCAGATAATGTGAAATATCTCTTTTATAAAGAGCAGAGTGAAGCTTGCACATATGCTCTGCCACCCACATTCCTAATGTTTATCATGAAAACAAACTGCTTCTTCTTTGTCTAAAAGCTGTGATGCTGCATGGGCTGATATCAGAGGGAATTACAAATATACACAGTCTTACTTGCTACATTTTTTAAGCACAGATCTGTCACTGGTAATCAAATGATTTCTTATTTGTAAATATCCAAACACATTTTGTATCTTTGAGCCCCTTAATCCACTGAGTCTTGTCATTTGTGCAGGATGAGGCTACCCTAAAGCCTCCTGTCTGTCCCTTCAATCACAGGTTACTGTGGCACTTGTCATCTGCAGTCAGGCCTGTTATTGAGAGGCTTCCCTCAGGCCGCCTCTTTGTCTTTAGTGGCTCGATTAAATTAGAGTGACACCTGGCATGGATCCTCAGCTGTAATGGCCCTTCTTTTCATCCTATCCTTTTTATCAGCATAATAGACCGCTGATGAAATATTACAAACCTACAGCTCCTTCTCTGTGCTTCACTGAACTGTGTAGGGTCGAGAGAAACAAGCCATTGGTTCATGAGTCTTTAATGATATAGCAAATTAAAAGAATGCATTCAAATAGGTCTGAATAACATCAGGAAATAGCAGACCGCCTGCAATCCTCACATATTGTACTCACTGGATGAATTAGTTTTGAAATTACATGAGCACTCTAATCACATTAAATGTATGGTTAGTGACTCGTGCACTCTTGTCATGTAGAGGTGGTGGTGGGTGGGGATATTTTTAACCTCTCCAAGGCAGGACAGAATGGCTGATATTGTGCAGTTTGCTTCTATTCCTGGAAATAGAGGACTGCGTTGGAAAGACAGCCTTCTTGTGGCGGTTCACAGTTACACTTTGCCATATATAATGCATTTTATGCACCTTTGTTATGCAAAAGAGGCATGATGAAAAGAATTTCATCATTGAGAAATGGAATTCCAGCTGCCCCTCCTCCTCCCCATGGTCATGAGTGCTGCTGGAGGTGCTGCACTGCACACTGGAGGAAAATCCCCTCCACTCCAATCTTGTTGAGCTGACGTACATGGCCTTTTGATATTTCATGTGTTTCTTCTATGTGATAGAGGGATGGGCAGGGAGATGCTAAGGGGGCACGTTCAGAGCTGTACTCAAAGCTCATTCAGTTTTCTTGTAAACTGAGAATCCTGTGGATGTGTAAGCGAGAGCCAAAACTACAGACTGTGCCTTTTTAATGAACCCAGTGGTACTTGATGAAAGATATTAATTATTCACATAGTATCTTGCTTATAGTATCAATGCACATTTCCTGACCTTGCACATTTTGAGCATATTTAACTGCTTCCTATTGTTTCATGATTGCTAATTCTGCAAAAATTGCAACCAGTTGTATTTTAGCAGTGGATGCTTGCGAATGTTCTGTTCTTGCTCTGCTTGTTTTAGTGCTGCTGTGGGTGACAACATAGTAATTGATAGCCAAAGAAATTATGTTGGAATTAGATGCACCACTGGTTGGTTGATATTACATCTCTGTGTTGACTCTTTGTTGCCTCGGGGTGGTCAAGATCTCCTGCAAGTTATATACTGGAGAATTCAAAGAATTCATCCTGTTTTGTTCTGTTTGTTGCTCTCAAGCTGAAATTTAAATTTAACAGATACAAATTAATCTCATTAAGATTAAAAGCCATATATGTCAAGAGCAAATCTGTCAATTCCAGCTTTTATCAAGGCAAAAATAAAAATCTCACTATTATGTTGTGGTTTATAAGCATGATTATACACTTCGTTGTTATTCTACCTCTCATCCCACTACTACCATCTACTAGATAAACATGGCAGCATCACAGGTTCAGTGGAAATGCCACTGAAATGACATCTGCCCACACACTGAAAATCATATATAGTGTTCTCCCTCCTTTACAACCATGTGAAATAACACATGAAGTGTATATTCCACCTCCCCTGAATGAATATATAACGTTCATCCCACGCCTGTGTGCATGTATGATTGCCTGTCAGTGTCAACACACATTACTCAGAGTCATGCAGACAGTGGGTCTGTTAGGGATGAGCGCTTCAAATAAAGGTCTGATGCTCTCTTTATCTATCGTTCATATATAATTTCATTATTTTTGTAGGACCAACAGTGTAAGCAGCTTTATTTATCAGAGCTGTCACCTGGCTTTCTTCTGTACAAATCATGTATAATACGTCAAGTTAAAGCTGGACTGCCTGCACAAGAATACAAAACACAGCAAGTCAAACTAGGAAAACTTCCACAAAACACAACACTTTTATTCATCTCATGTCCTGTGATTATTTCCAGCAGCTCAGAGCGAGAAAAGCTTTGGTATCTCAAAGGCAAGTGAAAATAAGGGGAAGGTAAGGCACGGTGAAGCTTAAATTGAGGCCATTATTGAGGGCAGTGAGGGAATAGTTTGGGGCTTGACTCAAAAAAAGCATAGGCAGAAAGAGTTTTAGTTAGGTCAGATGAACACTGATGGCTGCTCCTATAAATCTCTGAAATGAAATAAAGGTACAAAACTTCGCCCTGCCAATTAGACAAGGTATCCGTCTTATATTTTACTGGTAAGATGCAATCATTTTGACGTTACTGTGCATTTAAACCCCGACTGATATTTTTCTTTATCTGATTCAACATAAAGAAATAACTTCTTAAGAGCAACTTTGAAACCGGTTTTCTGTCTGACAGTTGAGGCAGCTGCAGCTAATTATCTCTGTGAAAGGTAAGATGAGAAAAGATTCTTTGCTTCACCAACATCAGATTCATCATCAGCTTGACAATTAGGCCGGGATCGTGCAGCTGTAGTAATGTTTATGTAGACAGATTATGGAAATGTGGGGCTGCTGTGAATGTAGGTGTATTACTCTCAATCCTTCTTTGATTGCACATAGAATCTCTGCTTCAAAGTTATAATGAATTGTGCGACACTAGCTTTAACAGTATGCATTAGACAGAATCGCCTAGGTAATGCGTTTCAGAACGATGCTAATTGCATGGACTTTTAGATCCAGTAACTGGTTTTCCCTGTGGTAAGCAGGACATGAAAAAGGGCAGACGAACAGGAGATAGCGCTCCACTTCTTAAATTAGGCCACAAAAGCAGGTTGGTAGAGCTCAGTTACATTTCAAAGAACTTTGACTCAGTATCACTCAACTATAGACGTTGTTATACTTCTTGCCATAATTCAGACAAAAATTGCCAGTGTGGGGAAATGTTTGATAATTTTAAGGTTAAACAGAGAGGAAATGCGTATTCAGCAAGTAAAATCCCCCCATTGTAAATGTGTATTCAGGGACAGAAACTGCTTTTCTTTCTTTAGCACTGTTAAATTGTGCTGACTCCCAGTCTAGCTGATAGTTCTGATTTGTTTGACAAAAGAAATACCTAGTCCCCAGTATAATGTCTCTGTTGATTACCAGACTCCCCGCTGCCAAGTGATAAGATCCAAAAGCAGATAAAGACTGAATATGAGAAATGGCACAGTTAAGGCATTATTCTGGCAATAACTATACAATACATTTCTATTCATAGTTACAAATGCAAATCATGAATGCAATCATTTCAAATCTGTCACTTCACATTTTCCTTGTGCTTACAGGAAATAATTAAACTGGAAAGCCAGATTTCCTATGTTGGATGTTCTGAATGAATGCTCACAGAGCTCCTCTGCCTCTCTGTGCTCTTTCTCCATCACCGCATCACTCTCTACAACACATTAAAACACATTAGCCCTCCCTCATACTGCTCACAGAGAGAGGGAGAGAGCAAGAGCATGTGTACAAATGAATCAGTGCTGTTTGTTGTACTGTTTCAGGCTCGAGCTGTTTCAAGTAGCTTATTTGAGAGAGCTGCAGATCATGTTTAGTAAGCTCGCCCTCATTATATCAGACCCTGGGGAGAGAAGGACCCTCTCACTCCATACTATCAAAGCCATGGAGCTGCCTTAGAGGACATGCTTCAGTATGAATAGAGGCTCTAGAGTACATACAAAAAGTAGCATGCTCAGCCCTCATCACCTCTCTCAGTGGGAAGCTGCCAACATTCAAGGTTTTGATCAAGCCTTGCCGTAATGGCTGTGGGTGACAGGTATACGAGACCATGGTTGTGGGAATAAATAGCTTGATTAGCATAATGCATCACCAACAAATTTAGCTTTCAGTGCGCGTGAAAGAACTACTTTTTGCCTGAGTGCAGCATTCATATACCTTCTGGGATCGTATTTCATAGGACAAACACACAATTATGTAAACAGGGTATTTACCTCTGCACCATTGGAAGGTAATATAATTTACTTCCAGTGTGTGCCCGATACGCCGTCTCTATGTTGTCTGTATTTTTGGCTGCTTTGAATAGGCCCTGCAGCTCCCATTGTCCAAGGAAAGCGCATTTCCACTCTTTTCAGCAATCATAATTCACCTGATACACGGAGCGCTTACCTCCAGAAATCCCAGCCATATTGATCCATCTGGAGCTGAGCGACATTGCTATAAACAGGCTAATCTAACATAAAAGCTGGCCTTTCAATGCTCCAGCCTGTTGAAACGATTTAGCTCTGCCTGGTAGCAATGAATAAATAAATAGATAAATGAGACACACAATCGGGCTCGATCCTGCCGTGCATCTCGACCGCATGTGACTGGAGGCAATAGCTCTGAGATGGGAGATTATTTGGAATAATATCCTTTACATTTTGCAGGTCTTTAGCACCACAGGGTCAGGAAAAGTGATGACAAAGAAGTGAAGGTGGCTATCATCAGTCAAACTCCTGTCTTCTTTCTGCCACCACCCACACCTTGCATCTGAACTTTGTAACCTTTTGCCATTCTCACGTGTGATTAATTGCCACTCAGACTGTCCGCTAATAATCTATGTGATAATTATCAAGGGAAAGAGTGCTTTACCTGAATACTACTCAGACAAGACTCACTGCTTACCCCTGTCTCCCCCTTTCCATTCTCCTCTCACCCCCTGCCTTGTTCCTGCTTGACTGGCTGCCAGTAGGCTGAGGTTAACGTAATAAGGGTAGTGGGGGGCTCAGATACCCTTACATCTGTCAGGATTACAGCAATTCATTGTAACCTTCAGCAGCCCTTGCCAGATGCTCTCATAACACTTACTGGGCAGTTTTTGCTCCAGAATACTATGCCGTATAGATACATGTACACCTTTAGAGAAAACATATGGTTTCAGGGGAGGTAAGGGAAAAGGGGCTTTGCGATTTCCTTAGAGATTTGTTGAATTAAAAAACAGATTTTTAAATAATTTTCTTTGATGAATTCTTTAAACCCACAGCTGTGTTTCCCTCCTCTCTTTGGCCATTATTAATTCATTGACATTTTGCTAGGATGGAAAATGATCAGGATGTTGAGGAGTGGATATGTGATTGCCTTCAGTGAACAGGCTCATGTTTGATATGGTAAAACAACTGAATGTGGTTCCTCTCACCATTTTATTTTCCCTTGTGTGGCATTTTTTCCAGCTAGGTAGATTTAGGAGACATTTTTATTCAGTTTAACCCCGCACCGCATTAATATGCCCAGTAGTCAGTGTGTGATTGTTTGCGCAGAATGATAACCGCAGAATAAGGAAACAACACCATTCCTCTGAAGATACCGAAGGACCTTTTGGTTCTGTTCACAGACTTATCTGCACTTGGAACAATCAATCTTAGAGAGCATTAGGAATCTTGATCAGTGGTAATCCACAGTCCTCCCTCAAGTCAGACTGAATCTTTTCATCCTTAATTCGTATTGAACAGTAATTAAACCCTCAATGAGACTTTACCGGGCAATATGTGCCCAGTGTGTGTCAGTACCAACAACTCTGTTCTCCCTTCCCCCTCTAAACCATATGTTTATTGCAATGCCAGTCTGTGTGATGTACAGAACTCACAGTCACATTTATGATTAATGATGAATAGTACATGTCAGCTTCCTCTATACTCTGATAAACAGATGTAAGACTGTAAACACTTTGAATTATATATTAAAATTTCAAATCAAACAGCATGCCAGCAGCACTGTCTATGTGAGTGAGCAATGCTGAAAAAGAAAAATTGTATCACCACACTGACTTCCTCATCAGTAATACATGGTCTGTCCCATGTTTTCCATCACTGACAAACTAATTATAATTAGATGCCTAACCATGCATTTTATTCTTAGCCCTGTAGGATTTAATTGCGTTTCATTCATAGAATTAAAATGGTTTACTACAATAATTGTCACATCTCATGAAATAAAAATGTTTTCACTAAGTATAAAACATGATCAGTCTATGATAGATTTATATGTTTAAGGGTTTGGGAAGACTAATATCTACTATGTTATAGCAGGTGATTAGAGCTGCCAGCATAACTGCTGATTGAAGTCTCACTATTGATCCCACAGTTTTTTATGTGCTCCATGAAGATCAGAGGTGTTTCCATCACAGTTCTGGCAGTAAGCTCGTAGCCTCTGGCAGCACTTCCACCTTCTGGCTGACTGTGATCAACACCAAAACAACATCAGGTCTATAGACTTGATTGGCAGTTGTTCTGGGCAAACAGAATGAGGAAAGCATCTTTTGTTTCTGCTTCAGAGATGAAACAAATGTTTAATACACAGTAATCCCTGCATGGGGTGTCTCATTGTATCTAAACTGTACCTGAATTGATATTTAGCTGCCATATACCAGTTATATTTGCAAAATGAAACCATGAGTGTCTCTCTGTGTGTGCTGAAAGCAGGCCTGCTTCTGACTCCTGGCACATTCCATTCCCCCGCCACCTCCGGTGCAATTAATGATCTTGCTTACAACATTAGCGCCACAATCATGAAAAATCGCACTGAAGCACCGAGTCCCCCAACATATTGAGCTCAATTCATCAAGGGCTTCATGCTCATTGGCGATGTCAAACTTGGTCTCAGCGTTATTGAGTGCCTTGGTAATCAACTACCTGCCATAAGCTCCCAGGAGTGATTATCTTTTTGAACATACAGTTCACGAAGAGGTATGATTCGTCCTGAGATTTAGTAAATGACTCATCCTATTTTTGAGTTTTACAGCAAACTGCATCAGGCGCTCAGAAAGTAAAACTCAAAAATCCATAAAGTGTCTTTGTTAATCCATTGTTTTGTCAGTGCGTGAGCAATTGTATCTGTGGTTGGAACTTTTAACTTCATCTACAACACAAGTGCACCACTTCTAAAGATTGTTTCAAGAGTAGAAATCGTCTTTTGAGACTTGCTGTCCTTTGTTTTTATCAGCCGACAGACACATCAAGATCGAACATTTTAGGTATTTTAGGCGTTAAAGATTGTGCTATCAATTCTCTTTTTATCTCTTGAAACATGTGGCCACGTCAAGGAGCCATTATTTATGACTGCAGTCTTTAAAGATTGAAGATTGTAGAGGTTGTTTGCCATGCTGTCAATGTCTTCAGACCTTTGCAGAAGTAATTGCACATCAAAGAATCATGCTTTAGAGTTGTAGCCCATTAAAATTCATATTAAGGAGGGGGAGGTATAATGTTGTGTAGTTCAGTGGGATGCAGAATAGACTTGGACTTTGACAGACAAAAAGCAGGGTGTATAAGTGGCATGAAGACGGGGATCATCAATCAACAGACAGCTCTCCTTGGCATTGTAAATCACTGCAGTGCTGAAGGGCATCATCTGTCCCCATCTCCTAATTTCAGACAAAGTATGTAGCGTTATCACTTTTTACAGATGGGATGAACAACCAATATGTACCACTTGTTTTGTTTATTTGCATCATCAACAATCATACACATTCGTTGGTCTCCCAGCACTGTAGCACGTAAACACAGGACATGAACACCAGTTTGCCCATCCATTGTTATCAGCAGACAAGCCCGTGGATGTTTATCCTACACCAGAAAAAAATATTCAGTAGCACAGTAAATCAAAAGAATCTGCCCCATTTAAAAGAACAAGTAAAACAAAATGACAAATTCAATTACAAACCAACGTCAGTGCAATTCTGTAGCATATACAGTATGCAAGTACTGATACTGTATGATCACATTGGGAGGGAGTGCTCAGCAGTTCAGGGTTTTTAACAAAGAGAAGTAAAAGTCCATAAGATAAACAGTTTCTAACACTGAATCAATCATTGATCTTTTTGCTGTAAACAAAACCAAGGCGCCAGAACAATTAGTAGTACACATTAGATGAAATGGAACAGTTCTGCTCTTGCTGTAAGTACTGCAATGCGGACAGATTAAACCAAAGAAATCTTTCACTCGACCGTATAGCAGTGAAAAGTGATTCTTTAAGTAAAAGTTCACTGTAAACATAATAACACTGATCTAAATGAAACCTCACCGGAGTGTCTGAGATGAGTGTAGGTGCAGAGCAACATGCTACAGAGAGAGATGCTGTATGGGTTGTGTCTCATTATATCTAGTGCCCCCTAATCTAAGACCCCTCACGCTCTCTCTAAGTGCCCCGTTACTAGATTCAGAGTATCAAAAAGCTGCAGATTCAATTGAAACCACTTAAATACAAATGCCTAAGGAAATTGCATGTTGCTATTGAGTATCATACAGCCTTTCTTCACTTTTTGACGCTGATGGTCCAGACTGAGTCGTGACATGAAATGCTCATCGAAGAATATAGAATGTGAAGTATTGCTGCTATATATGTGCATTCTATGCAAGCATAGAAATAATAAACATACTGTAGCATATTTATCATATAAGATATCTTTGAGGCCAGCATTGGCCACAACTGTGGCATCATATACATTTCAAAATTTACATATATTCATATATACATTATATGCACATCTAGTGCAAGATATTTTTAATCTTTTAGGACGTTCATCCACGTATCTGGACAACCAAACATCTTGAGACATCTATCTGATCCTACTCAAGTGGACCAATTACTGAAATCAAAACCACACAAGACCCTATCACAGGTCAGATTTTTTTTTTTTTTTGCACAATAGTGACAAAAATAAATACCAGAAAGTGACACTATGCACAAAGTAATAAATTTCTATTTCCATAAGTGCATTGAAAATCAGTCAAATATGTGCACAGGTGTTGTCAAGCGTAGAAGATGAGCTCAGGAATCTGCCCCCCCTGCACCCCAGTGCCATTAGTGCTGTCCGAGGAGCACTGAAACTGAAATGTCACTTTCCCACACTGCACCTCTGTCATCCCTTCCTGTCCAAAGTAGCTGAGCTCATTCCCATCCAGAACCACACTGGCAGTGTAGAAGGTATCAGGCTCGATCTGGACTGGATACTCAAACCATACTGGGAAGGTGTTGCTGGAACCATCAGAGAAATATTTGCTGAGGTTTTGTCCCAGCAGTACTCCTTGACGTTTCAGCTCAATCTTGGCACTGTACTCTGCTGAGCCACAGCTAGATCCGTACAGTCCAAACCCAGCGATGAAAACTCTTTTATCCACTGCAAACTGTATACTGTCACAGCGGCCCCGGTAACGCCACTGATTGCTTCGGTAGGCACAGGACTGGAATCTGTGGCAGCGCTGGGGTGTCAGGCCCTTCCTAGGCATGCTGACAAACTGCAGCTCAGGCTTCTTGGCTGCTGTGTACCACAGGAAGATGTCATTGGTCTCATTAAGCGTCAACACGCCAGACTGGGCTGCTCCATTGGCAAAATCATCCAGCGCCATAGTAGGGATTCGTATCAGGTACATGGCCTTGCCCAAAACCTTACGTCTGTTGTCAGTCGACAAGCTGAGTTCCTGTCTCTGGCACTCAGCCTCAGCCCAGTTGAGCGCTGCCTCAAACACCACTATCTCTTTAGCATTGAGTGTCTCTCGCTGTAGGATACTCTCCAGGGTCTGGGCGTCTATGTCGCAGAAGCCCTCCGAGCGTAACGCCAGCTCGGCCTGGGCATCAATCACCTCCCAGCAGCGCTGTGTCAGCTCTGGCTCCTCGAACAGGCAGCTCTGGGAGAGTAACACGCAGGCATTCTTGGCACTCAGGCTGGTCTCCAGGAAGTTGACGCAGGCACGTGCCAGGTGAGGGACAATGTACTTCTTGGCAGCATAAAGAGTGGCCAACACTGTGTCAGGCACTCAGGTCAATCTCGTCACAGTAAATGTACCTGTTGACATAAAATGCGACTTTCTCAGCTTCAGACAACAGATCGGACCACACAGAAATGACATTCAATACGATGGTGTAAACATGTTTGTTAGGAAGATAATTGAATGTGACAAAAATAACTAGTGTTTCATTGGTTGTGGTTGAAACGGACTGACATTACAGTATTGTAAGCAATAGCATAGCTGCATTTGTTCAAAACCAAGTCAGAAAACAATGATATGAGATTCTGAACAGAGTAAAAAAATCACTGTGCAAACTAATCAAACAGGCCAACAAAATAGTATTCCTCCTACACCCTCGTCTACCACCTACTGTAGCTTGCCTGCAAGGACACAGCAAACAAAACTCAAAAATAAATGTGATGGAGGAACAGCAAGGAGGAGGTAGAGAACAATATGAAGTGTGAAAAGTAGAAAGTACAATAAAATGAGTGAAATGAAAGTAGACAGATATAGATTCTATCTCTGAGATAGAGGAAGAAACACTTTATTTCATTTGTCCGGCAGGGTAAGAGCGAAACGGGTTTGACCAAGATGTGCCAGAGATGGGAACAGACTAGGTTTGAAAGGGTTTGAGTATTCATACCAACCCAACACGGTACAGTTCACACATTATACAGAATACACGGTGTGAGAATTTATGCACATAATGTGGAACCAAACTTCACATGTACCAGTTTTAGCCATACACTGTTAGCAACATGTGCTGAGGTTAGCACAACAAGCGGATTGGCGAGCAAGTCAGTCACACAATGGCAAATGTATTGGCAAAGCCGAAAGAGCCAACTACAGGTTCCCGGTCAGCTACTACAGACTCTGAGAGAGAATTGAATGTACGGAAAATGTGTCAGTGTTGCTCTGCTGTTGTAGCTTGTGTTGAATGAAAACACATCTAACATGCTAAAACACTTTTGCCGGTGTCGCCCACATGTGCCCATCCATGCTATTCTCATACACTGCTTATATGTACGGTATACCTACAAAAGGTAATGCACCATAATTCATATAACCCACATAATAATGAGCCAGTAATTTGTTAATTCAGAATAATGTGAAACCAAATGAACTTTGAGGTATTTTAAGGTACATCGTCCCCACTTTTCTTTTCTTACACCTTACCAATATAACTTTACTTGCCTAAACCTACGTAACATTTACGTTTACATTAAGTATGAAACATCATTAATTGGGTGCTAATTTGTTAGATATCATTCAAACTGTTGTACATTGCCCATCACGTACGTTCAACATCACGCATGCTGAAATTAGCTATAAAGACCAAAAGTGTTTTCGTACCAGGCTGTAAACATGTTTTTTTTCCACTGTTAAATTGGGCATTTTAACACGGGGGTCTATGGGAATTGATTCCTCAAGCTCAAGCATCTCATGGCTAGCATCAAGTGGCCATTCAAGGAACTGCAGTTTTGACTTCATTTTTCTTGCCTCAATCTCCAGCAAGAGGATTTTGTCTGTCTTTGACACTTGCACTACTGGCTATCAAAATTAAATGCACCGAACTTGCACCAAACTGTGACTTCTGTGCACCATTACAACCTAAGTATAGACTAGTTTCATCAAACCGTCCTTTTCCCTACCAACATGAAATTGAAATAGCAGTAATTAACCTAAGGATGACACTATTTGGCCCTGTCCTTCTGTTTAAAAAGGGCAGAAAACACAAAAGCAGGGCCAGTTGAAGGAAGTACTCTATGTTGCAGGGTTATGACAAAGGAGAATCCTTACTTCAGCATTGCCAGAAATGCTGGTGGTTCCACATCTGGAATATGGATTTCATCGTTGTTCTCAGCCAGTTCACCATAAAACATGGCGTGGAACACTGAGCTGCCCACAGCCAAAACATACTGTTGGAAAAAGAAGAGAAAACAAAGTGTGACAAGAGAAATGAAAACATACTGTAGTTCCTCTGTTTTCACTGGAAACCACATGACATGCAGTAACATTTGGTAAAAGAGAAAGATTATTTGAAATAGGACTAAATCCAATTAGTTCACATGTAGCTCTTAGTCTTTACATAAAAACACAAATCTCTTTGTGGATATTGAACAATGCCTCAGTTCTAATCACTGGAGAGACTGAACCTGTTGAGTTTCTCACATAATGAGCCAAGCTCAGCCAGTTACTATTTCCCCTGAGGACAGGGAGGCAGATTTCTAATGAACAAGATTGCCTCTGATAAAAAAAAAAAAAAAACACAACAGGAAATCCTAATAACACAACTGAACAGAGTGCGGCAAAAGTTCAATTTACTGAAATTAATCACTTTTCTGAACTTATGATGAAATCAGATGCAACACCGAGCTACTAATAATTCCCGTGATAAGCACCGCATGCAAGGCTATGAATTCTGTTATTATACTCAAGTACATTCATGTTTTAGTGTGTGCATGTCTGTGTTATGTGTGTGAAGCACAAGTATGCGTAGGTGGGTATGTGGGTGGTATAAATTTTCTCAAAAAAGGCACACAGACTTTCTCTTAAAACTGCAGTGAACCTGATCTAAAATAAACCTTGCAAATGAGGGTTTTTGAAAACAATGCTGTTGTTGTTGTCGCACACTGAGAATCATGTTTCTTTTTCCATAAAGAGAGGTCAGCTGAAAGACAGTTGCACTTAGACATACATTTATAGCTGAGTATATAAATGCTTCATATTAGAATAAGATTAGTCCCACCCCTGACCCATTGTATTTTACAGATGTTCACATAAATTACTGCTTTTAGCTGCTAGCAGCATCCTCCATCTTGCAAGGATATAACTTTGTAAATTAAATCATAATGCACATCTGAGTTCCTGCCAAATGCACACAATAAAGATTGCTGTGCTGAGTGTCATTATATCCCATTGACATAATGTCTCAGCATAAAGTGCAGTCCAGTCATCCTCAATGTCCTTCTATAACTGCCTCTATAAATGTACTGAAGAAGTGCACCGCAGCTACCAATCACAGATAATACATTTGGGTCCCATATGAAGAACAAAAAAAGATGACCCATGCAGGGCTCATCTGACAGTGCAGATGTGGAGGGGATAGCTGAGCCAAATCCATGGCTGCAAAATCACTCAGCAGTTTTAATGTGAATGTTATAATTATATTCAAATAGAGTAGATGTAATGATGTGTTTCTAGATGAGGCACATGGTCTAGGCAACTATAAACCTTAATCATTTATGTGAGCATCTTGGAAAGCAATGAGGTCAGAGGGGGGACTAAACAAAGAAGCATGTCGACCTGCATGTTACAGCTGGCATAAACAGGATGAATGAGGGCCCAATTATAATAATTGTAGCTATTTAAACTATAGTTATGGTACTGTCAATCCAAAATTCAAAAGCTAATCAAGTAAATTAGCACAAAAGTAAACTAGGATGTGAGATGCAGAGTTGAATGCACCTTAGCTGATGCCTTATCATTGTAAGAGCGCACTGTTGGATGTGTTTGATTAAAAGTTGAGTGATTGCAAAGCTGTTTCTGAGCTAAAGCAGAGACAAAGGCGATCCATTCTGTGTGAGATGACTGCTGAAGAGGATCTCCCTTCCTCCTTCGCTCACTCCGTGCCTCTATCCGTCAGCCTCATTTACATAAATAATTGAGGACTGTCTAGAAAAGACACATGGTGCGGAAGTGAGAGTGGAGCACAAAGGATTTCACTTCCATTACAGCTGGCAATGGGGTAGATTATTTTTATGCTGATATGATATGAACAACACTGGGTCGGGCTGGCTGATTGCTTGTTTGCTAATTTCCTCCCCGCTACCGCGATTTTAGTGGTTGATGAAATTCTTACTCTGTGTCCTGGCAGCCGCTGAGTCCTTCCAGGCTGACCCACCACAAAGTGAACATCTGCCATCAGCTCATTGTTGAACATTACTGAATTTCTAAAAAAAGAAAAGACAGAATGAATTTTGCATATTTTACCCTGTACATTTGTTTTAGAAGAGAGGAAGATCAGATGAGAAAAAACATAACTTGGGGGTATTAGGGTGAGATTAAAGGAGGATCAGTGCACATGAACCCATTTATATGTATATTATGTGAATCATAAAAGTCATACCAATTAGTCTTTGGCAGGAAGTTAAACAAAATTTGTAAAATAAATACATATTTATCTTTTCTGCTACTTTTAAAACAAGAGTTTTATGATTGTGTAAAGTGTCCCAATTGCATCAGGCAAGACTAAAGACATTACATTAATTTTAAAGTCTTACATTGCACACTAAACACACTTAAACTCTTTATGTCTACATAAAAACAAGCAAACAAGACAATGAAGTGAATGGAAAATCCCCACTGTGAAAGAATGGGACCAACAATAAAGCTGCGTTCATATATTATTGAATAGTGGAACATGTCACAGGGGTGGGTAAACAGCTCCATGAATTTCTGGAGAGACAACAAAGCCAGGTCGGAAAGCGCACATTTTGCTGTGGACAGCTGGGGTCTTTTACTGATAGGCCAAGGTAAATATTTTGCTTTTAGTACAGAGCAGCCTCTGCCTGTTGTGCATATCAAACGCACCCGGTGCCTGTCCGCCCTCTGTTATGTCAAAGCGGCAAAGTCTGCAGGAGCAGGAGAGGGTGTAAACAGAGATACCCCCAGCGGATTGAGGGCAGGGCAGAGGGAACACCCAACCACACACACACACACACACACACACACACACACACACACACACACACACACACACACACTTAAGTACACAACAGTAATTACCTTACATAAGTGTTTTGGGACCCATTTTTAAATTTAATGGAGGTTCTGTTCAGACAACTGGCAATTAAAATGCAGTGCAACATGATCTGCTGAACTTTATGAACAATTTTTAATGAAAATTTCAAATTCATCTTCCCTGAATGCACTGTTGATAAAAACAGTTGGGAGAAGCAGTGATGGTCCCTGGTTCAGGAAGAGGCTTGCCGGTTGTACCTACCTTTCTCTTATAGTGGAGTAGAGTCCTTGCCAGTTACAGTTCTGTATGGTGTTGTTGTTGTTTAGGTTCTGCTGCTGGTACTGTTGCACTGTGGTGGTGGATGCCGGCTTTTTGGTGGGAAAAATGTCTGCTGCCATCTTCTTCTTCTTCTTGCTCCTCAGGGTGATTATCTCATAACAGACAGGGGGCAGCTTGGAGCTGCCACTGGCATTCCCTTTCTTGGAGCTTTTACTTGACTTGCTTTTCACTGACTCGGGAAGCATTAAGAAGAAAGTCAGACATTTCATGTTCCTTCCCTTGGCATCGACCATGAGTGTTTTCAACTGCCGAGCAGTGGGATTGCATGCAGAGAAGACATTCACCAGGAGCAGGCAGGTGTGAGGGAGGACCGAGGAGGGACAGCAGAGACTTGAGCTGTACTCAGCAGTGTAGTACAGCTCCTGTACGAGGTTTCACCTTTCGGGAACTAACAGGACAATTCTCTTTTTTGCCCCTTTTCTTTACTCCTCTGATGAGACTCAGACCGGTGATCCGAAGGCACTTTTCCTGTGTGAAGTTTGATCTGCTGACGGAGAGGCTCTTGAGGTTCCCATCCCTGCTTGTCCAGAGTGATGAGATCAGCTCTTTAAATCACTTCTTTTTCTCCTCTGCTCCCTTGCCTCTCTCACTCACTGCTTTGCTGAGGGTTGGCCTGACAGCCCCAGATTTAGTACAGCTGCAGTGGTCCTCAGGCAGGCAGCGGTGTTTACTCAGTTCCTTTCATTTCCCACTCTTACTCCTTCTGTGCTTCTCTTCTTCTCTCAGTCTCTCTTCATCTGTGGATCTACCCTTTTCTCTCCAACACTTGCTCTTTTTTTCCCTCCCTCCTCTCCTCCACGGAGCAGAGTCATCTGCAGGATGCTGTAGCCGTGGATGCTGTGTACCTCCGCTCAGCCACTCGTTCTGCTGACTACAGAGGTTGAATGGGAGAGCGCAGAGGAGATGGAGAGCCCCCCTCCCCGCCCCTCACAGCACAGTACACGGCTCTCTCCGTGGCTCAGCCAATGGCAGCACACAGCATTCATGATTGGCTAATGCAACCTAGTGCAGCACGGACTTGAATATGCAATAGTCAACGTCTCAATTAAAGTGACAGCCATGCCCCATAAGAATGATATATTTATCTACAGTTTTGCTTCCTGTGTTTGCTTTACCTGGAGCAGCAGCATTCACTTTGCACTACAGTAAATATAGACTCCATGTTATATTTCAAAAGGGCAATGCAAATGTCCATGCTCTTTTTAAGGGCAAAATTTGCTTAATTCATGCATCTTCTGACAGTAAGTTCTTTTTTAATGAGCTTTTCATAAATGTATACAAACAGTTGAATTTGAAATTTATTGGTCTTTGCTGCTTTGATTGACCTCTGAACAATTTTGCCAGTGCAGAACCTTTTACATAAGTCCACATGTCATTAATAGACAAAACATTACTGTCAAAATGATCTATGATCTATTCTTATACTACTAGAATATGATAATGCAGCATATTGCAGTGTGATAATGTTCTGGTATCTTTAAATATTTTATATTTGAATTAATGTCCAATTTTTGCATTTTGAATATGTGAAATTGCTCTGAAATAATGTTAGATTTTTTTTGGAAAGCCAACAGAGTCCAATCCCAACTGAGAATATGTGCTTGTGCTCAAGTTTTCTTGTTAAGTCATCTCTTCAGGAGAGTACATGGGGCTATAAATGTAATGCACTCTTTGCACAATGTATAATGCATACAGTTCCTTTGCTCTTCTTGTCTAGTTGGGCCTGTGCACAGTGGGTATTCTATTTAAAGCGCTGGGATGATTTAGCTTTTTGGCGGTGGTGGTTTAAAATGTTATGAAATGCTGTCACATTCTATGTAATAATAGTTTGATGTTTTATATATTTAATTTCATGGTGCTCTGAATATTCTACTGCTGTTGTGTACTTTGCAATGCTAATAGTATTTTCTTAACTAACACTATTAGTACTATTAGTAGTAGTTTGTTTGTGTATTAGATCACATTATATTTGCAAGAGTGAAAATCTTACTGACAGAAAGAGCAGGATGAGGTGGCAAATTTAATTGAGAATGTCTTCCTTGAACCGCTGTCACAATATTGATTTTTCCATAAACCCTAATTAACTGTCTTAGTGTTTGCTGCTCTGAGGAGCGTTAGCCCACTAAGCTCCCTTATACAGTGTCTGCTGGAGAACAGAGAAATTTGCTATGGTAACATGGAGCCAGCGTTACAGGGCACCATACTCTCAAATTGCAGGCCACTAGAGATGTTACCTTGGTAACCACATCCACAAGCAACAGCAGGCCAGAAATGTAGTATACAGACATAAAAACAACGCTGATAGTAAAGGTAAAGTCCTTATAATATTCTGCATCTCATGTGCTGAGAGGAAACCTTAATATTATATAAATTTGAGCTTTTTTTTCTGTTACTCCACATCAATCCAGAGTCATTACAAACCACATGATTGTAATGTTTAAGAAGCAGCCTTAATAACTGACAGAATACACATGTTAAACCAACAGTTTTCTGATTTATCTGGCATCCTTGTCTAGCAGCCTGTATGATAAATAGGATGTCGTTATGTCACCCTAAATGGCTTCCTGCTTTCTTTAATTGCATTTTCTCTCCATTCATCAGCAGAAAATGTAATCGTGTTATTCACACATTAAGAGCTAGAAGTGAGAGGAGGAAGTAATGATGGTGTTGTCACAGCGTCAGCATCACCTTTGTCTCACACTTTGTCATCACATAATCACACATTTTACAGCAAAAGGAAAGCGTTAGCATGACTGTAGTAGCACGGCAATCCGCATTGCGGTCAACAAAGGTCATTAGTCCGTCTTGATGATAGAACAATGTAAAAATGAACGCAAACACAAGCTGACATAAGAGAGCAGAAAAATTAAAGAAATTTGTAGGAGCCATTTTAATTTAGAGCTCAACATATCTCATTTGTCATTCTTGTAAGATTTTTAAGGATAATAGCACTAAAACTATGAACTTGTAGTACTAAGATATAAAATCATTTTATTTTCTGACGCAAGTTTAAACATTTCCCTCATATTTCAGTGCCTGGCAAAACTCCAGCCTCTGTGCATTAACTTCAAAAGGTGAAGTTAAAAAGCAGCAGAAGTCCAGCTGTGCCTTTGTTGATTGCTTCTTGATGACAGTACTCAGTGCAAACCTTTATCTTCAAAGTAGTTTTACCAAGACACCTTCATCTTTTAAGAAGTAACTGCAGCCGGTGTGAAATACATACAAGCCAGTAAAGGTAGAAAAAAATAGTCAAGTACCTTAAACGTCAGGGGGATACTTGAGTATTACTCTCTGTTAATCTCTGCTGTTGTTAACACCAGTACGTATTTGTTTTATCATTTTTCAACAAGCCCAGGGCGTTTCCATGTAGTAAGTATTTTGTCCAAAAAGATAACACATTGCATTTTAAGACTGATTCATAATGGCATAATTCAAAAATAATTACATGATTATACATAATAATTGTGTTACCTACTGTATATTCTCATCAGAATAAAAAATATGCATAAGTGGCTTTCAGGCAGTGGATTACTGTATAATGACTGGCCTGTGCTCACCATACTGGAAGACATCAATTTGTAATTCAAACAAAAAAGTGGAAGCACTGGGTAGTAGTTTTCAGTGTAAAAAGCCCAATTAAGAGGTGCAGTCGTAATGGAACTGGGTAGAAAGATTTCAGGAAAATTTCCTCCACAAGCCCCTGAATACTGAGGTCTTAAGTTGTGGTGTGGAAGTGACTGCTTGCCATTCTGAGTTTGAGCACAGAGATGCGGCAGTAAGTGTGTGTAGTGGCAGAACTCCTCTGCAGAGAGACACCTGCTGAGAGGCTTGGCGGAGCACAGCGGAGGAGAGAGGAGGCTGGGAAATGAACTGTGATGCTGGCCTGGCACACGGAGGCAGGGACAGGATCCAGCAGCTCGTCCAGCGCTAACCCCCCACCCCCACCCCCACCCCCACAGCCGCCTGCCCTCTCTGCCGCCGCCATTAAAGCAGGCAAGGGCACCTGACAGGTGGAAGGGGCGGAAGTGATGGCGTCTGCCCAGAGACGGCGCTTAGAACTCCTGAAAAAGAGAACTGTTAGTCAGCGGGGTCTGGGAGAGAGCCGGCAGTCACGGATGAGAACAGTGTGAAGCTTGTGTGTGTGTGTGTGCATGGGAGTGTGTATATGTGAAGTGCCCAAAGTTAATGTGAGTTCATGAAACGGAAACTTGTGGTTTATCCAAACTCTCTCTCTGACATAGCGCTCGTTCTCTGTTTTTCTTTTTGGCTTGTTCACAGACCAGCATAAATTCAGCCGTCTCAGATTTTCAGCATTTGAATAACCAGATTAAATGATGATAGGATCATCATTTAATCAGAAAAACCACTGGAATTTTTTAACAACGTCTTGTCCAACAAATGGCCTAACACACTTTAACTGACCAGAAAAGACAACAACACCATAGATGAGATGATAGCCTCTCCTTTGGCTCACAATCAATATGTCACAGTCACAAGATGTATGGAGGTAATTTTACTTGCCTAGAGAGCACAGAGGAGCCAGCGACTGTAGGAGGGCTGCAAGAGCCACCAACTTCTGTAGATCACATACAACGGAGCAACCATTTTAATACAGGCACACTTCCCCCACACATGCAGCACCTATCTATCTATCTATCTATCTATCTATCTATCTATCTATCTGTCTATCTGTCTATCTATCTATCTATCTATCTATCTATCTATCTATCTATCTGTCTATCTGTCTATCTATCTATCTATCTATCTATCTATCCATCCATCCATCCATCCATCCATCCATCCATCCATCCAATGTTGCAGTCGTGTGCGTGTGTGTGCTGCTGAGTGCGTGGACACAGTAATGACAGTGTAGAGAAGACCTCGTAACCCTGGCCCACCACGTGCTCAAACACTGACTCCCACACACTTTCTACCATTGCTCACTCATCGCCTTCTCTCTGCTGTCATATAACACTTGATAGCCATAATTTCCATTGTGATTGAATATTTTTGGGTTCAGTACAACTTGGTCTTTGTAGCTGTATGATATATTAGGCCCTGTGGTTAATTCATTTGTTTGAGTGTAATTTGGTGCCCCTTTAAAGGAATCCCTGTTCTTTTGTGACAGCGGCAAGCAGTTCAATTTGTATGGAGAGTTAAGTTTTCAATCATAACTCAATAATTAGGGAATATTTGTTTGAATGTAAATGTAGCTCTATCTTTAAGGGAGGTTTATATTTTCCCTTGCCTGCCATCACCAAACCAACTGGCAATTGCGCATTAGTCTGGAACCTCTGAGTTATTTTTTAATACCTACAGAATGCGGAGAGTAGCTGGGATGATGTCGTATAAATATGCCTGTGAACAAGTGTGGTTGTTTTTGTCATCAGAATTTGAAAGTAGTACTTCAACAGTAAGTGCCACACCAGCTGCAGCCATCTTGATTGTTTTTGAAAATATAGCACAAATATTTTGCTATATTTGTAGTGTCCCCAAGGGTACGCAAGCCAAAAATGATGTCATCACTAGGGATGCATGATATTGGAGTTTCTGCTGATATCTGATCTGCCAATATATAACAACTTATTTGGCCAATAACCAATATTGATATCGATATGTCCACTTTTTTCCCCACCTAATTTTAGTGTTCATCAGGTCTCTTCCGTAGCGCAATTAACATTATATTATGCATGCATACTTTTATTGTGATGGTCCACCAGCAGATGGGGACATTAAATAGGAATGCTTTTAAATGTACGTAATATTCATTCATTGTGGAAAATATGTTGGCCGATTCTGATTTGTATGTTTAATTTTAAAGCCAATAATGGCTGATACCGATGACCTGCTGATAATATCATGCATCTCTACTCATTACGTATTTTGTGTTATGGGTAAAGGCTTTGCAAGTTCTCAGTCGTCATATATAACTCACCCCATATGAGAAAATAGGTCGTGATAGGCCTGGGTTCAGGGCCAGTTTGGGTGGAAATCTGTCTAAACCGGAAGGGGACCAGACGCATCTGTCAGAGCAAATAAAAGATATGCTCACAGTTGCAGATTTGTCTGGTTTCCAGGCTATACCTTCCCTGAAATTAGTGCAAGATTATACAGTTATTTCTTGCAAAAGTCCTCGTAAATTATAGGGAAATTGTGCATATGTAAAATGTGCTACCTAAAAGATCCAAAAAGAGGCCATTCTGGATGATGACTATTTTTACTTGTGATACTATGAGTACATTTTGTGAACTTAACTTTTGCTTTGTGGTATTACTGTACTTCCTGAAGTAAAGGCTATGAGTATGCCCTCTTTACAAAATAAAAAATCAATAAATAGATAAAATAATGGACATTGTGCACTCTTCCTTTTTCCACTTTTTATAAACACAGTCTGTTTCTGAGTAATTTATCATTGCTAACTTATCATGGGTGATATTATGAGTAATTACTGAGTCTTAGTTTTGCAGTTAGAATCATATTATTTCTCAGTTTTTGTAGATTTGCACCAATTAGATAGTGTTGAAGAAGAGAAACAATAACAACAAAGAAACTGTGACTATATTGTAAAATGTTTCATTTGCACCTGAGCATTTCAGTGTGAATGAAAAAAAAAATCTAAAAGAATATTCAAGCATTTAAATCCTTTCATACATGACCACAATTGTTTTATTTGTGAATCTGTATTTGTTTATTTAATATCTCAAGAAAATACCACAAAACAACTGCACAATGGTTGAAAGAGCAAGCGGAAGAAGATCTGCGCTCTCCTCTCTTTGGTCACCTCGACCTCTGACTCTGTAACAGTGATGACTGGATCAAGAGGATGGGTCAGAGGAGCCAGTGAAGCTGTAACTACAGCAGAGTCTGGGTTTTCCTCCAGACTTGGCTTTTCAGTTGTATCCTGCACGACCTGGATCAGTATTGAAAGGAGGTTCAGTAGGGGATGTCCAAGGAGCCAGTGGAGGTATCACCTCTACACAGTTAGTCGGCAGGTCGACAGCTCTGTTTCAGCAAGGCCGGTGGTCAAGCTGTCCTGCACAGCGGTCATGATCACAGGTTTAGCAGCAGGGGTCAGTGGAGCCAGGAGGCTGGAGTAGCAGCAGAGGCTGGTTCTCCAGTGGGTTCTGGATCCTTCTCAAAAGAGGGTTTGCCATTTTCATCCTCCCTGGCCTTAACATCAGAAATAGATTGAGGCTCAGCAGGGGGGTCAAAGTAGTTGGAACCACAACAGAGGCTGGTTCTCCAGTGGGTCCTTCTCAAAGGAGGGTTTGCCATTTTCATCCTCCCTAGCCTCAACATCAGTAACAGACGGAGGTTCAGCAGGGGGTGTTGGAATAGCTGGAGCCACAGTTTTTATCTGGGCTCAGTGTTGACGGCTCGTCAGCTACAGTCAGGTTTAAATCATCCTGGACAGAAGAGGTGGAAGGAGGTGCAACAGTGCTGAAAACATCTCACAAATCTGTCCCACTGCAACATCAGCAATTTCATTTAGAAGCACTTGTGCGAACATCTTGATCCCGTTCACAAGAATATCGCGTGGAAGCCTGACGTTCCACACTGGTGAGAGCATTGAAGACTCCCAACAGACCTTTTGCTGAGTTTCTGGGAGGGCATGTTAAAGAGGGGATGAGGAAGAAGCACCCAGAAGCCCTGCAGGACTCTGGGAACATCCTCAAACACCACCTCTTTTGGAGGGAGTAATTTGGGGCTGGGAGCCTCCTTTTGTTTCCTCCTCAGGATCTTGCATAGTCTTTTGACATGCTGAGAACTTTAGGATGTCTGTAGGTTACAGTCATTAAAATCTAATTTTAAAACCCTTCAAATTATCACAGAGATATTAAAACCACTGTAGTTTAACTGTTAATAAATTGTGTCAAATATTACTTTCTGAAAATTAGGAGGTAAGGCCTGTGGGGCAGTTGGGGAGCATGCAGGGTTCAAACTCAACATCCCTCGTTTATTACTGACATTAACTGCCCACACCTGAAGCAAGGAATTACATATGATGTGCGGTTTTGATACTGAAAGGATAAAATCAGCATAATTTTATCCAAACTACTGTAAGTCTTCTTAGGATTTTGTCTTACCAGCATCAGCAGAGGTTTGGCATCCTCCTCATCAAAATCCTGCAGTTCAAGCTCCCACAAGCTTCAAACAGAAAGAAAAAGATGCTTTATTTTTACTGTTACTCTCTTCACTCTTAGTTCAAGGTGTAGTGGTGGACCATCTGTATGTGTTTTACTAACTCACTGTTCTCTCAGACTGCTTTTGCTCTGCTTCAAAACTAAGTCGATCACGTCTTCAGCAGTCACCTGAGATGGCATCTGTTTTTCTGTGCCACTGATTACATGCAGACATTTTGTTATTCAGTGAAATACTAGGAATATATCATTGTAAAGGATAGCTCTGGTAATACTCTTGTTTTTTTTCCAGCAAATAACCATGAAAAGGCTTAAGACAATAATGAATGTATCCTACTGACACACATTGCCAGAGAAGCTAAAGCCTGATATAGATAGCAGATACCTCAGTGAGCTCCATTGCTGTCCAAACAGTATTGAAACACATCAGTGAGCAACATTGTGTCCTTTAATGGGATTTATTGACACTCAAAACGTATGTAATAATGCCAGTCTTATCATTTACGTCATCAGTAAGCAGGTACAAAGCTACAGTTCATCTGAGGGTATGAGGCATTAGACAGCCTTTACGCTGTTTCTCCATCTTGTTGGCTCAGTAACTGGATATGCTAACATACTGGAGCTCTTTTCATTATGCAAAAAGCTGTCATTCTAGATGCTACTTAGGCCTTACCTTATTAATACTTCAGTTAGTCCTTTCCTACATTTCCTGGAATGACTTGAACAGTTTTCTAATATCTTAATATGTGTTAGGGTTGATCTGCTTTGAGGATACTGTCCTACCAATAGACTGTAGAAAAATAATGGACATAGCCACTGGGACGTCACTCATTGGTCTGTGAACTCCCATTATGAAGCCTTGAGTTTGACATTTTGGTTGTTGCCATCTTGGAATTTTTGAGCAAAAAGTGACCATATCTGAACAATAGGATGGAGATGGGGAGGAGCTAGAGGTGAATCTGACTCATAGACTGTGATGATGCCTATGTGTAACTTAAAGCCTTAATAAACCCTGCTGTAAAGTTGAGCATTTTAACATGGGCGTCTAGAAGAATTGACATGCTTTTGAAACCAACCTCAAGTGGCCATTTGAGGAACTGCAGTTTATGGCAATTCAACAATGGCTTTATTTTTAAACCCCATAGTTTGCTGCTTGGTTCTGCCATAACTGTAATGGTTTGCTCTCCGAAGCAATAAAATGATCGGAGAAGACCGTGACATTAGAGCAGGGGTAGCCAACATGTTGCTTGCTAGAACCTTGTTACTTGCAGGGAGCTAATGAGTTGCCTGTGGTTAAGCCAGCCGTCACTTGCATCTCTGTGGTCAAATTAGCCGACACTATAACTGTAGTGCACCTATATACTGACATTTATGGTAAATGCATTCAGAGGTCCAGATCCAGCTGACAGGGAGAGCTAGCGACAGCTTTGATGATGGTAGAGGAAGGATACATGTCTGGTTTTCAAACTAAGTTGTTAAAGAGTTTGTAATGCATATATGGAAATAAAATTAATTGGATAATATTCACAAAAAGCACAAAGCATGTTACTTGTGTCAGTTATAAAATAAAAAGAAAATGCCACTAATTTGTGACGGAAATGTCTTTATTTTTTTATTTTTGGGTCGCTTGGAAAATAAAAAGAATTCCTGATGATGACTGATACATTTGAGTTGAGGATATCTCTGACTCCATACAGACATAAAATGAAACAATTCTACTGTATCAATTTAGAGATATTCCAAAGTAAAAGTGGCATATCTGCACTTTGATATTGCTAAATGTTTGAATAGTTGACATCTGTGAAACATATAAGAGCAAAGGTGCAAGGAATGGATTAAAAAGTGTTCCCCAATTTTGGCTGCAAACATTAACATGTCTGGCTAACTAGCTTACTGCTTACAGCAGTAATGTTGTGTTATTTCCAAAGCCAAGCAGCATATAATTAGCAAACAAACATTATTTTGTGGGGTTACAGGTTTATTTATTTGTTAATTTGTTAATTATGTGTCTAGCTCAAGCTAATTTGCACCCCCCTTTCCTGGATAGGCTTTTAAATCTAGATTAAAACAGACAAACAAATGAGCTGATAAAACAGAGATCAGGATAAAAACAAGACAGATAGAATCAACAGTGTACATGTGTCTACATATACATACACTTGTATATGTGTTGTGCATGACTGTGAATATATTAAGGTGTGATTGTGTGTGTGTGTATGATGAAGTGTGAATACGGTATGCAAGCATCAATTTGACAAGTGAATACAACAGTAAAGTCAAAATTTGTTTGGTGTTTATATCTTTGTTGTTGTTTAAGCCACTGTCTGATGTATTTCCTGGTTGTGATTTTAAATCAGGTGATAAGAACCTTTTACTGCAAAGGCCCTCTCTGAATGGCATTTATTTAACCGTAGACTTTTATTGGTGCTTTTCAGTGAGTTCAGGCCTTGTGAAGATCAAGATTATTTGTTCTTATTACATATTGCGTGCCCCACACTGGACATACGGTTACTAGGATTTCCCTTATCGTCTTTCTACCATCCAGATCGATCCGTGATTCATAAATTACGGACACTTTTGGCAGCAGACCTACTATTGAGTCTGACTGGAAGGATATGCTTCTTCACTAATTTATGAGAGTAATAAAGTACTACTTTATGAGCCCATATCGTTCATTAAAATCACTGACGTGGAATGCACTAAATAACATAACCAACATTGATTGTCCTGCAATACTAATCCAGTCTGGACACTGTTTATCTCCTTTGCGTAGATCGCTGAGGCAGTACCAGAGCTCTGCGGAGGAAATGCTTGATGTTGTGTTGACATGAGTTTTGATGTCAGGAAGGACTGTGTTCCCAGAGATCTCCACGAAGAGATGCTACTGAAGTGTGGGTGCTGGGGCAGCTGCAAGGAGCCAGCCAGTTCTTTTTACACTTAGAGTGAGAGGTGCTTTAAAATATTCAGCTTTCGGTAAAGCTTATTCAAAGTTGGTGCCAGTTCCAGGAAATGATTTTCACAGACAGATATTCAGGTGCAGCTGAGGTTTGTGGAGTGTCCATTTTAGCCTCAATTGACTGTGATTGCAAATGTAGAAAGGAGTGTTTTGCTACTCAGGTGGAGAGGGATGAGCTGCCTCAGGTGGAAGCCCTCAAGTTGAGGATTTCAGGTATTTTGGATTCTTATAAACTGTCTCTTATGTGTTGTTTTCTCTTTTGAAGCATCAAAAACCAAAGAGCTGTTTATATTATTTTTATGTAGTGTATTTGTAATAAGCTTCAACCATCGCTCTGATACTCCTCACACACAACTTTAAGTTAGCCTTTGATTCAGTCAGCTTACTCCACACTCTTCCTCGTAAATCTTTTTTTATCAATCAGTGCAATGCCTCTGTCTCTGTGGTTACTATCAATAATTTAATAAATCTGCTTGCTTTTCATACGAACACTGAAGGCTTATCACAACCTCACTATTCATACTGAATGCTAGGTCTGCATATGCTTATCGCACACACCCCTTCACCTCCCCGTCACCACCAGTATCAAGGGCCTTCACTGCTTCAGCTTCAAGTTTCATTAACTTCTAGCCCATCATCTGATGCACATAAACTCACCTGCAGCGTCGCTCAGTTGTTACATGCAAAATGTTTGAGTCAGGGTTTAAATTGTGCAGGTTTATCCAAACATCACAGCAGTTGATTTCACTGATTAGCAAAGTGTAAACCAGACTGAAGGTGCTTTTTGTACAAAATCAGCTGTTTAGTGATCATTAGGAGCTAAAACCTGCATATTCTCAGGACTACATGGCACATGGCTTCCTATTCCTGCAGCACAGCACAATGCTCCGCTATAACTAAAATATGGAAAACAAGGTGTTGACGAAGCTGTTTCAGTGTTGGCAGGAATCCCACCGATGCTGGAAAGGCTGACCATATGGTTCGTCCTGTGATGTGATTTACAGTAACATGTCTGCAGCCCATGCAGATGCAGGAACTGCTGTATTTACACACTAATCCCAGTCATAACGTGCACCTTACTGTATCTTCAGCTTATACATTTTTGAACCGCGTTACCATCGTACTTGTACTGTCTTAGATCGTGATAAATATTTATATGAGCATCTAAACAGACTCCTTATGTGTTCAAGCTGCGCCAAAGGAGTCCCAGAGGAGCAGAGTGCTGACCATGCACATGCAGGCAAAACAAAGAGAGAGAGAGGGAGGGAGCAGACAGATGGAAAAGAGATGTAGAGATAGTTTGTAATGAGGGTCCTTTTGTCGAGGGAGGTGGGGACGTCTCCTTACTGTCTTAATAAAGCAGGAGGAGAATGGCAGTGGGATAACAATAATGATGTGCTCAGCTGTCATACCCATGGCATTTACACAAAGAGAGAGGGAGAGTGACAAGAAACAGCAACATGTAAACATACTGTACAATAAACGTGTTAAAAGAAAGCTGATATGGACATGTTATTTGGCTGTACGCTGTCTAGTATATGTAGTTTATGTCACATGTAGTAAAGACTGTTTTTGCGCCACAGTGGGATTCTGCTATTAAGATGCTGCAGCATTTTGGTCAGATGCTGTAGGTTGTGCAATGTGCATGCTGTCAGGGGACCCCAGTGTTCCATATTGCAACATGAAATTGTATGTTTGTGTGTGTGTGTGTGTGTGTGTGAGTGTTAATCAACAGAAACCGCTGGGCAAGAGAAGGTCAGAGAGGAGATTGGGTTTTCTGAACTGAGTGAAAACAGTCTCTATAGAAAGCTGTGGAAAAGCAAAAAGTGAGATATGGTTCTGTGGAGCACATGGGAAAAGCCCTTCAAAGCTGATTCTTAATCCTTTTCTACCCCAGACCTCCTCCTTTCTCCTTCCCTCAGTTTAATCTCTGACACTGCATTAACATTTAAATTTTTCACAGCAATTTGAATCTAGTGTATGCCATGACCACCTAGATTTATTCATTTACACTAATTACCTACTGCTGGGATGGGACTGGATGGTTTAACCTTCTCACAGCTAATTTCTCATGATTTCTCCAAAGCCGCACCCAGCCCCACAGGGGCAAAATATGACCTTTTCCTATTTTATTATCAGCAACACAAACAAAATGACACTAATCAGGATAATGCAGTGGCACCTTTAAAAAGCGTTCCATTCCATTTCAATTTGTAGCAATAGACGACATTAATGAAGATTGACCATATGTAGAGTGAATTATTTTATTTGGCTTTATTTTCAATACAGGCTTTTTTTTCCCTGGCTCAAAACTGGAATGTGCACACACATGCATATGTACTGTGCCTTCAACTAGCTCAAGGAAACACTTTTTACCAGCATTATATTTTAGGAGTTTTAGCTATGATATGATTTTTAAAAATTACAGTTATTAATAAATTGTAGCCAGATTGTTACATATATAGTCAACTGTGTCTATAATGTGAATTCCTGCATATTAAATATTCATCTGCAGTTTTCTGTGGTCCCTGTATTTGTTTGTGTACTAAAGTAGCATATCACATGAGCTGATTAAACTTTGTCTGAGACTGAGAACATGACCACAAATACCAATATACTGAATATCTTGTAAGACAACTTCGGCTGACAAAGTAATATTTACACATACTGTATGTCAGTCAAATGTAGATCTGCTGTTGCTGAAACATTTAAAAAATATATAAAAATATTCTATTTGCAATACTCAAACACTTTTACAAGACGTTTTTTTATAAGAGAGAGTATATTCTTTTTTATTCAACACATTTTGATTATTTTACTTCCTATTGTAAAATAATTGCTTATATCAGTACATATGTTTGTGTTTAACAGATGTGTTTTTGAACTTCTGTACTGATAAAGTGGGAAAAAAGTTGAACAAACGGCTTTCAGACACACATATGCAAGGGTGCATGGAGCAGTGTTCACAAACACTAAGTCCAACTGCCATTTACAATGACATTTATGAACTTCAACTGGCTGTATAAAACTACTATGGAACGGCAGGGAAAAGGAATGACGTTTTCTTTAGTGATTATTTTGTTGTGCTGGCAAAGACGTACGAGCGGAAACACCTAGCTGGCCCCAGGTTCTCCAGGGTGTGCACTGGGCTTTGAAGCCAATTTTTGTAGTGTAATTACATGTCATATGATGACCTGTGGCCCCAAATTGACTTTTTCCATTGACTTACATGGTGAAAGAGATGTGTGTAAATGAGTCGATAATTATTTTTGGGCTGTCACAACCTCAGTAAAATGACTCATTTCACCATCACGATTTGATCCGTTTGGTGCAGTGATATTTTATAAAGTCTACAAGAGCCACAGGAATCATTTTATCCTCATTCAAGTTAAGAGGAGTGCTAAATGGGAAGTCTTTAGTGTTTTACTGCTCTATGGGCCACACAGCACAGAAGCAGTGCCTATCATCTGGCTACTTTTATACACGGCAATTGAACCATTTTGGCTTCATGCACCAGTGGGCAACTTTCATAGAAATAAACGAGGACCCGCCTCCAACGCTATATGCACTTCTCTTTATACATTCATGGCTGGTCCCTGTTTTGCTGAGGTGGAACACAGACGTCTCTTTTCTTTCTCTTTGTCATCAAACGGCAGCAATCCAGTGTGTTATATTCACTTGGTTTGAGCCACTGAAGTGCTAAACCTGTTGCAGAGATTGCCATGGAAGATTGAAAATTTTTGTTGATTTGTCTGTCCATCTAGCCACCCACAGTGTTATCTTGGAGACAGCCTTTGGTTTGTTGCTCCTGGCAAAGACAAAATAATGGCTATTTGAGACAAAAGGACTTGTGTGCCCTTGACAACCATGCAATATGTGACAATTTCACAAAAAGAACCATGGTTACTGACAAGACGAGATGACAAAAATTTCAAATGACTTTCATGAATTTTATTATGAACTTATGTTCTAAAATAAAAGACTATGTCAGTCATAATGGCAGTGTATGGCTCAGTAAAAAGTGGAATTGCTGTAAGAAAAACAGTTGATGCAGGACTGCAAGGAGGATTAGAAGCAGAGGTTATTAAAGCCACTTAAACAGTCCTGAGGGCCAGTTGCGCAGATGGAGAACGTCTCTCAACAAGTCCTCCAGACTAATTGCTAAAATAGGTCATTTGTCATTGCCTTCCAAAATGACCCATGTGAGCATTTTCTGATGGTGTCCCTATTGGCAGGATGACATCTTTTGTCAGTGTCTTACAAAACCCATGTCATGGCAACAAAAAGGATTCATATGACATCATGTGACATATGAGATCATATGTTTTCTGAACTGGGTTTAGGCACTAAACTGGGGTCAATGCTGCATCTGAAAGACAAAAATTTGCTTAGCCACAAGAGCCATGTAACGGAGATTGTGTTACGGAGATTTGGACAAATGAATAATGCTGTTGTTTTTCTGGTTAGGTGTCATATTTCATGACACCTTGCCCCAATCTGCGTATTGTTTTCTGATCCAAGAATCCCAACCCACCCACGATAGCATGTCACTATGGACAATCATAGACTAACCTTTACTAGTATGCAAATCAAACATATGCACAGTGCCAATTAGACAGCCAACTGAAAGATTCTACGTTTTGCCTTCTCTGTTGCTTGTCCTAAACCCCTGGGCATCCAGTAATTTCTCAGCACAATTAATCTGAATAAACGTTGTTAAAAGGTCAGCAGTGAATGATGGATTATGGCTTGTTCTAATTTTTTTTTTCTGTGATGTGATTGAAAGTGAGATAGTGAGTCAACACAAATGCAAAGAACTTTTCACCATGTTCCTTATTTGGTACAAAATGTTAAACAGTTTGGATCTGTTTGCTCATGCTGTATGCATCTCACTGAGGCGTGTATGGCTGCACTGATGCACATTAAAACACTCTCTTATACTCCTGACTGCAAAAAAGATTTTTTACACAGGATAACAAGTGATTTTACCCTGAAGCAATGTCATATTTGTGGTTTGAAAAACCTTCATATTCTCAAAAGTGCTAATGTCAATCAAATCTAATGCCGCTATGGCTCCAGAACAATCTGCTCAGACCTTTCACATCTTCATTTCTTTCGGAAGAGGAGCCAAAGCTGACTAATTAGAATGATACTGCTTTTGGAACTGCATGCTACTTTCTAATTTCAGATTTGTCTGACAGTGGTGCAGCCCATGTGGGTGGTGTAAATGCCTGGCAGCTCACATCGAACATGCCAAGAGAAAAGACTGCACATACTTATTATAAGAGAATCTTTGTCACATTATGAGATGGTACAAGAATTTGTATTTGTCGTGTTAGATTCAATCTGTCAGAGTAAGTTTCACATAACTTTTTCCAGTTTAAAAGGGTGTACATCCAGTAGAACATGACATGCATGTGATTTAATCTCTACTACACATATACTGTACAGGATGGAAACAAAAACTATGGCATATGTTTGTTTTTTTTAAGAATCTGATGTTCTTGTTTTATATATTTTTTAACAAGTAACAGTTTAGAGAGTGCCACAAAATATCACAAAAGTCACTTTAATGTTAAAGTGTGACACATCTGAAACATGATGCCATAACTCCCATCCATCTGCCCTGAGAGTAAAACAAACATTTGCACACACTGTTTGCTGCAGGGTTTCTTGTACTGTACAGTAGGTGTGGTGCAGCCTGTCGCTGCTGTATTCCACCCCTGAGTGCTGTGAAGCTGATTTATAAGAGGGAGGGGCCCGTGAGCTGCAATCAGCCCATTTCCATCAGCGTTATGGCTGCCTGACAACATCCAGCTGTCCCTGATGTGCCACCAAGGGCCGATGGTGCGCTTGTCAGCTCTGCTGTTTTACTGCAGCGCTCACTGAGACGAAAACATACACACACACATGCATACTTGTCCGCACAGTCACGCATGGTGACACACGTGCTCCCGCACACACACAATCACCGAATAAAATACATCATTGTCCTATCCAGTTTTGTCATGGAATGAGATCTGTAATGTATTATATGTGAAATTGTAAATATGAGAAATATTAATTCATGTCAGGTAAAGGTCCACCCACAACATGTGGAATTACTGGATCTTATTTTACCAAAGCAGTTGAGATTTATATTAGTCAAGGACATGATGACGTTAAACATATGAACATACATTATGATTATATTATTAACTGACAGTTATATTTTTATTAAGGTCGGGATGTCTTCAGACTGTTTCTACTATAGTATCTGATCTGCATGGACATCAACGTTATATAATATGAATTTTACATGCCATATGATTTCTTTATTTTTTTAAGATTTACTGTATTTTTCCACTCATGTTATCATGTAAAATTATTATGACGCACACAAAACAGTACCTTTTCTCCAAATTACTTTTAATACTTTTCCAGTTGCACGATGGATGTAAAAGAACCCTCTCCAGTGAATGACTTTTACGAGATGATGCTCTGGTCTACTTTCAGACTGAGAGCGCACCTAATCAGAGCCCTGACTCAACAATGCATCAGTGTTGTGCCTCATCAGTGCAATCTCTCCCTACCATTTTCCTGATGTCTCATCTCCAGCTGCTCCCACTAACTTATGATATAATGACATTATACTGTAACCCGATAAATTGTGAACCCAGCTGGCTAAACCTTATTTTGCTTTTACAACAGCTGGGATGCTACGTGCACTGGGAACCAGCCATGCTGCTGGCGCAATGGCGCATTCTGCTTTAGGGAGTTGAATGTGTTCTTGACGCTCAACCAGGACAGGACTATTCAGAACAACTTTAAACAGTTTTACCCTCCAAAGATCAGACAAAAAGTTGTATGAACTAGTTCTTGCCTCCTGTTGTAACCTGACCCCTGGAGGAGCATGTTAGCATGGTATGGCAGCATCACAGCTGAGGCTAATAGGTAAACCTGTCATGATAATTATCGTCAGCAAATATTCTCGAGGTCATGTCTATATATCGCATGATATTTCCTTTTATATGTGTGTTTGTTTACGTAGGAACTTAACCAGCATTTTAGCCAACACTGTGCCAGATCAGACAGCAGGGTTTTTCTTACCATCCCTGTTTTTTCACTGTGCCAAAGCAAAATGAACAGAAAAAAACTGTGCTGACTTGCTGTCACTTTTGGTCACGCTGCTTCTGTTCTCTCATCCACTTGCTGTGTCACACACACAAACAGTGACACAGTTGAATTGAAGATAAAGTTGAGTCTAGTAGGTGTTTTTCCTGACGGCCACTGACCAGCAGAAGAGTTTGGAAGAATAAGTTCAAATGGACTTGGTGTCAAAGCTGCACTCCACAGCTCCCGTGTGGCAACATTTTGGGTTTAAGCTGAATGAGAGAGGAGAAACCATTAACGTGAAGAAGATGGTATGTCGACTTGAATGAAAAGTAGCAGTACAACTGACCACAAAGTTCATGTTGAACATGTTAATTACAGTTATTAATATGTTGTTACTTTGCACTACGGTTTACAAAAACCAAAGAGGATCTGGATTGGCATGACTCTTTATACCCCTGTGCCACATGTTTAAAATTTACTTAAGTGCAAATTTTGTTTACAGAGCCCAAGAGTCCATTTTATTTATTGTTTGGTTGCGTGGTTTTATTTTATTCATGTTTTAATTTATTTAAGATATTACTTTTTTCACATTCACATTTCAATATCTGAATATTTTAAACATTAAAAGTTCTTTGAAAGGAAGTACTTGCATTATTATGTTATTATATTATCATTATATCAGTGGCATAAAATGGTCTTAAAATTACAATAATATAATTTATTGCAGTGATGTCAGGGACAATAAATAAATCATTTACCAAAAGCAGTTTGGTGGACATGACAGGCCTACTACTAGGAATATGGGAATTAGTTTTATAAATCTGATCTTGAACTTATGTGTTAAACAAGAGGAAAGTGTGACCTGCAGTTTGTGCTGAGATGAGATGAAGCAACTGGCCAGTGCCATAATTTTAGTGCAGTGGGGCCTAAAAAGATCAAATACTGTCTCATATACTGTGGATTAGGTTAGTTCAATATAAGACTATTATCTTTATCATGTCATTAAAAGTCAGATCTGGTGCATAGACATTGCAGTGCCTTATCAATTGCAATTCTGACAATTTGTAATCACACTTGTCCTCTTATGTGCATTGAAAAGCAGAGCTGGGTGCTGTAAACATAGTTGGTGGGCAGAGCCAAGCAGAGAAAGTAACCATTTTTAATGTCTTAACTTAACCATGGTTAAATTCTGTTCTCTTGGCAATTCATTTTTAGACAGAGCGTGAAATAAAAAATGTGTTTTTCCGGTCTGGCAGGCTAACAGTGCAGACATTTATTGATTTTGCCCATTTAATGCATTCAAGATATAATACCGGGGCTCCACTCAGCTGAGGAAGCTGTCGATCTTTCTCTTATCAAGCATAACTAACAGCTTACATTTCATTTGGAGCATTTTTACAGCAGTCGTCTAAAAGAAGTGGCTCTGTCTTCACCGTGTAAAGATACCAGAGAACCTGTTGAATGGTTTTTATGTGTACTGCAACTCTTTGTGACATTTGACTTTAGAGCTTGCATACACTGCAGCATTTTCATCCCTTTATTTGCAGTTATATGATCAATAATGATTAGACTAGACAATGGAGTAAACTGGTTTTTAACAGATGCAATTCATGTCCATTGAGATCAAAGGCAACAAACAAAATCTGTGTAATTTGGCAGGCATTTAAAGCAATGGGTTTAAACCATTAGGGGAAAATGAGTGGTAATTGAAATGCAGTGTCATTTGGCAAACCGCTGAGCTGAGAAAATTAATAAATGAAGAATCAAATAGTTCTTAACATCTTCCTCTCACTTTCGTTTTATCTCCTGTTACATCATCCAAGAGACAGTTATTGCTTAGTTGCCTCCCAGAAGAAACCTTGTTTAAAAGTGAAGACAATATTCCCTTATTCTCCAACAGAGGGGTTCAGATCACAGTCTAATCAAATTTAAATGGATGTAAAATGAACCAGTGGAACCACAATATCAATTCCGTTCCTTTCTTTCCTCTGAAATACCACAGAGATGTTGCTCTGGTAGTACACGCTTTAGTTGTTATTATGCCTGATCTACCACATGAAATTGGTTTGTGTGCTTTGCTCCTTGCTCATATTTTTATGGTTGAGATAGACAATATAAGCGGACCCCTTGCCTGAGGAAGTCTTCATGACTTTCAGGATTTTAATAACCACATGAAATTTTGAGTCACATTTACACTGCCTTCATATATCCTTAGCTTGTCAGTTTCAGGGTGCTATTTGACTGAGCATCCATGTTCGACTCATATAATCACAGTGGTGATGCCTGGCACTGAAGACGCAGACAAAGTGCTCTTTCTCCGTTTCTCTTCAGTGATAGATAGAAGAGTAGAAATGATAGAGCATGCTGTGGGAGGGAAAAGGCCAGTTACAGCCCCTGGGCTCCCGTATGCCTCCTAGAAATGGAGCTAGATCAAATGATCTGTGGTTGTGTCCCTAAATTTGAGCTTGTTAGACATGTGCACAAGTCTTCTCGTCCAGGTGATCTCTGAGTTATTGCCAGGTTTGTAGGATGTGGCTACATAGACATTTTCTGTTTATGCCTGATGTTGTCAGTCAAAGTGACTCACACTGCGAGAGACATGTTCACCATGGAGTAAAGAATCTTTGGTTTGTTAATCAGCCACAGTTATAAGCGGAGGTTTCTGTCCTCCCTTCACCTTGGATATCATAGCACGCACTTTGAAGAAGAGGATGTTTTTATTCATGCCACAGACGTATTAGCAGGGGTATTTCTAAAAACCTCAGGCTTTTGAAAAGACACCCTGCACCGTTGTGCATTGTGCGCCTTGTTTGTGCTTAATTCATACTCAGCGTCTGCGGCAGATTGACTCACAGGGGCGGCTTGCAGACATTTGAATTAAAGCTGCAAAACTATTAAAAATGTATGGTCTGTATGAATGCATGACCTATATTTTCCATGCAAATAAATAAATAAACAGGGGTTTAGGGAGGATGATGCAAATCTTCAGAAGTGGGACACAGGATGAGCTAATGACATTATAACAATAAAGACTTTGGATTTCACACTGAGAGCGTAATGGAGACCAATCCTGTCTTACTCATTCCCTCACCCCCGCCTTTGCTCTTGGCCCATAATCAGTCTATCCCACAATGCCGCCCGCACTATCTATCCCAGCATGGCTGTGTTTGAATTGGCCTCTCCCAGTTCGAGTGTATATTATGACTCACCTCTCTCTGCACTCTTCAGGACTGCAGAGAGAATGCCTTTGCTTTAATGTAGCGGCGTATTTTTCTAGTGCTGGGACACTGACATACGGCGGTTTTTGGAGTCTTTGTCTTACTGACGGTGATGTGGCCTTTCTCCTTCATTCTGTCCCTAGACCATGTCTGTCTATCTTCTTTTTTTCTGACTCTCTTCATGCTCCTCTCCCCCGCACCACCCCACCCTGTCTGAGTCCCTCTGTTGTCTCAGGTTTCTTCTTCACTCTGCCATTCACATGATGTCAGGGACCATTGCAGTGAGAAATAAAGGCCACTGCTTTCTCTCGCTTCATGATGAACTGTCGCTGTCTGTCTGAAGCAGCCTCTAAAATTCACAGAGAGTAAGAGAGAGAGAGTGGAAAACAAACCCATCAACTATCAACCGCGACTGATTTGTGTGAAACTTTCACAGGCTGAGTTGTTGAGCCCAGGCTGCGGTAGTTATTCTTGTTAAGAGAAGTGAACCCATTGCTGTTTGGAGGAAGAGTAAAGGGGTTCTGAGTCAAGGCATTAACATCAATTTGTCATTTCGATCCTGTACATGAAAAGGTCACCTCGTTATCTCTCCCATGGTCTCACATGGCATTAGTTTTCAGCCGGAAAACTGTCTATAGACCACTGATGCAGGGACGTAACACCGACCCTCACTCTGTAACAGGAAAGTAACCTTTAACCTCATGTTTTCTGCAAAGGCCATCCTGTCTCTGAAGCAACTCATAAACCAGTGTTTCTTACTCTCTCTGTGTATCTGCCTGCGTGTATCCATGTATGCGTGTGTCTCTGTTTGTGTGTGTGTCTAAGTCCAGGCGAGGCTGTTGGCTGTTTATATGAAGCAGAAGAGTGTATCCATGCTGAAATGACTAATTGGGAAATAAAGTGTACAAGCTCATTTGATGCACTGAGCAACTTATTCCCTTTGCATGAATAACTGCAGGTTTATACCCTAAATATAGTCTGTGTGTGTGTGTATCTTCTTACTCCGCTGCAGCCAGTGTGTCGTTGACTTTAAATCTGGTGATAGATCATGAAGTCTCTACACAGCATTATACATTTTTGCATTGTGTTTTCTACCCAGAGGGACTTCTTCCCCCTCCTTCTGCACCTCTGCTCTGGCTACTGCCACAAGCTTGGCATCAAAGGGCCATTAAAAAGCCTTCTTCTAAATGAACTTGACAGCAAAGCCAAGGCGTGGTGATATGGGTGGACATGCAAATCAATATTTCACATCATCAGCCACTGGTTGGTGGAGAACAGGGACAGGATGACGAGGAGCGGCCAATACTCTCATTGATTCAGACCGCAAAAGAAGTCAAGGAGGTCCAGTTAGGGCTTGGCGGTTGCATTGTACACTTGTACTAAAGGTATTGTGGAGGTAATCAAAAGCCAGGGACCATCAGGGAGCTCTTCTTTCTGTTTCAGCACTGAATCCACATTCTGTCACTCTGTTCTGCGGCAGTTCAGCTCACAATTCACAGCGAGATGAGTTGGAGGCTGTTGATCACACTGAAATGACATCTGCGCTTTGTTTATCCCCCCAAACATGCCATAACTGTTTGCAGTCTCATTGTAGAGAGAAAGGATCAGTGTAAGCAAAGCAGATGGAAGGCATATGGAAGCAAAGACAATTCCCCCCCTCACTGAAATGTACCATTTAGTTCTACAGACCGGCTAAGTAATGTGTCACTACACTGGCGCTGTTGATGCAAGGCTTGGCAGCCCCATGAACAGCAAACATGTCATTCAGTTGTAAATTATGTTACATGCAAGGTCACCTTGTGTAAAGGTTGGGAAGGAGGAGGAAATGAGCTGAGGGTGTAATTCATCTCTTCATGTCAGAGATATATATCACATGGTAGAAATCGAAACACACACAGTTAAACTCCCAGATAATGCAAACACAAACATAGCACAGATGTCTATATTTATGAGCCTGTTAACCATGCATCTGAAGACTTTCGATTCTGTTTATCGCTATAAATCATATATTGTGGTAAAGTTCGCTTTTATCTGCATCACTATAAAAAGTCATCTAGTATTGATTTGTTAATGAGGTGAAGCACAATTTAAACATAGCTATTCAAACTAATTTTTTGCAGATGCAGCACTGTATGTCATCCAGGACTTGTAGTTGGTATCTTCTTGTTGGCGCTGCTAATTCGCCGTCCTTGTGTGACTTTCAACTCGAAGCCATGCTCCCTCAAGGATACATGTCTTAGCATAATACAGACAGCTTAGGAGTCATTGAGATGTGGTTCCTCTACTCTGATAGGCAGACACTGCCAGGCAAGGAATCCCCCTCCCCCAAAAGCAGCTCGTTGCCAGCACAAAGCCAACTCTGTGCCTCTCCAGCTTTGGCACCCTTGACCGTTGACTGTATCTCATTCACACCTCCCCTCCCCCAGACACAGGATACAGTGTGGCAGTGTATGGTTCGCATCTACTTTGACCATCCTGTCTGTTACCATCCAATTTAATGTTAATAGAAGTGCTGGTCAAAGGGGCATCTTGCATTCTCAGATTGCTCACATTTTTATCCTTTTTTCCAATAAATACAGTTTTTATCATCTAATATCACCCTTTCATTCGGTACTGTGCCAGATATGAGGAGACTGGCAAGGTCAAATCGTTCCCCACAGTCCCCAGCTGGCACTAACCCCAGTGACAAGGGTGTCTGGGAGAGGGAGATGTTTTCATGCTGGATGCACAATTTGTCTAGTGTTTACTCTCCTGTCCATTTGCATCACCGACTATAGACCTGAGTGACATCAACATGAAGCAACAGTCACAGGATGCTATTGCTTTTTTTTTCTTGGTTAACTTGTAAATCCTCTCCCAGATTCTGCACATCATGCACGCCTGATTTCACAGCGTGCTTGTACAGTCCAAGCATATACACACAGAGTATCTTTGTATTATGGGGAGCTTTCATTGATGACATCCACTCTCTAACTTCAATCATCGCCACTCTACATGTGTAACCTAAAGCCTACTGTAACCTAAATCTAGTTCAACAATTGAAAATTTTTTAGCTTAGCATTAAGACCAAAACTTTATCAGGTCAAGGTCACTGTGACCTCATGATACCTGTTTGTATGTCTAATAAGAGAAAATGATGAAGTGATTACATTTTATATCCAACAGGTCAAAAGTCAACTTCACAGTGACATCATAATATTTTGCAAAAACACTCCATTATTCCATGTCATTACTCATGAGCAGAAGGAGAGACATTTCGTCAGATACTGAATTGGGGACACTACTCTCAGGTGTTGATTTTGAAACTGTGGTGACTGTATAGATCTTCTGTGCCGCTGGGCCGAAGATGTGTGTGAAACATCCATGTTTATGAATTAGTAACTTCTTTACAGCAGCATCCATATTTGAAGGACTGTCAGCTGTCATGACTACATGTGACTCTGGACAGACATTGATATAAACAGTAACTGCATCTTGACATGTTTGCGGAGGCATACGACCATGACGCAGTAATTCTAGTTTTACCCATAAAACTACAACTTGACCCTTTAATGCTTTGTTTTTTTGTTAGATGGATTAAATAAACGAGATACAACATCTTAGAAGAATAGTTCAGATCTGAGATATATAAGCTACTTATCCATAGTCAGTGTACTACATACAGTATGTGTGGGTTGGCACGCCCACAGTTTGGAGAAGCAGACAGGAGTATTGCCATGGCAGCTAAGCAATATACTACTGTGGATGGGGGCAGCAGTAAGATGTATTTTAGCCACCTGAAACATGGCCTACCAAAAAAGAAAATCAATATCACTTGCAGTTTACACTATATTGAAAATATTTTCACTGCTTTACACTGCAGCAGACAGCCCTTTACAGTGGGGAAGTCATTAACGGCTTCAGTTCCCCAAAAGCCACCAGACTCCATTGACAAAAACAGTCATTTTAGCTTGCTGAACACGGGAGCTGCTGGTCTACTGCTGCCTCGATCAGTTAATTTGTTTGCGTTATTGTGAACTCCAAACTAATGCTTATAATGCCAAAGTCACACAATAATACAAACAAACAGATTTAGGCAGCTGTAAACCAGCACCTCCTGTGTTCAGTGATGTTAAATCGCTGTTTTTTTATGGAGTCTGGCTTTGAAAACAGCAATATAATGGCTTTAGTTTCCCACTAGACATCACTGTCTAACAGCAAGGTAAAGTGGTGAAACTATTCAAAATATGATGTGAAGTTAGAATGATATTTATTTATTTCGGTGGGATTTTTTTAGGCGGCTAACATGTGTTTTGTCGCTGACCCCTCCCCAGCAGATCATTGCGTTGCTTCTGTGTGAGTACTTCTGCCTACTTTTCCAAACTTTGGGCGTGCTGACCGACATCGACTGTAGGTCATCTGCTGACTATGGATAAGTACCTCATGCAACCCCACATCAAAATATCTGAACTATCCCTCTAATAGGTGAGCTTTAGAGGTGCTGGAAGTTGGATTTTCTTTGGACAGAGCCACTGCTTCCAGTCTTTATGCTAAGCTAAGCCAGTGGCTCACATCTGGTCCAGCCACAGGGTCCAGATTTCTCTCTCGTCATTAGTTCGAGGTCCATGCAGTTTATTACATTCAGTGTCATACTTGAGGTTGGCCATGTCGTCGAGCTAGTTTGCTGTCTCTGTTAAGTCGCTATCTGTTGGTAATTCACTCTACAGCAGGAGATAGTACTTCAAAGTAAAAGCTCTGCACTGGAAATTCACTGTACTTAAAAATGAAGTTTGTTTTTTTGCAAGTCTCTTGCGGTTCATTCACAATGGACCCACGACCCACTTTTGGACCGTGACTCATCAGTTGGGAACCACTGAGCTAAGCTAACCATCTCCTGACTTCATATATAACAGACAGACATGAGAGTGGTATCGATCTACTCATCTAACTCTGGGCAAGAAAGAAAATAAGTGCATTTCCCAAACTGTTAAACTGTACCTTCAGCTCTAACACCAAGTCCTAACACCCCAAACAGCTCAAATGCTGTTATTTTACAAACTAGTTTTGACTCTGAAGGGTTTGAGACACAAATTAGAAATCGGTAGTGCATGTATACAAACACTTCAATACATCACAGCATATTAATACAGAGTGTTCCTTTTTCACACCAAATGCTTCCAAGAAAAGCCCTAATCCTGTGATTTCAATCAGTTGGTGTACTGGGTTGTAGTCTTTCAACCTTTTATGTCAACAACTTTATTTATGTTTTCACAGCTAATAAGAAAATAACAATCTGAGTGCATAGCTAGATATGCTTATTTAATATTCAGGCATGCTTCTGGAAAGTATGGTCCCATATCATATATTACATAAGCACAACAAGGTTCCTCAACCCTGTTAGCAAATGTATAGTCACACCTGATGATGAACAGGATGACCTGATTTCCTGTATCTCCAGAGACATCTGTGCAGATGAAGGAGCGCAGTGCATCAGGCCTCCATTTCCCTTCTTCTACAACCTGTCATGGAATCAATCCTGCCTTTAGATGTGCTCTCTATAGGGAATGAATCAGTGAAGGTGCTGTGGTTTAACCTTCTCTGTCTTTCTCTCTCTTTCTATTTCTATCTGTGAATAGATCTATCCATCCATCCTTATATTTTGTCATCCTTTCTCTTCTTCCTCCTCGGAGATTAGCTCTCTGTCTCTTTCCGCTCTCTCATGCTGACTTTCTTTCCGCCTCGCTCTCTCTTTTTATCTCTCCTTGTCTCCCCCCCTCCCCCCCTCTCTCCTCCTCTCCCCTGTCTTGGTAGCGCTGCAGCTCTTGGAGCTGAGGGACTATGATTAGGACAGAAGAGAACTGGCTGTAAGACAGAGACAAACTCAGAACTGGGTCATCATTGTTTCTGTGTGAGGGCCCGCTCTGCAGATGAAAAGCTTGAAAACAAGAGGAGCAAACGATGCTCAATACAGCACCGGGAGCCCTAGACATTTCTGGGCTACAGAAATACTCATGCAAGGAGGAATCGGAACTGCAACACAGAATTTATGTAATAAGAGCTGAATAAAACATGCTGCTGGCCCGCTTTTCTATCTCTGAACCCTTCAAGTTAGTAATCATCACATTGGTCGGCTGTAGCTGAGCGGCAGAGATGCAGCACAATCACAGAGAAGTGCAGTGGTCATGAAGAACAAGACAGGGAAAACCTTGGTTGTCACAGGGTAATAGTATTTTGACATCGATCATCATTTTTCTCCTGCTCTCTCGTGCTTTATCTCTCTTTCTTGTCCTCTCTGCAGTCATCGCTCTCTCTCTCTTTCTGTCTTCCACCCCTTTAGCAGACAGTCTGACAGGGTCTGTCCCACTGGCCAACCATTCAGCACTCATCATGCGCATCATTTCCTCTCATCATTCCCCCTGGTGTGCTTCTTCCATCTCCTCTGGCCTGTTCACTCGCCATCAACCACTCCCCATAAACCCTTTTATTTGTGTGTGTGTGTGTTTGTGCCTCAGTGTGTAGTGTGCATAGGTATGCATACTATTACATGTAACCTGCTTCTACATATTGCTGTTTAAGTGTGTGTCGGCATGACTATACATAATATTATCTCACCAAGAGGATGTGTCACAGTATGCGATGTTGTGATATCACTTTGAAACAACCAGGGCTTGATAATAAAACCTAAACTGGTACATTTGTACATCAGAGAAGAAAATTATCTTCTTTTTTTATTGTTTTATACATCGTGTTGAAAGCAACAAGTATCTCTCCATAGATTTCTTCCGTGGCAGCTTTGTGTCTACTGCTGTTAATAAGAGCCACAGTCTTTGGCTTATATGTGTGCATCCAAGTATGTTCTTGAATCAGAAGGCAAAGAGCATTTACTCTTAGCTGCTCTATTAATGTAGATGGCAGTGTCTCTAAAATGAATTATTTGACATAGTCATACTTCTAGATTCCGTGCATACGCGTGTCGTTCTTGTGTTTTCTTCAACGTGATACATTTGATTTCTATGCCTGTGTCAAACCTTTATTTCAAATCTGAATTAGTGGTGCCTTGGCCTACTTTCCAAACCATCGAGGAGCAAATAATCAGCCTGAGCTGAGGATTTGCCTGGCACTCTCTCAAACGTGGATGCTTGTGAAACATCCTTTTCTGCAAGTCTTGGGTTTCACTGAAAGACTTTCAAGAGCGTTTCTTTGACAGGAAGAATACTGGGAGACTTCTACTGCCATCTAGCGTGCAATCAAAGATGGTTCACAGGAGAGAGCTGTGTGGTTAGGTTGGATGTCTGAACATGTCTACTCTACCAAATGATTTGCATGTAATATATGACATAAAGTAGCTCTACTGTATTTTGGCATGTCATAAGTCGCAACTTAGACATGCATCATTTCCCTGCATTTTCATTTATTTACCCAAAGTCTGAAATATGCTGATTACAGTATTTACAGCAAACAGACAATATGATTTTGGACTTTTTTTCCTTTGTGGACTTTCTCTTTCTCTGCCTCTCCGCCTCCTTGCTCGACAAGCCTACTCCTCACAGCACAGAAGTAATGCCAGAACAGTTCCCAGTGCCAGAAATTGCCCGGAGGTTTATAAATGAAGTACTTGTTGTTCAGAGTGTGGGAAGATTTTTCTTTTTATTATACAAATAACCCAACACCAGCTACCAAAAAAAAGGAGAAAGCCAGGGATCATCGGAGGCTTAAAAGTCTTTTGATGTATTATCCACCTTACTTTTCATTTGATTTCTTTCTCTTGTTATGAATTTTTCTTCCTTTATAGTCTGCACTATGCTTCCATCACACAATTCAAAATATCCCAGCCACTCTCTGCTGATTGTGTTCCAACAATGATTTTTCTAATCACCATTTTCATCTTGCTTTAATTAAACCTTTTATTGGACAGAGACACGGGCCATTATGCTCTCTATATTTCAGAGAGAATGGATTGGAAAATGACTAATGCCTTATGCTGACCTTTCTCAATCGCTGCCTGCTGGCAAGGCTATGCAAAGCAATTTCACCAACATATTTATCTCATCCAAAGCACACCTTAGACTTAATCCTAATGGCCTTTTCATTAGCCTTATAATTGAGCAGCGTGGAGAGTGTTAAAACGTCTCTCAGCCGCTTTTGAAAAGTAGCCCCACGTCAGATCCAGTGTATACACATTAATTTGGGGTAGTTAAACCCACGTTAACCTCCTAGTGTAGTCATCAATCACGCACGTTCTCCTTACTTTATTCTTAATCTGACTGTGTGACATAGTAAATAACCTTCTGAATGAAAAAGAGTCTGGCTCACATTTACATATCAGCCATGTGTGTCATAAGGTTGGGGGAAAATTAATGTAATTACATTAAAACCAATAATCTCGTTATGAAATGCTGAGTGTTTCCTAGAACAACTGCAAGGAAACACATCGCAAACAATATGCAGAATGCTTGTTGGATTGTTTGTTACATTGTTGACTAGAAAGGTGTTAAATTTTATTATTTAAAGATAGAATATTCAGGATTTTCCTAAAAACAATGTATTAACTCATAAAAAAGTCCTTATTATCTGCAGATACTCTGCCCTCTGTATTTTTTATTTTCTTCTTATTTTGCTGTGTTCTGGATGTTCCAGGGTACAGCGTGCACTTAAGGTTGGGAGTTTATAAAAAGAGAGCGACCTGGTGCCAAACCACACATTCACAGTTCATTCCAAAAGTAGAGTTTATCTCAAGCAAGAACCTCTGGGGCTGAAAAAATGAAGGTAACATCAAGTCCCATAAACTGCAGTTCTCTGAATGGCCACTTGAGGCTGGCTCCAGAAGCTAGTCAATCCCCATAGATCCTCATGTTAAAATGCCCAACTTTACAGCAGAAATAAACATGTTTACAACCTGGTACAAAAAATGGTTTTGCTCTCTATACCTAATTTCCCCCTTCTTGACAACTGTAGGGGAGTGAATTTTTAAATAAGTTAACCATTTACATTCCTCTTAAAAGTTACACATAATTAAGGACAGGTGGCTTTCCGTGACAGGCTATGGTGTCCTCAGGTCATTTAGATTCATCCCTTGCTCCTTCACAGCTCCGTTCTCTCGCCCAAATATGGTCATTTCTTGCTCCAAAAAAACCAAGATGGCAACGACCAAAATACTGTACTCGAGGCTTTAAAACAGGAGTCCACAGACCAGTGGATGACATCACGGTAGCTACGTCCATTATTTTTGCAGCCTATGGTATATCTGGGTTGGCTTTCACTTTCACTTGCGAGCTCGTTTATGAACAGTAACTGACAGTTCCTGCATAGTGTACCTTTAATATGCTAAACATATTTACTCATTTATAAAAGAGTTCATTTTCTAAATGATGGCAATAACACAAATTAAAATAAATAAAAATTAAAAACCTAAATAAATATCACTATTTAAATATCAAAGTATTTAAATTGACTGCATTTTATATGTATGTTAGACACACAGAAATCAGAGCCAATTTCCAAATGTTTTGTAATGTAATTAAGTAAAAGAAAGTGTTGCACCCCCTTGGTAGGCAGAAATCACAGTAACAGTTTTTGGACTCAGCACCTGGACAAGAAAGCTGTGTGTGTTTTGCACATTAATCAGATAAATCTACCACAGGATTACATCACTGATTGCAGTTCGAAGCATTTTCCAACCTTCGATATTCATCCAGACATGGAAGATAATTGTTATACATTGCCTGCTCTGTATGAATAATAGGATCTAATCAGAATCACTTCGTAATCAACCCTGAGAGGCATTCTCAACTGTACACTAATTCAAGACAATGGTGTGCAGTTTGTGAGACCGCCAGTAGATGGCAGTACTACGTCAGCTTATCTGAACCAGCAGTGAATGCAGTGAGAATATACCAGGGACAAAGGTCAAATAACACAGCACCGTTGACCAAGAGAGGGTCAACACATAAATATCTCGGGGGACTTTCTCAAGTGCCTAGCGTGGCTACTTAGTGTGAGATTTGCCAGAGGAAAAGGCAGAAGTCCCATTTCCACCTCAGCAAAATGAAATCAGAAGCCCCTGGGATTTGAGTCTGACCTTCCTGGCTCTCACTGCTGCTGAGTGATTACTGAAATATAAGAGGCTAGAGGGTGTAGGGCTGTGTTAACCACATAAGGGTTTACAGGACAGAGCTACATGAAACGTGAGGCGATTTGCATGTATTAATAATGATTATCTTCTAATTAACATCTCACTAACTACCTCATTAACTGCAATTTAGAGCCTCACAGAGCAGGCAGACAGTCACAAACGCGCAAAGGGATTATTATAAAAACAGGAAGATACAATAGTGTCTGTATTAAGCAACAATACTTTATACTGTACAGTATAATATAAGGCCAATGCTGGTCTTGTTTGTTTAACGTTTAGTGGACAGGAATTCCTTTGGTTCGCTTCAGACCTGCATGCATTTTATTGGCTTGTGTGGGATTTGGGCAGGAAACCAGAGCTAATGCCCCCTCTCCCACTTCAAACGGATGCCAGGCACCCTTAAATGTCATGGGGTGGTTAGAGAGTTGAAGGAGGTGGGAGGGAGAGGAGGACTGAGGAGTGAGAGGCTCGGGCTCGCTGGGCGAAAGAGAGAAATCCAGCCACACCGGTGCTCGCCTCAGAGCTTATCAGTGTGTGCTGGATGTAGCTTTACCGAGGCTGCTAAGAAAAACCAGATGCAGCGGAGGTTGCTCTGTGCCACTTCGTGTCAGGTACAGCCTGGGTCAACCTGAGGCGCCTTGGTAGTATAGGAGGAGGTAACTGTACAGTTCAAACTCACTGCAGATGTTCCTGACTAGCGTACAGTAGAGTGTCGGGTCCTGCGGTTCGTCCTCTTGACTTGACAGCATCTTTGAAAGGTTTAGAAGGTTTCATGGTGTCACTTCAATTACTCACCCCGATGGATTTCCTCTGCATTTTAGATTGACAACTTGCAGTGGTTTATAGTCGGAGTATCAAAGCCTGTGAGTGTGTGTTCTGGGGTGTGTTGGTCACTGGGAATCCCACGGTGTCTTTCTACTCTTGCCAGCGGCAGTGTTTATAGGATTTTGTCTCATTTTCTCCAGCGTTAATTTATTTCCATAAAGGCAGCCATGACACATTCTCTCCTCTGCCTTCTGTCTCAGTGTGGCTTTACTTTACAGAGCTATGAATTTCTCTCCCCGTCTCTCTGTGCTGAATGGAAGAATAGACCAGGCTGACCTCAGTCCCTGCTGCATGCTTATTTTGACAATGAGCATCATCATCATTGTCAATTTCCCTGTGTCTCTCCTCTCTATCTTGCTCTGTCTCTCTCTTCAGCTCTACGTGTCTACACCCTGCAATTGCATTGTTTTGTGGTTTTGGATAACTCCTCACTATATTGTTACACTTCCTGAGGTATGTCATTATGGTTCATCTATGTCAGTGGGTAAATGAACATGTTGTGGCATGGCGAACTTCAATTTCCCACGTCTGCAACTAAGTCTCTCAAATCTCCGGCTTGCCAGTATCATACTCCTCCCTCCCTGTGGGTCTCTTTGGCAACCAGAAAATACCATCTCTCTCATCATTGGGATTATATGGAGCTCATTTGCCTTTGATTGCAAAACCATTAATGCACAAATGTGTTGGTGACTGACCTGTGACCTTTCTCATCAACTGACAAGCGAAACTGGTCTCTTCACTTCTCCTCTCAGGCTCTTTGGACCCCAGGGGTCTGGGTCAGGGGTTTGGTAGTGTTTGTGCTGTCTTTCTGTCAGACTTGCATGATCCACTGCCACTTAAAGAGGGAGAACAAGGCTGAGAAATGAGGCATTTCCGGGCCCAAGGCTTTATTCCTACAGCACAGTGGATTACATTACAACATACAAAGGGGAGACGTGACTCATTTTTTAAGAAATATTCTGCACTGAACACTGTTCCAGACCATCTTAGTGTCTAATCTTCAAAGAGAGAATCGGCATACAAAGCTTTCAAATGTGTCTTTACACGACGTCACATATTTCCTGACTCTATCCTGTTCTATCTGTATTTTAAAAAGGTGAAGCATGCTGTGTCCTCATCAGGCTTACATTGTTGTACCCTCAGGAATGACTCTGCTGGATATAAAAAAAGGGAAATGTTTATCGCATATCCAGTGGAGCAAGGCTCTGTCTGCCTCTGTGTTTCTTGTTTTTACTTTTCATTTTCTCTCATACCACAAATATGCTGTAAGACAAGAAGAAAAAAAGAAGTGAATGTACCCTTTGTTTGTGTTTTTTTTTTTTTTCTGGAAATATGTTTTTCATAGGCATTGTTTTGCAAATACATTGAAACTATATGGATTGGATAAATATGGATTATATAGTGCTATCTACCAAGAACAAAGTGATGTACATATAGGGTGCCTTTAAAGGGACAGTTCACCCCAAATCAAAAATACATATTTTTCCTCTAACCTGTAGTGCTTTTTATCAGTCAGTCAATCAATCAGTGTGTTAGTTGCAGAGTATTTGAGATATCTGCTGTAGAAATGTCCGCTTTCTCTTGAATGTAATGGAACTAAATGGCACTTGGTTTGTGATGCTAAAAGCATCAAAAACAGCAATGTGTCTTTCCAGAAATCATGACCCGGTTACTCAACATAAGCCACAGACCTTGTTGTTTGCTAACATTAGTCAAGGGCGCCATTAATGTTTACTTCCAATGATGGACAAGGTAGACAACTCTATAACTTGAGTCAAAGTATAGATACTTTTGGTCAAATATTACTCCAATGCAAGTGAAAGTTGCACTGGATCCTACGTGAATCCTCAAAAAAGCTGAGTATAAACATTTCTAACAGTACACTTAAGTGTACAGTACTTAAGTAAATGTACTTTGTTGTTGTCCACCACTGTTTACATCTCACACTGTCAGGAGCAGAAACCTGTTGTCCATGAGTAGATCCACACTTCCTTCTGCGTTTGCAGATGTAATTTGGTAAGAAAAAAATAGTGTCTTCATGAAACTGCTTACAACCAGGTCTGCAGATTATAGGTCATGATTTCTGGAAAGAGACATTGCTGTTGAGTTTTTTTTTTTGTTGTTGTTTTTTTAGGCACCTTGAGCACCCCAAGCCGAGTGCCATCTAGCTCCATTATATTTGAGAGAGGGCAGACATCTCTATGGCCAAGGTAAGAGGTAACAGGAAATATATGTTTTTTTATTTTTTATTTTTGGGTGAACTGTCTCTTTAAAGGAGAAAAAGTCCAATAAAAACAAAAAACAGACATATTTCTATTTGATGTTCCTAGCTAAAGGTCTTTTGGCAACAATCTTTACAGAGCATTTTATCAATACAATAAACATGTTCACATATGGAGGTAAATAACCAACAAAAGATGACGTAACTACCACATTATGGGTCATTCTGCAGACAGAGAGCATCAGCACTTTGCTCCATCCTCATTACCACTGTTTCTCTTAGTCTCTGTAGTCTCCTTTCTTTCCATTGTATCATCAGATGGCCATCACCTTCCGTTGTGGAGGGGTTTCCATGGTGACTGCATCCTTTCTTGGGATGATTGTTTGCATGGGGTCAGGGTTGACCATGTGCTCCAGGAGCAGAGGGTACTGCTGGTAGGTGGGGGTGGGGGTGGGCGGGGGCTGGCGAAGGACAACAATTTTAGCACTGGGTCCCTTGAGCAGGATGTCAGTTAGCTCTTCCTGTGTAGAGTTGACCACTGGCACACCATTCACCTCCACCAGTCTACAACGCCAATTACACACAGATACATATGTAAGGAAACTATGTCAAAAAAGTGACCATAAAATCTTCATCAGTAAAGCCCATGATCTCCTCATTTCAAATTATCAATTTAGAAAATAAAATTCTGATGTTCTTCTCAAAGTTTCTTTGATAACACAAACAAAAGCTGACTGGGAAATTCTCTCTCTCAGCTTCAAAATATCTCATTGTTTATTTGGCAGGGTTCTCTCTGCAGGTAGAGGCAGGACCTCTGAGATGCTTCTTTAACAAGCAACAAATAATATCAAAGAATTCACAAATCACAGAGCATGAAATATTAAAACATCACCTTAACACAGAGCTCATTAAAAATTTCCCTTCATTAGTTTTTATTTATAGCCAGCCGAATAAAGCTGACAGGGAAATAGCAATCCTTTGTATTTTTTGATTAGCTGTGTAAAGAGTGTTGGCAGAGATACTGTGATAAGTGAACACACACAGTGAGGCTCAAAGACTCTTTTCAGCTTCTGTGGTTCTGTCTCTGCACTGTCATGCAGACTTCTCTTTCTTTGGCAGGACTGTCTCAAAGAGGGATGTCAACTGCACTGCGTGTGTGTGTGTGGTATGTGTGTGAATACTCACGGGTTTGAGAGTGCTGCGTTTCTAAGCATGTACTTGTTATGCAGTAATTGCTTAATTATATGAAGTTCTTTCATCTGCTCCTTTTCACTCTCTTCTGCATCCAAGTATTACGTTACAATGTTTGCTTGCTTTGGGGCCAATATCTGATGGGTTTCCATAGCTACTAAGCATAGAGTAATAGAGCGATGAAAGAAATGGGTGGAATGAGTGACACACTGAATAGTACTCTCACTAGCTAGGTGGCCTCTGTGAACACTTACCAAGTATTTGTCATTAAGCCTGGATAAACGACTTAGTTTCTTTTGTTCGTGTGTTACCTGTCATCCATACAGAGGTGAGAGTCGTCCACCTTGACCACTACTAGTCCGCTGCCTTCTCTGTAGCGACACGTAAAGCCATAATGACCATCGGGGTTGGGGTTCTCCTGTACAACCAGTAACATGGCAGGAGACTGCGGTGACACCAGCTGACTCAGGCTACCAATGGCCAAACTGTTTTTCCGAGCTTTCTCCTGAATGTGGAAACGGCAAGAACACATTAGCAAATGCAAGGGCTGCTTAAATGCGCACAGTTCAGATTTACAGCCAAAGCTCATTTGTGGTGGATTGATGTAAATGTCATGCAAAATATGCTGCACAACATAAGACATAGTGTTTTTACAGACTCATTTCATGCTTTCATTTTTCATGTAAATCATAATAATAATAATATCCTACATTAAATTTGCATTAAGTTAAAGGAATAGTTCAGCTTTTTGTGAAATGCACTTGTTTGTTTTCCTACTGAGAGTTAGATGAGAACATCAGTACCAGTCTCATAAAAAAGTTAATTTATCTCATGATAAAGACCGGAAACAGGGAAACAGTGAGCTGGGTTCTGTCCAAAGACTACCAGCACCTGTAAAGCTGCAGAGTTTAACATATTATATTCATCCATCCATCCATCCATCCATTTTCATCCACTAATCCAGGTCCAGGTCACGGGGGCAACAGGCAAAGAAAAGCATCCCAGACATCCCTCTCCACAGCAGTGCTTTCCAGCTCCTCCTGGGGGACCCCAAGGCGTTTCCAGGCCAGATGAAATATGTAATCCCTCCAGAGTGTTCTGGGTCTACCCTGGGGTCTCCAACCAGTGGGACGTGCCCAGAACACCTCTAACGAGAGGCGCCCAGGGAGCAATCAGATGCCCAAACAATCTCAACTGACCCCTTTCGACACGAAGGAGCAGCGGCTCTACTCCGAGCTCCCTCTGGGTGTCGGAGCTCCTTACCCTATCTCTAAGGCTGAGCCCAGCCACCCCATGGGGGAAACTCATTTTGACCGCTTGTATCCATGATCTCATTCTTTTAGTCACTACCCAAAGCTCCTGACCATAGTTGAGGGTTGGGATGTAGATGGACCAGTAAATCCAAAGCCTCACCTTCTGGCACAGCTCCCTCTTCATCACAACAATCCATTGAGCACCCAAATCACTGCAGATGCCGCACCAAACCGCTGATTCATCTCACGCTCCATTCTACCCTCACTCTTGAACTATACTCCAAGATACTTGAACTCCTTCACTTGAGGCAGTAACTCTCTCACAACCCAGAAGGGGCAATCCACCATTTTCCAGCAGAGAACCAGAGAACCAAGACCTTAATAACTTGGCAAATTTTGACATTGAGTTCCTCGCCCAGTGTGGGTACACGCATTATGTCTTGTTTGTTTATTCAGTGCAGTGGTTTTACAGGGAGTTATGTACACTGGCAGTGTCTTGGCATCACTGTGAGTTTGCCAACCACACTGTGATAACATGTAGTCCCATGTAAGACAACCTGTTTTTCCAAACAATATAACATGTTCATTAGTCATCTTTAGAGGTTCTGGTAGGTAGGGCTGTTGTGGTGAAGGAATTTCTCCTGCGGTAATTAAGGGTGGCTCAACAGCGCAATATGCGGCATTACCACCATTTTACTTTATTTACCCGATTTTAGTACTTTTTAAATAGGCTCTATTGTCAGGCTATTATTAGGTATATTGTTGCTTCTTAAATAACAAAGACAGTTTTAAAACAAATTAGATACTTGTTCATTATTAAATGCATAAATGCAAAACACAGAAGCGCAATGAGGCTTAATAAGGGGTGCAGCGTTTTTCAGCTAAGATGCTTCAGTTGCATCTGGTGGCTTGTTACAGAATATCCTTGATAGTGAAAATTTTGGCCCAAGGTAAAATACTTGCTCTGGATGGGGGAGAAGCAGAAGCACAGACCCTCCAATTTGTGTGGATTCAGTTTTATTTTCTCATCCCTTGTTGCTGTTGTTGAGTGATGTGATCGTTGGTCTTAGTGGTGGCAGAGTAGCAGAGTATAAATACGCAGCGCTTCCATGAAAAAAAAGAAAAAACATGAACATAGCGGTCGTGGCGGTTGTTTGCCATCCCCTGCGGTTGGCTTGTCAATAGCACAGTATTGCAATTGCAGTTGTGGTGACAGCCCTACTGGTAGCTAGATGAATTCACCAATTCCCCCATGTTTCCAGCCTTTATTATTTAACACTTGGCAATAAAATGAATAGTCCAAGTGTGTTTTCCAAAATGTCCAACTACTCATTCAAAGGGAAACTCAAAATTCATACAAGTTATTTTTATGGTCTAAGACAGACCAAAAATTTTTGTAAAAATGAACAACTCCTCCCAAATCCAAAAACTAGAGTGCTAAAGTTCAGATTTGTGATGTCATTGAGTATAAAGTCTGGAGCTGCTCCATAGACCATAAATTGGGAAAGATGTTCTAGATGACACTGAGAGCACCCAGGGCAATGATCTGAGTATAAGAGTACATTTTCTGTTTCAGGACTGAAAATACAATAAGCTTACTGTGGTTTATTGTATATGGGGCAGCTCCAGACTTTATACCCGATGACATCACAAGTTTGAGACCTACTTCTTTGGTTCCTGGCTTTGAGAGAGAGTAGCTCATGTTCACAGATATTGACTGAACTTTCCTTGGCCGGGGAAATAACATATTAGAATTTTTAATTTAGGTGGTGTTCCCCTTTAAGGTGCTATAAATAGCAGATAGTAAAACAGATTTAAAAGTAACCAAGTGCAACCTCTTGCTTTGTTATATTTATCACAATCCTACTGAATCAACAGCTCCTTAAAACTTTCAGAAGGTTTGTTTCTGTGCCTCTAAAGCAGTAAACTATTAATATTTCCTTGATATAAAATTCTAACTTTCCTTCTCGGAAAAAGATACACGGAGGTCCCCAAGAGATAAGACCAAGGCTGCGTCAAAGCCAGAAGACCACCAAGATGTAATGATTAGCTTTGGAAGAGATCACACCACAAGTAGCTTGCAGGGATCAGAAATAACTTGTGAGTCTCACCACTGAATTCCAATGCTCCCTTATCCAGCCTCTTGGCATACTCCCCTCCTCCCCCTGAGCGGCATGTGAATGCCTTGGAGCAATAGATGCCGCCTTGCCAGGGTCAGGGGTCAAAGCTAAGGCTTCTCTCCCCTCAGACAAGTGCGCCAGACAGGATATATCCACGGAAACACAGCCGAAGTCCCTTGAGAAGCACACTTTAATGCGCATCGTTTTCCCTTTTAGATTGCCTCAATGTTGGACACACGCCAAGAGGCCAAGGAATTTTCTCTTCATATTCCTATTGTTTATCCACAAGATCTGATCAAATCCTAACCCACCAGGGCCAGACACAGGGCACATATCCCATATACACACCAGACACAGGCAGGCAATTAAAACACTGCTATTCAAGATCACAGAGGTCACTCAGGCGAGAAATGATGGCTTACTGTTTCTCTCTATAATGAGAAAAAAAGTGATTTTAAGTTGCAAATCCCATAAACACAATAATTTGCCTCCATTACAGGAAGCTACAACATGATCTGTGAAAGGACTCGGTTTCATCCAGTGTGAGAAATGACTTCCTGACAGCTCAAACAGCATAGATGCTAAGTGGATGGGATTGCATTTCATTTATAATGATGGGTGTTGGTAGTTCTAAATTCAATGCTGTCATTCTGCATGCCGACGCCTTGGCTGCTCCAACAGCAGAGATCTTTAACACAATCAACCTTGATAACGGAGGACAGAGTAATCGGAGACAGTCTGACCACATTGATAAACCATAACTGGTATCATAACTGGAGGCACCCTATTCATTTCATTAACTCAGGGGCATGGCATGACATAGACAAAGAGGTGGCAGATTTTTCTCAGAACTCAATCCATCCTCAACGGACACGTGACACCAAATAGTGGACAAAACAATAATTCTTCCAATTTCCCCTCTTTAATAGTCCTTCTGAAGTTTTTGAGTTGTCTAAGCTAAACTGCTTGTTTAAAATCATTTCCGCCATTTGTTGTCCTTCCCCTCCTCCCTTCACTCTCTCCCTTCTGTTTCTCTTTCTCCTTCCCTCTCGGCTGCTTTATTGATGCTCTCCAGTTGCAATAGATCCCGGAGATTAGACTGCCGATGATGAAATATTTCCTTATTGTCTGTAATGCGGGGCAGCCTACGAGACCAAACACAGGGCGGTCTGCTCCTTATTAGAGCAGCAGCGCCATCAGTTCCCAGGCTGCTCCTCAGCTCTGACCTGTGTGTTAACTCTGATTAGGTCATATGATAAACATTAGCGCTGCTGCTTTTCCCACAAACTCAGCACCTAAAAAAGCGTGGCCCCGGGGCGGCAACGTGACACGGGGCACCTTTCAAAGCTGAAGCCGCGTGTGTCCTTTCATGGCACCTCGTTAGGGCTTCTCCAACGGGATAAAAGAGCCACATTAAAAAAGAAGTAGGCTCCTCCGGGGATAGATGGAGATAGTTTTACACATGCTGGCCCACTTCTCCATTGCACTCTCCCAGTGGCTTTTGTCGCACACATTCCATTGTTGGTATGGTCACAGGCTCTCGGATGTCAGCGCTAAACATCATTTTCTCAGAAAAAGTGCATGTTAGTCCAAAGGACTTCACTCAGCCTTGTATGGCGACTCTCACAGCGGGGCTAACTGCACAGCTTAACGAAACAGAGTAGACTGAATGGAGCATTGTGTTGTCGTTCAGGAGAACAGTGAAGAGAAGATCAAAGATGATGGACATAATAGTGTCAAGTAATGACCTACCACATCAGGAAGCTGTTACTGCTTCTCCTGAGTGTGCTAATTCTACTGTTGGAAAATTAAATGAACATATATATATGGACTTCACATGTTCTGTAAATTCTGCAGGTCTGTGATTATCACAGTATGGCTTTCATTAGTGAAGAAAGGCCTTAAACGTTATGATGTTTATATTACACAAGTTGTTCTGATATGGTTAAAGACAGGGGAAGCAGCACCAGCCATGGCATTATTGTCCAAAAACGGTAAATCTGACTGTGTTTGATTTTCGTATCTCATACCACACATGCTTCTCTCAATAGCTGGCGCTTTTTTAGTGCAAATCTCAGTTTCTCATTGTTTATTTTTAGCAAATCAAAACACTCTGACTCAGACTGTACAGCTTTCCCACATATTGGTGTAACTGTGTTTCACATGCTGCTGATTAAACTCCACTAAGCTCCGTACCTTCAACTTGTTGGTTCGATACTACTGCAGTGCCAATAATAAAAAATAATAAAAAGTCTTATAATCTTTGATCAATAGTACCTTAACGTAGCTTTCTTGCAAAGCATTTTGGAGGTGAGCCACCTGCCGGTTGAGATGTACCATGGAAATTTCCTCCTTAAACACTTGGCAGTTCAGCTTCATCTTTTCCAAGAGACGAACGTCCAACTGTCTGAACAGCAAGAGACCACATTTCAGAAAAGGTCAAGGATATACATGCGTACATATTTTCTGAAATATGGTATGTGGTTCAAATGTGGTTAAGGTTTTATGTGTATTTCACCAGAGTTGCTTAAACATAGCAGATGGGTTATTTTGGTTGGAGTAGCAATGCTTAAGCATATTTGATTTTTATGTCGAATTACAGTAGCCATATTGAAGGTTACAATATAATAACCCTAGTCCTGTAATCCTGTGGGTAATACTCTCCTCCAAACACGAGCGCTCAATCGCCCACTGAACTTTGCTAAAATGTAGCCAGCCAGTCAGGATGAGCCTACCTGAATACATGCGGACCCCAGAAGACAGATAGAAGTGACAGGGTCCCTAGGCAGAGGGCTTTGTCTATGCTAATAGAGCGAGGGTTACAATATCGTAACCTTCCTTCTATCTCACACAGGCCCCATCCTCTGGTGGACTCTATGGGTACAGTGGGTGCAGCTCAGTGAATAAATGTCCTGACAAAGCCATACTGATTCTGAGTGGCTAAAAGTTTGTCATGACAGTCCAAGCTGATCAGTGGGCAAATTGCCATGCTAAAGAGAACAGGATAGCAGACAACATTGTGTGCTTCCTTATGTACTGGGTTGTCTGCAGGTACTCAGGTAGGCATGTCCTGATTGGCTGACTACATTTATGCAAATGTTAGTAGGCGAGTGCATGCTTGTGATTAGAAGAGATTATTACCTATAGAGTCCAGTACAGGGCGGAGCCTGTGTGAGAGTTTCAAAAGATTATTTGCTACAATTAGCTATGTATTCACTGTCTCTACCCTCTGATTACTTGTTGGTTTTTAGCACCATCACAGTTGCCCATGCCCACAGTATATTCAGATCAGTGGGCATTCTGGGGGTGTCTAACTGTCTATGGAAGGTGGAAGAAAAGTTATATGCATTGTTAAACAAGCTGCTGATTAACAGAGGCGGTCCACCTACTTCTTCTTGTGAGCAGTGGAGTTGTTAATGTTGTCTCTGAGGGTCTGTAGGCTCTGCCTCTTGTCGTTCACTTGGCTTGTGACCAACTCCAGCCTCTGCTTCAGCTCAGCAGAGCCAAGTCTGTCTACGTCCACATCTCCATCCATGTTCTTGATCTCGGAGCAAAATGCTACCAGGCCGTGGTGGAGCTCCTGGACCTGAGGGTTAAAAAGATCAGTTTTCAGTGGTTGTTATTTTCACTGCTAAGTCAATACATTCACCGCTGGTATGGCACCATTAGATGAAAATTTATCAGTTACATATTTTCACAGATGTAGTTAAAGAGAGATATTGACCTGAAGAATGACATTCTGTAGGGAGTCCACCTGTTGGTTTAACTCCCTGATCCTCTCTTCTTTAGCTGGCTGGTTCACCTGGACATTCTTGTTGATGTTGCCATTCTCATTAGAGTTGTTGACTTCTGGATTATTTTGTGAAACAGTAGCTGGTGACTTCTCCTATGGTGTAAAACAGAATATCATATAAAATGCTAAATTTCATGTAAAGCCTGGTAGCATTACATATAAATGCTGACAAAGTGATCAGTGTTACCGTTTTACACAAGTGCAGCTCCAACTGTCTGTTCTCTGATGTTGATGTCAGTAGACTTCCAATCTGCTGATCTGATGAAAGCTCCTCTGATGAGTCTGGTAAGAAAAGAAAAGATAACATAAGATACGATAAGATAAAACTTTGCTGTCCATTGACAACAAAGTATATCTTGCATTATACGCTCTAAACAATCAACAGAATAACATAACACAACAATAAAACATCTGTAAGGCTGCTCTTCAGCTTCAATTATCATCAATAACATGATACACACACACACACACACACACACACACACACACACCCAGAGGAAAGGAAAATTCAAAATAAAATCTCTTCTTTGTCCAGTCTATTTCTCTTAGACATAACTAAAGCTGAATATAATATCAATACGATCTTCTTTTACCATTTTCTCATTTAATTCAGCTCCTGAGAATTAGCTTCTTGTCTCAGCATGATCCTAATTTAAGATCTTAAAATGCACTCTCTCCTCTCTCAGTGCAGTAATCTTTATTCGTCTGAAATAATCAGCTCTTGAGAAAATCTAACTGGCTTTTAAACAACTGCATCATTTCATAAATTTGTCTCAACTCTGTGTATTTTACCTCTTCTCACAGTTGAGGAACCCTCTGACCAGAGTATCATGAGCAGCAAAACTTTCCTCTAGGCAGTCACATGCCCCATACCCTTATATAACCAAATGTAACCAAAGTACGTGTACACTATATGAATACATGTGTTTGTGTTCTTGTGACAAAGACTACACGATGTGCTGTGCACCTTGCTTTTCTTTCAGTATAAAGAGGCTCTTGTCTTCTGTCACTCCCAACATTTTGATGCATGAATCCATGACTTTTCCCACTGTTGTTTCCTTTGGGGTCCTGAGATGAACTATCCGCTCTGATGCTGCAACACCACATGATACAACAATTAGTACTGCAGAGGCCACGTTTATTCTCACATAAGTGTTCACTTTGAATATCAAAACAATAATGACTTCACAGGCTGGACACTGCATAATGTGTCTATATGTGACCATAGGTGAATATTTACATTCACTAAATGCTGTAAATTTACATAGGTTTTCTTTGTAGTGTATTAGTTATAGTGCATATATGAGATCTTTGAAGCAATGCTGTTACTCACCAGTAATAGTAATTTCTATCAGTTGAGAATTCCTCTGTGCCATGTAGTTTTGGCTGTTGTTTCTACAGTGAAAAAAAAGCTAAGAGATTAATATAAAGCTTGCTTTTTTTTGTTTCCATTGTATATATAAGAGGTTGCACCTGAGCTTGAGGGAACGCCGATTCATGCTGAGGCAGCTCACATGAGGAGAGGACTTAGATTTGCTCATTGACACTAATGTTGCAGTGAATGTCTCAACATTATTGGGACCTAAGGACTCTGTAGATTAAAAAACAACATCAGTTAACAGCTCCTAAACATATTTCATTTGCAAACTGTTAAATGTTTATTTGTCATGTTGTAAGAATAGAAGTGTACCAAGCAGAGAGTCGATTCTCTGAGTGATGGCGCTGGGAGGGTGCAGCTCATTATAAATAGCCGCCAGTAACAGCTCCCTGTCTTCCAGTGTGGTGATATGGAGGATGTCCAGAGTGTTAACATCCACTGAAGCTATATCTGCGCCACACAGTTTGGCTTCTGAAAGAGAAACATTTAGTTATAGACCTACAGACCCCAAGAAATCTGAGTGATGTACCCAGGGTTGCAAAATCCAGAGCATATTCAAGGTGAAAACTTTCAGTGGGTATCGATTTGCTCACGCTGTATTTACCATGGGATATGCAGATGAAAACAAACCCTTTTCCACATCATAAGCAGACATTAATTTGCCAAATAAATCCATTAATTTGTCAAATACCTACAACATGAAATGTACCATGTAATGAGTTAGTTAGCATTTTAACTAATGAGGAAAGATGGACAGTGTGGTTTGTGTGCAAACATAATGTTTAAAGTGGTTTATAAAATTTATAAAGAAATGTTATACAACAAAGAATGAAAGAGATTAATTAAATCTTCCTTAGCTCAGTTAGCATGCTCCACTAATCTACATCCGACATCTTAGCAGCTTGCTAGCCAACATTAGCAGAAGGTGTTAACAACTTATAAACTTCAGGCTACCATCTGCTGGTTAACTGATATATCATATATCATCTGCAGCAGTGTGTACTGCACAAGTGATGAGTGAATGCACTGTGCATGCAGAGGGTTGTAATTTTCTTATTTGGCAAATGTGATGGAAGAGTGCAGACCAAATGCAGAGCATGGTTACAACTCAATTAAATGGGCAGATCTTTATCCAAAACATGCCTCGTATGTACTTATCAGTACTTCTTATATGTACCCCTCCCAACACAAAAATAAGTTTACTATTAAATGGTATGATTTTTATATTGACATTGTCCAGGGTTTAACTTCCCTTTGCAGCCCTAGGTATAACACAGCCAATAATCTTTACATAACTGATAAATGCTTTTTACTTTTTGAAAGTTCTTTTTTAATATAGAATAACGTGGAAATTGGACATGTTGTAATACACAAGTGGCATCTTTATGAGCAGAAAATAGAACAAATCGGAAAACTATTTTTTAGTTTGGTTTGTAGGGTTTGTACAATGATGGGCTAACTTTTTTAAGGTGACTTACTCATATCCAACTTTTTTCTTTGATGCCAGAATTTAATGAGAGTGAATTAATATCTAAACCTTGGCACCTGCTGTGTCACATTCGTGCTTAAGGGATATTATATCAGTAATTACTATCAAAACTTCGTCATGCTGGAACTGGTCTATGGAGAAAAGCCTGATTGTAATAGAGGGTTAATCCAAAGCATAGACTGCATGAACTATTGAAGAGGAAAAGACAAGTTTATTATTGCATAAAACTTGTGCATATTATGATTTATGGAGTAATGATATCAGGTTTAATCCTATCTTAATCTTAATCCTCATCTGCTTTCCTTTCCTCGTCTCCTTTTCCTCTTAAGTTATTGACATTCATAAAAAAAAACTGTTTTGATTTGATCTGCGGTAAAGATAACTTAAATTGGCAATGTCTTCCTTTGTTGTGCAACCACAGGGCCAGGAGAGGAGACTGACAGAATAATGTGTTTTACCTCTGATGAAGGGGAGACATTTATGCAGTCCAATACTGGTAAACCACTGGCAGACTTCATCTGTGTTGAGCTCCCCAAGACATTTGGCCACTTGCCTGTCCACGTCCTGAGGAGAAGGAGAGGTTACATACCTGCTGCTTATACCACTTTCTACACGGAGTAAGTGGCATGTGGAAAACCGCTTTTATAAACACCACACTACAAAAACTCTGCGTATCATGTCGTTTATCATTAAGTCATGCTATTCTGCACACAGGCAACATATTTTTGGTTTCAATCCAAAAAGCAAAAGGTTGGGCACATGACACACACACAGATGATTCAAAGTCAAACTGCTGCATGTACAAACCTATTCAGTAGGAGGCGAGGCATCAAGACAAAGCATGGTTAAACTCCAAGACACTTTCTCACTGTCTGTGTTTCTGATTCATTCAAAGTATGACTGTGTGGGATATCCATGTTTCGACATATCACAGCAAGTAAACACATTTGTGTATTGAACTGTAAACGAAGGTTTCCGTGTAATCCTTAGTCACAGATTCTCTGTTTATGGTGTTCCTGGGAAGAAAACTACAATGTTCCCTGCTGCCAGCCGAGGCTTTACAAGGTGACTGTGGAGTGATTAGATAAATTAGTAAGGTGAGAGTTTTGCCTTTTCTTAAGGATTTCATTATGTTATAAGACAGAAAAAAATTTAGAAAAAAAATCCTATTAGATCATGATTCACCAAACCCACATAAATAATAATCTATAGCCATTTTCACCAATTTCATCTAATTTGGGGTCCCAGTGTGGGACTCTGGTGTGAGGTGTGGCTGCTTAAGATCCATGATGCATAAATTACTCATATGTAATTGATGGGTTACCAGAGGAAAATAAAATAGTTGATAATGCATGGAGATAATAACTGCAGGACGTGAGCAATTTGCTTTAAAAAAAAAAAAAGAAAAAAAAAAACTTTCCGTTTTGTGTTTCAGCTAACACATGGATCGCTAAGGATACGAGCAATCTTGCTTGGCAAATCCTGGACACAAAGACGAAAATCCTGAGACTATTTGCAGAGTCATTGCTTTGACAGATCAAGGGAGCTGGGAAATATAAACAGAGCATATTCTGTAATTGCGGCAGCTCTGGGCTGTGTGCTGATGCCACCCTGAAGGCCCTGCTTTGATGGTTTACAGTACCTTCTCGGGGAAGTTTCCATTCTGATCCTTAGACTGAGGCATATATGATGCTGCATGAAAGACACAGAAAAACAAAAACATGTAAGGTAAGTTTTTAAAATTATACATCAGTGGGAATTGTACTATGATGTAGAACAATCTTGTTTATCCATAGTATAGTATTACCAGGACCTACCAACGGTTATGCGACGTTGTCGTGGTGACCCCTCCTCTTCCTTGGGGTCTGTGGTCCGGGTTAAAGCGTGGAAAGTGGCGCTCCTGGTCAGTTTGTCCCCAAGACTGCAGGAGCGAGTTATTGGCTTCTGTCATATAATACAGGTTTCAGTTAACATCAGTCTGATCAATTGACAGTCGCTAAGTATTTTAAAAGTCATGAGTCGTAATACACAGTCATAGTAGGGGTGTAAGAAAATATTTCTACATTGAGATATAATGTTTTGTGATATTGTATTGATTTTTGATTAATAATTTACATGTTAGGATTTGTGGCATATGTCATTTTTTTCATTTTGTTTCTTCAGCCATTTGACTTTTCCATGCCAACGTTACAACGTATCGCTAGTGTGACCACAAAGAACATGAGCCTATGAATCAGGCAACGTCATAACAGGTGTACCTCTAGCTCCTAAAATTAGATTACCACATCGCCAGATTCTTGCCAGAACAGAGCTGTGTAAATCAGATAAAGCACATTTCTTACAGGAATGTGAAGTGACTCACTGGAAATACATTTAAAGGTCTAGTACAAGCATGTCCAAAGTCTGGCCCAGGGGCCAATTGTGGCCCGTGGACCGGTTTTAAATAGCCTGCAGCTTGTTGTTCAAAATATACTATATGTGGCCCACCATACAATATTGGTTAATCAAGCAAGAACACTTGATTTTGAGTAGTTCACAATGGCAGGACAATCGTACAGTTTGTAGGCATGCACCAAGTAGGAATTACGCAGGTGGAATAGATGTGTTTTCATAAACAGGCGAGAAACAAGAACACAAACGGCTATAGCAGACATTTCCTGCTACGTAGCAGACATGGAAACAGAAAAGAAGTGTTAAGGTGACAGCGAGGACTGCTGCTTTCAGGAGCAGTGGAAAGTTGGGTAATTTTTTAACTTAAACAGTTGCGTTTGTCTCATTTGGACAGGATTTTTGTTTTCAATAACTCGTATAATGCGAGAAGCAGCTGGCCCCCAGGTGTTTTCATATTATTTAATCTGGTCCCCATTAAAAAAAGGTCTGACATCACTGGTCCAGTGTGTAGGATTTAGTTGTATCTAGTGGTGAGGTTGCAGAACTGAAACATCCCCTAAGTGCCAAGAGATTAGGAGAAAAACTGTGGCCGATGCAAAATCTCGAAACATGAATGGCTCTACCTGAGGCCAGAGTTTGATTGTCTGTTCAGGGCTACTCTAGAACAATATGATGGACTCCGTGGAAGAGATATACAAGGCTCATTCAAAGGCAACAAAGATTATAAACTAATGAAAACATGGTTATGAATATTATATACCATTTCTGCAAATAGATGCCCCTAAAGCCTACATCCTACACACTGAACCTTTAAATACATTAAAGGTGCATATGTAGGCCACAGTGCATGTACTAGACAACATGAAGCGGTCAGGAAAGAAAGCTTTAGGGCAACAAATGTTCATAGTTTCTCACCCTTTGGTGAGAAAATGTGTCCTTGTTGGCGGCGTGGGGAAGCAGACAGCGTTCAGCTTTCAGCATGTTGGAGCAGCTCACCTCTCTGTTGCTCAAGTCATCTGCATAGCAATAGAAAGCGTGAGTCAATAAATGATTAAGAATTGATTCCAGTTAGTCCTTTCTTAGTTAGTCACTGTATGGGAAACAAATTGTTCAGTCAAAGTCCTTGTTTTCACCCTTTTAAGGAACTCTATTCTTATGGTTTCAGGCCTTCTCAGCCATTTTCTGGCACACAGGTCACCAGGTCTATTTACAGTGCATTAGCTGATGCTGATACTGGACGCAACTTAGATGGGGTTGCTTGGCAACCCGTCATGCACGCTAATGTCCGTCTGGTAGATGACATACTTCTCTGACAACCCAAGTTCTTTCCCACAGAAAGCCCATATTCTTACATTTTCCAAATGTCACTTGGTCAGCGAGCAGATATCTTTTTTTCTGCTATCATAACAAGCAAGACGAATGAGGCTGAGAATACGGCATTCAAGCTAGGCCCCGGCTTTCTCAGGCAACACAGCGCTGTGATGTGATAGTGATAGATGTTGGAATGTTTGCAGTTCTGAGTTGTAGCTGCTCTAAGTTTTATATCTTCACAGATTAAAGCGTAACAAGTCCCTTTACATTTTAAACAGTAGTCTTTTCAAATAGTTTACCCAACAAAAAAAAATCTGCCTAATTTCTTAAACACATGTTTTTCATTTCAGGGGCCTGTTTCTGAAAGGCTGGTTTGACATGGATGGGAGTTTAGATGGAGTCAGAATCAGATAAGACGGTATAATTGGTTTATGTGTGTCAGCAGTGGAATCTTGTCTGGGTCCTGGAGAGACAGTGGAGTACAAGGAGGGGGGGCCGCGAGCTGGCACTCTCTTCATCACCTGGCTGGCCTGTGAGTCACTCTGTAGAGGATCATAAAGTCTGGCCTACAGCTAAGCAAATTCAGAACACTCCATGCAAAACACAACCGTCTTGACTAGAACAGCCAAGTGAGAAAAGCGATGTGTCTTGGCTCAACGTGATGACATGTAGGAGCACCCTCCTCTAGCTGACCTCAGACACAACAGTGTGTCTATGAAATCCTGAGAAAATCATTTCCAGTCTCACTCTGTGACTTCTTTTCACCGTGCATGGGAGAAGGGACATAAGATGGAGATTTGTCTGAGAATGCTAATGGAGGGTAGCAGTACACCCACCTCATACCACAGCCATGTTCAGACTTCACACAGCCTGCGTTGTCCAGGAAAAGCCCAGTCAAAATAAAGGACAGGAAATTTTGGGCAGGCTTAGGGACACAGCCTGATGTTGCCTTAAAGGGTGAAATCACCAGTAACGGAGACATGGACATCATTCCCAGTCTGAACTGGCTCAGTCAGGACAAGTCAAAGCATGAGTGAGCTCTCTCACCCTTGAGTGGTTAGTACAGACAAACACATTGCATCCTTGCACGCACACATACATTTGGTGCGTGACAAAGTTTGACAATCAGTCAAACACAGGGTTAATGACAAAGCAAAGCTTTAGAGTCAGAACTTTTCAGCACATTTATGTAATGGATAGGCAAATGTGATGCTTATCGTATCCAGTATTATTGTCCTCCTCTGGTTTGAAAAGAAATTAAGCTCTTTGAGAGACGACTGAGGGAGGAGAGTATGCTGAGTCACAGGAACCCAAAACCTGGGAACCGCCTGCCCAGCCACGCACTGGGAATACACACATAATGGCTAAAAAGGGATTCCAACAAAGGGGGAACTTCTGCAACTCCCAAAGGAGGCGTTCGAGGTACTGTAGCCATGTCACATAATGACTGCAATTTCATCTGAATGGGGAACTGAGATCAAAACGAAGAGGCAACACATGAGCTTAACAGCTGGATGGAGTGAGCCATCATCTGGTGCCATTTACCTCTCACCTACAGTTTACCTAAATGGAAGCAGAAAGGTTAAATACAAATACTTGCAAATTTACCTCGAGAAAACTCACCCAGATTGTGCTCAGTAAATGATAAAAGATTTATTCCAGTGTTGAAGCTCCCTATGACAGAGAAAGAAACCGAGACAACATCAATTTCCTTTCAAATGAAAAAGATTTAGAGAAACATTTTTGGGAAACATGCTTGTTTTTTTTGTTTTTTTTTTTACCTCAAATTAGATGAGGTGTGCTCCAACAGGAAATGGGTCTTTTTCATAGACATTTTGACTTATCATGGTAGAGAAAAGCACAGGTGTTACTAATATTAATGATGGCTTAGTTGTATTTAAATGTCCCATTATGCCATGACATTGTGACAGTGAGTCAGTATGTACAATGCTGCATTCACAGGCTCCTCAAATGGTCCGATTTCCCAAGTTGGAAAGTCGTTCTCCAGACTTTGATGTGTTCACACTATAAGTTGTAACTCTACAAAGAAAATGTGTGGTATTTTTTGTGAGCATGTTGATATCAGTTTGACGCGTCAAAGTGATGTTGCTGCACCAGTACATAATTTAAAGCTGCTAAAATATTGCTTCACCTGTGTAATGCGAGTATTTACCTTTTCAAACTAATCTAGGTCACTCTGTGTGGACAGCAACTAATGATGACAACTTTATACCATATCTAATACCATATAAATAAATTACATGTGAGCAAATACTTGATATGTGCAATAATGAAACATTTGTCACCGTCAACCAAACGTTTACTTGTGTCTGCCATGTCCCTGCATATGGGACATCAACTTGGCAACTAGGGTACCAAAATTTTCACCAACTTTCCGAGTTGTTCCGCCTTAGGGGCTGCTCTCATCAATTTTCCTAGTCCTAAATTAATTTTTCCGATTACACCGACACCACATGAATGCAGCGTAATACCAGGACCCTGAAATTAAATCATCATTTCTTGAATTATTTACACCTGTGCTGCCCTACTGTAACATGTTGAAATGTCTTATGTAAAAAAAAAAAAAGTTTGTTTCAGGGTAGGTTTATCCTGTCTTAGCAGAAGAAATCATACTGTCCAACTGCTCAAAATTTGTCTGATTAATATGTTTGATTTTGTTGGCGAATTATTATCACCTGGGTTTTGTTCAGTGGGTATAGTTTAAATATATAATGTAAAATAGTTTGGATAAGACTTTTGAGTTGCTGCGTGCAGTCACTGGGAACAGCAGCTGCAAACTGCTCGTTAAACCACGACGCCTCATTTTCTATTTCTACACCAGGTAAACACACAACCAGTAAAAAAAGGCAGCTTTGGAGTTGTTGGAAAGTACATATGACAAAGCTAAGCTAGCTACTACTAGCATTTTTGCCAGGCTAGGCTAAACATCACAAGGCGGCCTTGCTACTGAACACACAGAAACTCATCTATCTCCCAGTAAGAGAGCAAACAAGCATATTTCCCAAAATCTAAGAGTTTTGCTTTATTAGTGGATTTCAGTAAACCAGCACTGGAGACGTCACTGTTCCACTCACTTTTCGGAGGGTACTCAGGAAGAGGAGCCACTTGGTAGGCGCTACGTAAGAACCTGGGCTTTGTTTTCTCTTTATCCCTGTCTTTGGTTGTCACAGCGTCTCTTTCCTCTCCAGACTCATCTCTTAGGCTGTCACCAGGCTCAGCTGCATCATCTGCACTGACTTTATTCTCAGTCGGTGTGAATTTCTCCATTGACCCCTGTGCCTCTACGCTCTCTGTCTTTTCCTCATAACTCTCCTGATCACCAGCAGCAAAACTTCCATCACTGCCAGATGTATGTGCCACACTTTCCTCTGAATTAATGTCAAAGAACTGATCGTCGTCAATGACAACAGAGGGAGTGGGTGGGATCAGATTAATGACAGGTGGTGTCAGGAGGCTTGCAGATGCTGGCGTGCTATCAGTGCCACTCTCAAACAGCAACGGGTCTTCCTCCTCTTCTTCATCGTCCTCGCCGCTGGTAGAAGTGATGGCCTGGGGCTCTATGGGGAGCGAAGACAGAGGCTTCAGTCGTTTCTTTTTCAGAGCCCTCAGGCAGGCAGACACAGAGCTGGCTGAGCGGGCCATGCTGTTCCTCGAGGTCAGGAGGTCCTCGTCAAACAGGCTGAAGCTGGCGTTAACTATCCCCAGATCCTCTACTGTAATCTGGATAGCCTCCCTCTCACCTGATCCCCGTTTATCCGAGTGTGGATGCTGAGGGCCCCCATTAATCTTCTCTTCCTGCTCCTGCAAGGGGTCCCTCTCCTCGCCTCGCAAACACGAGCAGCAGAACAGCCTGCGTGAAAGTCTTTGAGTGCTCTTTCTCCACGGGCGCCTACGAGGCTGCTGTTTCTCTGCGCTTATGCTTGCCATAGCTGCCTGACCATACACTGGCTATACTGCTAAACACACCATCCTACAGTCTGATCAGATAAAACCTCTGCAGCCTGAAGAGAAAATAAACAACCATCCACACCTATGAGATACAACACTGCCCTGTGATAGAAGCCACAGCATCTGCGCACAACACAAACACTCATCTGCAACATGTGTTGCTCAGGAGAGGAGTAACATAAATGGACCAATTCATGCTCTGGGTCAGGTGTACACTTGAAATGAATGCTGGGCTTAATCAGCAGGCTTTGATATGTTAAGCAGCATCATTGTAGATACAGCTCTGGTTTCAAAGGGCTCTAATAAGACAGCAACACCCTGCCAAAATAAAATCTTGGCATAAACTAAATGTAATGTAGATAATAACAGGAAAAGAACATTTGTATGATTACACTGTATGTGTTGTGTTTGTTCACGTGTCCATGCGTGATCGTGCATGTGTCACGGCATGTGATTATATTATTACAAGTCAGTGTTCAATTTCTATGTGGGTCATCTGTTGGGGACTTACAGCATGCATAGACACCGATGAGAATATGGGCTTGCGGATGCTTGGCTCATCTATCCCCTATGGCATCAGATGACATTTCCTTCATTCCACAGGCCCAGTCCTGTTCTCTGCTACATGATAAGTCATCCAGCATCAGCTTAAAACCTTTTTGCCACACCACCCACATCGAGGGTTTGTATGAAAAGATGATATCCGTGTGTTTTTCTCACGCCCATGAAGTGACAGTAGAGTGATGAGGATAATTACTCCTCTGCCAGTATCCACCTCTCATCTTGCACTCTCTCTTTGGAGTGAAAGGAAGCTGCTACTGTTTATTTCTTTAGCTCTGTCATTACTCTGCTCAGTTTCTTCCATTGCTAACCCCATCAGCATTTGGTTCTCCAGAGAAATGTAGCTTACACGCCAGTTTCCAATGGGCAAGATGTTTACCTGCCTACAGTGCATAAAATCTCGATTAACTTCCTACGGTTTTAAAGTTATTCTACATGTATTTCTTCTGTCATAAAAATAAGTGCCAATGCAGTATATTACTCACATTCATATGGAAAACTCAGCTCTATGTTTAAATTAAAATCTACCACAAAGGTTGCCTTAATTGGGCTTTTAACAACACTGACTATTTTTTCCCAAATAAAAGCTGACCTCAGACACAGTAACTACTCTCAAATTAGGCTAAACAATTTGTTGGCGCGCAGTAGTATAATTTCTGCACACTGGCAGCAGATAGAAGTAGTTTTCTATTTTTCTAGATACCGTGAGCTTTTCAGGTAGTGAAGTTCCTGAGAGACTTAGTTGCTAGGCACAAATTACAGCACCTCGAGGTGATTTCAGCAGGAGGCCAGCTGACTATTGACAGACTTAGTGCAGGGCTGAAGACTCTTTGTAGTGTAGTGAAAAGTGCTTTTATACCCATGTCACTCAGAGACCCACATGATGGTTTTCACTGGGAGAAAAGGTGATATGAAGTGAACAACGAGGCCTCAGAATTAATGGCAGCTTAGAAACAATTTGGGGTTCAGTTTACCTCCGATTTAAGCATGACACAGCAAAGCTAAAAGGCCAAGACACACACAAGCTGAGAGCTACAGCACATTTGGAAAGGTGAGGAGGACATGCATTAGAAAAAGAAAACCAGCCATCCACTTAAAAACAGCTGCAAACCATTTTTGGAGTTGAACATTTAAAAGAAAAATACATATAATGTATGTAAATTGTTTGATTCTGCAGATCTGAAAACATTTGTGCATTGTTAAAACATTGTCCAGCACTATATAAGAGGGCAATTGAAAGTGGGGGTCTGTGACATAATCCTCGTCAATACTACGTGCCCAACAAGGGGGGGCAGTAGAGAGCAGATGCACAACACTGACAGGACATAAAACAGAACCCACCACTTCTTAGAACGACCTCCTCTGGTATTCACAAGTCTGGATAAAGTTAAACCACACAAGTGCTTTTCATTCGCAGCCTAGTGAGGCCGGCTTTCATGATATCTTGATCTGGTATTTGCAAGAATATCAAGTTTTGTCATAATCCTTTTTACATGTTGTTTGAATATACATAAGCAGTAGGGGAACGAAAAGATATATGTAGGGTTAATGTTCCATCTCCTTTATACAGGATATGTTTGAAATTAGCTGAAAATCTGTGACCTTACTGGCAGATTTATGAAAAATGAGTTCCTCATGATAAATGTGGAGAGACAGTGTAAGTGACAGACAGACAAAAATGAATGTTTCACAGCTGCCTTAGCCTGGGGCCATCTGTGGGAGAGATGACTGAGACAGACATGGAAACCCACCAGTCTCCACTCTCTGAGTGACGATGTGAATTTCAAACTATCCTAATTGTTTGTCTTTAACATAGCCTCTTGGGTTTGTTTGACTTTCTCTGTGCATTCGTGCAGTTACATCACCGGACTTCATTGCACTTGGTAAGTTAGTCTACATGTCCAGACATAGGTCCTTCAGTATCTGAGCATGCTCCGAGTGTGTTTTTACTGGTCTCACAACCAGAGAGTGGTAGATTCTGGACAGCCCCCAGACGGCTGTGCAGCCAACATCAACACCAGCCCTCAGCTCTGGGAGGGCTCCTCTCTAAAACAGCCTCACCTCTTGCTTAGTTGCAGCACAGTGAAACGTGTTGAACATTTCCTGTGACAGGCATGTTTCCATAGGCATCAAGGGTCCATAGTCAGCGGCGGATTCTGTGGTGAACATAACCCTGTTTGGCCATACAGAGAACTCACACACTCGCAAAAAAAAGACAAGCTTTTCCTCCGCTCTAATTCACAGGAGAGGAGAATGCTTCAGCCAGTCTGTAATTGCATTTACTAAACAAGACAGCAGCATGAGTCACTTTCCAGAGTCAAGGAATGTCACCTCTTCCTGTGAAACCAAGAGGAATGGTGGGAGCTATTACTGCGGAATAACATCCACAACCCTCTTTATATTGTCGAGGATGTTGAGCAACAGCGGAGGGCCAAACAACCCGGCGGCATTCTTAGAGCAGCGAGGGGGGTCTACAAAAATAAGCATGTTCAACCGAGGATGTTGAGTCCACGATTCAACAGATAAATCAACACATCACGAATCGAGCCTTTTCACCACCGAGTTTCACTTAAACAGATGCGTCCTTTTTGCTTACACAGACCTTCCTGTTTGTGCACGCCACCACCAAACCTCTTGGAAGTCGGACCAAGTGTGCCAAATATTTGCAGTTACCCCCGTGGCTGATACCTAATAGCATGAGAAAAGGAGTTGGGCAGGGGGAGGGAGAGGGCAGTGACCTTGAGAACTTCTGGGTTGAACTTTCCCCTCCTTCCCCCCTCTCACCCGCCAGTCCTGTGCTCCCTAATCAATTACTGTTGGCAGTCAGGAGACCACCAATGATTAGCAGCAGCAAGGCAGACGTGGTTTTGGGGGTTGGAGTGTGGGATGTGGGAGGCTGGGAGGGTGACGCGTGGGGGAAAGGAGAGGAAAGAGGTCCTGCAAACGGCTTTGATCAAAACGCTGCCTTGAGAAAAGCGTAATGCAACAGGACCCCCCTGGTTTAAATGACCCTTGAACAGTTTTATTTATCTATGAGAATGAAAGACGGCATCCTTTTGTATTTTGTCTCTCAGACTGTCACACGTGAGCGGACAGCTGTAGATCCCAAATGGTGTTTACACTCACACATGCACAGTAGAAACCAGCCGAGACCGACAGGCTCAAAGACAACAACACAGAAACACCACACATAAACACAAACCTTTTTTGTTGTTCAGGTCTTTGAAGCAGGAGGGAAATAATTTACAGGCTCTTTTTTTTATGAGAATCTGTGCTGTTCCCACGCCCAGTGTGGCAGGAAAGCTCGACAAAATCATTTGTCTTAGATTGGCTGATTGGCTTGCTGGAATCTGAGTACGTCTCTGACAGAGATGGAAGTTTAATTTGATGAGAGAAACTCTCCCACCACACCCACCCACAACCAGCCTGCTCTCACTTTTATTCTTTTTCTCTCTTTTTCTCTCCATCTCTGATTCTTCCGTCACTCTCCTTTAAGTTTATAGCTTTATCTTTTTTATAGAGTGAGAGTGAGGCTGACAGAGAAAAGGGGCCCATACTCCTGCAGACGTCAGAAATGTTTGTGTCATTAATTCTCCTCCTCTTGTTTTATGGTCGGGGTAAGACACAGAGAGACAGTTTATGTGTGAGGGGGAGAGAGTGAGAGAGATAAACAGAGAGAGTAAGATTAAATAAAGAAAGATAAAAGAGAAAGAAAGAATAAAAGACAGCAGATATGAGCCAGAGAAGCCCTACAACACAGCTCACACAAACCTGCTTTACAAGATGTGGCTTCCTCCGGGGCTCTCCACGGCTAGCCCTTTCTCCAACTCTCCCTGCACACAATTAATGGCATTATGAGCACCACTGGAAAGCTTCAACTAAACAGTTGTGTCTACACTTTTCCCATGGGAACGCCATTTTGTGTAGATGCCAAGCACTCTGAAGTGATTCGGTTATCTCTTTTCACTGATGTTCTCCTTTGGGACTCGTGCTGTTGAGATAGCTTTGAGGAAATAAAGCAAGATCAAATTAAGTTTTATCTGTAATTTCAGAGCCAACAAGGATTATCATGATACATCACTGAGCAATGCGGGCTGGACTCTGACTCGGGCAGTTTTGGAATCCAGTCCGTGGTATTGTTTGCTGCTCTGGGTTTGTCTTTGTCATGAGATGTTTTTCACAGCCAGACAAGTATGGTCACTGTGATGTCCGCAGCCAGAGCATCTGAGCCTCATCAGGCAGGCATTTCAAAGCTGCTGTCATGGGTATTTAGAAAGGGGCAGACCAAGGACAAAGGCTGACTATTGGCAACTTGTCCATTTTGTAGCCCCTTTGAGGTTTCCTAACGATGCCTGTGCCCTCATAGAAATCACTGCAAATTAATTTTAACACTCAGTGAAAAGACAGATTAGTGCCGAGAGGATGGCACAAAGGGTGTTAAATACGGCGAGCAGCATGCTGGACCACAGGCCAGGCCTGGGACACATTACCCACAGCTGCCAACACTGACCTATTTTCCCCAAACCAGCTTAAAGATTTTTTAGCATCCTCTATTGTGCAAAGGCCCTGCAAAGCACACCATTGAAGTCTTATCTGCATGACCCCCCTTCGGGTATGGTGCCCTTTGATGCCTCTCATAAAGGCAGTGATGGGGTTTTAATTAAGTGTGGCAGGTGATTAGATGGTCCATATTGATCTGGAGGGTTAGGGGCAGATGTTGCAAGAGACAGCCAGGGGGAAATAGCTTTATAAAGAACACAAACAAGCCCCCAAACCATTGTGGTGGAGACTTCAGTGACAGACACGACCCTCACTCTTAAACCAAGAGAGAAAAGTGATTTCAGATTCAATTATCTTCTTTGCAAGAGGAAATAGTGAGCAGATGGCAACAATAGTCACGGGCCTCACCACGATCAGCACAGCTCATGGACATCTTTTCTTTGGGACAAATTTACCGTGGCCTCATGAGGTTTTCATTGAAGTGTTAGCACTAGGAGGTGAAGCTTGCCAACAGGTCAATAGCATTACAGACATGACAGAGGTCCAAAGCATCAGAATATTTTATATAAACTCCCTCTGACACCATACCCTTTCCATAAAAGATTTGCTTTGTCTGCTTGCATTTTGTCAGTTTGATTCTTTGTGGGGAAAGTGATTTTTTTTGTTGGTACAGGAAATGTGCTTAATGTCCTTCTACTTTCTTTACTGCGTATCATTTCATGTTAAGCAAGTATTGACATAGTTGACCAACATTTATACATATCAGCCTGTAGTCAGTCAGGAAAAATTATTCTCATGTCATGCTATGAATAACAATCTAAAAGAGCGTAAATGCCCGCTAACCAGTTACAAGTTACAAGAGTTTGTGATGATGATTGATTGGGTCATGAGATGACTAATTTGTAGTTTATTCAGTTCATGGGAGAAATTTATGAAGACAAAGACTTGGAGGCAACTCTGAGTTTGTCTGCTGGCTACCTCTATGGGAGCAGAGCGAGAGCCATATTTGAATGACGACCAAGTTTTTTAACACAAATAAATGACCTCCATTTAAGGGTACATAAATCTGATCTTTTGGAAGGGCAGTGACCCTTTTGAGGGAGCACAGGCTAAACTTCTAATTAGATTCATGCCATGGCTGAATGAGAAGGGAATGTGTTTACTTTTTGGAAATAGCCATGAATAAAACAAATGGGACCTGGGAGCAATCCTAAAACTTTTATTGAGGAAGAAGTAAAGAATGATTCAGAGGGTACTAACAGACAAGTTATCTAAAAGACTTTAAAGTGGGTTACAATTGTTTATAAAGCAGCTATTATACTGTGTTTAGCACTGCTCTAACAGTGTGGCTCCCATTGTCTTTGGCTTTAATATGATGCCAGAGCTTTGACTAATAAACAGTGGCTGAAATATAAACAGCAGCCCGTGCAACAGTCTTCAGTTTAATGCTTATTATGGATCATCACTCATTATTGTCAACATCTGGCAGTGTAGCTGCACTGCCACCTTAGATTATTGTTTGGGGGTTTGCAGAAGTCAGGGACGCCTAAGGAAAAGGTTTAAGTATTTGCAAAGTCCTGCTTCGTGCCTGCATTTATTGGCACTTGCCTTTTTATGGAGGGCTTTGTAGCTCTGCCCTTAAAGGGACAGTTCACACAAAAATCAAAAATTCGTATTTTTCGTCTTACCAGTAGTGCTATTCATCAATCTAGATTGTTTTGGTGTGAGTTACTTAGTGTTAGAGATATTGTCTGTAGAGATGTCTGCCTTCTCTCAAATATGACGGATCTACTAGATTGCGCACAAAATACATTTGAAAAACTCAACAGCAACATCTCTTTCCGAAAATCACGACCGTTACTCAAGATAATCCACAGACCACACACCTAGCACCACTGAGACAGCTAACATTACAGCTCAGCTGAGGAGGACGCCATTACTGTTTACACCTCATGCTGTAACAAGCATGGGCCTCTCACCCATGAGTAGATGCAAGCTTCCTTCTGCGCAGTGATACGGTTGGCGAGTATAGTTCAGTAGAAAATAGTTCCTGCCTGAAACTGCTCACAACAAGGTCTGTGGATTATTTTGAGTAGCCAGGTCATGATTTCTGGAAAACGACACTGCCGTTGAGCCAGGACCGAAGTTAATACCCACCAAGTGCCAAATGCAGGTAGATTTTCTGTTTGGCAGGTAAATCTTGGAAGGCTATCCACCACACTGGCAGGTAAATATTTGTATCAACATAGTCATATAAAGAAAAACTATGCTGAGAGTCTCTACCATGTTTCGGTGTCATTTACGGGCACATCACTCAGCTGTTCCTGAGCTGCTCTGGTTGTGTGTGTGTCAGACACTCACACGTGCAAACGCCTAAACCTTTCTGCAAAACTGACCATCTCAGGCGCTCTCAGTCAGCATATGGGAGAGCAGCTGATCTGCTAAACTATCACTTGCTGCTGGTCTGCTGCTAGCTAGCACTGCACCCATATTTATGAAGGTGATAAAATAATAACACAGAGGCTCCATAGTCCAAGATAGCAAACTCTTTATTGTCTCAAACACTGTCAGTAGCAGCGCATTACACTTTCACTCCTTCTGCTCTTGACTTTCACAATAAAAGCCCTGAATATATACACTGCATCACTGCTACCAGAGAGAACTCCACAAGATGAAGCCGCAGTGACAAGTTGTTCAATATATTGAAATCATTTTGCTTCAAATTTTACTCTTTTTTTGCCTCTTTTTTAAGTTTGTATTCAACACAATACCTTATCATCTCAGTGATATGTACAGAAACAAGTGTATATGTGACATAAAGAGACAATTTACTCACTTGCTTGGTGGTTTTTTTTTCATCTACCAGCCCCCTTGTGAGTCAAAAAGTTAATTTTGGACATTGCTAATGAGTTTTTCACATGTATTTGTTCGAGGCTTTTAGCACCACAGGCCACAAGAGTGCCATCTAGTTCCAATAAAAAGGCAGACATTTCTACAGCTGATAACACCAACATTTGGCAACTCACACCAAAACAATCTAGACTGATAAGCAGCACTACAGGTGAGAAGAAAAAGTATATATATTTGTTTTGGGGGTGAACTGTCCCTTTAATTGAGGCATAACAGTGGTATTGAAAATATGATTTATATAATTTGTGTTATGCAGGTAATGTTCATAATCTGAACCTAACTAACACTATTAAAAGTTGTGTGCTTGTGGTGAAGCATGAACTATAGACAGATTTTTCTCTGCCACTGTTTTGTTCCCACGCAAGTGAAATCAGACCAGAACTAAAAATAAATGCCCCGTGTCAAGACGTTTGAGCCTGTTGATCCACCTTACTGTACCAACCTGTCTGATTGGTGCGATATGCTATAAACATTAAAGACAGCATGTGCTGTGACAGCTTATATGTTGTGTTTTTCCTCTCTCTGGCACATTGGTAACATCGATTCACTAAAAAGATCCCAAAATATTTATTTGATTTCAATTTTTAAGCATATTTGCATATTACATTCAAGACTTTGTTGTAGTTTGTGCGTGTGTGCTTGCATGCTTATCTGCATATATCTCAGGAAGAGGGAAGCTCATTCAAGACCGGGAACAAACAATAGCCTGAAAAAAATCTGTATTTGATAAGTCACTGAATAGGAAAGGGACACACACGCTTCGTTTCTCACTCCCCCCTCCACCTCTCCCTGGAAGCTGGTATTTATGAAGGTCTGGCAGCGCTGATGCTGGGTGGCACAAAGGCCACCTTTGAGAGCATAATATCAGAAGTAATCAGCACCCTGAATGGCTTCAGCAAAAACCTGGAAACACAATGGGATCAAATGTACTGTATACTTATTAATCACCTGTGACAACCGTCAGTGTTCCTGCAGATTGCCAACATTTGAAGAACCGGGGCAGTGATCCTTTAATTTCACAGAATGAAGTGTCGACAGAAACCTGAACCTTCTTAGTGGCTAAATTAGAAAAGGGCAACACAATAGTTGCTCATTTCCTGAACTGAATAGACTTTTGAAATGACCTCGAGCTTATTCATCCTTTTACCTTTATCAGAATTAGCATGACACAAAGTGCTGTTCCTGTTAGGAACTTGTAATGGTCCTATTTGTAGAAATTACATTCCTCTCATTTCGCAGGAAATTACTATCTATGTAAATGCACTGTCTGACGTTTATTCATTTAAGAATACCATTAACTCATCACATCCTGGTTTATCTTTTGTGTCAGCAACAATTGACGTTGTACCACTAGATTCCCTGTTTCCAATCTGCTTTCACCTTGTGAAAATAGTTTCCGCAAAAAGAGCATTTGACCAAGTGATACACTGGGAATATTTATAGCTATGCTCTAATTTAAAGGATGAGTTGACTCGTAGACCATTTTCCTAAAATTTTGGTATAATCCTTCAACTGTGCTGTCACAGACATATAATCTCCTCTGTCCTCTCTACTGCTGGGGTGTGAGAGAGGAGTATTTGTGTTCTTTTCCTCCGGTGCTGACGGTCCTCTCAGGAGGCCATTAATGCTGCATGTCTAGTCACGCTAGACAGCAGCAGGCTGTTTTAGTACTCAGGTTGCTGAAGGTTGCTCTCTCACCTTGACCCCACTGAAACAGGAGAGCTTGAATACTGTCTTCCCCCATTTCTTCAAATAGCAACATCAGGGTTTTTTTTCTTATGCCAGCATAGTAAGGTCAAAGCAACCGGAAAGCAACTGTTTCTGTGTATTCAGTAAAATCACACTATATGGATCATTTTCCATTATTTGTTGTTCTCTCCTTTTTTTATCCAGTTCCCTTTTTTCTGTTTTTGCTGGTTATTATTGGGAGCAGTATAGGGTTAAGTCTCTTGCTCGGCGCAACCGTCTTATATTCCACTGTTTGTTGTATCAGCAATATACTTTTGGGTCATTAGGAACTAGTAGCAGCATGTGCTCGCTGCCATAAAGACAATTACCCACATAGTCTCATAGTGTCCTGACAACAAACATTTTAACACTAAGTTCACTAAGTTCTTTAAGTGTCGTTTCATGTACTTTTATTAATCTCTACCATCATGCAGTGAGTACCTTGACTAGGTGCATATAGTCTTTATAGAAATAGCTGGTGTCAGCACTGTGAAAGAGGGTGTTGACCATCTTTAAACATCTGTTTAAGCACAGGAAACCAACCTCACTACAGTTTCAGCAGATTGTAGCCTGTTCCAGCTTCCTGACAGACAGCAGCTCAGACTGAGGGTCCGCTCAGGGGTCAAAAGAAGGGAACAGGTCCGTATTGTCAGTTTGATTAGGACTTGTACTCTTTCACAAAACCCTGTCCCCAGCAGCCCCCTCGCCTCATCCCGGGCCTGGGTGGAATGCAGGGGAATCTGATGGCAGACAGGAAGTCCTTATTGTACTAGTGCAGAGATCCCGGAGCCAGACAGCATACGGGAGCGATGTCATCCCTGGCCGGGCCAGGCATATCTTTGTGCTTGCTCACCGCGTAACAAAGACGTAAATAAACACTGTTACCCCCACCGGTCTTCAACTGTCATTTCAATTAGGCAGAGTAGTGATCGAAAGCCACGGCCTGTGTTTTTCCCAGCCATGCCGTTACCTCTGACCCCTGCGGCTCGTGCCTGAGGTGATTTTCTTTATTAGTCTATGGGGTCAGTATTTAGCCCCATAGCCATCAGTAGCTGGCTTAAATCTGCAGAGTCAACACTCTGCCTTCCTGGCTGTTAGCTGCATTAGCACACTGAAGCCCCACAGCCCTCCCACTCCCATTCCCCAAACATCCTCCCTAAGGCCAGATAACATCTCTGTCCTGTGCATTCATGAGCCGGCTGGTCTGAAGCAGGGGTTCTGCACATACTGATGCAAAGAGGCTTTCTAGGAAGTCTTTTCAACTTAAATATGCAACCGTAAACAAAGGATTTAACAACTGTAACAAGTTTAGAGTTGTAAAAGATAAGGAAACTGTCTTGACAGCTTGTCATAACTCACTGGCCACTCAAACCGGTTTGACTTTCTCTACCTTGAATTGTTTCTCGACATCCAAACACAGCGTAATGATACAAATTATTAATAGAGAAAGGGCAAAATTGTACCTAGAGGCTACAATCTATCTCCTAGTTTTTGTTTAAATAAATACAGTAGGTCCCCTGACATAAGCCATATAATATTGGAGGTCTTGACTTTCTAAACCCTCAGTTACAACTCAAACTGAGGCGAAGAAGTTAACAGAACTGTGACCAAATGATACATTTTCCAGGAAACCAAGCCTTTGGGATCGAAACAGTAAATGTTTTGTTACTGACAATAAATCACGACATTGTTTAATTAGCATCCTCCAAATTCTCATTCATTGTGGTGTGCCTCTGAGATGTTTCCCTCTTTGGCTTTTACTTGCATATTTCTCAAGATATTCCACCCATCAATTTTGCCACTGAGAGAGAGATAGAGGCAAACGGTAATTACACAGGAGGGAAATCTGGTGAGGAATAAAATGGGCCATTGTGATAATCCTCTAGAAAGGATTTACAATCCGTATCAGATAAAGAAGCAGCCATTTGCTTATCTGGCTTCTTTCTCATTACACACATTTTTTTTTCACCATCTAACAAACGTTGAATGTAATTACAACTTCTGTTGCAGATAAAACTCCAAATCTATGATTTAAACACAAGCAGTCTCACCAAACTCTCTTCTGTTCTCACAGGAACAGCCTAAAATACAGTTCCTCCCACTCTCCTCTGACCCTGGGCTTCACCTGAACCTAATCTCACGGAGCATCTCAGCTATAGAAAACTCTGTCAACCTGAGTAAGATGATGCCTTGTTGGTGGTGGTCTCTAAAGACCAGAAGGGACAATGGATCAAATACAAACCGAGAGGCTTTGAACTATTGTTGCAATTCCCTTTCCCTCTATTGCTCATGCCCACTATGACCCTCTGCTCCTCCTCTGCTCCTGATATCTCGCTTACTATCCGACTGAGTGAAAGTGCCTCAATCCAGAGGAGGAGTATATTACTGATTTGCCTATCTGGTGTACCTGTGACCTAGATAATGGTGTCTACTCAATGAATACACACAGATTTAACAGCCTTTAGTCTGGCTCACTGGTGTTTTTAATCTGATAAAAATCTACTCGGAATTCCCCTACATCCATCTGACTGCAGAGTCATAAAACAAATGCAGTTTGGAAACCATGGGTGTGTAGGTAGATCACATTCACTCCAGAGGAAAAAGCAGGGTTTTTGGGGAATAATAGACGACATGAACAGGCTAACATATAATCCAAGTGATTATCAATTACAATGTAAAGAAAAGCCTATAAAATTCTCATTCTTTGCATACATGCCTTTTGTGGCTCAATTGTCTTTCCTCCCCGCCTTTACTCGCCCATTAAACATGAGCCATGAAACATAAGTCATCCACAAAGCGCTTAGATACAAGTGTGCCCAGGAGAAAAGCTTGGCAAATACCATTGCAATATTTAACAATAACAGCCTCATAACTGCATGGTCACAAAAAAAGTCATAAAAATTTCATTATGCATTTTCAGAAATAAGCCATGCACTGACAACTGTCGAAAGGAAAGGCAGCTTGGAAAAGCGGGAGCCTATTTTGTGTGTGGATATTGCAGAGTGCTGCCAGCTTTCATGAGTAACACAATAAAACAGTCAAACAGCGCTACAGAGATCGTTCAGGTTTCCAAATGTTTGAAAAATGGGACTTTCTTTCGCAAGAGGAATCTCGAGGAATCTGATCCTTGGATATCAATCTCTGTCTGCGTGATAAAGACACTGATGACAGAGGAGTTGATCACTAGCCTAGGGTGGGGTCCATGCATATTTGTCTGCAGTTCTACAGTAAATGCTGCTGTCTCCACCCAAACTCAAACCACTCCACAGACTTGTCTCTCTTCCCGAGCTGTCTGCAGACATCAAGTCTAACATATTGTACACGCTGCGTTCACCTTCATTCCATCAAGCATTTCCACAAGACAGGACCGCGAGGAGCCTCGGCTAATGAGAAAACAACATGTATGTAATCAGCTTGAGAGAACGGGGGGAATTCTGCAAACCTCAGTAAAGCTATCGCTGGCAGAGACTGCTTATGATACAGGCTTGTCAGTTTCTGCCAGCTGGCACAGGCTCCCTGGCAAAACCGTGCCTGGTGGTTAATGGATCATAAAGGTTTGCTGGGAGCCGCTTCACAGCTCGAGTTGATTTAGCAATGTAACACAAACCCATTAGTGCAGCATTTCTGTGTAAGCAAGCATGGCATTCAGACTCCATGCACCATGCAGGCTCCATGCAGCAAAAACACAGACTTATAGCCCTCATAAATCATCAGGTCTGGGCAACTTGCACAAAAAGGCAGTTACGCATTTCATCAAAAGAAATGATACAGCTTATCACATAATCACTGTAAAATTATTGGCATGCCCGAAGCAATTATTCTCAACTGCTTCATGTTAAATCGTAGGAGCAATTTCCTAACCATTCTGTCCACAAAAACGATCCATTAAATCCAAAATAATGCCAGTGTTTGAAACTTATTATAAGGAGAAGTGCACTGGCTTCACCCCCGCTTTAGAAAACTGGCTGCATTGTTTTGCCTCCTATTTTCATATATATCTATATCCAGTGTTAACAATTCTGCATCTCAAGACTAGATTAAAAGGTGAATGTATGATTAATGTGAAAAAGACAGTTTAAACTTACCTTAATACAAAGAGAGCATCATTGTTCCAGGAGTATGGAGTTAAACTGAAGAACCCTGACTTCCTCTGTTTGAAGATTCGTGACACACAGTAGATAGTGCGTTGGCATGAGGACAAGACCAACTGGCTGACAGAAAGGGATTAAACAGTATTAAGAGTGTCCAGATGCAGGGCCAGCATGCACATTTGTTCAAACTAATACTTCGACATACTGACACACTGCACTGGAGGATAAACAGTTCTCAAAACCATTATCATTATCTCATCACTCAGAACCAATACCCCCCGCTTCATATAAATATTTGCACATTGGATCTACACAAAATCAAAGCATTTAAATACAGATAGTTAGATGCTATCTCCTGTAGCTAACAGTTGAATCTCTGGTTTTACACATCATGCGCTTTGTATCATTTCACTGTCCGCAGGTCTGTTGTTCAAAGCTGATTACAGTCGGCCAGATGGACCCCAGTGCTCACGCCTAGTCTGTTTCGTCAGCCCCACCCCTCCCCCCTCCTCAGTGATACACATCTGGGTCATGAGATTGTGTGAGTACAGTATTTGTTTTTCAGATATCTGCATCATGATTGTGGTTGTGGAATTATTAGAGTGTGATTGCAAGTTAATCAACATAAAACCTCAAGCAAGGACACCCACAAGATGATTTCCTCTATGGCCCATTTAAATATAATTTTTATGTATAATCTACACTTCCTCTGAGGTCATTGAAGGAAGGCAGAGTTTATGAACCTGCAGTGTAGTTACAAAGGCCAGAAATTCCCCTGCTGCAGCTCTGGGGCCAGCCCCTGCTCCCTGGACGGCCTCCCCTGGAAGTCTCCTGTGACCCCTCAGACTTTCCATAAATCTGCTGAGTGATTGTGGTGGTCAATTAACACTCTGTGAATTGCTCCCGGTGGAGAGAACGGTCACATCCGTAACAGCAAGAAACCAAAGCCGCGGGTTCACTCCGAGTTCTGCAATAATAACACAGTGGACCTGGTACAATGAAAAATGGGTTGAGGGCCCAAAACTATAATAGCAGCTATTGTGCTGGTGGTCACACAGTCACTCAAGTGCAATATTCAGGAAGGCCATTTCATTACATCCAATAGAGCCTCAATCATGTGTAAAATTTGCAGTTTGAATGGGCTCGCTATCATATCAATCATCAGCGGCTGCAGTGAAGGCTAATGGAGGCCCTTTCTTCCTGCTGACTCTTTTGGCTTAATTTAGTTGCTTTTTTAATCAAGACAGGACTTTGAGTGATTATTGTTGTGCTGAACCAGGGTGCTCACACCAATATGTTTCCTGAAGATTAGAAGAAAAAAATAGAATTTGTTCTGCTGGAGGAAAGAAATCATTCAAACTGAGTGTGTTTGATGTTGGATATGGCAGCGGACCTGCAAAGAATTTGTTTAATTTTCATGTCCTGAGTTTGGAAATCACAGCAACAATGGTGAGCAGTACTAAAAAATGAAACAGCAAAATCAACAGGAACAATGTTGAAGCACTTTAGAATATTAAGTGTATGACACATTGCGACTCAAAACTGGTATTTTCATGTCCACCACTTTGTTCCAAACTTTAATATCTCATCCCATTTTTTTATTCCCAGGGTGTCAAATAACGCAGCTTGGTCAGTGGTCAGTGGTTTCTGATTCCAACACACAGAGAACCCTTTAGTGTCTGTATTATACGTACTGGGCTTTTGTGACTATTATGTAGTTTAAAGAGCTACAAGGTGCAAGTAGAGTTGGAGGGTGGGGTGGTAGATAGGTCAAACCAACAGGATTTTCACCCAAGATACTGGTGTTCATGTTCCCTGTGAAACATTATGGTTATGCAGTTAATGTCACCTGACATTACCACATAAGATGTCATATAAGTCATGTGACATAGTTAACTTACTGAAGTTACTTAAAAAATGTAGTTACTTTAACACTACCATGTTTTTTCTAAACCTAGCCAAGTAGTGTTGCATCATAAACCTAAAGTAGCAACACATAACACACATATTAAACGAATTAGCGCACTGTTATGTACCTAATGTAAATATACATACTTCACGTAATGTGAAGGTGTTTTGAAATTAAAACAATCTCTGTACACACCAGCATTTTAGCAATGTTTCAGAAATAATTTCCATCCATATTAACCCACCTGAAAATGCATACCACATGACCACTCTTGTACAGTTGGCATACTTGTGTTGGTGTAAACAGGAAGCAGATTGTCTACTCTGTGGCTGGTTGAGGAAGAACAGCGATGACAAAAAGTAAGACCAGAGATTTCTGTGCTTGGGCTGATGAGATATATTTGTTACTGTAAGTAAGTCATTAATATAAGATCGTCAAGGCAATGGAAAAAAACATTGTGATTAACAAGACCCAATCAGGAAGCGAACAAGTTGGTCTGCATCGTCATTTTCAAAAGTCTCTCTGTGCTTTCCTTTACTCATACTACCATACTATTTAGTATGCCAGAAAAAGATTTGGTGTGTCCCAGTTCATAGTATGTCAGATGTTGTATGCCAAAAATACCAGGGACATCTTACAACATCCAGTCCCATTTTGCAGTATGCAACCCACCCACAGTCACAGTCACAGATAGTCACAGGTGACAGCGTGACAGCTCATTGACAGCTGTCAGAGGACGCACTGATGGGTAACAGCGCATTAAAGCGACTGATGACCAGTCGAATAGTAATAATAGGAATGTTAATTGTTTAAGTGACCAAAATAATCATAGAGATTATCGACAGCAAAATGACAGAACAATGAATTTCAGAATGACAGAGACATGCTTATGTATTTACACTGTCGTGAATATGACATCTTAGAATCTACAGTGTATGCAGTTATAACTTAAAAATTGAAATAGGCATACATTGCAAAGTAACAACAGCAGAGCTCTCAGGGTTGGTCTCCATCTCTGACGAGCTCGGTGAATGATATTTTGTTTTGTGTGTTTCTCCAACAACATGAATATATGAGAAAGAGGGTCAAAGTTCAGGGTGTAATGTTATGAGAAAATGGTATGTCCTGGTTGTGTGCATGCTGCATCCAACGGTACGTGCTTTTTAAAGGCAGCTGCAGCGCCTACTAAAAGCAAAAAGAAAAAATATGCAATTTTGAATGCCCCCTTTTTTGGCCAAACCACAATGCTGGAGTTTTTTAAACTAAAGCAAGGTTGGCAGTGTTTTCAAAAGTCTCCATTTTAGGAGGCTGGTGTGGACGCCAGGTGTAAACATAGCATTTTCAAAACAAAAAACGCATTAGCACGGATGTAGCCTCAGAGGCAGAGTGAAAAGCCATCCGTAGCCTTCTCCTGTCTGCATTTCACTGCCTCCCAATCTCTGTGTTAAGCAGGGCTGTTAGTCAGATTGACAGTTTTGGAAAGTTACATTAGTTTGAGAAGCACACCCACTGATTCTGACATCACAGAGGTGTTGGAAAGCACAGTCTCAGACGCTGTTAAACAATCCAACAAATACTTCATTTTAAGCATACTGAGGCCCTGACGTGTCCCATGCTCCATCGTCCATCATGGTCCATCAGGCATGAATGGTGCCACTTTATGGGGAAGTGTACAGTCGAGGTTTGAGACTGACTCAGCAGCTGCAGGAAGCAGAGGAAGCCCCAAAAGGGAAGTGTTGCAGTCGGCATAATCACAGTGGTGATTCACAAAAGCTGTTAAAAAAAGCACCCAAACTATTTCATCATCACAGACAGACGATATTTTAAATGTGGACATTTTTCTTTAATAGTTTTTGCTGCTCCTTGTGATGAGTTTAATTACAAAGAAATCTCTCAACGATGACCTCTCAGAAGTTGAATGCATCTTTAATTTTCATATAAACTACAATTTGAAGTTAAATTACTGTAGTTTGGGAGTCTGATTCTTGGTATATTTTGTTTAATGTGCCAATAATATATTTCTAGGGGACAAAAGTTTTACATGAAAATAATAAGCAACCTCCATTTTTAATTAAATGCACAGCTTTTGTCCCTCGGCTCCAAATGCTCATTACCCTAAAATTACATCATCTGTGGTCACAGTTAAGGGTGTGTGTTGATGGTTGAACACATTTACTTTGTTTACAGATGTTGTGACTTGGAGTGTGGAAAATAGGTGGTCAGTACCCCCACAAACCCCTTAATTTTCACTTTGTCGGCCTTGTTTTTATGACGCTGTGAACAATTATATATACAAGGAACATCCCATAAAAGGCACTAATATAAACATTTTATGACTGCAGACAATCTTTTCCCCAGCACAAAGACATTACAGGAAGTAAACACATGACTTCATCATCTATATTTTATCTCTGGAGTTAGGATATACACCCTGCAAGGTGCTTGGCAGGAAATCAATAGTAGATACTTGCTTTATCCCAACACTTAGTTCAGTGTTTTCTGGCTGGTCAAAGTCTAGTCCAGTTTTGCAGAACCCCGCTGTGGCTTTTGGTCCCTAGTTAAATGCTTTAACGTCTAGACATTGCACCAAAATAGAAACAGTGAATGGATTTAGCTGAGAATTGACTCTGTGCTACCCACAGGATCAGTGTACTTTCTCATGAGTGAGAAAAGCACTCTTCCGTTCTGTTATTTGACCTCACAGTTCAATAGACCTGTCAGCTGGAATAGAAATGTTGATACAGCAATAAAGACGGGCGAGATAACAAAGATATCTGATCTAGATTTGAAGGCATGCATGGAACACTGAACTGAGGATAATAGAGCAATGTTGAAATGTTAAATTCAAATGTTTAAACAAAGTAAAAGCTCACAGAAAAACACAAAAATAAAGGCCTTATATTATTGTGTGTAACAATTAAAAATACGCCTGTGACAGTCAGGAATGCCCTGCATGTTTTAGCAAAGAAATGAGTCAAGCATAATGTCGCCATCATATTTTTTTTTGTGTTGACTTGGGTGTATTTTTGCCAAATAAAAAAAAATTCAGTTTGAGGAACAATAGTTGGAACAAAACTGAGTTGAGAAACAAGAGAAAGGAGCAGACTTGGGCAAGCATTCTCCTTTGCTTCTCTGGGAGATGAAAAGCAGGGACTGCGTGCAATTGATAAATAGCCCAAAAACTATTATTTTATTGGTGCTTCAATAGTCTATTTCTTTCAACTGCTGACACATTGTTTGCCTGAAATGCCTCTGGCTTTTGTTTTTCACTCAGACATTGGAAAAAATATCAGAATGTTCCAAATCAGTCTGCAATTTTCATTTCCAGTCAACGTTCCTTGCTAAAAAATTTATTTGAAAGGTGCTTGCCCAGGGAGCTTATGAGTCAGGGTTCAGGAATCCCCTCACTCACTGCTAATGCACAGTGACAAACAGCAAGGATGGATCGGGATCTCCAAACATTCTCCACAGGCTTCATAGAGCAATCAATTTATCACAGGGCTGGTAGAGCAGTGCCAAGGCTTTTAACTGCAACACAAGACGCGGTCCGTGCTGCTAACAGGGGGAGAGCATGAAGATTGATGGCCAGATGAAGCTCTATTATGACTAACCCCACTTGGTGGTTTTCAGACAGTGCTGCTGGGCTGCTTTAGGAGTACCAGTGGAGCTGGTGGAGCAGGGTGACCCCTACCAGTAAGAGTGACAGGGAAGAGTGGCACAGCCACATACTGAGGATGTTTTGTGGAGTCTGAATGATGTGATCTACTTTGTGTTGATCTGCAGTCAACAGACAGTGGCCCAGCTCTGGCAGTGCTCCACGCTAACAAATACCAGCTTTAACTTTGGAGAACAGATAGTCTCCACTCTTATTCTGAGTAATGTCTGCCTCTCATTCATTTGGGCGGCGCATGAAAAGTTTTCAGACACCGGGGCCATGCCAGAGGTGACATCACACCATATTTTCTCCTCCTATGAGGCAGACTGCAGCAGGATGTTAAGGAGGGTGACATGACAAAACCACCTCTGCTTACGAACGTGTACGTGTCAACGCCCTTTTTATGTGTGCGGTGTGAGAGTGTGTGTGCCATTGTGAGCATGCTGTTACTTGTGCCAGATTGTACGTGTTTATGATCATGTGTGTTCGCCGTTTGATGATGGTGCAGGTCTGCAAAGCCGCTTTCCTCTGTAGCGAAGTGAAATGGGGAAGGGGAGAATTGCTTGAATAAAAAAAAGATTTATTGGACCTGCAGAGGCATTATTCTATTTTCTCTGAACTTTTTTTAAAGAGGTAGAATAACTCATATTTCTGAGATCTACAGCCAAGAAAGAGCCGTTGATGACTAGGGTTATGCCTGATGTGCTTGAAAATTATATACATTCTACAATAGAGGCAGTGGCGCCCCCAGAAATATTTCATAGGGGTGGCCAGATGGGGCCACTGAAAATCTTGGGGTGGTACACCAAAACCAAAAGCCATAACTGAATTTCAGAAATTTGATTATGTTGTTGAAGTATATAGGCTAGTTAAAAAAACTATGTCAATATGGAGAGTTAAGGTATCGCACACTGATATACTTTTATATCCTTTTTCAAAAAGTGTTCTGTATCAATGCATGTTAACCAATTTATTGTTCTTTAAATAGACTGGTTGTTCTTTTCATCAAAAAGACAAATAGGTAAGTTTCATTTGAAGGAGTACATTGATTGTAAGCAGCAAAGCATTTAATGGGAAAAAGCTTTCTCAAGTTTAGGGGAGACTTTTTGGTGCCCATAGAACCCATTTTCATTTGAATTGAGCTGACAGTTCAAGGGACCCCTTTAAAAAATGGCCATGCCAGTTGTTCCCTCGCCAATATTTTGCATATCTTTAGAGTGTTATTTATCCCCCTTCCTGAAAAGCTATGCCAACATGGTTGCTACCAATGGATTCCTTACGTGATATACTTTGATAAGACATTACTAGCTTTACAGTAGCTTAGTAGAGTGTGCCACAACCTCTTCAAAACAATAATATCAGCCTACAAGGGCCAGTAAGGAGGAAGAGAAGTTGGCAGTGGCGCCACTGATTAGAGAATAACATTTACATTATTGAAGATATATTCTTGCCCCCTCTTCAGTTTAAATTAGTTTGTGATTGCCTAACATTTAGTCTTAAGCCTTGATTCAATTAAAAAAAACAAATGTATACCTTGTTCAGGATTACATGTCTTGTGGCTGCTCAATTAATCTTGTTAGGAATGAAGAACACACTGGCCAAGGCCATTAAGGAATACTATTATAGCCTTATCGTTTTTAAGGCCTTTTTTTAAGACCACATGTTTCCTTAACTCGCTATTGGCAGCGATTGTGATTATGCACTTTTATGTTCCATCCATTGTAAGCTTACTTTTGCTTCAGCCACTCCGCAGAGTAATTTATATTTCAGCACTGACTGCAGATAAAGACAAGGGCCTTTGTATCTGTGACAGATGGAATGTAACCAGGAATTAACCGAGCTTCAAATGGCCTAATACAGCTAAATAATTACCCGCAGTGATTGCAGTTTGTTTAAGCACAAGATAGAGAGTGCCTCAGAGGTCTCATGTTACAAAACACTGTTTTGCATCACGTGTTCTTGTTCAGATCACTACTTAGGCTAGACTTGTGGTAGTCTCTCCGGCTGATATATGGAAACATAAAACAGGCATCACACCTACAACTTCCCCCGTGCAATCAGGGCTCGTCTCTGTGGTCGTCACGGTGGTTGACTCTCAAGTTCATTGTTTTAAATTCCCCTCCTCACTGCACATCATTTAGTTATTAGACTTGGGAAGGAGAGAGTGATGTAGGAAGAGAGAAGATGAGGAAGGAGGAGTATGTTTGCAGGATTTTTTTCCCCTCAACTTAGCCTCTCTTCCTTGCCTTTCTGCTACATTCCCTTGTCCTCACTCTGCAGTCTCTAACAGAAGAGGGCTTCAAGGAGAGGCTGGTCGAAGTCAGACAGGGATGGGCCTGAAAGAGGCGTATTGTGAGGTCACATTCTTCCCAAATGCAGGCAGGAGCCAAGTCAGTAGCTGGCGGAATTACCCCCATGAATAATGCCCATTGTGATGCCTACCCAGGATGAGAACATGGAAAGGAATTAGGTATGGCAGAGCCTTATCAGCTTCCCATTCGGAACCGGTCGGACGCTCGGTGTGAGCAGCCGGACAGCCTTTCCCATCCTTCTTGCTCATGTAGAGTGTCCGCGAATGTGGAATTCCTCCACTGCCATGTGTTGTTACTTAAGGGTGTGCTGCAGCCAAGTTACTGCGCACTTTTCCATCCACGCCCGTCCTCCTGTCTGTGCACTTCCTTCCCTCCCATTTACCCAGAGATCTTTGTGGTAGGTCCTGGAGTTCAGGCAATATTAGGTTGCACCTCTTAAAACATGTCAGGCTTTGTGGTGAAAATTAAAGAATGGAAAAATGATGAAATGTAACATTTTGCTTTGGGCTTTTTCACATTCAAGCAAAAGAGGGAGAGAAGATGAGACGGATGGAAACACATTTGACAACTTTTATCACACTGGGTTTATTTTTCATGTACAGTCCCATTTGTTTCCCCTTAAACAGCTCTCTGCAGGGTCCATGTTGAGTGGTATGTCTTGGGTGGCATCTTCAGTTTTAAGATCAACCAGCTGTCTCGCCACTTAAGTGAGGAAGAAGTGAGAAACAAAATATTTTTACAGGACATTTCTGGGGGGATTTGATATATCATTATTTCACCTCAGCTTTCCATTTGAATCCATTCATAAGTTGCTGTCTGCAGAGACCATGAATCGCCCTTCACTCTGCTCTTTGTGTCTCGGGGTGAGAGATTCTTACATGATATGACAAATGAAGTGAATTTCATGGTGAACAAAGAAATGTCTTTGTCATTTTTGTCAAGGAGGATGAAAGAGATAGCCATTGAGAATGAAATGCTGTAATAGAAAACACTCGGCGGCGAAAGGCATGCATTCTCACTTAAAAATAACCCTCTGGTGATTTGAATGAAAGGAGCCGACAGAGGATAAATGAGTCTGCTACATGATAAACTATGCTACGCGGCTATCGAGCCTCACATGACTTCAGCTAAAGGTTTTAGCCCTCCAGGACTTTGTGATGGATGGTAAACAATCCTGAGCCGTTTTGAAGCATGTATGAATGAGGTAATAGCAGCGAGACAGGAAAATGGACTGTGCCAGGAAGTCTCATGTCAGCATTTTCAACTGTCCATGAGAACAAAAGAGAAAAAAAAAAAGACCAGAATCTTGCCGGGTGAATCTAGCTATCCTCTATCTGTTTATGTGGTTGTGTGTGTGTGAAGTTTCCATCAACGCCAGGCAGGACAGGACAGGGTGTGGGCAGGAGTCACCCCCTCCACCCTCCTCCAGCCCCTCCTCCCAGCCCTCTCTGCCTGGGGAGGGCAGGCCGGGTGGGGCTGGCAGAGCTATGAGGGCCCCCATACCTCATAAGGGCATGACACAAGCACTGACTGCATACATCCGGGGAGTGAAGTCTTTGTCATAACACAGCTCTCTGCAAAATAAAATAAACATAGAGAGGGAGAAAGGAGAGGGTGGGGAGAGATAAGGACAGGGAGGGAGCCGGTGGGAGCAGGTAGGAGGGAAAAAAGTGCAGAGAAAAGTTGTGTAAGACAAAGAGTGCTGGAGGAAGGTGGCGCATGAAACAAAACGACAAGCCCCCCCAAGTTGATTACTATTGAGTAAGCCCTGAGTCCATTAGCCCAAATAACATCCAGGTGCTGCTGTGGCTATGGTGGCTTTTTTTCACTGGGGTGTAAACGACCTGCTCCTTTTCATGCTCCAACACGGGAGGCCGGGAAACAGGCCAGACAAGCGCCATGTCTCCTTGGGCTATTCCTCTCTCCTTCTCCCCTCCATCACGTGAGCCCCATCAGTACTCCTGCTGCTCCTGGAGACATGTTCTGTTCATCTGCCACCTTCGACATCACCCGAAAACATTGTTGCTCTCTGATCTGTATGTGTGTGTGTGTGTGTGTGTGTTGAATGTGGGTGTCTTCACTCCCTGGGCGAGACCTCCCTCCATTAACTGTTACAGTTCCTTCCCACAACTGAGCCGGGGGGCCCCAAAGCTTGCACTAAACACGCTTTCTTTTTCGCGAGTTTAATGAGGAATAGGAGAAAGAGAGGGAGAAAGAATGTTTGGCAGAAAAAAAAGGTGGAGGGATTTTTCAAAACAGCCACAGAGGATTTATTTGACAGTGGGAGAAAGGAGAGTAAGGGAGAGTCAAGAGACATTCTGGATGTGGAGACAAATATGCGCGCATGGAACCACATTACACCCATGTTACCTCTCATTACCTCCAGATAAGCAGCAGTACACCACAGCTGGCTGATGTCTCTCAGTAATGACCACTATAGTACAAATTAGTGGCTGTAGCCAAGCCCAGTCTCTTTGGCTATTAGGCCTGTACTCTGCATCCTCTGGGTCTCTGTTTCACAACTGAGGAACAAGCTTGAGTGTTTGTCATTACATCCCATTTGAGGCTGCTTGTCATTCAGGCCATAAAGTCCCCTTTATTCTTATTCTCAGGGTTGTGAAGTTAATGTAAATGGATAACAGTAATCTGGTTACAAAATATAATTAGTGAAATCCATTAGAGACAGAATCAGAATCACCCGTATCTGCCAACACATTTACAAGCAATGTGACTTGGTGACTTTGGCACATGTGCTCGCACACACACACACACACACACACACACACACACACTCACACACTACATATATAATAGCAGATGCACATGGCACAGGGCAGGACACCATTAGTCCAGAGGGTACAATGCAGTTTACACAGGAATAAATATGTATTGTAGGCTATCACTCTGACAATGATAAGCCTCCGGGGGCAAGGGCCAATACTTGTGGTGTTCTGGTGTAGCCAGCGGACACCCAGGCCAAGACCTCTTCTATCATACATCTGTCATTTTGTCTCATCTCTATTAACAGATCTGCATATGAATACGTAAAAAAAGCTAATTAAAAGCTAAATCATTGTCAGATGGCACATTCATATTCAAAGGCTTTTCTTGGTCTGCTACCCTCTTACCTATGAATTTACATCCTATAGAGAAGTATGGGAAGTCATTGTCTTCACTCCCAGGACTTATGAAAGGGCGTGTAAGTATGTTGCTCTCTCGGCTTAAAATCAGTTGCAAACTTACCTGACTCTGGAAGCAGGTACATCTGCAGGTAAATGTTTTAAATGATGGAAATTTTTTTTTTTGATATCTTAAACTTTCTGTAAGTTGTTCTTTATTATCATTATAAATTGTTAGATCTTTGTGTTATTGTCTGCAACCATGCTAATTGTACTGTTGCCTGTCTCAGCCAGGACACTCTTGAAAAAGAGATTTTTAAGCTCAATAAGTCTTTTTCTCCTGGTTAGATAAAGACTGAATAGACGATAGCTGATGGGCTCTGAGACTGCATTGCAGCCAGTGTGTTCCACCTCTTTTGCCCTTCACACAGACTGATTAAACGGCTGCTCAAATGTGATTTGTCACCACAACTCGGACAACAAATTGACCACAGATGGAGACCAAACCACTTCTGATACAAATATCTTGTCCTGTTTACTACTGATTCTACATACATATGTAGATATCTGTTTATAGAGCTAAAGTATGTTTAGACATTTGGCTAGATTGTTATGTCTGTTACATGTGGTACAGCCTCAAAGTCAACTGCTGTTGTTTGTGTGGTAGCACAAAAAGTATATGAACAGCTAATTTACATTATGTATCAGATGATGATGATAAATGTGGTTAAGGTATTTGCAGTTAAAGTTTGTTACAAAGCAACAAATTAGGGGAAAATAAACAACCTCAACATTATTCTATTGAATATGCATTAAATCATCTGTGCAATACATAAATAATTTTTCAGTCTTAGAAGGTGGGTCTCTTCAATAATTTCAAGCTCTATTCCATTACATTATTTGCTGTAGGTGGATTTTTCTGCAAAGTATACGTTATGTACAGTATAACTTACACATTGTTTCAATATGTATTATAGATCATACATCTTGATATCATTTTAAGTAGGACACGTTGTAGGGTTAGGGATAAGGTTTCCCTCTCAACACTGCTCCTCCACTTTGTCTCTGAAAATTATGACTTAATATTGACAAAACAGCGTCATCTCAAGGTTCATTTAGTTGTTGTTTTTGAGCTTTTGATCATTTCACATGATCTTCGTCTAGAGATGGAGTCACTCACATGTCATGGAATTGTAGTTGTTCTGCTTGCCTTTTTTTTTTTTTGGAGCACTTTAAGGTCCCGTGTCAACCAAAGTGTTTTTTCCCAACTGAAAATACCAGGTGCTCCTCAGGAAATACCCAGCTGGGTGCATTTGAGAGTCCCTTTGAGGTGCATTCTGTTTCTTTTCAGCTGAGATGCTTTGGTTGCATCTGGTTGCTATGATATGGAATAGTCGCAGAAGTAAAACTGTTAGCGGCACAAGGGAGAGTACTTGGTCTGGATGAGGTGAAGGATGAAGGATGGAGGGAGAAAGGATGGACCCACCAGTCTGTGTGTGTTCATGAGAGGAAACATACATGAATATATATACAGTATATTAACAGATTTCTCCTCCATTGTCTCTCACCCACTGTGAGAATCCACTGGGTAAAAAGTGACACTGATGAGCACTTGGTGCCTTGTTACGCTGTTGGCGTTTGTGAGGTTGCGTAAATATGCAATGCTCCCATTGCAAACAATTGTAAAAAAAAAAAAAAAAGCTGGCCTCCCAAAAAAACGCTTTGGTGGACACAGCGCCTACAGATGTAAAAATTAAGTTGCAAAGCAAAAGTTTTCTTCTTGAAAGAGACGCTGACAAACAATCTCACCTCAAGGTCGATTTAGCAGCTGTTATTCAGCTTTCGATTGTATCTCATGATCATCATCAGCAGATGTCTTTTGGTGTGTGAACTTAGTCAGAAGAAAAACTTATATCCGGTCTCAGTTTGCGTCTTCACATTGAACTGGTGCACCATGTGAAAACAGACAAAAGACAGTAAATAGATGGCCACTGCATACTCTTCACTCTTGTGTGTATACTCAGGTGACTGTACATTGTTTGGAGGTGCTCAATCACTCCAGCCTTCACCATCGCCCTCATGTCTCCAGTATTCCTTTCTGGGGTATGCATTGTGCACTGCGTGTCAAAACAAGAAGTTCAATTCTTGCAGGTAATGATCGTGCGTGCCTCCTTTCCTTCTCACCGCAATATTTGCACTGCTAGCTGCTGCTTTGTGTCCCCTATTTACCCCTAATCCTCTCAGCAGCGCTTCACCTCGAGGTCGCCCTTCGTTGTAAAACAGTTTGTGTTGTAGTGCGAGCTCTGTGTCGTCCTGTGTCAACTCCCTATGAGGATGTCTGTGAAACATTCACTCAGCGGGGATACAAGCAGTTACAGGAGGCTGCATTGGGGACAAACCAGGCAGAAAATCCACTCATCCCTGGGGTGACCATTAGATGTGGTATGTTGACATGATATGGGACTGGGTGGGTGTTTGAGGTGAGGAGGCCTCATCAGAAGACACAGCTCACAGTCTTGAGGATCTCAGCTTTAAAACACCATGACAAGAGAACAAAGCTAAAGCTCTGATCCTTAAGCTCCGTAATGACTGGGTGCATGTCATCCATAGGAGACTGATCTCATTTATGTTTGCAGTGTTTAGGTCTGTCAGCCTCATGCTCTCAACTGCTCTCTATAGTAGCGCTGAGTACAATATAAAGCATTGTTGAAGGAGTGTCTGGAATCTATCCAGCTTCATTATCGCTACATGTGAAGAAGGGTGTATCTAGATGTGTGAACACAGTGTTGGGTGGAGAGCACACAGGTGAACGTAAAGGTTAAAGGTACATGTGTTTGTTCATATTTGTGTTTGTTCATGCCACTGCTTCAGAGTTGTGAGTTTGTTCAAGGCATTTATCTCCTACTGGAAGCCTCTAGGAGGAAAAGCTGTTTCAGCACTGAATAAATGTTATTTATGGCCACTTTGACAGATGCTCATACAGGAACTGTGCATACGGAAGCCAACTCCAAGTACTTGGCATAAACATAGCAAGAGGATAAATCCTAGTTCAAAAAGCTGCTTAACATTACAGTGAGAGGATTTTTCTTTGCAGAGAATGAAAGGCATGGTTTGGACTATTTCAAGGAACTTTAAATGTTCGCTTTGAAGAGCAAGTTTGTAAATGAGCAGTGTGTTGAAAGCATGCATTAATGGAAAAAGCAGACATGAGGATGTCACAATGTAGAAAAAATACAGTATGTACAGTGACATGCCACTGTGAGGTTTCTGGTTAAAAATAAATCCAGCAGTGCCAGTTCGTGCCACCATTGCTTGAGCCTAAATGTTCCCATCACCAGGGCTGGTTCTGCCATCCTGCTGCCTATGATGCAATGAGACAGTAAATCCACTGAATCAGTGGAAAGTAAAGCATGTAGTGACAGGTCAAAAATAATGGTGTATCAACTTTTGCCAAAACCAAGAGTCACAACTGGCATGGCAATATCACCCCAGGGATGGGACTGAGAAACAGATGATCATCATATTATGTGATTAATGTCCTTTAAGGTCCTTTTGATTATAGTGTTGACGTCATATTTTTTTAGAGTTTAACTTCTCATGAAATGTCACTTGGAAGTTTCGGGAAGGCTTTCACAACACGCGATTTCAACATAGATGCATCAGCACAACAGCGTTTATATGCTAATGTGGGCAAAAGTAACACCTATGCCAGTGGATTTTTGCTGTATAAGTCACTATGTCTTTGCAGAGGTTGTGTTAGACTTTCCTGCTGTTTATCATTTTGATGGATAGAGTCGGAAAAAATGCGTCATAATCTATGATTACCCATGATTTTAATTTTAATTTCATCCTCCACCATGTCAGTCTCTCTTTTTTTTTTTTTTTTTTTGGGCAGTAAAGTTAAAAATCAACAGCAGATGTTCAATGCTTCAGCCATGGAGGTGTTGCTGAACATGACTTCCTTAATTTTTACCATTCAAAAAGGGTAAAATCTTATTTCATTGTGAAGTTGCGTGCAGACTTTTGATTCACCTGGCCCAATTCTCACTCTATTCATCATGAGACTGCTGTGGGAGCGTGAGCTCTGCACCAGGGACAGTTTGTGAGAGTCCTGCCAGCAAACACACGGTGACAGGGCTAACTGATAGCAACACATAGATGACCTTACCTAACGGTTATTAACAGATTTAATGACAAAGTCGAGCCTTTGCATTGTGAGTTTGAATAAGCTGTAAAGTTTAATGACTCAGTATCGGATGTTAGCCACTGCTGTGTTAGCTCATTCTTTCACCCCATTTATCAATGCCATTGCAATTGTTGGGCTTTTTGAAGAAACTTCAGGCACTCAGCTGCCAGGATATTTTACAGTGGTGTGTTGCGATATAGCCTACAAATGTGATGCCTAAAGCAACCTGAGGGAACCTCTTTAGCTAAAGCCGGCAATACAACAAGGTCATGTATGTGACATCAAAAACAAGAGTGGACAATAGCTAATTAATATTCACATGCTACCAACTGGACAGGGGTGTGAATTACTGAGAGTTATGGTAGATCGCCCTAAGTGTTCTAATCTGTCACAATGACTGATAGGCTTCAGATTTTTCCATCGTTATTAAACATTTTTTTTAAAAAAATCTGTCAGTGACGGAAAATTTTCAGTTAATGCGACCTCTGTGTCTCTGTGCTAAAACCCAGATTTGTTCTGGCTGTTTTTGCCCCATTCTCTGCCCTGCTCTGATGCACTCCAGTCTACTGCAGTACTGTACACTTGTATTAACCCACTTTATTATACTTTATTATGTTTGATTTGCACAGTAAAACACACAGTTCCCATGGCAATGGTGAGGCTTTCCAGTGAAAGCCTTATTTGTTTGCCGGTTTCCTCACCCTCACTGGTTCACTGCTCTGGGTTGGACTCACATGTTTGGTGGATTTGATGAGCGAACAGCAAATGTTCACTGCGTTTTGGAAGCGGTCCATTTCTGACCCAATTCTCCGCTCTACAGTGTGAGCTAAAATGCCATATTAAAAAAACCATACTGTAGCTGGTGTGGCAGGGTCATTGGAGACATAATGAAAAAAGAAGTGTGTGACATTTTTGCGTTCATTGAGTGCATTCCATTTACTTTCCAAAATGCAAAATTCCCCAGCCTTGAGCACATGGCAATGATAGGTACTGTAGTATATTGATGCATGCTCTAAGTACCGCATAACCCATAATTAAAGCCATATGTGCTATGATGCACTGTATTTTGAAAGAAAATGTAGGACAAGGTATCAGATCTGACACCCAAAATTATGGTGCATTCCGTACTCAGCCATTAAAGAGTAGAAATACAACGCAGGTGACCAGGTTATGTTTATGACAAGGGCATTTTTTTCCATTACAGTGAAAGAAAATGCATCATCCTGCTTAACTGCTCTGAAGGAATACAACATCATTAGCTGGAGGTTCTCAACCAAACTACAGGGTATTTTTACAGTGCGACCGGCTGAATAAATCAGCTCTCTTGGAGTTCTCAAACTAAGTAGGTTTTACTTGGCCTCTTTGATCTCTGCAGAGCACCTGCATCCGATGTCTCAGGGAAAATCCTTTAAAAGTCAGAGGCATGTTTATGTGGCTGCCACAGAGAGCTGCTTTCTCATCACTTTATTATCGACTCTTTTAACTCCGTCTGTAAGAAACCAGACTGAAGCTCCTGAGCGGTACCAAAGCGTGAGCATGAGGAAATACCTAAAGACATAATAATCATTAAATGATTAAACCAGGAAAGCGGGCACTGAGTCATCTCATGTGTATTCAGTGTAAGTGCTGCAACTCTCAGGAGGCACCTGTGTTCCATCAGGATGCCATTAGAGTCTAAAAAGATCACGTCCAGGATCCCTGCTAACATCCTGTTTCTCCTGTGTGCATGTGTGTGTGTGTGTATATGTGTATGTGTACTGTATATGTGTGGAGGAGTAGGGGGTGTACTAGGCTAAGTTGTTTTGTTTTAATCAGTTTCGCCTGTAATCACACTACTCAGAGTTGGCAGGCGATGAGACTGGAGATGGGCCCGATGCGGGTAAAATGACTTCCTGTCTCTCGCTCTCCCTCTCGCTTTCTCCCTCTCCACAGGCTGACTCATAGCTGGGGAGCGGCCGTGCATGTGAGTGTGAAGACGAGGGGAAGTGAGCTCACTGGTGGGCCGACCTGGTCCTCTTGGGGCCAAATCACTGCCCGCTAATTAACCACAGAGTGGCCCCTTCCCAACAGGACCCAGCAGGGACTCACCACAGCCACTGAGCTAGAGGATTTAGCAGTTGCTATATGTGACTTTGCAGTACCGTCTTGCACTTACTGCATGAGCGTGTAGAAGATAACACTCTGCACAAGTGTTGATCCTCTCACTAATCTAAAATGTACCTGGCAAAGTGCAGCAGGCCGCTCTGTTCCACACTTTGAGTGACATCAGTTGTTTTCTTTGAGCGTCGACCTCGATGATCTGGCTGTGGTCCTGAGACCATGTTGCCCATGTTGCCATGACAGTGTGTACCTTGTGTTGTGTAATGCGTTCCAGATGGATAGGTAAAGCCAAACATACTACATTACACCAGCGTCTGGTAGAATAATCTCCTACCACCTCCAAAATGCTTTCCTTGGATGCAGAAAGGAAGTGATGATCACGATTTACAACAATCTGCTTTGATTTCTGGAAATCTAGACCACCACCTTGTCTTGGCTGGCTGTGACTTATAAACTGGCAAGATGGGAGCCTGTGGCTTGAAGCTAATAGGCTGAAGAAGAGCCAAGCCCACCCACACCTGACAATCCAGGGTAATATCCAATAAAAAAGGCAGGCATTAGGTGAAAAGGGATTTGATTTTTTTGATTTTTATTCACTATTGAATAGTCAGGAAAACTATTTGACAACTCACCACTATGTTTGAGGGCTATTTTTGCTTTAACAATTGTAAACAATGTATGGCGGTCTGGCTCACAAGGGAAGCAAAATGCTGAACGACAGATAGTTTCCAGGAGAATCAATCCAACAAGGGCGCTGGGATGATTAATGTGGTAAAGTAAATAGAATAATCTTCTTTTTGCATAGTTTTTCTGGGGTGGAACAAGACCTTGAATAAACTCTCTTCAAAAGTGAATCTGTTTACCACTATAACAGCAGTTCAGTCACTGTAGACAAAGGGAACTAAAGCAGATAATTTTTATGTTTAGTTTTAGGATTTTGTATGAAAGACAAGTGATTAGAAATATATATTGTCACACAGAGTAACCGCATGGCTCACTAGGGTCCCTTGTTTGTGCTTCAGTTGCAATTGAATTTGAGGACACTTCCATATATTCACCACTTCATGCTAAATTATATCCTGGTTCCTGACGTGAACACCTCTCTGTTTGCCTGAAATGATGAATCAAAACTTTGCACCAAAATACAAATTTCTCCTAACGTGGATGTCTGTTCAGTGAGACAGATGTGAGATCATTTGGGTCACTCATTTCTGATGGCTTCTCTCTAATTTAAGACCACACATGAGGTAAACTGATATACACACAGTGTCATAGGAGAATTACAGGACTGACATATTAATATTGATACATGTTTTAACAAAGACAAATTAAATACACATGAAATCTATACTAATGTCTCTATAATCCCTTTGGAGCTCCCTCTGTGCCCGTTAAAATAGAATCATTGTGTAACTATCTGTTACAAGAAAGAAATAACCAATATTGAGAGCCGTATGACAACCATTGACGGGAAGCACATTACAGCTTTGCATCATGGGATGTGTCATCAGTCGAGCAGTTGGCATGGCACTGTGTTGATGTAATATGGCAGTCATTATCTTCCACAGTCCCTGCCAAAGGAGGAATACCCTCTCGAATGTCAAGTCACATCAGCCCTGTGGAAAACCGCACCGACTACAAGAGCCAATTTGTCACATTTGCAGCATGTGGCACCACACCAGCTCCAGAAACATTCATTATTGCCCTGATTGGCCCTCATTAGGAGAGCAATAAAGTGAACTGACTTCGTACAGTCCCACTAATCATACAGATATTGCATTTTCTTTTCATTGTCAAATTCAATTGTTGGCCAGAGGATTAATTCCATTTCTGGCCAGTGCTGCATTGACTACCACTTTCTGAATAAAGGAGCAAAGACACTTTAATAGCCAAGAAAAATAAATGTACAGGAATTTGTCTTGGCGCTATTAGTGCAGAGGCAGATGGACAATATACAGAGTTTAACAGAACACACTGCCAGACATACAGTAGAACAAGGACAGCAGGACCTCACATACTGTGTGCAGGGATATGGAAGACATACTATGAACACCACACTCTATATGTATATACAATTCTTAAAAAAATAATACTTTTCAGAATAAACTGCTTGCACTAAAGTTTGTTTTTAATTTGTAGGTTCCTTTGAATGCAGATGGCATGACTTCCCTCCATGTGTGCAGCTTTCAAACCCTCCTTCAATGCAAAACATTCTGTACATTGTTTTCTTTAACATAAAGAACCTACGCCTGTGCCATATGGATACTTTTTCAGTTTGCAAACCGTAACTACTCTAATTTCAATTTCTAATCTTTGTGTTTTAAACAATTTCATATTGCGATGCTCTGTTGTGCAAAGACAATGTGTGTGTTCTGGCTCAGGGTGCTGATGATTATGCTGCGCTGCGTTGAGCAATGCTATTATTGTATAGGCATGTGAGAATATAGCTAGTCTTCTGTGTCCAGAGGGCAGGAATGGGATGACTCTTAGAAGCATCCGGAACGTACCTTTCTGTTGTGATTGGGCTGAGATTAAACTACTGAGGCTACAAACACAAATGTGGACCACATATGAATTAATGCAAACTACAACCATATGATGCTGATGGCAGACAAATGAAAGAAAGAAAAAATGGACAATGACTGCAAGGTCTATTGTAATTAGAAGCAGTGGGCTTGCTGGAAATACCCCACTGAATTGATGAGATTGATTTTGTCTCCGTCTGCACACACACACACACATCTATGAGTACACACTTGTGAATGTGCAAATGTGCATGCACGTGCTTGTATGTGCATGCACAGAGCTCTTGAGGATTTACTTTTCCTGGCATGCCTATCATACTAATACTTTTATACACTGAAGTGAAAAAAGAGCTTGTAGTTAGGCTCTTTTGCCAATAGCTGTTGCAATACTTCTCTCATGCAGAGTGAAAATTTGGGGTTGGGAATATGAATCCACAGTGTTACAGATATACACTGAGTAGGCAAGCCAGAAAGTTTTCTGCAAAACCACCTCTGCATTTCTGGTGCTATTCAGCAGAACAGTTTTAAGAGTGAATACACGTTCTGTGGAAAACACTTGGAACTTTTTTATTATAAGGGGCCAAACTTCTTGGATTAATTGAAATTACAATTCAGTTATGTCTCTCCTTGAATACTTTGAAAATGCACTGTGCTCAGTTGGACCAAACTTAATTCCTTTCGTAACATACATATCTAAATCATCTCAATTGCGGAAAATTCCCCTTACCAAGATAAGGAGAGGTAGGAGTATGGGAATGCAGAGCAGGGGTTGTGAGGAAAGCATGTTTCTGAGGGAGAGCCCAGCCTTGATTTGCCTTCAGAAAATAATAAACCGAGCCATTTTTGTAAAAGACACGCTCAGGTTTGTACATACAGCTAAGCTTTCAGTCTGCTTTCAATATTGTTCCAGAGCAGCTGGCAAGCTACAACACACACCTGGGTAAACACACTATGCTCTAGCTCTTGTCCTGTTCGCTCTCTGTCTCTCTGTGTAACCCATTAAGATCAGTGGCTGTGGCGAGGGGTATTCATTTCTCTTTATTCTTCATTCTGCTCACTGTCAGATCAATATCACCTCACCAGCACTGTCCATCTAGACACCAGGGGGGACGCCACGTCGAAAAGGCCCACCCAAAATCCCTCCAAATCCTCCTCATGCCGAGCAAGCAGGACACACAGCAGTGTGCATTACCTCAGGAGGGGAGCTGACATAGCCCAGCCCCTCCGCTCTGGACTGGTGGGCTCGTTTACAACCAGAACTTTGATTGTATCAGCTCTGGTGATGTCAGCCTGCTCTGCTGCTAACAGCTTTCTGCCACTCTCTCCCAAAATTCCCTCTCACTCTGTATGTCAGTCCTGCCAGCAGATTAATCCATGGCCACCACGTCCACACACTCATCACTCTCCCAACAACAGGCACAAACTCAGACTGCCAAGAGCAGGATATAGGCTATTAATGTCACACCTGACTGACATTTACATTGTGCAAGCTGCCCTCACCCACTCCAACATTACTATTTGGTTCAGCAATTTATTTCACAGTATTGAAAAAGCCTGCTCCTACGCTGACCTCCCCTCAATTCCAGCATGGGCCTCCAGATGCTGGTGACTTAACCCCTCGCCTGTAAAACAAGAGTAAGAAAAACACCCTGGTTATGATGACTATATTGGTGGCCTCGTTCTCCCAGGGAGCAGAGGCTTGGCCGAGGCTCTGTGCGACTACAGAGGGCCAGTGGGTATTAGTGGTTACTGTAAAGTTTTTTTGGGAGTAATTTAGTTTGGTATCAGACCAGTACGCCTCTGCTGACCCTCCCCTCTCCATCGTACCCCTTGCGGTCCCCCCTGCTGTTCCCCCTCAGACTGGGGAACTCCATGTTAGGGGTTTGTAGATCTCACTGTTATTTATTTATGAGTGTTTAAATGCCACAGCACCCTGGCAAGGACTTTAATGGAGGTGAGACACTCCCATGTCGCACTACTCCCCTCAGTAAAGTTTTACAGCGTCCCACCACACTCTCCAGAGAGGCCAGGGGAAAGTGACGCCATAGCCTAGGAAAATACTCTGTACTCATGCCTGGCTTGACACTCTGGTGCAGTAGAGTCAGGGGCTTTGAGGTATCCTGAAACTGTGAAACTGTGGTTTTTGGTCTTGCTTCTCTTTTAAATAACTCCCAATGTTACTGTCGTCAAATATCCCACTTTAAAATCAGAAATAAGCTGCTAAAATCCAGTCAAAACAGAGGATTGCGCCACATTTGATAGTTGTCACAACGTAATGTCCCTCATGTAAGGTCGTCCTCTCGACTTGTTCTAATCAGCCCACAAACCAGTTGTATCTGTCAGGCTTCACCACCACTGCGGCTAATGGATCCGTACTTTATCACATTGATTCTCCCTGTAAACCCAGCCCCCCTGTCAACCCACCCACCTTTCCCCCTTCCCTCATATGGCCTTGATGAGATCCAGACTCTGTGTGGAAGCATATTAAAGTGGCCCAACAGTGTCAGCAGGAGAGCTAAATGGAAGGTAGTGAAATCTTTTGAACCTCTGTTACATTATAACAGTTCTAAACACATCCAGCTGGGTCCAAAGTTCAGGGAAGACATAAAAGCACCATTGCATGTTACCTTGGAGGATGATAATAGCCGAGCACCACTAAAACTACTAAGACAGTCCACAATCAAAGGGCCCAGAGGAAGGACTCCCCGCACTTCTTACTGGCTGCTAATGGCCTGTGTGTGTCAGAGACAACCAATCTGACAGTCGTTATATCTCCTATAACACACACTCCATGTGTTGTAAAGCCGGGGAACTTTTTCGGTGTTAGTGATTAAACTCCATTAACTTTGGGTTAATTAAAATACAAAAGACTTAGAAGAGCAGTAATTACCCTGTACCAGCCTGGTAGGTCACCCTTTAAGGAAGTTACAGCACACTGATCTTGATGGGAGGCTGCTCGTATCGTGACTTCATGGTTGCCAGACTTGTTTTACAGGAGTTGGATTGCTGACATTGACAATATTGCTGATTCTGTCTATATTACAGAGGAGATGAGCTGGACAGACATAGCAGAGCGAGGCCAGACAGCATACAGCATGTGTGTGTGTTCCTTGAGCTATGTGTTGGCTGTGGGCTCCTCTGTGGCGTTTCAACCACACACGATAAATATGAGCTTGTGGCGAGGCCGCGGTGCCCCAGGAATGCTCACATGTGGCGGAGCGGCTCTCACCACCATTGACAAGAGAGTTAGATGGCTTTTGGTCATCAAGATTCCTGGTGGGGAGAGCTACATAGGAGGCCATTTGACTTCAAGACTTGAGGCCGTGGTTTGCAGATGCCAGTTTCCTTTCTGGCTCAAGTCTCTTACTAAAGCGTGTTATTTGTTTACTCCGAACTCTGACGCAGCAACCAATCACGCTATTGTTTACTGGCTGGCTGATCTCGGTCGGGGCCAAAAAATGCACTTAATCACCAGTTAGCAGCATCTGAAACAAACATGGAATGACAAGGCCGACAGCAATATTTCCCAGATCAAGTGTAATTCTATGAACGTCTTTCCATGTTTATTTATACAACTCAGAAACGCTCTCACAGCCTCGATGAGGCCGACATTAACTCCGGCACAGCTAGTTTGGCCTGAGATGTAGAATTCAGCCAAAAAATGAACAAGTGAGAAGTTTAGGAATCTGCTCAAGAGGCCAAACAAAATATGAGCCATGATAAGATCAGTCTTAGCTGTTAGGACATTCATCAATAAGACGTTTACACCTAGAAGCAGCCAGACTAACCACATCCATGGACACATAATGCCCTCAAGCTATCTGCACACACTCCTCCTCTGGTACTTTGATATATCTGGACAGGACATGACCTGTGGCCCCTCCCAAGCCATAGCAGACTCATCCAAACTCATCTACTCCATCAAACCGGCTGAGTCAGACAAAACTAACAATATCTACGATGTGTAAATTGATGTACAGCAGAAACTGTTTTATAGCAGCCTCCCCACCAAAAAGAAAAACATTTGTCCTGATTGATGTCGCAGTGATTGGGCCGTCTGTTATTTTAATATCAATAGTCTAGAGAGAGATAGAGCCAGAGTAATTTGTTACCCTCAGCAGTTGTGCCAAAATATTTCTATGGATCTATTATTCATACTGTAACCGGACATTTTCAAAATGATGCCTGTTCCTTAAATAGCTTTTTGAAACAGAGCTCATTAAATGCTGGCATAAATTACACACTAGATGGAATTTGAAAATTGCTTCACAAGCAACAACACAAAAACAATTACCCAAGTGATTTAATTTGGGCCAATTATGCTGTGGTCAAGCCATGAAATCCATTTTCTACCAAACATCACTAGTTTTAGGAACAAGTCAGTGTAAATCATGGGACTATGAAATGCCCTCCTTCCACACATCCGTCATCGGAGACCAATCTGTTGTCTCCCATAACTTTATGGCTGACAAGGGTCATTCGCCTGAGGCCCTGACGGAGACTATATCCCCTCTCTGGACAGATGCAGTGGCATAAGGGGGGCCCGGATGCCCCCCTCTCCTCCTGCTGACCTCTCCCTCTCTTCCAGAGTCTGAGAAAGGGTCCCTGAGGTTGAGAAGGTCCTGGGGACTGGACACATTGCGGCATTAATTACACACTCAGTTACCATTGAGCCTAATGTTTGGCCTCCCCCCCTGGGGTTAACTCCTTCCTGACAAGCAGGGAAAGTAATGGGGCCTCTGTGGCTCGTTTGCCAGCAGTCAGCCAAGACAGCTCCTCTATGTCCTCTTCCACAGCCCTGTTCTCGCTGACTGACAGCAGCTAAACGCTTCAGTCCGCGTCGCTTTGCATGGGGATCGCACACAGGGAGGAGGAGACGGAGATAATAGGAGGTGTGAGGTGGTGGGTGACAGGCGGGACACTTCAACCCATCAAAGGCTTTTTTTTTTTTTGCTGGTCGCCTTGTGCAAACAAAGAGGCTTTTTTGGAGCGTTATCTATCAGAGGCTTCTCCTGCTGACATCCTCACTGCGCACTGCGATTGGCTGAGAAGACAGAGAAGGAAGAAAGAGAGCGTGCATCAACAGGATATCCCCCCTGGTTAACAGTAAAGTAAACACAGTAGAAAGAGAGAGAAGGAAGTCTACCTCTGTCACACAGACTCGACTTGAGACACTTGCAGATGTCCTTGAATGCATTAAAGATTAGTTCCTGAACTTGGCGTTCTTCTCCAAAGAGCTGCTGGCTGCGACTATAATCACAAGTGTCTTTGCCTATTGCTGAAGTAATCCGATTTCTGTTGACAGGGGCTGTAGTAGGTAATCTGATAGGAGAGTACTTACAATATCAAGGCTTGTGTTTCGTTTGATTAATTCATAGCCTACAGGGTCTGTGAGATAGAGGGAGAGCGCAGCATGAGATCATGACCCTGGAATTCTAAACAATAACCATCTGTGGTGAACCGTGTTGAGCTCGAGCCGACTCTCGCTTTTCCTCTCTCACTTCCTTTTTCTCTTCCTCCCTTCTCTCTTGCAAGATAACGCTTTAAAACACACCCACACATGGAACACACACACCTGCAACAGCCGTTTTGCATGTACAACCAACCAACCAAGTATCAAAAATATGTCACGACATGCACGCTGTTGAAAATAGCATACTTTCGGGCCTGAGGCACATATCACCATAGCACCTGAGCTAAAACAGAGCCTCTGTGAAACTCCTGTGCACACAACTCTCTGCTTGAGTCATCTTACAAGCAAGGTTGAGAACAAAAATGGTCCTGATTCACTTTCCCTTTTAGAGTATCATGTAATTTAACAGTTACTTAAATATAATCAGCTTGGCAGCGGTGCTTTACCCTACAAGCTGTTAGTGTTAACAGCAAAGAAAAATAATCCCAGTTCCATGTTGGATTTAATGAATGAGTCCACTGCACTGTGCTGGAAAAAACGCTGCTATGTTCTACGTGCTTGAATCTGACATTTTTAAAGCGGGATGGTCCGAATTAAAAGCTTTAACAATTTCTTTTCTTTACTCCACAAAAAAGAAAACAACACCCCTGTAAATGTCAGAGCTCTTCCAGCATCTCCTTCGTTGTTGAGAAAAAAGTGACGTGGTTTGTTCTCTTTCAGCTGGTTGCCACAGGGGCCGAGAAATGATAGATGAAGTGTTACTTTGTGGACTATTTTTAACTTTTCCAAACCAATGTTCAGACATCCCATCTGGACAGGGTTAGGGCGCAAGGCAGCGCAAGTCCTTTGCCATTAGTTACAGTAACAGACACCGTGAGCTCTCCTCAGATGTCAGAAAACAAAGATTACACTTGTTTATGTGCCATGGCATGGCTGAGATGATGAGTACAGCCTGGTTAACAGCTTGCAAGAGGTGATGCGTGACTTTTTAATAAGCTTGGACAATGATTTGTTACATGTAGAGGATGGTTTTTAAAAATGTCAAACAGTTGTTTCTGTTTATAAAAATGTTGTTGTGCTTCCACAAAGCTAGATTTTATGTTAAATTATCAAATCAGAACGTATACCATATCTGTGTTTGTGATCAGGAAAACAGTAAATTAGGCTGTGCAACAGGTCCGCTGTAACTTCCTTTATTTATTATCCGTAACCACATATACTGGAACAGGGTCGCAGGGGGGCTGGAGGCTATCCTCACTGACTTGGGGTGAGAGGCCCACCATGGACAGGTTACACCCTGGACAGGTCGTCACATGCAGGGCTGACACACCAAGCCAACGGTCAGCTGTTGGTCAGTGTTGGACCGTCGGTGAGCATCTTTGGCCCTCATTGGTGCTAGTTCAGCTCAGCGCACGAGAAAAGAAACAGTAATGAAAGTATACAAAAAGCTAAAGTCAAGAGGGCGTGAGATCAAAACAAACTTATTACATAAGATACAACTGTTTATTTGTAGCCATTAAGCTCTTGAGCAGAAACAGTTCATGGTGGTTTGTTCACTGGCACATTGTAAATATGCTTTGTTCTTTCAACATTGAATTGTGTTGTTAATGTGCTAACTTGCTAACTAGCATCAAGACGGACTTTCAGTGTCCCTTTTTGAATGAGGATTACAGACTACCACTGTCTGCTGGTGTGGAGAGTTATTTCCTCTCATACAAGAACAAACATTGACTGTTGGTTGTGTGTTCATGTGCACCTCTTTGGCCGAGACACAGGCGATGTGAGGCGACACTGGGGGCTTTTGTTGCCCCTAGTTTTCTGAAGTTGGTTTGGTGTGTCTGGGCCTATAGAGGGAGGTAATTATTCATGCTCACATTCACACCTATGGGCAATTTAGAGTCACCAATTAACCCAAGTCCTTGGACAGTGAGGGAAAGCCAGAGAACCCATGGAAAACATGCTAACACTGGGAGAACATGCAAACTCCACACAGAAGGGCCCCAGCCGGCCAGTGGATGTGAACTCGGAACCCTTTTGCTGTGAGGCAACAGTGCTACCCACTGCACACTGAACAAGGGTATTCAAAGGATACATCCAGCATGTTTCTCCATTTAACAGTAAACCATTTGAATACTTCTCTTTGCCAACAAAGTATATGCACAACATGGGCAGGTCAGTGATGTGTTATAACATGGCATAGGTGACAGTTGTTAAACTGTATCATGCTTTGGTGTAGCCCACTGTTAAGTGTGTCTTGAGGGCATGTTTAAATGGCTGCATTAAAATTTCTAGAAACAACTAGGCCTATGTTATAGTCTGTTGAGTTATTATCTCAAATATTTCCAACAATTTTCAGACCCATAGAAATCTGCCATTTTATTCAAGGTAACAGTGCATTTAATGTGGTTGCCTGTCAGTGGTGTCATATTCCCTTTACCCCCTCTAGTTGCTTGAACTTTTGGGGAAACATGGGAAACACCAGATGATAATAACAGTAATTGTAATACAACTTTTTTTTGCCATATAACACAATTTTTTTCATCAATTGCATGCCACTTTACAACAAAATAACCAAGTAGAGATTTAGTTTATTGACATTTCATTATTGATCCAGCTAACTATGATTTGCTGCTATGATAAGAGGTTCATGCCAGCCATCAAGCTGATGTGTATGGTGATGTTATAGCATTACAAGAACATTCAAGGGCTCATAAAGTTATGTCTGGTATGACCGTTTTATGACCACGGAAAACAGTGCTGGGCTACTCCATGATTGACTTTGCTATATGGTAAGTTAGCAAGTTAACGTTACATTTACGCTATGTTAATGCTACGGTTTTTACACTTATTACTTGTGGCTATTTCATTGTAATGAAATGACATAATGTGAATAAAACTTTAATACATTAACTCGTCCATGAACACGATTTCTGCGCCAGTCATGTCAGATAGATTTGCGTTAGCGATAGTGGTTGTTTAACAATGAAGACAACACCTCCCTTGATATCACGCTACTTAACATCTTTAAAGTCTGTCTTTTATTATTGTTTTAATTGAGAGAGCGGCAGAATAACTTACTGTGTGTTTAAGTCAAGTGTATTCAAACTTATATGACATTGCATAGGATGATTTTAGTGTGTGGGGGTACAGCTGAGTTTGGGTTATTTGAAGAGGTAGGTCTACATGAAGCAGGAAGTCTCTTTTTTTCTCTTTAGAAAAACATACATGTGGAGGCTCAGTAGAGTTGGATATTGCAGATTTCAAAAAATGCCCTTTTTACAGTTTTACAGCTTTTTACTTTCAGTGAGAATGATTAGTTATAATTAAGGAACCTATTTCCTTTCTCTTTAAATACCCTTGTGTGCATTTTAGTCTCATCATTCTTATATATTTTTTACAAAGACAAGATTTTCTATGCTTCTTTATGTCTTTGAATTTGGCAGTCATAAACACACTTCCAGTGAAGTCAGTGGGATCTCTAGGTGTGTGTTTCAGTCTGCAAAAAAGGCTATTTTTCAGAGGACTATCAGCCATTTTGGTCAGTGAGTTTAGCAAATACTGTAGACCAGTAAGTAAAAAGGTGATTTCTGCTAATAATCAATGTAAAAAAAAAAAAAAAGTAATAAAGTCGTTGGTGTTTAGAGACTGAATGTGCAGCATGATATTTGACAAAAAGAGATTTAATAAGTTCCTAAGTTCCTTTTTCCCTCCCAGCCAGATTTCTAAAATTACATGACCTACAGCCGGCCTCCAAAGGTTTTGCTTCGACCTTTGACTGAACAGGATGAATGACCTGTGAAAGATGGCCTTCCCAGAGAAGGACTGTCGAGCTATCAGCCTGGAATCTCACAATGTTTATGCTTTGAGGGGTGTGTCAGGATGAGAGTGTTCGGCTGAGATTCTTTGAGAGAAAGGGAGGTACACCGTGCCTCACGGCTCGAGTTGAATGTCAAGTGTAGATATGCTGCAGAACAATGCAGTGGCAACACCGTCGCTAATGAAAAATGTCCTCCTGTCTGCAGCTGGAGCATAAGAGGCCCCACAGAGCTGCTCTAATACACTAGGTTTCCACTCTGTTTTTCTTTTTCCAGACTTACCACAAGGTCCACAAATAACTGTATATTGCACATAATGCATTTTATCAGCAAAGGACTCTCACTTCATACCACTATTTTTGACTTTATAGTGAGAAAGGGTGTTCCCTTGATTATGGTTATACAGCGAACAATAACTGGAGTTAAGTTTCCCTCTGTGCCCCGTGAGCCTCAAATAGCGTGTCCACCGCAGAGAGAGCCTTAGGTTTTCAATTACACTCTCAAAGTGGTCCCTGATCGCTCCCCCTGTCACAGGTGGTGGGATGTAAGTGGAGGGGCAAAACCTGGTGTTCCATTTAAGAAATATGTGGGAAAAACTGACTCTGAGCCCGATTTGTTTGGAATGTTTTATGGTTACAGATGTAACTCCTACTGCGGCAACGTCACCCCGAACTAACAATCTCTCTGCTCTGCTTCTAACCACAAATTACAGCAGCTGAGCCCCTCATCAGAAGGGGGACTAATTAACACATAGCATAACCAGAGACTGCACTTGGCTGTCATTATTTTGCATTTCACACATCACATTGTAAATATATATATAACTCAGTACAAAGCCTGATGCTAATTTTCATAATGTTTACAAGTTCATAGTTGTTCAATAATCTCACCTAAACTGGATTTTAAACATTTTCCATGTTAGTTTCTGTCACCTTGGGGTGGGCATCTACCCAGGTGGCCCTATATTGCTTTGGGGGGTCTTGCTGTACACAATATTAATAAGTCCCACCCACCCTCCTTTCTCTCCACACTCATCTGTATTACATGTGTTTTTTGGGGGGGGGCAGCGCACCACCAAAGTAGAACACAAACTTCCCTCTCAAGGAGCTTTGTGTTCAAGAGAAAAATAGTAACACTCAGAGTAAGAGACAAAGAGAGAGAGCATTGTGTCTGCACTCCTAAACCAGAGAACCACGGTGCTTCACCAGAGGACTCTAAAGGGGAAGCCCACACAGCAGGAACAACAGTACAGTACAGCGTGATGGGAAAACATCCACGGATTGGTTTTCATCAGTTATAATAGAATCACAGAAAAAAAAGAAAAATACTGACATGCATATCATGCTCAAATCTGGCCAGCTTCCTTTGTGATATGTCATGTGTAAAACTATATTCTGTGGTTCTGCCTGGTGGTCAGGCAGAGTGTCTGCAGGGGCCTCAAGTCCCTAACCGGGACTTGGAGGCAAACTGCAAGCTTTACCTTGGACAAGCAAAGGTCAGCGGACAGGGAAGAGACCATCCCTTTGGCTGAGATATCATTTTCACACTGCAGCTGAAAGCCTTGATCTACTTTTAACAATATGAGGTAATGTGTGAAGAGTCATGGATGTACCATGTAAGATCATACAGTCAGCAGTGATCATCCACTGTATGCATATGCATCATCTATTGGTCTATGACACGTTTATTCTAAATTCTCATATATCATCTTGACTTAAAAGGATGGTTGTCATCTTTCCACAAACATCATCCATCATTAGTTTGAAGAATAGTTCATTACTGAGCTTTAGAGGTGCTGGTAGATGGATTTTGTTGGACCTTGGGACAGAGCCATGCTAGCTGTTTCACCCTGTTTCCAGTCTTTATGGGAAGCTAAGCTAACTGACTGCTGGCACTAACTGTTGCAGTAGTCTGCAAGGAGTTATGGTTCATACCAATATTCTGGTTTTGTACTTCTTTTTTGTCATACTTGAATTGTCTCCCCACTTGCAGTTATAAATTTAATCCAAGGATATATGTGTTCAAGAATAACCCTATGAAATTAAACCTCTTTAGCTTTTGTCCAGGGGAGCAGCAGAGACTATAGAATCAGAGAAAACTGACCCCTTAAAAGGCAGCCGTGCCCTCTGACCCCTTCCATCCTTCCTCATGGGAACATACACAGAAACACACACTCCTCACCCTCATTAGCAGTTAGGATTCATTAGAAATTGGAAATTTAATTAGTGGTTTCATTTTGTCATCGGGTAGCATTTCCTCTGTCTGAAAGCCAGCCACACAGGCAGAATGGTGTCTAACGCCCGTTAGTCAAAAGGAGTTTGAAATGGAAATGCTGTTGTGGCCGTCCTCCACACCCCTCTATCATTTGTCTTGACCTAACCCGCCCAGAAATAAAATTACTCAAATGCAAGGGGATTTTCAATTATTTTTTTCCCTCCTTTCTCTCTTACACTCTTCTACTTCTTTTTTTTGCAAGTGGAAAAGCAGCACGCTTTGCGGAATTCAGTCGCCCACGCACTCTGTCAGGACACTTGATTCCAATTAGATATTTTTCTTTGCTTTCTTGTTCTAGCCTGTCTGGGCCTCCTGCTTTTATCCCTCCCTCTGCCCTCCCCACTAACTCCCTCACTGTTGAACTCTCCCCTCCTCTCTCCCATTTCCTCGCTCGTGTCCTCATTCTCTCAATCTCTATGACAATATGTAGTTTTGTGAACCACAGTACCCTGCTTTGCTTTCATGTATTCACCCATACACAGATTTCTCACAGCCCGACATCCTGTGGCCGATTTTAAACCCTGACACTGTCACATACAACACATCAGGACTGTAAACGCTGCGGCAAAACAGTTACAGCAGACGAAACCCAACAGTTTCCATAATGATAAAGCAGAGATTTTGAAGTAGCGTCAGAAGTTTGCAAACCGCCTTTGTTTTGCTCCTAGGCAGTGAATATTTATTAACCTATGGATCCATTTGATTACAGTGTGAGGTCAGCTTCTTGCTGTGAAGGTCCTCCCACACATTCACTAATGACAGCCTAGCAATGGAGCGCATACAATACATTTCACCCAGAGCGCAGTAGCCACATGTAATTCCTCATCCAAATTACTGTAATTAAAACATTCCACAATCCTTTATGTGTTATTTCTCCCTTCATGTGCTGTTGTTTCTTGTCTCGGCTCTCTTTTAATTCAACAAATCAAACACAGGCTATTAGTCTCACGGTAGCAGAGCTTTGCATTATGTATTTGGAAATCCTTGCAGTGTCTAGCGACATTAATAGTTCTGCTGACTCATACAGACACGGCCTTATTGCACAGCCCAAATACAGGAAAGAAACATCTCTCTGTGTTATTATTAGCTTAAGAAAGCAGGTCAGTAACATTTCTGAAGAGACGAGAGGGCTAGCACACTGCAAGGCTGTCGTTGCTGAGTCCTTTTCTCTTTTGTTGCAGGCTGCAGACAGATGATTTAGAGTGCATCTCTTCAGCCTTAATTGTTTCCAAGCAGGGGGTTCCTCTGCAGCGTCCAGCCCATCACTTCACGACTGAGGAGGCCTCGAGTTACGGCTCCATGTTGCATAGAAGTTTCCAAGAGCCAAGCTATTGTATGTGTCGGCCACATTTATCATGTAGTTGTACAACTCTGGAAAATTCTGTTTTACAGTTTGCAATTTCATGGCTAACCACAATAATAGAATAATAAGAATATCTAGTGTATGTGATATTTTCTGTGTTTTATCATTAGAGTGTGGAGATGGAAAGCTTGAAATTGAATTTGTTATTGAGCCGGAAAGGTTGCGGTTCTTATTATGCAATTGCTTGATGGCAGGCTAAATGGATTTCTGTTGGAAAAGCTGAGCTTCAGAGTCACTTCTGGTCGCCCACCTTCAATTAGTCGTGATTCTGGATGGGATTATGTTACTGATGGGCCAGCTGAGGTAGTGAGCTCTAATTAGGACTGATACTCAGGGGACAGATTAGTACTGAGAATGCATGAGGGGGGAGGTATATGCATGCTTGTTTATCCTTCACCTTCAGCTGAACATGCAGACTGCAGAATAGCTGGCGTTGAGCAATAACAGCTACGCCGGGCTCTAGGTACTATGCACCGCCCTCAGCAATGAAAACTACTTACTGCTCACTTGGGGCCGAACCATTCATCACACAGAAAAGAGGGATGGATGAAAACATACCCCCTGGTCAAGGAGAGAATACATTCAGTAAGTCAAAAAATCATCAGATTGCCTCTAAACCTAAAACACATCCACCTCATCCGGAAGATAATATCTAATGTCGTGCATGGGCTGGATAGAGATAGCAGATGGACCTGCAGATGCACCTCTATTATGTACTTTCCAGATGACAAGATTTACCCCCAGATTCAAAACTCTCAATTGCACTGTAAGCAACTTGTTCAGTGAAATTACTTTGTAAGATAAGCAAAATTATATCTAACAGATTCATTTTGGTCGAAGATAGTGGGAAAAGGTCTGTGGCAGGATTTAAGTTAAAAACCTACATGGCAGAAATGTGCAGGGGAAATAAATTTACAGTTTTACTTTATGCAATATTCAAGGCATTTTCTTTCCTTTCAGCGTTCTAAAAGAAAATGAAAAATATAACTAACTAAACTAAAAACTGTGTTTACTATTAAATATAAATGTTCTCCTGCAGCCCTGTATGCAAATAACTAAAGCCAAGACGGAAATAAGAACGTTTCCAAGACCCTCTTTAAGCATTTCGGAAATGCCAGCAGGTTGGAGCTGGACCATAATTGAATATCATTTAATCTAAATGAGGAGCATGTGCTTTTAGCCAGCCATTAGGTTAAAATTCTTTTAAAATCTTGCCCTAAGAATCTTGTCTTGGCACTTCAAGGAACCGAGAGAAAATGTTGCGCTGACAGACATGTCATCAGAGAAAGTTTGGACCACACAGAATAATCCTTCATGGCCCTTCAAGGACGGAGCCATGCGGGCATGAAAGATCTACAACTGGAAGAGAAGCCTAGCCTTGCATCCTGCCTTTTAAAATGCACTCGCTCTCCTTGAGTGTCTCCAGGGTGGGACAGATGCAACAAGGCAAGGCGACCTCTTGGAGGGGTCAAGGAAAAAACACAGGGACGCTTGGGGGAGAGTGTTGACCTTACTGGAGGTACCTATCATTCACTGAAGATGTTGGCACCTCAGCAGACATACACACACATATATGCCTGAACATGCACAGAGAAATCAGCCATACACACACTTGTCTATCCTCTTTTCATGACAGGAGGTCTCTAATGGATGTGGCACTCTGAAGACCCTTGAGAGGAAGCAAGGCCACTCTCACTCCTACCACTGACTCTGCAGGGCACAGAGAGGCCCTCACATGTCTGCGTTTCACAAGATAACCAGATTGAAAAGCTGTCTCCACACAAGTGTGCTCTGTCAAGGGCTGAGGGCCGTTTTTATGTCTCCCTGCCGCTGTCTGACGGAGACGCGGAAGGTCGGCTCTGAGGAGTGCTTGTTCATGGCTATTACAGTCACTGAGTACAGTGATGGGGCCCTTCTACTCGACAATACCCGCATTATCCATCTCTCTATCTTCTCTGCTTCTACTGATGTGCGCCAGGCACTCTGTCTTGATACCCAACACACACTGTCAGCGTGTTATGGCCTCACTCAAGTGACTGTATAAATTCAGATTATGGGAGAATTATTCTGGTCTGTCTGGCAATTAAATACGCTCATGTGTGGCTTTCCAGGGCAGCCAGCCAAGCTCTCATCGGCACCAGTCCCAGTCTCATCTAATTCTACCAAGCGCCTCCCTTTGTCTGTGGTAATGCACTTTTATCAGAAGGGAATGTGTCTCATAGGATTGAAATATCTCTTTCCACTCACGCTTCCTGAAACCTTCAGCACAACAGCAAAGGCATGAAAGATCTCTTTTGGTCTGTGCGGCTGCGTCGGTAAATCCAAACAAGATGAGGCTGTCTCACAGTCATCTGAAGTTTGTGCAATGTCAAAATCATTTAATTGTTATTTAATACTCATAGTGGCTTATTCCCCTGAGAGATAAAACGCTAAGTTCTCTGTCTTGACTCCTCTGTTGCAGAACTGGAAAGTGTAATGTGCGGCTGGCGGTGGATAAAACACAGCAAAAATCTATTAAAGGGCCAAGTGGATATTCTGACATGGTGCAGGTTACCCGTGGTCTCTGGGTGTGTAGGAGATACATGTTTATTTTGGAGTTGAGTGACAGTGAACACGAGTGCGAAGGCCCAGACTCCAGAGACAGGAGACATCACGTCAGAGCTCTCCCCACCACAGTGGGAGCCGCTAACGAAGGCTCGCCCCCACACAACATGCTCGTAACGCACACACACACTCTCACACCATCACCTTCAGAGGGGACCCACCACCCTGCAGCAGAGCCTGGCACCTCGCCAGTGGAGAGGGAAGAGAGGGTTTTGAGTGCGGAGCCTGGTCTGGCCTCATCCAAAACGCAGAGACCACTTAAAACACATTCCTGCAGCTATTTAACACAGAGGCTCAACACGGCTCAACAGCTGAGGCCTTCCAAACGCCGAAAGCAGTTGAACTGGTTGGGGTCGAGGTGCAGAAGGCTGATACAGTGTGGGGGGCTGTGGGATTAAGCTATTACCTTAACCACAGGAAGTAGATGAAATATGATACCTAGGAATTCCACCAAACCTCCTGTTGAGCTGTGTGTTTGAGCTGAGGTCTTTTTTGCTGAGGTTTCTAGACACCATCAGTTATCACCGACATTTCATTACTTGGGCTTGCAAAGAATCATCAGGTGAGGAGAAACTGACAGATGTGGAACACAGAGAGTGATTTACAATCAGTAGAAAATATGATTATAAACCTAGAAGCCTGCCCCTCTGGTGAAAGATTCTCGATTTGTTTCTTCGGGGCGTGGGGTCAAGCAGGTCACAAAAAAAACCTTTTACATAATTCATACTCACAATTCACGTTGGAAAGCATTGCTCGGGAGAGGGGTGTTTGGAATACTCTGCTCAGCCAGCTTGAAAATGGATGGATGGATGGACTTCTTACAGTTTATGGAACCCGTTAATTAATTCTGTACAGTTCATTTGGTTGCTGTTATGAAATAACTGATAATAATCTGTTCATTCTTTTTCATTCAGCGTACTGTAACTGTAACGCTGAAACCCGCCAGAATGTCACAGGGTCCAACATGTGTTAAGCCACTGAATAAGATCAGCCAGTTGCCTGATTGGGCCAGTGCTCGAAAAGGTAAATAAATAAATCAATAATAATTCAAACAATTTTCCAGACATCGCTTCACAAGCGACGCTACTATGTCTACACTACTCTCCAAGACTTTGCTTTGCTCTTCCCCTGTCTGTCTCTACTCACAGTCCAGTCTATGGTGTAATGAAACAAAAACAAAGTTTTCATCCAATCCAGAAAAAGTGCCAAGGTGTAATTGTAAAATCTGAATTTTCAAACCTGTCCTAATGTGGAACTGGTTCTTGATGCCCAACCCTACGTCTTGTACACGATGTCCTTGTCTTTAGTTGCAGAGGTAAGCGATCTGAATGGTAGCATAAAACTTTTATGTCCATGACAAGTAGAAACTTGTCACATTTGGCTTCATATGTACTCACCTTGCAGCCATATACTGTACCTTGACACACCTATGGATTAACATCATGGTTCACAAGCTTTAATAGGAGTCCTTTTGTTGCACATGATTCACTCAGTCACATTCAGTCAGTTTGTATGCCATTCATTCCACAATGAAAATGTAGAGGACGATGCTCTGTAATACCACAGAGAAGCAGGTACCTCAGGTGGTCTCATTAATAAGCTTATGGTTTCTTATTGAAGAGATAAGACAGCCATGATAGCAGTAGGTTTATTGACTATTGAAGGAAAAGTTAGTGGATCACCGAAGTCATCAGTATTCATCCACTGGGTACCTATGAATGTTGGTACAAAATTTAATTACAATTCATCCAAAAGTTAATAGTTGCTGAGACATTTCAGTCTTCGCCAAGCATTGCCATCCCCTGAGCCCTGCCTCCACTCAAACATAAAGCTTAAATATGCTGAAGTTTAACGTTTTAGTTTTTAGGTACGTTGCTTTCGCTGTGAGGAAGATTTTAGGTTTAATATCTACACAGCTATTACTTTTGGCCGGTGTTGCCTCAAAGACTAAATCATTCCTCTCAACTTTTTTTGTGAGGAAAAGACGTAACACACAAATGCTCCATTTCTCTCAGGGACACTTTGAATAAAACTGAATTATTCACGGCTCGATGAGCTCAAGAAATGTTTTTATTCCTCCGCAGATGCGTGTAGACTTCAGAGTAAATTATTCCAAAGCACACACAGTTACAGCAAGTTGAGACGACGAATGATTGTAATTATAAATGAAAGTGCACAACACATGAAGGCTTCAAATAGAACATTCCAGTGAAACACCTCTACGGGCACTGTTATTTTACTTACTTATAAAACATATGGTCTCACTTTGCGGTTGATTATTATGGAGGCTTACGTGAAGTGTCATGTCCGTCATGAAGTCACACGAGGACACAGAGAGGACAGTACATAACGTCCAGCTTGTTAGAGAACCAATCTAATTATCAGATGTGTTCACAGGGCATTAATGGCCTCAGCAATTGCTCATATGAACTCATAGTACGGTTAGTTTATAAAGGAATCCTTTGGGGAAAACATAGGAAGCATTCGACCTTGATGTTTGAATAAAAGGAGTAACTGAGGTCACTTTAGAAGAAAAAAAAAGAGAGAAAGTCCCTCTGGTTAATCGGACAGAGGTGGTTATTATGAGGAGGACAGATAACACATGGGAGCATGTGGAAAGAATCACAATCACAGACTCGAACACACGCGAGCTCAGGCGCACAAACTTCCTGTCACAAACACTTCTTAAACACACTTAAACACATGCAGTATGAAATTCAACCCATCCAGTCCCATCCATATAGCACTTTTATATCCTGTTTTACCACACAGCTTACACAAACAAACTCTCAACTCTGTCCACACACACACACACACACACACACACAAACACGCAACCACACTGGCCTTTTTTTCCTCCTTTCGTCCTGCACTGGAGCATGGACAGGCCAAAGCTCACTTTTCAAGAGGGGATGCTTTGAGTTCCAGAGGGGTGCACATGAAAGAGCAGCAGAATATAAAGGAGTGCCCAAGGATACACTGCAGCGCTCAATGTGAGGACAATTTAGCCCTGATGGAAAACCTGGATCAAAGGCCTGGCCTCCATAATTGCACATTCCCCAACAAACACTGTGCCATTTGAAGAGTGGGCCAGACCTCCGGACTCCTGAGACCTGTTCCTGTGCACAGACACAGGCAGCCCCATTCCTTTCACCTTGCTATGTTCTCTATCTCAATGTCTCGCTAAAAGATTAGAGAAATGCTTTCATTCCAAAAGTGCTCACGATTTCTCTTTTGAATGTCAAGATACTGCCCGAGGCCGAGCCAAGCAGCCCTCAAATTTTCTTCTCTCTCCTGTTAAAGGTCGCCAAGTCATGGTTATCGCCACGGTGAGTCATTGTTCAAAATGACAAGACTCGTGCTTACAGACTCATCACGTGCAGTACACTTGTAGTATCATCTCCTTGCTCGTTTGTAAGGTGAACTTTAGGTTGCAGTGTGCTGGCATCACCAATAAGAACACCTAAGTGTTTCGGTTACATAAGCAGCTCACAAATTAATGACTGCACCCCTCTGCTGAGACTCAAAATAAGTTCCTCCTATCGTGACTAATTCTAATGATATTAGGGTGATCTGTTTAAACTCGTGGGTTTATCTTTATGAGAGAATTCATTGTATGGAGGATATAGCTCTCCGTGTACTTGCCTGCAGGAGATGACGGGACAGGAAATTGTTTTAAAACTAAAAGTTTCTTACTCCCTTGAGACGTGCTTGTAGGTTTATTTTCTTCTGCATGCAGGTTCAGCCACCAGAATGCAGTTTCAGAGCTTGTAAATCTAACTTGGATATCTTCACTGTGCTGCAGGTGGGAGACCTCTGGATATTGTGGAATGTCTTGGCTCTGCTGCGAAGGAAACCATTAGTAAAAAAAACTATCTGTTAGAGTTGTAAGTACAAGTGAACATGGGTAATCTTCAAGAAAAATTGGCTCAGGTTTCTGTGTTTGTATGCCAAAGACTTGCACGACCCACTTTGTTTTGTGTGTTCAATCTTTTCCTTGTAGAGCATTTGCATTTTTAGCACCACAGCTCATAAATTGGTGGATAAAATAATAACCCAGGTGTTGTTTGTCCTCTCGTTCTTCGATGCATGTAGTAAAGTGGCCTCCTTTAGTTCTCTCACCATTTATTACGAACAGCGTACTGATGTTTACACTAAATCTCTCCTAACAGCACAGGCAGCGGCAGAAAACCAACGTGGTTGAGCAGACACTGACAGTTCTGTCTATGAGAGCCTGTGAGTGCTTACTCCAGGACTTCTGATGGTTTTATGTTGCGTCTAGACTTTAATAAGTGGTTGTGTTTTCCTGAAAGCACACCCCAAATCTCCCCTGAAAGTCCTATGGCGATGCTTTAGTAATAAAATACTATATGCATGTGTTGTTGAGCCGGACTCAAATAAACACGCTCCTAATAGACCCGAGTGTGGCAAGCCTACAGAAAGTGCCTCGTCATCAGAAATATGCCTCAGTATGTGTGTGTTTCTGTGTGTTGCTACATCCTCGCACATGCTTTGAAGAGGTTTTTATAAAGTAGACGTCGCATATGGGAATACTACGATGTAGACAACATAAAGAACATGTCTTCTTTCTTCTCAACTTTCTGTGTTTTTAAGTTTTGAACTCAGCATGGGAGCATGGCACTGCATTAGACAAAACCTGCAATTAATATTGAGCAACTGAAGTTTGAACACAGTAGCTCTGATCTATTGTTTTGCTTTAGCTTTCAAGCAAGACAATGAAACCTTTGATAGAAGAGCTGACACATTCTTCCTCTCTCAGATAAAAAGTTGCGTTCGTAAATAATAAAACACTCCCTTGCTCAATTCAACACATGTAGGGGTGCTGCTACAGCCTTTTTGGGTCTTGTATGAGCAATAGCTTAAAGTAGCTAATGGTAGCAAACGTTTGCAAACTTTATTACTGTGTAACTCTTCTCATTTTGAGGCACTGCTATAACAGTAACAGTGGCAAAAAAAACATTTAAAATGAACCCCCAAATAGTCACTTGTCAACATGTATTGTTATAGTCTTGCTTTTAGGGTAATTTCAAAGCAACAAGAATCATACGGATTCTTGATGACTAGTGTCAGATGCAGAGGTTTGGACTCAAGTCACATGACTTGGACTTGAGTCAGACTCGAGTTGCAAATTTGATGACTTTCGACCCGACTTGACAAATCAAAAAAGACTTGCAACTCGACTTGGACTCATGACTTCACTTGGACTTTTTAATTGACACTTTCCCTCAGGGCCAAAGATTCAAAATTGTAATATTTAAAGGCGTACCATGAATCAGTTAATTTTCCTTAATTTCCCAAATGAACATAACCGCTATTTCGAACAAGTTGACACGTAATTCCTCAGATCCACTTTGTTTGAACCAATACTACAGCATCCCATCAAAATGCAGAACCATGGAGAACTAATGTTACATAAGTGGAAAAACTGATGCCAAAGATGCATACAAAAACTACAGATGGTCAACAAGAAACAAACTGCAAATTGCTGTGTGTGTTGAGACACAAAAACTTCCAACAAACTTGTATTAACAAATAAATACAAATTTAAAATACATTAATGTTTTTTATAAATGCAATATATCATTACTTTGTTGTTAAAATGGCCTGACATTTGGTGAAGAGCGTATCATGACTTGTTGAGGGCTCAAAACTCAAAGTTTAAGACTTAGAACTTGACTCGGGGCATGCCTGTTTTGACTTGGGACTTGAGTGCAAAGACTTGAGACGCACTTTTGGCTTGCAAAGCAGTGACTTGGGCCCACCTCTGGTCAAAGGTATTGTATTGTAAAATTGAAATGAACACCCCAGAGATCAGACTTCATTTCAGACTTGGGTTGTATGTTAAAGTTTATTTACAATATTTTGTACTTTATTGTGCACTTGCTTGTCTTGCACATTCATTTTCTGTAACTGCTTAACCTGTTAGGAGTTGCAGGGGGGCTAGAGCTAACACATAGAGACAGACAACCATTCATGCTCACACTCACACCTATGGCCAGATTAGAGTCACCAGTTAACTTAACCTGCATGTCTTTGGAATGTGGGAGGAAGCTGGAGTACCCGAAGAAAACCCATGCTGACATGAGGAGAACATGCAAGCTCCGCACGGAAGGGCTCCCCCACCCCAGGGTTTGAACCTTCCACCCTGGGTTTGAACCAGGAACCAGAAACCAGGAACCCTCTTGCTGTGAGGTGACAGTGCTAACCACTGTAGCACCGTTACGCCTAACCCAATTTTAAACATTGTGTGGTCCTTGTGGAAAAAAAATATAATACTGTAAGCCAACTTTCGTTAAAATATAACTCTACAGCATACCAACAGTAGTTTATGAATCACTAGTGCCATTAAGATCTAGTCTCACTGATACATATATCTACCATCTGTGGCTCACCTGTGACCCAGTCCTATCATACCTTCTAACCAGATGGACTGACAGATAGCCCCTCTCTCTCTCGAGACTCAGTAAATGTATAGGCCTCAGTCTCCTATTCAGTGGTGACCTATCGTTAACCTGGCAGGATTTTCTTCACTTGTCAGTGAAAAGAATTTGAGTGGGTCAGATTGAATTTCTCCTTTTCTGACATTCAAGTTCAAAGCAATCATGTCGAGGAGGCAGAAAGGTCCAAGAAAATAATAGAATTTAAGAGCTGGTTTGAACGTTTTTCAAAAGAACCACGATGGGGTTATGATGGAGCATAATGATCATTTCCTTGCCGTTTTAAGCTTTGAGGAGAAAGGAAAAAAAAAAGGCGACTGAGCTTGTCCAAGTTTTATTCCTTCTTGGCTTCGGTGAAACCTGTTGAGGTGCTAATAACAAGACGCAGACTGTCCACAGACTCGGTTTTGACAAGTCCACAGTCTCCATTTCACTCAGAGGGTAGATCACTGTAGAGATGAAAGCAGGGAGGGGAAAGGGGAGGCCTTTGGTGTTAATCAGGTGCTGATTGGCAGCTTGGGAGCCTTTAAGAGTTTGGAAAACCTGTAGAGAAAAGGGTTATTATCCCTAAACACCTCTGCATTTCCTCCTTATTGGAAGCAGTGACATCAGCTGAAAGATGTAGTTTCATCTTTATCCTCCTAAGTTCAGCAACACCTAAGAGAAAAAGGGTGCTCCTGTTTCTTTAAGGTTCCCATGAAATCAGAATAGAGGTTTAAGTTCTTTTTAATACATAGGGTTAGGGTTGTCACCTACACACCAGTGCCCAACAATGAAAAAGTAGTTTTGTAGGAATTATTAATGGTTTTTAAGAGTTTGTAATTTCCTGGAAAACAATAAAAGAAATGTTGATTTTGATATTTACCCTACTGAATTTGCATCCAATGAAATCCATCTAACATTATATAAAGGTGACATAAAAGCAAGAAATGATATTATTATCCGCTCATGCTGGAAGCATCAGCTCCATCGCGGGGGTGAGCTTGTGTCTCTCCTTCATCAATAGCACTGCCAGCTTTGGATCTTGGCTCCAACAGTTATGGCCTTACTCCAAAAACGATGTCACCATGGCTGTCTTCTCCCTCCATTTCATCACTGTCCGATTCATCAGTAAAATCTGCAGGCGTAGGCGATGGGGGTGGTGAGAATTCCTCGACAGCAGAGAGAAGGTTGTCCTCCTGACTGTTTTACATGTTGAGCTAGTAGCTACTATCACTCTGAAATCTGGCAGGGGGTGTAACACACATTCAGCACTATTGGCTACTGTAAACCCTGATCAACATCTGCGACAAGTCCCTCACTAGATTTCAGTTTTGACAGGAAACATGTAAATATGCAGAATCAAATAGCACCCTGCCAGATGTTTCATGGGAACTCAAAGATTTCTCTAAGGGAAAAATCAGTCTTTATATTCTTGGTGTTTGTTGCAACTTATGTACTTTAGTCAAAAGTACAAAGCACTTCCTATATAAGTGTATGTGTGCATGAATATTTGGTTTTTACCAGTGGCGTAAGGTGGTTACCACCGGCCCAACTGTACGAGATTGTGTTACTAGTTATAAGGTGCACACACACACCACTGGCAACTGTATAAAAAAGCCAAAAAGAATCTAACCTAGGGAGCTTAGCTACTTTTTCCTCCCGTTCATTTCTCTCTTGTACTTTCTTACTACTGCATTTATGTTTAAAGGTATGACTGCTCATCGGACTTGCAGACATGCTCAGCTCGTCAGTCTTGACAGGTTTTGCACATAAACTAGATACTGTATTGTATTGTATCGTCTTGCCACATGACCAAATAAAGACTTGACATTACTCAACATCAACATAATGTTACCCACCAATCATCGTTATATGCATATAATTTTGTTATAGATTGCTACTGACTATTTTACCATACAAAAGAAAAGAAAATCATGGCAGAGATAGGGCATATAGCCTATAGTAAATGGCGCAACTTTTACTTTAATGTGTGTTCCTCTTTGAACACAGGTGTAGTTGCAAAATGGCAATATTTACACCCCTGGTTTTGACTGTTAACTGGCTTTGGAGTCAGCATAGTTAGCCATCACGTAGCCCCATTTTAGCACTCTGTAGAGTAGCTTACTCTGTGACTACATATCTCATTTCTTGTTGAATTCTGAGGTTACAGGACATTTTCTAGGATTTTTTAATGAAATATTTTGGCAGTCTGGTCATTTACTATCACCACATCTGGACCCATGAAAGACAAGATGTTAGCTAGCCATTCTTTCTGTAGTGCAGGACAAACACTGAGTATGCAGGATCTATTAATGACTTAACAGATGTTGAAATAACAGCAAATCAGTGCTAATGCTAAATACCTTCCATTTTATGAGTGAAATAGAACAATCAGACATCTTAAATCATTCGTAGCTTAAATCAAAGCATTGGTAGGATATATGTAACATTCTCCAGTCTGCAGCACAGCATGGATGTTGACAGAGTGTATCGTATCAGCACAGATGTCAGTCAACAATTGCCATAAGAAATGTCCACCTTGTAGCTTGTAGCTTGCTTCCAACTTTTGAGTCCTTTTAAAACCTGCAGCAGATTAAACAAATTTAAGTATGGCTCGTCTTTACTAACCCAAACCTGAGGACTTAAAAGATGCTAAACCAAATCATCCAGCTAAACACTGTGACTGAACACTAGCGGGGACAGGAAGGTCTCACTCTTTCATGCCCAAGTAAAGCCCCTCTCCAATAAATATGTTCTCGAGATCTTTTAGGAAATGGGACACAAAATGGCTAATTGGAGGGGTGGCAGGGGTTAAACACTTCCCTCAACGTTCCAATCTGTCACTCCACACCGCTGCATGCTGGGACTAAAGAGTGGACCTGAACGTGGGAGTCCATCTGAGCCTTTCCCAAGGACACTAAACTGGAGACACCCCAGAGAGACTGCCGCCGCCGCCGCCTCAGGAGAAACACACAAACCAGCTGCGTGCCACTCACACCCAATCCATCGCCTCAGTCTTTACATCCCTGGTCTCACTGATGTCTATTGAATTCATCATGCCGTTACTATTCTAAGATCTCAAATAAAAATTTGATTTCTCAATCAAAACCCCACAAACCGTAACACATTTTCTCAATAATCGCTGCTCCATTTCCATCTAAACGAATGTCATTCAGGATAGACTGCCAGCAGAGAATTTTCCTTTTTATGCTTTTGGGGCCTCACATTGATTGAAGTCTTGCTCTTGTAGCTTAAGTCTGCCTGTTTAACCCCCAGGCCCTTGCAGGATATGGCATGAATTACATGCACACACCGCACTGCTTAGATTGTAATCTTTTGATAATATACAGCCAATTTCCACCCTGTTATATAGAGCTGATTGGTGCAGGGTTAGTGGAGCAGTGCACGCCTTCCTTCAGCATCGTACTACTTTATGAAAAGTATGTGACAAGTCCCAGTGGTACAGTATAAACAATCAAGTAATGAAGCTTCTCATCAAGATGCTCTGCATAGTTTTCTCCTACCCGCTCTTTTGTCTAACAGACTAATCATTGTTTCTTTTTTAATTAGGCAAACACGGCTCTTTGTACACACAATTATACGTTTGAAAATTACACTTTGATTAGTTTTCCATTGAGATGTTGCAAGAAAGCAATGAAGATGGCTAAGGAGGGAGGGGGCTGTCACATATTTGCTGCTGTCTTTCAACACTAAATGAGGGGTGTTTCTGTCTTTGGCAGTTTGTTTAACCACTTATATGATTGGATTGCTCATTAATTCTCATTCTGTCACGTCCCAGCATTAATCATTTTTTAACTGTGCCTTTAAACTGCCACCCTCAACATCTGTCTAATGATTTAATGTTGACACATTACACAGTGAGTTGTTTTTCTGCCACTGATATATTCTGATGCTTTGATGCAATGAAGCGTTGTAATTCATTTTAACCAAATTAGTGCTCCGTGTAGTATTAGATTTGATATGGTGAGGCTCGGGCACATTGTGTAAGGAGCATGTTTGGTGAGTCAGTCAGTATGGCCCTTTACTATGGTTGGAATTTTTGTGTTCAAACAACAAGTAATGTACTAAATCACTGAAAGCAAAAGTACTCTTTATTTGTAGGAAACACAATGACAAGCCAGACTGCTTTAGAAAGCCATGAGAATGTTCAAGATCCTTATCGTTATTATCATTAGCTCTCCCCTCCCCCTTCCCACCGCAACACTCCGCTTATCTTGATAAGCTGTCAACTTTAAATTAGCATTCAGCATGAGGCTGAGGTAAAGAAACGTCAATCCTTGCTTTTTTTTTTTCCTTCTTACGACTTTCTGCATGTGTTATTGTCTTATGATTTCCCAACTCTGCGGCCACTAGCCTCCGTAGCCACAACCCAGCTGACTGCTGGTCACCACACCTATAGGAAACACACCCACAGGACATGCTTTATGCCTCAAAATATTGAAAACATTAACCACATCCATGTGTTGGGTAAACAAATATTTTACTGGCCAGAAAAATGCATCAACTTATGTTAAACAGCCCCTCCACTCAAAAATGTGTTTTTTATGCCCTCTGAAATGTCTGACCTTAACCCCATTTCCTGTTTGAGGCGGAAATTTCACGCTGCTATACTGCCTCGCCATTCGTTATAAAACGTATGGTTGTGCAATGAGGGGATAGAGCTGTCTCGCCTTTAAACCAGCAGTGGAGGTAATAGCAGTGCGGAATCAATATCTGTGTAAAAGGGACAGCCAGCAGGATGGGACTATGGTCAGGACAGGTGTAACATTATGTGTGCGACCCACCAGCAGGAGATTTTAAAAGCAGCTAACTGCAGTTAGCAGCTTACTCGAAGAAGAGGAAATACAGCCGAAAATGTCCTCAAACAGGAAAAACGATAAGATCCAGGAAGTCCTCTCACCAGAGAGGCGTGTTCACGTTCCTCTACTGAAGGAGACGATGTTTGTGCGCTTCCTTAAAATCTGAGATTTAAAGGCACGCCAGGCAAGTTAGATTAGATACTTAACTAAAACAAAAGCCAATTGCTGTCTAATACAGGAGACACATATCGATGGGGGAACAGACTCTGACAAAACACAGACAAAGAAAGCTGAAGCCTTCAGTGCAGAGCGGAGCTACAAAACGTGATATAAAAATCTCAGACAGAAGGAAAATTTCTCTCCAAAAACTTTGATTATATGCTAAGCTAAATACACTTACCATCCTGATACGTCTACTGGTTGCCAATTTTGGTACAAAACAAACCCCTCAGTGGCTTTCCACAAGTTACTATTCCTAACCAGACAGATGCTTGTTAGGGGGCGCAGTTTGACACAGTTGCCTAAAGTGAAATAAATGTAGACTATTGAAAGAGAAAGTTTGGAAATGATACCATGAATATTTAAAATAAAGGCTAATGCATGCATCTTATGTCATGTTTGGTAGCCGCACAATGTTTCTGAGGGCCACACTTTGAGTAACGATGCTCAAAGTGCATCTGCATCCGCTACTGCGAGCCATAAAGCCATAAAGAATGTGGTGACAGAGACATGTGTTTGTTTTTCTTGAGCGGCCGCTATGTTTGAATAGTTGTTGTTTTATTGTGGGTTTTTGTATTATATGTTGTATTTGTTGCTTTTTAAATGTGTTTTGATTGGCTGCTACCTCGGCCAGGTCTCTCCTGTAGAAGACATTTTCAATCTCAATGGGACCTCCTGGTTAAATAAAAAAAAAGTTGATGCATACTGCTCTTTCAGCAGTCAACCTGGCACTACTTGTGTCTCCACACCTCACCACACATTTTAGTGCTGTGCCAGAGGTGCAGAAAGCTCCACCTCTGGCATCTATCCGGCATCTGAAATCTATTGCAAGCAGCAGTGGCGGGCAGGGCAGAGGCCAGATCCAGAATTTATCAATGAGGGAGATAGAGTAGATCTGCTTCTGGCCCTTTTTAAGAGTTTTTAAAAAAGGTCAAATTGAAAAATGTGTCTGGAGAGGACTTAAAACATTCAGAGGCTTTTGCAACAAAATCACAACTTTGCTGCAACTTTGGTGAAACAAAATAAAACACTGAAGATCTTTCAGCTCTGCAAATCTTTCTGCAAGTTTACTTTCTGCTACTATGGAGACTTAATCTCCTCATCTTTTCTCCTATGAAACATATCAAACAGCGACAAATGCACCTTCAATCATCTTACCACATTTATCTCTCCACATCTTTGTTTTGCAAATGTACTTCTCTGTAATTGCAAACATTTTGTCCTCACAGCCACACTCACATTTCCAGTCAGGTTTTCTTACACAAAATTTAAAATGCTCATAAAACAGGTGGAAACTCACTCCATTTTATGGCCGACAGGGGAGTTGGAAATATACACGCAGAATCACAGAGGCACAGCACGTTAATGTCAACTCTGTCTCCTAAAAATTACAATCATAATCAACTAATTTGTGTTGCCATTTTGTAGGAAACATAATGCTGTGATTACAAGTTTTAGTGTCAAGACTTTCAAGAATGTTACACTCCCTGCATCAGAACAAAACATAGCCATTAAACATAAATCAAATGGCAAATGTCTGCTCATAGATATTTGGCAGTGGTTGCTGATGTATTGTAAAAGCTGTTAATTTGTTCATTTATAACTACTTGACACTTAAAAAGGACTTTCATGTTCCAGCTTTAAGACCAGTGTATGAATGGTTTGACACAGTGGACGGACGTAGGCCAGCTGTGGTTCTGATCCAGCCGTTCACTTGTGTGGGTCCAGACAGATCAGTGTGAGGGAGGGTTTGCTGCTGTGAGGCTGCTCCACCTAATCCCAGGCTGCATTACTCAACCAGTCCAGTCAAACAGCACACAGACGCGGGGACTTCCCCTTTCCCTCCAAAGACGTAGAGGAATACTGTATTGCCTCATGCACCACTGAGGTAATATCATTACTTCAGCAAAGTCTAACCTGAATATCGTCTTAAGTGTCCAAACCACACCGTGTGAGAGTATACGCAAAGACCAATTTGTCCAAAGAAATTTTAAAGCAATGACATTTCCATAATTCTTGAATGATCGTTGCATCTAAATACATCTCACGGTGCTGTGTAGCAAAGTTTTCTCTGGTTGTAACATTAGTCTGCTGAGAAAGACGGCATTACCTTGGCTCCTGCCAAGAGTATCGAACAATGCTTGTAGTCATTTTCATGTTTTCCCCGATAGATACCAATCAAACCATCTTGAGGGAAAATCCATCACGTGGGTTTGCAGCAGCTCCACGAGGTATAGTCTCTTGCACGCAACTCCTAAATTACTGCCATCCACTGTTACTGGCATTCTCTCAACACCGTAGGGGTGTTGAGAGGTGTCATTTCTAAACGGCCCAGAGCACCATGGGCAACAATGCCCATATCTGTTGGAACATGGCTCATAAAATCCCCCACCTCTCATCATATGCACTTCACAGACACATAATTGTATGTAAGTGCGGTTCTTTTACTCTATTTTTTAAGTTAAATGATGTGAAGAAAGAGGCGAGAAGTCACAGTTTGAACTGATATATAATCCTCCCCATTAAGAAATGTGACACTTTGCAAAACTTTCAAATCGGATGTACTGTAATAAAGACACAGGCAGGTTCATTCCTGTTCAGTAGCATAATGAGGGGAAGTGACTGTGTAAAAAGTGCAAACTGGATCTGCACTGACATATTTCCCTCGATAGATAAATATGAACTTGAAGCAAAGCGTTGGGTCTATCTCTGAAAACAAACAGGGCCATATATTTCACTTGGAATAACAGAGATCAGCTGTATCAACACTGGTCCTCCTACTGCAGCCAGCCACCTCAAGTGAGAAACCATCGAGTCTGAGAACCGTCCTCTGAGTGCATCTGAGCAGACATGAGGAAAAGTCTTTGTCATTCAGCTGAGCGGGATATTAAACTAATTAGGGTTTGATACCAGGGACAATCTGGTTTAAAGACCAGTCTCAACTCAATACAACTGTCAGCTCTGGAAAAATGTTTAGGAAAAATAAAAATGTCAAAAGTACAAACAGACACAGCTGAAGAGCATTTTACGGCTGTTATGATTTGATGGCAGTATTGTGTTAGCGAGGCCTGCCTAACTTTTCGCTCACAAATAATCTGACTGCTGTTTGCACTGGCACAGCTGTTTGCATTGCCTTTGTTCAGCTGTCTGTGCACTCCCTCCCTTTTCCCACTTTGATAACATAATACTCTGAGTATGTTTCTAAAGGGTAATAAAATGAGAAGGAGCCGCTATCTGCTCTTTGATTGAGCAACGCCAGATTTAAACACATCCCACGATCCTGGAACATTTTACCATCCAATGTTTTCTCTCTCTCATACATCCTGAAGACATGGAGCGTGCAGCAGAGTTGAAAGGCTCTGAGAATTATTTTCTTTTTAAGGCAGAATCCACCCTCAAAGAGATTCCGATCTGTCGAGCCTTTGATGTCAAACATTTGTCATTTAATAACAGTGAATATAGACTGCAACCTTGCCAGAGAGCTACAATCAAAATAGTTACAACTGTAAACGTCGATGCCTTCGAGAAACATCTGTAAAATTGTGATAATAAAACTTGTTTGCATAGCAAATACATTTTGTTGTAACAATAATACCACCTGGATATTTTTCAACATAACAACAAAGCATTTCTGTTGAACATGTGTGCTGTTTTTGTGTCTTTTTGCTACCTAAGATGACAAAAAAAAGTGTCCAAAAACTGGTAGCAATAGTGGCTTTTTCTGTGGGAAACAACGGTTTTGCAAGACTGCTTAAGTACTTCTCACTGTGAGTCAGCAAGATCCTTATCGTTACTATCATTACGTCTCCCCCTCACCCTTCCCACCCCAACACACCACTTATCTTGATAAGCTGTCAACTTTGAATCAGCATCCAGCATGAGGCCGAGGTAAAGGCATGCTAATCTTGCTTTTTTTTGTTTTTTTCTTCACGCTGCTTTCTGCATTTGTTATTGTCTTATGATTTCCCAACTCTGCGGCCACTAGCCTCAGTAGCCACAACCCAGCTGACTGCTGGTCACCACACCTATAGGAAACACTCCCACAGGACATGCTTTATCCCTCAAAGTATTGGAAATATTATCCACATCCGTGTGTTGGGTAAACAAATATTTCAGTGGCCAAAAAATGCATCAACTATACTGTTCAATTTTCAGAGGGAGCTGCAGAAGAGCATTACTAGCTTCTCTCTAACTGTGGTACATCATGACCATCTGTTGCTGCTCCCAACATGTCTGTATGTTACTTTCATGAATTAAGTGACACCGGCAAATGATGTCACCTTCACCTTCATAAGGGACCTGTTTTGTCTTGTGCACACTAAGCCTGCAGAATGTATTTCATTTGTTTTCCCCACTATAGCTGCTTCTGGCTACTAATGACAGCATAACTGACTTTTTAATGATAATATTTAGGCAATTAGTTTGGTAAAGAAAGATCATAATCCTAGTTAAATAAAGAGACAGCCAATGCTGATTTGAAATATGAGTAACCTTAACCTTTTGTGTTTTCAAAGCCTAAACCTAACAACTCACCTACACAACAGTGCAGGCTGTTCTCATGCACTGTTAGTGCATCTACCTGTAAAAAGTAATGCACCAGAATTCATATATAACACACATTATTGGTAAGACTGTGGTATATGACCAATATGCTGGCAGGAGTAAAGTAGGAAGTAGTATAAAGACAGAAAGTCTGCATAAGGCGGCAGGTTGTGGTGGTGGTTGGGTCAAACTGGACACTTTCCCCCAGGAGACCGGTGATCATGTCCCCTGTGTAACCAAGTGAAGTTTGATTTATTTCAATGTTCGTCATCACTATGTTTCTTTTACTAAACCTAACCTACGTAACTTTATTTTCCCGAATCTAACCTATATGACATTACTTTCTAAACTTAACCTACGTAATTGTACATTGAATACGTAACATGACAATGCCCAACCACGTTTTTTTCTCCTAAACCTAATCTATGCAACCTTTGTACATAACTTTACATTAAGTGCACAACATGGCGACGCCATTAATGGCAGGCTGACAAATTTTTGAGCAGGGAATGTCATCCACGTTTGACAGGGCAAATTGTACTTAGGATATAAACTTACTTTGTAGGAGATGGGGCTGCTTTACCGATAGTGAATGGGGGAGGTGAAACTGATACACAAAAATGGCTTTTTATTTCATAGAAGGTCAAAGAATTGTGACCCAGCAGATCCACCTTTGACCTCACAAAATCATTGTCATTGTCAAGACTGTCTGGTCGTCTGCGTGCCATCACTGCTGCTGCAACTTGTGTTGATTGATGACACTGGACTGTATATTGGAGTCTTGTTTGTAGCTTTGAGCTGTTAACGTACACACATCTAGACAAAGCACATACAGTAAGAAAAGGGGCACAAATACCCAAACTTTGGGAGCTGCAGACCTCATCCAAGCATGACAAGGTGCTTAGTCACAGACCTGCAGGCTATAGTCTGGGGGGACTCTGTGTTTTGTTTCAGTCATCAAAGCTATTGGGTTTAGGGTCTCCTCTCTGTGCCTATCACTCAGCAACACTCATGGCCACTCGGACCCTGAAATTTTACTCCGGGCTGCTGAGAGGAGTGGGCGGTGGGGCTGAAGAAACGTCTCCCTGGCCTTGCTCTGCACTGCCGGGGGTCACTCTGCCATTCTTCTGTTACACAAAAGACTTCTTCAAGTGCCTGTGTGACAATGGCCTTTAGATCGCTGGAGCGTAATGATTGCTGGTTAACGTGAATGCACTCCGTATTAATTGAGCCAGAATTAATATGAAGTTTTTAGCATTTTTTTATGAGTTGGCAAGGAAACTTTTTAATGGCGTCCAGGAACCATGGCTAAATGTTCATGCTGTCCTTCATTCATTTATTCTTTTGCATAGCAGACATTGTTGTGGTGGATGATAGTTAAGACCGGACAGACTGGTCCCAGGCTGGGACTCATTCTGAGCCCGTTAATGAGCACAGCCTCTCACTTTCAACCCTATAGCTAACATAATGTCACTCGCAAGCTCCTCATAATGAACGTGCACAAACCACAATAGCAGTGAAGCATGATTTCACAAGACAAGCCTTTAACTTAGCACAAAGGAATGTCAGATGTGCTGACACAAAAGATCTCCATTTTTCCCTCCTTGATTTACATAAAGCATAATGCACTGAGGGAGATGAGACATTCAAGCATTTGTACACCACATTAAAACGCATTCTGGGATTCTGATTAGGTCAGAATGAAAAGCATTATCAAATAAAAATAATTAAAACAAGGTTTGGAGTGTATGGTTTCCAGACTGTTTTTGTTTAGCCGTCATCATAAACAGAGTTAGCTGTGTCTGTCAGTGAATTAAGAAAACACTGGGCCCCTTCTGCTTTGCCGACCTCGATTCACAGATCCTGTGAGACTTGCCAGCGGTTCGCTCTCTTTCAGCACAAGTCGACTCAGCCAGTGACAGACAGGCACCCTCATGTCAAAACACTGTCTGCTGCTGCCAGTCTATAGCCAGCCCCAGACAGCACGCAGCAAGGCACAGTTACACTGTCACCCTCACCATCACTAACACATTTATGTATGTATATTCTTGTGGATGACAACATATGCAATATATTAAAAGAGCAATATGTCTCATCATTGTAAGGCAACAAAGCAGCCAAGACTAGTCAACAGTCATATATCTACACTGTTAAATGGTCTGTGAGGCTCGTCAATGCATTGTACTCCCTCTGATCTACAGCCTTTATCTTTTAGCTCCTCTTTGCAAAACTACTTTACTTAAAAGTTTAACCATTTAAAACTTTGACTCATTCTATTAACACGTGCTGCCTTGTTAGATTTAAGCTTTGCTTACTATTTCAAAATGACTTTGTTCTGTCTTCTTTGCTGCTAACTGGAACACTTTGCTTTGGTGTTTTTGGACCATTTAGTGTGGAGTAACCACGGGAGCACAGAACCAGGCAGAGATGCCAGTTTGTTGCAAACTGACACCTCTTCAAAGGGCCGCGAGTCTGCCAAGCATGCAGAGGTATCCTCTTTCTGACCTGAGTTCAAAAGGCACGACTCGCTCTCACACTTAAAGCTGATTGGATGTTTAGCTTGACAGTGCTATAAAGGAAGAAATAGAATCATGTTTTAGACACGTTCAAACATTTGTACTTGGCTTAATTTAAGATAAATTCAAAGAGCAGATTACTGGAATAAATTTTCAGTCTTCGTCTATGTTTTTTTTTTTTGTACCTGTGTACTCTGAAAGCAGCCAAATAACTGCAACTTCTTTCTGGCTGTCTATTTTATTCCCACTTCAGCCACTGGAACGCTCTGAGGTATAGGAAGAAGGAAATTATGAGACTGAACATTCCCATTTCTCACTTTTCATGGTGTCTTGGATTCAGCACCGTTGTGCACAGAATTTCCCTGCCTTCACGTGATGTAGGGAAAATTATGCAGCCAACATGTTCAACTGCAGAAACATGGAGGATTAGGAGGATAAAGGCCATTTTTCTTCTTTAACAGTGAGAGCTGAACTTATTTCCAGGCTAGCTATATAGAATTAAAGAAGAAATACTGTGTGTGCTGACATTTTTTCATTATTTTGTGCAGATTATTTTTATCCAGAACCTGCAAAAAAAATTACGGATGTCCTTGTATCCTCTAACAACCTACTGAAAAGGAGAAAAACTATATTTACCAAGATATATTAACCTATCATTAGTTCTTTGATTACATGCCTGTTCAATTGAACTATGATTAAGTAACTATAACCTTGGGCTCAGTTTAAGTTTAGTTCAGCCAATAAGAACAAGAACAAGACAGCAGGGGAACTCTAGGAATGTAATACTCCAGATAGTCTAACCAGATAGTTATTTGTTATTTTGTGCTACACCAACAAAACAAGCAGCCTGCAGACTACAACCCAATGAGCCAAACTGATAATTTGAAAAAGTATTACACATTACAGTACAGTATGTTGTCTGTATGACACCCACGCAAGCATTGCCTACATGCTATTTGTCATCATGCTGTGTGGAAAATATTGCTCCCACTGACAGTTTTATGACTACTTCACACAGCATTTTAAGAGTCATGGCCAAGAAAAAAAAGAGATGGCAATAAAACCCTCCTGTTGCCTATTAAGCTATAGTGACATTTAACCATACTGAGGTTTACCATTGATTGTGTGTCACGGCTCCTATTGTACAGACTGAACAGAAGCATGACATTGTCTTTGTCCTCACAAACTGTCTGAGAAATATCTAATTTGTCTACAATACAGGATATGGAAAAGACATATAAGGTCTAAGTCTGTCAGCTCAAGTCAAAAACTTTAATACTCAGATGTTTGTATTGCAGCTTTCATAACTTGGCCGAGGCCGCACATTGTTCAGTTGCAAGTTTGTTTAATGTTTTTGCCTGTCTGCAAACACAGTTTTAATAAAACGAGTGTGTCCTTATTGGCCTACTTATCACATTTGGCCATCAGTCGTATGTTAAAATCAGATTTTAATTGAATGAATAGTTTTATCAATACATTAGGAAGCTATGGTCGCTGTATACTGAAAGCAAGTGTGCTAGCACTTCATTGAAGGAACACAAACACTGAGCCGGAGATTAGATCCAACAAAGCATTAGTTAATCCAGTTTAAGTCAGTTTTAATCAATATTTTACACCAACAATGGATCCCGTGACTACTTGTACATGAGAGGTGTTGCTGGTAGTGACAAACCCACACTGTATCAACTTTTTACTGAGGCTGATGGTTTCTACTTTCCCAAGTGACCAAAAAACTCAGTAACTGTATGTATGGGGAGCATGTGTGTTCCCTCAACCCTATGTTGCCTCAAACCTATGTTCCCTCAACCTTATGTTTCCTCAGCCCTATGTGACCTCAGCACTGCATTCTCTCAGGTCAGGTCTGTGTTCCCTCAATCCTACTTTTCCTCAAAGGTATGTTCCCTCAGCCCTATGTTGCCTCAACAATGTGTTCCCTCAGGTCTGTTCCCTCAGTCCTACATTCCCTTAACCCTATATTCCCTCAGCCCTATGTTCTCTCAACCTTATGTTTTCTCAGCCCTATGTTCCCTCAGCCCTATGTTCCCTCAGTCCTATGTCCCCTAAACTATATGTTCCCTAACCTATATGTTCCCTCAGCACTGCATTCCCTCAGGTCTATGTTCCCTCAGCTCTATGTTCTCTCAACCTTATGTTCCCTTAGCCCTGCGTTCCATCAGCCCTGTGATTTCTCAACCCTATGTTACCTCAACACTGTATTCCCTCAATCCAATGTTCCCTCAACAGTATGTTCCCTAAACCATATGTTTCCTCAGCCCTATGTTCCCTCAGCACTGTGTTCCCTCAGGTCTATGTTCCTTCAACCCTATATTCCCTTAACCCTGTGCTTTCTCAGTCTTAAGTTCCCTCAACCCTATGTTCCCTCAGAACAGTATCTCCACCAGTGAGGTAATGTTTTCGCCCCTGACTGTTTGTTTGTCTGTTATCAATATTATTAGCGTGATATCTTAAAAAGATTATAGCCAGATTTTAGAATGTCCAACCTTGACCTGGTTATGGAGGGGCTGTTTCTGATGGTGACTGGAAACAGTTAAAGTGGCTCTGTCAGTCCAGAGGTAGCAAAGTCAGCTAACCATCTCTAAAACTCGCTAATTAACGTGTTATATCTCATTTGTTAATCTGTACACAAACAGAAAAGACAGTTTGACCGGCTAGCTGTTTCCCCCTGCTCTATGCTAAGCTATGCTAATGTCCTCTGGCTCCAACTTCATATTTAGCTCAGGGACTTGAAAGTGGTATTTTCTCATCTCACTCCCTCTAAGACAGCAAATAAGAGTGTTTCAAACGATTTCTTTAAAGTTTTTCAGAACAGAAAAGTTGGGACAAAGGAAACTGAGTATCCAATACAGCACAACAACAGTCAGCTCTGTTCTACCATTACACTTGTACATGTTGACTTTTATCGTGCGTCAGACCTTTTAAACTGGCAGCACATTCACAATGGGACAGAAAGTAGGCTCATTAGTTTAACATTAACAGGTAGTAGACATGCTCCAGTGAAGTGGACCCGTCCAATATTCAGCTTTGCCATGTGTCTTGTAAGTGAGCTGTTCCCACATTACTTCCATGTTCTTTGTGACTGCTTCACTTCTCCTGCAGCACAGTCAGACACACGTCTATAAACAAACTGAATATTGTCCTTCCCTTGTTAGTTGACACTGTATAATCTAATTGTCAGTATATTGACTCACTAAATGTTGGCATTGGGTCCAAGCCCAACACTAAATATGACAAAAAAACGAGTTTATTGTTATATGAAGTTATCAGCACACACTTGGACTGTATTGTAATTAATTACTGTGAGGAAAGGTGTAAAGTAAACATTCTGACAGGCGTCTTCTATTGAATTTAAATCACATGTTGGTCATATTTTTACTTCCTAACACCACATATTACTTTTTAATGTCATACATCCAGTTTCCCGAAATAACATTGTGGCTTTCAATCTGCAAACGTACAAAAACAACATCAATTCAAACTGCCTCACTCAAGAGTGAGAAGATTGAACATGAAAACATATATCAGCTCGCGAATGCCTGTTCTATCTCAAGACTCATTCCTGGTGTGTGATCACACATTCTGTATGTGTGTGTGTGTGGGAGAGCCGGTGGATTTTGTTTACTTTAGAGGAAAGTGAAATGCCGAGGTCGCCTATATTAAAACTGACAGGCCCATTTGGAAGCAATCATCAAATGTGTCATGGAAAAACCGCTACGTCATGGTGCAAGGGACGTCAAGACTTTGCCAGCATCAATATTTTCCTTCGAGGCTGGCAAAGGATGTCGTTTTGACTGGGCTCATGCACATCAAGTTCCTCTCCACAAGTCTGCAGGTCATTTTTCTGAGGGTTTGCAATAAGAGGAATAATTGTCTCTCCTTCTTCCCTTTCCCACGTGATCCAAAGTGTTTGACAAACAGGGACAAAAGAGGGGAAAAGTTTTATCAGTGTCACCTCCTCCAGATAGGAAGTTCAGGTAATTAGCCACACTCACCTCAAGTGAGGGCCAATATCCTGTTTGAAGACAGCACTGTTCTGACTCACTGATCCTGAGGGCGCCACACACAGGCCCTTCGAACTTTGGGAGACCACCTTGGATGCATGTGATGGGCAAGGATCTAATCTTCCTGCCTGAATAGTTTGCATCCTCCCACCTGAGACACTGTCACAGTGATCAATGATTTAAGCCGTAACCATTCCTCAGCATACCAGCTTTTTCTCAAAATGCCTTTTCCACTGCAGAGACAAATCAAATCAAACACAGCTACGACTTATTACGCCCTCACACACAAATCACTTCATCACATGATCACAAGGGTCAGCTCTGCAGCATGAGACCTGGTATTGTTAGCCAGGTGGAAATGATACGCTGGTGAGTAGTAGGCTACTAGCCTAAGCGGGGATAATCTGATTTGTTTCACTGACTGCAGCCCTCTGGCCTCCCCTCCCCTCAGGGGATCAAACACCTTCCTGGCCATTAAGGATGTGCGAGGACACACACACAGACTGATGATCCATTCACAGGTTCTTAACGCAGAGTGCTGATCCAGTTGTCTCTTATGACGCTGTTGATGTGCACGCTCAAAAGTAAATCCCTGTAGTTCACCAGTGTCATTGACATACACAATACCACTCTGGGAGAGGATAAAAAAAAGAAAGACAACTAGAATAAACATGACATAAATGAGTCACCCGCAGCATCACCACAGCAATTAAGAGCAGTTTGAACCAATGAAAATCAAAACCCATGCTCTCAGCCTCTATAATCCAATTTTTACTTAACCTCCACATCGCAGCTGGACTCCCTGCACACTAACCGCACTGAGGTACTCAACCACAAACACACTCAGACATCAAAATACCATCACCTCACAGAACGGGGCTCTCGAATAAACGTTGAAAATAACAAAGCGGCCACCTTTAACAGTGGAAAATAATATTTATCCGAGCGCCGATTGCTGATACCATCTGTAACACATTCTGTAAAAGCAGCTCCCATAAACACACCGTGTAAACACTGTGATACTTTTAAATGGGATGACCAGTGAACTACAGAGAGATCCTCCCTTTCTGCAGTGGTCTGAACACTCATGTCCTCCTCAGATGTGCTTCTTCACCTTGCACATTTTTCAATCACACACAGACTTTACTATGTAAATTCACTCGTTCACTTTATATTATTATGCTTACACGCCTCTGGCTTTCCCACCATGATACTCGGACTACAGCTCATCTTGAAATTTAGCCATTGATCATTGTAACACAACCACAAAACCAGATAGATGAGTCAAACATCACTGTAAACCTGACATTGTGTTTGCAGTATGTTTCATTCACTTTGTTATGGGGAGTGGTGAATGTTGCAAGGATGGAGTTTTTATTGGAAACAACTTAACTTGATAAAATATATCTGCTTAGCATTTCTGCTGCGGTGGAAGACGATCCTTTACTTAATAGCACCAACTCTACATTGTAAAAATGCTTCATAACAACTAAGAGATTTGTATTTAAACTCTTACTTAAAAGTATTAACAGCTATTTTACTTATAGTATTAAAAGTAAAAATACTTGTTTGCAGGAAATCAACCCCTGTGACTGGTGTATTGTAATAAATTCCATTACTGTTTTTACTGTTGTAGCTGGTTGGAGCCAGTTTTAACTGCTGCATATATAGTTAGGTAGTTTAGTCCACCTACAATCCACCACTGGATTACTGTAAAGGCCTGCAGATCACTGCACATATTTCAAAGATCTCCTGAAGACATGTTTTATGACTTGTAATTGTGCTCTGCGTTAAATAATAATTTGCAATATATCTGGCTCTTCCACAAAAAAAGTTCAATGACGTTATTAAAAATCCTAAAAATGACAAAAAGTGTAACTGCTGGACAGAAAATGTCTCATACCCCAGAAAAAAAGTCAATTCCCATCGTATGTTTACTGAAGGTTTTCAAGTTTCCACATCACACAGCACACAACTGACCTCTAAGATAGTTGTGATGTCACAAAATCATCTCATAGGTCCACTTGTTAAAGGTGAGCACAGCGAGACTTCCTGTCTTCTGTAGTAAACGTGAAGACAGGCTCTTGGTGTCAGACTCTTTATATACATGGTTCTGCACAGTGAAGCTCAAACAACAGATGCAGCAACAAAAAGCAAAACACATGTTTGAGTGAAGAGGACTTTAATCATGCTCCACATTGTCTTCACTATCAACAGTCTCTTCAACAGTCACTTCCGCCTCGCCCTGATGCAGAAAAATGAATTTGCTTTCACTCTGTAACACGATGCTTTCTTGTTTCTCACTGTTGACTGTCCACAATAGAAGTCCTTGTTAATGCAACACAACCAAGTCACTTCTGCATATAAGAATAGAGGAAATTATTCTGTTCTCTGTCTGTGGGGCCAGACAATAATGACATTAAAAAAACAGGATAAGTTTAAATAGAAGGCTGGTAGTTGTAAATCTTTTTAGGAGAGAGTGCACCATAGATTTTAGTAAAGGTAGGGGGGAAGGGAATGCTCACTAAGCACCTAATCCACCACATTCTTGTTAGGGGTCCGAGTCTGAATTCAGGCAGGCTTCAATGCCATGCACTGCGATAGGAGGGGTTGCAAAAGGCTGAGGTAATTGGATTGGAATACGGCATTGAGTGTCAGACAACAAAAGATATCCATCTCTCTCATGGCCGTTCAGCTCTTTTGTTGCTGGCTGGAATTTATTTGGTCATTCACTCTACTCTTCCAAGCCCGGCGAGGACAGAGGAACAGGGGCAGGCCACCAGGACTGGCTCAGTCTGGTGGTCTCGTATGCGGGCCAGTGGAGTCACAGTGCCTGTGCAGCCGCTGTGTGAGGATGTGTGAACCACGGATCCCCCAAAGCCCAGGGGTCATTTGTGTGATCATTACCATAATCACATTAAGGCTGCAGGAGATTAGCACCATGGCCTCAGAGGAGAAACCCTGTCTGTGCTCCATGACGACTACAGACCATGCTTACAGGGAACAGTGCACACGCTGCTTCGATACATAGTTGCTGTATGACAGAGGGGCAACCTGGCAGTCAAGTGGAAGAACTGCTTAAAGCAAGGAGGCATCTTTCCTCGTCATGTCCTTTCTGTAAAATGTAGATTTGCCAAAAAAGAGACATATCTATTTTAAAAATTCTGTATGTGCATTTTGTGTAAATATGTAAACACAGGAAAATACTTCTTGGGTTAATGTTGCATTTCTGATATTCATGGTCAAGTCACACATTTTCTCTCAGAAACACAGGCTGTCACCAGTATATTAATTTAACAGGATTATATGTCAATGTTCAGCACCACCACCACCACCACTCTCCCCCACCCCTGCCACCATCCCAACACAAGCATCACCTCTGGGCAGGTCACGGGGCACAGCGGATGGGTTCCCGTCACATCCCCCTCCTCAAACCATCTACAATCTCTAGACTCAATTTTGGCTTTTGCCACTGAGGGGAAAAAAAGCTCCCTAGGGTTAAAAACTTCTCCAATTAACCCTAATTACCCAGAGAGAGCATTTCAATGAGGCCTGTAACCTGAGATGTCTATCAGTTTGGCGACTGAAGCAGGCGGGGAGGAAGCCGTACCTTTCATCTTGAAGTTCAACCACAGGAAACGTGACATCTGAACATTGACAGCAGTGATTTAAGATGCTGGAAAATAACACTTAGAAGCTTCCGTCTTTGAATATAAATACATCTTACGCAGTACTACTACTAACCCTAATAAGCAAGGTATTTTGAGACAAATACTTGGGGCTGTCCCTGCAGAAGCTACCGTACACACCATGTGTCACTGAGGAATCTAAACTAAAGATAAGATAAGCTATTTGCTTTGCCGCTGCGGTGAAAACAATGAACTAGGCCTTGGTTACTTGTACCGTTTCTAACAAAAATAGTGAGAAAATGCCAGACCTTTCTGCTTATCAGGTCCAAACACATACAGGAGAGACGTGTGACACCCTCATAAATGGCTATAAAGTGTGATGGTGAAACATTACATGGTTACTGATTGATACGCTCTTCTCTCTGCAGTCTTCCCAACTGTGTTTCCTTGATTGTGACCCATTGCATGACCTGTGTAATTGGTCCACACAAATCACTAACCACAGGGGCAGAGGGGGTTCCCATCCTCTCATATGAATGTTTGTGTGTGTGCGTGCCTTGTGTGTGTGTGTGTAGCCACTGATCCAGTTCACAGATTACCTTCTTGCAGAGGTACACCCGGCCGCAATTGCCCTCCGACACCAAAAGGATACCAGGGGAAATAATATCTTTCAGCAGTCTGTCAGCCTTTTGCTCTCAGTTAAAGCTATAAATCTGGTCAGCAGGGGTTTCATTCAGAGTCATATCCATCCTGGCGTTATGTTTGGCCATAAACTACAGGTTGATTGTTTGAAACAGCCTTAGATTGCAAGTCATTTAAAATGTGTGACATTCCTCAGGCAGGCATAAAACCTGCAGGTCTGCCACTCTGGGGCACTGTTGTGTGCACTCCTGATAGCATCATGTTTTAGAGTTTATTGAAATCCCAAAAATTAGAGTAGATTTTAAACATGCTGAAAATGTGCAGATAGTGAGCAATTTTTTTTTTACTATGGAATTTAATGCTTGCATTTCATGAGGAAAGATGCCTAACATGACACAGATTCAACAAAACGCCCTTGACTCATCTACTGGCCTTGACGCACGCTCATTTTGCAGTCCACATGATTTAGTATGTTACCTAATGGCACAAATGTAGAGGAGAGTAAAACCAGCTAAACTCGGTCTACCCACCTTTTAAGCTGACATAAATCTTTATGAGGTAAAATAATAGTATAAATTGTGGTGAGTATAGTATGCAGCTAATGCAGGATGTAGAGAGATAAGGTCTCTTAAAGGTAAATTGATGCTTTTCTGAAGCTCTAATTCATTTATGTTTCGGTTTGTGGCTTGTGATGACTTATGATTATCAATATGACTGCAGGTCATAGTTTATTTCCAATTTTATTTTCCACCGCATCACTGCCAAAGAGTCCTCACAGGCAATCTCTGAGTGTATGATTATCCTCATAATGTGAGAGAGGCGGGATCAGGGTGCCCTGCTCATGAATATGGAGGCCCAGCTCTCCGCAGACACTCCCTCTCTGTTGAACTTGTGTAGCCAGCTCCGGCTCGGGCCAGCAGTCAGTCAGTCAGTCAGTCAGTCAGCAGTGGGCTCGGCTGCCGCATGGCCACTGTGTAAACTTTCTTCAATAACAAAGTGGAAACTGTCGGATAACGAAGAAGAGCAGACGCTCGGAGAGGTTGAGGGACATACTAGGAAGAGCTCTTCTATGAATCGGGATCCAGTGCTCCGCTGATCAAAGTGTTGTTTCCCACTCGTGCATGTTTAAACCAGAGGAGAGCTCTGGTGCCGTGTGTCGGCCAGACGACTAGTACAAACGAGTGGCAACAGCAGTCCGGAGGCATGATTTTGAGACGGGGCTCAGTCGTTGCTGCCTTTCTGCTCTGCTTTCTGGCGAAGGTAATGTGGATTATTTGAGGGGGAAAAACAGCGGGAAGGGTCACTCAGTTCAGCTGTTTGGATGTACTTTGATTGCATGTGTGCGTATGTATGTGTGTGTCGCCTTTTATGTGCACGGCTATGCTAACATTACATGTAACCATGCCTCATGCAAACTGCGTCCACTTAGCCTGCTGCAAGTGTGAATGTGCCAACTGCACAATAGTCTGTTCAACTTTTTTTTAACGTAACGAGGTCAAAGTTTTCCATTGCATTCACTCCTCTGTCCTCAACAGGTGTCAGAGGGAACGGGACAATTCGAGTTGCAAATCTTATCGATGCACAATGTGAACGGAGAGCTGCAGAGCGGCATGTGTTGTGACGGCGCACGGAACACGGCGGATAGAAAATGCTCACGGGACGGCTGCGATACGTTTTTCAAAGTTTGCCTGAAGGAATACCAGTCGAGAGTTCACGCTGCAGGGCCCTGCAGCTTCGGACTTGGATCTACGCCTGTCCTCGGAGGGAATACCTTTTCTTTCAAGAGCTCTGTCAGGAATGACAAATCCAGGATAGTTTTGCCCTTCAGCTTTGCTTGGCCGGTGAGTTGGAGACTTTCTTTAAAAAAAAAAATGTGCGTTTCCAGACGCGCTTCTCAAAACAAGAGTAAGACAGAGAAAATGTTTGTTTGCAGGGCAGTTAAGTGCAATTACAGCCTGTCAGTCATTCCCACTGCCTGAAAAGTGGATCTTTTGGTGTGAAGAAAGGACCTCCTGGTCTCCTCATTATCTGCGCCAATTAACCAGGTGCAGGTATTTTTTCTGCATTAGGCTCAGACCTGGCTGTTTGATCTGAGTAGTGTTATGGTGTTAAAACTGCTTTGCATGTCATAAAACAGTATGCAGAATGAAGTGGGAGATCAAAAAAGGTGTTAAAAGCTAGTAGACACCCACCAATAAGAATAAAAATCCAATTCTCTAAGACAAAAATCCATTTTATGTATCATAAATCAGCTGAACACTACTTTATACTGTGCAGTCTCGTCCCTCATAAATGTATTTTTCCATGTCTTGCTCGATTCAACAAATAAAAAGTGGAGATTAAAAGTTGGGTGAGCTGCATTCTCCCAGATTTCCTCCTCCTCCTCCTCCTCCTCCTCCTCTGCCTCCCTGGCAGCTGCTCATGTTGCACAGTACTGAAACTCCAGGGTGAAAACCCACTTTCTGGTTTCCTCAAGTGTCAGCTCTTCTTCATAGAGTAAATAAATGGGCCTGACAGGCCTGTGGGAGAGTTGTAGCTCTGTGAGAGATATGATTTGCCATGCTTGGAGCACATTTTCGATGTAGTGAAAAAAGCAGGACTGTGCACAGACTGACTGGCCCCACAGCTTGGCCTGCAAACTCCTCCACTGTGCCTGATGGGTGAAAGGCACAGTCCGCTGGTATGTGTGTGTCCAATTACATCAAGGCTATTTTTACTAACAATCTTGATGGAAGTTCTTGTTGTAATTTCAGGCAGCTATGGCCTCAGACGGCTCGGATAAGTCAAAGAACTGGAGGATCGTGTGTGTGATTTCTTTCTAACGTGTGTGTTAACTGTGGGGCAGAACAGAACATTTAGATTTGTGTTTTCCCTATGATCTGATAGCCAGTAAAACAATGTTCTCAGCAGGGTAGCATGCAATTTGATATGGTCTGTATTTTTTATTTGCTCACTACTTAGACACTGGCGCCTCACACCTTTTTTTTTAAAGACAAAGGTTTCTGTTTATGTTCACGCCATGGCAGCACTAAGTTGGCATGAACGCTCGGAGCCGGATTAGTTTCATCTTACTGGTTGAAAATCATTCCTACTTGAAAACAGCACTTGTTGACATTGAAATGAAACATGGTGCCATTTCAAGTTTAAGGAGTCTGCTTGCTTTACCGAGTTCTTTTCTGCCATATTTGTAAAGTGTATGCTAAATGGCCAGCGTGTTTAGATCTAATGGAGGATGTTCTTGGCGTTAAGGGCAGAGATCCATGGAAAAAACAGAACTAGGGAGTTATATTGCCTGTGAAACTTGCGGAAAATGATGTTATGTGTGTATCAATTAAGACATTTCATGTTAAGATAATTTAATATGACTCTGTTACAGAAAACATGAGTGTGGTGTAGCTAGGCTGTGGTTTGGGAAAGAACAGAGCCGCTCGTTAGATTCTCTCATCCTTCACTTCAAGTGCTTTACTTCAGTGCACACTAACAATCGTCAGGTTAGGTATGATATCACTCTTTGTCCTTTTCATCAGTTGATTGGCTGTTGTGGACAGATGGCAGTGTGGTGCAATTGGGTTGTTGGGTACTCCGAGTTCATGAAGCCCCCCTCCCCATCCTCTCTTGTGAGCTGCATGAAGTTGGCCTCTTGTCCAGGCCAAGGGCTTTGTTTAAGTCACGCTCGGTTGGACCCCAGGCATTTCATCGCTTTAACCTTGCCACCCACAGTAACTGCTGCACTTAATGAGGCTACACACATGTGCTTCGATCAGGTAGGGCAAGAGCCAGGCGTCCATCTGAATGCAATGGGCCAGACATCTTTAACATTAGCGCATCGTTGTTTTAGAGCCCTGTGTGGATTCACCAATGTCTGCTTTGGTGCTTTTATTCCACAGAGAAGTGAGGGCCCTCACAGTGTATCAAGCAGGGACAATGGTGTGCCCTCAGTGACTACAGTGAGGATTACAGAGCATAATAGAGGCAGTGCAGCTGTAATGCCAGCGCAGGGCAAGCAACAGGAAGCAGTTGTAGTAGACTCAGCAGTGATGAAGTTGGCTCTCGGGCAAACTGTGACCTTGCCTCTGTGGCCACCTCAGCATATTTAGCTCATGTCGCACCTATACAAAGAAAGAGAAGACCTTTTTTAATTGGACTGGCTCAATCCTTTAGAGGGTAGAACTTTTACAAGCACTTATCTGCTTGTTTCCCAACTCGTTTCTCTCATGAGTACTCTTGTAGCACACACCTTAGTTGATCCAGCACCTCTAATTCTGCTGATTTATTATGCCTACATTTAATAGCATAATTTCCCTCCATCTTTTAAAACGACGCTGGTGTGTTCTCTCAGACATGTTGGCATCACTGTGATTGATTTGTTGACAAGTCGAAGCGGTCTGAGAACTGGCATCAGGTGAGTTGCAGAACAATAGTCCGCTCAGCCTTGAGGGTAAGCGCTGCCGGCAGCTGTGGGGGTAATGACATGTTTGTTTTATATAGTCTGCTCTGATGTGGCAGTTAAGTGCAAATTACTCAAGTGAAAGAGGGAAAAGAAACGCGTTCTTTCTTTTTTCTCCCTCCCTACCTCACCCTGTCTTTGAGTTTAACGGGGACTTTTTCAGTGTACTTGCAGTGTTGTGTCAGTGTGACGTTACATAATGGCTTTTGAAGCTTCGCTGCTTATCAGAGCTGTTCCAAGCTGTATGGAAGCATGCATAGAGAATGCATGTATTTGTGTCCTTTAATGGTTAGTGACCCTTGCAAAAGAAAAGACAAATGGCTGGCTGCTTGTTTAGTTAAATGCTTGGTAAGACTTTCATTCCAGGTCCTGGGTTCACGTTTTGATCTTGTTTGCCTTGTGAGAAATCCAAAATTGGTTTGCAGTGTCAGTTGCTTATGTTGGCAAATGGTGAGATTCTTTTGCCGGGGTGAGGTTCTATCGTGTCCCCGGGCTGACGTACCTCTACAGGTTATTTAATAAGCTGTTGATTGTACACCCTTTCGCCAACTCTTGTTGTGATGAAAATCTGTTGGCAAACAATGCATTCCTTCCTTCCCTTCCTGTCCATCAGAGCAGTCAGTGGCTTTGAAGGTGATTATGAGAGATGTCTTTTAATGACTGAGCTCAGGTTTTTATGGCAAACAGGGGTGTGTTATCTAGCAGTCCCAATCATTGGTTAGATCTCAGTTTGATACCATTGAAGTGATTGACTCAGGAAAACTGATACAGAAGGTCAACATCCCTTTGACTGGACTGTTTACATTTCCTGTGTGCTGAGTGAAGGCCTAGACCAGTCTAATCTGTTGTTCCTTGCTCTTATTTAGACCTTTGGCTTTTGGTTGTTATTCCGTGAGGTATGCCTCTCTTTTAAGTTAGTTAGATTACCTTGTAATGGTACATCAGTTGGCTCTGTTTTCAGTTGAGGGCAGGATGAGAGGCCTGTGTGTGTGTGTGTGTATTAGGAAAATTCCCCTACTGAGAGGATCCAGTAGTGTTCTTTGGCAAGTCATTGTGATTCGAACTGGAATGATCTTTATCGCTTATGTTACTTGTCTGTTGGACAGTGTTTGCTTGGCCAGGAAAGATAAGAAGACATATGGCCACACTTATTGCACTTGGATGTGTGTGTGTGTGTGTGTGTGAGGGAAAGAGAGAGAGGGAGTGTGTGCTCTGTAGTTCAAAGAGAAGTTGCGAGTCAGCTGGGAGCCTGGGAAAAGTGAACCTGGCAGTGGCAGACGGTTCCAAGCTGATAACCGCCGGGGAGTTATGGAGTGTTAGTGAATGAGGAGTCAGGCAGTATCTCACTTTCTGGAAGCAGTTATTTGGTCTGGAACTAAACATCCCAATAATGGCAAAGCTACTTGTTAAACCCAGCCACTTTGAAATTATTGTTGGATAGTATAAACTGCCTGTGGACTTTCAGCTGCAGTTTCCTAGACATGAACAGCAACGTTCAGACAGTAGGCAAATGGTAAACATTGTTATCTACAGCCACTATTTAAAATTTGATGTATGTTTTATGATGTGGGAATTAATCATGTTTGCTTGATTGACATTTACGTAATCAGTCTTTGGTGATGATGATACTGAAGTGGCTTCCATGTTGAGACAAGTTCAGATCGTCGAGAAATGGGTGTGTTATCATGTTGTTGTAGACCTGCCTTGAAAGGAATCAGCCAATAATTCATTAAACTTTACACCTCTTGAGAACAGTCCCTCACAAAGTATTTTTTTCCCATCAGTCCTGGACACGGTTTGCAGTTTCGTTGTGTAGCAGGTGAATCAGACTTGTTGATTTCGCTTGGCAGGGATCCACTGTTGCTCCAAGTGTAACTGCCTGTAAACTGATAATGTGCTGTTCAAAAATGCTCAGATTGTTTGAGAGGTTACTGAAGGGTCACTGAAGGGGAGACGTAACTATAGTAGAGTACACATTCTAGTCAGGTTTTTTATGGCTTCTCCTACTTCTCATTTTAGTCACAATCACGTCAATTTAATGTTGCAAATGATATTAAAAAAAAACGAAGGCGACAGATACTATACTCAGTGGATGTGTGTTCAGTGATGTTGCTTTTAACTTCCCGTTTTCAGGATGAGCTCACCACGCTAATTGCACTGTGTCATATATGTGGGAGTTGTTTTTGGTGGCTCTTTTAAATAGGTTTGCCACAATCAAAAAATGTTTTTAAAAGTCTGTATGGACATGCAGATACTGGAATGATGCATTCAAGTGCAGTTGCACAGGCTGGAAAAATTACACCCCTAATGGGAAACACTGAAGCTCTTTGCAACTGAGTGTTGCACACATGAGGTGAACTCCAAAGCCAGGCGACTCTTGTTCTTGGTGTTAATGTAACTAGCTGTGGGTTGGGTCGTAGCAGTAGGTGAGTAGGTATCACATTACCACTGACTCACTTACTTGAGTTGTGTGTCAAGTGATTGCAGCCATTTGTGAGTCAGGATATACTGTAAAAACTGTTGCTGATGAGCAATGCATTTCAGATAATAGCTGCCCTGATTGCAGTGAAACTTTGGCACAGGATGAGACAAATGCCTCCTGGAAAGACGGAAAGTTGAATGGCTGACAAAACAAGGTAAAGCCACGAGAAAAGGTCCAGGAGTGAGTCATGCCCTCTTTTTCTTTCTGTGGAAAAAGAACAGGGGGTTTCCTTCGAGCGAGCTTTGTTTACCATGAAGTCATCACTGCAAAGAGAGCCAGAGTGGCAATGAATTTCTGAAATGCCTCCACGCAGCGCTGCAAGGGGCAAGCATGTGTGTGAATATAACAAGTAGGTGTTTTCTAGTGGATGCTTAAGCACTGTATGTGGATTACACTTTCTCACAATCGCATACTTTCTCTCTGACTCTGTCATGCGCGCTCCCAGACACATTGTGTGCTCCCTCATGACTGTGGCACAGGGCAGCGCGAATGTGTAAGCTGATATTGGTGTGAGCGCTGCCGACCCTGAATCGGACAAAGCGTTTTCGGGAGTGCTGAAATCAAGACAGGCTCTCCAGAGTGTAGCACCTCATTCAGTCCCTCTCTGTCTCTGCCTTTCCTCCTCACTATCCATCACATACACTTTTTTTGCCTCTTCATTTTTCTACCCCTCTTGACTTTGCCTATAAAGCAAGTGTCCTTAAGCACTAACATAAGTCATAGCACACGACAGCACTAGAGGTTTATAATTTAGCATAAAATTGAAAATCCTGTATAGATTGCAAAACAGAACGAACACTCTGCTTTCGCTGACTTCTCTCACCACATTTTATATATATGTGGAAAACAGTGTCCAAAGAGAGCAAGGTTACTGTGGTTGAGATGAAGACATATTTTTGGCATTGCAGGGTGAAGTATCATTTTCTGTGTGTGCTATTTGTTTTATTCTAGTCATTTGTCTGGTGCAGGCTGGTTGGTGGTGCATCAGACACCCTCCTGCTGGGTGGGTGTCCAGCTAGACCAGACCACTGCCCATGTGTCTGTCATCCTAATCGTTGAGATGCAGAGTCCTCCGCACCACCGCAAGCTTATCCTGTCTTAATCAGATCAACAGGACCTTTGTTATAAGTTAACAGTCAGCAGCTTCTGTCCCGGGCCATGTTGTAAGCTAACTCAGTGAGAGGGAGATGGGACTTTATTGGCAAAGCTGGTGAAGTCATGGGAAACCAGAGAGTTGTGGATTTTGTTTTTTGATCCTTAACATATTGAAAACAATGCATTTACGAAGGAAAATGTGTTTATCCTTTTGTTTATTTAAGGTCAGACCTTGCTGTATAATGACTACCTGACTAATAGGGCTGAAAGTGAGTTATGTACTATTGTGCAAGGATGTACTTTGTGATATTTGTAAAAGGGGAAACGAGTGGGAATCTGGTACAGTTAGTTTGCATGGTTACTAACAAACAAAAGGCTGTTAGCTGTTGAATGGTGATGTTAATAGTTTTGGTTTTATGATACAGTTATTGCTTGATGATCCTGCTCTTGCTAACACTCCTTGTATCTCTGTCTTGTCTTCCACAGAGGTCCTACACTTTAATAGTAGAGGCCATGGACTCCAACAATGAAACCAGTGGTGAGTACTTGTCCTTGTCTGGCATCTCCATCTTGGCTTCCCCCCTCTTTTCTGTCTCCCTCCTCCCTCACAGCAACGTCTGGGAGGAGTTGCGTTGAAGGTCAGAAAAGGAAGTTTATTCTTCCTGAACCCCCTGCCCTCTTCCACATGGTCCACTGGGTGTGCGTATGTGTCTGCGTTAAGACAGTGTGTTGACAGGTGCCTGTAAAGCGGGAGAGCAGCACAGGGAAGTAAAGGGGAAGAAGACGAAGAACGGGGATGGGGCAGACAGAGGGAAGGAAGTGTGGTGAGGTAGAGGAGAGGAGGAGTACAGAGGGGGGCCACGCAGCCCCCCCCTATGAAAATGTTTTCATTTGGCCGATGACTGATGGCAGGTGCTGCCAGCCAGGGTCGGGGTCACACTGTCTCACTGTCACTGAGGCGTGAAACATAGAGTTCATCCGGCCGCCCGGCCCAGCGCTGCGACTAGCCTACAGTCACAATGCGGGGGGCCGAGGCCTCTGAGCTATGCTGTCCCGTAGGTTAAAGTTACCTCTGGCACAGGTGGGCTGCAGACTGAGCTCAGAGTGGAAGACTTTCTAGCGTACCACTCGAAGACTGTGGGTGTTCTTCCCATGAATGTGGGAAGAACGCAGCGTTGACACTGTGAATCTAAATTTTGGTTCCTGTGTTCGGTTTCTGCCGTTAACTATGCAGCGATTCCTGCTGGTTGGTGGTCAAATTGGCGACAGCGTGGTGATTCCAGCTGAGGGAGGGACTTATCCCACGCTTGTTTATGCAGGTCCATCCGAGGTCAACAAGGTTTCGGTCTTTTCTGCTGTATTTGCCGCTCCCCAGAGAGCTATTAGGGCATTGGTGTGAAAAGCCCCCTGAATGTACACAGTCAATGCTGGTTAAGCCCCTCTGAGCTCCACCAGGCTAGCTCACAGCTCTGATAGCTTCATATGTTGTGACTATCCTAACTGATGTTTCATCGCTGGCTGATTTCGAATCACAATTAAAAGCTTGGGTTTTAAACATTATGGAAATTTTCAAGCACTTAAGGAATTTTTAAATTCCTAATTCCAGAGCACTTTTCTAGTGAGTTTATATCCAGTATTTAAGAAAAGTACTCCCTTTTTTACAGCTAAAAAAAATGTAGATTTTCTCTCTATAAAATGATTTTGGTGCTCGAGCATGACCTCTCTAAGCTTTATAAAGCTTGTCTGATTTATGTTTAGCTCCGAGCCAGGCAGCAGGTAGTAAGGATGTGCTACTCCTGACACTGCAGGTCAGCAGTCGGTAGAGAAATGCCACACAGCTGAGATCTGGATTCCAGACCACTGCGAAATGTTACCGGGCACTGCGATTTCAGGACGCCCCCCAACCCCCCTATACACACCACAGCACAGTAAATAAATGACAGCAGGCCATCCCCCACTGCATTGCATTGCATCATACTACACAGAGGAGCGATTCACCCAGCGGTCAGCCACCTCTGCTCGTGTGAGCGCAGTAAATAACAGCTTTGACATATTTTTCATTCTCTCCCAGGTGGAAGATTTAGATATCAAGTAGCGAGGGCTACGTGTGCGAGTGAATGAGTGGTGTTAATGTGCAGGGCTTGTATGTATGTGTACAGTGTAGTGTCTGGAGACTGGGCTGAGCATGTTTGCTCAGTTAGAGTGTGTTTGCTCTGTGTGTAAAGCTCATTACAGCCCTTGGCTCCCAGGTCAGTCCTTGCCTGTTTGACAGAGCCCTGACCTCTCCATGTTTGAAAATAAGTTTGTTTCTGGGTCTAAATTTGTGTGTTTTTTAAGTCTCCTTTTGCGTTGCTCCATCACAACATAGGCTGGGCCTTTGCTCCCCATGTGAAGTATAGATAGATACTTGTAAATGTGTGAAAAAGGGTTGACTCGAGACTTTTTTGACTGCTGTTAGTACAAGAATGTTGGTGAGAAAGGCTGGAAAAAAAGTGCTGATGGCACACTGGCAGGCTTCCCAGCAGTGACTGTGGCATCGGTGTCCTCACGCTGTAATTTATGGTGGCTGCGGTTCTGTCCTCGCCTGAGCAGATGCAGAGGGCAGCATCTGAGACCAGTAATATCCTCAAGCTGTAAACCTGAGAATCAGAAACCAACCAGGGAGAGTTGGAGAGGGAGCGTGAGAAAAAAAGCAGTTAAGAGTGCTCATTACAGGCAGCCTTTTCCTTTTTTCTGCATTTCCTCCTTGTACTTTTCTTCCTCTCCAGCACACATAGTTGCTTTAATTACATATAATCTGCTATCTAAGAGATCTTCTGCAATTTGTGTCCGAATTTTTGGGGCATTTTTGGGTTCCCACTGTATGATCAGGGAGAACATTGCAACTCCCAAGTACGTAACGACGGATGTTGCATTCCGCTGTTCTCTCCCCGGCTCAAACATTCGATGAACACTAACATAACTGAGGGAAAAAAATTTGGTTAAGAAGAATTTTGCAGTCAATGCTGATCATGTCAAAACTGGTGTTTTAGGTGCAGATGGGAGGTTGATAGAGAAAGCCTCTCATTCCGGCATGATCAACCCCAGCCCGCATTGGCAGAAGCTGACTCACAACGGCCCCGTGGCCCAGTTTGAGTACCAGATCCGGGTCAGCTGCGATGAGCACTACTACGGCTTCGGCTGCAACAAGTTTTGTCGGCCCAGGGATGAGTTCTTCGGGCATTACACATGCGACTACAATGGAAACAAGACCTGTCTGGAAGGCTGGTCCGGACCTGAATGCAACACAGGTAAGCCCTGCTGAAACGGTAGCGTGTAGTAATGGATGACATCACTTCAAAATGGAAACACTGATCAAGACAGCAGCTCGAGACAGTGGGATTAGTATTTATGACTGTGAATGAGCCCTCTAAAACTAGCAGCCAGACTGTAATCTGTGATTCATGCTGATACACTGTCTGCTGCCTGGTTCGCATTGAATGGAAGGCTTTGTTTCTGAACTTTGACAGCATTTTTCTCCTTCCTTTTCCATTCAAATAAAACTTTTCACTGCCTATATGACCAGAAATAAACTTGTATCCCCAGGAAATCAGCCTGGGCAGTAGTCAATGTCTTATTAAATATTTTACTGTGTTATGGCCGGGCAAGCTTGGTTGTTTGTTGACAGCAGTACTTGTTCTCGCAGGCTAAAATGTCATCGAAGGTAGTAATTATGTCATTTACTGCTATGATTAAATATGCTTAAAAATGGAGCAAAGTCTGAATCTAGTCATCAGGCAGTGATTCTTCTTCTTCCTCCTCTTCTAGCTATATGTCGACAAGGCTGCAGCACTGAACATGGATCATGTAAGGAGCCAGGTGGATGCAAGTAAGTGACCGCGGGTGCTCTGTGTGATTTATTAGTCTGTTATCAATAATTTTACAGCACTTTTACGATGTAAAATGTCAAACATGGTTTGTTCAAGTGCCTTTACTTATTATGGAGGTCGGTGCCAGAAGCCTGTGGTGTGGATCATTCCGATATGTAGGGATTGTGTCCAAGCACCAGTTCTGTCATGGCATGGATCTTTTCCTGTACGTGCTTGGTTTTCTGGCCAAGAGACTATCAGTACCAGGGCTTTAGCAGAGCTGCAGGCTGAGCTGCTTGTAAATCTCTCGTGGAGCTCTGGACCCGGAGCTGCCAGTCCGAGAAAAGGGAGAGGCCCAACTGCCAAGACTACATGTTGGACATGTAGCCTGTGTGTTTCCCTCTAATGAGGCACTTGTTATCAGTCAAATTGTGTGTAACATTTGGATGAGCCTTAAAGTGTATTGTTTGTGTAGCTAATGGCTTCCTAATGCTGTTTATGCACACAGCCAGAGGAAAAGCCCAGGCGCAGATGGATATCAGAGCTGGGGCATTGTGTGCAGTAACAGTTGTATCTCCTCCTCATCCTGGAGGAGGCCCTGCACTGCCCGACTCTTCCCACAGCTCAGGCACTGGTTGCTTTCTTAGTTGTCTGATTTGGCCATAAATCAAGCACAGGAACGATCAGGTTTGTTCATTTTCTGCCGCAGCTTTGTTGTTTTTCCCAAGCTTTTGACATCATCGGGTTTCTTGTAAGTGCTTGTGTGGCCACTGGCAGAACAAAGAGGTTGAATCGCTTTAGTCTCTGCACAGGTGTGGCTATATTTAAAGCTCTGGGTTTAACTCTGTTTATAAGCACTCTGCCAACAAACTCTCCAAGCAAGCTCTACTACTGCTGTAGTCAGTGAGCAGTTTCCCATCGTTGGGCTGCTGCAGTGTGTCAACAGCAGTACATAGCAACATTGGCTGCAGGCTAGGGCAGCCTCCTCGTCACTAATTTTTTGTCAGCAGTGCCACAGCTAATGACATGTATGGGATTTTCTTTTAGCCTGGAGTTTTTAATTATACCCGCAGCTTTCATTGTGACTAATAGAGTAACAACAGTTCACCTGTTGGGCCAAGATTGCCACAGCAGAAAAATGGTTTGGAAAGCATTAGCTGCACAGTCACAACATACAGATTGTGAAAAGAGGTCTGTTTTCATGTCGAGGGTTAAAATCTTTATGTGCATCAGCAGTGCTGCACAATGTAATGTCACATTCCCCAGTAATTTGGCTGTGTAATAACTGTAAATGATTTGGGATCCTGCTGGGGAATCCTGCTCCGCTTCTCATGGAGAGGATTAGCACACTTTTAAGAATAGCCTCTTTAATCACAGACTGAGGTTTACTTAACCACCACGTTTATTTTTACAGTCCGTCCGTTTCTTGGGGCTAATCAGCGTGCCGCTCCCCCCAGAGGGACACTGTTTCCTGTCGCTAGGCTCCACAGCAGCAACTGTATCGCCACCTCGCCACCTATTAAAGAGCGGACTTATCAGTCAGACTGGATTGCTGTCTTAATTATGGAGCCCAGGAAGAAAAGGGCAGCACTATCAGTGTAATTATGGACCTGGACATTTCAGTGGTCAGCGAGCTGAATTCCCCTCCTCGGCCTTGAGGCACAAGCCTGACTCCTCCTGACTCATGGGAACCAGGACGAGCAGCAGCGTAACAGCCGAACACTCCTCTCTGCAAGGATGTCTCCGCTGCCAAGCCACAGGCAGAGTGTTGTTAAAGGGAGCGTCTGGCCGCATGCTAATGTTAGCTGTGCTACAGGTCCCATTGGAACTGTAATTTAGTGTTTTGTTTTTTTCTGTTTGGTAAAATGCTAAATACTCCTCTGTTTGCCTGTCCCCAAGTATTGTTTAAAAGCTGTTGCATAAACACCCTGCTACTTAAGATTCATTTGTGGTCTTTTAAGACGCAGCCCAGTTGTGAAGGCAGGAATACTGGCTCTTTGTTTGTTTCATTTGTGCAGCTCCATGCTGTATGTGCTAATGTGTAGTTCATTAAGTTCAGATTATTGCTGTGTTGCTCGTGAAGGAATTTGGAATAAACAGATTAAGATATTAGTGTTTTCAGATACCACAGGGATTATCCGAGCTCGCTGTGATTGTTGTGAATTATCCTGAATGTTCTGCATGTGTCGCTGTGGCATGTGTGTGTGTATTTTGGCTTGATTTGTACTGTATGTCCCACTTCTGAGGCTGATGGCATGGCTCTCTGTGTGTCTTGCAGGTGTCTGTATGGCTGGCAGGGCCAGTACTGTGACAAGTGCATCCCCCACCCTGGCTGTGTACATGGCACCTGTGTAGAGCCCTGGCAGTGCCTGTGTGACACCAACTGGGGCGGCCACCTTTGCGATAAAGGTTAATTTCCATCTCTGATTTCAGTTGCAGTCACTGTAAGAGCGGCCTGTGTTATGTGTCAAAACAATCTACAGCTGTGTGAAACGCTCCTTTTTCAGATCTGAACTACTGTGGCACTCACCAGCCATGCCTGAATGGAGGGACATGTATCAATACAGGGCCTGACAAGTACCAGTGTACGTGCGCTGAGGGCTACTCTGGTGCCAACTGTGAGAGAGGTGAGTGTCTGTGATCTTCTGCAAGCTAACTTTTAGCTGTCCTTTTCTTGCTTAGTTGTTGCTAGCAAGCTTTTAAGGGCGCTCCACCTATTTTCCAGATAAAGTTTACTCATCATGAGTACAGGTTGGCCTGTGAGAACAATTTAATGTCTTCTGTAGCCTTGGGGTTGTGGTGTTTGATTGACGTGGGCATCAACCAGGTGTGGAGGATCTAAAAGAAATACCATTAAGTTGCGTTATTGGAAATGTGGGAACAAGTCTTTGAAAAGATTGACTCATAAAAGGGATTAAAACTTAAATATCTTGTCCTCTGCTGCTTTGATTTCAACAGTTATTTGTTTAATCAGTCTCTTGCAAGTGCCCCAACGTTGTGGAAGTGCAATACTAAATTGCTCCAAGATTCTCATAACTTTTTTTTTGTATTTGGATTTTGCTTATGAGAGATTTATGTTTGGAACCTAAAATCAAAATAGACGATTTGATCTTCATGGGGTCCCAAACTCTGCTCGCAGTTATAAGTAGGCAGGTTTTGCGCTTTCCGAGCCCACACACAAAAGGTCATAGGTGCCTTGAGTTTGTAATCAGAGGAGGTGGTAACTCGGCAATAATCTCGTTTCCACTCCAGCGTGAGTGGCCCCCGAGTCAGGTAATCCACCAGTTTGATCTTCAGGGGCCGGTCATCCCTCTGCTCCTCAGGCACTCGAGACAGATGGGTGTGATGCTAAGGTTCAGCTGCTGCAAACACTTACCATGGAGACGATGGTTTTTTCCTCATTAAATCTGAGCCTCGCGGGGTGCTGACAGCTTAACTGCAGAGATGTCAGGAAACTGTGCCCTTCGTAACAGGAGGTCCTCAGACCAGGGGATACGTCAGGCTATTGTAACACAGAGGCCCCAGGGTGCAGCACTGCATCCTCTCGGCTCTCTCCTCCTCCCAATGGCATACCAAGAACTGTCCACCGATCACCTCCAACCGCCTAGTTATTCCCAGAGTGAATCATTCATTTTTGATTCATTTGGGACCCACTCATCCTTAACGTGTCCATAAAGGAGAAATTCTAGGGCAGAGCCCCCCTCTCCCGCTCTCCCCTCCCGCCAGTCTCTCATCTTGTGCCGCCTCTCAGAAGAAGAATGGCGGGGAGTCAGAGGGAAGTCACGGTGCGTTGGTCAGGTCAACTTAGCATGAAAGATGATTTCCTGGTGGTGTGGTCTGCCGGGCGGGTAATGAGAGTGAGATGGGGGGATTTTGAGCGGGCTTTTGGGACAGGGGAGGAGGAGAGGAGTAGGCGATGGGTGAGAGAAGTCGACTCCTGGGTGTGTGTGTGCTGCTGACAGAGGTCCCGGGCTGAAGAGTTCGGTTTTCCAGGAATAAGTGTCAGAAGCTGAAATGCATTTTTACATTTGAGTTGTTTTCCTGTGAATAGTCCGGCAAATGTGTCACAGTGAAATATTCTCATGGCAGCTGCGACTGCATCAAATATCAGATAATTGGCCAAAAAGGGTAAAATCACAAAATAAGTGTCATAAATTGACAAACGGAGTATCCAAGAGCGGATTTTTCCTTTTTTAAAGTGACTCAGATGGGTGTGTGTGACCTGTTTGCAAAAATATTCTTTCTCTTTTTCTAGCGGAACATGCCTGTCTGTCCAATCCATGCTCTAATGGAGGAAGCTGTTCAGAAACCAGTCAGGGCTATGAATGTCAGTGTGCGCCAGGCTGGAGCGGGCCCTCCTGCACTATCAGTAAGATTGCACTCAACCTGCACCCGTTAAATGTCAGTGCCGTCATAGAAAAGATCATGTTGGATAACCAGATTTGACTACTTCTACACAGATGTTGACGACTGCTCTCCAAACCCCTGCAATCATGGAGGAACCTGCCAAGATCTGGTTAACGGTTTCAAGTGTCACTGTCCTTCACAGTGGACGGGGAAGACGTGTCTGATAGGTGAGCCACACAGCCTCTCTTCCTCTTTCCACCATGTCACGCCTGTCAGCTGCACATGCAAATGCCACTAACCCCTTCGCTCCCTCTCTAGATGCCAACGAATGCGACAGCAAGCCTTGTGCCAATGCCAACTCATGCCGCAACCTGATTGGTGGATACTTCTGCGAGTGCGTCCCTGGTTGGACGGGTCAGAACTGCGACATCAGTGAGTTGAAGGCTGTCAGCTGCAGCTGTAGAACGGGACACCTGTCTCCTTGTGCCTGCCTCCTTTATTTATTTATTTTTGTTCGTTCAGTGCAGGCTGAATTAGAGCTGTAATATAAAGGCATAAAGCAAACAGTTGGACAAGTGCAACCTTTTCCTGCAGTAAAGTAAATGAATCTTCTGTATCATTATTAGCCCTGTGTGTGGCCAAGGTTGTGGTGACAATCCCAGGCCTAGTTTCACTTGGCAGCAGACAGGATTGCTCAATACTCTGTGTTGCACTGATTCTGCAGCCATGTTATCCAACTCTCTCTCACTCTGACAATGTTTTTAAAGGCCCCTAGCATGGGAAACATAAAGCACAGACTTGTTTTCAAAGACAGAATATTCAGTCAAGCTGTTCAGAATTAATCCCCCTATTTGTTTTCCCGCGCAGATATAAACGACTGCAAGGACCAGTGCCAGAATGGGGGAACTTGCAAGGTACGTGCTGGGTCAAAAACCAGTCTCGCTTTATCTGGCATCGCCGCTTTGTTTGCCAGCTTGTTTGTTTGTTTTATTGTGTCTTTTTGTCGAAGCCCGAGACGTTTACAGTGGTTTTATAAATAGCTGCTGTAAACTGTTCTCTCCAAACCGACAGTGGAATTGTTGTGGAATTCCTCTCTGAAATCAAATCTGAGGGGAGTGGGTTCAGAGGGGTTTCTTAGGGAGGGACACACAAGTTCCTCGACCACACTAGATTGAATTACCATAAACATTATTGTGTTGAGCCCGTGCCAGGAAAATGTGTTGAAATAATTGCGGAGCTGTGATAATGTCCCTCCAAAGTTGGCGGTACCCTCCCCCCCTCTCTCAGCCTCGCTCTTCGTTCTGTTCCCTGGTTTGACAGTTATTGTTTTGAGCCCCGCCCTGTCAAAACAGTTCATCAAATTTGTGGCTGCATGACGTTGACCCTGGTTTCTCTCTTTCCCAGGACTTGGTGAATGGCTATCGTTGCATGTGCCCCCCTGGCTTCGCCGGCGAGCATTGCGAGAGGGACATCGACGAGTGTGCGAGCGCGCCGTGCCTGAATGGCGGGCGCTGTCAGGACGAGGTTAACGGCTTCCAGTGCCTGTGTCTGGCCGGCTTTTCCGGAAATCTCTGCCAGGTGAGACATGACTCCCACCACTATCATGAGCACAATTAAGCACACATGCATGCATCCTTCCTGCTATCGTTTAGCATCTTAAGCCCTCACCCCCCCTCCCCTTGCCCCCTTTCTGCCAGCATTGCTGTATCTTTGGGTTCGTTGTAAAGTTTTCCTGCCCCACCCTCTTAAATGGCTGTTGTTCCACAGTCCTCCTTTTTAAAAGGGAGTGCTTTGTTGAAGCTGCTCCTGGCTACAGCGGGATACATTCCTCAGTGCTGAAGCCCAGACTCAGAGGACGGCTCCTATGTCTCTGCCTTGTTTTTCCCCTTCCTCCAAGCGCTGTGCGTGTGTTGTTTCCTGGCACAGCCTGTAGGGAGGATGCTGTGGGTTTTGCTCTGTTCAGTGTAGCAGAAACCATGTCAGCTATCAGGTTCACCACTCTCTATTCAATACCTTTCTGCCCCTAGCTGGATATCGATTACTGCTCCCCCAACCCGTGTCAGAACGGAGCACCCTGCTTCAACCTGGCCACAGACTACTACTGCGCTTGCCCGGAGGACTACGAAGGCAAAAACTGCTCTCACCTCAAAGACCACTGTCGCACCACCACGTGCAAAGGTACGTCTCCTGCCTGCAACAACCACAAGCTTTTTACTTTTTGTCTTTTTCCAGAACGTTTCTGAAAGGTGATCTGTGTAGCGTGCTGTAGTAAAATGCTGAATAAGGCCAGGTCTTCGCCATTTGCCTGAACACTTTGCCCACATTTTTCCCATGAGGGCAATACCTATATTTTAGTTTCGTGTGCTGAAGTTTCTTGGCCAAGGTGAGCAGGGTTTTCTTTTTTTTTTTTTTTTTGAGTGTAGCTCCCTTGATGAATGCCCCCCCTCCATCCCTTTTAGCAAAGCGTTTCCAATGATTCTCCCCTCCTCTGAGTTCCCTGAAAATCTGGCAAAAGGCTGATAGCACTGTGTGTGTTCTTGGTAATGACTTGGTGGGCTACCTCTTCTTTTTCCCCCTCAACGAATGTGCACATTTTTCTGTGTGTGTGTGTAATTAAGTGAGTGGACCAACCACGGAGTCAGATACCAGACGGTGAGATTCTCTCTGCTCTTGGCAAGAATTAAGTGATTACAGGGGAGAAAATTCACCCCCGCTCTCCTAACCTGATCAGACAGGGGGAAAGGAAGGGATTTCAGTGCAGAGTGAAAAAGATCACTCTGAATTGCTTATGAAAGCATAACAGCTTATCGCTGTTTCTCCTATCATTCATTTTTTTCACACTGTGATACTGTTTTTCTCAGGAGATGGGGATTTTTAACCAACTTGTTGCTGTATAGTCGAGGCCTGTAACTTGTAGATCTGTCTTAATCTCTGCCTCTCTCTTACTCATTCTTTCCTTCTTTCTTCACTTGTTGGCTCTCTCACTTCTTTTTAGTATAAACCAGCAGACGGTTGCTCTCATCTGAATATTAGCGGTAAACTAAATTGGCATCCTTCCTTATTACTTGGAGGACAAACCGCATTCTTATTTGGAACAAGTGTTCGTCTAAACGAGGTTTGTCAGTTGCTTCTCTGTCTAACCACCTCTCCTCTCCGTAGTGATTGACAGCTGCACAGTCGCCGTGGCGTCCAACAGCACGCCAGGAGGAGAGCGCTACATTTCGTCAAATGTGTGTGGACCTCACGGCCGCTGCCGGAGCCAGGCCGGGGGCCAGTTCAGCTGCGAGTGCCAGGAGGGCTTCAGAGGCACTTACTGCCACGAGAGTAAGACCAGATTCCACACAATACAGAATACAAGGCGCAGCTGATTGTGATACATCAGATTGGCTTCTGCAAAAAAAAACTCAACCTCACATTTTTCTCTTCTGTCACCTAAAAAAAAATCCAGACATCAACGACTGCGAGAGTAACCCATGCCGCAATGGAGGCACCTGCATCGACAAAGTCAGTGTGTACCAGTGCATCTGTGGCGACGGCTGGGAGGGGGACCACTGTGAGATCAGTGAGTATGACTGCTCGTCCCGTGACCTCAAAACAAACCCACACCTACCTCGTGGGACTGTTCAATCCATGTTTCAACATAAAAAGTGCGATGATGTGTTTGATATGCCGCCCATAAATCACACTGCTGTCCGATGTCTCCACCAGACATCGATGACTGCAGCACCAACCCCTGTCATAATGGAGGGACATGTCGAGACCTGGTGACTGATTTCTTCTGTGAATGCAAGAATGGCTGGAAGGGAAAGACGTGCCACTCCCGTAAGATCCTTTTTTTTTTTTTTTTCCACACCCGTGTAGTCTGTCTGTGCAGGCTCATGGTATGTGCTTATGGCTGTATGTAATTACCCAATCTTCTATACAGTGTGTGTGTGTTTATTCAGACTCGTGCACAGCTCAAGCAACCTTAAGATTTTAAATGCTCCCTCCAGGCGAAAGTCAGTGCGATGAAGCCACATGCAACAACGGTGGCACCTGCCATGACGAAGGCGACACGTTCCAGTGCAAGTGTTCCCCAGGGTGGGAGGGTACGACATGTAACATAGGTGAGTTTCACTCACACACACACACACACACACACACACACACACACACACACACAGAAGATTGCTTTGTGGGAGAGCCTCGTCTTGTCTCAGATATTTAATCAGATCTGTCAGATCCGCGAGGTCCACAAACAGTTTTTATCCCTTCACTCTGTCAACGCTCCCTCTCCTCCCATCTCCCTGCTTGCCCATTTCTCCCTCTCCCGTGAGCGCTGACAGATATCCGCTTAAAATCCCTGATTGCACTGACAATACACTTCAAAGTTGTGGAATGTAGATTCCCTCAGAGAAAACGGAAACCCGAAAGAAAAAAAGCCAAACCAACGGCAGTCTCCTGTGACTGTTTAAGGTTTATGAGCACTGATTTTACTGATAATCCTCTTTAAAGTTTGGAGGAGAAAAACCTCACTGACAAAACTTTTTTTCTCTCTCTCTGTCTCTCTCAGCCAAAAACTCAAGTTGCCTTCCAAACCCATGTGAGAATGGAGGTACCTGCGTGGTGACTGGGGAGTCTTTTACCTGTGTCTGCAAGGAAGGCTGGGAGGGTCCCACATGCACGCAGAGTAAGTGCTCTTCAAATGGTGGATGGGATAAAGGTGGACAGTTATTGCTATTAAATGATGATAAACCTCCTGCTACCTAGTGCAGAGGTGAAGTCCTGCATCTGATTAAAATCTGACTCTCCCATCCCCTCTTGATCTGTACCTTTTTTTTTTTTTAATCTCTTTCCTCCCTCCCTGGCTGCTGCCGGCCATGAGAGGAGAAAGAGGAGGAGGAGGAGGGAGAAAGGGGCTCAGGAAAGTGGAGACAGATGTTTCTCCCCCCCTCTCCTCCTCCTCCTCGTCCAACACACACCCCTCTCTCCCCTCTCGTCGTTGCATTCCTGTCCAAACAGTGACATGTCGGCTTGTTGTACAGCCCTCCTCCATTTCCCTGGGATCCCTGCCCTTGTATGCATGTTCTCCAAAACATAAATTCCCCGACTTTAGTGAGGGAGGGAGAAACAGCCGGGGTGGGAATCTGGGTGTGGAGGTGTTGTCAGTGGCGGCGGTGGTGGTGGGGGAGCTGGAACTCATTTTTGAGGGTGAGAGTCGATTGTTTGCTCTGTGTTGTTAATAAGGCAGTGTAATCAGGAGTCCAGGCCCGACCGGCCCAACACGCCTTTGCACACGCAAGCTCAGACGTGCTCTTTGCTGTCACATGCACTAAACACTCATACATGAGATTTTAAAAAAAACAAACAACACACTCACTGCTCTCTGTTTCTCTCTTCCCTCCCTTTCTCTATTTTTTTCTCTTTCAGATACCAACGACTGCAGTCCCCACCCATGGTAAGTGGAAGCTAAACATTTCCTGTAGATTTAGGCAGATGTACAGAGGGTGCTCCTCCTGTATTGTAGTTTCTCACCTGCAGGCTTTCTCACTCTCTCTTGCCGTCTCAGCGCTGAGAACCAGGCATACACCCTTCCCTGTCATTCCTGGGACGCAATCAGCTAACTCTCTTTTGTGAACTCCCAGGGCACGACTCTTATTAAACCACATACCAGTGGAGCTCACAACCAAACGCGTGCACTCTTGTCCAATAAAAAGAACAAGCCTGATTGCCTTAATGCCTTTCCTGAGAAATTATTTTAGTCAGCCGGTGAGAAAATTCCAGCCTGAAGTAGGCTGATATCAGAGAAGCGTGGATAGATGTCAGTCTGTAAAACAGGCCTGGGGGTTTCCTGATATGCAAACTGAAGTCCCTCCTTTTTTTTCTTGCAGCTACAACAGCGGAACCTGTGTCGATGGGGATAACTGGTACCGCTGCGAGTGCGCCCCAGGCTTCGCTGGTCCAGACTGTCGGATCAGTGAGTATTAACCCTGCCTCCCACTCCTCCCTGATCCCTGTTTGAGCCGTAAGTTAGAGCAGGCCCGGGCCGCGGGACCATCACAGTCACTCCAAATGGAGGGGTCTAGCCGGCCAATTATCTGTGCATTGGGCTACAGGCCAGGCCGAGCCATTTCGGTGTCACTCCACCGGGCCCTGCTGCTGTCCCCGGGGGAAACCGGCTTAGCAGGCCAACAGCTAATCAGCCATGCTCTCTGACACTGATTACACAGATTGTTTTCCCTCTTAAAGGCTTTCAGATGGCCACATTCTTTCCCATTGCAAACCCTTTGTTCTGCTAAGTCCAGCCTTTAGCTCCTGCATACCTGCTAATGATGCTGCCTTTAATAAAGCTGCATGGGGCAGAAAACGTCCCGGACTGATTTAAAGCATGTTTGCTCGTTTTTTATTAACTGGCGTGTATGTGTATGTACTGTTCAAATGACACATGACCTCCAGTGAATTTAGCCTAGGAATTAGATTTGTGTGCCGACTGCTTAACCCAATATTTGTGTGCTGTCTGGCTGTGCTCTTTATTCCAAAATGGAGCTGTGTCTTACCTCTACCTCTGCTCCTCTGTGACAGATATTAATGAGTGCCAGTCGTCTCCATGTGCCTTTGGCTCCACCTGTGTGGATGAGATCAATGGATATCGCTGTCGATGTCCACCGGACAGGACTGGACCCCACTGTCAAGAAGGTACAAGTCTTCACAATCAGAAATCAGAAATACTTTATTGATGCTCAGCGGGGAAATTGGGACAAGTTGCAGTTACTTTTATAGTGTATATCAGGGGGACAAAAATTATAGAAAATGAGAGCATGCATGAATAAAACTGCATTATGCTACAATATATAGCACACTATTGACAAATAAATATAATAAATAAGAGATATATTGTATGAGATATAAGAAATATGTGCATCGTACCAGTGTGCTAAATATAAATGCAAGAACAGAATAGAAAAGAATTGAATAAGAGTATTGTAGAGTGTGTTGCACAAGATAATAAAAGGATGATGAGGATAATAAACAAACACTTTCCCTGATCTAATACTGTGATTGTATTTAACACAGTGACAAGAAAACCCTGCTCTGTTAATGGACACGTCACCCCTGACGGAATGAAATGGGACGAAGACTGCAACACGTGCCACTGCTCTAATGGCAAAGTTGTGTGCACAAAGGTAAGTCTAAACAAACTCTGCCTGTACACTCAAAGTAGAAACAAGAGAAGTGATTAATGATGGCTCTGTACAGCTGTGGAGTACGTGATGTCATTGTTAACAAATGGGAGAAAGGCTGTTGAGAAAAACCGTGCAATTAACAGTCACAGACTATTGAGTGGGCGGTTACGTCCCAGACTCCACAGAGATCTCAGGTAGGGCCACGTCGGGCCACAACAACACTGTGTCACAGGGTGGAGTTGGCTTAGGAGTGTCAAATTCTATACAGAGATGATGCAGTTTGTTTTGAAAAGAAAACACAATGGGAGATTCTGAGCTGGCACCTGACACCTAATTCTAACCGTGCCAAAGTCACACTGGGTGAAGATTGGGTGATATACAGTTAGAGGCCTGAAGTAGTGCTATCATTATCATGCTCGTCTAACCACCAGATGAACAATGGCGCCTCACTGATACTTCAGGAAGAAAAAGCATTATGGGGTGAATATGATCTAGGGCTGTAAGGTACAGGCTACCATGTTAAATGAGGTCTGATTATGGGAACACAGTTACATGAGGGTTTTACCGTGATTTTTCTTAGTGCAGCTCATGTGTTTCACGCGGATTACAGAAGCGTATCCTTTGACATGCAATGGAGAGAGATGAATCTGTACAGAGCCACTATTATCCTTGACTGGGGAACAACTGGTGCCATTTCTCTAATCTGTTTACAGTCCAGTTTAAGGCTGGATATTGAATCTCTGGTCCTAACTAAAATATTTCAAAACTACTGACCAAAGTGGTGAACCGACAGACCTTGCTTAGAGCCATGATGCTACGTGGCTAAATAGAAAAAAAGTCATTAGACCCAGTCCTTCATATTAAATTTAAAGAAAGTCTGTGACATAGTCTACATTTTTTTCCCTGTCATGTTGTCCCTCCAGATGTGGTGTGGCCCTGCATCATGCCACCTAGCTGCCAAAGGTCGAGGCGGATGTCCTTCAGGCCAGAGCTGCATCCCCATCAGGGAGAGTCACTGCTTTGTGAAGCCCTGCTCCGGCCTCGGAGAGTGCTGGCGCTCCAACCCTCCCCCGCGTCCCACCAAATGCCACCCCAGCTCCAGTTACCAGGACAACAGCTGCGCCAACATCACCTTCACCTTCAAAACGGAGACCATGCCTCAAGTGAGTTACCTAGGCACCAGGGAGGGAGAGATTGAATTAAAGGGTTTCAGGGTCATTTTTCATGCCTCTCCCCCCCACCACCACTCTTAAATGAATGGGAGCAGCAAACTGTGAAAGATCAGGTTTTCAGAAGTGCTCAAACATCCCTCCTGGGCAAAGGGATTTATAGTCTAAGACTCCCGAACAATTCAGTCATGTATTTAAATGTGTTCCAGGAAGAAAAAACTGTGGGGATAGTTCCTTTTCTCTCCCTGTTTTTTGTTGACTGCATCCAAGTTTTGGTGTTCCTGAGAATCAGGCATCCACGACTTCATGCCAGTCCCCTCTTAACCCGACCGCACTGCGAGATTAATTTCAGGATCATATGGATTTGAGCTAAACAGGACCACTGGCGACTCTGTCACCACATCGGATCATCACTCGCCAGTTGCCTAACAAGCATGACAGCAGATAGTGACAAGCATATGAGCCTGTGGTCTTTAATCTAAATGAGGTGGATCCCAACCAGATAGCATGTTGAACCTTCTGCCAAAATGCAGGCCTAGCTCTTCCTTTTTCGCCTTGATTGCCGTCTTGTTTTTCCATGTGCGTTGACATTCGCTTCATTTCTTCTCCATGTCCAGAGCTTGACTGTGGAGGATGTGTGTAAGCAGCTGAGGCGCTTGTACGTAGTGAAGAATTTCTCCTTGGAGCATTCTGTGTCCATAACCTGTGACCCCTCATTCTCAGCCAGCAACGAAATCCACGTCTGCATCGTAAGTACCTCCTCCCACTCCCAGTCGGCCATATGTTAGTCTGCCTCTATTAATGCTCAAAAAAAAACCTCTTTGATTTATAGCCTGCAGCATGCATTCTTTTCAGCATTAAGACGCGCTCTAATTGGATATGTGGTTGATTTAGGCTTGGCTGTTGTGTCATCAGTAGACAGCAAATAAGCACAATTAATAGCAGACAAGACAGAACTTAAACTAACAGATTTCAAACCTCACTTTGTTCTTGGCTCTTCTAGTCAATGGAGGATCATCGCTTGGACCGGAGCCCCATTAAAGAAATCACAGACAGGATAATCGACCTGGTTAGCAAACGCAACGGGTACAACAACACCATCATCACCGCCATCGCAGAAGTGCGCGTGCCAAGCCCCAGCAAAACTGGTATGAACCGCCTCCAAACTCTGGTTGTTGCCTGTGAAGTTTCCCAGACTTGCACACAGTGGGTGGGAGGATTCTGCTTTTTTGAAAAGATCAGACGAGATAGAGCCAAGCCCCGAATATGACAGCAATGCCGAGCACCAAAGACAAACGTACATGTGTGAGAAATAATTCCTAACCTTCCAGCATAACTCGGGCCGCCCAGGTCTGCCATCTCATGGCAGTTGTAATGGAGCTTAAAAAGAATCTAGCCAGGATGGAAAGAGCAGAGCTGCTTGGCTACGTGGCCTCAGATTGGCTCATACTGCGACTGGCTGGACTTGTAGTAAGACTCCCGCATGTGTCCGCCATTCATCAACATGGTGACAGCAGACTGCCGCCACGGCCAAATAGAAGCAGCCTCCTCCCCTGTCCAGGGCTCAGAGGTCATGTTGCACTGGCAAAAGCATGTTAATAATTTAGCAAGCTTGACAGAGTTATACAATAAAACCTTTTGTTTGGCTGGAACTTAATTCTTTTAGCTCTTATATTGGCAGCATCTCTTTGACCTGTGATCATCTTCTTTTCTTCCATCAGACTACTTAGTGCCCCTCCTCAGCTCCATCTTCATCGTCATCTGGGTCCTCGTGCTGGTCTCCATTTTGCTGTGGTGCATGCGCCGCCGGCGGAAACAGAGCAACCACAACGGGACGTCGACCACCGGCTCCGAGGACAACACGACCAACAACGTGCGGGAGCAGCTCAACCAGATCAAGAACCCTATAGAGAAGCACGTGGGCCTCACGGTAGCCATCAAAGACTACGAAAACAAGAACTCCATCATTGCCAAAATAAGGACAAATCATCCCGAGGGGGATGAGGACGACAAGGAGAGGCACTTACAGAAGGGCCGCTTTGCCAAACAGCCAGCATACACACTGGTGGAGAGGGACGAGAAGACGCCCATCTCCAATCCCAACTCCACATCCAAACACCCTAATTGGACTAATAAACAGGACAACAGAGACTTGGAGACAGCAAACAGCATAAACAGGATGGACTACATTGTATAGCAGACAGCTGTGTTGCTGTGCAACCAAGCCTTATGCCTTCACACCCCGGTGGTGGGTGGAACGGGGGAGCTTTGGCATGTGTAGTTAGCAAACTGTCGTGTCAGTCGTGACCCCACAGTATTTTCAGATATTCCCCGTGTTAATTTAAGTTTTGACAAGCTGGCTTACACTGGCAGTGACAGTTGCTTTGGTTGGCTGGAAACACAAGGCACTGGTATACATTTCACTGTAGAACTAGTCGCAAAAGTGTCCTCCTCTGCATTTCATTTCCCTTTTTTTTTTTTTTTTTAAATTTAGTGGACACATGGAAGGGGCTCCTGGTGTAATTGTTGTACAATGACTAAAACTACCCGACGTGTTCAACGCTAGAGCTAATTATTTTTAGTATGTGTTTGAATTCTTTCTAGTTCTGTTTGGAGAAAGTGCCTTTTCAGCTTTAGACTTCAGCAACTGTCAAATGAGAAAAAAGATCAACTTTATTATTTATTTTTATTTTGGGGGGGAGGGGGCTGGGCAGGGGGAGGGGAGGGTTCAATGTCAGCAGTTGCTGCCAATATGAAGAATTTATGTCGATTTAGAACATGTAGATATGTACATTTTTTTATTAATCATTGTGTATATTTGATTTATTAACTTAATAATCAAGAGCCTTAAGATATCATTCCTTTTTATTTATATGTTCTGTCTAGTTTGAAGGTTTTGATAGCTGTGGAAGCCTACCATTTCTTTCAATGACTTAATTTTTCAACGCATTCTATAAAAGCCAAATTTCAAAGATTTTCAAAGAAGACAAAGGATGGGCACTTTTGGCCTGAAACACTTTTTTTTTGTTTTGTTTTTCCACACTCTTGACATTTCATTACTTGTTGCCAGGACCTTGATTGAAGGCAAGTGAGGTTAGGACAACAAAAGATCCCGGCTGCTGCGAGGGATGGACATGGTGGCAGACATATTGCTTGCCACTAATGGATAAATACTTAAGGGAACAAAAAATCTTTCAGCAGCTTCAGTTTATCCCATTGACATATTTCAAAGGCTGTCGAAATCCACCAACTTGCAAGGCAAGTCACATCAATATGACACGCCAGAATTCCCATCTGCTTTAGTCAGCGTAATATCATAAGCTAGACCATGAGTACTTGAACAGTAGGGGGGCGATGGGAACACTGTAGAATCAGATACAATACACTGCATTGCTCTGCAAGAGTCTGCTTTGTTTCTGTGCAAATTAGTTTCTTTTTTTTAAATGAGGCTCTTAAAGACAAACATGTTTTATCTCATTTGTTAACCCTTTGAGATCATGGCAACATTTTTGTTCTATTTTTGACTTTGTGTTATGAACTTGAGAATTATGTGTTGATCTGGCAATATATTTTTGAAAGTCATATTTATTAAATATTTTGTATGAAAAGAGAATTAAAGTCGTCTTTGTTCTGGAGAGTGAGTGAAGAGTCTGTCTGTGATGCATCGAGCCAAACATGTCAGAGCATATGAAAGGTTTCTCATGCAGCTGGCGTGGGAACTGCCGCTGGAGAGACATCATAGACTTGAGCAAGATCTCTGTCCAAATGTGTTTACAGCTAATTACGTTGTAGCAAGCCATCCTTGTATTAAGCCAATCCTGGAGACCAAAATACTCTTGCTCCTCATGATCCTTAGACAATGTTTCCCTTGTTGGTTTGGTTTAAAGAGCAGGCTTAGCTAAAACCTTTCAAACTAGCAGGCCTTAGAAGCCCTACATCGTAGAGTTGGACGAGATGATTTTAAGACGTACTTCTCTGCAGCGTCTGTTTAAAAGGATTAGATCCAAAGCGAGAGATTATCGACACCTCTTGAGGATGACTTTAAACCATACGAGGACTTAAAACAGTCGGGTCAGTTTCACTAATCCACCATGTTGTCTCTGTCTTGATAAGAACAGAATTGGCTCCTGCTAGTGACTCATCTCAGGTTACACCCGCTAATACAGACGGAGAGTGGGAACAGAGAAGCACTGGTTTATTAGTAACATCACTGTTGGACAGACCTTCACTGTCAAACTGCCATAAGCAACAGCCAGTCTGGACTGTGTGGGAGGAAAACAATGTGCAAAGATCTACATGTTATTTCACGCTGACTGCTTCCAGAAAATTATTAACCTATTTACATATTTCTACAAAGATTCAGGAATATTATTTTGGGAAAAACAAATTTATTTATATCATAAAATGTCTTTCCAGTAAAACAAACAAATAAAAAATACAGGCAACATTATGTCATCAAGAGGAACATCTTTGGCTTTACTTGGGGTATGAGTGACTGTTGGCCCCTAGTTGCCCCGTGCTGTCTCTGGGCTAGAGCCAACAGAGTGATCCAAACATCCCTGTTGAGTGTTGGGGCGACGACAGCAGCTACATTTAACCTGTGATACTGTAGACGTCCTGCTACTCCCACATAAAACCACTAATACTTCAATACTGCTCTTATACCCACACATATTTGGTTCAAGTTCAACATAAAAGCTGCATAATACCCTCAAATTTAAAGATACATTTCAGGTGCTTAGCAACTAAGTATTGAGCAAATTGTATATGAATGAAATCTTAACTACAAAAGTACATTTTTGAGAATGGGGTGATGAAATAAATCTGGAAACAGCAATCAATCACACCAGAGCTTCAGCGGGGAAACTGGACAGTTTTCAGACACGTAGGAGCCAGTATTTCAGACTGAAAGCCATGACGTACTGCATGGCTCCTGCCTGTCTGAAATCCCCAATCTTTAACACAAAACCAAATCTAAACTCCAATTAAAGGTTTTTGACTTTCATTTGCGAGCCTCTCTTGACCACCACTACTTATGGGTGGAGGCAAAGTCTGTTTCAAGTATTTGACAAAGCGTAACTCAAACGCTCTTGTATCAATTGCCATAATGTGTTCAGCATTTGATCTGTGTTTTTGTGTGTGTGTGTGTGTGTGTGTGTGTACTGAATGTACGGCACTTGAAAAGAACAAGATATTGCAGTAGAATGTGACACGTGTACAAATGCATGTCATGTGAGGTAAACATGTAGCCCGACACAATATCATCTCTATCTCCGTGGCGTCAGGCATCTTTACTGTAGCTTGTCTCTCCCCCTCAGGACCTCTTCAGTCGTCGTAATCTAGAGGTTCTGGGCACATATTCACTCCCCTCCTCTCTGAGTGTGGATCTGGAACTAATAGAGGAGCCTGAGGATGCAGGCTTGACAGATAGGCCCCTCAGACTTGCGGCCAGCCTGTTTTGGTTTGTCTGTGCCGTGTTATTGCTTGTGAGGGGGAGCCTCTGGGCCCGTTTCCCTGGAGTAAGCAGCTCTACTTCCAGTGTGGTTTTCTTGTGCTCGGAGACTGGGAAAGCCTTGGACTCTGCCTTGGCTTCGACGAGAGGAAGGGGCGGCAGAGGAAGAAGGTCATGCTTGGATGTTTGTGTGGAGCACTCGGTGGAGTGAGTTTGCATTGTGGCTGGAGGTCTTCCAAGGCACGTCCTCTTGGCCCTCTGTGGGTGAGGGTCTTCCCCTGCATCGCTTGGCTTGCACCTCTTGCTCTTGCTTGTCTCCTGACTGATTTCATGTTGGCAGAAATCTGCTGAGGCCCCATTTGGGTTGATGCTGTCTGGGGGACTGCTCTCAGTCTGCTGCTCTTGGGTCAGGCCCTGCTCCCTGAGTGGTCCCAATCTGAGCCACAGCTTCATTTGAGACACTGGGGCAAGGCACCTTGTGGTCTGCCTCCGGGAGGGCCTCCTGTCCAGAGCTGGTCTCTTCTGGGCTCGATTCTCCAGCCTTAAGTTCCTCTCTTTGGTTTTTGGTACAGGCTCTCTGGTCAATCTGCTGTTCCCCTGTACTGGAACCATAGAGCTCTCGCTGGACACTAGCTTGTTTGGCTCTGAAAAAGTAAAAAGGATGAGAGGATATGAACAGATACTTGAGTGTCCTCTCTGACTGGTGGGGTTGGAAAGTTCTGCATTAGATCATACTTACATCTTTTGAAGCACAGTTTTCTTTGTTTTTGTGGGGCTGTTTAAAGGCTCTTGGGTTTCTCCCACTCTGGAAAAATATTCCGATCGGCTTTGTTCGCTCAGTTCGGTCTAAAGAGGACAAACAGAATCGGTGTAAACAAAAAATATTATTCCTGGCATCCCTGGAAAGGTTTGGCTCCACAGCAGACTGCTGTCATCATCTGGTATTGCTGGATGTTAAAAAACATCCACTAGACTGCTGTGAAAATGATAAGATAATGAATACAATTAAAAGTCAAAATAATCTAATGTGAGGAATAGATAGTTTATATAAATGTATTCTCTTCTGACTCTCCTGAATTCCAAATAGTGTAGCCACCTCACCATTTGAACTATGACACAGTACAAGAGGAATGTCTTCTTTAATGCCTTTAAAGACACCCCAGCTGGCACAAATAATTAGTCCCTCACTTAATTCTGTCCAAAGCAACCACCTCAAAGGCTTTAGAAAATAATCATTGGCTTGTCATAGTGTGACGTGCGTCTCACAGTCTCTGCTGTCTGAGACTTGGAGTGGTGCTTGCAGCCTGAGGCATGATTACTAAACGGTGAAACCATGTTGACAAGTCAAAACAGCGATTAAAGAAGGATCCTTAATAAGATGATGGAGCAAGGCAGAGGAAAAATACAACCGAGACATGAATGGGAAAATGCAGAAAGGGGTCAAAAAGCATCTCAGAGGACAGAGGACAGGATAAAAAACAAGTTAGTGAAAGTAGCCTGGTGGTTAGTAGACTGTGGCAGCACTTTTAGTGGCAGATTTAAATGCTGACTACCTCATAAGCCACAATATGTTTGAGCCTCTACAAAAAGTACATTCTTAGCTGGCTAAAATGGTTAACTATGGGTTGAAAGTTCAATATACCCACAAACAAAGGGAACCTACTGAGGCAGAACAGGGAACGGGCCAGAGATTGGATCTCACCAACGTGTGCCCTCAACAGGCCACTAATGAAGGTTAATCACAGGTCTTTTCCTTGGCTGACCTAGAACAGACTCTGGATTTATGAGAGAACACGAGACGCTGGTGGTAAATTGAGCAGAACTTAAATGTTGAAAGCCTGACAATTTATTGTAAATTAATTGGGAGAATATCACAGCAACTGTGGTTTAGAGAAAAAGCCAAAGTATATATTTGTTTAACCAGAATAAGCAGCATATGGGTGAGCAGCTTCATTATATGAGTGAAACACTGTAAGCTAACAAGAATAAAAGTCTACAGTGATGCTCATTTGTATTAGGCTGTAATTAGGCACAGCAGTGCTTCAGCATGCTAACAAGCTCACAACAACAACTCATCTCCAGGTCTGAAAAGTGAAGCCAGTGCCTAGGTGCCTTAAATCTGCATTCTTTCTAACGGCCAGCAGGAGACAACTCCCCTGGTTGCAAAAAGAAATCCAACTGTATGAAAGTCTGTGAGAAAATAACCGTACGTCTTACTTGATTTATGACCTCAGAAAATATTTTCCTAATGAATTTTTGGTCTCAATTGCTAGTTTCAAGTCTTCTTCAATACGGCATGATGCTCATTTTGTAAATTACGGTCCCATTTAGAGTAAAACACACAATATAGGGCAAGCATGTCCAGTGTCCGGCCCAGGGGCCAATTGTGGCCCGCAGACCAATTTAAAATGAGCCTCGGCTTAACTTTAAAAATATGCTATGGTGGCCTGCCACACAATATTGGTTAATCGAGCAAGATCACGGCATTTTTTCTCTTGACCTTACAATGGCAGGATTATCATACAGTTTGTAGACACATATCAACACTATAATACAAATCTTCAAACTGTTTGACCATACTTGAATAGCAACATTAATCTTCAATGGGACGTTAAATGCTCTGAGCAGTAAAATACAACACAACCTCCTTGTGGCATCCATGTTGTTTCCACATTAAGACTTAAAGGCTCACAACCACACCGGGGTCAGAAGAATGACTTTCAACCCTGGGAAACAGAACCATCCGAGGAGCATGTGAATCCAGCATATGGCTAACAATGACAATGCCAACATGCTGATGTTTGGCATGGTCACTATTATTAGCCTGTTAGCATGCTAACAATTGCTAATTAAATCTAAACATAAAGTACAGCTGAGGTTGAAAGGGCGAAAAGTTAGAAAAGTGTAAAGTTCAGGAATTACGAAAGTCAGTAGGATCTAGCCTCTGAGACAAAATTTTGTGTCTTTGTGACTAATGAGTGAAATTTTCACCTGTTGCTAGATAAAAGATCAGAGGATCACCAAAATCATTAGGATTTATCATCTAGCCACCATTAATGTCTGCATCAAATTTCATGGCAATCCTTGCAGTAGTTGTTGACATATTTAAATCTGGACCAGGGTGGCGGGCCGACTGACTGACCGTCAGACATTGCTATCTACAGAGCCATGCTGCTAGCTAAAAACACTCCATAGACTATTGCAGTGGGAAAATACAACCAGACAGAAGTTAAATCCTGGAAAGTCGAGGCTGTGGCCTCTATGTTTATTTAATATCAGCCATTTTTCAGATCATTACTATTCCATAAACTGGTTGGTAAAATGATCAATGTGCACTCTAAGACAGAGGAAAGCCAATGTGGTAAGCTCTGGCCTCCATTAAAAGAGAAAAAAATCATTAATGTCCCCTCCAACATGTCATGATACCAGTGACAACATATGACCCGACACACATGGGGGAAGCAGTAATCGTCCCAAGCTGCAAGGGCCAGCTGGGGCATTGTGGCTTTGCATTGGGTGTTGAGACCTAGCTGCACTCTGGTCTGTGGTGTGGCGGACGGAATAAAGAGGCCAGACGGAGGGAGGGGAGTGAATAAGGAGGCTGGGCAACAAGGAAGTAGGCGGAGACGACAAGAAACAAGGGACAAGATACTACAGAATGAATTAGAGAAAGAGAGAGCGTTTAGTGGGGAGTACAACAAAAGAAGAGGCACCCCCGAGAGTCATATCGTCTGACCTCAACAGTCTCTCCAGCATGCCCACAAACACAAGAATCCTCACACAGGAAGTTCTCCACAGGCTGCCCTTTGTGTAGAGATGGAGTCATGCTTGAGTGTGGGCAGAGGGTTCAGTCTTTACGCTTTCTCATAACCAGAGCCACAGCTAGCATTGGGATTTGGATTTAGGACAGTGACACACATACAAACTTGCATTTGCCTACGCACTCACACACCCACCCCAACAACAACAATTCTGAGAAAGATGTGGGTGCCATCATTTGCATTGTAATGCCTTGATATGTATTCTCATCTGTTTAATATGAATAAATGCTGTTTGAAAATCAACTTGAAAGAAAAATCAACAAGAAGCCAATGGGAGGTTCTCTGGGAAAGTTTTGTGCCTTTCTGTTCCTGTCGGCACAACTTCAAAAGAGCAGGAGAGAGAGAGAGTGAAAGAACAGAGTGATGGAGAGGAAGAAGCATGAAGAGAGGAAGAGGTTGGATATACATAGAAAGTAGAAGAAGACAGACAGAAAGACAGACAGTGAGAGAGAGAGATGGTGCATGAATTATTATCACCAGGGGTCCACGGGTTGGAACTTCTGTATATAGCAACTAGAGAAGAAAGTAGAAGGATTTAAGGTGGAGAGGGGGAGAGAAACAGGAGAGAGTTAGCTGGTGCATGAACAACATTATAATCATCACAAGCTCTGTGGATAAAACAGTAAGTATTGTGTGGGAACCGAAGTGGCCTAATCTCGTACGGAATGATGCAAACTCCCAATGGCTGGAGAGCGTCCCATGAAAAAGGAGGGAGGGATGGTGGTAAATAAGAACTCCTACCCGCCTGCCGCCACCACCTTTCCCTCAGCAACAAGGATTTAACCCCCCCACCGCCAGCCAGTCTGCTCGCCCCCACACAGAGCTGCAAAACACTTCTCGTGATGCAACACGTGGAGCCGACCAACAGTGCCCTCCCCGGCCCCGGAGCCTCCGAAACAACATGGCTCCACCACGGGAGCTGCAACAGGACAGCACATCTGGATGTCAGATTATAAAGATAAGCCTGGCAAAAGGGCAAGGAGAGCAGAGAGTATGAATCATTTTGGTTTAAAAGGATACTGGTACAGATTCTCATAGCTTGCCCCGACTCTGAATGACTCCTGGAAACAACTTCAAAAAGATAACCAACTACAGGCTCCATAAAATACAGGGAATGAGCAGTTTCTTCTCTGCCATCTAAGATAAGGTAGGAACACAGATAGGAAGATTATGTTGGTTATCTTTTAAGGCAGCTGTACTTGAAAGTAATCCACTGACAGAGCCAAATAGTCTCTGAGTAGTCTAAAATACTCCACTGCTGCACAGCATGGCAAAACCACTCTCCAAAGACATTTCTTATTTAGTAATCTTACACTATGTTGACATACAGTAGAGGTTTGCACTGTTTAATCTACATAAATGCCCATGGTCATGCCTCTGTACAATACAAAAACAATTTTGCTGGGTAAAAACATTCAGCTTTTCAGGAACCAAGAACAACAGCCTTCTCTGCAGCTTGACAAACATGCATTGTTTTAGTTTATCCAATAGGTTTTGCAAGGATTTTTAAAAGAGGTCAGAGATGTTTCTCAACCCATCATGTAGGCTTAGCAAACTTTTAGTTGAAGTTGAAACATGAAAATTACCAGAAAAAAAGATGACAAATGATGATGACAAGTCACAAAACAGGTCAGGATGGAAAGCTCCGATCAACCATCAACTCATATTTGCTTGTAATCTGCCACAGTGGATTGTTCTCGGATTACTCTAATGTCTTTGTATCTCACCCAACATACACAAAACCAGCAAGATGCTGTCCTCCCAAAGCCCGTTATTCACTCATCTGTCACAAGATAATGATTCATACCACTTGAAATGCTTGAATCCCTGAAAGTATTCCATTTATTAAAAAGAGTTTAGTCAAAGGAAAGCCTTTGAACACTCATGATGGCACAACTAAGTATACAAAATCCTTAAACTGGCACCAAGAAACAACATGACTATTTAACTCAGGCCAGAAATACCTCCTGCAGAGATGTTCGTGAAACTAGTCCACAAACCAACCCCCCTTCCCCCACCCCACCCTGCTCCCACAGAGGAAACATGCCCTGTTTGTCTAAGCTCACCACATCTTCCCTGAAACAAAGTCAACAAACATGCATGGGCACATACTTGTCTAAAATAGAGGACAGTTCATATCCTTGAACAATGACATGTTTTTGGATCCACCCATGTGTAAGGATTAAGACAAGCTGTTAACTGTGTGGACTCACTTCGTGCAAATCAATGAAAGCAGCTTAAGACAGGATGGAATGAAGGGACATGATCGTGAGCTGTAAAGAGATCATAGTCATGTATTTGGCCTTGGCGGAGAGGAGATCAGCAGACACTGGAGGCTTGGGAAAGCGCTGCTGCTAGCTGTTGAGAGCTGTGAAGAACAGAGGCGTGCTGAGGTCATGAGTAAACACACAGGCTCGTCCACAGCTCAGTAGAGGGGGGGGGACTGGAAACACATCTGCTCTGCCTTTGATCCAAACTTCTGCGGCCCAGCACGCCACTCACCTCAGCTGCCCACTCTGTGCCTGACTAGAAAACATCGGCCACAATCCTAAACACTAGCTCTTCCTTCCCATGCTGCCCTCCTCACTGTTGGCGCTGACTCACAATAGGAGCAACTTTTTATGAGAGACTTGAATCTTGAAATGTCAAGAAGAAAAAAAAACACTGTCTGCGAGAGATGTCTTTTGTTTGCCTCTCATGCAAACATAGTTGTCTTAGTGGCCATGCCTCTGCAGAGCAGGGCTGCAAAGGTACACACATTTAAAGATATGCTGTGTTATGACAATGCTGATCATTTCATATCATGCAGATTTGCTTATCAGTGTAATTTTTAAAAAAGGCAGTCGAACAGAGAATCTCACCTGCACATGAGCATCTCTTTTCCTCCTCGACTGTCTGTCAGACTTTTTACATTTACTTCCATTAAGAAATGGTTTCAATTTGGCTTCCGAAACCTTCTGTTTTCATTCCTTTAAGTGAAATTTTAACAGATAATGATAATAATAATAGTAATAATTGTGTAACACTGTATACTGTGATACCATGATAATTTCTGATATGATTCTATGCTCTAACAGAACGAGTACACCAGGCTGATAATAGTTTCTTAATAGATAAAATATCAGTTACAGTTGCCCCCACAGATTAGTCGGGGTCTTTCTGAAACCACAAGCTACACCCTCTCCCTACCTACTTCCACTCTGTTTCAGAGTTTACCTGTAAGGTCCACCACATTGAGGGCCGTCCCAAACCAACGAGCGGGGAGGGGAAGTGGCTTATAAAACCCTCCAACAACGAGCCTGATTCTATGCCGACTTACTGACCATGTGCAACGCCATATTATGTTTGTCATGTAAGATGCTCTGTCCAAATAAAGTTTCACCCGGCTACTCTTACAAACATAAATTGCTCAAACTAAAATATGCACTCATATTTTCATACAGATGTAACATCTTAAAGGTTACATTGTATTTAGGATAAAATGTACCCTTCTCTAGTTTCTAGAAAACAGTCGCGTTCATCTGATTGTATATTTACAGGAATTGTTGCAAAAAACAAGAAGCATATAAACATTAGAGTGAAAAACGAGAAGATGTTTAGAGAAAAAAATGCCACCAAAGAAGCTTGGGAGCAAGTTTTATTTCTATTTATTCATTATTTTATCGATTTATCAAGTTATTTATTTCTTGTAACGACAAAAGGATAAAATACAAATCTTCGGGTAAACAACAGCAGCACATACAGATCAAATATAAGTGCTGCAAATACATAGGGAGAACATAAAATGGGATTAAGCTTTATTTTTCTCCGTTTGGAGAGGCTCGAGGATGTAAGGATAGATCTACTCAGCAACTCCAGACACTCGAACAGCATCTGAAGCCCTCCTTGTTTCCAACATCAAAATCTGAGCTGCGTCAACAACTTCTGTAACTTTCGTAAACTGACATTCGTGTTGACCTCACTCAGCAATTGGCCTGATGCATGAAGGTCGGAAAGTAAACAGGGTTTTAACTTTTCTCTTAAGCCTATTTTTTTCATTGTTTACACAACTTTTTCTTTTACTTATCATGTGTAAAACGTAGTGTAACACTATGAATGTCTTCCAGGAAAGACTGGACACCAGGCTTTTTACCCCTTTTTCCAGACTTGCTGTTTGGGAAAGCTATAAACACTTCTGCCCTGCGACGTGATTTGGCAGCATGTTATATGAACTGCTTTGTTTTGAGCTTTCCTACACCTTAAAGGTCCAGTGGTTAGGATTTAAGGGGATTATGTTGGCAGAAATGGAATATAATAATCAGAACTATGTTTTCATCAGTGTTTAATTACATGAAAGTTAGACTCATGTTTTTGTTACCGTAGAATGAGCCATTTATATTTACATACGTTTCTGCACAGTAGCAAGAATAGACAAATCAAACACTGGCTCTAGAAAGGGTCATTCACGTTTTAACATTGGCCACCATAGTTCTCCTACATGCTTGGCAAATGGAAGAAGTATCAGTTGGTTGCAATATGCAACCAACTGATACCACTAAGTCCTATAAACTAGACCCTAAACACTGCAGTCAGACTAGTTTTAATCTGCTTGAAGGTGCAGCTAACCGTTAGACCTGTACTAACTGAAATTTTTGGCCACTTTGGGGGGCAGCAGACACTACCTGTGCATCCAACATTGACAAATTACCTTAAAGCTATTTCAGTGACCTAGTTAGCCAGTTAGCAAGTCTAATATTTATTCTCTTTTTAGCTCCACTGTTATCTCCACCAGCTCCTGAGGGAAATACCTAGCTTATTTCCTGCTAGTTGCACCAATATATTGACCAGCTAATCGCTAAATCTGTCTGTCTGCTGTTTGGTTCAGGGCAGGTAGTGTAAAGTGGATTTATCAGAGCATTTTGCTAAAAACAGATGCCTGCTGCTGTTGGAAAAGGTGTTGATGAGAGCTGAGAGACTGAACCAAAACAGTAAAACTGTGGCTGTTGAGCCAAAAAATATAACGATAGACGCTTCATAGACAAAGACTTTGTAGAGTTGGGGAAAAGTGAAGTGTTGGGGGAAACTGAAACTGTGTTGCCAGAATGCTGAAGGCAAATTTCCATTTCATGCAATTTCATGTAATACACAAAAACAGTTTCTTATCTTATCACCTTGGTGAGTTTGTCACTATGAGCAACCCTATTCACATTACACCTAATGATTTAATCCATTGTTGATATAAAATTATTGATAATCACAACCAACTAAATTTATTTGTGTTATTAATGAAAATGTAACTCACCCTTGATGATCCTTAATGATATTTCAGATGTGTTAAATCTGTACAAACATCTACAAACTGTTGCCTCAACCCAAAAATGAAGGTTTTGGTATTGACGTTGAGTACTTAAAATCAATAATATTGGTATCCTAGTTCCTTCTACACAACTGGAAATGACTAAATCTCACCATCTCCTCTTCAAACTGAACCACAGCTGAAAATATGACTAATAAGAGTGCACAGTGTACAAGAGACATACAGCATGCTCAAGCGTGGGACTGAGAAGTTGGCTTTCACAGGACAAAAGGCCAACCATGATGTCACCTTAGTTCCCTCACAACATAACCCCCTGACCCTCTGAGAAGTGCTAATTTGATGAGTCTACATTTCCACTGCGGTTAAGGGTTTTTGCTCAACAAGTCACACAAACTGAATCCTAACAACAAAACCGAAACCTCCCTAAATACAGGGAAACGTGGCATTTTTTGGGACTAACAGGCTCATGCTGTCAAGAGTTGTGGAATAAAAGACCCCTTCTTAAGCATATGATCAACTTTGACATAGAACTCCAAAGGCCCCATTATTTTTAGACAGCAGCATTATTATGCCTTACATCAGTTGTGACTCACTGCATAAGCTTTTTTTCATTTAGATCGTCAACTTTTTTGGCAACACAAAAACTGCAAAAACACTGTTTCTGACAAATTAGAACAGAGCGAAGGATGTAAATAAATAATTGTTTTTGTCATGTGAAAAACTTTAGCCCTGCTGTCTGGTATCTTTCCCTTACAAACCACGTTCGAGGTTGGGCTAGTGAGAGCTCCACCACAAGACTCCCACCCTCCAATTCCCTCTGCTTGTACTGTATGAGCCCAGAGAACCACATCCTGAGGAGAGGAGCGCAATCGACAGCAATGCCTCCTTGAACTGGAAAATTGGTTACACAATCTGAACTTTTCACTGACGACTGTGTTGCTCCACTAAAAATATTACAATCACTGCTTTCATTGGAAGCCAAACTGTGGAGAGTGCAGAGACATTTCAAAGGGAAACAATAGCAAAAACCCCATAGAAAAACAGCAGGCCACTGATCATGGGATGTGATGGGAGAGATGTCTGTCCTTGATGTGAGTGCCAAGGTGAAAGGCTCCACCACTATTTCTCAGAATACTCTTGAGAGTTTGGAATCAAATAAGCACTGGCCACAGGATAGTTGTCTGTAATAGGAATGGACAAAAAAGAACTACAGTAGTAGGTCTTATGACATGGGCGACAAGAGAACAACAAAACATACACAGCCTGGACTCTTGCAGGGAAAAACCCACTGAACCCAACTTTATCAGAGTCCAATCAATCATTGCATATAACATTTAACTGCACACAATCACATTAACTGAATTCTCCCTCAAAAACCCAAACAATGTTTGTGTACCAGAATGATAAGGAGTGTTGTTGTAGTTCTCTTGAACCATGACTGATATGCTGTAAAATGGAGAATGTGATATATATTAGTGAGAGATTATATTAAGCCTTCACATTTGCAATGCAGTGTTAAAAAATTCTTGTTAGTATTAATTGCTTTTTATTGCTATAGGGTGAACAGTTTGTAACGTAACTTAAAAAGTGCGGCCTCCTTTGGCTTTCTTGGTTGCCTAATAAGCCTGTGGACTGATTTCTACATAAAGGACTCGGGAAAATTTTCCAGGAAAACCCAAAGAATGTGATGTTATGCGAGGTCTCGAATGCCTTGCCTTTCTTGAACTCCACTACAGCGCTAACAGTGTGCGACAGTAGCTAACGTTAGATTAGAAATGGAGTCCACTAACGTCAGCAAACAACCAGCTACCACCACAACAGAGTCCACATATGGTGTGTTTCACTAATGATACACAGCCAATGAGCTAACCAGAACCTTAGCTAAGGTTAGCCAGCTAGCTATAGCTTAGCTATGCTGCATGTATCTGCTGTTGGGTGCTTCATAACGTCAGCTGATAAAGTAGCCTAATTTGTAATGGCAAGCTACCTGCAGCTAAAGGCCCAAATGAAATATAGGAACACTGCAGATAGTAACATTGTTCTAAATATGATTTTCATTTACTTTCTAGCCTTCTATCAATGTGATGCCTGTCAAGCAGTCTTGTGTGTGTCACACCTAAGCAGCAACGTCCAGGAATAATAAATGAAGCCAACATGTAATTGGCAAAAACTGCAGTTTCTTGAAAGGCAGCTTGAGACTGGCTCCAGAAGCCTCTCAATCCGCAGAGACCCCCATGTTCAAACGCCCAACTTCAAAGCAGGAAAACATGTTTACAGCCTGGTACAAAAAACAGTTTTGGTCTCTATAGCTAATTTCCTCCTTCTTGAAAACTGTACGGGGGGTGATGTTTTTTATTACTCGCGCTTACATTATTGAGCTGAGCTGTGGCTCAGAGGTAGTGTCCACCAATCAGAAGATCAGCGGTTCAATCCTCGGCTCCTCCAGTCTGTATGTCGAAGTATTCTTGAGCAAGATACTGAACCCCAAATTGCTTCCGATGATGCCTCCATCGGTGTGTGAGTGTGTTAAAAAACTGAGCAGCAGGTGGCACCTTGTATGGTAGCCTCGGCCACCAGTGCATGAATGTGTGTGTGAATGGGTGAATGTGACTCGTAGTGTAAAAAGCACTTTGAGTGGTCAGATGACTAGAAATGCACTATACAAATGCAGGTCCATTTACCATTACTTAAATTTAGGCATAAAATTAGGTCACTTCTGGCTAAAAAAAAAAACCAAGATGGCAGCGGCCAAGGTACCAAACTTGGGCTTCAAAATGGAAGTCCACAAAGTAATGGGTGACATCACAGTGGCTACATCCATTATTTTTACAGTCTATAGTCACACCACTGTTCTGGTCGGTGTCCAAGTGCTCACTCACTTTGGAGTAAAGGCGTGAGCAACACGATGCTGACTGTAGTTCACTTAATAGTCTCAGAGAGAGGTGTCACCAATAACAAGGGTTTTCTTAAGGACACATACACAACTTTTAAAGCGAAGACAACACCCAGATTTTTATATAAGATGAATATTATGTTCTGACAATGTCAACATTGACTGCAGTGCCACAATACGCTTGGATAAAAGTTGAGTTCTAGCAGTATCTAGACTTTCCCAAGAGCTAAAATGTACAAAATTAGTTTTGGCTATATTTTCGACTACCCATTAATGTTGAGGTTTACAACAATCCCATGTTTGACTTTGACAAAAAAAACAACCAAAATTGTACAGCTGGGGTGAATTGGCAGAATGTGGGAGCAGGAGCTTTTCGAAGAAGGGGTGACTCCGCAGCTTTGGACCCCACCTCACTCCATCCAACCCCCCTGCCATCCTCTCTTTCCTCCTCACTAGGTCTCTGAGAAGCCCTGGCAGGTTCAGAGCCCCCCCCATCCCTCACATAACGAGGATCAGCATATATAAAGTGAGAGCACAATTTGGCAACACATCCCTATAATAACACACAGACCCACGCAGGACTTTTTGCCAGGCGACTGGAAGAGGAAATAGAGGAGTATAAACAGCACTCACCGCGGCTAGGCTCGGGTTTCCATGGTGCGCTGAGGCATCCTCTGGACAGCTCACACACACAACATAGCGTTCAGGAAACACACGCATATCTGAAGGCAGGCAGAGAAACAACACAGACCATGCTAGTTAATAACGTGGGCTCACCTCTAATTATGAGTCAAAGGCAGACAGAGGGAATTGTGGTGGAGGGTTGAATTTACATCTACAACACCAAGTATTTACTATCCCTCAGACCAAGGGGAAAATGGCAGTTTACAGATAACTGCTGAGCTTTATGAGCCGCGTAAACAGCATGAAATATTAGAAAATTTTATGGCAACAACGGCTCTTGGGGAGTAATATGACTGTTTCTTCAGCTTCAAAGGCAAAGACCATTTACAACAACAATATTATTACATGTATTATATCATTATAAATGAACTGAAGTTAACATGTCCCCTCAACTGGACAGCCAAACTAGCCAATATCTGACCTATGGTTGCATAGCCTCCTGTATGTAAAGAACATGCATAGTAATGAATGTGTTTGTGCTTAATGAAAAATACTCATACAGAAGAAACTACTAATGAATAAGTAACTTCCTTCTTGAAATACATGACAGAAGCGTTGGCAAAATACTTAAACATTCTTCATCTTTTATTCTTGAGCCACATAGCTCACCACCCTCTGTTCAAAGGGTACGCAGCTGTGGCGAATTTAGTCCGTAAAAGCTCATATTCCTCCACAGTGGCCATTTTTTAACACATTGGTTCTGCTTCACTTGTGTGGATCAGTGGTTTATAAACACAGCCAACACACACACTTTGGTGAAGCAGGCACAGAACCTGCATATACCACACACTTGCATTAGTGTACGCTCACCTTGTGTGGAGTCTGTAACAAGAATGACTAAGGATGTCTATGTTGGTGGTTTGGATGTTGACTGATTGCTCAACAACTACTTGCCACATCACCATGAAATTTGCAGTAAAAGTTCTTGGCCTTTGAAGATGATTTCTCGGACCACTACCAGGCCAAAGTATTCACTCGGACACTGTGAAATAAAAATCTAACAGGCATAAACTCAAACAGAAAGACTGCAATTACATTTACTGAGAAAATGTGTGCTACCAGAGCATGAACCCTTTTGATTTTGGATATTCCACAAGCTTTTCTCTTGAGCCACCCCACCGCAGCCAAATGTGTAATTTTAAACAAATTATATCTCATAATTTAAATGTATCCACCTTAAATCACCTTTCAACATTTTTGTGCTGTTGGGTGAAATGAGAGTACCACTGCATTTTGAATGGCTAATTATAGTAACACTTTGCCTCCTATAAGCAGCCAATCAGAATAAATACTTTTTAACCTTCTGTTTAATATCTGACTAATATTTTTTTCATGACCTGACCACTATGTTCAGCTAACTCAGTAGACCGAATTACACAACCTTTGACCTCAGGAGACTGGGTCTAATTTGATGTGTAACGGACCTGCTGAGAGAAGCCATCATCTCAGTCTGCAGCAGGTCAGTGCTGCCTTAACATCCAGGCCCCTGGGGAACAGATATTAACTTTACTGACAGGAAGAGAGCCATGTTGGTCCCATGAAAAGGTGGCCAAGGGTCACAGGCACTAGATGGGCCATGGAGATAGATTCTCACTGCTCTCTATAGACAGCCCTCCAATCTCTTTTTCTCCCACTCTCAGTAGCCTCTCGAGGGAACCACTTAATGGCTGCCTGTTCTCTACGACACCCCAACCAGGTAGGGACAGGACATAAAAACAAGTGAGGGGGAGAAAAATCAACATCCAGAGCACAGATGACCTTCTCTTTCTGTGGGAAATGTATGAGTATGAGCCACTGAGACGTCTATTTCTGATCCATTTAACTGGGAATTGATTCTTTAAAAACATGAAGGTTACATACCTCCATAGAGCTGCTTGACAATACATCTGAGGTTGAAGTGCCGCTTCAGAAAATTGGCAACCAGGTTGAAGTTTTTCCCTATTAAAAAAGGAAGAAATACAATTAAGGAAAAAAAACAGCAGAGAGTTGCCTAAAAAAATTACTGTACATGTGACACAATTTCCCAGGCTTGAACATAAGCTATGTGTTCCCATACCCATACTATCATAGTATTTAGAATGCCACAAAAAGATTTAGTATGTCCCAGTACATAGCATTTCAAATGCAGTAAGCCAAAAATACCAGGATGTCCTACTGCATCCGGTCACAATTTGGAGTATGCAAGCCAGCATACTTTTCTGGCTATTGTGACCCACAATCCTCTGCGCAGTGGAAGATACGTCACATAGACTGAGCTGCAGACAGACGACATCTCATTGACAGCTGACAGAAGCCACAATGACAGGTGAGAGTAAATTCAAGTGTAAGTACTATATATTTTTTTGCGACTGGTGTTTACATGTTAATTTTGTGTTACAGACTATGAGGGATATATGAGCAAGAGGGTCAAAGTTCAAGGTGCAATGTTAAGACGAAGTAGTGTGTCCCAATTGTATGCATTCTCCATGCAACAATAAATACTTTGCAAGGGCAGCTGCAGTGCATACTGAAAGTGAAAAGAAAAAAAGTATGCAGTTGAGACAGCAGAGAAAGTGGATACAGTAGATAAAGTGGTTAATCAAAGGAATCACTATACAACATACATTTTATTTGATATTTGGACCTTCATGTGATGGGTTCCACAACCAGCTCTACTTCCACCATATACTGTAGAAGCACACTAAGCTGAGCTATTCTGGATTTAGAGTGAATACAGGACTAGAAGTCAAACATGTGGGAATACAGCAGCTCTCTTAACACACAAAAAAACAATGCTCATTCCTACTCATTATTGTACTCTTAGATCTATATGGCTCTATATGCTTAGATACATCCCATCAATTTCCTGCTAAACATAATCTTATGCTCAGCCCAGGGGGCCAACAGCCTACAATAAAACCAGCTAACTCATCCATGGAGTGAGAAACTATTCATTTCAATTTAACCGACCTCCCAGTTTGGAACAAGCAGAGAAACCATGGTCCGGGCCTCTGCTCTACTTGTCATGGAATGTTTGTCATGGTATGTAAGATGTGCTGGACAGAAACAGAGGCCTGTTGCCTAATCTGGTAGGAATTTGTTGACTTAAAGCAAGGGTCTGGCTAACACGCTACCCAGTTGTTCTTTGTAAACAGGACAACAGTCCAGGGAAGTTGACAGAGCCCTGCTCACCATTTGGTACCTTCTTGGTTCCCTTTCCCTCTTCTTGATAAAGTGACTGTGGAACTTATACCCTGCTTGACTTTACAGCCACCTCTCTATAATTTCTTTTTCTTATTTGGCATTCTCATATTGCTGTTGCCGTGTGAAAACCTCATTAACTCCCAACTATGGGGATTTTAGTACTTTAACGTCAATTAAAGGATTACTTGTCTTCCATAGTTTGAGAAAAGCCTGACCTCTTGTACTCAGTGCTCTTTCAGAACTCCCTGGATAATGTCAAATATGCACTGTCATCAAGCAGAAAACGAGGCTGTCTTTCTCTCTGAATAGCTGACATTTTGGAAGTAGAGAGGTTTTTACCCGTCGGCAACAACACTGACAGTCACTCAAAAATAAAAACTCTGAAAATCTTGGACAAGTCTCCTCTAAAGGTTGATCTACAATGAGGACAAAAGCATCCCACACAGTACCTTGGTGTACACCACACAGAGCAGACAGCATGTTAACAGCATTGGCCCACACGCAAGTGTGAGGGGGCCTTTGTGAACATTCCCCTTTCTCTGTTAGCTGATGTCATCTCAGCACCAACTCAAAGCATTTAATTATTGTCTTCAAAAAGGAGCCGTCTTGTGTTTCTTTGGATAATGACAGGCAATTACAGAGACAGTGTGTCACAAAACTGCCACAGGTATACACTTAAGTGCACTGGACAGTGATAAATGGCACCACCATGGCTTTCTTTTTCTCTTTGCTTGTGGCCGCATTAGCATCAGGGGTCACTACAGCAAACACAATTCATACTTGCAAAAAATACAAAAAAAAAACAAACAAACAAAAAAACATGCATGAATGAATGGAGGAACAAAATGAATACAACAGCCAATCAAATCTATTTTAAACAAACTGAGCTCACTCTGTCAACGGAGAATAAAATGAAACTAAGCTGAGAAATTAAAGGGCTTTCAAAATATGAATACCCGTTTGTTACTATGACACAGAGCAATTACAATCAATATTTTCCTGAAGATAATAGTGTTAAAGTGGTACCTAGGTGACAGGCTATAGCGTTTGTCAGTTTGACACCTATAGCAACTTGTCTGATCCTCACAAGCTATTATGTAAAAATTTTGCCTGCAGCAAAGTTTCCATGTTAGACAGCTTAATAAAGATTTGCGAACATTATATTAACGTCTCTCAGAGACAGAACAAAAACAAATCTCAAATCTGCACAATAAAAACGGAGACTTCTAGATCAGTGACTGTTACTCAACCCCATTATTTTTCATTCTAGCTATTTAATCACGGACTGATTTATACCCAGGGCGCCAACTCAAAGCATTTACCTTGCTCTGAAGACAAAAAAAAAACAGCAGGGCTCCAAGAGCTTCAGATTGGGAATCCCTGCCCTGCAGCAAGAGGGCCATGCAATAGAGGAGCCATGAGACAGCTTTAGGCGAATGATAAATATGGATTTACAGGAATCATTTTACATCCTGTTTTGTCAACCAAGGGTTCACTCTATAAATACAGCACAGTCTGTACATATGACAATGACACATTTTTTGGGGTATAGAAAACAATAACGTGCTAACTTTCAGCTTTAAGGTGCACTACACAGGCTCGACGGTTACTGTTTGTAAATAACAGGCTCACCAGCTAAAGTGAAAGTAAAACCCAACCCAGTGTCACTCGTTTGGCGTTTTGCCTTGCTATATTTGCGTTTTTTTAGCGCTATGGCTTTTGGATGCCTGCTGCTTACAGTCTGGCACCTGGTCGCTACCTTTTTATAAAGCCTTGACTTCACCTGAGTAATGTGGGGGTACATGCCCATGAGTGTCCCAAGCCTAGAAAATAAGAAAATATAAGCAGAGAGCTGAGTCTCTGCAGAAAAATACACCGCTACACATTTCAAGTGAGTCATGAGTGATGATTGAGAGGGATTACTTCAGCTTGAGTCAATAAATTCTGCATAGTATATAACTTAGACTTAGTAGTAAATGAGCTACTCATGAGAGGTAAGTAAAAACGGTAAGTAAAATAAGCTTAAACTTCAACCTAAACCTTTTCAGTCTATTTTTTGTTTCCTTTTGTTTTTTCCGTTTAGTTTAATGTCTCAATGCTGTTCATTCTTGTGCATTCCTCTTGGAAAATTGTTAACAAGGACCAAAATAAATTACCACTACCACTACTACTATTATGTCTTGAATTTGGCCATTCACTACAAAAGCAACTAAATGTGTCAAAGTCCAAATTTGTATGGACTTGACTGTACAGGGTGGACATCTTGTTGAGAATCAGACAAAAGATCCGCACGCTGTATTAAAAGCTCCCGGCTATTTTTAAATGTCCAACATTTCGATCTAACAGAGCTCTTCTTCGGCATCGTCAAAATCCGACTAACATCTCTGCTAGTTTGTAACATTGCACAATTAAAATAGTGAATCAGGGCTCACTACAGCATTTGGATCTGCCTACCCTCCACCCTGTTTGTTTTAGATGTCCTTTTGAACCGGGAGAAACATGTTGACGTTAGATTCAGAAGTACAGACATGACTGGCGTACCTCCCTCACTGATCTGTCTATAGAGTTGAGGTCCCTGGAAGTCTGTCCCCCTGATGGGGAACACCACCTAAATTTAAAATGCCAGTAGGTTATTTCCATGGCCTAGGAAAGTTCAATCAATATTTGTGAGCTACTCTCTCTCAAAGCCAGAAACCAAAGTAGTAAATGTCAAACTTGTGATGTCATCAAGTCTGGAGCTGCTCCACAGATAGTGAAAGGGAGCCTGATTTTGTGGACCCACAGACTGTTTGTTTTCTTTTATAAACCCAAATGAGCTTTATTCTTTTGTGGTGTTCTCAGTTCTGAAACACAAAATGTACCCACATACTCAGAACGTTCCCCTGGATGCTCTCAGTGCCATCTATAACATCTTTCACCATTCACTGTCTATGGAGCAGCTCCAGACTTTGTACTTTATGACATCACAAATTTGAAACTTACCTCTCTGGTTTCTGGCTTTGAGAGAGAGTAGCTCACAAATATTGATCGAACTTTCCTCATGGAAATGTTCACAAATTTTGAGGTTTTTTTTTTTAACTGCCTTAGCGATTGGAATAACATGCATGAATTTTGAAAATGGGTGTAGTTCCTCTTTAGTACTTGATGTAGATAAATTATGTTGGACTGGTGAAGTCACCAAGCTTTAAATAGAGTGCTTAATTAATCCCATAGGGAAATTGTACACTGTATGGTATGTTGAGCATGTGTGTAGTCAACAATAGCAGCATTCCTTTATTGGAAAAAAAATCGTAATATTCTTTAAATAGCAGAGCAGTGGTCATCTATCGTCCATTTGGGATGTCTACCATGAGAGGAATGCAGATCTTTATCTGTTTTGTTTTCTCTGCCCTTTCTGGGTCCAGGAGGGACCAGGAAGCATGCATCTTTCATTGCACATTCATGGCTGTCTATGTTTTTATAAGTTTTGATTTTGTCCGTTAGACTTTTTGGTCTCATGTCTAGCTTAAAAACTATTCTCATTGCTTTCCCCGATGGACTGAGCTTGCCAATTCCCAGGACAAGTTTGACAGGGACGTCTGGACACAGAGTTGGGAACCAGTGCAACACCATGGCCCGAGACATCAGCTGTTGCTCCAACTTTATAACGTCCTGCACAGCGCAGAGTTGCTCTTGGCCCTCTGCCCGGGTTCTCTCGTGCTAAGCTTACATTCATGTTTCTCTCTCACAAACAGTTTGCTAGTGCCTCCTCTGGGAATGAGTGGCCTCTTTCTGTGGCAACTGTGGCCCACAGTGGTGCAATACCCAAATCTGCAGGGTACAGACTTTAAAGGGTTTCATTTGTACTTCCTGCAAGCGAAGATGGCCTTGCTTAATTGTTTTGAAACCCAATGCACAACAATATTTTGACAGGTCAAATCAAACAGTAAACAAGCCAGCACGCCATGTTTTCAGAAATGTGGTAGATAATATCGTAACCGCTTGTATGGAGATACTTATACCATCTTGTAATATACCACAAGACAACTGCAGAAAAAAAAGACACAGACTCCACAAGGCTGGTGCCAAGGCTAGAATACTGTACTTTCAAGAGACACACACAGACACATGCACGCACACATCCCTGCAGCTTTCACCGCTTCCTGGGAAAACAATGAGAGGAAAGAAAAGTCAACAAACCAAGAGGCATCCAGAGTGACTAGGACTGTAAAATGGAACAGACAGGGGTGAGAAGCATTCAGACCAGGGTCAAAGGTAAGCCCCCATGGAACAGACTTCATTAACTTCAGTTGTATCCTGAGGAGATCATTAAAACAGCCCTAGAAAACATAGCCTACTTTTTCTTGCCATCCGCATTCCTGGCAGCCCATGCTATTGTGACTCCTGCAGGAATCCATAAGAATATCTGGAGTTCCTAGCACGTCCTGGACATGCATTATTAACAGCAAAGAGTAAAGTTAATGTCATGAAAAATGATCCGGTTCTATCCGCCTTGCTCTCAAACTTAAAACAAACAAATACAGAGTTGGAGTTTCGCACACATCCTTTAATGCCATCAAGCTAAACTCCTGTCTGCAGGATGAGTGAAATGGTCGTTTGGGCTTCAGCTCATAAACTTTGACTTTACCTGCCGCCATTTTCTCCCAAGTGCCCTGCAAAGTGGGTCCTGGGCCTCTAATAAGAATACTTCAGTGAGCCTCCTGCAATATCCTGATTTAGTAAAACATAATTTAAAACAACAGGTTGTCACATCAGGGTTAAGTTTTAAATAAAACTGTTTGACACAGCTAGACGTTTGCTGGAAGAAAACTATTTCTTGGCCATGTTTATGTTAGCTGGTATGCATTATGATAGTTCATGGCAGGAGAGATGATAGCTTGTAGCATTGTATTAACAAGTATTAATAATTACAATATATTTTGTATAAAAATATATTTCAATTAAAATAAATCAGTCAAAATAAGATGGTTCCCACAGATGAATGGAAGATTATTTTAGGCTCATGTGCATAATAAGGAAAAAATGAGTGGCCTTTCAGTCAGTCAGTGCAAATGTTTCCACCAAAAAATGAAAAAACTCTCCAGGCAGCAGTATTATATATCATTAATACACTTAAATTATGCCAGCACTGCTTCAAAAACATGGCACTGAGAAGGAGGGAAATCTGATTACCCACCAGCTGCACGTAAACGCTGGTTTTTCAGTAACCTGGTTATTGCAGTGCATGTAAAGACATTCTCCGATTTCCTGCCGTAACCTGATTTCTCCCATTAACCATGTTTCTAGTGTGCATGTAAATGTAGTGACTGTATGTCAGGAGAGCTGCAATTCCCACGCAACCCCTTTATGAACAGGAGTTGAATCAGCAGGACAGTCAGACATCAGTGCCTGCGAATCCTGCTCCTTTGACATCTCTGCTTTGATGTGGACCCCCTCCCTCTGTCCTCAAGTGTGGGTGGAGAGTTGGGGCTTAGAGCGAGAGAGAGGGGTGGAGTGGTGAAGGATGAGAGAGCATGAGGAAGTTACCCATATGTAAGTGGGGGCTTTCCTGGAAGGACATCACTCTCTGTGTGTAACTGTAACTACGGCCGTAGCGGAGCACTGTGCCTTATCATCCTGCACAACGTCCACCTGAAACAATATTTGCACATGAGTGTTCAATTTAACATTTGGGTGACCCCTTCATCGCAGTTACAAAATACGCCGCAGCATGGTAGCTCAGGCCAACCCATAATGCAGCATGTGACTAAAGTGGTGGGGAGCATTTTGGAGCACAGAGCAATTATCGAGGGAAAGAAATCTATTTCTCAGAAACATAATCTGATGAGAGAAATGCAGTCACAATACAAAATGTCATATTTAATCATCATTATATCTTAATTAGCCCAAGAGGCCACAAATCTCTCAAAGTGCTGCCACTGTTTATATTAAAGAGCATTCAGAAGGAGGAGGATGCAAACTGCTTATTTTGCATTAAGCTCCTTTGGATTAATGTTGTGCAGAGCAGTTTGTGGACTTGAGTTATGCACTGTGCTGGCCTTTTAAAACTCAGATCAAGGTCTCATTGGAAGCAGGCTGTCTCTGCCTGCTGGGCCCCTTCGCAAATCTGCTAGCCAGTGTTTATAAATCCAAATAGATCAACCATGGCACACATGGCAATTCTATCTAGGTTTTGCTACCAGTGACTGATGATAACAGGCGGGTAAGGCCATGCAATAAAGAACATTTTGTGTCAAATTGACTATAATTCAAAATTTGATCTCACTTGATTTAAATCTTATTTAAATGACGTAATGAAGGGCCTGGAAAGCATTAATGTCTGCAATTAAAGTGTGTTGTTTTTGTTTAGGCCATCCTGGGCTGGCATTTCCTGACAACACAAGGCAAGGCAAATTTGGCACACAGCACTGCGATGACATCTGTCCACAGACCACAGAGCTCACAGGAGCACACGACACAGGCCCGTTTCTCTCAAAGTGAAGCAAAGAGCGAGAGAGAAAAGACATCCACTGAAATGTTGCAGTAATTCCTAAAACAAGGCATTCTGGTCATGCTGAACACTTAGCATAGAGTTCAAGAGAGTGTGTGCCATCTCCCAGACCAGATTGTGGTGAATGGGAACAGTCACATGAATGTGATCCGTGCTCAGGCTCAGGCTCAGGCCCTAATTATATGGGAAAAGAGTGTGGTGTGACAGCTATGGCGGGGATTGCGGTTGTGTCCTAAGAGACTGCAGCTGACCCTGCGGAGACGGAGAAGGAGAGAAAGTGAGAAAACATGAAGAGACGACATGAGGAGAGAGTGGATAAATGTGTGTAAAAATGCAAAGGACAAAGGAAAAAGAACCAAAGTGTGTGTGTAGTGTGCAATAATAGGAAGGGGGAGTTGACTTTGGAGTCAGACTGTCCTATGTGTTGCTGCTGAGTAAGGCCGGGGGCTTACAGGAAGGATTTAAAGAGCCACAGCAACACCACAAAGCACCAGGGGAAAGGGGGTTGCCCAGCAGGGGCCAGGGGAGGGAGGGCGAGCAGGGAGAGGGGCAGGCTGGCTGAGTGGCTACTCTGATCAGGATCCATTTCCAGCCTGGGCCTTGGAATTCCTTTGTTCCTGTCACAGGTCTCTGTTTCCCCCTCGACTTAATCCAAGCCTGCCTCACGCCCAGTAACACAGAGCAGGGCAGGTAACTCTGCCACAGGCATGCCTCTCTATTTACAGACCAGTCCCCACACAACAGCCACTCACATAAATAGTAATAGCCATGGTAGCACTGCGAAGAAACACGGTGGGTTAATACAGGTTGTCTCTTCAGAGGTACTTTTTTGTCTACAGAAAAGTGCTGTGAACTGTGACGGTGGGAGGCTGAAAGAATGGCAAAATGGACATCCGACACACATAAGTGTGCTTTTTCCATTTTGTACACAGAAAGTCTCACTCACATTGTGACTGAATAGCTTTTCCAAATGTGATAAACTGCTTGAGCCTGGAGTTGTAGGCCTTCAAAGAGCCAGAGAAGCCAAACAAAACTAAATCTATGACAGGGCAGTGCAAAATTTAACCATCGCCCTTTTAGTCTCTACACATCCTCCGCATTCTTCATTGGGAGGGAGATGGTCATTCGTAAACACATTCTCCAACAGTAAAGCTATCCAGCAACACTTGTGCTTTTTCCCGCAATGGCCGTAGCCAGGCTGCCTTAAGCCCTCTTCATAGGGCTGCCAAGAGGAGTCAGTGGTACACTGTGCAGCACTCGCAAAGCCCTCTCCCACGGCTATTAGTGACCATTCATCTGGGGAGCCTGGGAAAATGCCTCTCCAGCCTGCCGTGGCCATGGGGAAACAGGCTGGCAGGTGTTCCCTCCCCCTAAGCCCTGGCACCTGTGCAGGGAGAGGAAGAAGGAACCAGCTCTGCCATGGGCTAAAATGAACTCTAGGTACCACTTTGCCAGGGCTCCTCTAACTCCTCTGACTGGTAGGAAGCCTCTCAAACACCAGGATAAACTATACCGGAGCTGTGCCTCACACGGAGAGATCAATGTGGCTGTATCGATACTAATAGTAGACGTTAGACATCTGGAAATGTGCTTGGGCAGTTTGAAACGGCATGTTAACTAAATCCGTGTAAAACAGGGCTTCTCAATTTACATTCTACACATACACACAAACATATACACCATAATGGGCTACAAAATCAATATACCCTTGAGGTAAAACAATACCAGTCCAACAGCAAATGAAAATCAAGATAGCACACAATCAGTCGTTTAAGTAAACAAAATCTAATCTAATGCAAAAAGTAAAAGTATATCCGTAATGTCTGGCAAACAATTGCTTGGGCAGTCTGTACAGCGTGCTGTGTTGTCTAAGAGGGCCATGTCTGAATGTGAAAGACTTGTAGCATCTGTAGCAGTAGCATCTTCATGGTGAAAAAGTGACACTCTTGCTGTCATAGCGCATAACCACAAGCTTCCTTAGTTGAATATCATATCAAATGACAAAAATGTATTCTTCAAAGCACAGTGAACCTATTATCCACTCATTTTCAATATGTAATTACTCTGAGAAATGTGGGTGTGTTCAACACGGTCTACCAGGGAGAATGCAACAGGCCTCTCCCAAGCTCCCCTTCCCTGGGCTTCTAAAGTCTAGCATGTCCATTCTGCTTGTCCGGAGCCAAGATGTTTGGTGGGAAAAGTTCCCTCTGTTCATCTCTCTAAAAACATAAATAAATCACATCACTATGAGCTAATCATGAAGTCTCAAGTAGCCTGGGTAAAAAAAAAAAAAAAATGAGGAGGGGGGGGGGGGGGGGCTGGGGTTGACAGTTGGAAATTGGCCTCTGCAGCTGAGATACGAAGAAATGGCTTAGATTTATGTTGGCAGAAGACATGGGATAAACCCCTCTCTGACATGTTCACTGGGTGCTATGCACACACATATGCACCCAACACAGCATACATACGTAAATACAATAACCCATAGAGATAACTCAGATACAAACACTTGCACTGAAGGGCCTTGGAATGCTAAAAGCTGTTGATGGCTCATTTGAAGTGCCAACAGCTGAGGCTGTTACGCTGTTCTTAATGCTGTCTGTTGGCGGAAGCCCCTGTGATTTCACACTGGCACCAGCTCAAACACCGCCTCATACAAGACCCGCAATCCCCCTCCCATACCGTCCCACACATAGCACCACACTCCATCCGCCTATTCTTGGCCCAGACATCAGTACCACCCCGCCTGACACCTTTCACTATATGCAACAACATGCATGTGCACGTGTTCCAGCACATACACATGTCTCACTCCAGGATATCCAGCTTAACTATGCTCTCAAATAACATAATGCTGCACACAGACACACACAGATGCAAACAGGTCTTCTGCTGAAACAGATACACGCAGAAAATCAGCTTTCACTCCCTGCTATGGTCAGTCAGAAAGTCCTGTGAGGATTAGCATGTTAGCGTTTGACCTGCTTGCAGAATAGACGACCCCAATACTTAATACCCGCCCTGAGGTTTGCTGGGCTTCCCTCCCTAAGCCTATAGTCTGTCCTTCCCTTTTTATGGCTCCTGCCTGCCTGCTTACTTCTCACAGTCACAGTCTCCACCTTTACTGCTCTGCCGCCTCCCTCACATGGGACAATGAAAAGACCAAGAATGTGATTACACTCACTTAAGACCTTTAATAGGACTAGAGCACATGAACTGTGTGGGCCTGTTTGAGGCGCGATGTCTTTTCATGTTCCGAGAGGGGAAAATTCTCCAGTATGGTATGGAGTCATGTTCCACTGGTTACATTCTCTTTGGCAAAGCTGCAAGGAGCTTAATCATTTTTACATGCATATTTCACTGCTGAAATACTGATAGTCCCCATGTTCACACAGTGGAGCGAGTGTGTGCGCATGTGTGTGTGTCTGTGTGTGGAGCCCCAGTCTGTGATCTCCATCATTAGAGATGTCTGTCTCTCCTCAGTCTGTCATGGGGAATATGAGACAGGCTTTTCAGTAACTGTACACTGTCAGCCTGTTCACACCTAGCCCAAGGGGAGGATATATCTCTCCAACACACTGTCGCTCCTTTTGATTCTCACTGGTTCTGACGTGTATCAGCGCCTGCAACACACATGCATGCACCCAGTGTGCCTGCTTCCTTATCAAGATAACGCCAAACGTTGTAAATGTACACATGCATCTGTGTATGAAAACAAATGCACACGTGAAAGCAGAGGTTCACTGGATGAGAGGACTGAAGTGGAGGGGAGTAGCGTGAGAGGCAGAGCTGCAGCCACAGGAGAAACTTTATGGAGCCAACTGCCCTGTAATCCCACTCTCACAGTCAGTCCTGCCCTGCTGAGTGAGCCCAGTTTAACTGCCCTTAACTGCTACCTGTGACAAACCTGTCTGCCTTACTGCACGCAGCTGGGGGTTCCTCTGAAGCTAGGCTTACAGTGCTTCAAAGGCATGTGTGTGGGTGGCTGGGGGAATGTACTCACATTGGATAAATAGGGATGCATTGAATTGGGCCTATTCGCATTGGAGCGTACTTAATTGATTTTTCTCTCTGTGTATATGGTTGTATGTGGATATGTGTCAGAGCAACATGTTGTGTTGTCATCCTGTTAACTGATGGTCAAGCTAAACACAGGTGTGTCAGCACCACGTTCAACAGGAGCGCAACAAACATTAGCCAATTTAATGGACCTACATTTTGTGCCAAGTTAAACAGAGCAACACAATATGAAAACTCCTATCAGCTCTTGCCTCTAGGTCACACCCTGGGCGTAGAGCGTCACCGTGTCCCAACTAGTTCTGTTGTCTTTCCTCCCACACTCTCCTCAAAAAGGTAGCCATGAAATACTTTTCAGACTGTTTTGTAACTCCCATCCTTCTCAGAGCTCAGTGGCCCACCTCCATGCACACAGTCATATCTCTGCACTGAGGTCCAAGTGAATAAATAATGGTTTTGAGCTCACAGCCAAAGTAAACCATTTTACTTATTCAAGAGTTGATGATAGACACACCTAAGACATGGAAAGGGAAGACAAAGATGACTGCATTCCAGTGGAATGAGTAACGGTGAAATCAAAACATAATAAATGGAATGTGCACACATTACCAAATAACAATTTAAGCTAATGCTCCACGTAAACACATGAAGCAGCAATGTAACACACAATAATTGACTGTAAAGCAATAAATTAATAAATACTGGACTATATGGCTCTAGGGCAGTGTAATGACGGTAACAAGATGTGTCACCTTTCACAAAAAAGGCCGAAGCAGGTGCCAGCTCCTTCTTCTGTTTCGGCTGTCTTCTGTTGTGCAAGGACTCTGTGTACTGCTTAACCCTCTGGTCCACAGCATCTCGAACCAGGGCTGTAACCTCCTACAAACAGTATGCAGATATGTTAGCACAGCAACATGTTGCTAAAAGAGAGCAAAGGCTGCCATTTGACTCTACAAGTAAAGATTAATGATGAATACAGGCAGACAGCAGGACAGTACAAGTCTCAAGTAAAAGGTAGGTAACTCCACAAGTGGTTAGGTGGAGACATGAGACTAGTTTTGCAACAATGAAAACCCCCAAAAAGAATGGACCAAGGGCTCAAAGTCATTTTAGATTCCACGCTGCTGCTGACTTTTGAAAAGGCCCCCAGCAAAACAGAAGCCATATATTCACTCGCACACTTATTCACACGCACGCCCTTTTCCCTGTGTCAGTACCTCGATGTGGTCCGTAGTAAACCAGCTGGCGTCCTCTCGGCCGCCCAGGGGCAGAACGTGAAGATCCACCAGCACAGCAAAGTTCCCACACTGTAACACAAAAGAGGAAGGACAGCCACAGGTTGCTGAGGGGCATTGAGCTCAGAGACAACAAAGGAAATCAGAGTGTGGGTGATTGACAGCGAGACAAACCACAACGACCCCCTGCATCCTCAAACATCACCCCAGGCCTCTCACTGCAGTCCCCTCCCTCCTGTTCCTCTGTCTAGCCATCTCTTTACCAATCTCTTGACAAAAAAAAGTATGGCTCTGTCTGTCTCCTCATATTTCCCCTGTCTCAGCGTAAAAAGTATTTTCTTGTTCTATAAGCTTTAGCAATACAGTCACCGCCTCAGGTCACAACAGGCTGCACAAAAAGTCTCAAGATGTACCATATAAGTTAGGATTATCCTACTTTGTATCAAAGTGGTGGTAAAACTCCACAGATCAACCCTAAAGCACTCTGCATGTTTCTGCACTGCTACACTACAACTTTTGAGTGCTGTAGAAAGCTGAGTAGAGGGCTGCAGAGTGGATTCCTAAAGCACTACGTCACCGTGTCAATGACAATAAGCTACAAGGGACAGGGAGGCCAGAAATGCCGCGGCTGGTTAAGTTGCTGTTACATCTTTCTCAGGCTAGCCTGATTATGGTTTACACATGAGTGCAAAAGCTGCCCGCTTGCAGAGAGCAAATGGATGTGGGTCTCGTGTGAACTTCGCCTCTCCCTGGACAAGGAAGTAATGGATGGACTGAGACCACCCACAACATGACACAGAGGAGCAACAAGTACTGCCCTAAAAACCCACAGTGATAATGCAGTGAAAAGCACTGAGCTGAATGGGGTAGCAAAAACAAAGTCGTATAAAGACAAAACCAGACACAGATTTCAGACTCACAGCGTAGATCTGGAAAAGAGTGTGGACAAACAGAAGAGGTTATTCATTTTGTAACAGGGAATACTTATGCACACTAAAAGCTTTGTTTTGGGCCAGGCTCTTCCCCTGGGTCGACGTATTGCAGACAGAATGACTAAACTCTACAACCCGACTTGAGGGATGTTCCTACGCCTCGCTCTCAGGATGACGCGAGAGAAAGAATTAACAGGGTGTGTAGGGGACGGCCCCCACTACTTAGTGTCCTAATTCTAGACACAAGCCTACACTTCCCAACTCTCTCCAGTTGTCTCCTCCTCTTGTTTAAACAGAGTGAAGTTAGCTCCTTTGTCACAGATGGAGATTATGAAAGTTTTATTGAAGTCACCATAAACGGCTGAATACTTGCTCTAAGCAATTCAAGCTGACAAACATTTTTCTTTTCCCCTGATGAGAGCATTTTCCTTTCTCATTGTCTTTCTTTAAATAATAATTAAAGTGAAGCTGCTTCCTTACTTCTACTTGCAAGGTCAACTAGAGGAAAGGGCGCCCCCATATGACTGATCAGTGAATGTCTCTGTCAATGTCTGTTATGGCAGGCGCTGTTCTTCTGCAGGATATGTCAAGTCCCAAAGCCCTAATGTGTGCCAATATGTACTTAAGTATGTCTCTGCATCAGTGTTACAAAGACTAATGGGAAATTAATGTTATTCTAAGTCTCTTAGGCAATGCATTAAGCCGCGATGCTCTGACTCATCACTCCATATCCTGAAATACGCAAGGACAAAACAGAGTTTAAAACATCGAGATGTGATAACCACAAATAGAACTCTGTTAAATACAGAATAGTCTCTGTGCAAAAAAAATCAACAGAAGTTGTCATACAAAAACATGCTTTCACTAAGACAAGAACGCCACGGACCAGAACAGAGCCCCCCTTATGTGCAAGCTCCTCATGTATAAAATGTATGCATGTAGCCTGTCAGAAATCAGCTCGTCCCTACAGATCAGTATTCTCTCCATCCTCTGCCCTTTGTCTCACAGCAGTCCACGGATGACTGGTGGCCTCAGCTGACTGCCTCCACAATTACCAGTGTGTGGGAAAGCCTAGTAACAGAGGGTCCGACCTTGTCAATCAAAACACAGGGACCGACCGGTGGATGAGCCCCACAGTGGTTTATTGGGGTTGGACTTGACACACGTTGGATGGGTTTTGGTATCCTGACTTTTGAGACCAAAGAATGTCTTTATGGATGAATATAGGAACCACTATGAATGAGTTACCCGTTTATGAGGAATAATGGCCCTGCAATAAATCCTAGTAAGTTTACTGGATTTTTTAAGTCGTAGTGAATGGTGCTGTGGCACTGGACTGCTTTATAATGGGAGATGTTTCTAATTTTCTGTCCCCTGCTCGCGTGTACATCCTGATAGAGACCACAAGATCAATCTTGGAGGGTACATGGTTCAAAATTACACAAGCTAATGCGAGCTCTAAAGAGCAACATAAGGTTAATTTGATCAATATCCTGGAATGAAGAGAGCAGTGTAAAGAGTGCGGCCCTTAAGGAGACACAGCAGGGTGAATCCCCTAAAGTGGTTTCTGAGCTTCTGATTGAGTCTGTGTTTTGGGCTGAAAGCCAGACATCTAGCAAGCCTTAGACTAACTTCCTTTTATCACATTAGAGCAGCAGACAAGACTCAACTGGGAACTGGACATTAATGATAAACATTGGTCTGCCCCTTACACAAAAACAGCATGTGATTCCCTGGGTTTCTCAGAAACGGGGGATTTTGTCAGGAAAGCAAAGTAATGCAATCACACTAATAAGAAAAAAATTCAGTTGCTCAGCAAATCTGGCCATTTGGAGGAGGCACAAATTTCCAACTAAAGTGTCAATCTTTGAGGCTGTGCTGTTTAGATGCAGCTATCAGAGCGTATAAAGAAAGTTTGTGTAGAGTGTGGCAGTCAGAGGTGGGACACAGTCGTTGTTTTGCAAGTCCCAAGTCAAGACAGGCAAGTCCTGAGTAAAGTCTCAAGTCAAGACGTACAATTCAAATCACAAGTGCTGAACTTTAAGTTTCAAGCTGTAAACAAGTCATAATGCGCTCTTCACCAAACGTAATGCCATATAACAACAGAGTAACACGTTAAATTTACAAAAATCTTGAATGCTTTTTAAAATATGTATTTATTTTTAAAAACAATATTGTTCAAAAGTTACTTTGCTGTTAAGCTAACAATAGCTAAGCATTAGTTTGCTGACTTACTTTAACATTAGCATCAACTCACCATTCTTTGTGCAACTTTAAATGTCGAACCAAGTTGTAAGTTGCTGCGTCTGTCAGTTTTTGTACTCAAACAAAATGATTTATTATCATTTTTCACAACTGGTGCTCGATAATGTAATGTTAGTTCTCTCCTGCAACTTGATTGGATGCTGTCAGATTGGTTTAAACAAAGTGGATCACCAGGGGAATTAAGCGTCAACTTGCTGGAAATGAATAAGGTTATGTTACTTGATTCAGGAAATTAAGGCAGGTGAATTGATTCGTTGAACATCAAAAGGCTCAAATCAATCAAAAGGCTTAAACCAAGTAAAGTCACGAGTCACTGGTGTTTAAGTTGCACGTCTTCCTTGATTTTTTCAAGTCGAGTTTTAAGTTATCAAATTTATGACTCGAGTCTGACTTGAGCCCAAGTCATGTGACTTGAGCCCACAACTCTTGTAGCAGATAAGACAAAAGAAGCACCGGTGTCTAATTTTACACAAAGGCTCCGACTACAAGCGCATCATGTGGTCTAAATTTGTCAACTCCCAGCACAAAGAGCGACCAGCAGATCTCTACGCTGAACTCTGCCATGAACTATGACCCCAGCTACGGCCCCATTTTAGTGAGCTCTCTGCAAGCAGTATAATACAGACCACAAAAACCTTGTTTTCCTTAAGCACAGAAATTTGAAAGAGCCCCAAAAATCCAGTACGCTCACTGAAAGAGTGAAACAAACAAACAAACAAAAAAACAGCACAATAAACAATTTCAAAATAGTCCTCTTTCACAGCAAACACAACACATGCCTTTCTCTGTAACACCGTCTCTACATTTGCAGGACCCAAAAGGATTTCATGTACCTCATATTTATTTAAAAAATTCATGAGCTCTCCTGTTTTGTGTACTTTACTTTGACACATTTAAGGCAATACTCTGTGCAACTGTCGCTGTTGTTGGAAAGAAAGGTTTTGATAAAGGGCCAAATTCTAGAGGAAGTTACTCTTTTCATACATACTAAAGTGGGCCAGCACTGCTTTGTTCCCTGTCTTGCACAGGCTTTTTAGAGTTATGAACAGAGGCTGAGGGCTGAATGAGAGGCGGCAAGGAGCGCTACTTAATACCAAATCCTTTATTGTGCCATCTTTTGTGTGCTGTCACACAGTGGATGAATAGGACTGAGTCTTCCTGCAGGCTAAGCTCAACTTCTCTATCCTAATTCTCCCCACTGCCAATCTGATAACCGTGACCTGCAGGGGAAAAAGGGGGTTAACAAAGACAAAAATTTTAGAAACCTTTGAGACTGTAACTGCTCACAGTCCGCAGCACAACATGAGAAAATTCCTTCATATTTTCTGTCTGTAAATAAACAAATCCTGACTCAAACCCACCGCCAGCTCCTTTCCCTTTCTGGTCTTCAGAGCTCTGGTCTATATCACCCTCAGTTCCAAAAACACTCTCTACCTTCGCTTATCTCTCTCCCAGACCTGGCTCTCCATCCTCCCGACTGTGCTGCTCCAAGTTGGGCACGGGGCCCAAACTCTACAAGCAGCTTCACCCGCCTCCCCACCTCGCTGCCCTTTGCCATTGCTATCGCGCCGTATAAGAACCAGACCTTCTCGGACTGCACTTAGCTCAGAGGCTAACACTAACCAGCCGCAGATGTTTACATTGGGAGAGAAGGGGCAGCAGATGCGGTCTCACTCAATAAAACTTGCATCTCTCCCACTCTCCCTTTGTCTCTCTCTCTTTTTCTGACTTTCTCTCTCTCTCTGTCTTTCTGCAAGTCTGCAAAGAACCCAGGGGAGCTCTTTAGATCTGTGGGTGTGACAACCTTGCTCTCAGGCTTTATTTGCCTCATTCCCAGCTCTCTCTGTGCTGTGAGTCACCTGGGTTTCCCCTTCTAAAAAAAAAAGAAAATTCTCCTTTCCAATTTTTCAAACTGCCAGATACTGAGCGGTGAAGCTTGAGACTTGATTATTACTGAGGCGAATGTTATTTACAGATAGTGCGTGGTAGTGTTTTTGTGTGCAAAGCTCTCTTCATTCAGGTGAATGTTAGCACACCTGAGTCCTCTTTATTTGATGATAAAAAGAGACACAACCCAGGAGAGGAATTCCAGCAGCAAGAACAGACAAGAATATCTCCAGGTAACACTCAGCAAACAAAACTCAGGCAGACACATCCTTGAGAAATTGGTAGATGGAGAGAAATAGCAGGCTGAGAAGTGTTTGGCCTCATTAGGAAATGTGAATTCTGTACAGCAATGTAGGGCAGGGCTGAGATGAAAGAGGGCTTTTCTTTTTCTTGTCACCTTCTCTTGTGAAAGATTCCCCCAAGTTGGAAAGTGTCAAAATGTTTCTAATCAGACTGCAATGATTTTGTACAGAGGCAGGATGTGTGGTCCGATATGAGCTCATCTACAGAGTGACAACAACACTAAACAGCACATAAACCTCTGACATTAAACTGCTCTGTGATACCTCAATCTTTTTATTGTTAAAAACACTTCGGTCTCTGTCTCAGCCTACTGCATTAGATGGTTAAAAAGTCAGCAGTGCATATTGCTAATAGAAGGCAGATTGCAGGGCTCTGCAGCAGGTAATGTCCTGGCAGACAGCAAGCGCTTCAGTGGATCAGTGTTTTAGCCTGAAGGCCCTTTTCGGGAGGTCTGAGAAGTGGCAGGTCACTATATAGTCTAAGCCTATTTAAGAAGGAGCATACCAGCACCTCCTGCAGTTCCACAGACCAGGGAGGGAGCTGCTTTGAAAACATTTTAGGAGAAAGAACCATAAAACACTCTGCTGAACAGCCTACTAAACATGGCATGGTGAATCCAAGAACATAACTTATAATTGCTCTTGTAATCCTTGCTCTCTGTGCAAGCTGGCAGCATGCCTTTATGAAAACAATGTCTCTGTGCTGATTTTTCTTCTTAAATATTCTGAGAAGTTAATTCATTTATTAAAAAAACATGATGATAGTGGTGTTTGTTTTGCGAAAGACGAGCCCAGGGTAGCGCCTTGAATGCTATTGTTTAGACTGATCTCTTCTAACGTACTTCTTTGTGGTTAGTTGGTTAAGCATGGTAGAGGCTGCGTGCATTTTCTCAGGCAGAGTAACACAACAGTATCATTATGTGCCCAGTGGGAAGGAACCCTCCGTGAACCTCCAGGGTTTTACTCTCCCACAACCAGCTGAGGGGGGTGGTGGGGTAGCCTGTATGCAGGCATGCATATGAAACAAATAAAGGCAGTGAATGCAATATCTGGTCAACTAGGCACACATGGCATTACGGAGGATGTGAGAGATCAGTGCAAATGTCTGCAGCCCTCATCCAAAACTCTCAATAAATGAAACATCAACAAAAGAGAGACCAGCGGCTTTTCCTGCACTTAACAAAAACATCTGATGTGCATTATTCCTGACAGAGCATCAGACTGAGGATGAACAGCTTGGCTTTTTAATAGAATGAGTTTCCTCTGCTCTGTGTGGCTGTGTCCGGTAACAAAAGGCTCTCAGGGAGGCAGTCAGCTGAGATTTGCAAGAGGTGACCAGAAATTCTGACTAACATCTTCTAAGGGTTGAATAACAACATCAGAATGTGGTGGCGAGACAGTTGAAACATGTATCTGTACTTCCCTCTAGTGGCCAAAGAATTTGCTACCGAAGAGGACAAAACAATTAACACAGCCAACACAGAAGACACTGCAACAGAACACAATACTGTAAATGTTAGAGAAGCAAACATTCCTGTAGTGCATATTTTCCCCTACTGCACAACGGCTTTTCAGTGGTTTAACATAGACCATAATAACTCAAGCCACTTGCTGGAAGTAATGTCTGTAGCAGTTTTACTGTTTGGCAGTAACACAAAAATAGTTGTTTATCATGAACACTGGCAATACAAGCTGGGAAGCTTTAATCAAATGCAGATTCAAATTATTCTTGAGTATCTTGTGTGCATTTTATGTGGGGAAACATTTTCTTTTAAGTAATTATGAGGCTTTGTGATCACTGAAAAGCATCCAAAAAAACTCCTTTGCTGAGAAATGGAAAATTCCAACATACGACATATGTTAACAAGATGCTTAAGAACATAGTTAACATGTATTTAGATGATTTGACTTTTGGTCATCAGTATTTTTTCTTTTTTTTTTGTAATTAAACAATCTTCCTTTGTTAAATGTGTTCATGCCAAACTGAACACACAAAATTTCAATAAATAGGTTATTATACACTTAAACTCAGTACCTTTTTTACAATGTAAAGAGCCATACAGAGCTTGTTTTTAAAATACTTTTAGCTTTTACATGCAATTTCCTGTGTGCATGTTCATTCTCGGCGTTATGCAAATAATAGGCTCACAAAACGGATGTAAAACCCAGGTGCTGAACAGCTGTTACACATAAATATTAAACATTTTAATGTACCACAGTGTTATTTAATATAACACTGTCATATACAGTGTATTGCTTTCATACAGCATTGCTCTACCAAGGGCTGTATGTTGTGTATTTCATTTTTTACTTACCTTTATGACAAATTTGAGAGGAGCCATTGCAGTGAACAGCAGTCAGTTAGTTTCACCTGAAACAAATGTCATGGATTACACAGCAGCCTAAAAACAACATATAAGACTGGCAGGCTTAGTTTATAACCCTCCTTAGAAAATACCATCACATAGACACTAATGGTGTGTTTATGGGATTCCTCGCCATGCTATTTATCTCTTGCAGGGACAACTTGGTAGGTTTGTTAATAGTTAAACAGTGTTCAATTTCTTACAGAAATAGGTAAGGGTATCCCAAACACAACACACTGTAATGTTACTGTCTTGATGGTGAAACTATAACTAACGTCAACACTCGTTAATTAGCGTTATAGTAACCTTGTTCACTCTGATGTGACCATGCTGTGTCGACCAACTTTGACAACATTAACCTGGCCCCTTCAAACACAGCTAATTTAAAGCTTAAGTATTTTGGCCATAGAATATTATTAATAAGAGTTTAACTAGTTAAACGTCAGGTTATAAAGTAACGTTGGGGTTGACAGTTGAATTGATTTAACTGCTGAGCTCAAAAGACGAATGTTTACTGCTAAGAAACAACACAATGGCTCTAACGTTAAGCCGTTATCATCAAATGACACATTAATGACACTGCAAAAGTGTAAAAAGCAAATTTGGTCGATATAACAACGTGTAAATATATAAAAAATTGGCAACTTTCATACCGCCAACAGTTTTGAATGCACGACGAGGCTGCAGAAGATGACGTCACACTTAGTTTGTAGTCCAGCAGCTGCAGAGCCAGTATGAGTCGAAGCTTTCAGCGGATGAATTTGGGCTCAAAAATACCACGGAAAAAATGAATAAGGTAGCGAAGCGAGTGTACACCTCTGGTTTAAAGCGTGGGAGTGGAGTTATGGAGTTTTAAGTTGGTTATTTGTCGAGACAGAGGACATTTTTAAAAACTGGCGAGGGAACGCGGCTATTTTTCGATTCGGACCCCATAGGACCCAACGCTCCGAGCGTTGCGATGGAAACGAGTTGCATATTGAAAAAAGCCTGTATTAATCTTGAAAATATTTGTCGTCAAATTGTATCTGAATATTGTTTTTATTACCGGAAGATAGCCGCTTTATATGAGGGGAAAAATAATTTCATCTGTTTTTGTGTACTACATAAATAATGTATTAAAATTTGTTTAATTTTCGTCAGGCAGTGCAATAAGTCTCACTAGCCGAGTCGTAGCAAGCAAAGGTGATTAGCAGGGAAGCAGCAAAGAAGCGTTTTCTATCAAATTCCGCTAAACTGAAAGTCTAAAATGACACCTTAGTCGTTGACATTTCGTCGCACCGTCGCCTCTTAAAAAGTAAACTCACTGTTTAACGTCAAACGACCTCTGTCTGGCTGTCGACAATGGTTTTAGGGTGACATTCTTTTGAGAAATTGCTGCCTAAGTGATGTCTCGACTCGTCAAGAAATCTCCATCTGTTTGTACGGATCTACCGCTGGACAACACTGACATCTGTAACAAGCTTCATTTGCTGAGGCAGCTACTGAGGTCTTGTTTTGGTCCGACAGGTAGACTCAAACAAGTTCATAACAACATTGGAGGGCACGTTGTAACCACCTCAACTTCCTCAGTTCTCCTTTCAGCCATCTCCTCCTCACAGCCCTTTATCAATCTGATCAAAACCTCCATTCTCAACCACGTTTCACGTTTTAGTGACTGTGGTTTGTTTGCTGCCATTCTTTGTTTGACTCTTATTGAGCATGTAAAGCAGTCTGGTGTCAGAAGAAATGAGGCTATCAGAGTGAACAAGCACCTGCTGGGTCTGTGCATCAGTTACCTACAACAGGAAGACTGTGGCTGTAAAGTGCAGCTCGACTTCTGCAGCAGCCAGAGCTTGATCACATTAGCTCGCAGTATCATTTCCAGCAAACCAGCATGTGTGCTAACAGAGCCAGAGGCATTGCACATCAGCAGGTTGGCTGTGCAAGCTTTTTTGCTGACTGTTCCTTGTAACAGCCCAGGTACAGTCAGTCTTGGCAAAATAGTGACCGTCTCAGTTGAAGGTCTTCCTGTGCTGAACTCTGCAGTGTTTCCAGGTTTACTGGTGGACATGCCTGATGTCTTTTGCCTCAACAAGATAGAGAGCCTGCACTCACATCCACTGCGCATGGTGTTGTTCAGTGCATCTCTTGCTGGGGATCTGTCTGAACTGGGAGATGGGATAATTGAGGTGCACCCAGGTGTAGACACTGACTCACAGATCTTGGCTCAGCTCTTGGAGCTTGGCAAACAGGTGGTTGAAGATGAGGTAAAGCTCTTTGTATGCCAGAAGGTCATACACCCAGTCCTGCAGCAATACCTGAGGAGTCGAGGTATCATAGTGATAGAGAGACTGGGAATCAATCTCATGGAGCCACTGAGTCAGCTGACAGGTAGGCCTCGAAATTTGGGCTGCAGTAAGAATTATTTACTGTCAATAATCTGTTGATTATTTTCTCAATTAATCAGTTAGTTTGGTTCAGCAAGTGTCAGGAAATGGTGAAAACTGTCAATCATTGTTTTGTTTTGTCTGCAACCCAAAGACGCTCTAAAAAAAATAAATCATAAAAAAATGAATAAAAATATTCAAATTTAGGAAGTCAGAATCAGAGAAATTTGACTTTTTTTCTTTAAAAAATTCTCAAACTGATCAATTTTCAAATACATATCATACAGGCAAGCTCTCAAAAACCACAGGACTTTCTCATTTGTCTCGAGATCCCAAAGTTTCCAAAGACATCATACTGAATTACAGACACATGTATGAAATGTAGTGTCTTTGCACTGTGTGTGAGGTCCTCTTTAACTTGTCCACTTTCACTGATAGGTGCTCAACCTGTCGCCACATTACACACCACAATTCCAGCCAAGGCCTATGGGACGGTGAGGAATCTCAGCATTAGGCAGTTTGGATCCAAGACAATGTTGCATTTCCACCCTCCTGAGAATTCGGCGATCTGCACGATGATCCTCTGCCATAGGAATGAAACCATGTTAAGTGAGTTGAAGGTAAGATACAGTGAGGAGTTTTGGGAATGTACTGTTGACTTCTGGAGTCAAAGAGAGAGGGAGAGACATCATCTAGATGGGTGTGAAACTATTTTGGTCACCAATGAAAAAAGGCAAACTGTGTGCCTGTTACATCACAGATTCACTCCAAACATCAGATGGATCTCCCTCCCACTAAGATTCACATTCTCCACCAGATATTATTCTGTTAAGCAGAAATATGATGGATAATATACGGCCCCATAAAGCTGAATTGGTGTATAGTGTTTCACTAACACAGCCAGTGGGAGTGATTCAATTCTTCTTCAGCACTTTTGTTAAAAGCATCCATCAGCTGCCATCGCAGACACATATTTTAAAACACATAAAAACTGCTTTTACACAGAGGTGTATAAGAATTCCTCTTAATGGGAGGCAAGTGTGACAGATGAACTGATGTCTTAATAAAGGTTGTGTGCCAGAAGACAGAGCATGTGTTGAGGCTCACCCTGAGGGACCCATCTGCCTTACTTGGAGGTGGTTGCACTGAAACCCACTTAGCTGCTTATATCAGACACAAGGTAAGATCCAATATTAAGTCTTAAACCTGTCACAGCTTGATTGATTTCCCATTTCTTTACTGCAATCTCATTACAACATGTCTTAATTATGCTATATTTTCATGCTAGAGCATGAATGAAGTCACAGAGGCAGTATCAGCACTAGGATGCTCACAGACAGAGTACCTTCGTGGCGTGGAGGGATTCTGCCGCTCTCTGGAGTCTGTGGCCGCAGCGCTGGAGCACGACAGTGGGAATTCTTTGATGGATCTGACTCATGCTCACCACTGGATTCACCCTGCAGATGTCATGAAAGAACACAAAGAGGATAGCTTGGGCTTTTGTGGCTGCGGACTGATTGAAAGTCGCTCAAATCAGAAGTGGACTTATTTAAACACAAAATACCCACAGTTCTCACCTGCACCTCTGTCTGGACTCACTACTGTGCAGCCACGTGTGCTCGACTCCTTCACAGCTAAACTCAATGCATTTCAAGTTGCTGTAGAAACTGCTAATCTTGCACTGGATGTGCAATATCTAATTCAAGATATGAACTAGCACAGTAGGCATTTTACCCAGCGAGGAACTTTGGTTTGTGATAATCAAAATGAGGAATGAATGCAGTTTCAATTTTCAGAAGTAATAATCAGTTTAGATGCTAGATCAGGGACACTCAGCTTGCTTTGCCTGGGGGCAACTTTTGCAAAATGACAGAAAGCCAGAGGCCAGTTAATGAAGAAACAGTTATTACTATATAAATATTTAACCCAGCCTCCTCTGACACTTTCCTTCTTATAAACAAGCTCTATTTTAATACTGGAACCATATGCACATTTACATTTATGTATTTATGGCACCCTGTTGAGGGCCAGATTTAGTTTGTTACCTTAGAATGAGCTGTTTATATCTACGTAGGGAGCGAGTCCTTTTCTGCAGTGTCCCTGATGTTTTTACAGTAGCCCAGAACAGACAAATCAAACACTGGCTCTAGATAGGGCTATCTGCGTTTTTGCATCAGCCACTGTAGTTCTCCTACACGCTTGGCACACAGGAGAGTTTTCAGTTGGTCGTTATCTGCGACCTCACCTCCAGATGCCAGTAAATACTACACACTATTCCTTTAAATGATGTTTGAGGGAATTTATACATTTAAGGAAAGGAAAAGGAAACAGTTTATCAAACCTTTTGATTACAAACCAGCACGTTCTGCTGCAATAGCCTCTGGTCAGCACTAGGAGGTGCTGCAAGGCTGCCACAGATTTCTCTAGCCAACATCGCACCAAAAAACTATGAGCAAGTGGCTGGTGGTAATTTTCCAACCTGCTGCTCATTACCTAATGTTTTAAATTTTACAAGTGTAAACCTGCCGACAGGTTAGATAAACTGGCTACCTGACAGCTACGAAACTACAAAGACCAACCTCAGGCAATCAAGTTCCACTGTAACATGTAACACTTCATAATGTCTTGACTTGTTGACAGACAGATGAGGGCATGTGATATCTGAGCCAAGTTACATTCAGTGTAATGGGATATTTTATTTGTTGTATTTAAGTAATTTTACAGTTTGTGCATTACTATTTGTGTACATATTGTATCAGTGAACTTTTGCAAGTTTCTCCTTAGTAACCTACCCATCTACCCAAGAAAACAGCAAAAGGAGTGTAAAGTCCTGTGCTTGTCTTCTGTCATTGGTTTAATTATTTTACGCTCTACAAGATGACAACCTGCTGCTTTTTTCTCTCAGAATACATATGGAATCAAAGCCTTTCACAACGTGGGATAGTCTTTGAATTTTTCTTGGCAAAACCTGGAACAAAGGAGCACTAGATAACAACTGTCACTCAGAAATAGCATATGGTAATGTAGGTAGTTTGACAGGCAAGTGTACTGTGTCCTGACTCTTCATATTAGGCACCTGTGATGATGAAAGGCTCTTGATCCAATAAAACACAGCGAAGGAGAGTGCTGGAAGGGACCAGGTGGTTAGAGCATAGGGAAACCACTCCACTATCTTCACTAAGTAGCTGGCACCAGGCAGATATTCAAACAGACCTCCTGCATGACAGGAAGAACAGCACGGGTCACTAAAAGCACAGAGCAGATGAGAGGTGTCTCCAAGTGTGAGCTCTGTGTCTTAATTATGGAAGCCTGTGTCTGCCAGTGTGATGAAAAAAAATCCTGTAAGTCATTATAATGAAGTACTTTCTCAAAATGATAATTTGGTATCTCAAAATAATGATATTGAAATCTCTATGTTACTGATTTTTAAAAAGTCAGTCATTTTAAAAGTTCACAATGTATGAGGCATATAGAATAACAGAATTTATTAGAGCTTATAAATATTGCTCCTACCAGTTTTATAGCAATGGTCAGCTGACCATCCATCATCAAACTGGGCACAGTGCAGCAGGTAGTCTCCCTGCAGGAAACCATTCAGAGAGCAGAATAAAACTCCAGCCATCATCATACCCGGTGGGGGAGACATTCCTTTGGTCAGAAGTGAATAGACAAATGTCCTATGATTGGTGGAGACAAAGTAGGTACAGCAGGTGGGAAGAGGAGGGGGATAAGACTACATTTATTCATGCTGGTACATGCATGGATAAGAACATGTTTTACAGCCAGGTGGAGAGATTCTGCACAAATTATTTAGCATTTAAGTGTAGGCAAAGCCACCATGAAGCTCCTTTCTTAATGGGATGTTACCAATGTGTTCCCCACAGTGTTTTAGCTTTCTGATTATAGCAGCAGAAATTCACCTTTCCAAGGATAATTTTTCAGTGTCTCATCTGAAAAAAGTCTTTTTTACTTGGCTACTTGCTTTTACTTAAAGTAGCTGAACACAAGCTGCACATCAACTGTAGTATCTATAAGCACAGTGGCAACATAATAAAAAATGATACCATAATGTTGTTGTTTTCTATCAAGAAGGACAAAACAATGGGTTGCAGAGTTATGGCCAGAAAATTATTTTATACAGAACATTATGATGTCACAGTGAAAGTGACCTTTGACCTTTTGGATATAAACCATCATCACTTCATAATTTTATCCTATTAGAAATTTGTGTGAAATTTTGTCCTAATTAGCACATGGATTTTGGAGTTATGGCCAAAAACATGTTTTGTGAGGTCACAGTGACCTTTGACCTTCAACCGCCAGAGTCCAGGTGGGCATGTGTGCCAAATTTGAGGAAACTTCCACAAGGCCTTCCTGAGGTGTTGCTTTCACAATAATGAGATGGATGCAAGGTCACACTGACCACCAAAATCTAATCAGTTTATTTTTGAGTCTAAGTGGGCATTTGTGCCAAATTTGAAGAAAATGACCAATGGATGGACGGACAGACATCCCGAAAACATAATGGCATCGGCCTTCACCATTACCAGTGTGAAGGGATAAAAAATGTACTCAGTTTGTTTCACGTATAATAAACCAATATGGAGAGAAGTTATTGTAATAAATGCAACTAGATCCATGACCAGTGGTGGAAGAAGTGTTTAGATCTTTTACTTAAATTAAAATAGTAACACAAAAAAAACAACAGAAACACAACTAACAGTTTTGTAGTTTGAACTTCATTCAAAGTACAGAAATGTTAGCATCAAATAACACACCAAAAAAAAACTCATTATGCAGAAAGGCCAAATTCAAAATTTTAAATGTTTCTATTCTATTATTGAATTTTAATTATTGATCGATTCTGAACATCTCTATTTTTGCAATCATAATAATAATTTTATTTTAAATAACACCTTTCACATAAATAAAATTCAAAAAGTGCTTCACAAAATGCAATAACTAATAAAAACAAATGATAAACTAATGTTTGAAAATGTTGGAAAATAAATGTAGTGGTGTAAAAATACAATATTGGCTTCCAAAATGTAGAGGAGTGGAAGTATACAGTACTGACTGACTTGAAATTTTGAATGATTATGTACTGTCCTGTCCCTCACACAGCATTCTCACTCTTTCCTTCACATACACATTTAAATGGCCAACACCCAGCTTCTGTCTTTGCTTTTACCTCTGGAAGTAGTGCATGCAAAAGGTCCTGAGCAGCAGGTACCTCCCTGTGCTGGATGGTTTGTGCACGGTGAACATTAAAAGCAAGGGGATCAGGAAAGCTGGCATCTCCTGGAAGAACCAGGCTAGTCTGGCTGGGGCCATCCTACCTGGAGGAGAATGTCCCATGTGGCGCCCACAGCAGGTCTGTGTCGTCCTGTGATGGACCACGCTGATGAAGTCGTGTCAGGATCACCCCAATGCTGAGACAGCTCAGTGCACCTTGCAGTGTTGCAGTAATCTTTACATCTTGTAACTGATCTTAAGTGTGTGTATAAAGTTAAATGGATGTAAACAGTCTCTCTGATTGATCCCAAGGTAAACACAGAGGTGTGTCAGCCTGTGGAAATACCAGTGTGCCCTTTTTCACAGTGTGGGTACAATATTGCTGGAGGTGATGTCAGGACTCCACCTCTGTGTCCCTTGCTTGAACCCTCGTCTTCTGATTACACACACACACACACACACACACACACACACACACACACACACACACACACACACACACACACACACAGCAACATCTGCTCCAAATGATGTAGTTCTGTTTATATTTAAGATTGTTACTTTAATGTGTCAGGAAATTCAGGGTGAGCTACTGACTTTAAATGAAGCTTTTCCAGTCCCTCTTGTTAGCAGTGAGTGGGTGGAATAAGTGACACATTTAGACATGGACTGAGACAAAGTCAAGATGCAGTCACAAATGCTGATTACATAATTAATGTAAATCTGTCTGTAGTCTCAGGAATCATAACCAGACATGCCTGAGCTATATAGTCTGCAGAGGAGAGTTTCATACAGCATTCAAAGTTTTTGAATTCTTTTGTTTGTACTTTGAACCCAGTGTACTTTTAAGACATAATTAAAGTACAACATTGACAGTAATGTATTCATGATGTTGAGCCAAACGATCCCAGTCTAAATACAACCATTAAAACCATTTGTGCTACTCTAGTTTCACAGAACAGTAACCTGTTCTTCCTGATCCAACTACCAGCTTGTCTTAATGACTTGTTGAAAACATTTTTCCTGCAGCTGAACATTACTGACGGATCAAATGTGTTTGTGAGCTGTGAACATGCACAGTATGACAGCTTAAAAAATACTGTTTGACATATCCACCAAGTCACCAACATATTCTGTTAAATAGAGTCATTGGATCGATATGTTTCTTGTGTCATTTGCAATTAATGTTTCGTTGCAGTACACGCATTTTCTTAATGAAGTCAGTTATCCTGTTTGTAGTTTGACGTCAGTGGTCAGAGCACATAAATTGATGAACTGGTAGAAATGCTGGAAATAAAGTCGGTCAAATTTACAGAGTAACATCATCCGTGACAGTTTTGTGTCAGTATACACAAGTGCACTCCTTGCTTTTGCTGATATTAATGCAGTGTAACACAGTCCTGCAGTACATTCTATCTTCATAAAAGTGATCATGCATTCTTCCCTCTGTGCAGCGATATGGTTCTTAGGTGTAGTTTGGTAGAAAGAAAATAGTTACTAAATGAAACTGCTCACAACTGTAGACTATCTTGAGTAAGCAGTCCATGATTTCCTTTTTCAAAATTTGCTTTCGGATGATAATGGAGAGAGGGCATCTCTACTGCCAATATCTCCAACACCCTGCAACTCACACTAAAAATGTCTAGACTTTGGGGGTGAACTGTCCCGTTAAAGAGGTTTTGATTTAAAGAAGCAGTGTGTGGGATTTAGGGGAGTATAACGGCAGAAATGGAATATAATTACTATGTTTTTTTAGTGTATAATCATCTGAAAATAAGAATTGTTGTGCTTTTGATACCTAAGAATGAGCCGCTTATATCTACATAGGAGGCGGGTCCTTGCCTATAGAGATGGCCATGTTGCACTGGTAGTTTCTACAGTATCCCAGAACGGACATACCAAACATTGACTCGAGACAGGGCCGTTGGCATGAGAGGGTCGGAAAAACACTTATATTAAGTGTATGAAACCGCTTTATTCAGTCTTTTTACCAGTCACTGCATCCCTTTGTTTTAGAAAGGAAGTGACCTCTGCGGATTACTTGGCTCACGTTACCTAGAGAAAAAGGTGAGCACAGACTAGCAGGTGTTGGGCTAGCGGCCAGTCTCCATAGAACTGAACAGCATTAGGGAAACACTGACTTGTAACATTAAACTGCAGTATTCAATATTTCTATCGGTTCAAATCACTGAGTCTGTTTGTTTTAGAGAGGAACAGACTTCTATGGATAATTTGGCTCATAGTAAAAATCTCCTGAATGTCTGGGTCAGAAATAAGGTGAGCACACATAAAGTTATCAGATAACATAGGTGAGCACATATTTGCAGGTGCTGGGCAAGCAGGCCATCTGCAACATGCCAAACAGTGAAGAAAAAACACTGATTTGTGATGTGAAACTACTTATTCAGTGATTTTACCAATTTTAATCACCTGGTCTGTTTGTTTTGGAGAGGAAGAGACCTCTGCGGATAATTCAGCTTCCAGTAAAAGCCTCCTGAAAATGAACACTGAAGGACTTCTAACCAGGAGAAGTTTCGGCTTGTTGCAATCTGCAGTCCTCACCACTAGACGCCACACTGGGCCTTTACCCTTATGATCATTTTAGAGCTTGTGGCGCTGTTGAATTGGATTGTGTTATACCGTTTCTATTATTTCATCCATTCTAACCATAACAGTGGGTTTAGGTAAAATAACAGAGATAATTAAATAACAGAAACTTCTTTCTTCTTCTATACACTGCAGTGCAGATGAACAGCACCACTACTACTGCTATATCCTCCAAAATGATCATAAAGTTTAACAAACACCTCTCTAAAACAGAGCATTATAAAGGTGTGGAACTGTTGTATTAGGCTGCATTAGATTCAGCTAGGTGTACCTAATAAACTGGCAACTGAGCATATATACACAGACAGTTTGTAGTTTTTGAGATGAAGGCACATTGTGTTCATTTTACTCTAATCCTCCAACCACCTGGCCTGGCTCCCTCTGCTGGTAACATTTCTGAAAGTCTCTTCTGTAAATGGACACTGGATAATCATAGTAGATGTACAGTATGTTTTACCCAGGATATCTACATTGGTATTCACTGCACTGTTACCATACATGTTTGACAACCATATGAGGCTGGAAATTGCACACTAGAGTCTACTAATCCGTTGCAACTTCAGGGAAATAAACAACACATTCATTAACGCCAGTTATTAAAAGATGAAATGCATACACCAAGTCAACAGGTTTCTGTGTGATTGTAAATACTTGAAGAACAAGACACCAGAGCAGACATGCTTTTCAGTACATTTTACTTGTTTTGTAACATGAATCCACGGCCTTATCTGAAGAGCCTTTTGGGATGCTTTGTCAGTGGAACCTGAGATCAAAAAAACTCCATTTAGGGAGTAGTTAAGTAGTATATTTTAGGTTTGTGACGTGTAAGTTCCCATTCTCTAAGCAAGAAAAAAATAATAATACAAAAACAATTTCTAAAAGACAAAACAAAGATCCATAAAAAGAAAACAAACAGTGTTGAGGTTCAGCCTTTGTCTCTCTACAGGAATGAGGTGAGGTGGAGAAAAGAGAACACCACTCCCTGCTGGAGAAAGGAGATAACAGTTGGTGCCATTTTAGACCAACAGATGAGGGGGGGGGACTGGTCACACACTCCTGGAGTGCTGGGTGAGCTGGACACATTGTTAGGGCACTGGGCGAGGAGGAGGGTACATGTGGATAAACAAAAACTGAAAGTACACATTCTAAAATAAGACTAAAAGTGAGAATACGCTTTATATGTATATGTGCAACAGTGATAAAAGGCACAATAGCACAGTGTGTCATGCTTTACTAGTTTCCCTTAAATTAGCGTCAGAGGTCGAGTGAGTCTGAGGATTCATCTTTCAGTCTGTGCCCACTTGGTTCAACCGAACGTTGTAGCTTAATGCTAGGTGCGATGCCTCTTGTGGTACCCGAGAGGGACGGACCAAGGTTAGAGGACTGCATCAGTAAAAGTCAGTCAGTGATATTCACATATCAAACGACAGGACAGCAGACACCGTGTGCTGCCTATATCATACTGTCATTAAAAGCCTATACTGCCACTATGAATCATCTGGTTTCTGCATTCAGCTTTGTTTGTTAATCTATGAAAATATTAGGAGTATTTCAGGCAGCAGGACTACATAGCATATTACTCTGAAAAAGAAACAAACACCTTTTCTTGTGTTATTAATTGTGATCATCGTGCTTGACATTTCATAAAGCAAATATTCATTTTTTAATATATTCCAAAATACAGCAGGGAGCAACATCCGTCACTTTTTTGGGGTAGATTCTTAAACCTTATAGCAAAGCATTATGACTTTGTGCTGATCTTAAAACTCTGGCCTTACTGGTTTGAGCTAAACTTGTCTTATTGATACTTCTACAGCCTCAAGAGTGAATTCTCACACTCAGAAGCAGCAAAACTAGAAAACCTTAAAAAAGGATGACTTATATCTTCCCAATAACTTTTGGCATTCTTAAAGGGACAATTCAGATTTTTTGAAGTGGAGTTGCATGGGGTACTTATCCATAGCCAGTGTATTACATACAGCAGATGTCAATCGGCTCGCCCCCAGTTTGAAGAAGCAGTCTGAAGTCAGACGCTTGAACTGCTGTGGACAGGAGTTGATAACAAAATGTATTTTAATCATCTAAAATGTACGCTATATTGAGAGTATTTTCATCACTTAATCTTTCGTCAGACAGCCTGTTTCGACGGGGATGTCTTTAATGGCTTCAGTTCCCCATCTATGCTTTCGTTAACACCACCAGACTCCATTGAAAAAAACAGTAATTTTAGCATGTTGAACATGGGAGCTGCTGGTCTACTGCTGCCTCAATCCATTAGTTTGTTTGCATGATGTGTGACTTTGGTGAGTAAGAACTAACCTTTTAAACACAAAAGTCACACAATAACACAAACAAAATAACTAATTGAGGCAGCAGTACACCAGCCTTTGCAGAGAGCGAAACAACAACTAAATTTTCCTGCTAGAAACTGCTGTTTGACATGAAGGTAAGGCAGCAAAAATACTCTCAATATGGCGTACACTTAAACTGACATTGATGTTTTAGGTTGGACTTTTTTAGGTGGCTGGAATACGTTTCATTGCTGACCTCTCCACAGCAGTTAATTGCTTAGCTTCCATGTCAGACTCAAGCCTGCTTCTCTAAACTGGGGGCGTGCTGACTGACATCTCCTGTGTGTGATACACTGACTATGGTCAAGTACACTATACAACACCACTTCAAAAAATCATAACTATCCCTTTAAAATGAAACATACTAACACAAAGAGTTGTAAATTACTACCTAGTGAATAGATCAACAGTTCCAACAATTGAAGCAGATCATCTCAGCCTTTACCTCTTTGTTCAGGCCAAAACAAAAGCTTTGCTGCTCTTACAGAACTGAGTGTGTAACAAAAGACATTTTCTACAAGTCTAGTAAAAAAAAGAAATCTTTGTTCAGTTCAATAACTACAGAGATTCAAGGTGGCAATGTAAACAAAGACCAGAGGTGTCAGTGTTGGAGTAATTTACACAATATCCAGCTTTGATTACATTTCTGTAGCACCCACAACTGGAGTCTGGCCCTCGCAAAACATATCTATAATGCTACAGGCATATAATTGGAATCTGGAAGCAGTGTTGCACACACTAATTTATTGGGCAAACCATGTAGATGGCTTTAGAGCTTCACCGACAACACTGCTTTTGTTCAAATCTACACACTACTTGAGTAAATACTATCACGTCTAATAAAACTACTTAAAAAAGGGAGAAATGAAAAGGAATAAAATATGAATAAAAGATAATATTTAATAAACTGAGAGTAATAATGTTTTTGGTTTTGTACAGTAGGGGGTTAGTGAACTTTGTTGGGTGCAGCCCTTTGTTAGCAACTACAACATATGTTGAGCAATGGTAGTAATTACCGATGACACTGTTTTCAAAGTTTTAAAGTCGCATGTAGCTTGAAGCAGTCAGTCAAAACACTCATTTCATTTTCATCTGGCAAAATTTCAGTATGCTCCATTAAGATCTGCAGTTTTATTTTCATTCCTTTTCTGAGGCAAATTACATGAGCACAGTTTGCCAAGAGCCCAAATGTAAAGATTGCATCATTACAACTCAAATCCATCGTTGTTGTCAGGAAAACAAAATGGGACTAAACCCAAATAAGATTTCCCCCTCCCGACGCTTACTCCGAGCCAAATTAATACGCACTCTTCCTTTCTCCTCTGACCATTTGCTCCTACATAATCTCAAAACTGCACTTCAAGCAAAATATTTCAACCAAAAGCTCTGAGACACACTTCAAACTGAGAGGAGGGTGGAGAAAAGGCGGAAGAGAGCTGAGGGAGAGACAGAGAAAGAAGACTGTATTGGCTTTGAGTGTCTAGGTCCTTCCTGCAAATAGTGGGTGTAATTGGGGGAGGGTGGGGTGAGAGGGAGGGTGTCTGGGTCAGGTTATGGCGATAGATAGTAAGGGCAGGGCGGCGGCGCTGCAGTGGCCCCTGTGAAGTCGACCTCAATGAGCGATGAGGGCCCCGGCAGCGTAACTCACGGAGCTGTCCTGCCAGTTCCTGCACTCGCTCGATTGGGCGTAGTTCAGGAAAGAGAAGTTCATTTCTAAACCAGACTTCCTCAGCTCAGCCACAGCCTGTAAGACAGTAACATCGGCCGACCTTAGTCAGGCAACAAGGATTTCTCATTCTGACGACAGGAGGTGTGTGTCTTCACAAACAAATCATTGGTTCCTGGTGAGGTTCTTCTTCTGTGGTACTTACATTTAGAAGCACTCCAATTGGGTGACGCCCACAGATGGTGTTGCGGTACTTCTTCAAGTAGTTGGTGAAAGACATGGGATCCAACTGTTCTATAATGCCCATCCCCTACAGAGAAAAAAGCCATGTAATTATGTTTAGTTTAATTCATACTTAGTTATTTTTCTATCTCAAGGAAGCAGTAATTTCTGTATGCTGTGTATTCAAGAAAACAAACTTTATGATCTCAAGAAAGAAAAAGAAAAATCTATATCCTCTCTGTTCTTCTGTACTTTAACTTACTTTTTTATTATGTACATGAAAGTAAACATTCACATTAAGAGCACAAGGTATTCAAACTGACACATTCATATAATGGGGCTGGCTCTTATGATCATCTCCACATATTTGATTTCACAAATGATCTAACATTTGAGTCAAATATATCTCCGTGGTTACCATTTTATCAAGATGCTCGATAGACCTGTAGATCTCCCCTTGAGATTCATCATAGTATGTGTAACGGAACCGTTGACCTTCAAAAGAGAAATGGACATCATGAATAAAGACCTTAGAGGGATACGTGTTGGGGATGAAGAGCACATCACTAAGCTTTTTGCTGACGATGTAATCTGCTATTTAGAGGACCCCGACACATGCGTTCCTATATTAACCAATCGATTTGAGACACTTGGCTCCTACTCCGGTTACAAATTGAACTTAGCTAAAAAAACAAATATTTACAAGAAATTATTACCCAACCAAAATCATACAACATTACACTTAAGCTAGAGGAATTGATTCAACTATATAATGCCAATTATATCAAAGTGGATGAGGACATTAGGATGCATACTGAGAGGAGGTTGTTTTTCCACTGGATTTCAGTTAAAAAATAAATACACTTCAAAGACTCTTCTGCTTATTTCAGTCACTACCAATCGATATCCCCGAAGAACAATATTGAGCCTGGGAAAAAGTTATTGCAAGGTTTTTATGGGATGGTCAAAGGCCAAGAGTCACTGAAACATTACAGACTTGGAAATAAAGAGGGGGTATAGCACTGCCAAAGCTCAAGGAATATTTCTATGCAAATGAGACGAGTAATATATTGGTGTGCTAAGGACTGTGAAGCAAAATGTAAAAATCTGGAGCGATATGTACAAGGAACGGAAATTCAAAGCCTCATTGGAGACAGATGTAGCAAAGGATCTACTTCAGCAGGCAGATGCTGTCACTAGATTTACGTTAGAATTGTGGTTTAACCTTGTACAAAAATACAGATTAGAGAAAGAGCTCAAACTACTTCAATGGATGACAGACATTTTGTCCTGCACACTCTTGATCAAAGGTTCAAACGATGGATTCAAAGAGGTATAACAGCATTATGGACAATAATAAAAGATGGGAATGTTATAAGTGTACTGGAGCTGAAACAAAACTATACATTAAACAATCAGGAACACTTGAGGTATTTCCAATTGAACTGAATGTAAATCAGGATGAAACTGAATAATTACAACCATAATTGGAGTTTACAATTGAAAGAAAGAGAGAATAATATCTACACTATATCAACATCTATTAGAAAGAAGAGGAAACACAACACTGTGGGTAAAGCTGATATGGGAAAAAGAAAATTAGGTGTGACTATTACAGAAGATGAATGGTTGCATACACAATCTTCATCATCCTCACGTACTTGGAGGAAGCACTGTTGGAGGAATATAATTAGATTCTTTGTTACAGCCCAAACTGAGAGCAAATACTTGTCTACAGCGCAACCATGTTGGAGAAGATGTGAGGCAATACATGTGGATTATGTCCATGTATTTTGGCTCTGTCCTGAGATTGTACAGTTTGGAGTAAATGTTCAAATGGTCAAACAAGATAAGAGACTGAACCACTGAATATGTCACAGGGATGAATAGGTTTTGCAAGACCGGACAAGCCAGGTCTCTTCATGTTTGTTTGTTTTCTGTTTTATTGGTTTTTTTTCTTACCCTTTTTCTACTTCATGTACTGTTTTTGTAAAAGCCATAAAAATTAAGCACTGAAAAAAAGAAAGAAATGGACATCAGATACAGACACGTCATAGGCCAAATTATCCTCCAATAACAAACTCCAATAGCAACATACTTCCAGAGATTGAGTGTCATTCTCAGTGCTTCCATTTGTCAGTACCTACCCCAGTGGCAGAAGTCGGATGAGATAATAAAGAGGTTGGAAGGGTCTGCCAGGTACTTGCTGAGCAGCTTCCCGTATTCCTGTTCCTTCGACTCACTCAGGGCGCCCACAAGCACAGGGACGATGCTAAACTCGTCTTTGTGGCTGCAACATCAGATGATTGAGTTAACAACTTGAGTACAATAACTGCACCTAGCTATCAAAATTATGTCCTCTGGGCATGGGTTAAAATCAAATCTGCAGCAATTAAGGAATACTTCAGCCACAAAAAGATCACTTTGTGTATCAAATACTCATCCCGAGTTCATTAAATTCATAAAGAAAACTTTGTTATTCTCACACGCTTACATAGTGAACAAGACTTCAAAAACGGCAAACATTCATGTTTAACAACAGCAAAACTACTATAAAACATCCATTTACAAACTCTCACACAACTTGTGCAGTATAATTCAAGTCTCATTTACCTAGTCATGTGCTCAGTGCTTCCCACTTCCCAAACACATGCATTTTTGCTAAAACCTTGCTATTAAAAAAGCACTACTACCACACAGTTTTGTGGGAGTTTCTAAATAAATGCTCTACTATAGTTTTGCTATTGTTAAAGCAGCTGCCCTTTACTTCATGCCAATCTCCTCCAGTTTTGGACTCTTTGTTCACAGTAGAGGCATGCAAGAAAAGACTGGTTTCTTCACAAATCTAAAATGACAGAGGATGGGTACTTGATATATAAATGGTAATTTTGTGGGTGAAATATTCTTTCAATACAGTTTTATTTTCCATAAAGCATCCATCATGGAACACTAAAGCCTTCTGCTTTAAGTTGACATTAGTGAGTTCCATCTTTACATCAAATATGCACCTTCTATGTCACTTATGTTTCTTAACAGTCAAGAAATATTTGTTGAGGTAGTGTCCTCAGTTCACTTCATACTACCTGATCCCTGCTTTTCTGAACCAAGAAAATGCCTTTGACTCCTGCCAACCTAACAGAAGGCTGTATCAATTATGCATATCACACTTTCCATGTGTTCCTGAGCCAATGTGATTCTGGTTTACAGCATGTATAGAAAGGCAGTGAAAAGAATGAACAAAATTAAAAACAGCGCGATAAACAACCCTGCCAAATGGTCTCACACTCAGTAATCTACAGGTGACGGTAACATGCGCTAAGAGGACAGGGAAGAAGAAGACTAACAGTGAGTAAAAATAAATGTACACAATGCAGAATTTCAAATACTAAATGTTTTATGAGGAAGGAACTCAATCCATTTGTTAGAGCTCAAGGATACAAGTTAAATGTGAAGAAGAAAAAGCTACATTCCACGACACCCTTCCCTTTGTATGTACACTGTATAGTGTTGATTCTTTAGTTCGATGCCACTCCTATGTGCATTACCTCTCCATGGCTTTAGCAGTGTAAGGCAAGTGCATTTCAATACTGTGCTCATCTTCATCTGTCTGCAGACTCATCCGCTCGAACAACCCAGTTTTCCAGAGGTCAGCATACACTGTAAAACAGAGGTGAGTTTCACTTTAATTTGTGCATGTTATCATGAACATGTCTACTGATTAAGTCATTTTTGGCGCTGCACACGCATTTAAATTGGGTATCCTTTTAAGCTTTTAGCTGAGCAAAACCTCATAATTGAAAATGCCTTTATCTTAATAGTGGGGGAACTGTCTGGTCCCTGGAGGATGATTAAAAGTGTATCACCTCCCGAGACTGTTTGAGGTCAGCATGTGGGAGCTCTAGTCAGGCTAGACTATAACAATCACAAAGACAAGATCATTTAATTGTTATTTTGTTTTTTCACATTTTTTAGTGTAATGATCCAGAATGACTAAAAAAGCGTGTTTGTTTCATTTGGATTTTGACATAAATTGTGCACTATACTCTACACTTAACAAACCAAAACTGCAATTCTAACTGTGGTAATGTTACTCCTCACATGACCCTTAAAATACCTGATTATATCATTAGCATGTGTCAACATCTGAGGCTGAGCGACAAACACACACAAAAAGCAGAAATCACAGTGTCATGAGTGAAGATTGTGAATACCCTTCTGGTCGATTCTCAGGTCATAGAGAGGTGTTCTATAGATCTCTGCAGGTGACAGGGCACAGCGGGAGAGGGGCACATGGTGTGAAGGTCCCAGGATGAACACCCTACGACTGAAGGGCAACAGGATTTTATCTCTCTCGCTCTATTCACGCAAGACACACCACCAGCACTATACTCTACTATCTAAACTCACATCTGTTCACTCTGCAGGTGGTAAATTTAAGATAAGAAAACAGTCATTCAAAGCATTTTCTTATGTCAGGAAATGGAGATAGAAAACTGAATGACTTACGTAACAGAGGGATCAACCTGCTTGTAGGCATGTGCTGCACAAGCACCACAGTAGGTATACCCAGCATGCCTGCAAACAAAAACATGTCAATTTAGACTGAGACGGCACCACAGATACCTTCTGACATGTTCAGATCGTGCTCAGCGTGCGCTTACGGCGCTATGATGGCTCTAGCAGGTCTGATCGTGGACTCTGCTTTGGACAGCCAGCCTTCTAGTTGTGCGTTCAGCTGGGATCCTGAAAACGTATGGAAAAATAGGAAAAAATAATTTGATTTCAGATCAGAACGACAAAGAGGAGCCACCACTTCTGCTCTTGCTATGCTTCCTCACAAGACTAAGACACACACAGAACTGAAAAAACATATAATTTCATTTTCTGATCAATATAAAAAGGATTTGATAGATACAGCGAAGCTACAAGCATAGATCAATATCATCAAGGTAATTTTTTAAATCAATATGTCACTGTAATAATCCCTGAGGGTTGAAACTAAAGTGTGACAATAGTGATTTATTTAATCTTGCCTTTAAGTGTGTTTTTCTGGGTGAGAAATGCAGATAAACCAGTACAATAAACCAGATCTTTAAGGGTAAAACACTCAATCTTTTCCTGACAATATAGAGCCTACCATACTGTGTTCTGGTCCAGATTAAACAATAAAAAATAACATCAATTTGACCTGGCTACCTGCAAGTGTCTTTACTGGAACACACTGCCTATGTCCCTGGACAGACTACCCGTGTTTATCTTTACTAGTGTCCAGAGCTGCTAATGTCAGCATCAATCAAACACAGCTGAATAACTCATATAATTGAGTCTGCAGGAAAAACAAACAACCGGTGTAATTAGTTGTGTAAAAACGAACAAGGACACTGGGGATCAAGATAGATTAACGTTAGCTCAGCCTTCACATGTAGCTTATGGCATATTACTGTTGATATGCAGTACAAATATCGTTGGTGTCTGTTATGTCGAATACGGTTGTTACAAACAATGCAGTAAGACAAGCTTAAACTGGATAAACAGGCAGGCTTCAGGGGTTTAATAACTAGAAACTAGCAGCTAGCTAGTGAAATGGAGGAAGGGGTGCAACATGAACCTTCAATTTTCTGCCCTGCCCTTCCCAGTCCTTTGTTTCACGGCAGCGAGTATTTCTACACCTAACTTATACGAGTCAGTGTCAGAGACCCTATATTTACAATACTAGCAGCTTAAGTTAAAATCGCTGCTGGCAGGCTGTGTCGGGAAATGTCCTATTCTAGCCAGATAGCAGGTAGGCCAGGAAGTTCTGCAATGTTAGCCAAGTTAGCTATTGTTACATTGATAGCTTTGATTGCTTGTCAAAAATGCTGAGCAGCAGATGTCCGTTTGTTTTGGAAGATTTCCATCGACCACCCGAGGAGGAAGTGCTGAATAAGCTCAAACCAACCATGCACCAAATGGGATAACCGAGATGAGGCAGTCAGTGCCAGCTAATATTAGCTAGTCGACTTTTCATCAGATGGATTACCGTTATAACCCTAACGTTAGCCATCGCCGTCTGCTGTGGCAAGCCATGAATTCAGCAGTATTCGATCATAAGATAATGAAGGTTATGCGAAATGAAAAGCCAATAAAACCAACAAAACATGAGAAAATAATCAACAACATCCAGCTAGCATACAGCTTGCTAACGGTTCTCTGTTGACACTTACCCGAAGCAGAGTACCAGCTCCCGGCGTGACTTGCTTCTCTGCACACCACTCGGTTCGACATCTTGGTTCCCAAGCCGCCTATCTTGGTTTGCTTGACTTTTGTCAGGCGAGAAAAAGTAAAATTGCAAAAGCCGGTGTCAGCTAACCAAAAGGAGAAAAGATGCCAGCTAGCTGACTTGCTTGTAAAGACAAAGGGCAGTTCGACTGGAGAGACAGCTGGGCTAGCTGGCTAACAAGCTCAGTGTTCCGTCAGCTGGCCGTTGTGTTGTTACCGGTTAATAAGTTAGCCAGAGAGAGCAGCTAACGTCAGTTTGTTGGACAGTCTGGCGTTGTTATCATGTAAATTTAGAAAGGCACAAAGTACAAAATCTTCGAAATGTGCCAATATTAAGCAGCCAGAGGGGCAATGACAGAAACTACAGCTGTCACAGTCGGAATCAGAGGATTACTTGTTTGTCTGTCGAGCCAGGTAAGGGGCGTGTCTAAAACTGTTATAATAGTGACGTCAAAGCATTTTGATTGGTTACTTCATTCGCGAGCAGAAAGTGATTCGTGGAAAAACCCAGGAGGCGTAGCCGTTACTGAAAAGATTGTTTGATTATGGAATTGCGCTGCCCGTCAGGTGAGCGGGTACAGTGTGACAGAGGAGGCAGGACTGGCAACAGCACATCAGTCAAAATGTATTGCTTTTCTCATGAGAGAAAAGTAGTGTTTCGTATATTATCCAGTGGAGGAGGAAGTAAGTTGAAGTGCTAATAGTACATTAAAAATACTCTGGTGCAAGTAAAAGTTAAAGTATTAAAAGTAAAAGCTTTCAATGCAAAATATCCTTACATTTGAGAAGAAGGAATCATGTTTTTCTTTACATTAAAATCCCCCCCAAAAAGAAAATAGTTCTGTCAATCTAGTAATTGATTAACCAGCTAATCATTTTAGCTATGCTGGTAGGCCTATGTATTGCTTAGTAGCTTAATTTCTAACCAGCTATCAAACTCTTCGTACATTTGTGTGCATCTTAATTTGTGAAGCAACTAATAAGTAAAGCTGTCAGACAAATTTAGTGGAGTAAAAAGTGCAGTATTTCCCTCTGAAATGTTATGAAGTAGAATTAGAGTGGCATGAAAATAAAAGACCCAAGTAACGTACAAGTACCTCACATTTGTACTTACACACAGTACTTGAGTAAATGTACCAAGTTACATTCCACCACTGGTATTATCTTACAAGGATAAGAAAATTATTTTGTCTTCAACAATCAGACACCGCCAGTATTTTATTCATATATTTAAATGACCCTTTTTATCTCTATTTTTAAAAATGTTGTGGTGACTCATCTCAGAGCTTTAAGGCTGTTAAAAAGGATAACTGCAAAGTTACCCCTCAGGGTTTATTCTTTCTAATCCAAGAACACACTTAATGTCCATCTCATGTCTTGATGTTTGTAAATGGATCACTTTGCAATAAAAAAAATTAGGCATGACTGATGGGGAATGCAGCACATGAGATGGGAAAAGATAACATGTCAAGACAAAGGCCCTTTGTACAATGTATCACAAGAAACAAATACTCTCAAAGAGATGACATACAGTATGCCATCAGTGATTAGCTTAAGGGTTTCTATCATTTAATGCAGATCTGTTTCAGAAAGTTTTGATGCTCTGAGGGTTATTCCATACCAGTTTACTGTGGACATGGCTGAGTCAGACAACTTAGTAAATAAACCTTCTATCACTTCCCACTGATAGGCAAAACCCCATAGACCAAAAGCCTTAAAAACAAGGCTCCAAACTAATAAGGCTTCACTTTAATGACTCACATGACATACCACGCACAGTCAAATAGAAACTGAATTGCTCGAGTCTGTTGTGAATTTGAATCACAAAACCACATGAGATAAAATAACCCCCTACCTTTAATCATCTGAAACAAAAATGGAAGATAAACAGCTTCAACATCTAATGCACAAAAGGCAAGTACAGCCTGATAGCAGGACTACAAGTGAGGGATTTTGCATTCAAACATTATATAGTTTATGTCATTGCTGTTCCACAACAATCAGTATACCATGTCAAAACATTCACTGTGTAGACCTAGTTTTTATCTATCTACAGTGCCTGGGATGACATGAACTCCAGATTATAGCAGCATACTGAGAGTGGATATGCTCCTGAAATCTGTGACTCTCATGATCAGAGAGTATCCACTATGTATATCATCATATTTTGATCATATCTTGGAATATTCAGGCAGTAATATCTCTCTCCTTGGGCTTCTTGGGGTCCTGAAATTGAACCATGTTGCACAATAATAGCATTTTATATTGAGTGCACACTGTACAGTTCTTTTCGGTGCCCAACAAACTGAATGTCGGTGCTTGAAACGTACTCACAATAACATGTACACCCTTGTCTTTTTGTGAATGTCCTTTGAGAGAGTCATACTACTGGTCTTAAATGATCACTGTAATCTCAGGCTGATATGGATATGGATATGGATAATATGGATCATATTGTTGGCCAGGATCAAACACATCATGCACATATCAAGTACAGCTATATTATATTGTATTTGAATTAAGTCTCATTTATTGAACTTTATTACCCACAAAACATACATGCACACACAGTGCTCCATGGGCAGTGTGGCTAAAACCATTTAATGTGATTAAATGCATGGCAAGGAAAGTTCAATCAGTCTTTGTGAACAGGAGCTGCTCTCTCTCAGAGAAGTCCCAAATTTGTGGTAGGCTATAAAGTGTGGAGCTGCTCAATAGACAGTGAATGGGAGCCTGATTTTTTAGACCATTTTGTTTTCTTTTTTAATACCCAAATGAGCTTTATTCCACTGTAGTGTCTCCAGTTCTGACACCGAAAATGCACCCATGTACTCAGAACACTCCTCTGGGTGCTTTCAGTCTCATCTAGAACATCTTTCCCCATTCATTGTCTGTGGAGCAGCTCCACACTTTATACCCTATGACATGGGAAATTTGAATTTTAGCACTCTAACATTTTTGGACTGTGGTAAACTATAGAAATTACATGTATGAATTTTGAAAATGGGTGAAGTTCCCCTTTACATTGTTATTGCAGAACCACATTCATACATTCATTTATAAGAACACGCTTAAAAAAACAAGATGAATCATTAAATCATATGTATCTGCATTTTGATTTTTGCGCAGGATAATAATACTACTAATAATAGATTTATTTTTATCAAAGCGCTGTGCAGCATTAAAAACAATAAGGCTACTAAAAACACTATACAATAAATAAAACACAAAAATGTTGTTGTTTTGGTTTTGCTTTAAAAAAAATACGCTTTTATTCTGAAAATCAGGCGGAAGTTATACACTCTGTGCATGGCACCGGAACCGAACGGGAGGGCGGGGACTGCTATCAAGTATACACACGGGAAAGCGGAAGCTAGCGGTGGAAATGTTTTTGGCAGCGATGAGACACTAGAGTTACTGTGACATATATGGCAAAATATTGTTTAATAAGCCAAAGACGTCGGATAAACCCGGATACAAATGCTATTTAAAAGCAATATTTGACAGCGCCCTCTTTAAAAAGTGGCTAACTCCGAGCTACAACTGACAACAAGGAGACAGCAACGTGAGAGTAATGTCGGCCAAAATAATGGCAAGTAAAGGCAAAGACAGCGGTGAAGTTATTAAAAACTACCATAAACAGGCGTTTGAGTATGTATCGAAGGCGTTAAGGATCGACGAAGATGATGCAGGTTGGTTTATTTGTGTTTCTGAGTTGTTGTTATTAGCTGTTGTGTTGTGGCAGCTTGTAATAAACACCCTGTCCTCCCTGTGACAACAGCAGAAAAAGAGGAGGCTGTGCAGTGGTACAAAAAGGGGATATCTGAGCTTGAAAAGGGTATTGCAGTAGAGATCACGGGACAAGGTAAAATGCAAACAAGCATGCGGATGTACACAGTGTGCAGTGATGACATGCTTTAGCCTTATAACCTCCTCAATGTTTTGTTAACAGGAGAGCATTATGACAGAGCGAAGAGACTCCAAGATAAAATGGTCACCAATCTCACCATGGCAAAAGATAGGCTCGCTCTGTTAGGTAAGTTTCATCAAAGCTGTCTGACATCCTGAAGTATGGACTCATAAATTGATACTGTTACCTGTGCTGAAGATGAATGCTGTTTTTGTTTCACAGAAGCAACAATGGCATCTAAAAGGAGGAGCGATCCACAGAAGACCTCAAATCATGTTCTTCCACAACCAAAGCCTGTGCCTAAAAGCCAGCCCGCAGTGCGAGGTGGGTCCACTAACATCAGGCCCTCCTCTGCTGTCAGACCCCCATCCAGATTCACTGATCCAAAGGTGACTTTTAAATAAATAATTAGTCATCCAGTCATTTGTTACTTCAAGATGTCTGATCCTAATGATGTGTGCATTGCTTTCTGGATATTGTTTTTCTTGCTAAGGTGACCCCACGGGTGGGTAAAGCACAAAATGGAAAACCTACAACTGTGAAACAGCCCCCAAGGAGGGATATGAAGAACTTCAAGAATGTGGACAGCAAACTGGCCAACTTGATTCTGAATGAAATTGTTGACAGGTATGTAGAAGCAATACTAAACATCACCTGTAATGTTTGCTGTCAGAAGAACGCAAATTTAAAAAGAAGACCTTCGCTACAGTTAACTTGGCTCTCTGTGTTTATTGCAGTGGAGCGACTGTATCCTTCGAAGACATTGCGGGACAGGACTTGGCCAAGCAAGCACTCCAAGAGATTGTCATACTCCCCGCCTTAAGACCAGAGGTAATCAGTTACAAACATTTTGTCTCTGCGTACTTTATTTCTGCTTTTTCAGAATTATATTTAACACATTTCACATTTTACCATTTAGCTCTTTACTGGCCTGAGAGCTCCAGCACGTGGTTTGCTTTTATTTGGCCCACCTGGCAATGGAAAAACCATGCTGGTAAGTTGTGTTCTCTCCAACACAGCAAACACATTCAGTCAGATTTAACTGTGCTTTATAATTTGCATTTAGTTGATAATCGTGCCTCAGTGTTATCAGTTGAATTACAGCCTTTGTTTCCTCTTGCAAGGCCAAAGCAGTCGCAGCGGAGTCAAATGCCACATTCTTCAGCATCAGTGCCGCCAGTTTGACCTCTAAATATGTAAGAAAATGTTGCACCCACAAATCACAACAGACTCAAGGTAGACATATGTCAAAGATAAGTAGATTTATTCCGAAAGAATAAATAAAAAAAACCATCACATGCTGTCCTTTGGTGACTTTCTGGTCTCAACAGCCAACTGGTCAGGCCCAAATCAATAAATATCAAAAAATAATATAAAAATCTCAGCATTGTACAAATATGTTACATATTATTACATATTTTATAGTGCCCTTGATCCACACCTGGCTGTTAAATATTGCTCTGGCAACAGGTTTCAGCTGCTGCTTGCATCCAAAATGGTAATTTGTACCAACCGTTGGATAAACAATTACAATTTGGCACTTTTAAACAGAAGCGACAACATCTTTCAATAGTCATAGTCCCCAAATCCCAAACTAATGTGCAGTTACAAGCCAGATTGCCAAAATTTAAAAAAATAATTGCTTAAATCCCAGGGAGATACACTAGCCTTTGTTGTCTACTAGTGCCCAACGTAACCTAATGTTACAACATTAGATTCCTTATACAATACAACGACATATAGTACAAGCAATACAGACAAATGAACACTTCAAGTTTGGCATTTCAGCTGATGCTGTCTTTTTTTTTTTTTTTTTTTGGTTTATTTTTCTGGAGCCAGAAGTGACCATATTTGAACAGAGAAGTTGAAACTGGGAAGAAGAAGTGAAAGAGGTGTATCTGACTGAGAAGCCGAGGATACATTCGGCAGATAGTCTGTCAGTCAAAGCAGCCCACCCTTAATTATGCAGAACTTAAAGCCTTAATAAAATGTAAATGGATCTGTTATTAAAAAAAAAAAAAATCACCCCCTGTAAAGTTGTCATGAATGGGGAAATTAGCTATAGAGACTAAAACCGTTTTTTTTTTTTTTTGTACCAGGCTGTAAACATGTTAAACTCTGCTGTAAAGTTGTGCAGTTTAACATGGCGGTCTGTGGGGATTCACTCTGTTTTGGAGCCTAGCCTCAAGTGGCCGTTTGATGAACCGCAATTTTTGGCACTACCTGCATTTTCAGCCCCAGAAGTTGCTGCTAGTGCTAAAGTCACATTTAACCACCTGAAAGAATAAGTTAAAAAACAACCACTCGCTGCCATTCAGCGGCTTTCTGGTGCCAACAGCCAACTGAAGAACACAGCCCAAACCCCCAGTTCATGTGCTTCCACGTGATCTTGTTTCTTTCATACTCAAAATAGAAATGAGTGAACTTGAATAGAGATGTCTGTCAAAGTGAAAAATATATGCATACATATAATACCACACATATAAGCAAGGTGAGCAGCAGGCTGTAAATATCCCCTGTGCAACAAAAACACTTTCAGTGCTCTTTCTTTCGGGAGTAGCTCTCCACACTACACTAAATAACCTTTCCTGTCATCACCATCACAGGTGGGAGAGGGCGAGAAGCTCGTACGAGCGCTGTTTGCAGTTGCCAGAGAATTGCAGCCCTCAGTCATCTTCATCGGTTTGTTTTACTCTATTTATAGACTAAATGTGCCCCCCTGATTTTGGCTCACAAACAAAGCTCTTATTTGTTTTTTTTAATCTTACATTCAGATGAAGTCGACAGCTTGCTCTGTGAAAGGAGGGAGGGAGAACATGATGCCTCTCGTCGATTAAAAACCGAGTTCCTCATTGAGTTTGACGGGGTAAGAGCAGCAACAGAGCTATCACTCTGAGGCCTCTGAAATTTGATCATAAACCGGCTGCAGAGTGTTAAAGTCACTGTTATCTCAGAGAGCACTGGTGTTATTTTCACAGCAGTGCTTCTTGGTTTCAGGTGCAGTCAGGAGGGGATGACAGGGTGCTCGTAATGGGAGCGACCAACAGGCCTCAGGAGCTCGATGAAGCAGTACTGAGGTACGTGATGCAGCTACACATACTGCGCAATTATTATTTACTTCTTTTGTTATGAGCTCACTGCAGTTTTGCTCTTGTGTTAAACTTACAGGCGCTTTGCAAAAAGGGTTTATGTGGCATTGCCGGATGCGGAGGTATTTACATTGGAACCATTATCACAGTTTATAACTATGATCTATGTTAACTTAGTGGTGCAACATTGTTTAAGTGATTCAACTTCAAGAGTTCTGTAACTCTCGTCCCTTCAGACAAGATTCACGCTGCTGAAGAACCTTTTAGGAAAGCACGGGAATCCGCTGAGCAAAAGTGAGCTGACCAATCTCGCAAAGTGAGTTTCATATTTACATGCCACACACCTTCACAGCATTATTTCTGTGTTAGCTTGCATTAATTCCTGTATATGCAACTTGATAGAGCAACTTCGGGATATTCAGGAAGTGATCTCACGTCATTAGCCAAAGATGCTGCGCTCGGGCCGATCAGAGGTAAGACGTCGTCCTCACATTATCGCATAGGTTCGTGTATATCTCAGCCTCCATGATGAGCTAAATCAGCTTCTTTATTCATGTGAAAATCTGCTCTTGCACAGAGTTGGGACCAGACCAAGTCCGAAGTATGGCTGCTAGTGAGGTAATGTTGTTGAAGTACTCACAATACTGCAGATATATTTTGCCTATTTATCTATCATCATGTAACAGTGTTCATCTGTATAGTTATGCTCTTCTGTCTGTATTCACAGATGCGTAACATCAAGATGAAAGACTTTGAGGATTCCCTGAAGCGCATTAAACCCAGTGTCAGCCCAACGACTCTTAATATGTACATCAAGTGGAACAAAGATTTTGGTGACACAACAGCTTTTTGAACTTCAAAGTTTTCTCTGTAAAAAAAAAAAAAAAAAAAAAAAAAAAGGAATCAAGTAACAGTTGACTCTCTGTTTAATGCTACGGGTACAAGACGTTATTAACACAAATTAACTTGAACCAGCCCCTGGCAGGCTGGTAAAGCTATAATGTAAAATATTATGACATTTGGAAACGTCTTACATTCCCTGTTTTATGGGAAGGCTTTGGTAGTAAGATTTCTATGCGTTTCTTTCTTATAACGCCCTAAAACACTGTCTTGCTACTTGAAAATTCTTTATTTATTCTCAAGAATGTCCTGAAAATTTTCAAGTGATCTTTCTCTTGCCTCAAGAGGGCAGCAAGTTTCTGTAAATCCTGACATAACCTTTTTGATTTAGATCATTTTACACATCCACATTAGTTACCCAGGTGTATTGACAGGTCGATGGTATTGATCACCAAGTGCTCGCTGTACTTGTGCACATAAGAGAATGACAATGATTGGGAGAAGAATCGCCAAAATTGGGTGCATTCGTATTGTATTATAAGTGTGTTTTTTTTTCCATTTGCACTGATAGTTTGTAGCTACAGATACTTTTACTGTACTTGAAAGTAGGAGACCTAATGAATTGCTGTGTTGAACAAGAACAAAAAAGAAAGGTATTCAATTGAGCAGAAGTGTGATGGCTTCCTACTTTTCCTCATGTATCAATAAATACATTAATTCAACTTTCATCTGCTTTATTTTTACCTTTTCTTTAAAATCAGGTACTAACTGTGGTATCATATTCAGATGAGTGCTTACCTGCTCTTCATCCTTGTTGTTCACCAAAGAAGAAACACCTCACATCTCTCCCTTAAGTTAAGATAATCCTTTATTTTTCCCACAGCAGGGAAATTAGCAACATTACAGCAGCAAAGGGAAAGTGCAAACAGGAAGTACCAGTAGAGAAAAATAAAATACAAAGCAATATATAAGTAACTTCAGTCAACTGCACAAAAACAAGAGCAGTATAATAAGCAGACAGTACTAAAAACACAATGCAGTATAATAGAGAGGCAGAATATAATAAAGAGACAGACTGAATGACTGATTTTACATTATTGGAAGAATTGATATTGCACAATTTAACTAAAATGATATTGCACCTGAGTCATTGCTTGTAAGCAGTAAAAAATAAAAGCAAGATATTTTAAGAAATAGACAGGCTGAGTAGCAGAATTTATATTATTGCACACATCAGGTGTAGATACTTTCACAGTTAACATATACAGATATTGCACATGCAATATCTGTATCTGCATATACAAACTACATACTAACCACAAACAAGCAAAAAAAAAAAAAAAAAACGTATTCTTTATTTGGTTATTTCTCAGATCCCTTTTACTTAAAAAAATATTCCAATATAGGTTGACAGTTTACAACAGGTGACAGCATTTACAAGGTCATATATCTGCACAGTACAACGTGAAAATATGTACTAACGTAGAACAAATTAAAATGATAATAACAGTAATATTAACTAGCATATATAACATAAGCGTACAAAAAACAAAATATGGGTCATAGACAACATGGTGTCTTCAAGTCGTAGTCGTAGTCAATAGTCTTAAACTTGAATATTTGAGATCTTTATTGCCACATACATAATCTTATTTAATTTATCCGTCTTTTAATTTCTTTTTTGAAATTATATTTCTTGTGTTTTTCAGAAGTAACATAACAAATATACACATGGAGGCCTACACACATAGAAACAGTCAAAAAGCACAAACCTGCAATATTTATGTAGCTATTTCGCTAAAATATTATCTTTCTGCATTACAATGTTGTCATTTCAGGTACTCAGCAGACATCTTGGTAACTGACTTTTAAGATATTTAATAGATTGTCCCCAAATTTTGAAAAAGCTCTGTTTTTTCCCCCTTGGTAGCATCAGTCAGTTTTTCCATGGCTAAACAGTTTAATTGTGGTTTTTCACAACTAATTTTATTTCGTCAAAAGAAAATGTCCACATTTCTGATGTTACTATCTGAAATATTGCCTCTGAACCTAAAACTGTCTTACGTCAGTTCTTACGTCATACGTGAACTCACCTGTTAGCAAGAATGTAGATCAGCTTAACTCCCCCTAATAACCTTATTCCCACATAAAGCCTACTCTGCATGGGGCCACATAAATACTAAGACTCATACTTACCTGCAGTGCTTGAACAAGAAAAAAAGATTTTACTGGGTTAAAATAATCTTGAAAAGGTTTTAAAATGCCAGATACCTGTAGACACCCTGTATAAGTTCACCTTACATAGACGTACATATTCAGTCCACTGTACACAGGAAAATAAATATATTATTTAAAAGAAAAACATTTACCATTTATTTTGTGTCATTTTAATTTAAGAAGTCATATTAGACTACTTCAGGGTATTACTTACAATCGAGTTCCCTTTTAACTATGTAAATGATCAATCCCAGTGTTTTTCTAGTAGTGGTCCATCAGTGGTGTTCATCACTCTATAAAAAAATCCTGTGTAATCTGAGCATATATGTATTTTCCATCATATAAATGCATACATCACTTCCTTACAAATAAAAGAACAAACATATGTAATGTTGTGTTACTTCAAATTTATGAAGAATACTTTGTTTTTCTTGCATGCCTCTATGGACAGCAGCGAACATATTGATTTATTGATTAATTTGCTGACCAGCAGAATTAAATCATGTGTTCACAAACTATCACACACCTTGTGCAGTATAATCCATGTCTTATTTATTTGGTGGAGTGCTCAGTACTTCCCAAACACATGCATTTTCATGACCATCTCACTATTTCAAACTGAACTGAAATTGAAGCCTATCTATTCTCTGTTCAAAGCCAGACTCCACTACTAAGGTTTTTAAGCGAATATAGATGTGTTTGGGAAGTATTGATCATACGACTTCCATAAATGAGACTTTGAATATACTGCCTGAGTTGTATGAGAGTTTTTAAATGTATGTTTTTGATATAGTTTTGCTGTTGTTTAACATAGACCCCAGTAAATAAACAAATCAATGTGTTTGCCGTTTTCCATGGAGGACTATGAGAATTTTTTTTTTTTTCACGGATTCAAGGTAACATGGCATGACGAGTCAACTTACAACTGGTCATTTTGTGGCTGAAGTCTGCCTTTAATACTGTTGTTTTCTCCAACACATCCTTTCATCTGTAGGCAGATGGTGCTGCCGCTCAGTTTTTACCTGTTGCACTTCGTTCCTGTGGCTCAAACTGCATCTTGAATCAGCTGCTATTTTTGCCTGCAACCACAGATGAGTGGAATGCAGTAAATTGCCATTAATGAAAATAAAGTCCATGTTCTGCCGTGTTGACTGTCAGGTTGAGTGACAGCTTGGATTAAGCTGCAGTTTTGGGTATGTCAGATAGTTACACTTGTAGAGGCCTCGGCGTGTTCGTGTACTTACATGTAAGTGTTCTGAGAAAAGGTCACGGTGTTGATAAGTGAAGTTACATTATGCAGCTCTGTGGTCAAGACCTCATGACCAGCAGCCACCATCTAATAACAAGGCTGCAGACTCAGAACGGATGGGTCACCAGCTGTCGGGCCAATGCATGGCTTAGCAAATGCTTGTGGTCACTCATAGAGCCTTATTCAGTGCACTCCAAATTCTTCCAGTGAAAAACTTAACTTCAATCCCACCTCTCTCCCAAAGGCCCTTCGTATGGTCAGCTGGCAGGTGTTGCCTGTGGTTTATGAGGCCCCGGCAGCTGCATCATCTGTTCCTGCAGATGTTTACAGACTCTGCAAATGCAAACATTTTCTGTAATTAATAAACACTGTCCAAAGTTTATTTCCGCACCACTTGACGTTACCATGAGAAAAAATTAAAAAACATGCATAACACTCGACCCCAGAGCTGCAACCACACCTACGCTCTTTTCCTCAGGGGAGAGATGTTAGATGGAGTGTGTTTTTTAACTTGTCATGACTGAAGAGCTTCTTTCATGATGCCAGACAGGAATGAGGAGTGTTAGGGGTTAGGGTTTAGTCATCACCTTTTTCCCCTCTGTTTACTCTTTACTGGGAGCATCCTGCACAGTAAACAAATGGTCCTTGTGATGGACTAGTTGCAAAACCATTTAGTCATGTTATTTTCTCACCTTTCAACGTACATGTCTGAATATAAAACACATGCCTACAGGGGGAAAAATGTGCTCATCAACATTCTTACAAGTAATTACTTTTAAAAGAACCTGTAATTACAGTAGAGAGCAATTATCATAAGAACACGATGAGCTCTAAATTTTCAAGCTGACAGAAGACAGAGCATTATTGAGGTGGTTTGAACCCCAGAGATGATTGACAGCTTCCCTTTTTGGTTGCGTGTCAGAGGCCTGCACCTCCACAGTGGCTCATTGATGCTTTGACCACGACATCCACTCAAGGGAAAACAGAATAGGTGATCATTTGATACCTCCAGTGAAATAGCCCACCCTGTAGAGAGTAGAATAATAGTCAACACAGTGAGGACCTCTGACTGACTGAGCAAACAGTGGGAGTGTTTCTTCAAGTGGCCCATTATGAAAACAGTATGTGGATGGGAGGGTTTTGTTATAGTGAATGCATGTGTCTCACTTCAAGTCAGCTCGGATTATCCTTCGAGTTTGTGGAGGTTTTAATTATAAACCTGGTTTAAATTGTAAGTTTCCCTGCCTTACAGTAGTACATTAGATGCTCTAAGACAGTGCACTGACTGTGTGCAGCACCATGCCTGAGACCGGCTGTGAGCTATTTTTAAGAAAAGCCTGATTGTAAATTGTTGAACTAGTGGAAAGGGGCTTCTTTCAAAATTTGGGATTTGGCCCCTTTATCACCTGTAGTTTAAAGATGTGGTTCAGGGCTTACACAGTGGAAAGCCTTCAGGGCTGAGTGTGTCCACTCTGCAGCACTGGCTGCTACTGTTTCACTGGCCTGCACACCCAATACATAACTTCATTTACCATGGGAGTGTTATCTTTCTCTCTCAGGGGAGGCTACAAGCCAAGTCTAATCTTGTATCCAATGGCAACATCTGTCTTTTATGGGAAAATTTATTTTTCTTGCTCGCTGTTTATTTGTGGTGTGTGTATCGGTGAGTGTGTGAGAGTGGAAGAAATGGGGTGTTGGTATATATAGATATGTATTTAAATACGTATGTGACATGAGCTTATTTATACCAGGTCAGCCTTAGCTTGGAGCAATAAGGAAAAATGGGCTGTCTGGATCATATGAAGTGTACACTTTAGAAATAATTAAGGTGAGACACCCTATGTGAAAACTGTTTTTTGAGATTTTGGGCTATTTTTGCCTTTATAACATGTCTTCTTTCAGACTAGTCGAAAGAAAACGTCCAAAACAGACATGAAGATTTCTGTAAATTTATGCAAAAAGCACATATTTCATTAGATAACACTTCATGTGCATATTTAAATTTAAAATTTCACAAAACTTGTAATTCATTCATTCATTTTCCGTAACTGCTTCCTGTTAGGGGTCACAATGGTGCTGGAGCCTATCCCAGCTGACATTGGGTGAGGCAATCACAGGGCTGACACATAGACACAGACAGCCATTCACGCTGACATTCACACCTACAGCCAATTTAGAGTCACCAGTTAACCTAACCTGCATGTCTTTGGACTGTGGGAGGAAGCTGGAGTACCCGGAGAAAACCCACGTTGCCATGGGGAGAACAAGCAAACTCCACACAGAAGAAAATCTGAATCTGGTTTTATCCAATGTTCACATTTTTGTTCTGTAAATGTATGCAAACATGCATATTGCATTAGACATGGAGTCATTTGCATACGTAAACAGAACATTTCAGAAAACCTGTAACACAAAAACATATTTTCTTAATGTACATAATGAACTGGGGAAGTGTCATGGTGATATCTAAGTTTAAAATGTGACCCTTTTCATCCACAGTGTCTCCCTGTTAAAGATTTTTCAACATTTTAGGAACTACCCTTATTAACTTTCTTGCAAACAGTAAGATAGTACAATTAATATCACTAACAGATCCCGGCACAAACCCACCTGTAAAAGCAAAACGTGCTGTTTTCACACCTCACCTTTTAAATTTCCAGTCTTTATGCTAATAACTGGCTGGCCATACAAACTTTGAGAGTGGTATCGATCTTCTCATCTAACACTTGGTGAGCAAGTGAATAAGGATATTTCCCATAATATCATTCAACTCCTTTGACTGTTCTCACCTCCTGAGACCCTGTGTCCTCATATGAGGACATCACAGTTTGGGTTTTCTTGACCTTATACTTAATTCTACTTTGCTTATACCTGTTGTCGTTGTTCATGGACACTATTTTGTGCCATTTAATGGTAGTGAGAGCACAATACACTAATTCATGCAAAAACAAGATGGCAGCCATCTCTGCTAAGTCAGTCTGCAGCTGGTCCTGACACAAAAGTGGACAAGGTCCAAAACCTGATCACATTTTATGTTTGAAACTTGTTTATTTATGATTAATGATGTTTGTAGTTTGAGATGGCAACAAATTTGACCAATTTTAGCAGCAGTAACAAGCTAAGACGCTGTTAATTAGGAAGTACTCGTATGAAGACTTTGGGCCTTCATCATTGTCTTGCTTGAGGACATTGGGACTTTATTACCATTGACAATGTTTAGTTTTTATAATTATTGGGTCCTACTGATCCCAAATAGCTAGGAGAAATTAAAAATGTATACCAAACAAAAGTTTGGGTCTCAGGAGGACATGTTGAAATCTAATATCATAGATAACACCACTATTTTGGTATGGACATGAGCAGGATTTCATAACTTTTAAGATTGTAGCCCTTTACTGACAATTTATCACTAAATTTGTGGTTGCGGGCGGTTTGACTGAACTCCACACTACATATTGTTTTCTAAATCTACATCATGATCAGATATGACATGTGAGTACTGGGAGTAGCTGGGTAACATAAATAACAGTTGTGAAAGTATGCCATCCACTCAGCTCCAGACACAATCTAGCAAAGCTAAAATGAGAGTGTATGCTTCTGCCTCACCGTGAACCTCGAGGAGATGTTTGTTTTCGCAGTCTGATTTGTATTTGTGGAAAGAGTTTACAGTAACCACCTGACTGTACGTCTGTTAAATTTTCACTCTGGCAGAGTGATAGGTCTGTGGTAAGGTCAGTAATAGCTAGTCTTACAACCTCACTATCTAATTTGGGACGCCAGCACCGTTTTACAAGGTGTAGAAGAGGAACAGCTTCTGGGAAAGCAACATTTTTAAAAGTGTTGTAGCATGTATGTAGATGATTGATCAGCACAGGGAGAGGATTATTTTAAGCCATGGGGGATTTTAGATAAGTGTTTTTGAAAAACAAAAAAAACTCTTGGGGTGAATTTTTCAGTGTCTGCCTGCCTTGGAGTGAACCCAGTTAAACTCTTGTGTTCTCTTCTCCCACTGCTGCCTGCAGCCACGAAGCTGCAAAGACTGAGGTGGACGGAGGGCAGCAAACACTCTGTCATGTCTGCACACGACCTCCAAAGTCATTAATCTAAGTAACCTCTAAGAGGTGATCAGGAGCCAAACACTTGTCTCTGACTTCATACAAACTGTGCAGATGGATGAGACTGATATCAGACTGTGCAGCTTGTCAATGTCTGTTTTCAGTCTCACATCCAAACGTGACAAAACATCAGACAGGAATTGTATTTATTGGAAGAGAATAGTGATGTCCTTAGTGTGGACACATATAATCCCTTGATGATGCTAAAGATACACATTGGACTGAGGTGGACATGTTGAGACGTGGGCTCGATGCAGGGCGGGGCTTGAGACGATGCTGAGGGGAATGGTGCACTGTGAAGGTGAGCTGCAGCAGGCTGCCCCGCGGTGCATTCCTTCAGCTCGTGTGCAGCCAAAACACTTGATGAAAAGTGAAAGTGCGCTGAGGACTGAGCATTTTCACAAGAATAATGCTCTGTCTGTCACCCCGCTTTTCCCACTCCCCTTCCTCCCGTTTTATCTCTTTGTTGCCCTTCCCTCAGGTCATTCATGTGAGGACAGGAGTGATGGTGCAGCTCCACCTCTGACCCCGGTCAGGTTCACTGTGCAGCAATTAGACATCCTGCCCATTCTCATTTCTCACTTCTCCGTTAGTGTGAACCCTGCCCACAGAATCCAGAATTATAAACAGCTAGTGTTTCTAAAAGCTCTGATGATGATCATATGGTATAATGTGTTACTGGTGATATTTTTGGCAGTGATGGTGAACTTCAGCTGCACTTTTAGCGAGCTCACACAGGACAGTGCTGAGTCACTAATTATCACCTGTCTACATCCGCTTAAAATACTACAGGACCACACTGGGTGACTAAAAGTATCTGGGCTGATTCTGTGACAGTGGTCAGTCACAGACTGTGTCTGAAATCACTTCCACTTTAGCTTTTTAGACTGTGACCAATTGTTAATTAGCACTAAACACAAAGTATGGGAATATTGTTATCCTTGCAGGTTTTTGCCCATAAATCAAAGTATTGGACAAATTGACATTTTGACCTGCTAGCACTACATGGAAAGTCATCAACCTTAAATGTCTTTATTACATTTCATGGCAATCTATCTGTTAATTAAAGGTGTTATCTCCAGGTCTGAAAAGCGAACCAATGCAGAAGTGCCTTAAACCTGCATTCTTTCTAATGGCGAGCAGGGGGTGACTCCACTAGCAGCAAAAACAAGGATGATTATATAGAATTTACGAGAAAATGACCTGACTTCTCACTTGATTTATTGCCTCAGTAAACATTTTCCTAACAAATTTATGGGCTCAGTCTCTGGTTTCAAGTCTCCTTCAGTACAGAGAGATGCTCATTTGTAAATTATGGCCCCATTAAGGGTAAAATAGATGATAAAGCAGTGAATGCTTTAGGGCGTGGCTACCTTGTGATTGACAAGTCGTAACCACAGTGGTGGCATTGGGTTCTCAGTCAGATCCTCCCCTTGCTCCTTCACATCTCCATCCTTTTGTACACATATAGTCACTTCTGGCACCACAAGATCAAGATGGCAATGGCCAAATTGCCAAACCCGAGGCTTCAAAACAGTAGTCCACAAACCAGTGAGTGACGTCATGGTGGCTACGTCCACTTCTGTCATACAGTCAGTGATTAGTTGTCTCGATATTTCACTCAAAACCAAAAATGTCAGGACAGGTGCAAGAGTCAAGTAATGACCAAACCAAGTAAGACTCCATAAATAATTTTACAAAATTTCATGTTAATCCATGCAACAGTTGTTGAGATTTTTCAGTTGAGACCAAAGTAGTGGACCAAGCAACTCACTATTGCCATCCCTAAACCTAAAAACTGAACCAAATCACAGAAACACTGACTTGACTCCAAAAAAAACCCCGATTAATCCTTAAATTAGCTCTTCATCTTGATAAAATAATATCTTAAGCAGCTTTCTAATGACTTTCTAAGTCTTTAAAATCAGGATCACAAAGCATACACAGCTGCTCCTATCCAAACACTCTTTTGTATGTGGTGGGATAGGTATGTGCAAAGATTAAAGCAATCCAATGTTGGCCTTTTGAATATGATTTGCTTTGGCAGGTATTGAGAGAGTCAAGCAAAACACACATTCCTGTGTTGGCATTAGCAATAGAACCGAAAAGGACTGAAGCAGTATGCAGAGTCACAGGTTTGCAGATCTGAACATGTTGGCATGCATACTATAGGTCTCTGTCAGCTAGTTCAATAATACATAGAAAGTAAAGTAATTAAATGATTTAAAGTATGACATGTATGACTTCAGTTCATTAAAGAAGAGCCAAAAAAAACATTTCTATAGCAAACTTTGTACGTACATTCACTCATAGTATGTACCTGTTTATCATGATTCATTCAACATACCGTGATCTTAAGCATTGATCACACATTAGTGTCCGTTTGTGCAGGACATCAAAGTCTATCAAAGACATCCCAGTGAAATGAACCCATGGAGAGGTTTAGTATCATCACGATGTTTCAAAGCAGACCGTCTTGGCCAAACGCCCAGGAACAGGCCTGGAGCTCTTTCATCTCTCTGTGTCCTGCAGCATCTCACAGCGTCTCCAAACACACACACATCACACATTTTGCAGTATTTTTTAAGTCTTGACTTTGTGGTACATTGTGTTACTTTGTGGCTCTCTGGGGTAACTTGAAGTGATTAAGAATATTACCTATTTTTATGCAAACATATTTTATATTTGGTTTGTTGAGTGAACTCAGTACCTTGTATTACCTGGAATGGCTGCCGTGATTTAAAACAAACTCACTGCTGGGTCAGACGTGATGTTTGAACCTAGGCCTTGAATCTGGACTTGTTGTTTAGGAGGAGCAGGCCTTGACCTCTGTAACATGACCTGTAAAGCAGAGGTCTTTCTTATCCTCAGCATCAGACCCTGAGGTGTCTGCCGGGGGACGGGACAGAGAGTGGGGTCACTCTGAAAATCTATCAAATCATCTTTCACTGGGACTCTGGATTGAACTTTGGGGCACAGTAAACACAGACTGAGTTAAGAAGCAACTCCACTTTCCACAAACAGTATGTGTCACTGAGGGTAAATGTGTAAGGGCTGAATAACAGGAAAAGTTGCATCTGGAAACTACTTTTCAACATTTTGACTACCTCACAGTGAAACAGGAAGAAGACCTAAGCTAGTAAAACACTGCAGTGATTATTAAATGTTTAGATGAGGATTTTGATATATCATAGGGTAGCACAACACCAAGGGTTATGAAGTTTAATGTGCACCATTGCAGCATCCTGTGTAAATCACTGTATAATTACAGTAAAGTGTGAATTAGCCTCTGCAATGTGCCCAGTGGTACGGCTGATAACTGGCATCATATAGTATAGTCATCCAAGCCTGGCAGCCACAGAGCTTGTTACCACAGTGAGAGGTGTATTTAACAATCTTTAAAGAACATTAATAAGCATGAAGGAAGAGTGCTTGTGTCATACGTGGCAGTTTTCTGTGATTATGAGGATATTTAGAACATTGAATCAACAATGTGACAGAATATGGAAGGTGGTGCTTGTAGTGACAGAGAGGTATCACCTGAATCTGCAGCTCCCCTCGGCTTATGAGTTTCAGTTCAGTGTTTAGCTGTCCGACCTGTTACTTTACTATTTAAGTTCACTTTAAGTTCACGTTGGGCGCAGTCAGCACCCTCCAAGGCTGAAAAATAAAGCCAACACAGAAGTGCCAAAAACTGCAGTTCTTCTAATGGCCACTTGAGGCTGGCTCCAGGACACAGTCAATTGCCATGACATCCATTTTAAAATGGGCTTTACCGCAGAAATAAACATGTTTACAGCCTGCTCTGAAAACAATTTTGTCTCTACAACTATTGTCCCCACTCTTGAGAACTGTACGGGGACGAATTTTTGTATAACTCACCAATTTGCGTGGCCCGTGTGAGTGATGGGCCGTCTGTGAGGCAACACCACTGTCTAAATGTCAGATCCACCCCTGACTCTTCCACAGCTCCACCCTCTCCTTCAAATGTGGTCACTTCTGGCTTCATAAAACCAAGATGGTGATGTCTGAAATGCAGAGGCTTTAAAACAGGAGTCCACAAATCAAAGGGTGACATCATGTCAGTCTATGGTTGGGCCGCAGCAGGCAGCTGTTTTCAAAGAATGAGCTCTAAAATCTGACAGACAGCCTACCTACTCAGCATTAAATGGCACACAGACACAGATAGCAGCTAGCTGGTGAATTTAGTGGAGCATTTAGCAGCTCAAGAGCTATTTCCCTTGGGAGCTGGTAGAGAGTTGTTAAGGACTTGGTCTACATGGGGTGCACACTCTACCAGGTGAGCTACTGGCCCCCAAAGAGAGATCCACCCCTGCTCCGTAACTGTTTGCTAACATGTCGTTGTGTTCCCAATTGTTTCTGCTGCCCCCAAGTGACCAAAATAATCAGTAGCTGCAGCTGCTTGGCTTCCCTTTGCACCAAAGATCCAGCACTCTCTCACACGTGTCATGCTGGGAGGAAGGGATTACATTACTAACTGTTATCAGATTAATAACCGAGCTGATGTAATACCTGGAGGCACTATTTATGGGACACATGCCACTGAGATCCTCAAAGGATGAGTGAATTTACTGTATCCTTCCTCCTTCTCCTTTCATCACTCAGATTTATGGTAGCTCTGATTTTTACGTGGTGTTACTTTCATGATTAATGAGACAGGTAAATTTGAACTGGATTTCAAAGCCGATAAATAAGAAATGGATTTTAATTGAGAAGGGAGGGGGGGTCAGAGGAGTAACTATTTGATCTGTTGGCTCATCTGTTCTATCAGAAACAGACACTGTTAACATACAATACCATGCGGCTGGTATTTTAAGTGGAAGCCCAGATCTTGCCAGGTGTTCTACAGCTGGGCGTTGAATGTTTAAGTGAGTCACTATACACACCGTCTGGTATGTTGTCCAGGTGGTCATGGAAGCGCTTCCTTTTAAGTGAGACCAGGCTCTGGAGGGTTAAACCTTCACATATGGAAATGAACTAGAGAAAGTAGCTGAAAAGGCTCATGAATTTGTTTCCCTACATCCACCATGTACTCCGTGCATCAATCCATCTTTGTACATTATGCATATTTATTACCCGTCTCCAGTGCACCACATATTTTTCATTTACATGTACATCCTGTATACATGCTGTGTATCATAGATCATTTTGAATTCAGATTAGGCTCAATGCGCCCTTTGGTTGTTATTATTTTTGCATTGTTGTCACTGCTTTGTATTTTTCTAGTGTCTATTGCTGTCACTGCAATGACCTATTTTCTTCACGGGGATCAGTGAGCCTTTGTGTGATCGATAAACAGAAATCAAAACCTATTGGGTTTTCCATGATGCAACACACTGGCCCCGTGGTTTGTATGCTTGCTCTCATTTGCATTTGCTTCTAAATTGGGGAAAGTGAACACATTAAAAGAACAGTTTGATACTTTAGGGAAAAAAATGCTTATTCACTTTCTTGCCAAGAGTTACATGAGAAAACTGATACCACTCATACAAAGTTATCTTCGTCAGCATAAAGACTGGGAATATGGGGAAAAAGAAAGCCTGGCTCCGTCAGGTGCAGTGGTGTAAACGAAATACGAGAAAAAAACCATCCACTCTCCCACCACTCCATGGTGGCCATGGTCATTTAAAAATACACAAAAATAAAAATATGGTAAGTTTGTGATGCCAGGGGTCAGCATGTCTGAGTCCCCCATCCCTTCCTGCTGCCTGGCACACAATGCACTTGGCCCTGATGCCTATCCCTGTCTATCCATGTCTATCCCACAGAGCGGTGGCTCCATGTTATTCATTCAAGCTGAGCCTGACTGGGCCCAAGGCCACCAGATGCTCACTGGCAAGCCCCCCTCAGGGTCTGGCTAGGTCTAGGCGAGGTACTCTTTTTCCGAATGTGCCATCTAACCAGGGTCTTCTTTAATCATCCCTCTCTTGGGTCCACTGTATTGTGAGACCCTACCAGGAGTTATTTGCACTGGACAACATGGCTCCCAGGATCACGGGGACATGCAAACCCCTCCACCACATTAAGGTGGTGATTCTTGGGCTCAGTCTTAGAGATAGGGTGAGGAGCTCTGACATCCCGAGGTAGCTTGGAGTAGAGCCGCTCTTCCTTCATGTCAAAAGGGGCAAGTTGAGGTGTTTCACATCTGGCAAACCTGGATGATGAGACACTCACATTTCTATAATGTCCTGCATCCTCTCACAATTAGAACTATGTCTGAAATTCAGTAATTGATAACCAGAGGCTTTAAGGGGCAACATTCACCCAGTGGTCAGCAGGTCAGTTCAAAAATTGCTTTGTTGCTTCTTAATTAGGCTCAAACAGGCATGTGTCATGGGTCATCACAGCATCACCTTCAAGGATAACAAGTTTTCATTGAGGGAGTGGATAATGGTGCGGCCCACTCACCTCCCTTCACACAGGGGTCAACTCAGCAGCCCAGATGGGGCGTCAGGACAGCTAAGGACATCCATATTGTTAACGGGGTCACGCTTTTTTAAAGAAATTTGAAATGCTTGTTTGATGTGGCTTTGATCCTGACTGACGGTTTCAAGATTATTTACCCCCTTCCCTCATTGACAGAGGCGCCCATGTGTTACAACACATCAGGTTAAGGGCAGGTGGGCTTCATAGAGATCAGCAGCGTGATAGGTTGTCAGTTTGTTAGGCTCCTGCAGCTGCAGCTCCTCAGAGGTGAAAGGTCACTAATCTCCTCAATCCCCAAAGGGCCAGAGGCAAATATCCAGGGTCCAGTGTCTGACCACAAACCTTTCACTCAGACCAAGGAGGCTGATGCAAACATCTACTTTCTTCAGTGTGGCACTGTTAGCTACTCCAGGAAGGTAACAGATTGCCAGGCAAGAAGGGCGTCAGTTAAAGATGCTTGTTGGGAATCTCTGAAGGTGTGAGCGCTTTAGTTCTCCAGTGGAGTTCTCCATGTTTTCTGCATCCGATTGTGTCCATATCCCAACAGGATGTAAAGTTTCATTTGTGGATTTACATTTCCGCATCCATATTTTGGAAAATATCCCCCTGTGTCAAAGCTGATGTGCAGACCCCTTCGGGAATGGCGTGTATTCAACCCTCAATAAGACCTACTTACATAAGTTACCTGCTTAAACAAACAGACTCTGGAGGCGAAATTGCAAACTGGACGCGGTGCCCAAATAAATGTTTGCATGTGGTTCAGAGCCAAAGATCTTGAGCCACAAAACCAATCCACATCGGTCACTGGGCTCGACACAGAGCCTGTGTTCACTACTTGCTTTTAAATGCATACTGAACCATTCATCTATTCTTTTCCTTTGGGATTTATTATGGGGTATTATGCAAAAAGCACAACAGACAACAGTGCAGCCCCTTTTTTCCCTGACTATAAAAGCTGCAGATAAAACCAATAATACAAAGTGCTCTTTTCCTGTGTTGTAGTTCAGCAGAACAGCTAAACAAAAGCTCTGTAACACAGTGCACTTGCTTTTATTAAGTAATTATATTTTGAGCAGTAACCTCTGCTGCTGTAGGCTTGCCTCGTCAGAAAAGAGAGCTGTTTTGGTGCAGGGGGAAGAGGAAACACAGTCCGGTCTTTGTACTTGTGGTAAAGTCACTGCATGAACTGTGCGCTTCACTGAGGGACTTCACAAACTTTTGACTTACGAGGAGCATTTCAAGAATCTCAGAGCTGTACCATGAATTTCTGGAGCAGGTTTATCACACTGGCCAGGTCTCACAAAAAAGTCAGCTATCTCCATCATCCAAATTATATCCATGTAATAACTCAAAAGAATGTAGACTTTCCCTCAGTCTTTGTGAAACATCATGTGTGTTGTATTAATGCATCATTAAGCTTACACTTGAACGTGAAAAGCTGTGAAATAACAGCAAATGGACCCGATCCTGGGAGCCAGCATTACTCCTAAGAGATTCAAACCCCGTGAGAAGGAGGTGTGAACATGCTGTGGGCAGGCTGAAGTGGTTTATAGGGTTTTGTTACTGGACCTATGCCATCTTCACCTGCAGGCCAGCCGGATGTTCCTCTATATTAGTCATCCTATGTCTGAAAATGAGATGTTTTAATGTCCAATCATCTTATCTATCTAGCTATGTAGAGCTGATTTGATATACTATTGTTAAGAAGTATTCCAGCCTATATAGAGGTAACAAATGATAAAGGCCAGATTTTAGGAAACCTCCTTGAACAAACTTTGTCACAAATTTCCTCTTGACAACTGCAGGTCATGTTTTGCCAAAATCTCGTGTCTTTAAATAGCTGCGAACTAAAAGGAAGTATAGAATTTTTTTTACTGCTGTGAAGGACATACTTTACCAATATCATGCGCAGATTGACCCAAAAAATGACAGGCAAGCCATTTACTTCCATACTGTGTGGAGCCTTCATACAAGCAGTCCCTGTGTGTCTCGTTTAGTGACAGGGAGTGAGAAAGTGTGTGGACCTTTTTAAGCAGATCCTGTATTGGTCTCTTGACCTGGTGTATGTCCTCTGTGAAGAGAGGCTTTGTTTCACTCAGACAGCTCGTAGCCTTTAACGCACACCTTCATAATAGTATCTGTGTCTGTGATTTTCCATTTGGAAAATTGTGAGCTTTTAACCTCACATCCCGGGCTCCGCTCGACACGCAGAGGGAGCGAGAGAGAGTAATCATCATAAGCCTAATGATACAGTGGCCCACTGTGGCTACGCTGTGATCGCCAAGCTTCACACACACGTGCCAAAGCAGTTAAGCTAATCTTGATGTCTTCCTGTAACATGCTAACACCTGAGCATTGTGCAGTGTATAGTACGTATTATTGCTTTGCGCTTGGCTTTGCAAACCTCATATGTAAAAATGTGTAAGGATGCATTTTTTGCATAGATGTCTGCACGACTGCAGACTGATTGCAAGATCCTGCCCTCACACACTTGCTTGCTATTAACAGTTTTTTGTTGTCGTCCTCAGCACCTGCTGAATGCAGGTTCCTCCCTGGCCTTTGACCTGTAAGCTTAGCTGCAGCGTAATCTCAGTAGCAGCTGTCCTCAACACTGACGGCACGAGAAGCGCTGCTCGCTCGCTGCCAGACACTCTAATCTCACTTTCACTGTAAGAGGATGGCATCCCTAACAACTGTGGGTGTGAAGATCATTCATGAAAATTATGTCAACAACAATGCCATGACTTCACATTAGAAACAATGAACACTTGTCATGCAGTTAAGACTAGTACCTCAACATGTGGTGCTGAGGTTTCTGTATGATGCCTGCCACAACCATTATCACATTATCCACTTTAACCAGAAGACTCGCACCACAGAGGCATCAGAAAACCTCCGTCTCTCTGGGCTGCGTACACAGGGATCACTGCAGAGCTGAAGCTGTGTCGTGTGGCGTCTCTGGATGAAGGTGGGGGTGAGCGATGACTAGGTTCAGTGTTTACTGCTGGACGGGTGACAGTTGGGGTCAGAGGTTCACTTTCCCCTCAGCTCCGTCACTCTCTCCGGACTGGCTTTCAGAGGCTCAAAGAAAAGGTTTGATGAGGAGGACTCGGAAGCACCGAGGCATCTGGCAGCAGCAGCGGCCCTTCCCTCCACATCCTGAGGGCAAGCAGAGCTGCTCTGTGGCGGCCAGAGGAGGGAAACAAGGTGCACACTGTGATCCTAACACAGACAGAGGGGGGGCGGTTCAGGTTACCCCTTCGGTAGGTGTGTTGCCACAGAGAAGCTCACTGTGAAGAGGAAAAAGGTGGAGGAGGGGAGACGTGGTGCAATTGTAAGTTTACACTGAACAAAGGACTTTAATCAATAAAATTGGACCAGCATGTGTTAGCGAACTCCCCAAACTCTCCTCCCATAAATGATATAGTACTGTAAATCACATGGAAGGGTTCCAGATGCTCTCACACTGACATCAGAGCACAGTGAATTTGTCAATGTACACATTAGCTCACACTGACTTAATTATACTTCACATGAGTGTACGCTTAGATGAATGTGCTCCAAATTTTAGCTAAGTGCAGTTACGCTGCTGCAGGTCTAAAGTCATCACCTGTGTGAACTTTTTCTAAATGGGAGTGATTAGTAAAAACTAGAACATGTCTCTGGAGAGGAGGTGCCGGTTCATAATCATTGGTGCAGGGCTCATGTGAAAAGTACAAAGGAATTTTTTTTGAATGGTTGGGATGATGTAAATTGTTGCCAGACTGTTGAGCTTGTTCACCAACACTGTTACACACACAATATAAAGTGACAAGATGTTTCCCCATGTCGGTCTGTAGGGCTTTTATTTGAACAAACAATATTGTTGAGGTTTAAACCAAACATTTTTGGGAAACTTATTGGTTTTCTTGCAGAGAGTTAGATGAGAAGATCAATACCACGCTCAGATCTGCAGTAAACATGAAGCTGTTTTGAGTCTTTGTACTAAGCTAAGCTAACTGACTGCTGGCTTTAGCTTCAAATTACCAGATCTATTAAAATACCTTTTGTAAGTAAGTATTGGTATATAAATAGTTAATTAGCTCATAAATTAGTTTGGAGATTTCATACGCCACAAATGATGGATTTTTCACTAAGGAGTATGGATGAATTACTGAATGGGTCTACCAGGCGCAGGCCCAAGAGCCCAAATTTTCAGGGGCTCCGCTGGTCTTCACCTGCAAAATATCACTCAAATTAACACACACCAGCCAGGAAGAGACTCACAGTGACCATAAAAAGATGCAAAGGAACTGCAAAGTGACATGACATAACTACAAAAGACACAAAACAACAAAAAAAGAGGAAAAACCACCACAAAGGCTGTTTTTTCATCTGGAGTAGGAGGGGTAGCGGGGCCTTCTGCACATCTGTACCCAGGGGCCCATTGCTTAGGAGTGAATGATTTAGTTGGAAAGAATGTTTTCATTAATGTTTTTTTAGGATCCTCAGAAAGTTAAATGGATTTGGCTGAGGGCGGGACATACTGTATAACTTTAATCCTTATTCTGCGTTGATGTCTTGGCAGAAAAGTTCAACATCTAATTTCCGACTTGGCTGCTGAACACGATTGCATTCACATAAAATATTCTTGGAAAACCGCAGCAGGAAAATAAACGATTAACAAATATCTAAAGTACGCAATTTGTAATTTGATAAATAGCTCAGCACTGGTAGGTTTGGACTCTGCTGAGAGCCTTGAGGTGTCTTTGTGTGAGATGAGTCTAAAGACTTTAATTAATTTGAGCCAAATGAAACCCCTCCAAAAATAATTTCCATTAGTAAACTAGCTGACTAGACATTTCCCTGTTGGCTTGGATTTCCACCCAAAATCTCTATCTGCTTACTTGCTAAGAAATAGATAGGATTACAGGTGCAATCATTTGGACAGTGAGTGGTGAGGTATTAGTGACTCTGTCTAAGCTGGATTTAAAATGAACTGACCGCTCACTCCTACTGGTGTAACACAGTTGTGTCGACTGAAAGCAGAGGAGAGCAGAGCTACTGTAGAGGACAGCAAGGATTCATGCCTTGGCATCGACACTCAGGCCATGGAAATAACAATGAGGGGTTTTCCTGTAAAGGTTGTAAATATTCCATGGCGGAATAATAACCTCAGTAATCTGCATACAGACCCCCCTCTGTCCGAACAAGGAGAGACCATCATTGGAGTCTACCTGTTAGTGCTGGGTAAGTCTAACATCATATACTGGAATATAATATAACTTGAAATGTAAGGTGCAGTGTTTCATTTTGTATGCTCATTGAGAATGCCCTTGCTAAAAACACTATCCATTGTGCATTACACTACTGAAAAGCACTCTAGATTCATGTCTGTAAAATGGCATATATGAACTACTGACAAAAGGCTTTAAATATTTCCTTATATTGTCAAACTTGTTCTTGTTTCCAGAACTGTAAAAAAAAAAAACACCCCTCAGGAATGTCCTGAATTGTCCTTTAAAGCCCTTGGGCTGAACATGGCAAGAAAGAGTCACACATTATTTAAGAGTCAACAACAAAAACAACTGTTGTTCCTCATGGCTCCAAAGGCCAGTGCACCGCTGACACAGACAGTCTGGTTTGTGTTGGTGGCACTGTTTGTCCATTGGTCCATTTCAGCTAATGCGGTTCAGGGATTTTGTGTAACACAGACTGAGTTATAAAAAGAAAAGGGTAAGGGATTCTCTTGGCTTTTCGTCATTGTTATTTAACTACAGAGTAGTTCTGCTATTCTGGTTTCTGTTCTATAATTATTAAGTTTTACTTGGTAGTTTGGCAGCCAACACAATGATAGGGGCCAGAAAACAGGAACAGTATGACACAACATATTATAACACTATACTCTGTACTGCTATACCACTTTATTCTACTGCATTATGCACTATTGTACTGCATTCTATTATGCTACACTGTACTCCACTCTACTGACTCTATTTTGCTGTACTATCCACTCTATTATACTCTAATCTACAGATACTCTATTGCCACTATACTATACTATACTACACTTCACTATACGATACGATGTGATACGATACGATACGATACGATACGATACGATACGATACGATACGATATGCTGTGATTTGATATGATACAATAGGGTACAGCGTGGTACAGTACTATACTATACTATATTATACTATACCCTACCATACACTGCCGTACTATGCTATACTGTACTGTACTGCACTATACAATATGATACGATAAGAAAAGCTAAGATACATTGCAATACAATATGCTGCTATACTATACTATATTACACTATACTATATCATACCGTACTGTATTATACTGTACGATACGATATGATGCGATGTGATGCGATACGATGCGATACGATACAGAATGGTTCTATACTATACCATACAATATATATTATGTGTTTGTATGTCCTGGTGCTACTATCATATCTACTATTATATTATACTGTACTATCCTATTCTATAACATAATATAATACAGTGTATTCTAAACAATTTACTACTATTAGTCTGAACTGTAAAATCAGTTTAGTGATGTTTATACTCTCTAACTTAAATATATTACGATACTCTAACTATAACTATAACACTACTCTTTAGTACTTAACAATATGACCTAAATCTGCTACTATACTGTATTCTACACAGCTCTATTCTGTTCTACCCTTTTTTTAGACTCTATTTTTATTTTACTTTTCTATAAAATTATGTGAGCCACATTTGTATATTCTACTCTATCATCCAATGCTCTTCACACATATACCACTGTACTGTACTATACTACACCATGTTCTACTCTTCTTTACTTTCCTTTCCTCTACTCTATTGTAGTTTAGTCTACTCTACGTTACTATACTCTACTATACACTACTCTATTCTGTTCTGCATTTGTCTAATCTAGTCTTCTCTACTCTGCTAAACTGTACTGTACTTATTGTATAATACTATATAATTCTATACCTTTAAAATATTAAACACTATACTAAACCAAAAAATAAATATTCACAGAATATACTTCTCTCTATGTCTCTCTGTAGGATGGCTGTCGTGGTTTGGAAACAGTTTAGTGATGTTTGTCCTGTACAGACAGCGGGCCTCGCTTCAGTCAACAGATTTCCTCACTTTAAATCTTGCGATCTCTGATGCCAGCATCTCCGTATTCGGCTACTCCAGAGGGATCCTGGAAATATTCAATATCTTTAAGGATGATGGGTATTTGATCACCTGGATCTGGACCTGCCAGGTAAAAGCCACACCAAGACATTACTTAATTTCAAAGAGTTGCATTTAAAAGAGTAATATGTTTACATTTTAATGATATTCTATTTATATTTCCCACCAAATCTTGTGGTGCAATTCGCAACATTAACATTAAGTCAGATCCCAGGGACGCTGGTTAAAAATGGCCTGGAAGTGATGACTGTGCAGAGTTGCAAAAAAACACATGCATCTGCTCTCTTGGGCCAATCCTGATTAATGAAGTACATTAAAAGAATCTGTGGAAGTCTTACAGTAAAGTGAGTATGTGTGTGAATGTGTGTGTATGTACAAGGGATTATGCTAGTAGCCATGTGGGCTGGAGGTTAAATCTGTAATGAGATTATCACTGTGGAGGCCTTTAAATGGGGAAACTCTTCGAGCAGCATGGCACCTGTCAACAACCAAACACGAAACAAATAAGAGCTATAGACGTGACTGCATGGTTCAATCGCACGCTCTTTTGTTGTTGAATTCTGACAAGTAATTTGAATTAAATTAACAGATGAGCTGTTGTGTGTAATTTCTAAGAATTTCGATGTTTTCCTCCTCCCATAGCCTCAGCTTGTAATGAAATAGTTGTCATACTTTAGCTTGGAATTCATCCAGGGTATTTTTCTTGCTCAAGGCTAGCAGTGGTGGAAACCGTGATATCCGTAAGTGAACGAAAACAAGCTGGTGTAACCAGAACACTTTGAGTCTCAGAAGAAAACCCCAAAATCTGAGCCAGAGAGATATTATAAATCGAGGTCTGCTCCACTTAGGCTTCAGTACAGCCACTTAGATGATCTCATCTCTCAGGCATCCAATCTCAGGTTATCAGGTGAAGAAGAAATATTAGGGTTGCAGCAGTGCACGCCCCTCTCATTTCACCTTCCCCTGGGAAAGGTGGGCTGAAAGAGGGAACGTCAGAGGTAAATACGGGGAAAGTAAGAGGTGACAGGGAATAGAGGGAAGGCACAGGAAGGTGAACGAGACAGGCATGTGAGAAGCATTAGTAGATTACTGCATGGAGCATGATGGGACATGAACAGTTGCAAGCTAGGTCAGATCCCTGTGTTTTGCACCCGATGGGACAGGACCAAATTGGATATGATAGAGACCTATGAGACCCTTTGATGTTTCAAAGGAGAATACGAGGAAAGGACTGTCGAAGCAGTTTATAAGTCAGTTAACAAAATACTCTGATTTTATGTAACTGCTTTTCTAATATTTATTTTGTGATGAAAAGTGTACATCATTTCTCATAAGCCAAGACAGAGGCTGAGGTGAAATCCTATATTGTAAGAAGATTTAATCGCATTCTTCCAACAAATTCCCAGCCCTTAATTATGATAACAAAAATAGAAAATGTGCTAAATGAGAATCATGCTGGTCTAGACGTTTGCTGTCCAGTAATCTGCCAAATGTGAGGGTGAAAAAACGTGCTGACTGACAGTAATAGGATTAGGACTAAGGAAGATCAAGAGAGTAATCAGAGACCTTAACTGATCCATGTCACCTGGAAATGGCACAGTAGGGAGCTGGGTTTCGCACAGTTGGAGCTAGACTGAAACACAGGAGCTTAATTCCTTTTAAGGAGAGCTGTGATTAAAAGATCATCTTCCCAAACAATGGACTGATTGCCGAAAAGCTCACTGAACTTTTTCTCCACCAGATATTTGTGGAAATGGAGGTCAAATCTATTAACAGCTGTAATGAAATTCCTCAATGCTGATTGTGCAAGTTTAAAACCCTTCAGCTCATATCAGAGGAAACGTTCTAGGTCTGGAGCGTATTGGCCAAAAGGCAGGATGTGCCCTTTAGATGTTGCATCTCTATGTGATGAAGTCCAAAGCAAAACAAACTCAATAGACAAAGGTCTGGAGCAATTAGGCAGGCAATGGATCTATGCCCTGAGGCTTCACTGACCAATCAGTGTACACTTTAAAGACGTGATGTTGTGGGTCACCAACTCGTCTCTCTGTTTTCTTCCAGGTAGATGGTTTCTTCACCTTGCTATTCGGCCTCGCAAGCATCAACACCTTGACGGTTATCAGCGTCACCGAGATACATCAAGGGATGCCACCCAAACAAAGGTCAGATCTAACCTTCCTGAATTCAACTGAGAGAATATAACGAAAGCGTCTCTGCCCGCCTCACATTCCAGCAGTTCTTATCTGACAGAAAAGCACTGTTTTTCAGTGCTAATGAAACCTTATTACCGACTTCAGCTATGGAAATTACTACTGCTTGTCTCCAGCAATTTAATTTACATTTCGCCAACGTGTCATTAAGTTAACTTGAGGTGACATTTTCTATTTTCGGGTGTAAGTGATGCTGAGGAATGTCTTAATTATATCGAAATTAGGTTCAGCAACTGCCTCTGTTGTCAGTGTGGCGTACAAGTTTTTACGGTGTTTGTGGCTCTTCATAAAACACAAGCTATATAAGCATGTCTGTGGGTTTTTTTTATATTGGCGGTTAAACTATGAACATTGGTGTTACATGTGGTGTGACATCAACTGTATTATGTGCCAGAGTGCAGCTGCAACTACTGCAACAGATACTGATGTGAATCACAAATGATTTCAAGTCCAAATTAAAATCATTTCGGCCAGGTAAACTTGTGCAGGTATCAAAGCAACAACATAAGGTAACTCTAACAAAGCTGAGTAACCCATAGCAACAAAGGCGCTGTACGTCACCAATTCTCTTTCATACGCTGTACTCACTGAATGTCCTATTGACATAAGATATGTGCTCAGAAATAGAGCAGACTGATTGATTTTCTTTCTTCCCCTGAATACAAAGCTATGTGTGCTTTGTCAACAGAGGTTCTTTTCAGTCGCAGATGTTTGCAAAGGCCGTTAATATAAGAAAAGACCTCATTGTTCAATAAATGTCACAATCCTGACATTCATAACAAGTCAAGAATGCTGCATCTTTAAGTGCCTCTCACTTTTTCTGTCCTACATTTGCCAAAGTCATAACATTTAATCTTTTCAAAGTGCAAACAATCACACAATTTCTTCCATAACTTGAGGGTATTATGTTGTAATCGTGTTTCTCGTTGTGTGTTCCTGCAGCTTATTGTATCAGCATGAACACCATTGCTGTATCGCTCATCTGCATTTGGACCGGAGCAATGTTTTGGTCTGTGGCTCCGCTGCTAGGCTGGGGCAGCTTCACAGGTCTGTTCTCGTACACTAACCTCACAGAAGACATAACTATACGACTTTATTTTAATAGCCTAAATCTGACCTCTGTGTCTTCTCTTCCTTAGATCGAGGTTATGGCACCTGTGAGGTGGATTGGTCCAAAGCCAATTACTCCACTATCTACAAGTCCTATATCATCTCTATCCTCATCTTCTGCTTTTTCATCCCTGTGATGATCATGCTCTTCTCCTACGTCTCCATTATCAACACAGTGAAAAGCACCAACGCCATGTCAGCTGATGGTTTCCTCACTGCCCGTCAGAGGAAGGTGGAGAGAGATGTCACAAGGGTAGGGAAAAAAATCTAGTTTATTTCTGAGGTTTTTATTGGAGAGACTTGATTGAAAAAGTAAAATGCGTCTCTTTAAAGCTCTACTTAAAAGTGCCCTGTTTGTAATAAACCTCCTCTCACGTTATTCCAGTCCTGACAATTGTTCCCTCATGTTCCTCCCTAGATTTCCATTGTGATCTGCACCGCTTTCATCATGGCCTGGTCCCCATATGCCGTGGTGTCTATGTGGTCAGCCTGGGGCTTCCATGTGCCAAGCACAACCAGCATCGTCACCCGACTCTTTGCCAAGTCTGCCAGCTTCTATAACCCGCTCATCTACTTCGGTATGAGCTCAAAGTTCCGCAAGGACGTCTCAGTGCTGCTGCCGTGCGCGCGAGAGCGCAGGGAGGGGGTGCATCTGCAACACTTTCAAAACATCAAACCCAAAGCTGAAGCCCCGCCCCTACCTGCATCACTTCCTGTCCAGAAGCCAGTGGTGAAATACGTCACATTCAATCCAGACAGTGACTCGGGGGTCAACAGCCCTCCTCAGACTCCTCCGTCTGAACCACAGGGGGTCTTTCACATTGACCCGCCATCACACATAGAAACATCAGAGTACTGGTGTGACAGACTCTGAAGACATTTCACTTGAACCGATGCTTCAGTTAAAAGGGGAGATTAAGAGTATTTTTGTATTTTTTGGTCTTACCCATGTTGATAAACTGTATGTATAACCAATGTTAATAAATTATTTTATGAATCTCACACTTTGAACAACAGCTTCTTTGGCAGTCATTCAACCCAAATTAATCACAGCAACATACAATATCTTCTCAGAGAGCTGATCACATGTACACAGTGGCGTCACCAGAAAGTTTTCATAGAGGCGTCCAGATTAGGGCCACTGAAAATCTTGGGGCTACACACCAAAAGCCATGGCTGAATTTTAGGAATTCTGTTATGCTGTTCTAGTCAACGTGTCCTCACAAAAATGCACACACAATGGTTCATCTGATATCCACGAATTAGCCTCCCATAAATGACGTTACATACTACAAATAAAGTTACGTACTTAATGTAAAGTTACGAAGGTTAGGTTTAGGAAAATAAACATGGTGACATGGCTCAAAGTACACAAAAAGTTCACATTCCAGACGTTTTGAACCCAGATCTCCTGGGGAAAGTTTCGTGTTTTGTGACCCATCCACCACCCCAACGTGGGTCCTTAATGGATTGCCTCCTCTTTTACTCCCGTCAGCGCATTCGTCACATGATCGCAGCCTTTCTAAATACATGGCTCATACACGAGTTACTGGCTCATAATAACGTGGAAGACGTACAAATTTTGGTGCATTACTTTTCCGAGGAAAATGTACGAACAGTGCATGGAACAGGCTGTTGTAACGTATCAGCAGTCGAGTTAGGAAACTGCACACTGATATCCTTTGGTTTCTTATTTTACAATTAATGTTACACTACTTATCTGATGTGTATGGCACTAGTACTGGTGCAGTTAACATTTTGAGCTCCACAATAATCCTGTTTTAGTTTGTTATGTATTGATATTTACATGTGTCAGGTGATTAATTGTTCTTCACATAGGCTGACAGTCCTTTTCCTTAAAAAGTCAAATAAACAGCTTTAATTTGAGGGAGTGTGTTGATTGTAAGGAACAAAACACTGTACTGGGAACAATCCTTCTCAAGTTTAAAAACACCACACAGAGGCCTCCAATTATTTTTGAATATTTTTGCGAAGGGGGCAGCGATTGTATCAGGGTAGCCGATGCCCCACTGGCCACCCTTAGCGGCACCACTGGATGTGCAGTCAGTAATGTAGTGAGACATGTGCACAATAACATCTGGAAACATTGAAGTGTCCTCAGCTCAACTGAAGCATGAGATGGACCAAAATTCTGCCATTTCCCTCATTGCTCCCGAGGGCGTTCATGCCATCTGATCTCCTATATATCCATCACTCCCTGATCGATGCCAGACTGTAGCTCACTTTGTCAAGTCCTGCTTATAGAAATGTGTCATTCTGCATCTCCATTCACTAAAGCATCAGGTCAGGTGATGCAGGGTTGCTCTATTTATTACAGAAACTGTGAAAACTCCTCCACAGTTTCATGGGTGTGGTGAATTTGGACAACTCTATTTCCGCTGGCAAGCTTTCAAACAAATGGCACTGTTGAAAGAGAAATGAGTAACCCTGAAACAACACCTTTCTAGCAACATCAATAGGCAATTATCTACTTGAGCCATGACGGTTTAATCTTGAAAAAAAAAAAAAAAAAAAGGTCCTGGGGTGGTTTCTGCGTTTCTGCAAATACCATAATCACACGCACAATGAGCTCTTTTACCGCAGCCCTTAAGACCTTTAAATCAAAATGGCAATCAGCTTCAGCATAACCATTTATACAGTGCATAATAACAGCAGCTTGTGTGCCAATCAACCAACAGGCTGTCCCTGTTAGAGTGTTTAAGGTTGACATATGACTGTGTGTGTGTGACTGCAGACTACAGCAGCAGACAAAAGCCACAAATACCAAAGTGACAGTGGATGTGACTGTGTCTGTTTCTCAAACAGGTGTTGTTGGTTTATTTGGTGGAGGAGGAGTGATTACTCTGGTGAGAGTTTACACACCTTTTGGTTAATCGTTTTTTCTCAGTGAAATGATGGAATGAGTTGCAGAACAGATAACCTTTCCTCCCTTATATAACAGAAAGTATGCAGCTTAAAGTGGCAATATGAAGCAAATCCATTCCTGGGGCATGCTGAAACTGTGACTATACAGTATATGCTGGCTTCATCTCTCCTTTAAAAAACATGTCAGACTAACAAAAGGATGCTTTGCTCTGCTCTGCTGCTGAGTGTCAGGTCTTTGCATCCTCTCCTGATGGCCCCGGGTTACTGATCTTCTTCTGCCTGGGTGAAGAGCTGGGTGCCTGAAGTGGGACGGGCAAAGAGGGGAAACTCTGGCCCCGTCCCGTTCTCCACTTTTAATGAGCGCTCCGATCATGCAGGAGTAAAAGTCCAGGTGGAACCCTTCAGCGCTTGCACACACGCCCGCTGGTCCAAATTTGCTTTTCAATGAAAGCGTAAGGATTCGGGGAAGAAACGGCACAGGGAATTACCTTTTTTTAACGCCTGGAGGACTATTTTACCTTCTCAGGTAAGTTTACCTTCATTGCTTTACGTAGATGGGGGTTTTAAACAGAGAGCTATAATTCAGCTCCACATATGAACTGGGGATTGTTTGCTGCTGCGTGGCGTGAATGAATTATCCACTTTTTAAATGGTGCGTAATAGCGCGCAAATAATATCCATTGCGTCCAAGCGAATTGAAGCACTGTAGTAATGAGGTTTATAAGGAATTTTAACCAACACTAAATGTTGTTTTGGCTTTTTTTTTTCTTTTGTAATTTATGACTCTGGTTCATTTAAGCTGCGATGGTGATTTATGTGACAGTCTGCCCAAATACACGCCCCGCTGCTTAAACCCCGTGTTTGTTTTGCTCTGTTTATATTTCTTAATTTTCCCCTTTTTAGTAAACACCCCCTTCCTCTTCTCTAAGGTGACGTTTTAGCTTAATGAATTCAGCCATGTCATCACCCTTCATGCTGTAGCATACAACCTCTGAACGATCTGTGAAAAGTGATCCAGCTTTTATTTATTTGTATTTCTATCCGGCTAGACTCAGCCTTTATTTTGAAATGGCTCACTTTGCCAGTGCAATAATCAGCATGCGTAGTGAATTCTTAAGCTTGTATTTTTATTTCTTATTATGTTTGACATTTCTTTGTGTGTTCTTTCTGACATTTCTGTGTGGTTTGAAGCAGCCTGATTAAGCACAGGTGGTCTCTATACAATATGTCCAGCAGCAGCCTGCAGGCTCTGGCTTGCACTCAAGCTGGTGCCAAGAATCAAAGTAATTCAGCCTGTTCTGTGCTTGATAAACAAATACTGTCCTAGCAGCAGCTGCCCAAAAAGCTACAGAAATGACCTTGTAGAGACATGTTGGCTTTCCTGTGTGTCTGATCTCTCCTATGGTTCTTTAGTTGGCCTGTTGCAACAGTACTTGGCACATCTAACATGCTTACAGTACATTTTTGACACCTGAATGAGTGGGATTTAACACTCCTGGCACTGGGTGTGTGTAAATACTGTCTCACTGCAGGCATGCCATCACTCAGGAACACTGTGAAACAAAGTTCTAGGCAGGTCATGATACTCAAATAAGCCTGGGTCCCCTTTGGTGCTTACCCTCGTTGCATTTACACTGGCCACCCCAGACAAGGAATGTGGGTGCTGCTGAGATGGAGGAAGATTAAAATACAGTCCTTGTGTTTTGGTGTGAAGCTGCATGGCCCCAAAGCTAAAAATAATAATGGAAATAATGACATTTTTGGTGCATTATCAGTGCTTATCAACAACTACCTCCAAACACTTTGAAGACTGTGGTGCACCAGTCACAGGTGTGTGTGGTCTCATTGTCTGCTGGCCTTTGATATAGGCATGGACACTTACTGTACATCCTGTTTACATTATAGACATTGTACACCTTTGACGCTCCTGCCAGGTGTGATTTTCATCCTGAATTATCAGATTTATGAGGTGTGGTTCCTGACTTTTTGGCTGATAGGTAGATATATTGTAAACAGCCAGAAAAAGAGATGAGTATACCCTGTACACCTGTGTGTACCCTCCACTACACCTACTGTTTATGCATCAAAATTCACCAGAAATCTGCCTGCAGGAGCTAAAAATGCTCATTTCACTACATCAGCAGTCCAACAGCCTTTGCACCAAACTACTTTGCCTTGTAATCTTACTTAAGGTTGTGCGTGTAATCCACATTGTAGTAAGAATGTTATTCTGAATTGTATTGCATTTTAATCCTCAAACTATGTGACCTGTCTGAGCTGCTGGGTTTGAAAGTGACTGAGTGGGCCTGCACAGAAGCTTTCATCTTTCGCAGTGGCTGTAAAAAAAATGCTGTTGCTTATTTTTCTGCACAGTTTCTTGTAGTTAACAGTTTGTTTGATTTGTGTCCCCACCCAGCAGAAATAAGATTCATGATATGCTCAGTTTGGTGAAAAATAAAGCATGCTGGCTCTGCACAAGCCAGCTGAAGCTCAGCTTTAGGTACAACCCATGTCTTATCTAAAGTTTAACACAGGTGTATGCAAGATATACAACACCTCACCCACCCTGCTTGTGATTTATGGTGGTGGTAAGTGGTGGGTCTGGAAGCCCTCACATACAGTGGCCTTCTCCAAAGCTATCTGAGCATGTTATCCCAGATCTCGGCCTCTGTTTGTTTATTTTATCCTTCTATTGAATGTGTGTGAGAGTGAGTGTATGTGTGTATGGGATTGTGTCTCTGCAAGTCCCCTCAGAATCTATTATCTACTGTACAGGAAACTCCCTACAGTGTTTGTCAAAGGATATCATTTGCCCCACGTTTCACTGCCTGGAGAAAGAGGCATTTATAGGCTCACACTAAGAACACAAATTAAGAGGTCTGAAATTATTGTGATTCTTTGCACATTTCTTTTTTTCCTACAATGATGTCATGCCTCTCTTAAATGAAGGAAAACAGAGTCACCGGACGAAAGCTTCTTTTGGAGTATCAGAAGTAGCTCTACATCGAGGAACTCTGTGTTCACGGTTTAGGTTTCCTCGCAGGTGTATGACAGATCAGCTCTGTAGTTTGCATTATCCAGTGAAGCGCGCTGACTCACCTCTCATACGCTGCAGGTCTGTCTCCTGTACTGTAGTTGTACATATCTGTCCCAGCTTGTTCCCAGCCTCAGATATCTTCCCCCGCGAGGACAAATTGTAGTCCTGACTGTGCAGCAGTGATCCATCTGCCTGTCAAAGCACAACACTGTGGAAAAATCATGTCAGTGCTCATGAATGTCAGATAAAAATGTAGAGCTGCATTAGGGGAAGTCCTATCACTGCTAACTGCAGCTGTATTAATTTTTGCCTTAACATGATGTGTTGTGTTTGCGGTGGGTGTTCACCCTAAAAATACCATCATTAGATGAGAAATCATTCAGTACACAACAAGCACCTTGTGTACACTTTATGTAGAAGCTGCAATAAAAATAACAGCGCGTGGCAATAGCTGATGGTGGTAACTGAAAATATTTAACTCCAACAAACAGAGAATCCTCGTAAGTTAGATCATTACACAGCAAACTTAATGTTTACCAGCCTGACAGGACATCAGTGTAGAGAAGATTACAGGATGCTGTTGTTTACAACACAGCTGGTGAATCACACATGAGCTTTAAAGGAATAGTTCAATATTTTGAGAATTATATGCAGTTTACTTTCTTGCTGAGCTTTAGATAAAAAGAATAATATTATATCTGTATAGTAAATATAAGCCACAGCCAGCAGCTTAGCTTAGCCTTAAGACTTAAAACAGGGGCAAACAGCTAGTTTCCAAAGCATCAATCCAAAGGTCATTACAAATGTTATTTAATCCATACAAAAACCTAAGTTTAAAAAAAAAGCATAAGGTGGTTTTATGGGTGTTGAAGTGCCAGACTATTTCTTGGCTATAAGCACAGTGAATTCCTGACATCCTGTGGTCACCATGAGGTTGCCAGGCAAACTGCGAAGACTGCAGCGAGTCACTGCACCTGGCCAAGTGAAAGCCCCGCACATAACCTCCCTCAAAACCACAACTTGTAATACAACAAACATCTTGTGTATATATATATATGTATATAATAGATTGCAAAATTCCAAAAATTATCCCACTGCCCAGGTCAAACAGAAATGGGAGAGTGAATCAGGGCCTCGAGATATCTGGCAGGGTCAAGCTAGGACCACCAAGTCAAGAACCTGGAGGGAGTTCTGCTAGAAAAAACATAATACGATATTTTGTAACTCCACAACTGAAATTTATATGGTAGTGATCTCAAGGGTGGGATGAATGCTGGAGGCTGTGCGGTAAATCAATGGCAGACCATTTTCGCATCTTTTTGGGATGCCCACTAATTTATCCATACTGGCAAGAGACTGCCAAAGAAATAAGGATTATATTTGAAATAGAAGTTGATTGTTCTTTTGTCGTATTGTACTTGGGCAAAACCCCAGACAATCTCATGACCATGGACAAATACCTTTACAGAGTACTTCTGGCCGCGAGCAAGAAAGCCATTGCACAGAGGTGGCTACAGGGGACGACTGGATTGCAATTATTAACTAAATTCACTGTATGGAGAAATGACCTTTTCTTCAAGACTGTGACTTGATCAATATACGAAACCTTGGAAAAAAAGGATCGTATACATGAAGGGATGTAACCTATTGACTGGTTAGTTAAAAAAAACCCTGTTCCAGCCGATGCCCTCAACCTGAAAACACAGATAAAAAACAAAATCACCTTGTGGGGTGCCCGCTAGGTCAGTGGGTTGAGCAGGTGACCTGTTTACGAAGGCAGCAGCTGTTGGTTTGATTCAAGGCTACGACCCTTTGCTCCCACTTTCATGCCTCAAACTGTCCCGTCATTAAAGGCAAAAAGCCCCCCAAAAATATTCTCTTTAAAACCACAACTTGCTGTTTTAAAACAAGCCTAATATAGCATTCATTATTGAACTTTAGAGGAGCTGGCAGGCAGATTTTGTTACCATCGGACAGAGCAATGCTAGCTTTTTCCCCTGTTTTCAGTATTGCTAAGCTAGGCTAACCTGATGCTAGCTCAAGCTTCATGTTTAGCACACATATGAAAGTGGTATCAATCTTCTCATCTATCCCTCATCAAGAATCACGCCCTCAGGAAGTGCCCCGGGCATTGAAGCCAATTTCCGTAGTGGCCAGCTGGTAGAATTACAACTTCCAAGTCCATCATGTGATGTCATTGGGCCTCAGAAGACTTACACTGTGAAAGAGATGTATATCTGTGCATTTTTTGAGCGTCTCAAACCCTGTGAAATGATTCATTTCTCTATCAGAATTTGATCCATTTGGTCTGATAGCATTTAAAAAGTCTAGAAGAGCCACACGACTGAATTATTTTATTCCCATTCAAGTTAGCGGAGGGCTAAATCAGAAGTAGCCAGCTCGGCCAGCAGCCAATGATGCCATAGCAGTGCCGATAATCGGGGTAATTTGTATGCAAAGGTAAATGTTTTTGGCTTCATGTGCCACTGAGCAACTTTCATAACAATGACCAGGGTCCTGCCTCCAACACTGTATCCAGTTCTCTTTGTATATTCATGTCAAGAATGCAAGTAAGCAGATTTCCCAAAATTGAAAACCATTCCTCTAATGAGTCTGTTTCTGTGGTCTGTGGTTGTGTATTTTTTGTCACTACCCAACTTGTGCTTCATTGAATGACTGACTGATTTTATTTGATGATTGAAATGCGGTTATAGTGGGCTGTAACTTTGCACTACAGTAGTAAAAATCATTGGGGATAAAATTACAGAATGACTTATTGCTATTTCTTTGTTTTTTTTAAAGCTTTATTTCACCCAGGGATGTTTTGTCCCACTTACACACATTCACATCTGACAACACACTGCAGCAACTGAAGGTTAAAGGTGTTGTTTAAAGGCAGATTTATCTTCCTGGGATCCAACCTGCGATCTTCTAGTCACACATCAAATAAGACAGGTGTATTTTTACATCACGCTTAATATTGCAAACATGCCCACTCTGAACTGCATCACACCTGACCCTGCCTCAGAGGTCGCTGTATGATCACATGTTCCCACTTGATCAGATTGAACCTGCTGGTGTGTGGCGGCAGTGACAGGCGTGACGCTGCCCTCGTGGGAGGTACAGCATTCCTCTGTTAACAGGGAGGCCTCAGTCATCACATCCTCGGTGAGGAGCTCCATCCTACCGCCTCGGGACAGGTCTCATATTCAGTTCATCCTCCAGCCTGTGTAAGGCTTTTCTCTGGCCGTCTGTCTTAGTTTAGACTTCGCCGTTGCAGCGCTATTGTTACTACAACAGACCTGCAGTGTCTGGAATGATGTCTTGGTGACCCACTTCTGTTTGAGTTGACACAGACTTCCACTTTGATTTATGTCTTTACACTGAGTATATCTTCTGATCGCAATGACAGACACAGAAAGAAACTTTCTCTGTCTACTGTAAACAGACTGCGTTTCAAACTCCTGTTTGATGTGGTTGTTGGTGTCAAACAAAGGAGACATCTGATTGAACACAGTTCCCCATTCCTTACACATTAAATTGTGTCTGTGTGTGCTCTCTAATTGAGTCTGACTCCAGAGATAGAGGGAGGGCTCTTACATACTGTTCCATCTCAGCACAGATGTTCACTGTGGAGCTTCTTATTGGCGCTTTCAGTCTTTTGTAACCCAAATAATAATTTGAACAAGAAAGACTGAACTACACGGAAATACAATCCATATTTGATCTGGCTCATCTTAGCGGTAGGTGCAACAATGAGCTACAGTCAGTGTTTCAAAATGTTTAATTGGCCACATTTGGACACTAGATGAGTCATTCAGCTCTGTGTGTAGTCCACAGTCTGCTATTTATCCAAAAATCTCTGGAAAGTGTATCTCAGTGGCACAAGTTTACTCTGTCTTGTTTCCAGATGACACAACACATCTGAGTAAAGAATCCAGTGTTCATTTCAGCGAGTAGGCAGGAAGCAGGAAATAGGTTTCAGAGGATGACAGTGAAATTCTGCTGCTTCTCTTTTCTCTTTAAGGTTGGGAGGTTAGACAAGGACATCTGGTTGACCTGCTGAACCAGCACACCACCCATCATGATCAGAGCATCACTCACTGCCATCTGCCTCGGTGAGCAACCCGTCTGTCTCTCCGCAGGAGTATGCTGGTTTTAAATATATCATCCTCCTCTACAGTGTTTCACATTTCCAAAACATTCCTTCTAAGTCTTTTTTTTGTCTGTGCATTCACACCATCAAACAGCAGCATCTTCCTCTGTCATAGAGGTTTTGTGTGTATGGTAAACACGCTGATGATTATGTTACTTTGTCTGAGATTATGTGAAACTCCCTCTGCCTCACCCGCAGCGCTCCTCCTGTCCTGTGCTTGCGGGGCCAAGCCTAACGGATCAAAGAACAAGAAACCAAAGCAAGGTAGACATCATCAACAAGCAAGCCTGTAATCTCTGTTAGTCCCAGTGTTATTGTTTCCACTGGCTCTCTCCACTGCAGCCTCTTTTAAAGGTCCTGGGATATGATATAAAAAGTATGTTTTCTTTAGTGTGCAATCACCTGAAAATAAGACTCTCTGTATTTTTGTTACCTTTGAATGAGGCGTTTATATCTACATAGGGAGTGGGTCCTCGTCCATGACGTCCACCATGTTGCACCACCATGTTTCTACAGTAGCCCAGAACAGACAAACTGATAGGGTATTCATGTTTTTGCATTTTCACATAGACCACTGTGGCTAGCAGCACCTCATTTAAAAAAAAAAACACTGTTTATTTAATGTGAAACTGCTTCATTCAGTGTTTTTTTTTTACCAATTTTAAATCACCTGGTCTGTTTGTTTCAGAGAGGAAGAGACCTCTGTGAATAATTAAGCTGTGGGTAAAAACCTCCTGAACAATGAACAGTGGAGGAATCTTAACCTGGGAGAAGTTTCAGCTGGTTGCAATCTGCAATCCTCACCACTAGATGCCACTAAATCCCCCAAAATCATACACACTGCTCCTTTAATTGACTTATTCAAAAAATGTTGAATTTCCAAATCACTGCGATTGTAAAAACTTTCTATGTTCATTTATAGGCAGGAAACAGAAAAAAACAAAAGATCTTATGATTAAGAAAACTCAGTTCAGTCAGGAACACTTTAGTCAAAGAAAACTTAATTTCCATTTGCAGTATTATATTTGGCAGTATGGCTCTGTTCTGGAGCCCCTCTGCCTTTCCTCAGGCCTATGCAGAAAGACTCTTCCACGCGCCTACATGGAAAGCATAAGGCGGAGAGAGCACACATCTCTGCCCTTCCACGTGCAAACGAGGAAAGCCTGAGGCAGAGAGAGCACACCTCCCTGCCCTTCCATGTGCCTACATGGAAAGCCTAAGGCAGGAAGAGCAGCAACAAAGACCCCCCGGGAACAGAACAGAGCAGCATCAATGAGAAAAAGAAATGACATTGATAAGTCAGACACAGCATGAAAAGGAGGAGCTGGGGTGGAGGCAGGTTGCAAAGCGGATTGCAGAGGAAGCAGTAACAGTAGGCAGGCCAGAGCAGTTTAAATAGGGCGCCCTGAATGAAACTTGCCAATTGGTTGCATAGAAAGGAATCATGTGATCTATCAGCTGACTGCCTTTCATAAGTCAGCTGCTCCATCAGTTGATTGGCTGTTTGAGATCAGGTGATGTAGCTGGGATGTAAGCTGAGCTTGACACCATGTCCTGCCTGAACTAACGCTATGCTCAATATTATGAATAAATCCCAGATAGCATTAACTTGCTACATGCTGAAGTATCGTCACTGGAATTAGGGCTACAACTAACAATTATTGTCATTACTGATCGTTCTGTCGATTATTTTCTTGATCAATCAATTATTCATTTCGTCCATAAAATGCCAGTAAATGAGAAAAACGCCCATCATGATTTCCTCAAATTATGTTATCAAATTGCTCATTTTATCTGTTCAAAACTTCAAGGTCTAATGTGTAGGATTTGGTGGCATCGAGCGCTGAGGTTTCAGAGTGCAAACAACTTAAACTTCTCCCATGTGCCAAGCGTGTAGGAGAATTACTGTGGCAGATGCAAAAACATGAATGTCCTTATCTAGAGTGTTTGATTTGTCCATTCTGGGCCACTGTAGAAACAACACAGCAGACTCGTTATTATATTATTTCCACTTCTGCCAATATATACCCCTAAACCCGACACACTGTCACTTTAAGAATATTCACTTAACCATCTCATAATACAAAGAAAAGCAACAAATGCTCACATTTGAGAAGGCGAACCTTGGAAATGGTTGCCATTTGTATTTTTTTTTTTTTTTGTCAGTCAGTTAATTTATTAATTGACTCAGCTGTAATTGCACTAATGTCAAAACCATAGTTATATGAAACCTCAGCATTTCGAGAATCAGTCTTGACCTGTCTGCTTTGTCAACCATCTTGCTCTACTTCTTCCCTCCACAGTTGTTCCAGCCATCGAGTGTGATGTCAGAGCGGGAAAGATCAATCTCCCAGAGTTCATAGTCAAATGTCCCGCACACTGTAAGGAGACAAAGCAGCAAGTCTATGGGACAGGCGTGTTCGCCTCCATCTCCAGCATCTGCAACGCAGCCATCCACAGGTTAACAGCAGAGCAATGGATGTGAAATAAAGCTCATGTGAGACTTCTTTATGTCTGTCATTATATCTGATAAGAATCTTTGTGTCCACAGCGGCATCATCACTAACGCAGGAGGAAAGGTGATAGTGAGGAAGATGGCTGGGCAGAATATCTACAAAGGCAGCAATTCCAATGGAGTGCGCTCTCTGTCTCTACCAAAGTGGAGGGAGTCGTTTGTTGTCTCCGGTATAAATGATGAACAATGTTAAACACAGTTTTTAGAGTTAGCCCTCCAACCAACAGCTGGCTCTGTTGTGTTTCAGTGGGGAAACCCAAGAAAGGAGTGATATACCCGTCTACTTTGGACTACGTGCCCTCAAGACCAACCTATGTGAAAACAAGTAAGAGGAGGGTTATTTTTACACTCACAGCATGCACCTATTATGTGAATATAAACTTTGGTGCATTACTTTGGTGCAATCATAGGACAACATGATAATAATGCAGTAAGCAATGATTCAGTGGTTTATTATTCAAAAGAATTTTCAGCACGCGTTGGTTAAACTGAGCAAAATTTGGTTAAAATGTTAAAGGTTTTTAGATGTCTAGACGCCATATAACCGATATTTTGACGGGATTTTTTTAGCATATAATTAGTAATAAATAATTCTGTTAGTATATAATTATTCCCCTCTGACATCCTTTTCGGATGTTTCATATTATATTTGATGCATAAGAATAACAGTACAGAACAAATGATAAACTGTATAATTAACCCAAATAGTTAAAGCAATAACTGCAGGACATTTGTGTAAAACGAGTGACTCGGATGAATTTCAGGTAGATTATTTCCTGCGAATATCGCATCAAAGATGAATTTTCAGATATTGTTTGAACATTTTTATGAAATTCCATCTGTATTATGTTTTTATTTAATAATCATACATACTTAATAGGCTTTGTTTTTGACAACATCAGTGTTTTCTTCTCCCTGATGCTTGAACTTGTTCTATCATCTGTGCGGTTGTTTTAACTGTGTACTGTTGTAATGCAGGACGAGGCTGTTTAGCAGGGAGTGAAGGCTCAGTGAATACAGCTTGTGTTCAGGTCTTCACTTTGTCCTTATCCTGTGAGATTTTTTTAAGTTTTTATTTTGAATAATAATCTACACTTTTAAAATAGTTTCATTTAATCATAAAATGAATGAATATACTGTAGACCTAAAGTATATATTTAGTGGCCCAGTTTTTACGTTGACATCTTTGGCCTACATATCACCAGATAAGTGCGCTCTGGGGACAAAAGGTTACTACGCAGACGTCCCTGCACTCGAGTCTGGCATGTTGAACTTCACTCGGGTTGAATGAGGAGTTGGAGTGCTGCTGTCTGGTTAAGAATGTCAAGAATGCATTACAACTATACTGTTACTGTAGACGCTCTTCCTCCCCGTCCATCCATCTTGTACGCGACCGCCCTACTCTGTCGTCTCCTTTCAGGTCAAAAGGAGGCCAAAGCCCCTGCGGTCACCACAGTGCTGCCTACGCCAACTGCACCTGAACCCACCACAACTACAACACCCGAACCCACCACCACCACACTGGCTCCCACCACTACCACCACCACTACACCTCCACCACCACCCACTACTCCTAAGCCTCGAGCTGCTGCCCATAAAGTCCGGGATGCAGGTGATTTAAACAAATTGAATCATACGTCATATTTGCATACATACATGTACAAAAAGCTCGTTCTTTTGCTCTGAATCAATGGATCCATGTATGTTATGTGGAGGATTGTGTATTTACTTGGATACAGGATGCTGTTAATGATCCAATAATACCGATCCATACAAAAGATCCACTGCAGCCAGTGTGCTGCTTAGCTGCCGTCTAACTAACATTAGCAGCTTGTGACTAGAAATGCCGAACAAGCTTTCATTTGTGTGAAACCTGAGTGATGAAGACGAATGATTGCAGCTGGTAATTACAAGTCACAACTGCAATTATGACAAATTACAGCAGGTCTGTGATGAAGTTGGAGCGGTGCTGCTCAGTCGCCTGACTGACTTCACTGTACACTTGATCACCAGACCTTTCATCACTCTCATTAAATGAAAACATTATCAGACGGCAATCACTGTGAGTCATCTGCCATGTTTTGGATAGAAATGCAGCTACAGTGAGTAGACAATGCTGCAATATCGTAAGGTATGTGTGTAAATGAGATGGGCTCTGTGCCAGACTACCTCCCAGCGGTCTCTCTGTCTCCTTCATTCTCTGTAACATTATCTCTCTCCTCTCCATATTGGCACCCCATTTGTCTTTCTTCTATCTAGGCAGCAGTCACCCGTACCTTGCCTCTGTGGCAGCCGCAAGTAAGTGAAGCAAAACAAACAGGGGTCAACACTGGGTTTCTTTTTTTTTGGCATGATGGGTTGAGGTGGTGTTGCTTCACAGTTATGTGTGCAGGATGAGGTGTCTACATTAAGCATGAGGTGTTTGCGTTACATCAGTGCTATGGGAATAGAGTGCATCAGGATTTATCATGCATTCTGTATTAAAGGTATCAGTTGTCCTACCTTTAAAGCAAGTTTGTCTTGATCAGTGGCACAACTTGTGTACTCAACAAGTGATATCAGTCACTTGTTTTAAGCCAAAAACTTAAAACAGTAAGGTCATGACATAAAGGTTGTTATCAGCCCATTAAAATGGTTGCAGCTTTGTTAGGTTTAAGTGCAAAAACTATGTGGTTATGTTTAGAAAAAAGATCATGCTTTGGGTTAAAATATGTACGTTTGTTATTAAACGTCATGTGATGAACTAAGGCCAGTTAAAGTCAACCTCGACTTTTGGTTTCATACGGGACAAGAACAGCCATTTCCTGGGTCAAAGCCCTGTGTTTGTTTGACCCTTCCATCCACCATGACTACCTTCCTATGCAGACTTTGTCGCTCTCTATACTACATCACCAGACTTCCTTTGTTCCCATCATAATTAGAAGTTTTTAAAATTAAAAGTCTTTGCTCCCGGTAACTGATAATGGACATTTGATGGGCTGATAATAGCCTTTTGAATCTACTAGTAGGTGATGTGATAACCACTGATAACATGCATTCAATCGAGTGATCACATTTGTCGCTGGTGGACCTGGGCTATTGGTTTTAACTAAATCCAAAACTATGTTGACTTTGCTACATTTGCGTCTAATTTACGTTAATAAAAATGTTGTCTAAATTTGCCAACACTGTTATTCTCAACACTGGTATAGGACAGTCACAGAGCGGTCAAGGAAAAAGTCCCAGCCAAGGTAGGTCAATACTCTCATTTATTCCAAAGCTCTTGGAAAGTCCTTTACCCCACATATAACAATTTAATTAAACCGTGGCATCTCTTCAAAGTATTCAGAGGAAGTGGCTATCCGAATAGATACCCACAACGTGCCAGTGCAGGTAAACCAAGCTTTAATCTTGCTTTTTTCATTCTACCTTAACCAGAGATTGTCTCAACATGTGCTCTGTGCTCCAGCTTTCTTTTGTACTGATAGACATAAACTCTGCATGCCATCTCTGTTCAGTATGTGCACAGCTGCTTTAAAAGACTTTTATGAGTTCTCTAACATAGGGCCGAACTAGACTTCTGTTCTGTTGTCTTTCAAGCCCAATTTGTAACCCACTGTTTTTTCAGTGTGACGAAACAAAAAGGTACTTCATGTTGTCTCGTAATACATTTGTCTCCCAATCTTGGTCCCAGGTCTGCGCAGACCAGAGGCAGGGTCGGCTATCAGGAGACAGCCATCCTCTCCAGTCGGCCCAGGTCAGCCTCCTCATTAACACACACACAGAGAAACAAACAGGTAGACATGGTGGGACTGACAGGGAGTGCGGGTCAAGGGCAGGAGGGGGGAAAGATGTCTCTGTTGGAACAAGAATCCAGGAGACGTAGACCGCTGTGAGCCTGACCCTCGTATCCACACCCATAAGCCCCTGTGATCTTCACCCCAGGGTCACCACTAATCCACTCCATCAAGCATCTCAGCTAACATTCCTTTTGCGATAACCGCTGTTCTCTGTCATCAGGCACATCCTCTTATTCGTGTTTTCATTTTCCGAGATGAAAAGAGGCAAATCAAGCTATGACTTACGGCTTGTAAACACACCCAGCATATATCCTTTTGTTTTCGATATCATGCTGCGGAGAAAATGCCTTCAACCTCACTCAAGGCAAAACAGCTGGGCTGCATTTGTGGATGGAGCACACAAACTGACGCTGTCTTCTGCCCCCCTTCTCGCTTCTTCCTCTCATATTCTATCTGCCTGTTTCTCATTGCTACAAACAGCTTTTAACAGGGTTCAGCCGGCTCCACCCGAGCGGACTCCAACCATGAGCCAGTCAAACCCCGGTAAGTATCTCCAGACTCTGAGCGGGAGTCCTCGAAATGCACTAGTAGACGCATTTACTGACGCAGAGGAAGTAGACAGGTCTGATCAAACAGGGGAACAAGTAGGGCAATAAAACCCTGGTGAAATGTTTTATAAAGCAGCACTAATGTTTACCCTCTGTGGAATGATGTGGTTCGATGCATGGCCAGTCCTCTATAAACGACGGGCAGAAATACAACACTTTCCCTGAGCCCAACATGAAAAAATGAGCAAGTAAGTATAATGATACAGCTCAGAGATGAGCAACGATGTGATATCGTCGTCCTGAATTCATCTTGCGCCGTATCTCCATTAAACTGAGACAGCAGCGAAGACTCTTTTAGATAAGACCACGATGAGAAACGTGCTCTGTCAGTGCTGTAATAACATCTTATGACAGATCCCATCTGGTCTGGCCTCTTCCCCTACCTTGTAAATGCCTGCAGAGAGGGAGAGAGAGATGAAAGCAGCAGCACCAAGTGGCCCGGTGCTGCTCCCAGAGAGAGACGCATGACCCGATCCACAGCGCTGCTGCAGGATCTGGGTCCACTCTCCAGCCTGTCAAGAATAGAAAGCTCTTGCTCGTTCAAACCAGGCTAGGTTTGGCTCGCTGAAGAATGCGCCTCTGTTTTAGCTTCTGTGGAATGCAAAACCAAAGATCCCTAAAATTAGACCGAGCCATATCCATTTAAATGATGCTTGATTGTATGATATGATTTCTAAAATGCAGTGTGAGCTGTTTCAAACTTGTGCATCGTTTATCTGACTGACCTGTTTCTGCTGAGAGTGTGTGAAGTATCTGATCACTGCAGAGAGCAGCCATCCAGATAATAATGTAATACTTTATTGATCCCCTTAGGGAAATTCTTTAAGCTTAAGGTCAGAGGTCAGAGGTCAGGCTCAGCTACACAGCAGTGCCCCTGGAGCCAGGAGGGATTCAGTGTGTTTCTCAAGGACACTCCAACAGTGTGGATGCTTGTCGACTTTGGAGTTTATGAGTTGAAGGGATTTCTCCCCGGTCGCTTTGCCACCCAGCTGCCAGATGTTTAAATTTATTGCTCAGCTTTCTGGAAATGTTACAACCCAGTTTAGCCTCACATTTGTAATGAGATATGCCCACTTGACAACCACAAAGATTCATGAAAAACCTTTAAAACATGTCAAGACGCTGATCGTTGGTGTTGAAATGCTATCAGATTTTTTTTATGACTTTCAGAGAAACTGTATATTACCATTGCTCCTGCAAACATACTGCATGCAGACTGAGCTAACAACCCAAGGTGAGGATCAGTGTCCTCGATCCTACTCTGACCTTCTGACCGCGCTGACCACCGAAGTGACTATGATCAGGAGAGTTAAACACAATCCTTTTAAAGCACCTGTTTCATCAGAAAAAACAACACTCCTGTCTGCTGTATAGAGCTGAGCCTTTGACCAGCAGCAGATTAGGCTAATCTCTGTGTCCTACTATCTACACTGTCCCTAGTTTGACACCAACTTTAGAATAATACTCCCACGCTTCACTGGGCCGCTGGCTGGGCTCTCCCAGCCCGTCCTGGTCAACAAAGTCCCTGCTCACTAGCTGCCACTGGATGGGAACCTCAGAGCTCAGGCTGTGTGTTTGTCTAAGCTACCCATCCACCGCAGGGAGGGGTTAACTGAAGTGTGTTGTCATGGCTCAGTCAGTTTAGACAGATGCGATGCAATGTTATGGTTTTGCTCAGCTGTTTGGGCTTCTAGTGTTCAGTCACATTTCGATTAACCTCAGGCCATGCCAGAGTCTGGCCAATTCAACTGCTTGGTGTTTTTGCCACATTACAAGTTAAAACTCTGAGTCTGTGTGAACCAGCTGTGATGCCAAGAGGAGCAGCAGGTAGAAAACAGAAAAATGAGAAACACATTTTCTCAGAGTTGGGCCTCCTCTCTCTCTCTCTCTCTCTCTCTCTCTCTCTCTCTCTGCCCTTGAAAGCGTAGGTCTAAATTTCACCAAAACAACCTTTAATCACCCAGTCACTGACCAGACTACTGTGTGTTTAGTGTCTGACTCAAGGCTGAACATCTTGTGCATACCCCACTAATAACGTGGCAGGTTTAGTGGAGGTCACAAGTATGCTCCTCCTTGATGCTTGTCCTGAACACAGCTTTCTAATCTTCCCCTGCACAGCTTATCCCAGAAGGGATTGGCCGCCTCCCGCCTTTCCTCGTCCTGATTGGTTCCCTGGAGCTCGACGACCAACAGGTACCAAATACAAAACAGAGCTTTTTTCTCTAACAATTCATGAGCTTATTCATCCATTTTTAACAATAATAAAATGAATAATGTTTACCATGTTCACCATCTTAGTTAAGTCTGCTAACATTTGCTAATTAGCACTCAGTGCAGCAGAGGCTGATGGTTAAAGGCAACATTAAGGAGCCTAAATGTAACCCTCACAGTTGCTGATGCCTCCACCTTCTCTGCTGTACATTCAGATGTTAGTTATGCAGCTCCAGACTCAGGATACACGTGGAGTGAGACGGACACACCTGAGATCACAGGTAAGTCAAAGTCTAACAGTCTGACAGTTTGGTGTGTACTGCCCCCCTTCATAGCGGCAGGTTACTACACCTTGTATGCATTTATGTTGCATGTGCATATACAGCATGCTATGACTGAGACAGTGAGGTATCTGCTGATCATGTATGTGTTGAATTGGCTCCATCTGTAAGTACATGCAATGTGTCTCTCAGGACATTGTCTTTACATGCCATCTGCCTGCCATATGAGAGATTCCTGTGAAGTGTGGAGGAGAAGAGCATAGGGCAGGTTTATTGTTTGTGCATGTGAGAGAGAGACACTGTGAGTGATAATTCTGCTAAAAGCCGCTGTTTTCACTGGTCTGGGATTGGTTGGGAAAAATATGTGACCAATCACAAGCATGGAAATATGTGCTTTTCCCTCTGAAGTTCATTGTGGGAATACTAACGGGTTTCACAACATCCTCCTCTAGCTCGGGATCACAGGCCTGATATCTCAGAATATGAGCGCTGGTATTATAACTTTGGACCGTACCGTAAGTGTTTTTCTATTCTATTTACTGGGCACTAACAAGTGTTGGGGTTCAGGCTTTATATTGTCATGTGTACAGAATTTGTAGCTGTAAAATCTGTTTTCTCTCAGTGACACAAATTCTCAGACATAATCTCACATTCCTGTTTTATTTTCTGACACAGGACTAGTTTCAATTCCGTCAAATCACATTTTCCAAAAATGTTGAACTACTCCTTTAAGCTCTTTGACAGGAAAGCACATTTGATTTGTTTTTAGTCACAGCCTTAACACAACCACTTACAATATGGCCCACTGACAAAACACAAAAGGGCATGCAAAAAGCCTTCACTTTCAGATTACAGGCCATGGTTCCATCTGTTTGATGACACAGCCGAGTCTCCAAATCTAACTAGAAGGGACATGGTTTGGAAACCGGAGTGGCCGAGCCATTTCCAGCGTGCACCACAAAATACCACCACACGTCCAACCAAATGAGACATGGAGCCGATGGGTGCAGGCTGTAACGCCTCGGTGTTTGTATTTGTTTCACATGTGTCGCAGTCTGTCATCACTGATAATGTCTTCACTTTTAGTGCCTCGCTCTCCAGACTCAGACGGCAACCGTAAAGTGCCACTGGATACAACCCATACTAGAGGTGAGCGGTGGTTGCCGTGGCTACAAACACCTGTTTGTATCCAGGGAAGCATCAGCTTAGACAGATCATATAGCATCTATAAAGCAATTACTTTTTCTGTATTTTGCTCTGCTATTCAGTCAGTTGTGAGATTGTCCTAACAGCTGCTGCTTCAGCTTTCTAATAATGAGAAGAGCATAAAAGATGCCTGAATTTTTCATTTCATGACAAAGCAATCAGCCTTTTTGTGTAGCTCTCATGGTGAGTCGTAATTAGTTACCTGCTGCTTTATGGTAGAAATGTGCTAACGCTGAGCTTGTATGCTATCATCTGTGCAGTGGAGCCAGTGGATGCCTGGAAGCCAGACGCAAACTTATATGAATCAGGTGAGATAACTTGCACTGTTCCTTCTCTGCCCTCCAAAGGAGTCACTTTGCCAGTAAGTCCTCAGTTCTGACTGTACGCACAAACCAAACCAAGGCCATCCAAGGAAAGGCATCTGGGTTTCTGCTGAGCCTGTAATTGAAGGGATTCAGAGTCAAAGTCAAATGGCATGGTTGCTTGAGGATAAAATCAGTTCCTGTTTGGCATAATTTTTGCCACAACAAATACTGGCTAACGTTTGGGATCTTGGGAAAGTGGACAGCTGCAAATGTGCCGTGGTGGACAGCGGAAATTTTACCAAACTTACAGGCTGAGTCTGTACAAGTGGACTTTTTCTTTTGCTTTGTAGTAAGAGAGCAGAACATTTGTTACATGTTAAAAGATAATGACTGTCCACTGTCTCATTTAAATGCTGTGTGATTAAAGGGATGGGATCTCTACAGAATGTTTGATTATTAAAGGACACAAATGTCCAGTGAATTATATGTTAAGTCTTTACAGTGTAAAGCCGAATAGCAGGATTCTGCTCTAAAGACGTGTGTGCTTCTTGATTTTCAGGCTTCAACGTGAGGGAGCAGGAACCTGTACCTAGAGCACCTGAGCCTGTGTCACAGGGAGACCCAAGTACGTCCCTCATACTTCTTTAAAGCTACTATGGGCAGAGTTTATATTTGATTATCACATCCTTTAAAATATTAATCAGATTTTGACAATCCTGAGAGAGCATTAATCTCAGTGTCCCATTAAAGGTACCCTGTAGATTTGGGTTTTCATGTCATTACTCAAAAACCTCTTCAATTATCTGGATACAAGTTTTATGTCAGAAATTTGTATCTGTGTTCTACTTGTTAACAGTCATCGATTGTTTTTACAAGCAATTTTAGAGTCACAATATCGACTGAAACACTAGGTGTCACATGTCACATCTTCCCCTACACACAGGAGCGATTGTAACAACATATTAGGGTATGTGAGTATACCTACATGTGTTAGCGTGCATGTTAAATATCTCCCAGTGGTGCACTTCAGCTTGCTAGTGGAAAAAATCCAAAGGGAAACAATGAAAAACATTGCTTTAAAACAATAACAGTGGTGAAAAACTCCACAGAATGCCTCTACCAAACACATTACTGAATCTGCTGCAACCCTGTGATGTCTCCAGATTGTAAGGTGGACCTGGCCTTCCTCATGGATGGGAGCTGGAGCATTGGGAAGAGGCGCTTTAAGATCCAGAAGGACTTCCTGTCTGAGGTGGCTCAGGTCATCAACGTCGGTGTGGCTGGACCCATGATGGGCCTCATCCAATACGGGTAGCCTCACTTATCCTGTTGTGGTACTATGTGCTGTTTTTAGATAAGAAAACATAATGCAGTTGCTTGTTGTTTTGTCTGAAGGGATGACCCCGTGACAGAGATCAGTCTGAAGTCTTACACCAGCTCCAGAGAGGTGAAGTCAGCCATAGATAAGATCTCACAGAAGGGAGGTCTCTCCAATGTAGGTGAGTGACCCGCTGCCGTACAGTAAATGCCTACAAACAAAAGTGTGAAAGCGAAAGGGATGCAATTATCGCATGGTTTACTACCCAGGCACATTCTCACATGCAAGGATAGCATTAAATCTAAATTTGCCGCGAGACACTGTTAGCTAAATTATAGTCCTGCTTCTGTAAGCCGTGTTTTTCCTCTACTCTGACCAAAAAGCATTTGGTTTTACCAACCCATGGGGGTCAGCTTTCAGAGTGGAAGTACTGTTTTTCTGCTTTGGCTGGTGCGTCAGCATGATGCCTCCACTGCCACATGTGTCTTTATGACTTGCTAAATTTTGCATTTACGCACAAATAGTGTTGTTTGTGTTTGCCCAGAAGTGCTCTCTAATCATATGACAGTGTAAGTGGTTGTAAAAGCTTTTATAATCCCTAACGGAGACTTCGGCCTTCGTTTAGACCACCAACAAGAATATGACAGACTACATAATATAATCGAATCACTATTTTTGAGATGATATACAGTACAAGCAATGAACTCAGATGTATATTTGTACACAGGCTACTATGTTAGGCTTTTTATGTGGCATATAGTTTTTTTTAAATGGTTGCTTCTGTACATATTGGTTAGGAGAGACATAAAGCTTCCAAAAAATCACTACATAATGTACATAATGAGCACTTTCAAAAGTATATTTTTTCAATTGTCCTTTCATTTAATTTCATATTCTTTGTGTATTTTTATTTGCTGAGAAACAACTTTGTGAACAACAGATTGGTTCTACTCTCTCAGCATGTCTTCTCCCGAATGCATTCCTGCTTTTCAACCACAGACTTGCATAGAAAGCAAATGTAGGACCATTTTAACCGTCTCCCTGCTGCCCCCTGGTGCACTGACAGGAAAAGCCCTCTCCTACATCAACAAGCACTACTTCAGTGATGCCAATGGCAACAGAGGTGGAGCTCCCAACGTGGCCGTGGTGCTGGTAGACGGCTGGCCAACAGACAAGGTGGAGGAGGCGTCTCGGCTCGCTCGGGAGTCAGGCATCAATATTTTCTTTGTCACCATCGAGGGCCCCGATGAAAACGAGAAACAAAACCTGGTTGAGACCAACTTTGTTGACAAGGTGAAGTATTGTCACAGAGGTGTGTCAGTGCTGAATTAAAGGAATACTTCACCCACAACATGAACATGTGTAAATGAACTAGTCAGGCTGTGTTACCTTGAATTTGTGAGGAAAACGTTGTGTGTCCTGCACGCCTCCACAGAAAACAGAGAACATATTGATTTGTTGGCTGATTGGGGACCACATTTAACAACAGCAGTTCAATACAGCACACTCCAGTGCGAAGGTTTTAATGGAGATGTATGTGTTTATGAAGTACTGAGCATAGGACTGGATAAATGAGACTTGGATTTGGATTTTTTGACATAGCTTTGCTGTTGTCAAATGTGGTCCCCTATCAATCAGTAAATCAATGTGTGCCATTTTCCCTGCATTCCCTTGCATGCTAGAAAAAGTTTTTCTCACAAACACTGTATGACTTATTTATTGCCAGTGGTCATTTTTTTGGGTGAAGTATTCTTTAAAAACATGCCACTTTTAAACAAAGTGTGTCCTTCTCTTCACAGGCTGTGTGTCGGACAAACGGCTTCTTCTCCCTGCCCGTGGCCAGCTGGTTTGCTCTGAGGAAGGCCGTGCAGCCCCTGGTGAAGAGAGTGTGTGACACAGACCGCCTGGTGTGCAGCAAGACTTGCCTCAACGCCAACGACATCGCCTTCGTCATCGACGGCTCCAGCAGCGTGGGAACCGGCAACTTCCGCACGGTGCTGCAGTTTGTGGCCAACATCACGCGGGAGTTTGAGATCTCTGACACCGACACACGGGTCGGAGCTGTGCAGTACACCTACGAGCAGAGGCTGGAGTTTGGCTTCGGCCAGTACAACAACAAGGCCGAGCTGCTGAACGCCATCAAACGCATCAACTACTGGAGCGGCGGGACCAGCACCGGTGCTGCCATCACCTACGCTGCAGAGCAGCTTTTCAGCAAGTCCAAACCCAACAAACGCAAGATCATGATTGTCATTACGGATGGGCGCTCCTATGATGACGTCAGGGCACCCGCACTGGCTGTCCATCGCCAAGGTTAGAGGTCAAGATTTAAGAGATTTTAGCCAGATAAGGTCAAGCTGTGATTATTTCCTCACATTTATAAAACGCTTTCAAACCTCACTGAATAATATAAAGTACGCATGAATCTGTGATCTAGAAGTAGATTTTTTTTTAGCTCCTCAACACTTAAAACTCTGGACTCCTTGTGTTTCCTGGTGTGTGTCAGTCCACAGCGAGGTGTCATGTGGTGTGTTTGATGTGACGAACACATGTGAAGCCTGTGTGTGTGTGTAATCTGCTGTCCCTTCCTGTGATCTAGGTGTGATTGCCTACTCCATCGGCATCGCCTGGGCAGCCCAGGATGAGCTGGAGTACATCGCCACGGACCCCGACAAGGAGCACTCCTTCTTCGTAGACGAGTTCGACAACCTTTACAAATTTGTACCCAAGATCATCCACAACATCTGCCAGGAGTTCAACTCTCAGCCCAGAAACTGAGGACTTCACGGGTGGAGGGGAGGTGTAGAGAGGGGACATCTTGATCCTGGGCTGTCTCAACAGAACACTGATTGTAAATTTACTCACTCTGTTGGCCAGATGGCGGTGCTGGATTGGCTGCAGCGCCCCGTATTTGAACAGGGAGGGGTTTTGAATTTAGGTGAGGATTAAGGGTTTGGACAAAACAAATCTTAAAGTGAATCAGCATTCGGTCCCAAATATACAGATGGTGCTGAGGGTCAAGGGTTTGCATTCACAGTGACATACTGACATCGCATGTGTGCTGTGGTGCCAAGTGTTGGTGCCATAAAGAAAACAAAGTATTCCTAATCTTTTAACTATCATGCTAATAAGTCACCCTTTATAAAGGGTTTTTAAGTGTAGCTGAGGGTTTTATTAATGTTAAATAATTCACTAATTCTCTGTAGATCAGTTATAAGCCATTAATCAGAGCAATAGATGGTGTCAGTCTTCCTCTGGCATAAAACCTTATACGTCTTTTCTAGACTGTCATGCAAACCTCTAAAATACACTGTTTGACCTCTGACCTTCTGGGAAAGTGCTGCAGAACATCTGCGCTGAAATTCATTCATTCAGCAACTTTTCAGTGTTTGCCAGCCGCCCATTTAATGTGTTGATTTTGGAACTACAAGCCTGTAAAAGCGACATGCTGGAGCAGCCACAAACTAAATATTTAAGCCCTCGTGTACAACTTATAAACCTTTACAAAGGATGCATTATTAGGAAGTGGTACCAAAATGATTACCAAACATAAAGCTACCTTACTGGGTTATGGTGCTTGCAGAGAAATGTAGATTTAAAGCATGCCTAGCACTTCCTCCTATGGCTTAACATACTTCATAAACTTAATAACACGGTGCTTTTTATACAATTCTCTGTAAAGAGGATATACTTTCTTAGAATTGGTGCATTTTAATCTTCCTAATAGGAGAGATTTGATAGTAGGGACATTGTTTAAGTTCCTCTCAAAGACTATGGTGCTGATATTGCTGTTGGTATGAGTGGTTGATGAAATGAGGCTCACGTGAAAGGCAAATCAACAACACGGAGCAAAGAAGTGGACGAGAAGTGTGGAAAGAGGAGCTTGTATATCTTTGTACTGAGTGATGGCAGATCATATATGTGCTTCTCTGGAGAGGAAGCAGTTCATCTCATCACTCTTGTTTTCTAACAGCGTGGCTGCTTCTAACATTGCAGGCATTTCTCAGTTTTATTGAAAGAGTATTTATGATTATCTTCCTGTTATGTCCTGTTTGTACATATGCATATTAAAAGCCTTTCGCTAATAATGTTCATAATTGATCAATATTTTTTTGCAATTTTTAATAAAATAAAGAAAATGAAGAGAACTTTAAGTGGCGGTTTTCTCCTGACTTTTTGTTGATACGCTTTGTGTCAAAATCATACTCAAAATCTGAACTCACAGACATGATACACATATTCTTAAGATTCAGAGGGACTTACACTTTTTATAGATATCATTATGTCTCATGTCCATTGCAAATAATTGCCCATAAATGCACCTAGAAATCACAGGAAAAAAGACGCTCCTTATAAGTCCAGAACTTGCCTGAGAATCTAGACTATAGACAGTTGCAGTTGACTAAATCAAATTATATGGCAATTTTTGCAATTAGTAATGTAATTGATTGGCTTATTAAAAAGGAAATCTCACCTGAATACGACTAAATAAAATCAAGACATTGAAAATATTCACCTTACACTGGACGCAGCCAAAAAATTGAATTCCACAAATAGCCTGCCTTCTCTTTAAATATATAAAAACACTTTGCATGCAAATAAAATGCACTTACAGTTTGTTGAATCAAATTATCCTTTAATTACTGCCACAAAATGGAGCGGTTGTTTGAGAAACCCTGTGTGTATGATGCGCTTCTCATGAGTTCATAGAGCATTGGTTATATGTAAAAAGGTCTACAGCAGTGGTTCACAACTGCTCCAGCCACAGGACCATCAGTTCAAGGTCCACACAGTTTAATATATTCAGCGCTATACTTGCATTTAGCTGTGTCGTCGAGCTAGCTAACTCTGTGCTGGAAATTCACTGAACTTAAAAATAAAGTGTGTTTTTAATAAACAACAACAAAACGTATTTGCAAGTCATTTGCGGTCCAGTTAGAATGGACCCACCAGTTGGGAACCACTGGTCTACAGTTTCATGAAATCACAAACATGATCTGTGTGTATATTTTACTATAATCTAAAAATCAATTTTTCCAGCATAATCTGGGCTGAATAGTTACTTATTTTTGTAATCTGATTACATCATCCCCATTTAATGTTATCTGTTTGACTCCAACCCTGTAATCTGGCATATGTCTCATAGTGCCAAGTTGTCAAAATGTAAACAAATATAGGATTAAAACTAGGATTACCTGCCTTGCAGTTGCTGCAGTTAGTTTACATTCATGTCTGTCCAGACTCATATGTAGCTGTGACAGTTGACAAAGCTTCAAATGTTGCTGCAAAGAAGCTACAAACTCTAAAACATGGATGTTTCACACACATCTTCAACCCAGCAGCACAGATGATCTGTACAATCAGCACAGTTTCAAGGTGGTGGTATGACACTTGAGATTGGTGTCAGTATTTGACTAAATGTCTCCTCTTCTGTTCCCGAGTTACGTCGTTGAGTAATGACTAGAAAAGTGTTTTTGCATAACATTATGATGTCACAGTGAAGTTGGCATTTGGATATAAAATGTCCACACTTCATCACTTTTTAATGTCAAACATTTACGTTAAGTGTTGCATATGTGTGTGTGATCACAGCGACCTTTTGACATTTGACCACCAAATTCTAATGAGTTCATCTTTGAGACTGAGTGGAGTGTGCCAATTTTTAAGCAATTCCCTCAAGGTGGTTTAAAATATCGCGCTCACATTACTGGGATGGACGACAACCTGAAAACACAGTGTGGAGGCATGAAAATTGGGGATCAAGCCGTAGCCCGGAGCGTAACACACTGATTTGGTCTACGGGGAGCCTAAAGCGTCAGACCTAAAAAACCCTGATCTGCACTGATGACCAAGTTGCGAACAGCTTCCACGTTTGTCAAATGACCACCATCAGAGCCCAGTTAACATTTTACAGCAGGTTTTATTTTGAACATACTTTCATATACAAACCAGTGACTGAGAAAATGGCTCATTTGAGGCTGTACTCTACATGTACAACATCTTGATTGATTTGTTTTTTCACCCAGGATAGTTTCCTCCTCACAGTTTACAGTAAACTGGAATTTGCAGGACATTTCTCTTCCCTCAGTGTTGGATGGTTAACTCATTATTTCAAAGTAGTCCCACAGTACTGCACTAATTTCCTGCTAAACACTGGACTACTGTAAATATCTGGACATGATACATCACACTGTAGTCGAGCATGTCCGCACAATTGGGGAAAACTACATACAGTACAAGCCATTCAATTCACACAAGAGCAAACTGGCCAAAAATCAATTAGTTATTCCTAAAATGGACATCTAGAACCAAGTTTGAATTGTAATTATATAACCAAGATGGTTTACTTTGGACACATATGCTTGTAATCTTACTTCTGAAGTGTACAGTTACTTTAATCTAACAAACAGGCATTATATTTAATGGTCTGTATCACTCTACCAGCTTTGCCTTGAAATGCACAAAATTGATTCCCCAACCACACTTATCAAAAAGGAGCACTCAAACTCACGCTGCACAGTAAATTTTAAGACTGAATATATATTTTGTTTATTATAAGCATTTGTAATTTTACATCCAATGTTAAAATCAACAACATTGTGACAACCAGCTCCATTTCTCCACCCGTCCCCTCCCTCCCTGTTCCCCAAAACGAGCTTGTTAAAATAACATTTTCAAGACCTTTTTAAAGCAAAGGCACATTTGTCAATACGTGTTTTAAAAAGGAAAATAAAGGCAGGCCAGCAAGCAGAGTCAGTCTGGGAAGCAGAGAAGAAGAAGTGAGAGGCTTCCACGACAGCTCCAGCGAGCCTTCAGTACCCCACATTTCTGGAACAACACAACACAAAACCTGACTTGGAGTAACAGGGCCCAGACCTGGTTCGTCTGAGAGGGAACGTCGAGGGCCAGAAGGATTTTAGGATGAGCGTGAAGTCGCAGGGGCAGAAGACCGGCTTGAAACCTCATTTCTCCACTCCACACTCTTTAACACTTGTCCTGAGCCTCCTAGCTACGGAGGTTACGTTTAAGTCTGTCTGAGGGGGGGGGGCGGGCGCTGTGGCCGGTCACACCCAGGCCTGCCTGGATGGTAGATGGGGGACCAGAGAGCAGTTCTCCTCCTGACTGCCCTCCCTGCCGACCCTCTTTATGGAGAGTCACGGCCCGTTTGAGGCTAGCGGCTACATAGTCTACCAGTCCGACAGGAAACCAGTGGGCTGTGAGAGGTGGGACTGGACCCATGCCTGAAGGTCCTTCCCCTCCTGTGTCTCTATTGGTCCCTGATCATGAGAGGCTGAGTCAGAGAGCAGGGCTGCAGGGAGACACGCAGCTCCACGTCATACAAACACTTTGGCGAGAGCGTCTGCCCCGGCGCTGGCGATGTAGCATTTAGACGGATGAAACGCCACATCGTGGATCGACTCCTCGAACTTCTTTCTGTGAGCTGTGAACTCCTGATGCAGGTTTTGCTCTCCAGGTTCCACAGACGGATTGAGCAGTCATGACCTGCAGAGGACACGAAGAGTTACAAGCGGTACAAGGGGAACAGCAATTCAAAAATGCAACTGTGAGCATGAATCAGTTTCTCCTAAAACCTGGAAACATGACTTGCATTCGTGGCACATGTGGTGTCTGGGAAAACTTTATTTACCTTATTAAAAGTGAGATGTCACAGACTGACTTTACTTTCACATGTAAAAAAAGTGGTAGTTTGTAGTGACAGTGTTGAGAACAATAATGCAAAGTTGGTTTGCGCCATTCAGTTTTGGACATCAGCCTTTATTTTGGCTGCGGATGTTTGTCGTAACTGCTTACAACACACCACACTGTACCAGTACAAGAAAGTACTACAATTATGAGTGACATAGTCCTTTACAAGGCATGTTACATGTCACATTTAAATCATCTGTGACTGAAATAGTTATTTATTTAACACACCTGCTGATTCTGAAAAAAGGTATTTTCTGACAAGTTCAGATGCACTGCGGTCAGGTAAAAAAACATCACACAGTCACTTGGAAAATGACTAAAACATCATAAAGAAGTAAAACTACAATGACACACAGCCATCGTCAAGCAAAAAATGTCACATATCCATCTACACATTACACTAATGGTCGCTGCTGTGTTAAATCTGAGGCAACCGATCTATAAATGTACTAATGTATACCGTGGAAACAGACACAAGGAGTCACTGGTTAAGAGGTACTTACTGCCTGACATGAGATAAAGTCCATTAGGGTCTACAGCTAAGCTCGTAACAGCATCCAGGTGAGCCACCATGGAGTGAATCAGCTTCCCGCTGTTGTTGTCAAAGAACTTGATGTGTCTGTCCTCCTGCGCAGTGATGGTGATGGGAAGAGTCGGGTGGCTGAGGACCTTGTTGATCTGACAGGGAGTGCCTGGTTAAAAACGGACAAGCATGTGAGACACCACGCAGCAGGAGGGGGAATTCAGACTGAATGGAGAGTCAATTTTGTAAAGTGAGCCTTTTTTTAGGTGGCTTAAATATGTTTTGCTGCTGCCCACGTATACAGCAGCAGATTGCTTGGCTTCCTTGGTGGTGCTCCAGCCTGCTTCTCCAGACTGTGGGTGTGCTGACTTACATCTACTGTATGTAATACACTGGATATGAGGATATACCTCACACGACCCTACTTCAAAAAAATCCAAGCTATCCCTTTAGCTTTTATAAGCTGTGGCAACACCCAACTTGAGTTAGTTCGAACTTGATGCACTGCAAACATAAGTGCTTACTGGTAAACAATTTAGTAACACTGGACAGATAAACACATTCTGCACAATTAGGTTACAATTAGGCAGTAAACTCAGAATTCATAAATCAAACCACGCACATAATAAAACAGTCAAAGAACATGTGTCTGCTAATGATTTATTTTCCTACAGCTGCCACTAGATGTTACTCAAGAGCCATATTTCCTGATAGCACTTAGCTAACTCTACTTCAACATCATGATCGACTTGAACAAGCCTTAGAAATAACCAGAGAATTTTTCTGATCGGACTTCTGTATGCTGCAGCTTTTTCAGCTGACAAACCTACCTGGCTCCAAATTGGACTCGAGACTAAGGACCAGCTGGCGGGTCTCCATGTTGAAGAGGCCGATCTCCCCGTTTGTGAAGGATGTGACCAGGTGGGCTGGTTCGCTGCACACCAGGTCTACTGAGGAGGGAACTCCTAGCTCTTTCACACAGAAAGACAGCCACATTTCTGTTAGCTACTCATTCAATTAAAGCAACATTAAGAAAGAAAACAAAACAAAACAAGGTTGAAGTGTGTACTTTTGTCTTCGTTGAATACTGCGAGGGCGGGGGAGGTGGTGTTGGCGTCCCACAGTCTCACAGTCCCGTCTGCTGAGCAGGAGAGGAGGCGCTGGTGTGCGCTGCTGTATACCAAACCCCAAACCGAGTCAGTGTGTCCACACAACGCTCCACGCAGCATAGATGGGTCTGTTACAGAAAACATGAGACAATCAAAGTCAGCTACCATCACTTAATCATAAAACCCATCTGATTGACAGAAAAAAACATGGCGCCATTACCGTAGGAGTCGTAGGGGTCGATGTTGGGATTGGGGGTGTTCCAGCACTGTATAGTCCCGTCAACCCCTCCACTGAAACACTGCTCCCCTGTGCTGCTCATCACCACACTCAGTACAGGCCCCCCTGTGGTTTAAACAGTAATGAATTAGCAAAACTTCTTGTTTAATGCTAAAATAGAAAAATTGTTTTTATTTATGAGCATTATGAGTGTTTTTACCTGTGTGCCCTGAAAGTGTAGATGGGTTCTACATCTAACGACGCACTCCTGAGGACAAACAATGAGTTCCTTAATTAATGTAACATATAAAACCAAACAGCAGTGCCAACTTAATGTGTTGATGATCAGATCTGAGTTGTACACAGCCACAAAATCAATGTACAATTTGCTGCTATACCAGTTATCCAGCTGCATACTGATACTGTATCATGCTATTGTTTGTACCAACAATACCCTTGACTCTAAAATGACTTCAGCCTCTAAAAATAAAAAACATCACATCACTACACACTCTGTTGTCTGCAGAGTTGTGACTTGTAATAATGAGTCTTGTGTCATCAATTTTAGGTCACATGGGGACAGTTTCCTGCAGCTGAATGGTGTGACAGTGCAGCAACAAAGATGAGCTACACTCCTTAAGGGACTGTAATCAACCAAAGAGACTTTCTTTCAAAAGTTGTTTACTCTGCTGCTGCACGTACAACAAGACTGAACAGCTGCTGTCTGAGTCCTAGTGTCTCTAACAGAGCGGATAAGGAAGTAATGGACAGCTAATCAATACAAGAGTAAATATAAAGCTGTTAATTTTACTCCTTTTTGCTGGAAAAATGAAACCAATAGTAGGAATCGATCAAAAATCAGTTGTACTGGAACAGTGTTAGGAGGTATTTAACTTGTGTTGAGATATTCTTACTTTTTGGCAGGAGCAGTCTTTTGCAGGTTCCACATTTTTAACGTGTGGTCCTCTGAAGCAGTGACAAGGACAGGCTCGACAGGGTGAAAGGCCAGAGCTCGAATCCCATCAAAATGGCTCCGCAGAGTGAATTTGGGGTTCCACGTTTTTCTCATAGCATCCTTATTGTTGCCAATCTGAGGAGGAGACATCAAATCAGCAACTCAAAATGCAATTAACAGTATTACTATATATAATTCGCAGTCTTGGAGTGAACTGTAGTTGAAGCAGCTCCTTTAGTGCTTAGTGTTTCATTGACAAAAGCAGTGATTTACACCAGCTGTTGTTCTACCACTGCCTCGATCAGTCAATTTGCTTGTGATACTATGTGACTTTGGAGAAGGATTCAGCAAACTACAAATCAAAGCAGTGGTAGATCAGCAGCTCCTGTGTTCAGCGAGGTAGAATCACTGCTTTTGTCAATGGAGTCTGGCTTTGAAGAGAGCACACATAAGTTTCACTTTCTTTTTAGTTCCCCATCAGAAAGGTCTGTCGATTTGGAAAGTACTGAGCATACCACTCGATAAATGAGACTTAGATTATACTGCAGGAGTTGTGTGAAAGATTGTTAACAGATTTTTTTGACATAGTTTTGCTGTTGCTGAACGTGGACACCTATAACTTCATTTCATCAAGAGTTTTCCTTTTTTTTGGATTCTTCATTCACTGTAGATGCACTGCGAGAGAAACAAAGCTTTCTTCACATATTCAAGGAAACACACAGTGAGTAATTGATATACAAATGGTTGTTTGGGCTGGTGAAATATTCCTTTAATGCAGGTTCTCTGTATGTTTTCATAGACATCCTTTAACCACTTTTTCTCTATAAAAGCCTGCTATCAAACTAAAGTCAGCCTATCTTAAAAAAGCATGCTACAACCTATGCAGATATGTTTTAAAAGGCATGTGACAAAAAAATAAGTGTTATCTTCCAATTATCAAAGCAGCTTCCCTGACGTGGCCTATAAAAATAGCTGTCTGACACACAGATGGCAGGTTTTCAGCATGTGATGTGACTCAGTAAATCTGCTGAAGATTAAAGGAGGAAGGTAGGATTGCTGCTTTTCACAATGCTCCAACGATAACATGAACAGAAATAGTTTCACACAGAGAAATGTTCCCATGGCTCTTAAAGTCCATTCTGCCTCTTCCTACTCACATCGTATGCCAGACTGTCGGCCTCATTGGCCACGGTGAGTCCAGCAAGCTCCCCCAGGCCCAGCTCGCTCTCCATAGCCTCGTCTGTGCCCATAATAAATGACTTCCCTGATGTGGGCGGGAAGGTCATTGCCTCAACTGTGAAAAGAACAAATGAATAAATATAAGACCACTGTGGACACAGTCAGCCAGGGACGAAGGAGATGTAAGCCAGTCTAACAAATCGTCAGCACTTCATCGCTGTGATACCTTCATCTGGCCGGTTCGCATCATGTTCGTTGAACCGGACCGCGTTGGGCCGGGACTGGGGGGTGGATGGAGGAGGCTGCATGTGGGTCAAGTCCTCTGCATCCCTCAGGTTAGCCAGCATGTCCTGCAGCTTGGACCGGTTTGGCCCTGTTTAATGAGTCAGGTCAACAGTGTTACCAAACTGACACACAGTGATGGAGAGTGGAGGAAAAAAAAAAGATGCAAAAAGTAGAAAAACAATAAAATATTTTTATTGAAAAGCTGTGAGTTGAAGCTGAAAAAGAGAACAGAAAGAAAATGGAAGGAAAGCAGCACTGAAAGGGAAGAAAAATTAATAAATTATAGTATGTAAAAGAGAGAAAATGAAGGGAAGTCAGTGCCAGAGTCCTTGTTAGATGAACCGAGAACGTAGAAAAGGTGTTGACATATGTTTATCTCTAAGTGTGGGCTGTGTGGAGAGGCTAATATAACATACAGCTGGATTTTGTGTCTCAGCCCTGGATGAATCATTTAGCGGACCAAGTACGGATTTTTATTGTATGATTACAAGTAATTTAACACGTGAGCTCCTATAATCAAACTGTAGAGAAACACCTGACCCCAAAATGACCATTCATATATCTATTACTCACCCCGTTATGTTAATTCTGTGAAGAAAACTTTTTTTGTCAAATGCCTCCATGGTGAACGAAGATTCCAAAAACAGAGAGAATTCTTGAAGAATTAAAAGGGGTCCACGTTTAACAACAGTAACACTGCTTAAAACCCCAGCTAATTAACTCTCGAGTATCTTGTGCAGTTTCATCCAAATCTCATTTATACAGCCATATGCTCACACTTCCCAAACAGACAGTCCTTTTTTTACAGGGAGCTGACCAGAAAATTAAGCTTACCTATGCTCTCTTATAAGCCAGACTCCACTGACAAAAACAGCAATTTTACCTCTCTGAACACTTGAGTTGTTGATCTACTGCTGCCTTGTTCAGTTGTGTTGTTGTGTGACTTGTGTATTTAAGGGCTAGTTTGGAATCACCAAAGTCACACATAAAAACAAACAAAGTAAGGATCAAGGCAGTAGTAGACCAGCAACTCCTGTTTTCTGCAAAGTACAATTACCATTTTTGTTATGGGAGTCTGGTGGCTTTGAAGAGAGCAATATAACAGCTTCAATTCTGTGACAGACAGAGCTGTCTGATGGCAAGGTAAAGCAGTGAAAATGTTCTGAATATAGTGTAAACTCAAACTGAAATAGACTGTTTTACCTGGTCATTTTTCAGTGATAGACCAGCAGCTCTTGTGTTCTGCGAGGTTAAGTTATTGTTTTTGTCAGTATAGTCTGCCTTTGAAGAGAACATAGATAAGCTCCCTGTTGGACAAGACTGTCTGTTTGGGAAGTACTGACATACAACTGGTTAAATGAGACTTGGATTAAACTGCATGAGTATTATTAGACTTTGTAAACAGATGTTTTAATATACTTTAGCTGTTGTTTAACATGGCCCCCATATGAATTCAATTCTTCAAGATTTTTCTCTGTTTTTGGATTTATCATTCACTGTGGAGGCTTGTCAGAAAAGCAAAGTTTTCTTCAGTAATTCAATGTAACACGAGGTGAGTAATTAATACACAAATGATCATTTGTAGGTGTAGTATTCCTTTAACCCTGCTGGAAAGACAGTATACCAAAGGTGCAACTGCCGAAAAAACATCCCTGACAGTTCTCCTGATGATCTCCTCCGAACGCCCACAAAAGTGATAAAGTACCAACACGGTGTGAAGATCAAAAATAGATTACTGCTTAAACTGGAGGAGGAGAAAGCCAAGTGTAAAAAGTCGTGCTGGAATCAAATGTAGAAGAAAGTGAGATAAACTGAGTTGTTGATCTCGTGATTCAATCCCTGTTAAAAAACAGCAGCAATGCCTCACAAATGTGAAATCTAAGAGCTCTCAGCTACTGAATGAGGCTACATCTAAAGTGGGCCGTTATACTGAGAGCAGTAGTATTCAGCTGAGTCACTTCACTGAGTCACTGAAAAAGCTTGTAATTGCCATCCATTTACAACAGCAGCAAAATTAGTTATTACTGTAGTATCAACATGGCTGACAAATGAGGACTGAGATGGTGATGATCATTATATTATGACTGGAGAAAATGCCGATGTAGGAAACGGATGACTGTGGAGAACAGTGCTAACCCAGACGAGACAAAGATGGTCGTGTCATCAAGGCTAACTCTCACATTAATTCCTGACATCTGACAGTGTGGACAAGATGATGACGTGATTATAAATCAAAACATATAAACAGGACAGAAAAACATGCATCAGGCATCACAGTTTGTTTGGGTAGGAAAATAATAATGACAGATATTGGATGTAGAGTACATTCACTAGAAGACAGAGGAGACATTCAGTATGAAATGACAGACAAAAGGACAGAGCAGTGCCAAGTAGACGGCATAATAAGGAGCAGCTAAAGAAGAAGATGAGAAAAAACACAGCCAAGATGTTTTGTTTTTGATTTGAGGCTTATTTGGCTGAACTCAGGATAGTCAGGCTCTACAGAGAGAGGAGGAGGAGGAGGGAGGCAGCAACGCCTTGACAAGACTTACTCTTCACCCCCTTTTTCCCCTTGCGCTCCTTTCTGTACTGCTCCTTGAGTTTGGTTATCAGGCCCGGGTCCACGTCCCAGGCCTCAGAAATGGGACCTTGCTCGTCCTTCTCTACACAGGGGGAACAAAGCCAGACCGAGAGGCTGGTGAGGAACTGCTCTGGTCGAGGCCCGAGCTGCCTGACAGTGCGGGCAAGGTGCAGAGGCCTCTCTCAAACTCATACTCTCCTGGAAGTTTCTAAAGCCTCCAGGAGAATAGTTGGCTTTTAAGACCTGAGAGGAGTGTTTTTTTCTTCAAGAAAGCTACTACCACCTCAGTGACAATACACTCATTATAACTACTTGTTAAATCATTTTTCTTTTCTATTGGAAGAAGTGAGAGTGGTGGGAGGGACGTTAATGCCATGTCAGGAATTCTTTCATCTGAACATTTCTGAGTCATGACAAATCTACTCAAGAAATCCTCACAGTGAAATCTTTGTGATTTTTCACACTGTTGTATGCACATGACTCAAATACTCCAACCCACGTACAAATACAAAGAAACACCTCAGCATGACATCAAGCCCATTTTTTTTGGCTTTGGGTCTAAGGAACAGTGAGACTCTAAGGGAATCGGGCTGATTTGACGACACAGGAGTGGAAGAGACATTGTGGTCACAGGCTGGCTATGGGAACACACAGTGGGAGAGATCACAAACTATGGGTTAAACAGAGAAACATCCAAACATCATGATTTATGACCACAGCGTGATATATGAATGACGATACTTCATGAACAGTCACCAAACTATGTGAAGAAGTCAAATTCAGAGACGCAGGCAAATTATAAGAGTACAGCAACTTGTGCTCTGACTTTGTCGATAATGATGAAACAAGCCCAACTTTGTGCAAGAGAAAATAAACATTTAGATTTTTTTTAGGCTCTATAACTGTATTTGTGGTGTTGAGTGTTTTTTTACCAAATTCCACCTCAGCTCTGTTGTTGACTGATCTGTAACTTACCCCAGTCTGTGCCGTCCCCGTTGCCTCTGGACTCCGGCGAGGTGTCCATCTCGTCAGGGCTGGACAGGAAGTCGAAGCCCTTCAGTGCCTCCTCTGTGTCGGGGTCCTCGCTGGTGTCCATACTGGCTGGCGTCGATGATGATGCGGGCTTCTTTCTCAGGATCTGGGTGAAAAATTGAGAACCACTCTTAAAATCACATCCATAAATGACTACTTTTCTTTGTGTGAGTGCAGAGGATGAGGGCTGACTGTTTTCTTACCGTCCTGGATTCCACATTAGTCCTCCCCTCGCTATCCTCTTCATCATCTTCATCACTGAACTCAGCTGCTGCATTCTCAATGAACTTGAAGGCCTCCAGTACAGCGCTCGTGTCAGAGAGCTCAGCTTTCCTGTGAAGGAACAATGAATGACGCATGCATCACATCAGAAATTATTTTACAGTATCAATAAAGAGTATTAGTATCTGTACTGATTCACTCCATCACTCTTAAGTGCAACACACTTGTGGCAAACATTGCTGTGTGTTGCCTTTAATACATATTTGCACTGCATGATTTTGGGTTGTTCCAGACAAAAGTTCACAGTAAGAAAGAAACATGGTCATCAATTAAAGGAGGTGTATGCCACACTCAGTGTATCTATGGTTCAGAGTGTGAGCAGGGATTGTCTGCACACAGTCTCAATGTGGAGCTGACTGAGCCGGCAGTGGTTGCTAACGGTGCTTACAATGAAAACAGTGCTGACAGAGCCAACATTTTTACCTGGGGGTAAACGAGAAGGTTGGCATAGAGCTTTTGTGACAACACCTTCCTAATATCAGTGGTAAATGCCGTCTGAGCACCATGAGCGCAGTAAAGTGCGGGTGCCATTAGCTACACAGTGACATGACTCACATGCACTAACATGCACATGCAGCCAGACCGTCCACTACAACAAAGAACAGAGAAGCTCAGTATTACAACACACAGCGTGACTTCATTCTCTGCTCAGGATGTCATTACTCTGCTATATTATTACATAGCAAATAGATGTTGGTGTCTATGCTAATGCTCTGAATGTTACACACAGTTCCTTGAAAAGTAGACTGTCAGACACGAGTACTGTTTGCCGATTTAGAGCTTCAGCGGTGAATACAGTCTCCAAAATCTCCTTCTCTTTTGAGGGTTTTTTGATACAAAGATGTGCCAGCGCTGTGACCAAAGCCTGTTTATTGTTTTTCTATATTTTCGAAACACAAGAGTGGCGCAGACTGTACTAGTCTCTATCTGTTTTGATTGCACTGCAACAATTCACCGGACAGTCAATGCACAATCGGATGTGCTGCAAAATTGATACTGTAAAGCCTTACAGTTTATTAGACGCATTACACACTGTGTTAGATGTAATTAACTTGTAATATTGTTGTTGTCGCTCAGTCTATAGAGAGCTTTAGAGGAAAATACTTACCCTCTGGTGCCCATGCCCTTTGTTGATGTGTCCGTCCCGTTGACCAAGGGCTCAGTACTGGTCCGCTCCCCTGTCCTCCCACCTCCATCCCCAGCTAGTCCTAGCAGCGCTCGAACTCGCTGAGACTTAACATCTAAAATAGTGTCTGTGTAGCCCACCTCCTGCAGGTACCTGAAACGAGGTAAATGAACTTAAACCTGGTTGTAAATGGTCTAACCTAATTTTAAAAGTGTAATTTATTGTGAAGGGAATAAAAATATATGCATCTATGGTGTTGTATGGAGGAAGTTTGGATGAAAAGATGCAGAGAAAATGTAAATGAGTCTTTAACAAAGCTGCAAAGGCCCACTGGATGAGCTCCTCTGTACAATAACTTAATTTAGTACAAAGACTTCGACATGATCAGAGATGAGGAAGAGTTGAGAACTTGTTACTGTCAAAAGTGCCATGTCCTCTGGCAGTTATCTAGTTGATGGTATCAGCCCTGCTGAAGCAAGACGAGCTACTCATCAAATATTACACTTACCCTGTAGGGATGAGAGCTAGCAATCTGAGCGGGTGAATGACTGAAAGGGAGGGGTGTCTTAGCACATTATTGATCTGTCCCTTGACACAGAGTGAAGAATAAATTGGCTGCCTCATCAGCCGGCATGTTGGGGCAGATGATGTGTGAGGCTGCTGGAGCCTGGTTTATTTACACAGGCTGACTGTAGAGTAGAATGATATGATAACCAAACTTCCCTGAGCCCACTGGGTACGCCAGAGAAAACAAAACACAGAGCAGGTAATGACAGGCTGCTGCCCATGTGAGGGAGCTCTTCCCCACTGTTTTTTTTTTTTGGCCGTATCATTTCTAGCACAGATGCATACTACATAAAAGCTGTTAGTCTCACACAAGTGACAATACTACTGCAGAAAAATGCAACTAGAGGCCTGGGATCTCGATACAGTTCATTTTTAGTGCAGCGATTTAGTTTTCTGGGTTGAAGACTGTCACAGAAGGATTAAATCATGTGCCTCACTGTCTGAGGAGCTGACGGCCTTGTTTCCAGGACAGCTGATTGTTGAGCGATCCAGAAGACTCGTTCTCGTTGGCCTCATCTGCAGGAGAAGAGGCAGACACAAATCAGCGCTCCACAAACAGCACAGCCTCTGACATTATTTCCACTCTGTAAACACGACCAGAACATTCCTGCATCACAGCATCCTGGCAACTACACACATCCAGTGCTTAGCTGCTTTCAGCAAGTCAACAGTGGACTAGAGTTAAAGAAAAAAGGGGAATTGCTTCTTTTTAAATTTGGCCAGTGAAATAACACTTACAAGTTTATTGCAAAAATAACCAAACATTCTTGAAACAGCCATAGCCAAAAGTATTACGAGTGTTTACACTCTAAATCAGTCACCTTTTAATTCATAGTTGGATCTGGACCTGAGTTATTATTTGACAACATGTGTAAGTTTAATAGCTAGCCTCAATTCAAATATTTACATCCCAGTAGGTAATTATGGCCCTATTAAAACTATGTACACAACAGCACTGGCAGTAAAAACAGAGATTTAAAACTCATTAGCAACAGCTTCTTCTTGATGCTACAACAAGACATTTGATATTTAATGATGCATTCTGACACCTTTAAAATGGCTGGTCTCCGCTCCAGCTATGTCCCATGACATACTGGAAAGAGCAACAACGTGTGTCTGTGCCCGCAGCATCCAGAACAACACACACTCTTTATGACTGTCTACGGCTCTGACAAAAAAAGCAGTGATGGGATTCAAAGCTCACTTTGATATTCAACAACGTCAGCATTCTGCTCGCAAGTCAGCTGGGAATTCTGCACGGAGCAGAGAGACGTGTTAATAAGATTTAGATGGGGTGAGTGTGTGTGTGTCGAGGAGGTTGATTTGGCGGGGCAGCGAGTCGAGGGTGCCTCAAAAAGTGGGTCATGCCTAATTCAGGAGGGCGAGGAACGGGCAGGTGCACCACCATACGAACAACACCTCCCACTCCTCGTCTCCCCCTCTTCCATCTCCTCCACCTAACACCTCTCCCCTTCACCCCCACCCCCCATTCATCAACACTTCAAGGGCTCTGATGCTTTGAACAGCCCTCATGAATAGAGATGAGGAGAGAGGAGAGGAAATGTCGCAATCTGACTTAATGATGGCAGAGGACTTGAACATGAGAGGCCAATTAAACTACAATAATATAACAAGGGACAGGTAGTGCAGTGATACAACAGAGATACACATGTAAACCTAGATACTGTTATGGAAAGGGTAAACACTGAAAAGTGAGAACAACATTTTAGCTGATGAAAGGGACAGTTCACCCAAAATTACAAAATACATGTTTTTCTTCTTACCAGTCTAGACTGTTTTGGTGTGAGTTGCTGAGTGTTGGAGATATCAGCCGTAGCAATGTCTGCCTTCTATTGACTATAAAGGAACTCAAAGTGCCAAAAAAAACATTTAAAAATCTAAACGGCAATGTCTCTTTCCGAAAATCATGACCCCGTTACTCAAGATAATCAACGGATGTTGTTGTGAGCAGTTTCATGTAGGAACAATTTTTTTCCACCAAACTACACCTGCAGACTGTATCACTGTGCAGAAGGAAGCGTGCATCTACTATCTACTCTAATAAACAGTTTGATACTGCTAGCTCACCTAGCACCACTGAGCAAGCTAATGGTACAGCTCAGCCGAAGAGGACGCCATTAATGTTTACATCTTGCACTGTCACAAGCACGAGCCTCTTGTTGATGAGTAGACGTACACTTCCTTTTGCACAGTGACATGGTTGGCTGGTGTATTTCAGTAGAAAATAGTTTCTTCATGCAACTGCTCACAACAAAGTCTGTGGATAGAGGGCTGCAGGGGTAATGTTTATTTGTGGAAAGTTAACATCGCCCTTGTTCCCTAAACCAAAAGCCTATGAGATTTTTCCATTGTTTTTTGGATCACTGCAGAAAATAAACTCTGTGGCAAACAAAAGCTTATGACACTTAGAGTTTTCTGCAACATGAAATCACAAATGAAAATCACTTTTATGTTACTTGAAGCAGACATGCAATCACCAGAAGTAAAAAGCTGACGTTAGGTTACAAACAACCCACACTATAGTTGCATAGTGTGTTCAGCACGGTGAAGTTTGGTGTGTTCGTTAGTGGTGTATTTACTGACCTATTTTATGTGTTTCTTTAATGTGCTTTCTAACGTATTTTAGTGGTGTTTACTGATGTAGAACAAAATGCGAAAGTCTCTAAAGCTTATGTTAACCACAGACCTTATTTCAAGCATCTCTCCAAAAAAATCCCTTGCAGTCAAGGGAACCAGCAGTGCTAAAATGCAAACTTGTTTCCGGGTTTTAGGACTCATTCCTGCAGCACTATAATCTTGAGTAACCGGATCGTGATTTCTGGAAAGAGACATTGCTGTTGAATTTTTCAAATGTATTGTTTTGGCGCTTTGAGCACCACAAGCTGAGTGCCATCTAGTTCCATTATTTTTGAGAGAAGGCAAACATCTCTACGCCCCATATCTCCAACACTTGGCACCTCACATCAAAACAATCAATTCCATAGCTTTTCAGTCGAGTTGTTGTCGAATTCTAGATGTTCAAGTTTCTCATATTTCTAAGCTATTAAGGATTTTGCATTAGTGGTGATGATAATTTTTTGCACTGGGAGCTTTCAGGATGCAGACTTCATTTGTCTTATCTTGAAAAATGGAATTTTGTTTGATGCGCTCACAGCATTAAAATTTACATTTACAGACTAATGCACAGATAAATTGTCGTATCTGTAGATTGTCAGAAAACTGTGAAAAACACTCCACCAAGGTGATGTCCTTAAATTGTCATACACCCAAAGAGATTCAGATTACTATCACATGAGAAGCAGAAGAGCAGAAAATGATCACAACTGAGGCACTGAATCTAGGTCATGTTTTGGATTTTCCTGGAAACATTGCTGTTGAATTTTCTTAAATGTAAATTTTCTACATTGTGAGCACCACATATTTGGTTGTAAACAGAAATATCCAAGGCAGATATACTGAAACTTGGGCAAATAAAACCAGAACTATTTGCATAGCTGCATGACTGGATATCACAACAGGCAAGTGAATTTCATTGTAATTTGGGTAAACCAACACACTGTAAAAGAGAGCCTTCATAGTGTGTGTCTTTGACAGAAATAAAAGTGAAAGTATAATTGTTGGAAATGTTTCTGTCTTACATGTACCGTCATGAATGCTCTCAATGTATAATATTTGTTTGATGACATTTGTCATACATCGCCTTGTTAAGCTGCTCAATATTTCTTCAGCACATCCGTAACAACAATGGCACTCTGCATTCGGGAAAGGACACAGAGAGGAAATCTATCGAGGCAAACAAGATTCAACATGAATGCAGCCTTCGCATGCGTACCAGTCCTGTCACTTGAGGTATGTGAACTCAACAATCACAGTGATTTAGTCTGAAGAGGGGGAGTGGGCTGTTTGAGCCACCATAGACTTACCAGAGTCGTAGCTTGGAGGCTTCATGTCACCTTGATTTAACTCTGTCCCATATTTTAACTTGTGGTACTTTGCTCTGGAGGGAAAGAAAAAAAAAGGTGGAGGCAGACAAATAAGCAAACAGGGCTGATCAAAAAGGTCTGAGAAGAAGCTATTTAAAAAACTCATTATGCATGGCATCTGCATACACTTTGAAAGCCAGCCCAACACCAACTTGCTCTACTTCTCACAAACACGTTTGCTTGTTAGGCAGCATCACTTGTATGTAGGGCTGTGCTGAAATCAATATCACACCATTATACATATTTATAGAAAATAAGTCTGCAAGTAACACTTGTTCACATTATCAATTTATCACATCATTACTTCCCTGGTTTAAAGTTGATTCATTTAAGTTGTTTTGTCTGGTCAGATAAGACATTACATTACCATCATAGCGGACTAAGAAAAACAGTGATTCTTCACATGTAAGCAGCTGGAACCAGTGGATCTTTGGCTTTTTTTGCACAAATACATAAGAGTACACATTTTAAGTTCTATTTATGGACTGATGAATTCATCAACTAGGCTAAGCTTTTCAGCTATCCTTTTCACTGTATGTAAAAATCACGTACATGATAAGCAAGTTGGGGTGTATGTGATAAACTTTTAAGACACATGCACAACAATAACTTGTGCCACTTTGTTATTCATTTGGCATTCAAACTGGTTTAAAATGAGCAATTACACAAAAAATGCATGGTACAATGACACAAAATGCACATATCATGATTCCAATGACAGGTGATCAACATTCACCTGCATTCAGAGACTGATATAAGATGGCATACATCATACTGTAGAAAAGCAATGTGTGGCTTTTGTGTTTCTGCATTTGCAATACTGAGATTTCTTCCAATGGCTGCACACACATGCACGTCAGAGTCAATACAAGAAGAGCCCTCTCACACCTTTTAGTTCACACAGCCCGCACCACACTGCTCTCCCTGTGATCCAGAGGAAGCAACCCCCATCCAAATCAAATTCATTTTAAATTGGGTACATCCTACATTCAGAAAGCCATTTCTGATATTGCTTTCAGATACCCTCGGAGACATGACCTGTTGCTTAGCAACCGGGGAAAGTGGTAGTAATTCTGGGTTAAGTGTTGCTCCTGAGTCGGCGATGATCTCACTGGAGAAAAGTAGATAAATATACACTACAAACAGCCAGAGGACAATTCCATACTTAACAAACCTAATGATGATGTTCCTCATAGAGCACAGGCTGGCAAAATGTAACTAACCTCTGAGCTGACTGGAGGAACAACAGAGCACTAACCTATTTTGACACCTGTCTAACTAAGTTGTGTTAATGCTCTCATTAGTCTGGACAATCTACCAGCTCCCAGCTCAAATTAAGATACCTGCCGCAAGTTGTTTCATTCGTTACCCATCCATCCCAGTTTTCACTTTTCTATTTGTAACCTTTACTTGTTCGGGGGGTCTTTGCTGATTATTCACACTCATTTCGGCAATGCTTTACTTTGCATTCACTGAATTCCAAACATTCCCAGCTTGTTTACCAAAACCAGTCTTACACTGTTTGGCCACAAAGCATTTTAAGATTTTTCTGAATGCTTTACCTTGGGTTGCAGCAATATACTGATTTTAAGGTATACCGTGACATGAAAATTGAAGATTATCATACCGAATTTGAACAATATTTTACTTATTTTCAAAAGGGAAAGTTTTTACACACACTGCCATTTAAAGATGGCTTCAAGTTCAATTACAGTAATAAAAAGTTTGTTCAACCAAAGATTTCGATTTTCATTCCTTCAAGGGTCGTTCTGACTTGTAAATAAAATATTCTGTAATACCGTGATACTGTGAAACCACGATATTTTCTACAACAGTTACTGTACCATGAACATCTCATACTGTGGCAACCTAGCTTTATCACTAGTGATTCTTGAAGCGCTATCTCTGAAACCATTAACACTTGTTGCCAATGCATTTACCAGTTGTGCCAAACTGAATGCACGTTCTCTGATTAACAGTTTGTAATCTAATAATACAACTTCTAAGAAAAGTGTAAACATTGGTCTCTATATTGCTTCAATATCTTGCTGATTGCCTTTTCACATTGACACACATGCTGCCCAGCTCAAGACAACGTGTCATGTCACGTGGTTGGCTTTTAACCAGATACACAAAGAAGACGAGATTTAGCCTCATTTTTGTCAGATTTTTTTCTCATAACAAATTTTGAAAAGATGTCATGTATGACAGGTGTGTCAGAGGAGGCGCAATCTTGAGGACAAAGAAAAGAGCTCCTGCACACTTTTGTTCTGACACAAATGTTTGTTTCCTTCCACTGCACTTTTGTCGTCCGAGGAGTGACACAACATTCTGATATTAAAAAACGTTTCCCCTTTATTTGTATTGATACACATCTACATTTCATACATTTGGATACCTGTGTGTATGTGTGTTTACTCCATGTGTGACCAAATTGTATTGCAAACTGTGATGCCCGGCACACTGAAACGCAAAGGCCACATGATTTTCATTTAGCCTATCAGTGTGTAGTTGGTGCTTTGAGTGCTTATTCAAATGATAGTTTGTGTGTACTGTATTGATGCAAAAACACAATTTTTAAAAGAGCCTGTAGAGTTTTACAAGATTTCTTTACTTTTGCGAAAGATGTAGATTATTATGCTGTTTAGTGAAAGGTTTTGTGGTTAGTGGGTAGAGCCTATAGATGGTGTCGAAGCAATCAGAAAAGCCATAAGTACTTTCTCTGTGGTTATCTTTGAGGGAGAAGATAGTGACTGGATTGCCTGGCTGACAATATTAAATCACAGTTCCAAGGGAGTGGTTCAAATGTGAGCTACATCTCATAACGTGATTAATTTTAGAAGAATAATTATGGTTTACAACAACTTAAGTCTGGCAGGACAAAAAAAACCACAAGCTGTCGGACAGGTTGTAAACAAGGAAGGCACTTCATTTAGAAGCAAAACTGACAGGGAACGCGCCTGAAATGTCTGAAATAATCCCTCATTACACAGAAAAACTGTGTGTATATTGGGTTCAAGTTGGACTAGGATGCCAGTCTGTGACCCATGATGGATGTTAATGACAGACAGTTTGGGCAGTAATTTTACCGTCTACCTCCTGCTTCTGTTCCAAAAAAAATGTGGTCAATCTAGTCAAATTTCATTTAACACCTGTCTTACTGTCTGACTGCTCGTGTTAATTACCCTTTTGGACTTTTTTTCAGCAAATACCATGGCAACTAAGTGTTATCATCAATGGGAATGATGGCCAAAACATCAATATAATGACCCAGCTTGTAATTAACTGGAATTATTTCTTAAATTTATTGAGTTGACCTTGGGCTTTACTGATAGAAGCACTCGATATAAATGCTTTTCATGTATCCAAATAAATGGAGACTATTTCTTGAGTTTCTGTAGAGGTCTACAGCTTCAGAGGCTGTTTGAATTACATACTCAATGGCTTGAAGTCACATTAATAGCGACGTGTTGAAATCACCAATACATCTCTGTTCGAGGGTGCAGCCATGCGTCAAGGAGGAAGGGAAATGCAAAGTGTATCACCACGGCTACCACAGGGACCTTTTGTGTGCCGGTGACGGGCTAATGCACATGAGAATGAGAACAATGTAATTCTTCTGGTTTACTGGAGAAAGAAAGCTGCGACGGTGACCTTGTGTTGGGTGGTGAGAGAATTCCTCTCTCCTCCTTTCCCGTCCCGTCCTTCTACTGAGGACGGTGCAGAGTCATCAGCAAGCGACAGCAAACAAAGCCCATGTGCCAACACATGCTCTTGTCCAGAGACATCACACCAGCTGGACTCGAGGGGAATCTCTCTGGCACTCTCACTCTGCTTCTGCTGACACCAGCTGAGACATCAGACTGGTACGCATAGAATAGAAACAAGAGGAAGCTGGAATTTCTTTTAAAATGTTAGCAGCCCTTTACACGTCGATCAAAAGAAGTGCAGAGAGCTGCACTCTAGAGCGTGCTAGCTCTGTGCAGGTGCAGTAGATGTTGATTTGTTGACCAGTGACAGTTTCACACAGCCATGTTCCTCTTTTCCATTTTTCTCAGAGGCAGGAATTTATTTTTAGGAGCGCGCAAAACATGGAAACACTGCAGTTGTTGCAGACTAGCTGAGGTATTCGTGTGTATTGTGGGTGGGCTGAGGCAGCGGTGGGTGGTAAGGAACTCACCTCTCTTGCTTCAGAGCGTACTCCAGCATTTTGATCCTCCTCACAAGGTCTTTCTTCAAGTTCTCCTGACCTTTCCTCTCCCCCTGCAGGAAGGCGATTTGGGCCTGAAAACACAAAAATAGGACTGTCAGGTCGCATTTTAAAGTAGTAAAAGATTTACAGTGGTTGCTTTTATAAATAGAGCCAATGTTTCCGGTGTTTTGGTGTCTTAGAAATGAACTAGCTAGCAACAAAGACTCGACTTCAAAGACAACCTCCACGAGGCAGCATCTGAGACAACTACTTCTGTCGAGACTGAAATAGGCTGATGTCAAATCAATATGCGTGGCATGATAGGGGAAAAAAAAGCCAATCTGTACTATTCTATTTTAATCTAACCTACTCACTCTCCCACACACCAACAGTCCCCCCTCCCTTCCTATAAAATCCCTTCCCTCTGCACACCACTGTCTCTCTTCAGTAACAGGCAGCAGCTGTTGACGCACTCAGTCTGAGTCAGCACTACATTACATTGAATTGCTGGGTACCGCACAAACATTCATGTGTGAGTGTGCACGCACATATGCACGCTTGTAATGAGAGTAGTAGAGGCTCGCTCACATTGAAGCATGCAGTGCATGGGCTGCAGCAGATAAATCAATCAGAGCAGATCACACATTAAGCACAACTGTGTCTATCTTACAGCAGGACCAGACACTGGGCTGATATAACCATCACAATATATTCCAGTCACAAATATTCAACTTTAATAATTGGAAAAAAATCAAAGCAGATATTCAGTCTAGAGGGCATCTACAGTACGCTAGGCTAGTTAGCTTCCAACAGGATGAGTTCATCTGGTGTTACTATTGAAGGTGGGGTCTTTGACGATCTCACAGTTGAAACTGATTATTAGTGTCAAAAAAGATACCAGATTCAAAACGATATTTATTTTGCCTTTTATTCCAGTGCACTGTGTGTCAAACCACTGACTCCTGTTCTTTGCCCACGGAGCTGCAAATGAAACATAACTGACAGTTTAATTTAACTGGTCTTGTTGGGGGTCATTATCTGACTAATAGAGAAAGGTGTGAGTGAAAGTTTGCAGTTTATTTTATTATTTAAGTTATTTTCTAATTTTTACACGTAAAGCTGTCGTTGGTAACTCTTGTATAAATTTTTTTTGTTCATATTTCACATTTGCTGAAACTGTCACTATATTCACACAGCTGCAAATGAGACAGATAATCTGTGATAAAAATCATACTCCTCTGTCTACTCTATAGCTTTGTAGCGCTTCTCATGGCCTCACTGCATGTGAATGAAAACAACTCATCAGAGCCGAGGAGTCTCTAACGCAGCTGTCAATCACTGCTTATGAACTATGGTCAAATTGTCAAACTAGACAGCCCAGATCAAATATGAATCAAGATTCTGTCACTGCATTGCCTATTTCTTATCTCAAAGTTTTCAGAAATATATTTTAGTGTACTGTTTAGCTGTAAAATGAGAAAGGTGGTCCAGCTGGTGACCGGTGCTTTGTAGTTCACTGTATCCAACATGGCGGCCCGGCTGAAAACTGAAATATTTTCCTGAAAACATTTGAGGCAAAAAATAGGCAAAGCAGTAACAGAATCTTGATTCATATTTCATCAGCACTGCTTAGTTTGGCAGTTTGACCAAAGTTCATGACATGAGATTGACATGATTGACTGCTCGGTCAGAGACTCCTCGGCTCTGACTGGTTGTTGCTGCCATCCCGCAGCATGATTATTTTCACAGACTATCTGTCTCTGCAGTGAAAGTTTCAGCAACTATGAAAAAAAGTTATTTCATAGAAGTTATCAAGTGTAGCTTTAAGTTAACAGTATTACCTTTTAAGCATCTTACAGTAGTTTGCTGACCATCATCGATGGTTTTAAGTCTTTTGTAAAAATGGAATTTGATATGTGTTTTGAAGTTAAAGAGGGTGAAGGAAAAAAGACGAGCTTTCCTCTGTCTTGCAGTCAGTGTTATATCTCCAGTAGTGCAGGGCATTTGAAATTAAACAGACTGTGAACTGAGTCATTTTCTTCGCAAATAATAAATTGGATTACTAACATGCTGGAGCATCAACACTGATTTTCTAATTACAGGGAACAGGTAAACTGGGTAAGGCTAGCTGTAACGGCACTCCAGCTGACACTAGCCTCAAATGGCTTGAACGCCGTCACTATGGTGTGGTTTTTACCTCTAATACTTCCTTCAAATCTTAAATGCTCCCCCCTGAAAATAACATATTTCTGTGGAATAATAATTTCTGTATGGTAGGGTAGTATTGCTGTAAATGTCTCTGATCAAATTTGGCTGGTGCTGAAGAAAAATCCCTTAAAATGAATCAGTAATCTGAGTAACGAATTATCTGTTTTTGTAAATGCTTAAGTTGTGGAATAAAAACATGACAACTTTTGTTCTTCTTAAAGCTTTAAATATTTTGTAAAGTGCATAGCATCCTATGAACCTGTCTTCCACTACATGTAGTCTGAGGAGCAGAGAGCAACCAAAACCAAACAAAAGAACAAACTGTGCGCACACAATCCATACTGTATTTGAGGGGTTAAGGCGAGGTGAAGACTGCCAAACAACTCTCGAGGCTGCTAAAGTCTCTAAAGGCTGCGCTGTTTACAGAAAGGAGGATAAGTATGCTGTTGTTTCCACTTCACCATTTCATCAAAATTACACTCTCCTTTAGTCTCAGTTGTTGAAAACCACCAACAAGACAAAGAGCCTAAGAGGTGGATCTAAGTGCCACTCTGTAGTTAGGAAAGGATAACAGAATAATTGGAGTGCAGTGTTAAAAGTTATTTAGGATCAACACGAGTGGCAAACAAAATAAGAAACAGAGTAAACTATTAGCACAAAAGAGAGGCAGCGTGATGGAGGATCCACTGCAAACTAGGAAGAAAAGCACCAAAGCCAGACTTCACCTGTCTGACTTTGACAAGAGAATTCAAAATCACACATTAACATCTTAAAGGGACTGAATATTGACTTGATTCCCTGCATGTCACTCTACATGAAGAGGATGGTGCGAGTTTGAGTGGGCTAAATCACAGTTTCACACGGATAGCAAGTAGCGCTGCTGCTGCCTGCAACAATGAGTCATGACAGCACTTCAATCTGCCTCGTATTAATAACAGCATTTCTTACCAGCCACAGTTCTCCGCAGAGGAACTCATAACAACCTGTCTGCTACAGTGCCCTTAGGATTTAGGGTACTGGTGCTCAGTTTGACAGTGTAAACAGCAGCGAGTTCATTTGGCAGTAGTCACATGATAGCAGTCTGCATAGATGCCAACAATTGATGCTCTTGAAAGGCGGGTCAGCACAGCACATACATCACTCTACCTATTACCTCTACGCAGTCTCCAGTTCCTTACTCATCCTGTTTTATGTGCATCTACCTTCAGTTAAATCTATACTTATGCATTTGAGGCTGACAACTATGTTAACAACGATTAGTATGGATCTGACTTTCCTTGACCCAGTATCACTGAGTATTACAACTGAACAGAAACAAGGAATAAAAGGTGGCTTCTACAAAGGTTTACACTTCATGAAAAAGCCTCTGGTGTATCTATAAGCTCAGTTACAGTAACATAAAGCAGGACATAAAATGAATAGAGAAAATACCAGCAAAGCCCCAGCAGTCACAAAAGAGTAAAGCCATTAATTTTTTACCTGATGACAATCACTGATTTGCTGGTGGACTGAAGGTTTTTGTATATGAAAAAGAAAAAAGTGATGAACAACAACGTGTTTACATTCAATAAAGCAGGGATCACACTGTGCTGTCTTTGGAGGATGGGAGAGGAGGCACACAAAGGGGCACAAATAAGGCATTAGGAAAATATTGCATATGGAAAATGATCACTGTTTGGATTGGGCCAGACTGTGTGGCTCCCAAAATAACTGACTGGCTAAAGTGGCTCCAATCCAAATATCAGTGAGGACCACTGCCTCGGGGCATTCAAACTCTATCACGTGTGACTCGGCTGCAGAACCTACAAATACCTCATTAAGCTAATTGCAGAGCTATTTTCCATTAAATGCCTCTTGATGTCCAGCTGAACACAGTTGATCTGTCTGGCTCAAAGGCCGAGCAAAAAAGCAATATAATTACAAAAAAACTGTTGTGATTTCTTCAAATCATCTCACTTATTTCAACAATGACAGCTGACACATGGGCAGACTTTAATGCCCTACCTTGAGAATGTCATACTGAAAAAGACAAAGTGTAAACACAGCTTGACAGGTTGTTCATTTCGACACACTATACACAACCTCACACCTTCACTGTGGATGAAACTGTACATCTGCGTTGATTGATATAGCAAGCGGCCATTCACGTATCCACATAAAGCGCTGGCCCAGGGACCCCTGGGGTCCTGCGGTGCCAGAGATAGAGAAGAGTGCAGCTCTGTGAATCTCTGGCTCGCCATCTCTCCTCCATCAAACATTAACCTTGGGAGGAATGCAATGAGTCAACTCGGGCCATAAAGAGACACAGGAAGCATTTAATTCCCGGCCTCACACTGCCTGCATTATTGGGCTGCTGGATAAGGGCCCCTTAGTCTGTCTGAGTAAGAGACATGTAGAATGGGGCATCCATCTAGAGCGCGGGGCTTTTCAGAGACAGGAAAAGGAGGCAGAAGAGATAGGCTAATAGCTAAAGAGGAAAATAAACACAAGCCACTGGCTAAATTCTGGTAAACTAAGGTAAGAAAGTTGGTTGCAATACTTTCTGCTTTGGCTTAAAGTCTATCCTAGTTTGGGTGTCAATTTTCTACTCTTAATTAAATCAGTAAAACGAGAAAAAGGGGCTTCCACAGTCCTACTTAATCATACTTTGAGACACTTTTGAAGAAAGAAACACATTAAAGCGCACAAAAAAAAACAGATATTCAAAGGATACAGGTTAAGCTCTATTCAATTATGGTAAGTATTAAAAACAAATATAAATCTGATGCCCCATTTCAGTGCCATTTAGGTTGAGTTAAGTTAGCCTGAGCAGAAAACTGTTTTACTTCTTCATTTTTACAGCCCTTGCACAGGCATGAAATTGACAAAGTTAATGTGTAGATCATTTAAGCACACAGTGTTGGCAGTTGATTACACACACAGCAGGAGTGAGAGGAAAACAGTAACATCAAATTTGATATGTTCTTCTCAACTTTAAATCAATGAATGTATGATGACTACAAACAACATCCCCTCTATTTATTATTAGAAAAGAGCTTAAAGTCTGAGATTTGTGAATTCCAGACATGTTTTCTTCCAGACATGTTCTGCGTCATCGCCAAAGACATCTATAACACAATGAGGCCATTTAATCAAGACAGAGTGAACACTGTGAAAAATCCAGTACATCTCAGCGGCAGCAAGACTGAGCTCACTCCATTTGTAGAAGAAATGCAGAGGATACTCATACAACCTCAGGGCCTGCACACAAACAAAATGGTCACACATGCTGGCCCTCTGGCTGCGGTCGGAGCTGAAGAAGAGAAAGGGGCTGGTGTAAATCCCACATTTACAATGCAAACAACCTTTCTTTCAGCGAACACCAGGTTTACTCTCACAGTTGCTGCAAACCAATGAGCACCATGATGGCCGACCTGATGACTAGCCAAGTACATTCCACACATGCCATTACACTAGTAGCAAGAGAAAAAAAAGGCAGAAAAACAACTGAAGCAAGACAGAGGTACTGGGGACTTCTGTGACGTGGCTACAGTGGTGTATTTCCTATTTGTTCATCACCCAGACCAACTGAACCTTGTTATGGCTAAAACAGCTCACTTCAAGTAGGTCAAATCGTGAACATTTATGGCCACTTAGTATAAAATTGCCAAAACCACAAACACGAGTCAGAACCGCTGATAAATGTATGTACTCATCACTTTAAAGATTACATTCAAACAGAAATATTAAGTTTAAATGTCTTCCATCTGTGGTCAGAAAATTCATGACGTGTTTTAAGTGTGAACTCAAATGAAAATGTATGATTTTCCTTAACTGTCCTACAGTTTGTTTTGCCATTGTGGAGACTGTCCATGTCCTACTTTATTTTGTACATATTGGTCTGATTGATTTATCCCTTTTATACCATGAAATAAACCAAATTAGGGCATTCAACAAATATTTACACTTATGAAATACAAATAGTGAAGAAATCAGGTTAGATCTGCTGGTTTTTGTGAAGCATTATTTGTATGGGTGGGCAATATGAATAAAATCCTCAGTGACTGTTAATGTAATTTTATATTGTGATACTGATACATATGTCGTGATGTAATACATTTTCTGGAAAAAACAAGTGAGAAACTGTAAATAAATCATTCTCAGATACCAGAGTTTATGTAAGGTTTAATGTAAGTTTAATTTCAAACTTTTTAAAACCTTTTTAACACCACATAGAATACAGTTTTATACCTGTTTCACAGTCATACCAGCCAAAGTATAAAGGTATGATGGAAAACCAAGAGGGACAATGTGGCCTAGAATTACTTATTACAACTTTCTTTCAGAACTTTCCAACATACATCACAATAATTAATAACATAGACAAGTAATTAAAATAATGTGGCCTGGACCAGGACTAGCACCATAAAATGGATGGAAGGATTCACCAATGAGAAGTATCTTATTTCAGTTTATTTCAGTCTGCTAAAACTGACGACTGCCCATTATGAGACAATGAGATTCCTTGTTACTACAGCTAGCTGTAGTGACAGTTCTTGTTATGGTGCTGACTGAAACACAAAAAAAGACTGAAGAGACTCCTTCTTGCATGACATGAGTATCTGTCAAAACAATCCTGCTTTTGTTTCATACATGTGTAACAACTATAAACCAAAGGCCTGCAATAAGATACAAAAACATTTCATGACAAACATTATAGCCTCTCGCAAGAAAGAGATATCCTTAAAATTTGTAAATAAAAATGTAGAGATACCCTGGATATGATAGGGTTTTTTTTGGAAAACCTGACAAGTCAAAGTTCATCACCACAGTATAAATGGTAGGGCAATATTTCTGATAACAAATACTCTCTTACAGTATAAAACACCGAGCCCCCATCCTCATTTATAACAAATTGATTTTGACTCATTTCTAAAATGAAGGTTGAGGTGGACCTTCCTGAAGCAGCTTCAGTAACTAATAACTCCAGTTTCACACCCAGCTGTCTCTTCACCTCCCTCTCTGCTCACGATGGAGAGGGTAATTTTAGTCTCAGCACTATAACTGGTCGTCCTTCCACAACCACATTCAGTTCCCGAGAGCATCTGTAAAAGGCTACATAGTGACTGTATGTACACGTATTACACAATCATCTGACGAACTGTCAGGTGTGGGTTTGAAACAAACTGCTTAGCTAAATCCACTGCTTCATTTTACTCCCTGTGCCACAGAGGCAGTGAGTTAGATTGTGAAATAATGAGGACCTGTGATCATGGCTGCAGTGTAACCCTTTAAATGCAGACACTGCATTGATACATTGATCCAGCCCGCTCAGTCCACAGGCACAGATTCAGGATTGCTCTGATGGTCAGGGTGAGACAGTGAGCTGCTCAAACTGGGATTTAATAAAGATTTCTACTCAGTTATCTGAAATAAGCCAAACTGTGTCTTCCAGCTCTTGTACAATGGCCATAAAACAAAAGAAAGTCCTTACACTGCCAGAGATTGCTCACAGTGGAGAACACATCTTCTCTCTTTTCCTAAACCTCCACAGAGACGCAGATTTGTTGTTTTCATCTCATCACGAGTTTCCACTTGAGCTTCATTTAACACTTTCCTGTCAAGTTGACAAAGCAGTGCTACCTTACAGGAGGTGCAAACAAAGGCAGTATGATTGGCTTCCTAAGGACAAGGGTGCTGCATCCCATGTTGCTGCATTAATATTACATAAGGCTCACGGTGCACATGCACAGGCTCACATACTGTATGCAGGCAAAGAGCTAAATTTTTCAACATCAGCATTTTCTCTGACAAATAGGTTGTGTGACTGTAAGGTGTGGTCCTGGCAGAGCAACGATGAAAACATTTGCAAAAGCTTTACAATGAAGGGAGTAAAGATGCACAGCAGAGCAAAGACAATCTGAGACGAGAGAAAGTAATTTAACAAAGGCTCTGATGTTGTAATAAAAAAAGTGTTCAAATTGTAGGTCTTATCACATTTCTGGCATCTCATCATCTGTTAAGTTACCAGTCAGCATTAGAAACAATGAGCATTAGTACAGTTTATTGAGACAGTGAACTTCTACTGATGTGGGAAAGTATCACAGATCGAGCTAGTGAGGGAGGGCTGAACGATTAATCAAATTCAAATTCGATACCCCGATGTAATATAACAGTCTTCAAATAGCAGAGACTGTGATTTTTTAAAATGCTACACAATCTACCAAAACAGACGATCTGCCCTGTGGGCTTCATGTGCACACATGCTGCACTACGCTTCATGTGACATATGCGAATGAGAGCAGATGAAGAAAACAACGTATGGGGTGCCTGGTAGCTCACCTGGTACTGCTCTGTTACTTGTTAGTGTGTGAAAATAGTGGGGTTTAAATGCAAACATCATGTCTACTTATCACATATTTGTCAAGAGTGTAGCTTCTTAAAGGTTGTGTGCATAATGAGTGTGAGAAAAAAGAGACAGAAGAGAAAGGAAATTAGCAGAAACGTCAAGCAGTAGTAAATGTACAGTGTAGGTTTCAGTTTGTCCATGAATAAACACTGCAGCTCCTCAAGAAAAGTTAATTTCTCGTGTATTACTTGCAATCACGGTCTGGAGGCTGAAGCAGAATGGCTAACGACATCTTTACAACGAGACTTTGAGTTATGTAAATATTTTAGAGTAAGATTCATATTTATTTTTCAATAATAATAAAAATAACAGTGATAAGGAAGAAGATAGATGAGCAGGGCTCAACAATAAGGATTGCCCAGTTGCCCAGGGCATGTAAAATGCTACGCTGGGCTAGTAAACCTTAGCCTGGTTAAGTTATCCTGATGACGTCAGCTCATTCTGTTTTGCTGTCTGTATCAGTCTGGACTCGTTGCTGCCTCAAACACTTTCCAAAATTAAAATCCAATCAGGGCCAACAGCATAGCTGACAACGTAAGCAGCAAATCAGGGACTGCGTTGTGGTTGATGACGTGATATGCAGGCCGCAGCTTGCAGAACAGTAATGGCGGCTCCCGAAGCAAACGGCACCCACCCTAACATTAGTAAACACAGCAATAAGTTAAGTTATTGCAGAAACAGAGTCAATAACAACACATAAACACAAACAAGAGTATGCACTCGTGGAGTTTCTCGGAGGAGAAGACGTTTTCGCTGTTCTTCTGACTGGATTTGGCAAAAGCTTAATTTATTAACTGGCTCTGTTGGTGATGAAGAACATGTCCCCTGGTGTTTTGTTACAATGATTGACTGAAGGAGTTTGTCTATCAAGGCGAGTACTACCACACACTGAAAGTGTTTGGGGCAGCATCGAGTCCAGGCCGATAAAGAGAGTGAAACAGAATGTTGAGCTCATGTCATCAGGATGGTCTTGACAGGCTAAGTAAATCTAGCGCCTCACTCGACCCATCAGGCAAGTGGTAAAACGGAATTAAACACATTGTTTTTCCAGAGCTGATGATAGAGGGAGCTAAGAAGTGAGCCATCTCATTTCCTTCTCATCTCTGTTGAGAGCTGCACATTAACAGTGCTGACTCACCATTAACTTTAGTCTTTGTTGTGATGTGATAACCACAAAGAACCAAGTATGTACCTGTACATTTAAAGGTAGTATATGTAGAAAAACCTTTTACTTTAAAGTGGGAAAACACTGTTAAGGCATCGAAATGTGACAAAACAACAATATCACCACATAACATTCAGACAACAGCAATTTGATCTGGTGAGTACACCAATTTACAACCCTGACAGCCCAGCGACCTCAGATTCACTGTAACACTGGGGGGAGGCTGGCAACTTTGTGGCACAACCAGGCAGCTGTCCCACACACCCACACAGACAGATGAAGGCTGTAAGTGTGAATGGAGGAAGGAGAGGGGAATTAACAGGCAGCTCTGCAGCATAGAGAAAGGCTCTGGTGTGAGTCCAACAGGGACAGTAGAGCAAAGCTCAGAGGACCAGGCTTTAGTTAATAAACAAGGGCCCCTTCAGGCTCTCTCAAAGGAAATACACAACCCCTTTTAAACCACTCACTATTATCTGTATAGTGAATATTTCATATACACTGCAATGACTGTCTTTGTGGTGCTTCTGGTAAATATGACTGCAGTCTGTCTTAAACCTATGATGTTTCTTTGTGGTCTACAGTCTGGTTACATGAGAAAGGATGTGAGCAGTTGTGTTGCATTAGCTTCTATGTGAACTGCTATTTTTTTAACATTTGTAGAGCCCAAAGTTTCTCTGTCATTATCTGAAAAGCAATAACATTGAGAATACGGTATGTTCTTGGTGAGGAAGCATGTACTTTTTTTGTGCTTTCCCACTCTGAGGCGCACACTGGGACAGCAAACAAAAATAACTGCAGCTTGGGGGTGGACGTAGTATCAACTGAGGAATGACGGTGACACCCATTTCTGAATGCCACAGTACATGCATGTGTATGTTTGTGCATTGGTTCGGTCGTTCTTATTGCTGCACCATTGAGCTAAATATGCCTCAAGCTTTGTCATTAGTAAAAGTAAACATGAGATCACAGTAATAAGTCATCTAACTGAGGCAGGCTAATTCTAGGCTGCTCCACGGTTTGCTGCAGTCATCTCCGACATTAAGTAACTGAATAACATGAGCCACATAATATTCTTGCTCGTGTTAAAAGCCTTTCCTTTACAAGTACGGGAGACACTTCTATCCAGAGACGATAAGTGGACCCACGTTTTAGTCTGCACCCACATAGAGCCACCTTACACCCTGAGTCACCTTCAACCTTCTCCTGGTGTCAAATTATGGCTGCTGACAGATACCTCTGGCAAGGAGATACCCTATGGAGCAGGGATTTCCCCATAACTGGAAGGCTGATGAAACACGCTGGAGCAGTGCCTGGTCTGAACAGGGCGTAACTCGATTCAACCTAAGTCATCTAGCCTGGAAAAGATCTGTGATAATCAGTACGACAGGGTGATATCAATTGAATCAGTATCATTTAGGATTATTTTTTTCGACTGATATATATCAAAATAGGGCTGACCAAACATTTTTGACCAAATGCCTCAATATTAATATTGTGCCGATACTGTAGCTTTGACTATTGGTGCTTTCAAAAAATATTTACAATGAGGTTTTTCGTAAGTACTCATCACTAATTTGGATACAATGGCTAGGCTGGTAAAGGCCTAATAGAAACGTTTAGAAAATTACATTACAGTAATGTAGCCTTTAAAACCAGGAAAAGACAACACTTACGATATTATTACATCCAAAATCTAAAACAATATCTAGTCTCATATCTCAATATCAATATAATATCCATACATTGCCCAGCAATGTGTTACAAAGGTTTGCAAAATAACTTTCAATTACAGTTCAATACAATGGACTGTCTTCTATTGTTATGCATTACATCATAGATCTCTAAAGATGTGTAAAGCAAAAGCTTGTTTTGTCCTTAAGATTACAATAAGCTTGAAATCATTTGGACAACAGAATCTGGTACAACAACAACATATACATATACAATTCCAATAATAATTGCTACATGACTTCGTTCTGATAATCAGTTCATAAAAGCTGAAACTGTTAGTTGATTAACTGAATAGTAAATCAGCATAAAATGATTCAACAACAATTTTAACAATCAGGTTATCAATTAGGCCTTTCTTTAAGCAAACCTGACATTCTCTGGTTTTATCTTCTAAAATTTGAATATTTGTTGGTTTTCTCTGTTTTATTTTGTTGTTAACAATTGGTCAGAAAAAAACAAGACACCTGAAGATGTCACCTTGGAAACTGTGATGGACGTTTTTCACCAGTGTGAGCATTTTGAAGACATGTAAAGGCCATTTCCACTATTTTTTGACAATTCTAAGAATAAAGAATTTATTAACTGATAATTCACTAATCATTAGTTGCACCAATAGTCACTTTCATTACCAAAACAACATACTACAGATTGACTAGACCTGTAACCTATCACCAGCTGAGCAAATGAGCTTGATTGAGTCAATCAATTGATTATCAATAACCACTCAACTAGAGTCTAATCATGAATGACAGCAGCCTATAAATTACTCAGAAACAGCACAGCGGCAGGACAAGTCAGGCATGTACAGTACAGTTTCTGTGCTGCTTTAGTAGAGAGGAGCGGCTCTGAGCATGACCTAACAGGCTGGCTGGACGACATTCCTACAAGCCCCGGGGTTCGCCTTCCTCCCAAACAGCAACGTAAGACACAGCTCCAAATGTCTTCCATTCAATGTCTACACAACCAACAAGAACAAAAATCCTTGGAGGAGAGTATTCAGCTGGTTGTGGCATCACTTTATGCACATTCTTAATGGTCTCTAATCTGAAACCAGGTATGTAACCTTCGTAAAACGGGCAAGATATTAGTCAGTTTTGATTCAGTGACTAAACACGAGTGTGTGGACGTGATGATGAGCACTTAGAGCAGCGTGTTGCAGAGGGATGAAGTGGACCAAAAAGAACATACAGTAGTCTGCTATATGGTATCTTCCATTAAGGCTCTGTGCCCACTAGAACTTTTCATTATTCATACATGTCTATTTAGGATCATCTAAATGACTTTCTATCTTTTCTTTCTCACTGTGGTCCCTTCACTGAAGATTAATCCACCTTCTATGGGTAAAAACACTGTATGTGTTTACAATAAATATATACATCCCCAAGGACACAACAAGGTTACATCCCATTAGGATTTTCAAGGCTTTTCTATAGTTGATTTGTCGTTATTGCTCTAGTATTATGCAGCTCTGGCACATAAAGATATTAAAAGACAGACTACACTAAATGGTCACAGCTGACAAAATTCATTTTTTAAACATCTATTCAGAGAGGTACTGTGCCACAGTGATTAGAGTACAATTGTGGGTAAGCCGGACATTTTAATGAAAACTGTATACTGCAGGTTAAATTATGTTCAAAACATCAACCCGCCTCACATTTGAGGTTAGGTGCAACAAAAACAAGAACTCAAATTGAGCGCGCACTGTTTTGCCGCCACAAACAAACCACCCAATAAGCCATTTAGCAACCTCAATGTGCTTTGCCGCAGTTGCTGCTGCTACACTGATAAGCTTGCTTCATGACAGCAGACAGGAAGCTTAATACACAGGCCAGATGAGTCAAAACCCTACTACAGTGAGCAGGGTATACGTCACCAAGCTAAAAACAATGCAGTGTGCAGTGTCTCCCTCTCATCTCTTTGTTAGTTGAGGTCAGTCTGTCGGTGGAGCTGCCTGCTGCCAGACCCAAAAAAGTCAGTGCTGGCTCTTGTCTGTGATCCAACAACAATGGCCCCACAACTAGGTCAAAATGATGGAAAGAAAAAATTATTTTCTTCCAAACATAAGGCATGGAGACTCAAGTTAAACAGCAGTAAGCTGTAACAATGCCTGCGTCTGGCACATAGTGTCCAAAGTCATTTCCTCTACCTCAGGTATCTAAAGTCTATCATGTTAGCTAGCAATGATAGTTTCTAGAGCCAGTTAAAACAAAGTCTATAACCATTACTCATGTCGGCCAATTCACCAGTAAGATGACTGGTGCAGCTCTTTGTACTCCATTACAGTGGAATCAAACTGAAATAAAAGTTAAAAGTCTAGTTGAACTGGACACCACAACAAAACATATTTCAAAGTGAACTGGAGTACATGCAAAAAATTAACTTCTGGTTTAAGCAAACTAAACATTAACTGTCCCGGTTTGTGTCATGTTTCCCTTTGGACATTTCTGGCTCACACCAGGAAAACATACTGCCTTCCTATATCTTATTGATAGCTTAATATTCTAGTTGTTCAACCATCAAGTGAGGGTCAAATGTACTCTAAAAAACATGGACCACTTAACAGACCAATTAAACCACTGTGGCCTTTATCAAAGAAAGGCATGACATCATTTTCAGTTGTCTCTTCAGGAGTGGCAGTATCATGGCAGCTAGCTTATGATAAGATTCATAAACAAGACAGACTGACTCCACAGTCTCTTGTGGGTTGTAAGCTGTCTGTCTGCACTGACAGCTCTTGAGAGATCACAGCACTTAAGAAAACTACTACCTCTTTTCCACGTCATTTTTTGGTGCTTTAAAGGTAAAATGCAATAAAAAAAATCAAGGCGGGGTGCTATACGTTTAGCTGTAAGTAGGCAGGTAGCCGTTATGGGTTTCTACACAACACTTTAGCACTACACATCCACTGTTTTGCTAGCTAATGTAGCTATCTGTTGGTCATTTAACCAGGCCTGTTTTTCTAAAAAGCCACTCCAACACCTGTCCTCCAACTCCTCAAGGCATCACGCAAGTTTAGTGGTTTCAGTCACTGTAAAGAGGTCGCAAACAGTCGTCGTGCAGTCGGGTCAGGGGGGCGCTGCAGCTCCTTTAGCTCCTGAGCTAAAGCTAACAAGCTAGCCTAGTAACCAGAACAATCAAACACAGAAACTCGGCGCGAGTTACAAGAAATGAGCAACGCTACGTCCCGGTAGTGCCATTAATATATGACCGTGTGTGCATAAAATGTGGTAGTTTTCACCTGTAATTCGGCCCGCTCCACCTCCCATTGTGCTCTCTCTACTTCGAAACGGGCCCATTCGTGCTGCAGGAAGTGCAAGATCCCCGGGATACTGTACTGCGCCCTAGCCGCCTCCCCAGCGTCGCCATCAGGCAGCGGTCCTTTCCCACCGCCGGGTAAAACAGAGTTGTTATTATTGTTGAAGAACACGCCGGGCCCCGCCTGTTCGTCCATGGCCGGGCTCGGTGGAAAGGTCTGTCCGCTGTCTCGCTGAGTCGTGGTGCTAGATATCAACGGAAGGGCAAAAACCTATCGACTGCGCTCTGTCTCCTCGGCTCGAGGGAATGAACTCACTTTCTGACAGCTAGCTGTCAGTGCATGACGTCAGTAGCACGGCCACGCCCACAGCATGTTAGCTGGGGGCGCTTGATTCTTCTACCCATAGTGCCCGGAGAAACATAGGCTCCTTATTTTACACATTTTACCAGAAAAGTAACATTTTGTAATAGATCCTGCATTTATACCATTTATAGAACAATCAAATACGAAACATATACAAGTGATATTAATCAATTACAGCAAAACTAGTAAATGGAAACAGACATGCCAGTTGACAGTATACATATACATAGCCAGAAGACAATATTCATTCATAGAAATACATTAAAAAGATGCACAAATGCATCATCTTAATAGCTTTCTTGTTTTCAGAGGAGAAATTGGTTTTCATGTATTGCTTGGTTTTATTTATAAATGAGGGTATAGAAATATTACACTTAGATTTGTGGGTATGGGATTTTGCAAAAAAAAAAAAAAATTAAGATAACAATATAACATTCTTTGATTTTACTGCTATGAAATCAAACAAAACATTTTCTAGGCATAAAGTGAAATCAGGGTCAGTACTATTAATAACAAATCAAGTCCTCCCAAAGCCTTTTAGTATGAGTACAGTGCCAAAACAGATGAAGATGGGTTTTGGGGTGTGCTGCACTGAATAAAACTCACATTGATATCCTCTTTTAACTTGACAAGATAATGATACGATGGGTAATAGCTATGTACAATATTAAAGGGCACTTCCCTTATTTTATTAATCAACAAATACTTAAAATACTTAATTTCCAGTTGAGGTAAAACTGTTCCAGTAACTAACCACATAGGGAACAGAGACAACATCTGTCTGAGATAGATGACGTATTCCTCTCTTGTTATTTTTGGTCGATAAGAGGCATATCTGACTCACATGAGAATCAGCTGGATTCAGTACTGGAGACATAGGTCCTTGTTTTGCAAGTTTAACAGCATTATGACCACATTAGGGATTGCATCTATGACTACAGCATACTCCTTTGGAGTTACTGGTACACCAAATATACTGAGGAATTCTGAGTCGCTAAGTAAATCTCCACCAAGATATTATTTGTGAACCATTTCTCATTAAATATAGATTTGTTTTTATATAGTAGGTTTATATTATTCCAAATGAAGTATTTATTCCACAAACTGTGTTTAACCATAGGCCAAAATGTGTAAGAAAGATGTCAGCACAGTGACGTCAAAGTAACTTTATTCACATTTCAAAGAAATGAGGGTGCAGTGTAACATAGGGCCACTTCAACAAATCTGCCAATTTATGATGGAAGCTGGTGCTCACTCACTCATGTAGCTATTACACATAGACAGATGTGGATCAAAAATCAGTTACTGGCAATACAACCGTCTGTATGATATGCAGCACTTAAATTAAATGGTGTTGTATCCCTCCATTTATCAACAGACTAATTAACTGTCTCTGTGAGAATTACAGTTTCTGCCCCAAACAATTTAAAAACATGATGCATTTATTATTCAAAGGGCTCTACTAAAATCTCATTCTAGGCTCAAATTAACAATCAAAAGTTCATTTTCTCAGTTATGTTTAAGAACAAGTAGCAGGAATGTTTACATAATAATTTAAGAGAAAATCGCCTCTTCAAACAAGGAAACAAAAAACTTAAAAAAAAAAAAACATCAGTAACAATCAGCAGGCCATAAGGTCATAAACCAGCTCCATTAAACAAACATGCATGATTGGAATCAAAAGGAAAAAATAATACCTGCCATGATCGCAGTGAAGCAAAATCACAGAGAAAACTGGCACAGTAAACAACAACTTTCGGATAGTGAAGGATACGACAAGACAAAAAAGTAAATTGTGTCCCTTTACAAATGCGCATCAAGTCCAGAGATGATACATTCACACAATCAAAATTTCCTAAAGATTTTACAGTGAGCTTTTTTTAAAAGTGAACATTCAAAAGCTTTTTAATATTTACATAATTTCCTTCTTGACTTAAAGATAAGTTCTCATCCAGCAAAAACATAAATGAGATGTAGAATAAATAAACACACTTAATAAACTGTGGTTGACACAGACATGACATGTGGTTCTCTGTTGACAGACAACAAAACAGACCTAAAACAACAATATTAATTCAGGCTGTGAGAGTGTGCAGTGCATTTTGGAGAGTTCAGAAGAAGCTCGTCTTGAGTTTGATGGTTGGTGCAGCCTGCACAGTCGGCTGAGCTTGCCTGGCTGCGGCTTTGGCTCTGCTGCTGGCCTGGTTGGCCCGTATGGCAGATTCCAAACGGATTTTAAGCTCAGGTGCTGCACCAATTACTATCTTGAAGGCAGCTGGATAGAGGGGGCCAATCCGCATTAAGTTCTGAAGGGCGAAATCATGCAGGCCTTTGGAGACTTGGGGTGCCGAGGAGATGGCATTTTCATCCAGAAGGTAGGAGATGAGAGTTGGTACAAGAAGAGCCAGCAACTGCACCCCTATTAAACACATAATAACACGAGACATTAAAAAACATAATCACAAACAGCAAAAGTACTTAGATCACAGTTAAGCACTGGGAGAGTTTAACTGCACTGTGCACAAATGGAAGTGAAGCCACAAATCCACCGCAAGACAGTATTTACCAAAAGCCCCTGACAGATCAATTCACCGTTCTGTCAAATGTGTCTTAGAATAAGCCAAAGCAACATCAAACAACCAAGATCAAGAATGTGTGTCTCTATATCTGCGTGACAATATACATGTATTAACTAAGTGACAACTGAGGAATGCTAGAGGTACAGTTTTGCATCAATAATTTACACGTAGTAGACAAGATGTGCCAAATTTTAGAGAGGAAATGGACACGTTTTTGCTTTAATTTATCATTATGAAGTAAATGTTGATTGCACAGTGTAATGGCCACAGAATAATGAAACCTTCTCTTCTTTAAATGGTTCCCTTTAAGCCTTTCACGATATTCTGTCTGCCACCAGGTACGATCTCCCGGGAAAACGAAGGCCTAATTTACTGCACAAAGGAAGTGTGTCAATCATTGTGCAGCCAAAACATGAAGAGGATGGTGCTTTTGTTTTCCGCAATAGCCATCGGTAGCTATCCTCAATGGGCCTTTTTCACAGCGGACATTTTGACTTGTCATAGTAGGGAAAGCACAGGTGAAACTGATAACATTAACGAGGTGTCCCAGTGCGCTATTCCAGTGAGCCAGCATGGACAATACCAGGGCCTCTCCTAAGTGGAATCCAGCTATCATTACTGTTATTGAATACACCTGTGATTTTCCTACTTTGAAACATCAAAATATCTGCTGTGAAAAAGGTCCATTACTTAAAGGTATCAATGTAAGTTCTTTGCAGTTACTATCCACAGTATAGTAATGGCGGACGATGGAACAACCATAGTAACTGTGAAAGGGAGGGAGAGTGATAACAACTGAGGTAAAACAAAAGTGAATGTCCGACGGGCATGCACTCAGCAGAGAGAGCTGCTGGACAGGAGAGGGTTACTATCTGACATTCAGTTGGCACTCTGTCTGCTAAATCAATAAGTAACAAAACCTGCCTACGTATCAATATTATCTATTCATGTTATTAATGTGTTGTTTGTAGTTGCTGGGCTCTGAGGAAAATGGAAAGTGATCTGGTTGTCTTTGTGATAGCGGTGCAACACACTTGGAAAGGCTTGGAGGGGGGGGTAGAAAAGTTGTCTGTATCCACTTTAAGAAATAAACTGACATATACACTGGATGGACAGAAACTATTTATAGGTCATGAAATGTGAGCTGATCGACAGAAAGTTTTCTTAACTTTAAGCAAAATTACCAAACTCTGGTGTCAGTGGTGTCTTGTTCCTTTTACTGACAATACAGCACAGAATATTGTTGGCTGGACAAGACTTCTGAGGACATCACCATGTACTCTACGAAATTGCTATGGATATTTTTTACTGTTTGCTGACATGTTATAGGCTAACAGATTAATCTGCAGATTAATTTGTAACAGAAACAATCCACAGTTGTAGCCCTAAATATGCAATGCATAGCACAGGCTGCATCTCAAATAAAAATTGTTTGAACACCAAACATGGAATAAACTACAATATACCATACTTTAATATAGCACAAATATATAATCAATTAACTTTTTTTTTTTTTTTTTTTTTTACAGCATTTTCGCAGGGTTTTTTTGCTTTACTAGGGAAATAAAAACTAGAGGATGCATGAACTAGATAACAGGAGAAACAAAATACAACATTTATAATTTAAATAAATAATATAGAATATCTAATATAGCATTATGTTGAAATCAATAGCAAAATTGACAGTAAACCAGTGCAGGGGTTCTAAATTTAGCATTTAATGCTCTACTGCTCTGATCTTTGACAGCACACATCCAAAGGCACTGAGCTAAATACTTTAAGAGACCTACTTTAATGGAGCTAAACGCTTTAATGGAACGAATACAGTACTTTAGTGGTCCATTAGGCGAAGGCGTACTTACGGTTCTGCTCTTCACCCATGCCGACCAGATTCTCTAAGACCCTGATGCCCTCCTGCACAGCCTGCAGCTCAGCAGCAGTCCCTGGCCGACTGCGCTCCACTGCCTTCAGCTTCTCTACCATGAGTGGAGCAAGAGCGTGGATGTATGGAGTAGAGAGGGCACGGCTGGAGTGCTGAAACACTGACAACAGCAGCTGGTAACATCGTGCTTGAACCTGTGGTAAAAAATCAATCACTTAACTTAGTGGAATCTGGAACACACTTTTTACTGGGCGTTCAAAATTTGTCCAGGTTGAGATTCTCATACTTCAGCTGTGTTTGTACACACCGATACTTACCCAGGGATCACTGGAGTTGAGGGCATTTCGGAAGCGGTCCATGCAGCCCTTCTGCAGGACGGTTACTCCTACAAGTTCATTGCTGGCAGACAGCAGGAAGAGTGTGATTGCTGTTAACATGCTGACCTCATCCATGTCGGGCCTGGACTCATCTACAGACACAGATGAACAAACACACATACTGTCAATGACTAACAATGTCATATTTTTTTGGCCCCCTCCAGAAAAAGGCCAGAGGTCACGGTCAAATGCGTGTGTATTTGCTTACCTGGTTGTGAGTGCTCGAGTACAGACGCCAGGCTGCTCCTCACAAGGCCGGTCCACTGTGTCTGCATGCTCTCCACTCGAGCCAGAGGGGAGGTGATGATGGTCTTGATGCCCTGCAGGGCAGCTGACACAGTCACAGGCACTGAATTGTCAGTGGTCTTAACTGCAGTCTCCCTCAGCACCCCCGTGATTAGGAAGAGCACCGTGGGTAGGATGGTCATGCTTCCTGTAAAAGGCGAAAAGAAAGTGTGTGAGATATTGTTTAATAGTGAACACCACATTGCTATGCTAATAATATTCATACTTAATCGCAATCTCACACAAATGCATATAGCAGTTTCTAATACCTTATTATGATAATGAAGAGGCACAAAGAAAGCACAGCCTTGTCTGTGTGAGTTCAAGAGTTTATCATTAGCATACACAAACCTGAACAATGCAGACCGAGAATGGCATTAATTCTAAATAAAACTTTCAAACTGGAACAGAAACTTGCTACCAATGTGTACCGTGATTGCACTGATTTGATTTTGTCTTTTTTTAATATTTTGTGTGTGTGCCTCACCAGCAGGAGAGCAGAGCGAGGGCAGTTCTGCCAGGATGGAAACTGTGTTTGCCACCAGTCGGGCACTTTCTTCAGGTAGTCGCTGAGGCCTGAGGGGCACATGGCTGGGTGACTCCTTCACACGTGCATTAAGCTGCGGTAAGTGGCGGACCAGGATGAACACGAGGAGCTCCATGGCTGCATACACCAGAGACTTGCCAGGGACGAGCTCCCCTGTGTCTCCTCCTTCCCCGAGGCTGGGCTGAGAATCTTTCTCACCTTCTTCCTCTTTGCCTGCACAAAATGACACAGTGACCTAGATCACTCAAACAGCTACATAATTTAAACAGCTTTACTATGACGTGAAAATTTAACGGACTTAAAATTCAGAATACAACAGTGTTTAGGCGTAATGTAATGTGAACAGGGCTGAACCTGTAGAATGTGTTAGTTCCTGACCCTTGCTGGTCCTCTGTTGCTGCAGATGGTCCTGTGCAGCCCTGATGGTCTCCTGTACGACAGCAGTGACCTGGAGCTGTACAGCAGGAGGATCTCGGGTCAACAGCAGCCTGTGAAGCACGTTCAGGAGCTCCACTGCCAGCAGCTACAACAGAAATATCATTTACAGTTATGCCACTGGGAAACACTGGGATTGTGAACACTGATATTCAGAATGCCCGACACGTCCTACTCATCTGTTCTGGCTCGCTGCCAACAGGTCCACAAGCAGTTGTTTTATCAGAGTAGTAAATGGCCCAGTGTTACACAGAGTTTCTCAAAGTTATGTTTCAATGCTATGGAAGTCCATTGTCGTCAGTGTGATGAAAAAAAAGGATACTCTGAGTCAATTATAATTAGAAATGTTCTCAAAATAATGAGTTAGTATCTTAAAATAATAATTACGCATTTCAAAACAATGAGTATTTTCTAAAGATTATGACTTCCGGTCCCAAAATAATGACTTAGTATCTTAAAGTAATAAATAACTTTCTCAAAATAATGACTCAAAAACTCAAAACAATGTGAAACTTTGTGAAAAAAAAAAATGTATTGTTTCTCATCATTTTGAGATAATGGCTCATTATTTTAAAAAAGCTTCTCATTATTTTAAGATACCAAGTCATTGTTTTGGGATACTTAGTAATTATTTTGAGTTATTAAGTCATTATTTTGCGAACGTTATTCATTACTTTAAGATACTAAGTCACTATTTTGAGACAGTAAGTCATAATTATTTTGAGAAAGTTTTTAATCATTTTGAGAAATTAAGTCAGTATTTCAAAACTGTTTTCATTATAATGACTTAAAGGATCTTTTTTTCATCACACTGGCAGAAATGAACGTCCATATAATCCCAATAAAATGATCTTCAAATACTTTCATACTATATGTTAACAGAAATTCTTTTTTTTCTCTCTCTCTCTCTCTATTTAAACAACAGAAAATCTCCATCGATAAATAAAACAGGCAAGAAATGAGAATGATCTCTCTGCTTCTAAGAACACAAACATAGTATGTGGCTCTCTCTGTGACAGGAGACTGTAATGACTGCATGGCAGCAGCAGCAGACGGACACATGCTGTGTCCCAGTTTAACGGCTGGATCCTCTAAAGTCCACACCTCTAGACCAAATACGTCATTGGCCGACAAAGACCTGTCCCATTTCAAAGGCTCCACTAAATGCAGCTGAGGAATATAACCTGCTTTTTACCTGAATTTGTGGGACACAATCTATGTATCGTATGAAGCCCTCAATATCCCATTATCCATTGTGCAGCGGCCAATTGTTTAGTGGAGCGTTGGAGCGATCCTTGCTGCCTGGTAAAGTCAGTAAATATCACATGACCCTGTTGTATTTACCAGATATTTGCCCTAAGGTGGTGATCAGTCACTGGTAAATATATCACTTGAACTAAAGCAATGAAATAACTACTCTAAGGTGTAAATAAAAGAGGCCATGCCAAAATCCAGTTTCTTATTTGTTACTTTCAGGTCAGTTTAATTTCTAATTTCCATTAATGCAGTGGTTGAATTTCTGTTAGCAGATGACAGTTGTGCTGTTTTTTAATTGCAAATTGAATTGAAAATTTAAAAAATTTAAACTGACAATTAAACAGCACAGTTTTAATATGTATATAATATTTCAGATGTCACACTGAACGTGTAATTCAGAATACATTTTAAAACAAAATTCAAATTCTAGCAGAGTGGTACAAATCTCCCAGCATGCCTCTCTCTCCTTGCATATGTAATTCCTGGTCTCCGACTTGTGTCTTTACCTGGTCCTCTGCAATATGGCGCTTAGCACATGGAGATTCTAGCAGAGTGAAAAGAGCGCGCAGGCAGGACATCACATGTTCAATGGGCTCCTCGGGCCGGGGGAAGCAAAGAAACTCTATGCTGACACCTGAGAGACAGAACACAGAAATGCACTTAGGGTGTGTTCATGCTTTTCTCTTTTTCTGTCCACCACCATCCCTTCTACTGTTAGCAGATGCGAGGTGGACCCACGGCTGTGAGGTAAACAAAAAGCAGTCGCCATGAAAAGGTGTTCAGATTTTTAGAAGAATACCTGGGGGTATTGAGTGTTCTCGAGGAACATCTCAGTAAGAGCCAAACAGTCTGAAACAAAAATACAGTAACCTGAATACATTATACCACAAATGATGTGTGTCTCTTTACCCAACATTAGATGCATCCTGTCTTTGACCGACTCCTCAAAAGTCTTTGTGGTGGAGGAGGCTGCTGGAGGGATGGCAGGAGCCTTGGAGACAGCCGAGGGGACTTCTTCTTTCTGTTCATCAGCTCCGAACCCAGTGCTGCTCAGCCACAGGGCCACAGCATGCAGGACAGGGGCCCATGAGCTCCGATAGTGGAGCCTTGCTGTGTCTATAGTCTCTGGAGTATAAAACGCTCCACCTGAACACAGACATGCAGTAATAGGAAATTATTTGTTTTGACTACATGACTTTGAAATGTGATTTGAATTGTTTACAAATGCAACACATTAATTACAGTAGACACACGGATATTCAAATATATACTCCTAGATTATATATTTATGTTTAGGCCACTGGAAATATGAATTTTATTTCCCCTACTGGTAAACAAATGACAAATTCTAATTTAAGAACACGTGCCCCAAGACAGTGCCAACAATATGCTGAAACATCTCATCAAAATGGTTATTTGACAGTTGTTGTTGTTGTTGATGTTTTTGTTGACATTTTTCAAAAACTGTTCAAATCACACTGAAGTTTTTTTTGTCTGGAGTTGCTCTCTTGAGAATAAAATCACAACTTTCATGGGGCCAAAACTAGAGCAAAGCACTCAGAAACTAGTGCTTGAAATGGACTAAATACACAAGCCTGCATTGTTGTGTGCATGTGTCCACAAATATAAAGAGATTTGATCCAGATTTTTGTGGGCAAGAATCTGACTTGTACCGTCAGGAGGCAGCTGGCTGGAAAACTCAGCGGGCAGAGTGAGCAGAGCGTAGTCTCGCAGCATGGCCAGCCACAGGCGGCTCAGTGAGGGCAGCTCTGGCTGCACCAAAGTGATGAGGCTGTCGGGTGGAAGCACATCGGCGCCCAGATCCTCCTCATCCTCGTCCTCATCTCCAGTTCGGACTGGTTTGGCAGGCTTGGACTCTGCCTCTTTCTTGATCTTCATCGCCACCACATACACCTAAGAAAGAAAGCCAGTGTGTACAGTCAGCTTTATCACTTGCAATATAACAATTACAGGACAGCGATCTGATCCTTCGTCTCACCTCAGCCCATGCCTTCAGCACGGCCAGTTTCTCCATCGTGGTGGCACTCTCACTGTACAGCTGACTGGATGAGCCCTTCCCAGCCTGCACCTTGTCCAGTGACGACACAAGCAGGTTGTGGACTCGCCGCAGGTCATTGAGGTCACTGACTACGCCACTGCCAATCCATGTACTACACACCTGTAGTCACATAAAGGGGTCAAGGTAATAAATGGTAAAATTGAACATTTACAGCACCCACAGCCTGTTAGCTGCTACTTCCCTTACAACTGATGAGAAAAATTAAAAACTCACATTACATAACAGAGTGTTCAAGGTTGATTAGTCATCATTAAAAGGGTTGGGGGTGTCAAAGAACAGTCATTAATAAATAAGGCTGACGTGTTATGGCTGTGCAAGTGGAGCATGCATTTATAATATTACATCCGTCTGAGAAGAACTGCTGTTAGAGTGTCAGGCAACCAAGAGCAGGTGAAGGGACAGTTACAAGTGAGTTATAATGCAAATGTAATTAGCAAGCCATCTTATTACCTTGTAGGTTTATTTATTCTCTTCTCTTTAGGTAATGTGTCATGTGACCCTGCATTTCCACAGGTACGTATTAAATGCCCTCACTTGTGTATATTTGCTTCTACCACCTAAATGATGCAATGTATCATGGGTATTTATTGTGTTTTCTATGTTGTTCTTATTAAGTCATTCCATTTATAAAAGAGAAACCCTGAAATCAAGCTATCAGCTTCAAGAAAGAACAGAAATAGTCTCAGCAGGCAAAAACCCTAAGCCAGAGACACGGAGGGGGATGTCAAAGAGAGAAGGGTTTTTTAGTAATACTGCTGACAGGCATGTTTGTTATTTTCTACTGTCACACGTTCTTCTCATCAGTCAAATAAGTCAAAGAGCATCAAGAAAACTTGACACTGCTGGGTTTTAAGGGGATGATGAGTCACTGTGCAGCGGTAATTAATAACCGCTGGAGCAGCATAGCTACAAAAGCCTCTGACATTATCGAATACATTAAAGGTTCTGTATGTGACTTTTTACATGTATTAGCTGTTGTTTATTGCCATTTGCGAATGGATTGCAGGACCATGTCCGACTTTCTCCGTTGCCTCAAGCAGCCTGGTGACTGATTTCTATGTAGAGAACTTGGATAAATTTGCGGGAAAGTCCAATGTATGTGACATTACACATGCTCCTGAGTGCCTTGCCTCTCTTCAGCTCCGCTAGGCAAATTTGCAAATCCTAGGATAGCAAAAGAATGTCCCGCCCTCCTCTCCCTATGACTGGCTAGTACTCATTGCCTTCGTCGGTTGAACTGGTTAGGCTTAGGCAAGAGGAGCAGGACTGGTTAGGGTTAGGGTAAGAATATCACAGTAAGCCAATTAGAGGCAGAGTAAGGCCAGCAAGATGGGCCAGTCTTTTGCTATCCTAGGATTTGCAAATTTGGCTCTGCTAAAGCGCTAAAAGTGCCACACATATTAACTTAGAAATGGAGTCCGCAAACATCAACAAATGACCGCCCCACCATAACTGAGTCCACACATATGAATATGAATAGGAATATGAATTCAGACACCGTTGGCTGGTCTATCCGGTGTACCTCCGGAGGTGCTGTCCACTCTCCTCCCAGTGAACAAGTGTTCTGGCAGTGGACAATGAGGTAGAGGGTCCGTGGGATGTGCTAACTAGCATACTACTATATCAGCTAACATTACAATGTAATCAAAGGCAGATCCATGCAGCGTAGCTTAGTTACAGCTAGCTGGCTAACCTTAGCTTGCATGCTTGCTAACATAATTGCTGTGTTAGTTGGCAATGTGTCCAATTACTTTACCAGCTAACATGATCCAGTCATTATTAATGAGTATTTTCTGAACGACACGGAACCTTTAATATATGTAAGGACTGTTCATTATAATGAATGTTACAGTACAAACAGGGCAGTGAAGTGAAATGGTTTGTAACCACTTCAGCTGGTAAAAGGTTTCTTCTACATGTTTGTTAACAAAGCAGGGCATCTTACCTGGCAGGCCTTAGCTGTGATGTCAGACGGTGTATCAGGTGAAAATGCAGGTCTAAGGGCAGCTCCAACCTAAATGCATTCACAAAAAGTTCAACGTTGATTCACATTTGCTGCGTCACTATCAATTTGGGACTACTGCAGCATAATGCAATCTGACTCACATTGGCCTGGTATTGTTCCAGGATAACGTGCCCCGGAAACTCGGGCTCTGGTACGGAAGCAAACTTTTTAATGATGTCTTCCAGGGCCTGCAGGCCGGCCATCCTCAGCTGGTTACTGTGGTCTGTGGCTGCCATGAAGGCCATTCGGATGAGGTCAGACAAATGGAGCACCAACTGATCTCCTGGATGGACAGAAAGATAGAAAGAAAACCAATAAGGATTGTGTGAGGAATACAAATGTATTCATAATCATGGTAAGACATGAGATCTCAGTGAGCAGCCACATTACTCAATCAGAAAACAGAATTTATCAGAGATTTCTGTTCATTTCAACATTTGCCAGTCACTGTTGAATAAATGCTGAAGTAATCCTCTGCTGATGGGTTGCATGTAAGCGAGAAGGTAAAATTGTTGCCTTCCTCTTAGTGAGAATATATTGAAGATTAAATAACAAGAGACACAAATCAGTTTTTAGGGTTTCAGTGCGTGCATGCAGTGATTCAAAAGAAACTGGATATTGACCTTGAGGCTGAGATTTAATTGAGTTTTAGCTGAAGTGCACCTCTCAAAGGATTAGTTGGACACGCCAGCATGCAGAGCAACCATCCATTCAATCCCAGTCACAAAATATGGCTTATCACCACATTGTGCCATTTCTGTCTAACTTGTGGAATGTTTCCTTATTTTGGAAGAGCTTATTTAAATACTGGCTCTTTTATGTGTCACAGTGAAAACAATCCCTCCCACTCTTGCTAACTTATCTTTAGCTTTGTTCCATCTTTACATAAAAGCACATGAAGAAGCTTTATTCAGCACCTGACACAGGTCGCAAAAAGATTTATACTGTAATCCAAAGAACAAACTGAAATTTACATTTAATATTGCAGCAACCTCGACAGTCTGTACTAAAAACAGCTAGACTATTGGGTAAGAAAATCAATCCCTTTAATTTATGTAAGCAACAGTTTTAATACTGGTGTATAACTTTAGAAATTAATTTGAAGCACAGACAACAGATCACAGGAGGCATAAATCAATCACAAATCCTTGGAAGTGAGCTACTCTGTTCTGGCAGCATAGTAAATGGTACCTTTGGGGTTCTTGGCTTGTGCAGAGCGTGCAGCTGCCAGGTCAAAGTGCGCTTTGTCATTCTCACACAGCAGGATGATGCGGCACAAGCAGTCCGCAGCAAATACCCGCGTCACCCAGCGCGGCGCCACAGAGGGCTTAGACTTGTCATCTTCTCCCAGGCCTGTGAACATGGTGTCGTCGTCCATCTCGTCTTTTTTCTCAGAGTCTTCCTCATCCTTTTCCACCTCGAAAACAACGGCTCCTCCCACATCTGAGAGAGGAGATGGAAGATTTAGTCACAAACATTTGAACTGAGATTGGGCAGCAAAATAAACTTGACTGCTGTGTGATATGCACTTTAGTTTCAGTTCCAGCCTTAATTTTCTTGGAGACAGAAAATGGTAATGTGTCATATTTTGCTGTTTTGAAAAGATTTACCTGTAGTTGCTGCCAGGACATCCTTGCAAAGTTTCAGCCAATGAGAAAGCTTTTCCACAGCAAGAGACGACAGCATGTGGCCCAGTGTGTCATGGATATCAGAACACAGCTTCCTGTCTGTCTCCCGATCCAGCATGCCAAACAAAACGCCCTCAAGACCGGTTTCTGTGATGTTCAGATCTAAAGCGTAAGACAAAATCAACACAGTAAGAGTCACACTGTCTCACTGAGGTATATCAACTGAGCAAACTGGTCCTGTCAGGTTTACAATATATACTCACTGATTGTAGTGTTGTCTCCTGCTCTCTTCGCCAGACTCATGGCATACTCACAAACCTCTGCAGCCTCTCTCTGGGCGAGCTGCCTCAGGCAAGCCACGGCAGCACGGCGCAGTAACAGGTGAGAGCTGCACAGGTGCACCTGTACGGATCCCATAATACAGAATGAAATTTTGAATACAATTGAGAAACACTGTAACTACCATATTCATAGTGAGAAACACTATGTCTTACACAGAGACAGGGCACCAGGCTGGACAGGTTAACATGGCGTGGAGCGAACATGTGCAGCTGCTGCAAACATGAAATGGCAGCTGCTTGCACAAGGGAGTCGGAGTGATCCTGCATGATGGCACAACCAACTAGGCAGGACGAGCGGATGGTGGAGATAGTGGCTCCATTTCCTAGCAAACGCAATGACAGATTAGAAAGAGAGACAAAAAGAAACAGCATTTTAAACAGTAAAAGCGCACACAGTATGTCTTCAAGTCCACTTCAGTGGCCTGTGGTGTGCTTACACTGCCACCTGCTGGCCAGGAAAGGGGATATTACTGGTTATTACATGGCTTTTATGAGATACATTGAGGGTTGTGAATTTATTTCTGCCACAGTTACCCTGTAATTCTGGTCCCACAGTGGTAATGAGAGCTCCCAGGCAGCGCCCCAAACACTGGTGCACCTCTGTGTGAGACGGCGGCACTGTGAGGAGCAGGGTGAGTACCAGAGAGAGTGTCGGCTCCACATAGCCTCTGTACATGGGACCACTAGAATCCACGATGAGAGCCAGAGAGTGCAGAGCCCATGTCTGATAAAAAAAATAGAAAAAACAATACAGTTCACCCAAGTAAACCAATCTATAAAGCAGCTAAGATAAAAAAAAAAGACACTACAGAAAAAAAAACTCCAACTCTCCTAATCGCCATCAACTGTGAGTAAATTTTAAAATCCATTCCTCCTGAGTAATTCACTGTACCTGGACCTCATGAGAGGAGCCATCCTGGGCCAGAGCCAATAGGATGCTGACACTGGTCTTTAAGTGCTGGCCTGAGCCAATTCCTCCAACATATCGATGCAGACAGCCAAGAGCCAGTGAATGGCCCGTCCTTGATACTACATCACGGGCCGACTTCAGTCTGGAAATTGAGGAGGGAGAGAGATATGGATCACATGATTAAAGCCAAGGATAGAGAGGTAAGCTAGATTCAGTTCAAGATAGATGTGCAGACTATCAAAGACTGGAACTCTTAGCTTCCTGAAAACATCTTTGACCTACAAAAAAATGTTATAATGTCTTTTTTTTCTGTGACTGATTATAAAAGGTGAAGTATTCACCACGTCTCCCTTGATCTCAACAACAGAAGTAGCAGAATAAAGAGAGACTAAAGAAAATATAATAGAGATAAGACATGCTTACTTATCAAAGCTGGTCTGTGCCATTCTGGCGATGAAGGTAGCCTCGCCCACCACCTGAGCCATCCTGCCCAGGGCCTCTCCAGCAGCACAACGCAAGATGGGGTTGGGATTGTCCAATGCTCCCATCACCAGGGCCAGGGCCGACTTACGCACCTCCTCAGGACCCAGAGTACTCTTGTTCTCTGCCAAACCCTTCAGTCAGGAAGAGATATGTATTTCTCATTACTTAAATAATGAAGCATGATATTCCTGTCTTAAGAGGATATGAAGTGCGTTCTCTCACCTTGAGGGCACTAAGCACTGCAGTAAAGATGTTCAGTTGGACTGCCTGCTGTCGAACTCCTTTAGCCTGCTTTATGCACTCTGCAAAGTGGTCCAGCATCTGCAGCCTGAATCATACACAAAGTCAGGTAAGCAAGCGCGTCATTAAGAGCTTTGCAGCAGTGCAACTGTGAACATAAATACATAATAAACAACAAGAGAACAAACATATCACAGCAGAAAAGATACAAGATGTTGACATGTTGCAAATGTGTCCACTGTCTGCAGCAACAACTAAACTTGTCACCTGTGTTTGAAGGAGACGTGAGGGAAAACCACACCGAACAGAGCCACCGAAGCGTCAATGACCGACACACCCAAAGGGAGAGGTCCTGGGATGGCCTCGCCAACAGGAACACGTAAGTAGATTGAGGAGGGGTCGTGTTCCAGAGCTCCGCTGCCAGACGCGCTGTTGGGCTGCAGCTGTTTAGGGACAATCACACAGTTGTATTAACAGTGACCAAGACATCAGATATTAATGGTTAATGTCATGCTTTTTCTTAATTTCTGTCATATATACAATGTTAAAATATCAGATGCTCTTATTAAATGTGGCCAAAGTTTCAAATAATGACGTAAAGGTTTGTAGAAGTAACCCCTGTGAGAAAAACCTCAGGATTCAGATGACTTTAAAAAACTGTATTCACAACATGTAGCTACATGCTAATGTTAGGGAAACATGTAATCTTGGTTTAGATGTTGTTCATTTCTCACAGATTTCGGATCATTTTCCTGCTGCATGTACGATTTTGAGGATTTTGGTTTAGAAGCTTTTATTGTTGATTTTTCACAATAGAAAGTGCCGCTATAGTCTATTACAGTCATTCCCTAGGCTATAATGACGACACAGAGACAATGAGATAAGACCCGGAAACGCTGACCAATCAGACCAGACTGGGCTTTTTTGGGAGGGGGCTATAAAGAGTCAGGCACTAAAACAGGTTTTCAGACAGAGGGAGAATACAGGTGTTTCAGCACAGACAGTATAAGGAAAAATAAAGTGTTTTTTAAAAATTAAACCATGTAAACATGTTTGAGTAGAAACCCAAGATACGAGTATGAACCTGAAACTTATAATAATAGTAGGTCCCTTTAAGTATAGACAGTTATTGGAAACCAATCTTCAAAAGAAATGAGAGTCCAAACCAACCATCTACATTATGTAGTGGATTTATATCTTTCATATAATTGATTATTTCACTCACCTGATCCTCGATGCACTTGTGGTCAGTCTCCTGTAGCCAGGAACCCATGAGCACGCTGTCGTCATAGTGACAGAGAGAGCGCAGCAAGGAGGTGGTAGTGTTGGCCGAGTTGTCAGTCAAAGTGAACTCTGCCACCAGCTCTCTCAGGAGGGCATTGAAGCTTCCTACACAAGAAGAATAGTGTTTTTAAAACACCTTCCATAAAAAAATGCCCTTAACTTCTGTGAAAAAAAAGCAGAAGTGACTGTGTTACCTTCATAGGTCTTGGGAGGCAATAGAGCCAGGATGTCGTACAACCGGAGCCTCACCATTGCTGCACTTGCTTTCAGGTGAGCACCATGGACCTTGATGATGGCAGGGACACTGACAAAAACATGACAATCATTAGATATATTATCTTGAGGCAATGAAAGAAATGCAGGAAACAGATATCATACATAACAAAATTAATAAACAGTGAGTACAGAAATCTTAAAATCCTGCAACAAAGACAAAATCCTTTTTTGTCTTTACGTTGTCAACAGACAATTATACTTAAAAGCATCACACTCACTGTGACATCATGGTCATTGCACATTCAATGGGAGTCATCAGTCTACGGATCACATCTTCTGTGAGCAGCTCGGGACAGTGGGCCACAAAGCTACGCATGGCTACAGAAGAAAGGCACAGTCAGAATTTTGTCCACTAACATCATAGAGCTTGTTTAGACATACGGGGTGGTGTGTTTCTTTACCACACAGTGCTCCAGCTCTGCCTTCCAATGTGACCTGCCAGGTGAAGGAGTCTCCTCTGGCCTTTTCAGCCTCCAGCTCCTTCTGGGAGCGAGGAAACACATTCCTCCACAACAGCAGCATCTTGGGAAGGTGATAGCGCACAAGGGAGGGACCTGGAAACAAACACAATATGTTGGCAATGTTGTCAGTGAGAGAGGGGGGAGACTGTTGACAAATCATTGCCAAGAGATAGGAGAGAGATGTCTGGGAGGCTCACCCAAAGTCATGAGGGCACCCAGCAGCAGCCATCCAGCCTGTGTGCGCTGCAGAGACAGTCGACTATTCTGAGCAGCCGTCCTCAGGAGGTCTTCAGCGATACTCACTACCAACTACAAGAAAAAAAACACAGACAATCTTAAAATTCATATGAGGCAACCAATAAGGCTGGTACAGCTAAAATATGTAGACAGACCTAAATATAGATCTACAAGAGAAGAGGTCAATAAGTTTAGATTTTGAGGCTACACACCTTGCCCTTGGAGTGGGGGATACCCAGTGGACACTGGTGTACACCTCCCAGCAGGGCAGCCATCGCAAAGCTGTAGCCGCTCACAGCCTCAGGTGAACTCTTCAGGTTGTTGATTCTCTCTGCACAGCGGTCCAGCAGTGGGGTCAACTGATAGGGCAGCGCCACTGCAACACAGCGCAAGCACCACGCAGCAGCCAAACGAGCTGCCATGCTTGGGTGCAGCAGCACTGAGGTCACAGTTTCAAGGAGTCCTGGAGAGGAGGACATGGAATATGTTTACAACTGTGAATGATGAATCCAGTCTAACTTCATTCCCTCTGGCTGGAAATTCCAACATATTAAATTCACTGTAGAATGGGCGATACCCTTCCATGACACCGCCATCCAAAATCAGTGGTAACTGCCGTATGAGTGCAGTGCAGAGCGGTAATGATTAGCTATTAGGATACACACATGAGACTTGGCTGGACCAGCTTTCCACATCAAAACTCCAGAGAAGCTTGGATTACAACGCAGAGAGGTAGTGTGACTTCATTCTCTGCCTCAGACATATTACTGACGAATTACTCCACTAATCTTCACATAGCAAATAGTGGTTTGCTGCTCTGAATGTCGCATACAGAACCTTTAATGTATACTGAAATGTTAAAACACATTACCAAAGTTAGAGAAGATGCTGTCTGGCGTTATACATGTTGGCTAAGTAAGCAAGTTTTCAGTCCAGTTAGAAGCATTATCATCTATATATGATCCCATCTTTACAGAAATGTAAGAGCACTGAAACAAATGACCCACTTAATGCTTTGTGTGCCTCACCTATAGAAGGCTCCTGGATGAGAGGTGAAGCTGTGGCACTTAAGCTCTGAACCAGACTGCCCAGCTCTTTGAGGGCACACACCATGACATGCTGACTGGCAGAAACATCCGCTGCCCCTGCCTTGTTCTCTCCACTGATGTCATTCACAACTGCCTCTGGAAAAACATGCAGCAGAGAAAATATACAAACAAGAGGGGTGTGTCAGTGTAAAATGCAAAAATGGGAAGTTGAACAAAATGAAAAACCCTTACAATAAGATACTATGTTATAATTCAGAATGTGTGCAGCATTGATGGATAAGGTGACCTGCACTGAAATGAAATTTAGATTGAGATTTTTCTCAACAACAAGGAATTTTTTGTCAGATTTATAAAGGTAATTATAATCCTTTGACAAATTACATAAGACTACATGGTAATAACCTAACCGGAGGACACATTAGTCCATATGATGCCGTCACACACCATCAATTTGCCAATTTCTTTCTTTAAACTACTGAAGAACACACTACTATATGCCACAAACACAGAGCTCTGAGGGTTTTTTTAATTAAAAAAAGTAGGATTCAGGAAACAATTATTATAGTTGTGTTAAAATATTAAAGTGACTTCATCTGAATTTAAGTAAACTGCTGATAAACAGGTCTGATGGTCATTTATCAAGTACTTAAATCCTCAGAACTCTATGAAGGCCACAGTCAAGATCACATGAAGGGAAGAAGTAATCAAATGACTTTAGAAAGAGGTTTAAAGCTGCTCCTTAAACTGTGGCAGTCATGTTGACAAACCGACTGTAGATTACAGAGGGAACGTACACTAGGACGTCCCACAACCATCATGTCTCCAGGAAATATTTTTCAAGTTAGCACAGACATTTCACAAAGTTTAATTTCAAGAAGTCTCACAGATCCAGCTGGTTGAAAAACAAAAACTACAAGCAGCAAGTATCGTCAAGAGCCCAGGACCACGTCTCAGGAGACATCGACATTCAACATCCTTTTAAAATACTGTTTTAACATCAATATGAACAAGAGCATTTATTTTAATATAGTTTACACCAGTTTAAAGGTTGCAAAGCAAATCAGAGTAAGAATCATCCTTCCTGAATGAGATGAAGTGATTATAAAAAATGATTGATGTGTTGTTATGCAGAAAAAAATGGAAATTTGGAGGAACTGATATCAATAAAACTAAATGATGGACAAACCTGCAAATATTATGTCATGTTGCTGTGGGGAAATGGCTTGTTCCTACTATGTGTCTGTGAATTTAGTGGCACATGCAGTTTTTTTCTGCTGGTGTAAGCCAGATGTCAACAGCCAGAGAGAGTTATGTCATGCTCCTTAGGGATTGTAACGCAATAACAGAAGAGCAAACAGCCAATGAGGCTATGCAATAATGCAAGCATGAGTAACTCAAATGCTGAGCTGGCAATGGATAATGTTACTGACATTATGATGCTGCTTGTGGTTAAAAAGAAAAGAAAGAGGAGAGTGATCGAAAGAAGCAAAGGCAGAAAGCAAGAAGGACAGCAGAATGAGGGAAAGCCATCTCCGCACACAAAAAAAGAAAAGAAAGAAAAACCATCTCTGAATACAACACAAGCGCAAAAACCATGCAAGAACTGTAGAAACTGAATGAAGGGTGAATATAAAGTGATAATAATGGATGAGTACTTACTCTGTAATGCTCTGAACCGTGATATTTCCCCCCCATCCTCCTTACCCACAGCCCTCATTTGCTTGCTGATGGCTTGGCAGATTTCTTTGCCGGCTGCAATTTGTGCTTTCTCTCCAAGTAAGCCCCCCAGGGTGGCACGCAGCATGAAGGAGACACAGCGGCGCGAGTACACAGCCTCAACATGTGTCTGTGTGGCCCGTGGGTGAGACACTAGGTCCAAAACGTGAGACAGGAACGTGGCAAAGTTGCGCTCCAGCCACTGACCACCAAGCGTAGTCACAAACACAACATAGGCCTGAAGAAGAAGAAAGATCATGTGTGAAATGGCTGAATAAGACAACGGAGGTTCAGATTCTTGTCATGTTTGAAAATTCAACTCACCTGTGTGACGCCGACCCGCACCTCCCTGCTGACAGAGCCTCCACCCTTCAACATCTCCCCTCCACTCTTCAGGAAGCCAGAACCACCACGCAGAAAGCCTGTGGCCATCAGCTCCAGCACCTCCTCCAAAGTGGCTCGCTTTACATTCTGACGCATCACTAAAGGAAAAAGAACAAAAGTGGTGAGCTAGTCTCTTTAACATGAAAGGAGCCAAACATGAACTGCACAAATCAACTTTATAACTTACCAGCTGCTTGTTTGGGCATCAGGGCAGTGGCCATGACTGTCCCCAGCAGTTTGGCCACTGCTACCCGAACACCATAGTTAGATCCTTCCAAGGCTTTAAAACACAAAGTGGCCACGTTCTCAAGTTCTGTGGTCCACATGAATACAGCCTCATTCTGCAGCTCCAACAGGCACTGATCAGATAAGAAGAATAAAGATGGGGCCCTGTTAGTAACATCTACCTTATGCATGTACAGGAAACATTAATTATACTGACAATGCATACAAACAATATGGATGCTTAGTTTATACATATCTTTGCATTATAATGGCCACACAACTGTTTTCTGAACAGGAAATCGTCTTTCACAATAGGGAGGAGATTTGCGCAACACATTTGAGTTTGGTCACAGTAAACAACAACAAAAATATGTGTAATTTGTAACTCTTTTACAGCATCAGTAAACATTCCTCTGAGACCAACCTTTGCTACGGCACAGCGTACGGCCATGGACCTGTCTGTAAGTAGAGAGCGGGCATTCTTGTAGATGTCTCTGTGACATGAAGCTGCAGCTCCACCCAGTCCGCAAAGCACCTTCTGCAGGCTGAGAAGGATCTCTCCTCTGCCTTGTGACTACATCAGCAAAGTAAATACGAAAACAGGAGAATTAAAATAAATGTCGCATCTGTTTCAATACATTTCTCTGTTCATCTATTTCTGTTCCTAATATATTCTGGCTATAAGAAAATTGAAAACAGTTTTCTTTTTCCCAATCCTAAACTCTTAAAAGTCATACCTCTGCACTCTTTAATGCCTTCAAAAGATTATTAATGGTGTCTGGAAAGGAGCTTCCCAGCATCCTGCCCATCTTCTCATAAAAAGCTCCAACACATGCCACCTGCAGCACTGCAAGAAAGGTTACTGTATGCATTAAAATAAAAGTATACATTATATTTCACTTTAAATTGTTTGATAAACAATGATATGCAATAGTCAAAATTAACATCTAAAATGGATTATCTCTTGAAATTAAACTGCTGGATCTGTGAGTTTCCTTTACTTCCATGTATTCTCACATTCATAATGTAAATCTCCTTTTGAGAACATTCAGACTGGCTTTCATCTTATCAATGTTTGATTAAAAAAAAAAATAGCATAATACCCTGTGTAATGAGTTAATGTAACCTCAAGGCTCCAAACACATTATTGTCTTTACTAAAATACTGCAGGAGTAGCACATTAGCTAAGGGGTTAGCACTCCATATCCCCTCTCGGTCCACCTGAATCTGTACACAAACAGGCAGGTATGAAAGAATATGGATGCAGGACGACGCTGATGCAGCTTCAACTACTGTTGGATTCCATTAATACCAGCAAAACCACAGCATTATATCTGCTCATGGACACTTAATCTCCCCTTTTAAACATGAAATGTCATTCTGCAGATTATCATTTGGCTTAACTGCTAATACCCTCTGTAGGGCCACCTACAGAATATATCTGAAACACTCAAAGCAGAGCTGAACAGCCTATATTTTAATGCAAATGTGTAGAACATCACACAAAATATGTATAGTGACTGTGTTAAAAAAAAAAACAGCAAATTAAAATAAACACTGCTGCAAGTAAATGGGATCTTACAGTTTTGTAGGTAAGTACGCAGGTGTGTCATCCTTGCTTTTAATGATCTCATTGCATTTATCCAGAGTCTGGAAAACAGTGAAGGTGTCACCAATGCTGTAGAGGGTAGCAAGGTTTTTGGCCAGCAGTTTTCTTGTTGGTGGCCCAGGGGCACTGCTGATCAGTCCTGTCAACTGTTCCACCAGCTTCTTCTGCTTCTCCTTCACATCCACCTGCCATTAAAATGCAAAACAACATCACAGACTGTCTCTAATGAAACCCACTCAGGAAAGCAATGCCAAAAACTGAAAAGTCACCTTATTTGCTGCCACAAGCACTTTATCCAAGAAGCGGAGCCATTCGAAGATGAAGACAGGCCTCTTTGCTTCAGTGATCTGGGCCAAGGCATCTTCATTGAGCAGCAAACTGTGAGCCAGCTCCATGGCGAGGACCTTTTAACACAGTGCTGTACACCCCCGCCTCTGAAATGTTATATTAGGGAGTGTGCCTTGTTAGGTGACTCTTCTCTAACACTTGCCCTGTCATCCAATCACCTAGAAAGTATTATAACAGCACTTCAGTTACTAAAGATCTCTTGACATTTACTGTCCGTAGCAAAGACTTTGGGACTATTCTTCATTTATCAGAGCAGGGGGGTTGCTGGAGGGTGACTTTTTAATTTTTTTATTTTTTCTGGACCCTTCTCCGAAGCTACAAATATTTTTCCTTAAGCCTCCCTGAGTAACTCTCAACTCAACTCAACTTTATTTATAAAGCTTTAAAAACAACCACAGCTGAAAACAAAGTGCTGTACATAAATAATCACAAGACATAAAATAAACCATAAAAACAGTGAAAAACGATAAAAATAATAAAACAGGAGCAAAGTCTCATGCTGGGTCGAAAGCCAAGGAATAAAAATGAGTTTTAAGATTAGTTTTTAAAATGGACAGTGAAGAAGCCTGTCTGATGTGTAAAGGCAGATTGTTCCATAACTGACAGAAAATGCATGACCCTCCCTCCACAATAAATTAGTTGTTAGCTTTTTTAAACTTATCCTTTGATGTTTTAAAGTTAAAATTTGAAGATGAAATCCTGGAGTTGAAAAAGGCATCGGTTTTTCCACTCTTGTCGTTGATGCTTGTTAGTTAGCGCAAGCAATTTATTTTTGGCCATATTTTAAAAGTGACGTAGAATAAAGTGATTTGATAAAATATCGCCATTTTAAGTTAAGAGTTGTTTTGTTTTTGTTTTTTTGCATTTGTCACACATGATGTGTCCAAGGACACCAAGGAATGCTGTAAAACAAAAATCGGTGGTAAAATACATACAAAATACAACCATTTAAATTTGCATGCCACTCCCCTAGGCTAAAAGAATAAAAGTCCCTCCCCAGAGCTTATAACATTTGACATGCTTCCCCCTTTTTGACCACCGCCTCCCCCCTCATAAGTAACGAACAGTCCCTTACTCGGTTTGCAAGGGACAAATGTTACGTTCATTTAAAATAAATGTAGCTGCTGTCACTGCTTTAGACGTTTTTAAATCAGTCCTTAATTTACGAAAAAATGTAGCAAACCAAAAAGCCAAAGCTGGGTAGCGTTAACACTTTGCTGCTCTGTGTTGACAGCTGCCTGCCTCCAGCTGTTGATAGGTTAGCAACCTAAGCTAGCTAACAGTTACTTCCTACGAGGAACAAGCTAAATTCCGGCTACACACTCTCACCCAGACCGAGCTTTAGCTATCTGTCGTCTTCCTTTAAAACGTTTAGATGTCCAAAAACACCTCAGCAGCAACACCTTGCTGAAATATGACATACATGTAGCCAAAATGTTCATCCTACCTGTTTTCGACAATCCAGGATGAATGACGACGAGTATCGGCGGTGTCGCACTAAATGGGTCCGATGCGAAACAGAGGAAATAATGTACTGAAAACACTGCTGTGACACATTTTTTTTTCAAAGTTGTTTCTTGTTGTGTGTATTATTTTTCCAGTTGTCTCTGTGCGTTTCAAATAAATATCTTCTTCTGAATTATTTGTCCAAAGCCCCGCCGGAACTGTATACTCGTTGGATAGTTTGTAGCAACTCGGGATGTATCTATGAACGAACCAAACATCCGTGAAGCAAATTCAAAGGCACAACCGGATTATTAATTAAGTCTCCATCTGTTCTTTTGTACATTTATTCTCTTTTGTGCGGCCGTAATGTCTGACGATGAAGAGGACTATATGTCTGATGTATTTCTCAGTAAAATGTAAGTGTGTTTTGTGTCTGCTGTTCGTGTCAAGGCCTGAGGGTGTCGAGATTGTCACACTACATGATGTTTTCTTATTGCCCCCGTGGTGTCAGTCCTATAACATCAAAGCTAATTTGGAGATTTTCAAAGACGTTGTAGTTGTATAAATATAGAATTGGGAGTATACAGTCATTACTTTCACAATAGCTATCACTGTTGTGTTATTCCAATAACTTTTTGATGTTCTTCTGTCTGTCAGACAAGATGTGAAGCCAGGTGTCAACATGGTGAGGCGGGTAAAAGAAGCAATGAAGAAGGAGACACGACAAAAGGAGATAAACATCAAAAACCGCCAGAAGACCTTCAAGGAGCAGGAGAAGGAAAGTAGAGAGGCAGCTTTACAAAACTCCATCAGCAACGAGAACAAAGGATTTGCACTTTTGCAGAAAATGGGTTATAAAGCTGGTCAAGGCCTCGGAAAGGAGGGCAAGTTTCTTCTTTACTTTCTTTAGTTTTAATCTAAGTTGCATCTGTAACTTGTATTAATTTTAATCTCTGTTACCTCTTCAGGAGCAGGAAGGGTTGATCCAATTCCTCTAAATATCAAAACCGGTAGGCTAAACATATTTATATATCAATAATGTATTTGGTAAAAGTCAGTGGTGGGAAGCTTACTTTGAAATGTAGTAAGTTACAGATTACTAGTTACCCTGTTAAAAATTTAATAGGTAATGTAACTGTTTTGATTACTATGTCAGAGTATTGATTACTTTGTGATTACTTTTCCAACAAATGTTTAAAACCAGGCAGCAAAGTTAAAAAATGTCTGGCTATGCTAATTGTTTTATTCTACATATAAACTTTTTACCACAAAGAATGTATTTGTTTGTAACCCTGTTGAAATCATCAATGTTTTGATTAGTAACTAATTTAATTACATATATTTTGCTCACTAACTGTTGCATTAATTTTGTAATTTAATACATAACTCTGTTACATGTAACTAGTTACTCCTCAACACTGGTAACAACATGTGCAATCCAGCTAATGGCTTATAGTTTTTATGTAATTTTTGTCTGTATGCTGAATCAGACAGAGGTGGCATTGGAATGGAAGAGATGAAAAAAAGAAAAGCAGAGGAGGAACTTGAACATTATCGTCAGAAAGTACGAGCCAAGCAACAGAATGAGACTAAATCTCTGGAAGATTTTAGGTGATGTTTGCAGCTGTCTTATGAGATGCACTATATCTGTATGTAATATAGAATATATATAATACATCTGCGTGTGTAATCTTGTGCTTTTTAATTGCAGGTCAAGAGTAAGGACAGAGAGAGAGGAGCGAAAGATTGAAGGAGATCTCAGAAAGAGTCAGCGAGCCTGTGAGCAGCTTGACAGTCAGAAGGTTGGAGGAATAACGGCTTTAGCACAGGCTCATCAGTACATCACAGTGCTAATGCTGTTTTGCTGTTAGGTCTCTCTGCACTGAGAATAAATACAGACTAGGGCTGCACAATTAATCAAATTGTTAGCAAAATTGCATTATGGCCAAGTGCAATATCTCAATTACAGCAGCTACAATTTTTTGATTAAGGTAAAATGTGTCACAACATATAATTAGAAATGAAGCTTTGTGGTTCTACATAGATGGCCGGCCCACAAATCATATTCCAGATGTAAGGGAACATGCTTGTTTGGTACAGACCCCAGCAAAATCACATCGTCATCATAGTTCTATTTTTTTTTTCAGTGAAAATGAAATGCAAAAATGACCACTACCACTAAAATTGTGACTCATATCGTACTTGCAGTATCTGTCAAAATCAGTGCAACATGATTTACTCTTAATTTCGTGCAACCCTAATGAAATATGCCAAGAAAGTTACCATGCCTTAATCCAGGGAATAAATTGTGTATATTTTGACAATTCACCCAACATCAGTATAGGTGCAGCACTTGGGGGTTTCTGTGTGTGAATCTTTTGGTTTAATTATCTTTCAGGGCATCACCGCCCCCAGGGAAGACTGGTATTGGCCTAAAGCAGAGACTGATGAGGAGGAGGATGCACTTAAGGAGGAGGAGGACGAGGAGGAGGAAGATGAGATTGTGGAATTAACTGTAAGTGTCTAGTTTACCTTGTTTATTCATGGGAGTAATGTGTTATCCAACTTTATGACCCCACATTTGGTGCAAAGACTTGTTGCTAACATGGTGACATACTGGCATATTCCGCCAGTATGTAGTACAATTATTACCCTGGCATGTGGCGCGATAAATGCATGTCGTATGTGTCTTGTATCTTTGGTGATTAATCCAGAGTAAAATGAAAATGTATTTGTGCCTCTCTTTTACAGTCCTTTGACAAACTACAAATTTTGACATCGTATTTGAGAGGAATCCATTTTTACTGCATATGGTGTGGGACCACCTATAATGGTAAGCGTGGTGACAACATGGCTGTGGTTTTATTGTTATTTTTGTTGCCTTTGCGGATTTATGTTTATTTTTGGTTTTTGTTTTGTTTTTTTTACAGATGAAGAGGACTTGTGCTCTAACTGTCCTGGGGATACAGCAGCAGACCACGATTGAACTTAGAATTTGTGCATTAGGTCCAGTGAAAAAGCAGTGACAGATGTTTGACCCTAGAGACCTTATATGTGGAAGTGAGCGCAGCATTTTACAATTGGAAACAGGTTCATCACACTTGGCTTTGATAAGCAGTTGATGCAATTAGGTCATCAGAAGTGGAGGAATATTTATTTATCATGCTCATTTAAATCTGTTTCCTATCTCTGGAAGCACTCAATGTTTATAGACCCTAACCCTATGTTTGGGTTGCAGTCTTACATTTTTCTTTACATTTACAAATCCTGGGGAAATATAGGGTACCTTTTAATGTTAATATTTTGAAAAGATGCAAAGGATTTTTTTTAGATATGTGTCAAGAGCAATGCATACCTGTGTTTTCATTAAATGTTTAAAGAATCATACCTTGTTTTTTAGCTATTGTTTAACTTGAGCTGCATAAGATGCAATAAATTACACTGGGTTTTATTTACTTAACAAAATGTAGAGATTATACTTCCTGACTCTTTAATCTGACATTGCCCATTTTGCCTTTATGTTTATGTGCTGCTCAGTTTTGAGTTTAAATGGGTCTTGAAATTATTATTTGGTTGTCTGTTTTGGCTTGTTTGAAAGGTCCTATGACACTTGTTTAATGAAAGTTATCTAAAATGTTTCTCTGAAACACAATACAAAACACTTTAATATATTCTAAGAGAAGAGGACATCTACTTCTTGCTGGACAGTCACTTCCTCAGCGATTTTCCCCCATTAATATATATTGAACTTTTTTGCTTTTACTCTAACAAAAACAGTGTCACTGAGTATTAATAAATCAAATATATGTACATACAAAAAAAAACACGTTTATAAAATTAGAATAAGAAAATGCATAGATGACAATAGTAATTCTTAAAATAAAAAAATCTATATTCCTACATAAATATGCGCCAGTCCTCTCTGATGTAAGAGCAGCAGATAATTAACAACTCCAGCTCCCATGAGTCTTAGCTGTAGGCGCGGTGCGAAAGCTTCTTGGGAACTGTAGTTGTTGAATGCTAACAAACTAAACGTTTTGTCAAGGTGAAGAACAGGTAGGCACAATTTTTATTGAAGCTAAAACATTTCTAGAAGACAACAAAATAAACAAAAAATTCAAGCAGACATTAGTTAAATGTAAGATAAAATAAAAAAAAATATGCGTTAAAAAATTACTGACGAAGTACCGAATACTAACGTAATCGTTAAGAAACTCAGCACTTTCACCCAGTGTTAAAACTTATCCACGGACACGGTGAAAGATAGTTTCCTCTCGGTTCGTGTTTGCTTTAACCAGTCTTGATATTTCAGGCACCGTTTGAAGCTGCCATGTTGTGTGACGTTTACCGAGAAAACGAAACTTACTGCGGGTGAGGCTGAACCGAAATTGAGCCCAGACATAAAGAAGACGTGGAAGTAGAGTTAAGATGGAAACGGAAAAGCTATAGTTCGTATTCTGATATTTGCACTTTGTCTGTAATGTGAGTTGACATTGCGGCTGTTGTGTCGTTTATAATGGACGTAGCTAAACTGAACGAGTATGCACAGAAAGAGCGCTTGGAGCTGAAGTATGAGGACGTTGGATGTGATGGCCCCGATCACATTAAAACGTGAGTTGCATACATTCCTCAATGGGTTTCACGACGAGAAAGTCATGCCTGAAGATCGGGGACTAAAAGGACATAGTCTTACTCAATGGGAGTTGTAGTATTTTCCCATGTCTCGTGTTTGAAGACAAAATAGGAAATGGCTGTATTCTATGTGCAGCTTTAGGCCATTCAGTTTCATAAGGTATGTTTATACTACAGTACTTCTCTCAGAGCTTTGTTTCCACAAATCAACGCACTTTGTCAGCTGTTTCCACATTTAAACCTCACATGCAGCTGATGTAACATCAACAGTACATACCTTTAGTTCAGATATTTGTTTTCTGTATATTGAAACCCTGTGGGGGAGGAACAGTAGGGAAATGTTGAGGAATATAGCATGGTATGAGTGTAACACTACTCCAAAAAACATTGTAATACATGCAAGTGATGTTAAACCTTTACATTCCTTTAAATACTGACTGAACTGTGTTTGTGTGGCATCACATTAGATATTGAAGGTTTTGGATCTGATACCAAACTCAGGTATTGTAGTGCTGCTATATATAATAGCAGTACACATATCACAGTATTGTTCACATTAAATAAAATGACTTCATACTTGCAGTTGGACACCTTTAGTTTCTCGATGAGGGCCTAAGGCGGTCCAACAATATGTCAAGGTGATAACTTCACCTGTGGGAATGTTAATCAAATGTGCAGATTCATGTCTTTGTAATGCAACCTCCCTTTCGCCACATTCTCTCATCATCTTGCCTGTTAAAATAAGTTTTATCATTCCTCCTCAGATTTACTGTGAGAGCACTCGTGAATGGTAAGGCCTATCCTGATGGTGTGGGGAAGAACAAGAAGGAAGCCAAGCAAAAAGCAGCTAAAAATGCCCTGAGAGGCTTGTTTGGGGAAACAGATGACTCTGTTAGAGTGTGTAAAAGTCCAGAAGTAAGTACACACTAGTTTATCCTAATGTGCAGGGGGAGGAAGGAATTGGTTTGCTTGTCATTGACTGTAATACTGATATGAATGTACGGTGCCAATCACAAGTTTGGACACACTTTCCCATTTACTTAATGAGACGGAGTGTCCAAACTTGTGACTGATCTCGTTGATTTTTCAAATGGCACACAAGCAGCCAACAGTGCATCAATATAAAATCATACTTTCTTTTGTTTATAAGCCCAGAGAGGAGAAACACAGCAGCGTATCAAGCAAACAAGAGGAGGAGTTGAGTAAAAACGTTTCAGACATCTGGTGAGCACAAACAGTATCAACACATTGCATCTGTTTGATTATTCTGATTCTGTTTGATCATGCAAGGTTATGATTTGAGTCTGCTTTGTCTGATTTGGTGTTACAGTGATAAGACAAAGAGCCTGAGTGTGGCAACTTCAGATGAAGGTTTTGCAGAAACAAATTTTATAGGAATTATCAACATCCACTGTCAGAAAAACAACCTCCGCCATGACTTCATGTTAGAGAAAAGATGTGGTCCACCTCATAACCCTCAGTGAGTACGACTGATCATGCTCATTCTGAATAGACACCACAGACACTTAATGAAAACTAGATAGTTATGAGAGAGAAATTTTAACACTAAGTTTGAAATATTTCCTCCTTTTAAAACACAACACAGGTTTTTCTACAAATTAGTGATCAACAATCAGGACTTCCCTGTGGGTGAGGGCAAGAATGTCAAGGAAGCCAAACAAAATGCAGCTCAGCTGGCCTGGTCTGCTCTTCGACTACACAAAGACTGGGACAGCAAGGTATTTCATTTTTTCCTGGTAATTTTGGTTTTCAGTATTCCACCTCAAAGACTGTAGAGCAAGCTCATTGCATTTGTTTCCTGACTCTTTTATTTAACCATCAGTTTTTCTGCTCCACTAAACCATAGCTACCACAGCTATATTTTTTTTTTCTTTCTTTTTTTCTGAAATCATATCAAAATGTTTTTATGCCTCTAGCCACAGCCTCACAGGTTTGGTGGCATTATGGTTTTTTGAGGAAATTTCTTCAACTTTGGCACAAACGTCCACTTGGACTTGAGAATGAACTGATTAGAATTTGGAGGTCAGAGGTCACTGTGACCTCACAAAACACGTTTTTGGCCATAACTCAAATATTCATATGCTAATTATGTGACAATTTCACACAAATGTCTAATAGGATAAAATTACGAGGTGATGACATTTTATATCCAAAAAGTCAAAGGTCACTGTGATGTCATAATGTTCTGCAGAAACAGTTTTCTGGCCATTATTCATGTCGTATCTCAGGAACAGAAGACAATTGGTCAGATACCGAATTGGTGACACTCAAGTTGTTTGCCTACCCTAAACCTGTGGTGATTGTACAGATCGTCTGTGCTGTCGGGGGGAAAGATGTGTGTGAAGCATCCATGTTTTCACACACATTTATGTAAACCGTGAGGCAGTAATTCTAGTTTCAGTTTGTGTCACACACACCAGCATTGTTGTTGTAATTTTATGTACTACTCTTGCTGTAGTGGTGCATGCATCAAATTTACAATGCAGTGATTGATCATAATGACATTGGGATGTATTCTACAGTAGATATTAGATACAGATTAGATAGATGTATTATTTAACAGGGTTAAAAGTGACATTTGTTCGAACTTTGTTGCACTGCCCGCTCTGTTGTAAAACTGTATGTAGCAGTGTTGTGTCACTGTCTCTGCTAGTATTTCAAAGTGAGAGCATCGGTTACTGTTAAACATGCTACAGCGTAACAGCCTAACATTTCCTTCGTGCTTTCAGGGATCTTCTTGCCCAGCTGATGATGGCGCACCAGCCAGGCTGTCCATGCCACCAAACACACCGTAAGGCACTGACTTAGGAATACAACTGCTAGTTAAGTTTAATGCTGCGCATATTCTACTGAAGAGTCTCATTGTATTCTTCAAGGGAGTCTCATGATGCAAAATCAAAAAGGGTGCCAACGACTACAAGTGACTCACTTGTTTCCACAAGTTCATCAAATCCTCCCAAAGATCAGGTCTGTTATTTTCTTATGTGATCCTCTCAGCACTGTCGTGATTCATCCATTTTTAATGTTATTCTATTGCAGAAGAAATATTAAGTTGCTTTTACTGACCTTTTAGGTTCCCCCAGTTTTACTTAGAGGAATACCTCACCTGCAAAATGATCATTTGCATATCAGTCACTCACCCTGTGTTACCTTGAATTTGTGAACAAAATGTAGTTCTTCTCACATGCCTCCCTTGTTAACGGAGAATCCAAAAAAGGGAACATTCTTCATGAATTGAAGTCATTGGGGACGACATTGAACAACAGCAAAACTATATCAAAACATCAGTTTATTAACTCTCACGCAGCTCGTGCGGTCGTATGCTCAGTACTTCCCAAACACATGCATTTACAATAAAAAGTAGCACTATAATACACCTATATCTACAAGTTGAGCGCCCTGAAAGTGCCAAGGCGTACTGCATGAGCTTTACTTAAGCAGAGTTCAAGTGTTTAGAGTCTGAGGCACGCTGTTCGGCAATATGTGAGAGTGTTTGTTTTGATGTGTTTTAAATCATAAAGTTTTAGCCATAATGCATGTGTTTGGGAAGTAACGAGCATACGACTGTATAAATGAGACTTGGATTATACTGCACGAATTGTGTGAGTTTGTAAATAGAAGTTTTGATATAGTATTACTGTTGTTAAACGCGGATCTTGTTTACTGCAATTCATGAACAATGTTCACCTTTTCTGGATTCTCCATTCACTAACAAAGTTTTCTTGTATGAATTCAAGGTAACATGAGTAATTGATATACAGATGATGTATTCCTTTGACTGGTCTTGATTACTTCAATCCCAGAAAGTCACTTAATGCTTTACCAAGATGCTTTTCAGTGTTACATGTGTATTTGGTGAGAGCACACAATAGTGAAATATAACAATCGTACTACAAGACCACGAGTGTATCAACTATATGAACCAGGTTAGTCTAGTTCTCAGCACACCTCACGTTTGTTTTCATTGCACTTTAAACTCTTTAGATTCCTGACAAGTAAAGATGTACTTTGTGCCTCTGTACCTCATATAATGTAATTCCGATGTATACATGCTTAAATATAACTGATATATGTTCCTGCTTCCCATTACAAAGATTCAGAGTCCTGATGTGAAGCCCAGAATAAGGTAAGCCATCATATGAGACCCACTGTAAAACTACAACATTATTCATCTGACGATATTGCTCATTATACTTTTTTTTTTATCTTGTTAGAATTGCAGCAAATTTCCAAAATGTCCACAAAAAGAGAAAACAGGTAAAGTAAGAACATATCAGTCATGTTAGTTTGTAGTTTGTTGTTCTGTAAATAACACCGTATCATTTAAATTTGTTGAAGTACCACAATATTTTTTCAATACCACGTGTTTAAAATGATGCTATCTTTTATTATACATTCAGTAGTATCGAAGTACCAAAGGTTTATAAAAAAAAATAAAATAAACAGGTCCTCAAACTGTGGCTGATGCAGCCTTCTCTCAACAACAAAACGACCACATGAATAGATGTGTTCAGTGACTACTGTATCAGCACATCATTTTTGTTGTGGTATTGAAGCTATCAAGTATTGTTTTTATACTACTATTTATTTGAAGTTTGAAATTATATTACTGCAACAATTCTAGTATCATTATATAACAACATATCATGACTTTATTTTATTCATTAAGGATATTGCTAATTTCAATGGCAAGAAAACAGAAAATAGTCCGAGTAAGAAAACAACAACCCAGACAGTGAGCTCAAGGTATGGAAAAAGAAAACATTGATTTACAATATTTGCATGATTTTTAGCCCTAACATACAAGTCAGCTTCAGCCATGCTTGTGTTAACCTCAACAGGTTTACATCAGAGTTTGACTCCATAGTGTGCCTCGGCAAAGGAGCCTTTGGTCGAGTTTACAAGGCAAAACAAAAACTGCTGAAGAAGGATTACGCTATAAAGATTGTCCGATGCAAAGAGTAAGTCAAATATAAAAGGTGTTTAATGCTTTCATTTTCAAATGTGCACTTTGTAGTATTTTTCTGAAATGTGCAAATTAAGTTTAATCAACTGAGCTGCGTTGTCGTTCTCCTTAGGATCAAAAAAGCTCTACGAGAGGCGATGGCCTTATCAGACCTCCATCACCGTAACATTGTTCGATACTACACATGTTGGTTGGAGGATACAGAACACCAATGGGACAGTGCAGATGACAGTGGCAGCACTTCACAGTAAGTCACATCCATTTATTAAAACTCTTGCTGCACTGAACTTATTTTACTAAACATTAAGGTATGCTGTGTTCCCTCTCTTCTAGGTCGACTGGTAATACTTTGGTACAGTACCTCTATATTCAGATGGAGTTGTGTGACACCAAAACACTCAGAGTGTGGATAGACGAGAAGAATATTCTGAATGTGAAGAAATCTCTGCGAGACTCTAAGAGAAGAGATGAAAGTCTTACCATCGCTCAGGAAATAGTCAGTGCAGTGGAGTACATTCACTCCAAGATGCTCATCCACAGAGACCTGAAGGTGAGAGGAAGAGAATAAAATCATTTACATAGAGTCAAAGTCCCTCCCCTTCTGGTGTCGCCAATGGGACCTTATTTTGGAAATAACATATGTACAGTGGTCACAGCGAGACATAATTTTTTGATCCTGTTGGAATTGTTCCATAAATACACGTATATATGTATGTCACCTACACCAGCCATGTTCCGTTATCTTACTTGATGTGTTTTATCCAGTGACTCTTGCTCTTTTTATCAGCAGGGAAGCGAAAGAACGATTAAGACCTGTTGCTCATGTGAGTACATCCCAGTATGAAACTCACAGGCATCATACAGCGTGAGATAAAGGTATGATGTCACCTACCTATTTTCATAGTCTTAAACTCCAACGGTTTTACAACAAATTATGACTTTCTTGACTTGCAAAATGATCTTTTCAATTTAAAAAAAACGTGTAATTCATTGCACAGCTCAGACGGGATCAAATATTGTCTCTACCTATTGACCATCATGCATATATTTTTTTAAATAAGGTCCCATGGCGATCCACTGGAAGGGAAGCACTTTGCTTCTCTATTACATCACATCAGTCATGAAGCCACATGTTTGTCTATCTCTTTCCCATGGTTAGCCTGCCAACATCATGTTTGGGCAAGAAGGAGAGGTGAAGATCGGAGACTTTGGTCTGGTCACTGATGAGAACGATGACGATGCTGAGAACGTGATTGAGAGAACTGTGTACAAAGGAACTCCATCTTACATGGCTCCAGAGCAAGTGAGATGTTCTTTACTGATATCTTACCTTCATCTTATCTTTAGATTCTTCTGTATTAATAAATACTGGTTGTCAGAGGTAGACCTGTGGAGATTTTCACCACAGCTGTTGCTCTAGAGCTGAAGTACCTTTTGCTAATACTGTGTTCTTGTTTTATGGCAGAAAAGCAAAAACACTTACGACCGAAAAGTGGACATATTTGCTCTGGGGTTGATATATTTTGAACTCCTTTGGAACACTGGCCTTGAAAGGAAAGCGGTGAGTTGTTTGGAGTTCAAAATAAATTCAGATCAATAGTAACTTAACTAAGAAATGCTTTTTGCTTTGAGTTTATTTCAATGACAGGTACCAGACACTTCATCACATAGTAGATGTTGATCGATCTTAAGGCCTTTTTTACAGCAGACATTTTGACTCGTCATAGTAGGAAAAGCGCAGGTGTTATTGAAAACATCAGCAATGGTTTTGTTCTTCTCAAGTGTCCCAGTAAGCCATGACAGTGTGAGGGTGATTCAGCATGCATAATATCAAGACTCTGAAGCAGCTAAATGGAGTTCAGTAGAGCTGCAACTGTTACTTTGCATTATTGATTAATCTGCTGATTATTTTCTAGATTAATCAAAAATCATTTGGTCTATAAAATGTCAGAAAGTAGTAAAAAAAGGTCAATCTTATTTACTCAAAGTCCAAGATGATGTCTTTAAATGTCTTGTTTTGTTAGTCCAAAGTCCAAAGATATCCAGTTTAATACAATATAAAACAGAGAAAAGCTGTAAATCTCCAAAATTAAGAGGCCAGCAATAGCATTTCCTGATCTAATCCATGCATTCCCAGCCAGCCACCTCCGTCGTGAGACATTGACCTTTGGTTTAATTTAGGTTGTGACGTCTGATGCCAAAATTCAATGTCAGGACGACATCTAATGCAAACGTTAATTTGACGCAGAATACTGACGACACACAAGGCTGATATTTTGTTGGTTCTAAGTTGTGTTGTTAAGTACCCAGAATCCAGCTTCTTACAAATGTCTCGTGCCAACATCATCTTAAGTTACAATAACAACATTTAGTCTTAAGGTATGGAGAACAAACGTCTGCACAACGTGAAACTTTAACGTCATTAGACATTTAAAATATTGTCAACCCGATTGTCATTCCAAATAAAATCTTTTTGATGTCGTATCGATATCCGGTGGCACCTGTGCTTTTCCCACTGTGAAATATCAAAATGCCATCTGTGAAGGTCTGACGTCAGACGTCTAATTGACAGCTTATGGCTTTGTATCACACCAATGACATGTTTTTCTTCCCTTTTATCACTGCATGATGTTCAGGTTTGGGATGATGCCAGAAACCAGAAATTTCCTCAAGTATTTCTACAATATTTTTCCCTGGAGGTACATTAAAATTCTTTGTTTTGCTTGACACATGAAACAGTGGCAGTAGTTAAGCTGAGGTTTGCACTGTCACAGCAGTTCGTCTGTGAAGCCTTATGGGATAAGGAGCCAAAACAGGACTGTCAATGTGTGTATGTATAATGTAACAAAATGTTAAATATTAAGCAGGATAGAGGGCTGTTTGGGAAAAAGATGTCTTTGTTAGGTTGCCCAAGTAAAGTCAGCTTGAGGGAAATACAGTTAAGTGGAGCCTCAATGACACTGACAGCATTTATGGATACTATAGCGATCACAATAGCTGTTCTTTTTGTTACAGAGCCGAATCATTAAGGCAATGCTGTGTGCGAAGCCAGATGACCGACCTGAAGCAAGTAAAGTAAAGACAGACTTGGAAGAGTGTGCTAGTACACTTACAAAGCTTAAAGAAATGCGTCGCGACAATAGGACTGTCTGATTATCACACGGAAAAAACAACAGGCAAAAGCATCAGTCATCACAAGCATGCCTATTTATTCAGGCTCAAATTCCATAATAATTCTACCTGCAAGTTTTTGACTGCTAAGAGGACTGTCTCTTTTAATAATTCATGAACTGATGAGACAAAATGTAACATTATTTTGTAGTATTGATAGGACAATGCACATAACCAGAGATTGCAGCAGTGTTCACTTTCCACAAATAATCATGTCCTGAGTAAATACTTTGACAATAATGTATTAAATGCTGGAAATGGTTAAATGTTTTTAAACTGACGTCACATTTCGCCCTTTGCTTTGTAATGAAAGAACTGAACTCCAAAATAAAACACACTGCTGGTGACTGGGGTGTAACGATCATTCATCCTCTGTAATGTTTGCACATGTGCTGTTGTATTTTACACACTTGATGAATTGTAGTGGGTGCTGGATGATGATCAGTCCTCTAGTGATGATTTGCTTTGTGTGTACTGTCAAGATCAAGCTGGACAAGTAAGCAGAACTAGGAGGAAAGAAACAGGTAAGTGGTGGGAACAAAGACACAGAGTTTTGTTTCATTTTCAGAGTAAGGTCAAAGTAACACTAACAGTTAAAGGTAGGTCCAGATGAGGGAGAGGAAGTCGTCATTTTAAACCACTACTGATTATAACGGCATCTAACTGGTGTAAGCAACCACTGTTAGGCTGTTTAATATGTGAACATGCTTCGTGGTAATGTGCAGGAGGGTGCCTTTAAGCTCTATTTACTCATGATATGTCTGCCTTGGTGGGACACTATGACCACAGACTATTGCAGCGATGGCTATTGCTAATGTAGCTGCGACTGTGACTGTTACCTGCAGGTTGTGGGTACCATAATATCTGACAGTGGCATGTAGGTTTGTTAGTGTCACTCATTAAAAGTCTGTCACAGCCTCGCTAATTACAGCAGCCATACATTCAACTTATGATCAACATTACTATCACTGTATAGCTAACCACAAAGCATATACATAAAACTCGTTTATCATTAGGCTGACATGACAAGTGTCACAGAACATTTACTTGGGACTTGCAAAACTCGTGCCCATCCCTACAGTCAAGTACAGCCAGCTGACAGGGTGTGTCCACTTGCTCTGTGGTCAGCTGCTGCTACAGTCGGAGCTCAGCTGAGACTCTGGTGTGACCTCAGACCCAAAATGAACCCCATAACATGTGAGAGGTGCCCCTTTTTAAAAGTTTACCCCCAGCCTGAGACACTGTGTGAACACCACTGGATGGATTATTTCAGCTCTGAACAAACTGGAACAAAACAATAAGCTGTTAGTGATAACTAATGCTATAAGACATTTTTATTTATGGGTGTAAATTCAGTTAATTGGTGCCAATTTTATAGGTTCGATTATTCAAATATAGTTTTTTTCCACATGAAGTCAAGCAACGTAACGTGACGTGAATGACGTTGATATGGAGAAATCGAAACTTAAAGGTTTCTAAAGACAGCTGAATCGAAACAAACCACGTATACTCGCAGGACCAGGGGCAGAGTGAAGACGGGAAAAGGAAAAGAGACAGTTATTGTGAGCTTTACACTTTGTCCCCACAGTTTTATGCAATTTGAACTCATATCCCGACTGCTTAGTCATCGAAGATGGAACCAGGAAACTGTGTGGCCAGACTAAACGAATACGTCCAGAAGACAGGGTCTCAGCTGCGCTATGAGGACCTTGGCTCTGTTGGACCTGCACACAGTAAAGTGTGAGTTAAATGAAACTGCTGTTATCTGTTTGTTGTGAATGCCTTTGTAGCTACATTATTCTGCTGTAGGGGGAGTGGGAAAATGGTTGGGCTTTTGGATGAGAGTCTCTTTCATGGGGTGGCATAGATGATGATAGCCCTGCTGATAATTACAGAGATGGTAATTAATTATCAAATAATAGCCACAGAAAATCGGCCAGGCATCTGCTCCTAAGCAGTGACGCCCCCAAAGGGGGGCCAGGGAGGGCCACGCCCCCCCCTCCTGCCCATACAATCGCATACACCTACTGACACAGTTTTCAATTAGCCTGTACTTTTATACAGAGGAATCAAATTCCTGAGATTCAGGTAAGGCGTCCTGTTTTTGTGTGCCACCCGAATATTTTCAGTGGCCCCATAAGGGCACCTTTATGAAACATTTCTGGGGGTGCGACTGGGTCTTTTTATTTATGGCACAAAGCATCATTTTCAGATGAGGCAGAATGGGTGGGGTATATTCTGTGCAAGGCCATACTTTGTTTTCTGAAAGTCCTTAAAATCTTTCCCCGCCATTGATTAGATTTTCCATCATTTATGACACAACGCTTCGCCACCATTTACAAGATATTCCGTCAATCCATTTTAAGATAAGGGGCTCTATTACACGTCCTGTGAAATAGAGCAGCACTGCCATGTCCAAAAACAAACGGAGAAAAAGATCTGCTGGTCACCAGATGATGTTTACGGAAATCTAGCAGCTTGTAAACTGCACGAAAATGCTGCTGCGACAGAAAAGTTTACGCAAGACGTGGAGATGTTGATGCACTTAGACTCCGATAATTCCTGTTTTGATCAACATTCTGAATCCGATTTGGACGAAGAAGTGAATAAGTTTAGTGGGACGAAACGAGATCACCATGACGGTGACAGTGACACATGCACAAAACGACCACAGAGGAAACAACAGAGCACTGAACGATAACTGAACGTGACGTGTTCCACTTTACCTCAAAGAGAGGAATGTTTTTTTTAATCAAAATGCACAAATTTAAGTGTTGATAGAAAAGAAATTGAATAAGTTAGAATAAAATGTTTATTGTGTTTAAAAACAAAAGGCCTCTTCTTTAGTTCCATGCATATACTGTTTACATATTCATAAAACAAATTATTCTGTGCGTCTCAAAAGATAAGTGGATATGATCATGAATGCTGGCGGTGGCTGGCAACTTAAAAATAATACTCTGGCCGGGAAAGTGTTAAATTGCAGCAGATTACATTCCTGTAATGAACTGGTAAATAGCTTTGGATCAATTCTGTTCTGTGATCAGTAAAATCGTTATTTGTGAAGTATGTAGTAAATTATGGTCAGGTAAGTTGTACTTAAGTATGATGTTGGAATCCATATATGTGTATATGAATGTATCACAGTTGATCAAGGCTTTAGTGACTTAATATCCTGTTAGAGTCCCACAGTGGTAACAACACAGGTGATGACCTCCTACAGGCTGAATGTGGTAGTGTGCAGATTTATGTAATTTAATGCAACAAAACCCCACTAACAATCTGAAAGGTCAACTTGCCTGAATAACAGAGATGTGACGATTCCTCTACAGATTCACCCAGAGGGTCGTCCTAAATGGCAAAGTCTATCCCGAGGGTGTGGGGATGACCAAGAAGGAAGCCAAGTATAATGCTGCTAAAAATGCCCTGAGCAACATGTTTAAGAGCGCACATCAGGACTCAGTTGACACCGTAAGATTATTGTTCCTCTTTGCTAAACTAGAGCATGTTGGATTGTAGGAATTTAAAAGTAAAAGACCAATCATAGGCCTAAAAATGTACAGTGTTGTAGGGTGTCACATGCTCAGCAGGCCATAGTCCAATCTGTGAAACATCTCAACATTGTATTTTCTTATTTTCAAGACTGCAGATGAGCAAAGCCATACATCAGGTCAACAACAGGAGGAACTAAATCAAACTGTTTCAGATATTTGGTGAGTAAATCACAACTACAGTGCATTCTTCCATTTTCATGTATTCATCAGTGTGAAATATTACTTGTTTTTTACAGTGCTGAGACAAGACGCCTGAGTTTGAACTCTAAGGACAACATCCTCGCAGAAACAAATTTCATTGGATTAGTTAACCACTACTGTCAGAAAACGAACCGCCGCCATGCATTCGTTGAAGTGAAGACATGTGGTCCACCTCATAAGCGTCAGTGAGTATGAACCAGAACCTCTGTAACCTGAACAGACACTACTGACACTCTATGGAAATCTCTATAAAGAGATTGTGGGCAATAGGGTGAGAGTTTGGTATCAGAAGTGCCCTGGTTTCCATTGGTAGTCAGAGTAGTATTGACCAATCACACTTAAGCAACAGGTAAACAGCCTGTGTGAAGAGGTGGTACACATTGGCTGAAATGCAATTCGGAACCCATCAGCTATCGTCCGTATTCATATGGAGATATCTGTTCATAGAGATTAGCTGAAATGACTGGAGCATGACAGAGGAGGTCTTGGCCCAGGCATCCTCTTACTACACAGGAACCCTTGTGAAATATCCTCCAGTGCGCTGAGAGGCTTTATCATCATCAGACCACTAGCCGATGTTTTTCAAGACTCTAGGCTAACTCTTGATTAATTTTCAGTTTGAAGCAATATTTAAATGTTAATATAACGACTTAAACCATCTCTTTTCAAAACAGGTATTTCTACAAATTAACAATTGACGGCAATGAATACCCTGTGGGTGAGGGTATGTCTCTCAAGGCAGCCAAACAAGATGCAGCTCGGCTGGCCTGGTCTGCTCTTCAGGATCAGACCGACTGGGACAGCGAGGTATTTCATATTTTGTCCTTCTTTAAATCATCAAATATAAACTCATTTGTCAGTTTATTAGGTACACCCAACTAATGCAGTCTAACGCAACAGCTCTAGGTAGGTGCACCAAGTACACTTGTAGGTGGGTAGTTTGGTAGAAGCAGATGTTTCATTGCTGATTTTATTCATGCTTTTAGTTGGCCTTTAAATCTACAGCTCCATAATCAGTACAATATATGTGTTTTTATTTTAAAGGCCTTTTTGTAATGAAACATTCAAGCAAGACATTTTTGTTTCCTTCAAGGGATTGTTTTTCTATGATGTCTAACAATTCAAACACATTTTCTGTGCATTTCAGGTGTCCGTCAGATCTACAGTCTCTGAAGGTGGTGCCACACCTATGTTTCCAGCACGATCAACTTCACTGTAAGGCACTTCCTGTCATCGGTAGGAGAGCAGAACATTAAAGTAAATACTAACAAAGCTGTACTCATGTCTTTCATTGTTCTCCCCTAGGGAGGCCCACGGGTCGCCATCTCTAAACACCTCAAGGAGCTCAAGTCATTCAATAATATTCGCAGATTCGTCAAACCCCGCCAAGGCTCAGGTCTGTTCTCTCAGAATCGTAAAAAATCTGACTGAGGTGCAAAATTGCGTTATATATTTAATATTATTTGATTGTATTTTTAAGAGGGTAAAAGAAGGTAGATGGTTTAAGTGAGAAAATGCTCCATTGTCTTTTTTTTGTGAATTGTAGATGCCCTTACGGTCAACTGTGTCTGAAAATGATGCACCAACCAGGTTGTCAACAACTTCACTGTAAGGCCTTTATTAACAATAGTACTGAAACAGCGTGTAGAAAAGCTGTACTCATGCATAATGTTATATTCTTCTAGGGAGTCTCTTGCATCATCACAGAGCATGTCAACGGGTACAAGTAGCTCAGGAGTACAGACCGACTCATCGAACTCTTCCAAGGATCAGGTCTGAACTTTCAATCACAATCTTAAATGCATTCTGAAATCCACCCTCTTATATTCTGCTTACTCTGTATGTCAAGAGGGAACGGAATAATAGTACTGGGAGTCACTCAAAAAACAACATACTAGCTAACGGCACGTTGTCAGTCCTGCTTCTTAGATGATGTACAACTTTATGATTGGAGCTGGATTCTAAATTTTAAATTTGTTTTATTCTTTTATTTCCTAAGCATGCTGTCAAAGACAGGAATGTGGGAGATAGTCAGAAGGAGACATCTAACCACTCAAGGTATGGCAAAAAAATGCATTGTCGCATGTGTGTTCTATACTGACGTGGTCTTAAATCTCTCCCAATCAAACAGACAGTTATGTTTTCTTTTTTTTTTATCTTTTTGCCTAACAAATACTGTTAATCTCAACAGGTTTACTTCAGACTTCGATTCCATTACATCTCTTGGCAGTGGAGGCTTTGGTCATGTTTACAAAGCAAGACACAAACTGCTGAAGAAAGATTATGCTGTGAAGATTGTCCGCTGTGAAGAGTAAGTATGCTGCAGTGAGTTTCCAGTGTGCATTGTGCAGTTTTTGTGCAATTACTTTTTTACAGATTTATTTTCTTGCTCTCCTTTGGATCAGGAAAGCATTTCGAGAGGTGGGGACATTATCAGACCTCCTCCACCCTAATATCATCAGATACTACACATTTTGGATGGAGGATTCAAAGTACCAATGTGACAATACAGGTGGCAGTTCAACTGGCAGTTACAGCTCTTCCCAGTAAGTCCCATGCATTCACTCTACATCTTAACTTTTTCTAGGAAGTTTAAGGTGAGTAATTCAATCATTTCTCTCTACTTAATTTCTTTTCTAGGTCTACAGAAAATTCATCAGCAAAGTATCTCTATATTCAGATGGAGTTATGTAACACCAAAACACTGAGAGGGTGGATCAATGAGAAGAACGCTCAGCCTCTGCAAGACCCCAAGAGAAGAGAGGAAAGTCTCAGCATTGTTCAGCAAATAGTCAGTGGAGTCGAATATATTCACTCCAAGAGGCACCTCCACAGGGACCTTAAGGTGAGACCAGACTCTGCATTGTGTTGATATAGATATAGAGCTTCCTGTGTGAAACTTCAGGCATATGCGCATATGTCCTGTGGTGTACCCTGACAAGGCCCTGCCAGCACCCTGAGACAGATCCTTGTGCTCCCCACCCAATCAGGTGATAGCATTCCCTGTAAGGCAGCATCCAGCCAGCAGTTCCTCAATAAAAAGTTAGCCGCAAGACACATTGGTCATCCTTCTCATCATACCCAACTAGTGAGACAGTAAACTGTCATTGCTTCTCTATACAACTGGGATACCCACTTGAAGGTGTGTCTTTATCTGCTGACACCCTTTTAAAGCAGCGCCGTCTTCAGCACTGTTTACTATTGCACTGTGCAACTGTTGTTGGTAGCTTCGGTTACATCCGCAGACCAAGCACTTGCCATTTTCTCCTTTTTTTGATGTAGTTGGAATTTATAAAGTATCTGTTATGTCTGGCAATAGCAGCCACGGCTATTTAAACATGCAACATGCAACGCTTAATTGTCCCTGAATGATGATGAAGCGCATCTGAAGTCAACGCAACCCGCTAGGGGGCGGTGCAGCGAGGTTTGACCCACTTCCAGTGATGGTCCATCTGGGCATGTTTAAACCAACAGTGAATTAAAGATGGATTACATGACAGCTCTCAAAAAGTGAAGCCAAAACATCTTGACTGTCCCCTGGTGGCTGGCTGCAGTATTAGACATTAACCTTTCCCCCTCCATGTTAGCAGATGGGATGAGGGCTAAACAAAAAAATCAAAGTACACACACACGAAAAAAAAAAATCCCATAGATGGTCATTTTTGGTGGTTCATTTTCATTTTTCTAATAACTTTAGTTTTGATTAGTTATTTGAAGCTATAAAAAGGGGATGTGATGTCATGATTGGCAGCTGTGATTGACTCGAGATTGAGTCGGGCGGGTGTGTGGGCAGGACCAAGATACTGTGGCCCCGCCCCCCATTCACTACTGCTCCAAATTATGTCACCAGGGCAAGATGGCTGTGCATGTAACCATGTGTTACTCACTTTGTGTGAGAAGATGGAAATGTTTATTTCAATTTCTGTTTTTGCTCTTCAATGGTAAGCCTGAGAACATTCTGTTTGGACTGGACGGAGAAGTGAAGATTGGGGACTTTGGTCTGGTCACCAAAGACGATGATGACGATGCTTTGGTGGACCGAACAGAAAACAGGGGAACCCGATCTTACATGGCTCCTGAACAAGTGAGATGGTCTTTACTGACAATAATCTCTAATTCTTCTGTATTATTGTGTGAACAAATATGCATACAACACTTAACAACGCTCATGGCTTCCTTTAAGCTCGGCTCCACCTGTCTTTACTGTTGTTGTCTTTACTTTACTGTTGTCGTTACTACAGAGGTGTAAAATAAAATAAGCACGCATCAAAATGTTGCAACTTTTATATTAAAAGAACATAATTTTTAAAACTTTTATTAACCTCGAGTATAAGCACTTAATCTAGCACAATAAACAGTTGATTAATTGGGGAGCTGAAGGTGCCTTTTGTCAATACTGTGTTTTATTCTGTCACAAAAGAGGGAGAAGTCCTATGACCGAAAAGTGGACATATTTGCGCTGGGGTTGATATACCTGGAACTCCTTTGGAAAGTCTCTACTGGCCACGAAAGGGGAGAGGTGAGTCTTTTATTTACTTTACTGTTAAAGTTTGACTTGACACAATAATGTTACCATCTTAGTGTAGATAGCAGACACAGTGTAACTTTATTATTCATCTTTTAATCTCTCTTCTTTAATTTTCCCTTCATGTATTTGTAATGTTCAATAGAGCATAAATTTCGGGCTAACTAACATGTTTTTTCATCCTTTTATATCTTCATGAATACCAGATTTTGAAGAATGCTAAACGTCAGATGCTTCCCAAAGAGTTTTCACTGACTTATCCCCAAGAGGTATATTGACATGTTCTTTTTACCCTATCCTATTCTCGTTATTATTCTTATTACATGATTTGTTGGCCACATGACCTTGAAGGATGAGAGTCTAAACAGGGCTGCTGCTGTCTGCATGTGAACAATGTCAATTAGAGATCAATGTCAGTGTCCAAAATGTATATGTCAGAAATATTGTGAAGTGGAGCTTCAGCACTATTTTAGTATGACAGCATTTATTATTGTTGGTACAAAGATCTCAGTAGTATTTTTATTGTTTTTTAAGAGCCAAATCATCAAGTCAATGCTGCGTGAGAAGCCAGGAGACCGACCTGAAGCAAGTAAACTGAAGGCTGAGCTGGAAAAGTGGGCACAGATATTCAACTCCAAAAATGTGCGTCAGGAAAATGCAACTTTCTGATTATCACAAGGGTTTGTGACAAGTCTTGGGAGCGCATAAAAATATGTCTCCTGTTGTCTTTGATGTAATGAAATGATATGATATACTGTTAATTGTTACTGTAACTGTTAATGCAAAAAAAAAAAAAAAAGCAGTGCGTCGTCACATAATGTGCCACTTTTTACTTGGCTATTTAGTTAAATCAATACATTCAGAATACTGATTTGAAACAAATGCATTTTTTCCCCCATGGTACGTCTCATTCAGAACGCCTTGATTGACCAATCAGAAGTTGATTGAGTCATTCCACACAGTAGGGAGCCCTTGCAGTTTAATCACTTCACCTCAGAAGAACAGTAGTGGCGATGTTCCTTCAGGTTCAGCAGCCTGGCCAAGTGTCAGACAGAGAGAAAAAAACGTTCGTCAGCAGCTGGAGTACAAACAAACGAAGAGCAGGGAGTAATGTTCTGCAGCGTCTGCCAGAGGCAGCCCAGTTTATCGAGACGTATAGCTGCAGCCACGCTCTGTTTGGGGCCTGCACGACAGGCCTGTACACACTGCACCAGTACGCAATGGTTATTTGAACCCTGCTACAACGCAACATTGTAATACATAAATTCAAGGCCAAACATAGAAATGATTTTCTTTATAATTCATTATAAATGAAGATTCGACCACCTCTCTTTAACGCAGCTGAGCTTACTGCTAACTTAGCTTTTTCTTCAGGGCTTCTGCTTCCAGACCAAGGGGTTCAGGGTGCTGATAGTGGACTGATAGGTCAAGAGCTGAGTGGCACCATAGTGGCACTCTGTTGGCAGTTGAGAAGCACCTCCGTCGACTCGCTGTCAACTAGGACAGAAGTGTGCATAGTGCACTTTATAAGGACCATAAAATGGAGGATATTTTTATCATTGCAGCAGATTGTTAGAAACGACTGTAAAGTAATTATTAAAGAGCATATTTTTGTCCCGTTTAATTTCAAAAAAAGGGCAAAATCATAACCTCCTTGGTGGAAGTAGATACATAAAATGTATGAAAAACAAAAAAGGAGAATGTCATTTTTACCACGGATGTATTAAGAGACCAGGATACGGTGTTGGAGCTCTGTCCTGTTTATTTCTATGGGAGTTACTCAGTGGCACATGAAGCCAAAATGGTTCAACTGATGCTCGTAAAACAACCCAAATGATCGAGGGATTATCAGCACTGCTTCCGCACTGCGTGGCCCATAGAGCAGGCACATTAGAGTTGGCTACTTACAATTTCACACTCCACTAACTTGAATAGGGATACTTTATTGAATTATGTGCCTTTTCCAGACTTTGCAAGTGTTATCCGACTGAATGGATTAAATCCTGAGTGAAATGAGTCATTTTGCAGGGGTTGTGAAATGTGAAAGTTTGGGCCACATGGCATCACTTGATGGTGTAATTGTACGGTCTGTCTTTTGTGCCTAGACAAGTGCAAAGAAAAAGTACCTTAGAAAGTTAATGTCGAGTCCTGATAATGATGTTATTAATATTTGTAGGAAAATGGTTAATGTCCTGCACTTATATAGCGCTTTAACTTGACCTCTAACTATGGTCACTGGCGGCAGTTTGGAGGTTTTGTACAAAGACACTACCGCATGCACACAAACCATTAATCATACAATTAGGCTAATGAACAGTCTGAAATGACTTCATATGGGTTTTATAATCAAGATATGAAACATGAAATCAAAAAGTACGTTTTACATTAATTCACATCTTTTACCATTTCTTCTGAATAATCATGAGCTGGTAATTTCTGTGTCCACAGCTGACATTTTACTCTATGCTGGAAATGTTTAAATATGTTTAAAGTGGGGTCACATCACAGCCTTCGATTTTTACTTAATATCTGATGATGAAAGACAGGATTTCCCAAGACGGGGCCCTGTATTTCCTGTGGTTTACTTTGTATTTTGTTTGTTTTGCATACATTCATCAATAAAGGAATGGGAAATAATTAAAGTGTCAATACAGTGATGAATTAATTTATTTAAATTTTATGAGAAGTTAAGAGAAATTGTCCAAGGTTTACAATTTGTTTTGGACGTGATTTACTTGTTAAGCCAATTTACAATTTATGAATTTGTAATGTAGCCATAAAACCATTGTATTACAGTTACACATAATTACATTATGTGTAATGGTGCTTAACAGCACCATACAATGTTATGTCAGCCAAACAATATGTAAGTGACATAGAAATGAAAGTTGGTAATTAGCCTTTTGGATAACACTTTCTAATTTACAGTGATGGAATTTTATTTAAATTGTCATTGTAATTGTTTTCAGTCATGGGATGATAAACAAATGGGAAAATGAAGGTAATATTTGAGGTGAAACAGAAAAATCACAGCCAACGTTAAAGATTCATGTATTCAACTGACCTACCCACCATGTGCTCACAAGTCTGTTGTTGCTGAACTGATAGCGGGCACAACATGGAAATTCAAGGAGATTTAGAGAAGAGTAAGAAGAAGAAAAAAATTAGAGGTCATGCATTTTTTTCCTAATTAAGATTTTAGGACATAAAAAGAGATCACCTAATTTGTATTTGTGTTTATTTTGCACCAATAATACTGAGATTGTGGATAATCTTGATTTTAAGCTTTCCAATTAACGGAGATACTGTTATGTTTATTTTTGAAGTATATAATTGTGTCTTGAGGTGGGGTGGATGTCCAAAATGGGTCAACTGTCTCCTGAGTGGTTGATCATTCTGGTTAATCAAACCACTTTCTATACACTCATAGATGTAGGTTATCATGTAGGGAAAAATAAGTTCAAATCGAAACAGGTGATATCAGAAAATGATTTATTTAAAACTGAACGGGGAATGTGCCCTAGTCCCATAAAATCACCTTCACGTACCAAATGTGCTCAATGATTCTGTCACTGATTTCCAGAACTGTAAGTGCCAGACAGCTGTGTTCAGACACATTTCTGACATAAAGGAATTGCACTTAATTCGGAAGTATTTTCTTTTCAAGATCAAGCTTGACAAGTACGTAGGGAAAGGAGGAAATAAACAGGTAAGTGGCAAGAACAAAGGAACACAGAGTTCTGTTTGATTTTCAGATTAAGGTCAAAGAAATAAAAGGTATAGGCAGGTCTGGTCACATGCTGAAACAGAGACTTGACACTGGACAACATCAATATACATATTACCCATAAGTCATCGCTGCGCATCTTTTCATTTAATTGAATAGTTTTTATAGTTTCTTTTTCATAGTTAATGTAGAATAAGCGTGTCATTTTGTTTTAGATAGCTGCTGACGATTTTACCAAAGAAAAGAATGAAAGAAAACTGATGGAAAAAGATTTGCCTTTTTGAGGGAATGTCATAAATTGCATAGTTTATAATTTATTATTATTGCCTCTGTTTCCAAGGTGGCAACCTGACTCACTCCCAGGAGCCTGTTTTTTGCCCATCACTGTCATATTTTTGACTGCAGGGCATAGTCACAGGATGCATTTATTAATAGGCCAACATGAGTAGTGTCACAAAACATTTACCTACAGTAAGACTTGCCAAACCTGTACCCATCCCTACAGCCAGGAGGAACACTGGGTGTGTACACTTGCTCTGTGGACACTGGCTGCTACAGTCGGAGCTCAGCTGAGACTCTGGTGTGACCTCAGGCACAAAATGAACCCTATAACGTGAGAGGTGCCCCTTTTTAAAGTTGTGCCCCCAGCCTGAGACACTGTGTGAACACCAGTGGACAGATTATGTCAACTCTGAACTAACTGTACAAAACTACAGTTAGGCTGTTAGTAACTAATGCCAAAAGACACATTATTGCTATTTTGCCAGCAGGTATTTAACCCAGGTTAACTGATAAAGTTTTCAGTTTCAGTTGTTCAGATAAAGTTTGTCTTTCCAATATAAACTCCAACCACGTAACGTTACGTAGATGACGTTAATATGAAGAAATCGAAACTTAAAGTCAGTGTAAAGAAAGGCGGATCGAAACAGAACAAGGACACAGCGGCAGGGCTGCGGGAATAATTAAGATGAGTAGGGAAAAGAGAGACATATCATGAGCTTTATACTTTGTTCTCACACTTTAATGTAATATTGAGCTGAAAATCCGACAGCTTGATTTAAGATGGAAACAGGAAACTATGTTTTAAGACTACAGGAATACGCACAGAAAACACAATCTAAACTGCGCTACGAGGACCTTGGCTTTGTTGGACCTGACCATGATCCAACGTAAGTTCAATTACATGTGGGCTAAGTTGTTTGTGGTTGTAGCTACATAGCTTTGTATATATCTGCCACAGTCGTGCTCCACCAAAATGGAAGTACATTTGCGTGAGTCTGCTCTGTAACGTAGCATGAATGACCATGGAGCTGTTGATGATGAGTGAATAAATTCAGTGTTACAATGTCAGCCCATAAATGTTACAATTGAACAAGGCTTTGGTGTGTGAATGTCCTGGTGGATGCCAGCAGTAGTCCCAGCATGGAAAATTACCTGACCCCCTAGAGCAGGAGTATCTAACTCATTTTAGTTTATAGTCTGTCCTCTTGTAGTGTAAAAATGTGCATTTTTCCATACATTTCCACTCCTGTAGTAATGCTGGCATTACAGGCACTACACAAAGCAGGCTACTCACGAACTTGTTCCTGAAACCTTCCACTTCTCAGCCTTCACAAGTGCACCAGTATTAGGTGTGTTAAGTCATCCAGTGGACTAGATTGGACCCTTTGGTAGGTCGATTCTGGCCTGCAGGTTGTACGCTTGACACCCCTTCCCCAGAGGCTGAGTATAAACTCAGCACAAAAAGGAAGGAAATTTGTGTTTGGTAGATTATTTCTTTGTTGTAGCAATGCTTCTTGGCAACTTTTCTTATACCGTTGGAAAGCCTGTTTATTTCCCTTTTAAATGGTGATTTGTAAGGAACATGCATTTGTGGGATGAGCAGCAGAGCTGAGTATGTGCGTTGCACCCATAAAAATTTGCCAAATCTTCTCTGCCAATGCCAAACAGCTGTTTTTTGCTATTGACTCTTGTTTGGTGGATTGGATGCTTGGAGTATGAAGAAACAAGACATATTGGCAATGTAACTATTTATTCATTTAACAAACAGGAGCCACAGTAGTGTGTGGAAGAACCATACACAGCCACAACAGCCTGGCACCTCCTCCTCATGCTGGTCACCAACCTGGTCACATACTGCTGTGTGATGGCATCCTATTCTTCAACCAGCATTTGTCGCAAGTCAGCTAACATAGCTGTGTTGGTCACTCTGATACAAACAGCATGCCCAAGCTGATCCCACAAGTGCTCAATGGGGTTGAGGTCAGGACTGCTGGCAGGCCATTCCATCGTCTCCACAGGAGAGGAGGAGGAGGATAAGGAGGATTCTGGGGGTAGTCTCTGATAAACCCCGCTCTGTGGGGGTGAGCGTTGTCATCTTGGAGGATAGAGTTCGGTCCCAGACTGTGGAGATGTAGGATTGCCACTGGTTGCAGAATTTCATCTCAATATCTCTTTGCATTGAGATTGCCTCCAATGAGGTGCCAATCAGGCACCTGATTGTCAGCACCTGGGGGTTCCAGAGGCTCAAAACAAGATTCAGTTGCAACAGCAAAAAAAGCTGTTTGGCATTGGCAGAGAAGATTTGGCAAATTTTTCATGAGCGCAACCCACATACTCTGCTCTGCTGAATGCATGTTCCCTACAAATGTGGCACCATTTAAAACTGAAATAAACACGCTTTCCAAAGGCATAAGATTTATTGCCAAGAAGCATTGTTACAACAAAGAAATAATCTACCAAACACAAATTTCCTTACTTTTTGTGTTTAGTTTAGTAGTTTGCACATTAATGTGACGTAATGCACCACCAACCAACATCACCAACATTACTTCAACTTGCCTTAATAAGAGATGTGATGATTCCTCTACAGATTCACCCAGAGGGCAGTCCTAAATGGTAAAGTCTATCCAGAGGGCGTGGGGAACAACAAGAAGGAAGCCAAACATAATGCCGCTAGAAATGCCCTGAAATGCTTGTTGGAGAACGAACCTCAGGACTCAGCTGGCAGAGTAAGATTGTTGTTCCTCTTTACTTAACTAGAGCACGTTAAATTTTAAGTGGTAAAAGTATAAGATCAATAAAAGGCCTATAAAGTTATTGTTTTGTAAGATCACACACTCAGCAGGCCGCAGTCCACTTTGTGAACCATCTCTTAGTTGTACTTTTTTTTTTTCTCAAATTATAATTATCAAGTCAGCAGATGAGAACAACAGTGCATCAGGTCAACCAAAAGAGGAACTAAATGTGGATGCTTCAGATATCCGGTGAGTAGATCACAACAGCAATGAATTGCCTAACATTATTTTTCTAACAGGGAAATTCAATTGTTGCAGCAGCACAGGGACAGCAATAAATACAAATAGACAGACAAAGAAAAGTAAAGACTAATTAGAAGTATATAAAAACTAAAACAGGAATAGAACTAGAGACCATCCTGCGATGGGATCAGTCAGTGACCTGCCATTTAAAGCACATGTCGATCAGGCGTAAAGGTGTGTGATCTCAACCACACCTGTAAAATTTTATGAGCCAGGGATGAGCCAATGGTCCCTTCCCTACCTCCCGTCCTCCTGCTTCTGGCCCCCTTGCTCGGACTTTGCCCATCCTCGATCTTGGTCTTCATTTTGATCACAACTACACACCTGTAAAGTTTTGTGAGTCTGTCTTGCACAGTTGCTGCATCAATGTGTTGACAAAATCTGTCCACAGGTAGACAGACAGACCTGGCAAAATACTCAAAAAGGCTTCTGTGGTAGTTTGCACTAATATTGGTGTCATCAGGACCACATTTTGCCATGTTGACACATACACAAAGACTCTAGGTAAAAAACACAATACCAGCCACTGCAATGTTGCCACAGCTGGTAATAAAAATAGAAACTGTAGAAGAGCATTTGGAGACAAAAATATTAACCTCAAATTTACAGTGATGTGTACACCAGACTAATTTATCGTACTTAATGTTTGTATTACTTTCTGAAAGGTCAGAATATTGCTTTAATTCAGTCCTAGTGCTGTTGTTCAGCCTGATGGCAGCAGGTGTAAAGGAGCACCTGAGTCACTTAATTTTGCATGTTTTGCAGTGTCATGTTTTTATCTGTGTGAAATGTCACTTGCTTTTTACAGTTATAAGATAAGAAGCCTCAAATTGAACGCACAGCTTGACAAACAGAAAAAAAGAGAGACAAATTACATCGGAATTGTCAACCACTACTGTCAGAAAACAAATCGCTGCCATTCATACATTGAAGAGAGGAGATGCGGCCCAGTTCATAACATTCGGTGAGTATGAACTTGAATCTCTGTTACGTGATAGACATTACAGACACTCTATGCCAACTTGTAAACAATAATAAAATGTAGCATAATAATTTAAACTATTTCCTCCTCTTCAAAACACAACAGATTTTTCTACAAATTAATGATCAACAAAAAGGAGTACCCTGAGGGTGAGGGTAGGACTGTGAAGGAAGCCAAACAAAATGCAGCTCGGTTAGCCTGGTTTGCTCTTCAGGAACAGTCAGACTGGGACAGCAAGGTATTTAATGTTTAATATTTAATATTTAATTATGTATATCTACCTAAAATGAATGCAGTCTGACATAACAGTCCTGCAATAAATCCTACCTTAATGAAGGCCATGATGTTCAGTATTTGCTTGAACTGTTTTAGATAGATGTAGATCCAACTTTATGATCATTTTGGAGCAGCAGCTGTTAAATTGTATTGCATGCACAAAGAGGTGTTTCTGTAATTTAGTCTATGCTCATAATATAAATGGGAGGGGCAAAATAATACAAACACCAGTCGGTATAACACAATATGCGCTCAGCACCACAAACTACAGCCTTCAGTTATTATTACTTTTTTATTTATACCATGTTGTAGTGAGTGATATTTCCTTAAATGATGGCAGCAGAACTTAACCACAGCTACTTTTGAATACTGTTCAATGAAATAGTTAACTGAGGTGAAATTTTACATTAAATAATGTCTAACATTCTGTGCATTTCAGGTGTCCGTCAGATCAACAGTGTCTGAAGATGGTGCACCATCTATGTTGTCAGTGACATCAGCTACCCTGTAAGGCCCTTACTGTAATTATTAGGAGAGCAGACTATGGAGTTAAATACTGAGAAAGCTGGACTCATGTCTCTCATTGTATTTCCCTAGGGAGTCTCATGAATCATCATCACAAAGTATGTCAGTGAGCACATTCACCGATTCATCAAGCCCTTCCCAGGCTCAGGTTTGTTCTCTTAAAATTGTAAAAATTCTTTTGTTAGAGCAAGCTCTCTTTTACAAGGACGTCCTGATTACAGTACATAGAAAACATTAAAAGCACTCAAAAGTTACATCAACAAGTTATAAAACAATAGAAGAATCCAAGCGTTACAATATGTAAGGACAAAGACATCATCTTAGGAAAATGACATGACATACATTGTTAATAAATAGTTTGCAGTGTTGTTCTCTTCTCACTGGCAAAGACTGCCACCCAACTTTCTTAAACAATAAACAATGATGCTTTCTAAAGCCTTCCTCAGTTATTAACCTAAGGGCAGAATGATCGACTGCACTGAGAGGTTTAAGAGTAGAGGCAGGGGAGCACATATAAGTTATATCACCCTGGTCAATAACTGATAAAAACGTTGCCTGAACTATTTGCTTTCCACAGTTCTGAGTAATACATGTCTTATTTCTATTAAAAAATGCCAGTTTGCTTTTAAGGACTTTGGGTCATTAATATGTTATTTAAAACACAGCTTGTCATTGAGCCAGAACCCATGGTATTTATAAGAGGATACTATTTCAATCAGTGTGCCATTAAGGCAAGTAATATTCACTTCACTTGAACTGTTGTACAGCACAGAAATCAGAATACAAGTTATTAACTGCCTGGGCAACAAAGGGCACTGTTGCATATAAAATGGCATCGTCCGCATACAGATGAATTGTACGGTTTCTGACTTTTACACCCAAATCATAAATAAAAATTGTGTATAAAAGTAGTCCCAGAATAGCACCCTGTGGCATGCCTTAATTAACACTTATAAAGCTGGACTGATCGGCCACAAAAGCTTGTGTTCTACCGCTGAGATAACTTGAAAACCACTTACACAATTTTTTAAATCAAATTCAATAGATTCTAGTTGTTGTAAAATAGAGTATCAAAAGCGTTAGATAAATCAATAAAAAGGGCAACACAATCCTGCTTGTTATCTAATGCACTAGCAACCTCATTCAAGACTTTCGATGTAACGGTCACAGTACTATGCCCTGATCTAAAACCTGATTGATAACATTTTAAAATGAGGTGCTGTGGTAAAAATATTCTTACCTGATCATTTAATAGTTTCTCTAATAGTTTAGCCAGACATGATAGCTTGGAAATTGGTCTAATTATTTAGATCATTTGACTGACCACCTTTACGCAAAGGTAGGATGAAGGCTGACTTCCAAATGTCAGGGAAGCTTTCTGTCTTAAGTCAGATTGAAAATATAAGTTAATTATTCAACTAAAAATGGAGCTGCTGATAATAACAGTCTTTGTTCTAACTGATCAGCCCCAGTAGACTTTTTTTGGGTCCATAGAATAGAGAGCATTAAACACTTTAAGATTTGTAAAATGCTTGAAGGAAAAGATCAAAGTGCCACACTTGTTTGCCCAGCAAGGTGCACTGTGCTCAAAAACAGTGTGAGGAAAATTAAATGAAGTGTTCAGTGTGTTCACAGACAAAGTTACAGACAGTGGGATGCTAAAAGCAGCATTGTAACAACAAGAAAGTTTACGTTGGGTCAGTATTTGTGGTTCAACAAGATGAAAAAGAATGGTTTGACTTAAGTGAAAAATGACACAACATAAATATTATTTCACATTATTTCATGACAGGGTTACAGGAAAGTACATCATTTTATTTGCAACATGCTGTATTGTAACAACTTATTGTGAATTGTAGATGCCCTCAAGGTCAACTGCGTCTGAAGATGATGCACCAACCGGGCTGTCAACACCAACTTCACTGTAAGGCTCCTATTGACCCTAGTATTGAAACAGATTGTAGAGCTTAATACTGAAAAGGCTGTGTTCATGCATCGTATTATATTTTTCCAGGGATTCTCTTTCATCATCACACAGCATGTCAACGGGTACAAGTGGCTCAGTAATATTCACTGATTCATCGAACTCTTCCAGGGACCAGGTCTGCACTTTCTATCACAATCTTAATAACTGTGGTGGTTAATAGCAAGAACCACCCTCTTATAATCCCGCTTACTCTGTATGTGGGAAGGGCAGCAAAAAGAGCTGCAAATTTCTGTAAATGCAACACCAATGATTATTTGTGACCTCACCCCACCTACGGAGGGGGTCACTCCAAAAGGCAACATAATACTTGGCTGTTTTGATATGGATGACCCGTCGTATGTCAGACTAATTTAAAAAAAATACAGCTCAATATGTAGAGCAGGGTTCTAAATTTTATTTCATTTCTATTCTATCAGGATGCTGTCCAAGACAGAAATATGGGAAATAGACAGGATGAGACATCCACTTGGTCAAGGTATGAAAAGCCAAACATGTTTGCATAGTAGCATGTGCGTTTATACTGATATGGTCCTACACTTCTCTCCAAATAACCTTTTCTCAAATTTAATTTTAGCTGAAACAATATCGTTAATCATGACAAGTTAAGAAAGGAAAAACATGATTTGCATTGTGCCATGTGCATCTTATACTCATGTGGTCTTAAATCTGTCTCCCAACTGAAATATAATCAAGAAGACACATCTGTGTTTTTTGCATAAACAATAGCATTAATCTCAACAGGTTTACCTCAGAATTTGATTCCATGGAGTGTCTTGGCAGAGGAGCCTTTGGGTGTGTTTACAAAGCAAGAGATAAAAAGCTGGACATTTATTATGCTGTAAAGATTGTCTGCTGTGAAGAGTAAGTATGCAGTAGTGAGGTTGCAGTGTGCAGTGTAGCATGTGCAGTATTTGTGCATATATTTTGTTTACTGACTAATTCTCATTCACCTTTGGATCAGGAAATCTCTTCGAGAAGTGAGGACATTATCAGGCCTTCTCCACCGTAATATCATCAGATACTACACATTTTGGGTGGAGGATTCAGGATACCAATGGGACATTTTAGCTGACAGTAACAGCTCTTCACAGTAAGTCTGATGCACTTACTTTGAGTCTTAGCTTTTTATTTTAAGATAAAGGTGAGTAATTAGATATTTTTTCTTGTCTTTCTGTTTTAGGCCCAGAGATATTTCATTGGCAAAGTACCTCTATATTCAGATGGAGTTATGTGACACCAAAACACTAAAAATTTGGATTGAAGAGAAGAACGATCAGCCTCTGCAAGACTCCAAGAGAAGAGAGGAAAGTCTGAGAATTGTTCAGCAAATAGTCAGTGGAGTTGAATATATTCACTCGGAGAAGCACATCCACAGGGACCTTAAGGTGAGACCAGACTCTGCAGTGTGTGGCTGATGCAAAACTTTTTACCCTGTTAAGGCCCTTTCAATTCCCTGAGACTGATCCTTCCACAAAGCGGTAGTAGAGCCCATCAGAGGGTGGTGTACCTTGAATCAGTATATTGTTCTGGTGTTCACTGGTACAAAGTAGGAGAACCACATAATAGACATTTGCCCTTCACCTTCATTTACTTATAAACACGTGGTTCCTCTAAGTTTCTAACTCTTGCCCAGAGTTGAAGTTAACCCCATATGGTTGATCAGAAAATAGCAAGTGTGAAACCAGAAACACGTCACAAATGAAGAGGTTCAGATAAAAGTACTCTTATACTTGAATCAAAGTGCAAGCAGGGAGCTGATTCTCTCTGGTTTGAGTTGGGAGACATGGAAGGCAGGATGGATGTGGGTGGACTGGGAAAAGCAGAGGAAGACAAATGCTGGGTTGATGACTGGAGTTGGTAAACAGACCCATGAATTGGGTAGTGAACTTTCTGGATGCCATCCTGACAGGTATGTCCTGCATGCCAGAGCTCGCTAGACCATCTGGCCAGAGGTGTAGCTGGGGGCCATAATCCAGCGGGGATTGGCACTCCTCCGGTAGCGATCAGAGGTGCGGAGGAGAGTCAAAACAGGCCTGCACCCAGGTGTGGCATCTGTGATGAATAAAAGCCTGCACTGAAGGGATGCTGGTCTCTAGTTCCTGGTCTAGAAAGGGAGGAGAGCACTGGAAAGGGTAGAGGCCATTAGCAGAGTTAGGAAGGGTGTGGGTGTTTTCAACTTGGAAGAGTTGGACTGTGGAAAGAGATGCAGTGTCCATTTCCTGATTCATACGTTTAGTCTTGCCATTGGACTGGAGATTGAAGCCAATGGACAGGTAGCTCCCAGACGGATGGTAGTTCCCAGGAAACTGTGAAACTTGCAGAAATAAAAATCAGTTGGGGCCCCTGGTCACAGATGATGTCTCTTGGGGGAATGTACTGGCTAAAAGCATGGTTCAGCTGTTTCCTAGGCACAAGGTTATTTTGGCAGGCAAATGATGTAAGTGACATTTGTAAAACCGGTCATAAACTGTGAGAATGACCGTGACCATCAGGTAGGGGAAGTCCAGTGACAAAGATTAGGGAGAAAATGCTGCCAAGGCTGGTGGGGACCAGGCGGAAGTTGTGGAAAATTGGCAGGAGTCTCGCAGGCGGTTAGAAACTCCATGGAATGTCATTCCATGGACACCCACAAAAAACATTGTCGCAGGAGAACCAGGGTTAGCCAGAGACAGTCAGTGGGACAGACACTGGGAGCAGGGTGCTCGACACGGCACAGGCCTTGAAGTTGTTGGATCCTAGGCAGTAGGAGAGGGAAAAGTTGAACCAGTTCAAGAAGAGAGTCCACCTGTCCTGAGTGCAGCCATCTGACCGAGAAGGTATACTCCATGTTCTTGTGATCAACCCTTACCTTAAGCAGCAAAAAGACATAAGGGAAAGTCTTGTGATAGTTACCTGACATGCCCAGGGGTGGACTGGAACACTTTGTGGGTGACTGAGCATAGGAGGTGGCCACTGGCATTGTTGGGTTTGGATGGTTTCCCGACTGATGCCCAGCTGACTGTGAGGGTATTGTCCAAGAAACTGGCTGAATCTAGAATATAAGTGGTATGTGGCAAAGTAAACATGTCGGTGGAGATTCTCAGTCATCCAGGTCATGGTAATCATCAGTGCTATATTGTAGGCAACTGGACTTGCTTGCGTTTCTTGAAGATGTTTCGCCTCCCATCCAAGAAGCTTCGTCAGTTCTAAATGACTGGTGCAGAGTCACCTTGTAAATGTGTACATAGATTCATGGTGTGTATTTCTAGTTATTATTAATATCTAGTTTTTTTTAACCTATTATGGTATGTCTGCATTATGTCTGGTCATTCGTTTGAGGTCAGTATTCATGATGTTATTCTAGATAGGACTAAGGAAGCTTTCAACTGTACGTAGAACAGGGCTGTCAGTGTTAACAAGTTAATCGCGATGTGTTCAAGGTGACGACAGTTGTCAAAGACAGTGTAATCTTTTCAGAAAAGAAAAAAAAAAAAAAAAACAGTATTTCACAGAAAAAAAGCAATTTGTCATTATCTCCTTTAAGTCATGGGTTCAAGACCACACTCCTGTAGCAGTGCAGCACCGATTTGAAAACAAAAAAAACAATCTAAAAGCCAAGATCTTAGAGTATATTGGTCAGATAGATAGATAGATAGATAGATAGATAGATAGATAGATCTCAATTTCTGTTTTTGCTCTTCAATGGTTAGCCTGAGAACATCCTGTTTGGACTGAATGGAGAAGTGAAGATTGGGGACTTTGGTCTCGTCACCAGAGATGCTGATGATGACTCTGCTTTGATGGAGAGAACAGAAAACAAAGGAACCACAACCTACATGGCTCCTGAACAGGTGAGATGATCTATACTGACAATAACTTCCAATCTGTCTGTATTATTGTGTTAACAAATGTGTTCTTTGACAGTGTGTAATTAGGTAGACAACCCGTATGCCTACTACACTTAACAATGCTACTGAATTTCCCAGCCTTACCTATCTTTACTGTTGGCAGTGAGAGCTGTATGATAAAAAGCTTACATCAATCATGTTGCAAAATTTATGCCGATAGAACATTATTCAGCGTAAGATTCATTTACCTCTAACTATGATTAACTATGCTAGTTAATCTAGCATGGTATTAATGTAAGGATAACACTGGGGAGCTAAAGGTACCTTTACTGTGTTTTTATTCTATCACAGAAGACGAAGAGGAACTATGACCGAAAAGTGGACATATTTGCTCTGGGGCTGATATACTTTGAACTCCTTTGGAAACTCTCCACTGGCCACGAAAGGGGGAAGGTGAGTCTTTCACAGGCACGATGTGATATAAGAACAAATTTTGTTGGATCCATGATTTATTATTTTGATGATAGGACAATAACCTCGTAATTTTAGGTTCATAGAATGTAGCAAAATCCACAAATATGAAGGATATTACTACAGACATTATTGTAATCTTACATCGCAACATCTGCTGTGACAGCAGACACTCGTCTGACTAGCAAGAAGCTTGTGCACCCCTACTGGTTGACCAGCATGATTAGGTAGCCCTCCAGCTACTGCAGTGTCGCCAGATGGCTTCAATAATTTTATTAAAAGCTAGAAAATAATTTAAATATTGAAAAAAAAAAAGTGTACTATGACAAATCAGGCATAAATGTCATCAACCCATTCAAGCTTCCTTTTACTCACATAATTCATCTTAAATCAGCCAATCTGGCAACATCTCTTGGGCATAAAATTATTATGTGTATGGTGTCAGCTAATCAGGGGCCAACAGGAAAATCAGAACACCGTTAACAGCACTTTTTTTGTAATCATGTATGCCCTATGTGAGATTAATAACTGAAATGTATACACACAAACACGACAATAACTAAAATGATTTTTCATTAAAATATTTATTTCACAGTTGTAACTACAGCCCAGTGCCCTTAAAATTCCTCAAGGATTTCTAAAACCTCATCTTTGCTCATCAAACACACAAACCTCTGCTTGTAAATGGACAAATAACAAATAAAAAAATAACTTGCCACAACAATATTACCACACTATATAGGCTTATGTATATCATATACAAATAACAAACCTGCGGGGTATTCACCAGTAGTTTATTTCTTTTCAGTGTGTAGCAAAAGCACTGTATTGTAAACAGCAGATATGATGGAACTTTATTATCTTTTAGCTGTTTTGTTTAATTTTTCTTGTACTAATTTGTTAAGTTCAACAAAGCATCATTTTAATCATTAGAAAATTTAAGACTAATGAGTTCTTTAATTCTTTTCTCTCTGCAGATTTGGGATGATGCTAGAGGTCAGAAGCTCCCTGAAGAGTTTTCACTAACTTTTCCCGAAGAGGTACATTAACATATTCCTATTCTTCTAACTGATTGACACTTTAAAACTTTAAGGGTGCCAGGTGGTCATGATGGCCACCAAAAAGACAGTGATAACTAATTTACTCAAGTACTGCACTGAAGTACAAATCTGAGGTACCATTTTATTTGGGTATTTTCTTCTCATGCCACCTTACACTTGAATATTTCAGAGGCAAATGTTGACCCTTTACTTTACTACAATTATTTGGAAGCTTTAGTTGCTAGTTAGTTTACAAATTATGATTTTCGCACACAAAAACATGAAAATGTGAAAGTACAGCCAAAATGATGAGTAGATTAATTGTTTCACGGAATTATTTAGAAATTATCTATATAATTGATAAATATTTCATGGATGCAACTACTGAAATGTGATTAATTTGCTGGGTTTTCTTGAAGTTTGGACTGTTGGTCGGACAAATCCCGTGTTGTGAAGGTCTCACTTTGGACTGTGTGTCCATCCCTTCCTGATTCAATGGTAGAAAAAAAATGGCTATTCCAGCATCAGAAACAACTGCCTACACTGTAAAACAACCCAAAAAAGGAAGACAGACTTATAATAAAGAGAGTTTGAGAATAAACACAAGAAGCACATGTCAGTTTGGGAGAAGATGGAGAAATAATGTTGCTAATAGTTTAGCCTTATGCTAACCGGAGTTAAAGGCTCACATCTGTAACTTCACATTTTTGTAGCTAATGATCGCAAGAGACTTGAATAACAGTGTGTCAGCCACCTCACCCCCTGCCACTGCATACCAGGTTCCCAGGAGGAGAGTCAAAGCTGGAGCCCTAGTCAGTGGCTGCAGCAACCCAAATTCAGCCAGTGCAATTGATATTAGTGCATTTACTCAACCCACAGCCCTGACTTCCCCCAAGATCAGCAGGCTTTTATTATTGCATTACAATGGTTAGACCCGGCTCTGCCACTCGCCATCAGCTCACTGTGACACCCAGTGCTGGGGGGTTTGCACCGGCCGAACTTGAGCCGCAACAGACACAGCCTGAAGGTCCATCTCACATGCTGCCACCTGTACTCTTCACAGCAAAGCAGTCCAGGCAGACGCCCCCATAGAGTGGCTAAGGTGGCTTGCTAATTCAAGTTTTCTGGTGTAGTTTGTTGCTTGAAAAACAGCAAGAGTGGAGCAGGAGGGGCTGGGAGAAGGCGCTGTGTGCAGCCCTAAAATAGAATGTTAATGAAATCAATACACGAGAAACACTGGGTTAAGCATTTGCATATGCCTGTGGTTATCTGGTGGGAGGGGCTTAGGACAGAGAGAGCTTCAGGAGGAGAATGTGTTTTCAGATTCTTTTTTCTGCATTGAGTACTTTTACCTTTAATACTTGAGTATTTAGAATCAAAAGTACTGTAGCTGTGTATCACCATATCTTAATCTGTGAAACCATTTTAACATTTGGCCCTATTTTGTTTCCATAAAATACATTTATTTGAGAATACTTATACTTTTTAATTGACATTTTGAAGGAAGGGCCTTTACTTGTAATGGAATATTTTTAAAGTGTGATATTAGGGGTTTTACTTGAGTAAATTGTCTAAATATTTCCTTCACCACTGCCAACAGAGTAGCAAGGAGGCTGGCATACAGAGGTTGAGGGGTCAAAACAAGACTGCTGCTGTCTGTGTGTGAATAATGTCAAGCAGCACAGTTTTGAGGAGATTCAGCAATATTGTAGTATGACAGCATTTATTATTGTTGTTGCAAAGATCTTGGTAGCAGGTTTTTGTTGTTTTTTTGCAGGACCAAATCATCAAGTCAGTGCTGTGTGAGAAGCCAGAGGACCGACCTGAAGCAAGTCAGCTGAAGGCAAAGCTGGAGGAGTTGACGCAGACACTCAACGCACAAAATATGAGTCAGGAAAATGTCTAGAATTACGATAAATCATGGGAGCGTGTAGAATTATGTTTTTATGTCCGCTATTTTATGATTTTATATTCTGTTATTAATATGGTTTAGCAGGAAAATGGTTAACATACTGCACATACTAACAGCTGATATCAGTTTTGTATCAATCTACACATTGTTTAAGGAAAATCATGCATAGTATATCTTTAACCGTGCAATTAATGAACAGGGGCCTATGTATTTTTAAGCAATGAATGAAACCAAAGTTTATCATGATTTTAAAAAATAGATTTTAAAAAAATTATTCACATCTGTTTTGCTTTTGTTCTGGTTGTGTTGTGTGGGTGAATTGTGTCTGCAGTTTATATTTTATTCTATGCTGGAAATGGTTAATGTATTTAAGTGATGTCACATTAAAGCCTTTGTTTTTTACTGGACATGTTAATTACTTTTTCCCTGTGTTAGAATGGTCATAAATGTACACATACTATACTGTACAGACAGTGCGGTAGACAGACAAAAAAAATCTGAGAATAGTATCTGATTAAAAGTCACGTTGAGTCCAACTGTGGTTATCTTACAGATCAATCTATTCTTGCAGTGAGTGCCTTATGTGCCTCTTGGAACTTGAGAGCTGAAAATGATCCAGTCTGTTCATGGACTGTCATAGACATAAACAACAGTTGTAATTTATGAAACAGAAATTTAGGAAGGCTGGAATTTAACATTTCAATATAAGGACAATACTGGAGATGGCAAGTATTTTATGCAGCTAAGTTTCTTAAACTGTATTTGATGGGCAAAAAAAAAAAAAAGTTGAAAATGCATAATAATCATTTTTCTGGCAGTGAACCATGACCCCAGTTTGAACAACGCACAAGTGCGTCATTGCCCTTACAGACAGTACAGAACATTTATAATCACTGCGAAAATTGGAACACAACCTGGTGCCTCCACCTAGCTCCAGCAGAAGAATGTGAGGGATGGGGTCTGAAATGAAATTGATCAAGTGCTTTAAGCTTAAGGTGAACTAGGCTGAAGGTAATCTGGTAAAGTAAACAGCATACTCTCATCTGGACATGTGGGCAGCACTGTGAGGATCATACAGTAGAATAACCAGAAACTTGAGCTGATTACGTTATACACATAGTAGTAAAAAAAAAAAGGAAATGAGCTGACAGGTAGATAACAGAAGGACACACACACAAGGCAGTGTGTGGTGTGTCACAACAGGCAACTGACAGAAGATGGGAACACTCACTTTGAAACGTCATGGCTCCAAAACACCACACAGCCACAGGCAGACAGAAACCAGAGATGCAGAGGTTGAACTCATGGTCAGGGACAGAAGGCTGGTGAGTTTACCAGGAAGCAGACGACGTAGACAGGTCAGAGGCAGGCAGGGTCGGTACTGGGGAAATCAAGCTGAAGGTGAGTACTGGAATGTCTTGCATGAGGTGGAAGAACAATCTGGCACTGAGGGCCAGGCAGCAGCTGCTTAAATGCAGGGAGAGCTGATGAGCAGCAGCTGTGTGAACAGGTGAGTAGAGCTGGCTTGATGAGGGGGCGTGGCTGGCTGGCAGGGTGCAGGTGAATGAAAAATTACCAAGACCAGGTGAAGGGGAGAAGGGAAGCAGAATGCAGGCTGTGACACCGACATCATAGACAATCTAGTTAGGTAAACATGTCGTCACATTTTCTTCAATCATGAGGGTTTCATATACTCTCATACCCAGCATTCCAGATTTTGTGCATAATGGCCTGTTTGTGAAGTAACCTGTGCAAAATAACAATTCTTTTGTCTTTGTTTTATCCTCTGGGTTCATCTTTTTAAACCAGTGCAGTAAAATAACACTGTACGTGCAGTGCAAATGGAAAGTCCAAGGTACAGGACAACTGTGTGTGTACTGAGGCTGCACTGGTGACGGTATAAGAGTTGCATACTTTCACTGTACAGACTTGAACACTTTGACCCTGTGTTAAAACTTATCCACGGTGAAAGATAGCTGCCATGTTGTGTGACGTTTACCGAGAAAACGAAACGCACTGCGGGTGAAGCTAATGAGCCCAGTCACAACGGAAACGTTGAAGAAACGGAAATGAAAACTGAAAAGAGTTAGGAGATTTTCGCTTTGTCTGTAATGTGAGTTTACATTGCGGCTGTTGTGTCGTTTATAATGTCCGTAGCTAAACTGAACGAGTATGCACAGAAAGAGCGCTTGGAGCTGAAGTATGAGGACGTTGGATGTGTTGGTCCTGATAACATTAAGATGTGAGTAGCATTACTTTCTGGTGGAATTTACGACGTGAAAAGTTAAAATGTAACATTTAAAAAGATCATGGATTAATGGGACATGCTTTTATTGAATGGGAAGATGGCTATGTGTTTTTAAAAATAAAAAAAGTATCCCACACTACTTTCCTTAATGCTTTGTTTCCATAAATGACAGGACTTTGCCCTCAGTTAAACACAGGCACTTGATGTAACATTAAGGTAACAGTGTGAGGGGTGTCAAACATACGGCCCGGGGGCCTGAAACGGCCGCAAGATGGTCATATCCGGTCCACTGGGTGACCTTGCACACCTAATAGTGATGTTAGGTGAAGCTGGTATCCAATTCACAACCTCCGATTGGAATTTCTCGGTCCACCTTAAATGTCACATGACGCCTGTAGATGTATTCATTGTATTTTCAAGCTAATTCATGAACTGAAAAGTTGAACAAATACGGGGAAGATGAAATGAGAATGAACAGTAGAGCGCAATTGTCCTAAATTTTGAGCATTTTAACTGAACATTTTAACCTTAACTCTAAACAGAGTAAAGGTTTCGCAAATCAGAAACTCTGATTTAACGAGTCTAATTGACCGGTCTGAGTATAGTGGTTTGTGATCTGGACCTGGTCTAATGTGGTCTGGGTGGAAAAAAAGCAGTAAAATTGCCCTTTTTTGCATTTTCACAAATAAAGAGTTTGAGATCATTAAGAAAACCTACTACAGTAAAATGAATAAAACTCAGGATTATGATACATCTCCTGTCATACTGGAGTATTCGTTTCTTAAGACTTTTTAATACAGAGCAAACAAGACCACAGCAAGTAGGCAGAAATAGGAAGACTGAAAAGCAGTTTACCATCAGTAAGGACAGTAAGAAAAATATGCTACAGTAAAAATGCTCAAAATTTAGGACAGTTGCACTCTACTGATCATTCTCATTTCATCTTCCCCGTATTTGTTCATTTTTTCAGTTCATGAATTAGCTTGAAAATGACTGAATACCGCCATCTACAGGCGCTATGTGACATTTAAGGTGGACTGAGAAATTCCAATCGGAAGCTGTGAATCGGATACCGACTTCAGCCTCGTTGTACTCGTGAAGGCCGAAGCGGGATTTAGACTTGTGTGGAAGACTCATATACTAAATTAAATGACTTTATACTAGCAGTCTGACACCTTTTGTTTCTAGATTTGGCTTTAGTGGGTCCAGCAATCAAGTTAATAACTACACCTGTAGGGTTGCTAATCCAGTGTGCAGATTCATGTCTTTGTAATGCAACCTCCCTTTCGCCACATTCTCTCATCATCTTGCCTGTTTAACTTAGTTTAATCATTCCTCCTCAGATATACTGTGAGAGCAGTCCTGGATGGTAAGGCCTATCCTGATGGTGTGGGGAGGAACAAGAAGGAAGCCAAACAGAACGCTGCTAAAAATGCCCTGAGAGTCTTGTTGGATGAACCAGATGACTCTGTAAGACTCTTATACCTTTAGGTAGTCGCACAAGCTTCTCTTCAGTCAGTGAATTATAATAAAGTAATACTGTTTTTGTTTTCAAGCCTGGAGAGGAGAGACAACCAGAGGAGGAATTGAATCAGAATGTGTCGGACATCTGGTGAGCACAAACATCCGCAATGCATTGTTTCTGTTTGATTATTCTGATTCTGTTTGATTATAACAGGTTTTATAAGTATCTGATTTTTCTTGGTGTTACAGTAATAAGACAAAGAGCTTGAGTGTGAGAGCCAAAGATGAAGGTTTTACAGCCACAAACTTCATAGGAATCGTCAACCACTACTGTCAGAAAACAAGAAAATCCCCCGGTTACATCTTAGAGAAGAAATGTGGTCCACCTCATAACCCTCAGTGAGTATGACTGATCATGTTTAACCTGAATAGACACCACAGACACTTTTTAAACTTTTCATCGATATGAGAGAGAAATCTTAACATGATGATCCAAATATTTGCTCACTGCCTACACAGATTTTTCTACAAAGTAGTGATCGACTGCCCTGTGGGTGAGGGCAAGAGTGTCAAGGAAGCCAAACAAAATGCAGCTCGCCTGGCCTGGTCTGCTCTCCAAGAACAGTCAGACTGGGACAGCAAGGTATTTAATATTTTCTACTCCCTTTGAATAGTCAAATTAACACTCAGTTGGCAGTTTATTAAGTTCACCTAGCTAAAAGTAGTGCCGCTATAAATTCTACCTTTGTGAAGGTTATAATGTTCCTTTTTTAGAGAGGTGTTGATTCATTTTGGAGGATGTAGTTTGTGATGCTGTTGATCTGTATTGCATTATACATAGAGGTGTTTCTGTCCTAAAGCCTACCCTCATGATGTAATGGAGGGGATACAATGTTAGATAGGAAGGGTCAGAGATGCCATATTGAAATTGAAGGTGTTCTGATGGATTCGTGTCATCAGCTCCTGCATTTTGAGTAACATTACAAGTAAGCGTTCCACCTTAGAAGTCGCCAGCAGTCGGCCCAGTGAATCAACTTATTTTTATCTCAGTCTACAGTTGCTGCGAGAGGCAGCAGAACGTTATTTCATTTTATAGTTATAGTTAACTAAAAAATGTAAGACTTGCCACGGTATAAACAGTGGTTACATAAGTTTCAAAACTAGCAACAGCTCAGCTCTGAGCAAGGGTGACCGCCCACTTTTGACAAATCAATGGACTGCAGTGTTCTCAGCTCCTTCTTTTAGTACCCAGCAGAGGGGTGACCAAAAATGGGGACGGTTAGGAACGACTTTATTGGTACTATCCACAACTTTTCACAGTGGAAACAAAAATGGCCGAAAATGGGCGTGACCAATTCCACTCTTTCAAACATAGCTCGTTTGGAACAGCCAATCACGGAAAGGGGGTGGGAGTTGTGAGTATCCACATGAACTGGGTGCTACATGTAAATAGAATCGAAGGGAAACACTTTTCACGGGAGCTGTGGAATAAATAAAAAGCCTCATTGTGACAGAAAACAGGTTTAATAAACGACCGACTCCAAAAATTGAATTTTGTTAGAATGTAATGTTTCTACCATAATGAATGTTCATTGTGTCGTGATGTATTTGACTCCATACACAATCCTACCACAACGTCGAGTCATTGATTCCTCAATCTGAGTTTCCAGAAGCTTCTGGGTCAAAGCTATCATATCTGTAGAAAAGGGGACTCTTCTCCATGCTGGGCTTAGCAGGGATTCTGGAGAGCCGTACACGATACTGAATTCACCGTCCATGATGCACTGGTCGGTTTTACCGTCCTTTCCAATATATGCAGCTTTGATCTTTCTAGACATCAGGAGTCTCGTTTGGTCCTCCATTAAAGATATAAGTGGGCTAACCACTATGACTAGAGAGGAACCTGCTGATCCTGATCACCATCTCTGGTCAGCAGATCAGTTAACTTTGGCCAAGTTTGGTACATAATACTCTTGCCATAGCCCGTTGGCAGACACGCACGCACATCCTGTCCCTTCACTAAACTTGCTAAACATAGCTTCTGTAGCGGTTTGAAGGCATTAACGCCATGCATATGTGCCACATTATCCATTTTTATATCCAAACTCGCGTCACTCTGTGCAGTAGCCATGTCGCACTGTTTGGTTTCTACAGGGACTGTTCACCGGTGTACACACCGGAAGAGGGGTGTGGTTAGCAGCACTACTCGGTGGCTGAGCAGCTTATCACTTCCTGTCCACTGATATGATAGTTCTGACCCAGAGGCTTGTTTTTCTCGCGAGCTTCTGGAAACTCAGATTATATACTACCTGGCTGTTTTGATGTGGATGAGACTTTGTCTCTTTTACTTCATAAAGAATATCCAACTTAATAATTAGAGCAGGGTTCTAGATTTTAAATCTATTTTATTATTTTATTCTTCAAGGTTGCTGTCAAAGACAAGAATATTGGAAGTAGCCAGAATGAGATATCCACCCAGTCAAGGTATGAAAAACATTATTTAACATGTGTGTTTTATACTGATGTGGTCTTAGATCTCTCTCCCAATAACTGATATATAATCAAGAAGACACCTCTATGTTTTTGTTCTCAACAGGTTTACCTCAGAGTTTGATCCCTTGGAGTGTCTTGGCAGTGGAGTCTTTGGTTGGGTTTACAGAGCAAGACACAAACTGCTGAACAAGTTTTATGCTGTAAAGATCGTCTGCTGTGAAGAGTAAGTATGCTATAGTAAGGTTATAGTGTGCGGTATTTGTGCACATATTTTGTTTACTGATGCATTTCTCCTTTGGATCAGGAAAGCTCTTCAAGAGGTGGAAACACTATCTGACCTCCTCCACCCTAATATCGTCAGATACTACACATTTTGGATGGAGGATTCAGAGTACCAATGGGACATTTCAGGTGGCAGTTCAGCTGACAGTGACAGCTCTTTCGAGTAAGTGTCATGCACTTACCTTTTTAACTTTTTGTTTCAGGTTAGGTGAGTATTAAATCATTTTCTCTTCTTCTTTTTCCTAGGCCTGAAGATAAATCATCGTCAAAGTACCTCTATATTCAGATGGAGTTATGTGACACCAAAACACTAAAAAATTGGATTGAAGAGAAGAACGCTCAGCCTCTGCAAGACCCCAAGAGAAGAGAGGAAAGTCTGAGAATCGCTCAGCAAATAGTCAGTGGAGTCGAATATATTCACTCCATGAAGCACATCCACAGGGACCTTAAGGTGAGACCAGACTCTTGGCCATAGTAGTATATATTTTAGTCTTACCGCAAAAATAAGGCCTGGAGCACCATGACGGATCCCAGCTACCTAGATCACTATATTTTCCCCCTATTAAGGTCAGGAAGGTACTGGATACACCAGACCAGCACTAAAGAGGCTTAGTAAGAGCTTCCACTCTCGGGCCACAAGGATCCTAAACAGAGGCACTTTCTAAGGCCCCGATCACACAGAAGGTGTTTTAGCAGCTGGAGGTGGCTTTAGTAGCTTTTTTTAATTGTTTTTAATGAGAATGAAGCTTTCTGCTCACAGTTTCTGTGTTGTGACGCACCGGTGGTAGCAAGAAGCTGGTGGTAACGGTTGCTGGATACCTAGAGCTATACTGCTTAAGGATAGACAGCAGGTTGTCAAACTGTCCCCGAGTCCTCCTAAAATATGTCTGGAAACAGCCATCATCGAGGAGAAGCTCCTGGACCAACTGGTGGTACTCTCCACTCCACCTTCTGATCCACCCTTTTTTTAGGGTCTCATGTACCCACACAGATCTCCGTTTCCCTGTGCCCAACAAACTATTTGCTGACAGCCTCTCACCCTCTACCAGAGCTAGAGCAAGTACCCTCTGTCGGCCTATTTTAGGAAATACATACTAATTACTGTGAGAAAAAAAATGGTAGAAAAGGGCAAAAAAAAAAGGGCAGTGTGGTGTGTGATTAGTGCCTAAGACTGCCCAATCATTCACATTTATTCATTATTGCGCAGTTTTTTTTTACACTAACTGAAGGAAGTGACAGGATTACATTGCACTGGAATTGTATCGTATATGATTTTATGAACGATTGATTGATTGATTGATTGATTGATTCTGTGTAACAAACCGTCTGGTGTGTTAGGCTTGATCCTGCCCCAACAAGCCCCGAGAGGCTTGCCGCTGCTCTTTTGCTGTTTGAAGTGTAGTACATAGTTAAGTACAGCTGAGACGTCTCTTCTTGTGACCAAAATTCTTTGCTAGTTAATCACCTGATGTTACAGCAATGTAAAGGCAGTAGTTTCAAACACAGGTACCTTTGGCTGGACCGCAGCATCCAATAGATGCAAAAGTCTGTCCCTGAGTGAGTGAGTGACTGAGTGAGTGACCATTAGTAGGCAGAGTGTTTGAGTTTCCCCTTTGGCCATTACTCTTTCAGAATAAAGAAGATTGAACAGTTTTGCAGCAGCTCAAGTTATTGACTTCCGCTTACTCCAAATCTATTGCACACCATACATGGTCCAGCCGTATGCCCGGTTTTGCCCTAATCTTGTTTCAATCCATTTTTAACTCTAAGTTTACTAATTCAAGTGTTGCTGTCCATCATGTGAGTAGCTTGATGTTTGTTTCAATTTCTTTTTTTGCTTTTCAATGGTAAGCCTGAGAACATCCTGTTTGGACTGAACGGAGAAGTGAAGATTGGGGACTTTGGTCTGGTCACCAGGGATGCTGATGGAGATGTGATGGAGAGAACAGGGTACAGAGGAACTCCAACTTACATGGCTCCTGAACAAGTGAGATGATCTTTACTGACATTAACTTTTAATTATGGTATATTTTATTGTTTTAACAAACATGTCCAATTAATGGACTTAATTAGGAAGACTATCTGTATGCCTACCACACTTAACAATGCTCCTGGATTTCCTGAAGCTGAGCCTCACTTTACTGTTGGCAGTGAGAGCTGTAAAATCAAAAAGTGTACAGCAACCGTGTTAAAACTTTTATGCAAATAAAACAAAATAGAAATGAAATTTCAACGTTAAACAGTAAAAAGCAGATTTGAAAGCTGAATTTTTTTTGAATCTTTCATGATGAATAATGGAAGTACAACATTAGACTGCTGAAGGTGCCTATTGTCAGTACTGTGTTTTTATTCTGTCACAAAAGAGGGGAAGACCTATGACCGAAAAGTGGACATATTTGCTCTGGGGTTGATATACCTGGAACTCCTTTGGAAGGTCTCTACTGGCCACGAAAGAGGAGAGGTGAGTCTCTGATAGCATGAATGCATTCATTAATACCATAATAAGCCTCTACAGGCTAACAAGTTAGACATCATAAACACATGAGATGGTACAAAAGGTTAAGAGCAGTGATTGCACTCAGCTTCAACTATCAGAAATAATCAGTTATATTAATGTGTGTGAAATATCAGTAATATTTCACACACATAAAAACCACATATTCAGGTTTTTTTTTTAAACTACTGACTACACAAACACTAATAACTAATTAACAGACAACAAAATGATGATTGAATGAATGAATGAATGAATGAATGAATGAATGGATATCTTTAACGTGAAACAGTTAGATTGATAGATAAATGAAACGTTCAGCGGCTGAGAGTTTGGGAAGAAGAAGGGAAGATTTGGTAGCAATTCAATATTGATTCAGATTTTATGGGAGATCCTACTTATGGTCTAACGCTCAGTAACTTTCTCTTAGAAATCGAACATGTACTCTTTCACCTGATGGTTGAGTGGCAATCGATTCTCTTCTGGATTTCTCAGGCATTTTCAGACATTGTTGAATCCCATTTGGCCACTCGGCTTGAGTAGATCAATCTCTCTCTCTGTTTGTTGGATCTTAATTTTTCTCCTCTGCTGGCCCTAAAAAAGGGACCGTGGCATTAATCGCCAGTTTGTCCATTACGGTCTTTCTTCAGTCTCTGCAGAGCACTTTATGACTCAGACTCAGAATTCTCTGCCAGAATTTAGAGTTGTAGTCACACATATTAATTATACTTTAATTAACACTGAGTGATGTAATTGAAGTTTGTTCAATTTTCTTGTATTTGCAACGTTGATCACAGCATTATATGATTTATTAGTACATTTCGGGCTAACCAGCATGTTCTCTCACCCTTCTATCTGCATGGTTACCAGGTTTTGGATAATGCCAGACATCAGAAGCTCCCCGAAGGGTTTTCACTGTTTTTTCCCAAAGAGGTAAATTACCATATTCTTATTATCCTAACTAATTCACTTGCCACATGAAGCAGTATTTCACACAGCGTGCAGGTTTGTCATGAAGGTCCGTCAGTTGTCCATCTCTAAAGCCTCAAAGCACGAGAGTCTAAACAGGATTGCAAATAATGTCAAATATCAAGCAGCACAGATAACGGACAGATAAGTGCTTTGAGAAGATACCAGTGTCTGTTTCCAAAGTGTGTACTGTATGTAGGAAATACTGTGGAGTGGAGCTTCATCAGTATTGTGGTATGACAACAGTTAGCTCAAACCAAGTAATTCGATTTGACGAGAGACATCCCATGAGTGCTGGTACAGAGCACAACATCACCGGGACTTTTAACTATGTATGTATTAGAGTGACATAGACAAAAAATCATGTCACACTGTAGACTAATAAACAGACACTCTAAACAAAGGAGCAGCTCTGTGTCTCTCTCAGAACTGGTGAGTGAGTGGGGCAGAGCTGTGCGGAGAGTGTGAGAGAGGAGAGATGCACACTGGTTTGCATTATGTAACGCCACTCGACTCCATATTGATATTGACGGTGTTGTTTAAATTTATATCTTGCTTGAAAATATATCGATATATCGTACATTGTGGCCCAGTTCTTGTATGTAGCACTCCGCTTTACAGGTGTTTATTACACAAAGCGTTAATTAACAGTCATTGTAAAAAAATTGCACCAAAGACAAATATATTTTATCAAATAAAATTTGAGTTCAAGCATGAATGGTCATCAGAAAAGGACAAAGGGAAGGAAAGAAGCCGGGATGCTTCACTGCAAACCTGCAGATGAGCTCATATAACATCAGCGGATGTTGCATCAGTAGTGTCTGATCAAACTGTTAACTCATCTGAATCACACATGCCACCAAAGTGACTGTCAACAGACTTGTGTTTCACTGGTTGCACAATAAATGGAAACATAATAAGATAAATGTACATGATACAAAGTGGTAGACTAACACAAAGTCGCGAGCTAGAGTCATGGTCCAGATGCAGAACTATTTGTTTTGATGGAGCCAAATAAATTATTATTAAATAAACAACCAAATCACAACCTGCTGTTGGTTTTTACTGTTAGCTAATAAATGGTGCTTGTAGAACTGTGGTAAAAAAAAGTATCACACTGGAGATCGTGCTGTTGTACTGAATATCATCACTGCTTTGACCTGACTCATGCCTACAACCGGATCACAGACGTGATGATATTCAGTACAACAGCAGTCTCTGTGATATTACTTAAATGACAGCATTTATTGTTGCTGGTACAAAGATCTCAGTAGCAGCTGTTTTGTTGTTTTTTGTAGAACCGAATCATCAAGTCAATGCTGCGTGAGAAACCAGAGGACCGACCTGAAGCAAGTCAACTGAAGACAGAGCTGGTGAACTATTTATCACAATGAATTGTGATCAGTCACAGGAGCAAACGGCAATCTGTCTCATGTGACGTCTGTGTTTTAATGCAGTGATTTGTTATACTTTTATCAGTATACTGTTATTCATATTTGTAGGGAAATGGTTAACGTACTGCACTTACATAGCACTTTAACCTGAACTTTAACTCCCACACCAAAGGCAATGGATGGAAGTTGGAGGTTCTGTGTTTCGCAAAAAGCCACATGCAGACAGGAGCACAAATCATTAACAATGAAATTATGAACAACCTAAGGAGGGGACCTAATATTATGGGTTTTATAATCAAGTTTTGAAACATGAAATCAAAATTTTATATTGATTTGTAAAGGAACTTTTACATTATTCATCTGTGTAGTTTTTGTTCTAAATAATCACGTCCCAGGTCTTTCCTCTGTCCACAGTTGTCATTTTATTCTATGCTAGAAATGGTTAAATCTATATAAAGTGATGTCGCGTTACAGACAACCTAGCAGCCTTCTTATCTCTATAGTTGGCATATAGCTGCAATTTGTGCAAACATTATTTGGCTCTTCTCTAAGTGAAGAGGAACCAGAATCACAGCACTACATGTGATCTCAGAAAACAACACACTACTTGGCTGTTTTGATATGGACAACAACACATTGTATGTCTATTATAAATCCAATTTATTCTTTTATTTTTTAAGGTTGCTGTCAAAGACAGGAATACGAGAAAGAGTCAGAAGGAGTCATCCACTCAGTCAAGGTATGAAAATGTAAAAAAAGAAAAAACTGATTTTCATTGTAGCATGTGTGTTTTATACTGATGTGGTCTTAAATCTGTCTCCCAATAACTGATATATAATCAAGAAGACACCTCTGTGTTTTTTGCATAAACAATAGCGTTAATCTCAACAGGTTTACTTCAGACTTTGATGCCATTACACCTCTTGGCAGTGGAGGCTTTGGTTGTATTTACAAAGCAAGAGATAAACGTCTCAACAAGTTTTATGCTGTAAAGATCGTCCGCTGTGCAGAGTAAGTATGTAGTTGTACACTTTCAGTGTAGCATGTTGAATATTTGTGCAAAGACTTTGTTAACTGATTCATTTTCTCGTTCTCTTTTGGATTAGGCAAGCTCTCCGAGAGGTTCGGACACTGTCAGACCTCCACCACCGTAATATCATCAGATACTACACATTTTGGATGGAGGATTCAGGATACCAATGGTATTATGAATCAGCTGACAGTGACAGCTCTGTCGAGTAAGCCCCGTGCACTTACCTTCAATCTTAACTTTTTATTTCAAGTTAAAGGTTGGTGTGAAATCATTTTTCTCTTCTTTCTTTTCTAGATCTACAGAAAATTCATCGTCAAAGTATCTCTATATTCAGATGGAGTTATGTGACACCAACACACTGAGAGGGTGGATCAATGAGAAGAACGCTCAGCCTCTGCAAGACCCCAAGAGAAGAGAGGAAAGTCTCAGAATTGCTCAGCAAATAGTCAGTGGAGTCGAATATATTCACTCCATGAAGCACATCCACAGGGACCTTAAGGTGAGACCAGACTCTGCAGTGTGTGGCTGAGGCAAAGCTGATACAGAAGCTACCTGTGTGTAACTTCAGGTGTTTGAGCATTCAATATGTCCTCTGGTTAACCCTTACAAGGCCCCGCCAGCACCCTGAGACTGATCCTTCCTGCAAACCAGTAGTGAAACCCGTCAGAGGGTGATGTACCTACAACCAGTGTTTTGTTTTGCTGTTTAGTGGTGAAGAGTTTCCCCTCACCGACATTTACTAGTATAAGTGAACACGTGATTATTCAAGGTTTTTTGGCCTTTTGCCCTTTATTTGAGAGAGGATAGTGTGCTAAGGCGGGGTGGGGTTAGGTGGGTGGCTCTGTCATACTCAGGACATTGCTGTTAGATGGCATGCACTGTAACCACCTTGCTACCAAGGTGCCCAAAGTCTGGTTATTTTTAAGGCTAGTATTCAATAATTCCTCGCCTGGCTATTATTCCTGGTAGGATGGAGGAAGCTTCAGGATTTGAAACCCTAGAACATACAATAACTTGTCAATGGATTTACATTAGATTAAGTAATATAGAAATAATAATAATACTACTACTACTAATAATAATGATAATGTGAACACATGCTACTTGAATAAATAATTTTACTCACTGTTTTTGGGGTCTACATTTAGAGATGAGAGCTAAAAATGCAACTAGAAATTTTAAAAGAGACACTGACAGAGGATAATGTCGCAAAATTATTTTTATTTCTAAATGATGAACTAGATAAACACAAGGCCATTTTATGATCATTTATCTAATCAAACTGAACAAAACAGCCTTTCCCAATGAAATCCACGCCCTGACTGTTCAGATTTGATTCTGGTTTCAGCCACAGGTACCTTAAATTCATTCCAAGCTCTAAGTTCAATAGTTCACGTGTTACTGTGTCCATCATGTGAGGAGCTAGATGATTGTTTGTTTCAAATTCTGTTTTTTCTTTTCAACAATAAGCCTGCAAACATCCTGTTTGGACTAAATGGAGAGGTGAAGATTGGGGACTTTGGTCTGGTCACCAGAGATTATGGCAGTGATGATGATGATGATGATGATGACTCCGCTGTGAAGGAGAGAACAGGAAACAAAGGAACCCCATCTTACATGGCTCCTGAACAAGTGAGATTGTGCTATTAATTATGTTCTCCTAATAGGCATCATCAAGTAGACTACCTCTGTACTTACCACACTTATAATGCTCCTGCGTTTCCTGAAAGTCAGCCTTACTTTGCCTGTCAGCAGTGCGAGCAGTAAAATCAACACTTTAATGTGAACATTTTAGAACATTACATAACATTGTCTTTAAATTTCTTTTACCTCATGAACAAAACAATTTAATCGGGCATGTCTTTTACCAATATTGTGTTTTTATTCTATCACAGAAGTCAGGAAAGCCCTATGACCGAAAAGTGGACATATTTGCTCTGGGGCTGACATACTTTGAACTCCTTTGGAAATTCTCTACTCTCACTGAAAGAGCAATGGTAAGTCTTTCATGACACATAACATTGTGTGTTACTATTAAAGTTGCCACTAGTGGGTGGTAGCTGTTTCAGTATGGTATGTAGCAAAAGCAGTGTACCATAGATAGCAGATAAGATGGAACTCTATTCAAATTTTAATGTGCTTAACTTGTCTTGAAATTATTTGTAACATGCAACAGAGCGTTATTTTAATAACTTTAGTAACCAACATGTTTTTTCATCCCTACTGCATGAATACCAGGTTTGGATGAATGTCAGAAGTCAGAAGCTTCCTGAGGAGTTCTCACTGACTTTTCCTGAAGAGGTACATCAGAATATTGGTGTTATCCTAACTGATTGACTTGCCACATGACACAGTATTTCCCACAGGGTGCTAATCAGTCATGAAGGTCACCAACAGAGTTGCAGAGAGTCTAACGTACAGGGCTCTGCACTGTTACAACACCTGTCTCTTAAACTCAACGGCTGACGAGTCAAAACAGGACTGCTGCTGTCTGTATGTGAAAAATGCCCAATATCAAGCAGCACAGAAAACTGTGTGAATAGATCAATCTCTGTGAAAGTTTAGATATCAGAAATACCGTGAAGTGGAGTTTCAGCAATATTGAAATACAACAGCATTTATTATTGTTGATATAAAAATCTCTGTAGCAGTTGTTTTTGTTGTTTTTTTGCAGGACCAAATCATCAAGTTAATGCTATGTGAGAAGCCAGAAGACCGACCTGAAGCAAGTAAACTGAAGGCAGAGCTGGAGAAGTGGGCACAGACATTCAACTCACAAGATGTGCGTTAGGAAAATGCACCTGTCTGATAATCACAAGGAATTGTAACAAGTCTGAGGAGTGTATGACGTTATGTCTCTTCTGTGATTTAATGAAGTGATTTGATATACCGTATTAAGGTAATGTGTTAATATGAAATGTGATTCATATTTGTAAGAAAATGGTTAATGTACTGCCCTTAACGCAATTAAAGATGCAATGTTAGTATGTGGAGGCTTCAAATAAGTCTCTGGTGTTTTTGCCTCTCCCTGCACTGTATTTTGTTATTCATTTTTCTTGCCTTTTTCTGTTTTAATAATGCAAATAAATAAACTATAAACTATAATAAGCGTTTAGTTGACGTGAAGAACAGGTGGGCACAGTGGCGGATCTTCCTACAGACGCTTAGGGCGCTGAATTTCATAGGTGAGGTGTTGTGACAAATAGAGCTACCCGCTCAGAATGACCCACCAGCACGAAACTGCGCATGCGTAGTACCTTTAAGAGGTTAAAAAATAAAAATAAAAATCCAGAGGACACGCCCATACCTTCACCACATAATGATCTACTCTACTTTTACCTACATTCATGACACTAATAGTTCATTCTGGTAGATGTGTTGCTTCCGGTGGGTCATTCTGAACGGGTAGCTGTTTTTGTCATAACACCGGCACTGGGTGGGCACTTCACTGACGCGACAAGCACTTCAAGGAGAAGTCAGCAAAATGTCATTTAAAATACATAGATATATATGTGTAAAAATAATCATCAAGGCAAAAACACACCACTTTTACTACTGCTTCACAAACACTTTTCCCAAGATTCCCATGTATTTCATCATTATTTGAAGCTGCCATGTTGTGTGACGTTTACCGAGGAAACGAAACTTAACATCTCAATGGGAGAGGCTGAATCGAAATTTAGCCGCGTCAGTCTATGAAAAAGGCATACAGAAGAGTTGAGAGGAGAGCTGATTTTTTAAATTGTTATTTTTTAATGTAATTTGAGTTTATATTCTGACTGTTGTGTCGTTTATAATGGCTGTAGTTCAACTGAAGGAGTATGCAGATAAAGATCACTTGGAGCTGAAGTTTGAGGACGTTGGATGTGTTGGCCCTGATCACATGAAAACGTGAGTTGCATACATTCTTTACGAGCCAAAAAAGTTAGGCTAGTAGGATCGGAAGAGATCTGGGACACATGGGTTTTATTAAATAGGAGAATAGGACTTTCCCCCTGTTTTTTGTTCGTAGAAGAAATAGAAGGTGCATTTAAATATTGCTTGAAGTCATTCAGTGTCCTGGGGTTCATAATCTGCTGTTACCACATTCAAACCACACGTACACTGATGTAATAGTGAGTCAACACTGCATATCTTCAAAACTGAGTAAATAATAATAATTTATTGTTTTTTCCAAGAGGTTCCAACACATATGTTAAGTTTATTTTATTTTATTTGAGTTTATCAAACTTAAGGTCTATCAGGGACTTCCTTTTGACTGAAGCCACCAAGATATACTTCTTCTCAATAGCTGTCTCCCACATCACACTGTTTGATAAGGTGGTCTAATGCACACTCCACAATGAACCCACAAACATGCACTCAAAACGTTATTTAGTTTTTCCAGGATGCCTTTTTACAGCTGATGAAGGGATAGCTGATGAAAACTAGCCTTTCAGCTAATTTTGGTGCATTTACATTTGTTTAAGTGTTGATTAATGCCATTGTCCCATTCCCTAACTATATATATGTATTTTTAAAGTTAATAACTACACCTGTGGGGATGCTAATCCAGTGTGCAGATTCACGTCTTTGTAATGCAAGCATATCTTGTCTTTTTAACTTAGTTTAATCATTCCTCCTCAGATTTACTGTGAGAGCAGTCCTGGATGGCAAGGCCTATCCTGATGGTGTGGGGAAGAACAAGAAGGAAGCCAAACAGAACGCAGCTAAAAATGCACTGAGAGACTTGTTTGGGGGACTAGATGACTCTGTAAGATTTTTACATCTCTTTATTGTTACACAAGCCGCACCCTAATATCATAACATAACTTAACTTTTTGTTTTCAAGCCTGGAGAGGAGAGACAGAGTGGTGCATCAGGCCAACCAGAGGAGGAATTGAATCAGAATGTGTCGGACATCTGGTGAGCACAAACAGCTGCAATGCATTGTTTCTGTTTCATTATTCTGATTCTGTTTGATTATGACAGGTTTTAATTTGAATCTGATTTTTCTTGGTGTTACAGTGATAAGACAAAGAGCTTGAGTGTGAGAGCCAAAGACAAAGGTCTTACAAAGATAAATTTCATAGGAATCGTCAACCACTACTGTCAGGAAAAAAACACATCCCCTGATTACGTCTTTGTGAAAAGAGATGGTCCACCTCATAACCCTCAGTGAGTGTTACTGAAATGTTTAACCTGAACAGACACTACAGACATATTATGAAAACTTTTGATAGATTTGAGAGGGAAAACCTAACACCATAAATATTTCCCCTGTTTCAGGTTTTTCTACAAAGTAGTGATCGACAAAAAAGAGTACCCCGTGGGTGAGGGAAAGACTATCATGGAAGCCAGACAAAATGCAGCTCGCTTGGCTTGGTCTGCTCTTCAGGAACAAACTGACTTTGATAGCAAGGTATTTAATAAATTACATTCCCTTTAAATAATCAAATCTACACTCAATCCGCAGTTAACGGGGAACACGTAGATGATTAAAGTTACTACATTTAGTTTTGTTGAAACTGTTTTAGGGAAGTGTTGTTTCAGCTTTTTGATCATTTATATTGTGACTGTAGGCTACTTTACTTTTCTTTTCTTTTACATGGAGAAATTGCACTTTTTTTTTTACACCTCTACACTGGTGATAGCTGTGGCTGCAGACATTATGTTTTTGGGTCGTCCATCAGTTCATCCCATTCTCGTGAACATGATATCACAAGAATGCCTTGAAGGAGTTATTTAAAATTTGGCCCAAACGTCCATTTGGATTCCAGGATGAACTGATCAGATTTTGGTGGTCAAAGGTCACTGTGACCTTGAACAATATGGTTTTGGACACAACTCAAGAATACTTACACTGATTATGACAAAATTTCACACGAATGTCTAATAGAATAAAGTGATGACATTTTATATCCTAAAGGTCAATAGTCATCTTCACTGTGACGTCATAATGTTCTGCAAAAACAATTTTTTTGCAATTATTCAACTCCATAACCAACAGAGGAGAAGACATTTGTTTAGAAACTGAATTGGTGAAACTAATCTTGAGTGTCCACCTTCAAACTGTGCTGATTGAATAGATCTTCTGTGCTGCCGGTTTAAAAATGTGTGTGAAGCATCCATGTTTTAGAGTTTGTAGCTTCTTTGCAGCAACATCCATTTTTGAAACAATGGCGACTGTCATTGCTGCAAATGACTCTAAACAGACATAGATGTACACATAGTGCAACTTGACTGGTTCATGGAGGCATAACACCACGTTACAGTAATTCCCAACATACTTCCATAGTTATTTTCGTACACTAACAGGTGGCAGCAGAACTTAACCCCAGCTGCTATTAAATATCTTTCAAAGAAATGGTTAACTGAGGTGAAATTTTACATTGAATAATGTCTAACATTCTGTGCATTTCAGGTGTCCGTCAGATCAACAGTGTCTGAAGATGGTGCATCAAACAAACCAGAGGAGGAATTGAATCAGAATGTGTCGGACATCTGGTGAGCACAAACAGCCACAACACATTGTTTCTGTTTCATTATTCTGATTCTGTTTGATTACGAAAGATTTTAATTTGAATCTGATTTTTCTTGGTGTTACAGTGGTAAGATAGGGAGCTTGAGTGTGAGATCCAAAGACAAAGATCTTACAAAGTTAAATTTCAAAGGAATCGTCAACCACTACTGTCAGGAAAAAAACAAATACCCTGATTACGTCTTTGTGAAAAGAGATGGTCCACCTCATAACCCTCAGTGAGTGTTACTGAAATGTTTAACTTGAACAGACACCACAGACATATTATGAAAACTTTTGATAGATTTGAGAGGGAAAACCTAACACCATAAATATTTTCCCTGTTTCTCAACACAACACAGGTTTTTCTACAAAGTAGTGATCGACAAAAAAGAGTACCCCGTGGGTGAGGGAAAGACTGTCATAGAAGCCAGACAAAATGCAGCTCGCTTGGCTTGGTCTGCTCTTCGGGAACAAACTGACTTTGATAGCAAGGTATTTAATATTTTACATTCCCTTTAAATAATCAAATATACCCTCAAAACAAGGTCTTTATATTGTGACTGTAGGCTACATTACAGAAACACCTGTTTGTATAATGGAGTACAGTTCAACACCTCTTCAGAATAGTTTCAGTAATAACTGAACATTATGACCTTCATGACGGCAGGTTTTACTGCAGGACTGTTGTTTTAGACTGCACTCGTACCTAATAAACTGGCAGCTAAGATAAGTTTGTTGGAAAAGTAGAAGTTTCCTTGCATGTTGTTCCCGATGCTATTATTCAGCCTCTAAATGTACGGCTCACAAGGACCGTATTCACCACGGCCTATGTGCTTTTATTTTGAAAGGCTTTTACATTAACCATTCAAGCAAGGCATTTTATCTTTTCTTTTCTTTTACATGGAGAAATTGCACTTTTTTTTACACCTCTGCACTGGTGATAGCTGTGGCTGCAGACATTATGTTTTTGGGTCGTCCATCAGTTCATCCGTCTGGCTGTCCCATTCTCGTGAACATGATATCACAAGAATGCCTTGAAGGAGTTATTTAAAATTTGGCCCAAACGTCCATTTGGATTCCAGGATGAACTGATCAGATTTTGGTGGTCAAAGGTCACTGTGACCTTGAACAATACGTTTTTGGACACAACTCAAGAATACATACACTGATTATGACAAAATTTCACATGAATGTCTAATAGAATAAAGTGATGACATTTTATATCCTAAAGGTCAATAGTCATCTTCACTGTGACGTCATAATGCTCTGCGAAAACAGTTTTTGGCAATGATTCAACCCCATAACTCAGGAACAGAGGAGAAGACATTTGATTAGAATAGTTAACTGAGGTGAAATTTTACATGAAATAATGTCTAACATTCTGTGCATTTCAGGTGTCCGTCAGATCAACAGTGTCTGAAGATGGTGCACCACCTATGTTGTCAGCACCATCAGCTACCCTGTAAGGCACTTAGTGAAATTAGCAGGAAAGCAGACCATGAAGTTAAATATTGAGAAAGCTGGACTCATGTCTCTCATTGTATTCCCCTAGGGAGTCCCATGAATCACCATCACAACACACGTCAGTGAGCACGACCACAGATTCACCAAGCCCTTCTAAGGTTCAGGTTTGTTCTTTCACTCTCATCAAAATTCCTTAGCAAGTAAAGCAAAAATCTACTCATATGATATTCACAGACTGCGGCAGACTAGTAGCAGCACTGTAAGAGCGAGGAGTTTAGTTTGGGTCCATATTTGTGGTTTAACACGATGAAAAAATTACATTACAACAACATCATTTTTGCATTGCATTGTTTTATTTTGAACTTGCTAAATCTGTTTTACTCTTTTATTCTCTAAGGTTGCTGTCAAAGACAAGAATATAGGAAATGGTCCAAAGGAGACGTCCACTCAGTCAAGGTATTAAAAGACAACATCATTTTTATTCTAGCATGTGCATTTTGTACCGATGTGATCTTAAATCTCTCTCCCCATAACTGCAAAAATCGCAAAGATATTTCTGTGTTTTTTGCATAAACAATAGCGTTAATCTCAACAGGTTTACTTCAGACTTTGATCCCATGGAGTGTCTTGGCAGTGGAGCCTTTGGTTATGTTTACAAAGCAAGACACAAACTGCTGGACAAGTTTTATGCTGTAAAGATCGTCTGCTGTGAAGAGTAAGTATGCAGTAGTAAGGTTACAGTGTGCAGTATTTATGCAAGTATTTTGTTTACTGATTTATTTTCTCGTTCACCTTTGGATCAGGAAATCTCTTCGAGAGGTCGGGTCATTGTCAGACCTCCAGCACCGTAATATCATCAGATACTACACATTTTGGATGGAGGATTCAGGATACCAATGGGACAATAACAGCTCCCCCCAGTAAGTATGATACACTTACTTTAAGTCTTAAAATCCAACATAACCTTTTAATGTTAAAGGAGAGTAAAAATACTAACATTTTCCCATTTAAAATCTTCCTTTTCTAGATCTACAGAAAATTCATCGTCAAAGTACCTCTATATTCAGATGGAGTTATGTGACACCAAAACACTGAGAGGGTGGCTCGATGAGAAGAACACTCAGCCTCAGCAAGACTCCAAGAGAAGAGAGGAAAGTCTCAGAATTGCTCAGCAAATAGTCAGTGGAGTCGAATATATTCACTCAGAGAAACACATCCACAGGGACCTTAAGGTGAGACCAGAATCTGCAGTGTGTAACTTGTAAAAACACGATATATAAAATTATCACCCCCAAAAAATAGATAAATAAATAAGATCAATCAGCAGGCAGGTTTTTTTTCTTTTAATACACATTTAAAGTTCTAAGTAATGACGTAAATGTTGGTTTTCTTCAATCTTTGTTTTGGCTTTTCATTGGTTAGCCTGCAAACATCCTGTTTGGACTGAAGGAGAAGTAAAGATTGGAGACTTTGGTCTGGTCACCAGAGATGATGATGGCTCCTCCTTGATGGACAGAACAGAGAACAGAGGAACCCCCATCTACAGGGCTCCTGAACAGGTGAGATGATCTTTACTGAACGAAACCTTTCATTCTTCTGAACTGTTTTAACAAATCTGTTCTTCTATTGGACCTAATTATGTAGACAACCTACATGCACATATTAGCAGTGCTCCCAGGTTTCCTAAAACTTTGCCTCACCTGTCTTTACTGTTGAGAAGTTTAAAATCAAGCTGGCTGCTGTTCCTGAAAGAGTTGCTAAAAGATTCTGAGACGTCTGGGCTGTTCATAAAACATTCAAGGCGCCACAGTTTATTCCACACTACTGAAGCCTGCTTTTCTTTTTTGGTACCACACACCTGTACACCAATTAAACAATGATAATAATCATAATAATTCTAAAATTTTATATTCAAGGATATTTGATTTGGTTCCAGTCGTTCTAGTCTTGGATAGGACTGAAGTTTATAATTTATCCATCATTTTATAATTTACTTCTCTGCAAATGAAACATTTTTCAGCTGAAATCTTAAAGCTCATTTACTCTTTGAGCATGACTAGATAATATTTGATGATGATTCTGTATGAAACAGGCTGGTGAAATGCCTTCTGTCAATACTGTGTTTTTGTTCTATCACAGTGGAGGGAGAACACCTATGACCGAAAAGTGGACATATTTCCTCTGGGGCTGATATACTTTGAACTCCTTTGGAAACTCCCTACTGGCCAAGAAGGACGTAACGCTGTGTGTTATTATTACAGTTATTAACACATGTTTCAGTTTTCTTGTAATTATGTATAATGTTCAGCAGAGCTTTATTTTAATTATAAGTCAATTCAGGCTGATGACTAACAAGTTCTTTCATCCTTCTATCTCTGCATGAATACCAGGCTTTGAAAGATGCCAGAAATCAGAAGCTCCCTGAAAACTTTGCACAGAGTTTTCCTGAAGAGGTGGATTACCCTATTCTTATTATTCTATATTCTTATTTTATTATAGCAGCACAGACAACTGTGTTTTCAGAAGGCACCAATGTCATTTCCAAAGTGTAATAATGACATTATTATGTTGCACTGCAGTTAATTATTGTACTGTGGAGTGGAGCTAGCAAGCAACATTTTAGTATGACAGCATTTATTATTGTTGGTACAAAGATCTCAGTAGCTTTTTTTGTTGTTTTTTTACAGAGCCAAATTATCAAGTCAATGCTGCGTGAGAAGCCAGGAGACCGACCTGAAGCAAGTAAACTGAAGGCAGAGCTGGAGAAGTGGGCGCAGACATTCAACTCACAAAATGTGTCAGAGGAAAGTGAAACCTGTCTCTTGTGAAGTCTGTGATTTAATAAAATGAGTCGATTACTGTTATGAGTATGATTTTGTAGGGAAATGGCTTATGTACTGCACTTCACAAGGCCCACACACACACACACACCTATGGCAGTGGGTGGCCGTTTGGGGTTCTGTGTGTAGCTCCAAGACACAAAAAAAAAAACACTAAACTTCCATGACATGGTTCCTCTAATAAATCTGGAAAAATATTGGTACCATTCTTCCAATTTGTTAAGAGGAATAATCTCCCAGTCATTCCTGATTGAAGCAACTTGTTATGAGGGTTTCAATAGTTTATTGTTAGCTGACCAATGTGTGTGTGTGTGTGTGTGTGTGTGTGTGTGTGTGTGTGTGTGTGTCTCATTTTTTCCTTTTTATGTTTACGGTTGTGTTGTTTTCTTGTAAGTTGTTTTGGGGTTAAGCAGTATAAGTCAGTTGTTACTTTTTATAATGTCTTTGTGCGAAGGGAACATGTATTTTTTTACTTTTTACAAGTGCTCTGATGATGCAATATGGGTAAAACCCAATAAAGTTGAGAAAAAATGACACTTTGCCATGCAGACAGGAGGTGAAATCATTAACCGTGCAATTATTGAACAACCTAATACAGGTTTTTTTTAAACAGGAAATGAAACATGAATTCAAATTTTATGAAGATTTTAAAAAGTAATTTTTGCTGTAACTCACATATATCCCGCATTTGCTCTAAATAATCATGTGTGGCTACTTTCTTTGTCCTTAGTTTCTTTTTTTGCTATGATGAAAAGAGGCGTATGTATTTAAAGATGTCACGTCACAGCCTGTGTTTTGTACTGAATATATGAATAATTGTCACACAGCAAAATGGTCATTTATTGACGGTTTTCACTTGAATATAGTCCATATAGCCTTTTTAGAGGAAAGGCTGGTTATGTGTCTGTTATGTGTGTATTGCATGCATCTTTCTAATAAAAAAAATTGAAGAAAAAAACAAGTGTATGTGATTTACATCTGTATAAATTATATGCAGTTGCTTTTGGTCTAACTGTCCCTTAACTCCCGTTATTGTTTTGTACTGTAACATTATTCTTCTTTCAGTAAAGAAGAACAATGGAGACATCTTTATCGGGCTGTGAGTAGGTTGTTACTCTATATGTGCAGTTGGTGGCGGTAATGCGCCCCCGAAACAAACAAATAATAAAAGAAGAAGAAGAAGAGGAAGGAGGACTCATTGGGCCGAGAACACGTCAGGACAAAAGTGAGCGAAATTTAAATCTCTTACCATCGCAGAACAACTCGTGCACTCACGGTTTTCTGAGTCGGAATGGAGGAGAAGAAAAACTATGTAGCTGAACTACATGAGTATGCTCGGAGAACACACTGTGAGCTGAAATACGAGGACGTGAGATGTGACGAAACTGACGACATTAAAAGGTTTGTTTAGCTACTCGACAGTCCCGCACACTTACTGCATGAAAGTCCAGTGAAACTACTGTACGGGTTTCGGCGGTGGGGAAGTTAAACAGACATGGTAAAAAAAAGTAAACACCAATTAATCCTTTTACTTGTAAAAATGAAACATGGTGTCTGAAAAGAAAACTGTATGCCCCCCTTTACACCTTACATTAGCATGCGTTTTTTGCAATCGGATAGCGTATGACCACATACATTTATACCTGGTATTAATATGCGTCTCCGGTGTCCCATCCAGGTCCGTTTGCTATCCGATTACGCTCCGTCCCGCTGACGTTACATCCTAGTGGCACACTACAACGTCATATCATGTGCACCACAATAACAACAACAAGATGTTAACCACCCATGAAGTTGCGTTCTTGTATGGACACTTTTGTTAGACCAAATGGAGAGCAGACACTTCGTCTCACTGTGGCTCCGTCCTCGGTGTTTCTTTACCGTGGTGAAGATAGTCTGATGTTGGATATTCAACAGATATTCACATATTCTTTTTGGGTTCAACACTGATTTCCACCTCCATATCATAGGCAGAAAACAATGCGCAACACAGGGTAGGGCTATTAACCCCCCGCCCACACACACACATACAAACACTCACAAAAACACACTTTTTATTTTATAAGAATTTTTTAAACAAACTTCAACAAACCATTTTACATTTGTGTGTGGTGTCTGGGTCCAGTTATGTGAAAGCTATTGCGTTAATAGCCCTACCCTGTGTTGCTCATTGTTTTCTGCCTATGACATGGAGGTGGAAACCAGTGTTGAACCCAAAATGAAAATATGAATATCTGTGAATATCCAACGTTAAACTATCTTCACCACAGTGTTTTCTTTTTCTCTGCAATCACTACCCGGTGAGTGTTGTTGTTGTTATCTTCTTCCTCCTTCTTCCTGTGTCCAGCTGGCCCACCGCGGTTACTTCTTTTCATCCACGGAGTTGTTGCATGTGGATTGCATTTACACTTGTGTTAGATGTGGTCGCGATGCGTCCCTGACCACCTTCAGAAGTGGTTTGGCTGATCGGATAGCAATGCGTCCTCAATGCGTTTCGAGTGTATTTACACCTGTACTTTCATGTGGTCACGAGCAATCGGATTGCTATCCGATCGCAAAAAACGCATGTTGATGCAAGGTGTAAAGGGGGTCTATGAGTCCGCAGAGTTCACACCTTTGTGCGCATGTCCAAGTTTTGCTTGCTGTGTTTGAGAGTCCATATGACAGTGAGCCAACAGAAGCAACTACATTTTATTAAGCATTATATATATATATATATATATATATGTTTGTTTTTTTTTTACACTTGTGCTTTCACTAACGTGTAATGTCAACTGTTTTCTGTGAAAAGTAATATAATAGCATCGAGATACTTTTGTGTGACAGTATCGTATTGTCACACAGTGCCAAGTATCAATTTTTTTTATCATATAATTCAACAAATTTAATGTCAAAGCACATTTAAAAACAGCTCACGTTGACCAAAGTGCAGTGCAAAAGGAATAGCATGTTAAAAACATATTCATGACAGTCAACATAACTGTCAAGTACGCAACACACACAGGCACACTTCAGAGAAAGCCACATCAGGGGGACTCAAACCACAGTTTGCTACAATTTTAATGTCGGAACATCAACGAACACCACTGACCACTTGGTGAGTTTCATGGCTTTGAAAACGAATGTTAAAGGTGGTTTTAGGACAGATTTACACATGGCCGTAGACGGCATTGTTAAGCCAGGCAGGGGAAAGCCAAATTCTCTCAAATTCTCAGAGAAGGAGCAGTCGTCAAGATTTTGGTCTTAACCACTCTATTTCATCATAAGCAACCCAGGAATGGGGCTCAAAGTGCAAAATACTGGACTTCTCCTTTAAGGGCTTTGTAAACAAACAGGAGAACCTTAGAGTCAACACTATAAATTATTAATAGACAAATACGAATTCAATTTTAGGTAGCCTTCTAAAAGAATATAATCAATTGCTTTTTCAGTCCACTAAATACATGGATCATCTGGTGATTCCCACCCGTAGCGTGGTTAATAGGGCATACTGTGGTGCTTCTCAATAAACAAACCAAGCAAACCTGTGTGTAAAAGCATTTACAGACTAAATTAATTTGAGTTTCACTTTTTAAAAAAGTAGGGTTTTCCCCCTAGACCTGCCTCAGGGTTGTCGCAAAAGGTGTCAACTGAATGGTACCCCCAGCATCAAACAAACATCATAGAGGTTTAGGTGCAGTCATTGTCCAGTCAGTGATACTAACCAAAGAGACACATCATATAAACACAACATAATGTATAGAAGTGAAAGGAAAGGATTATAAGCTACAACTGTAACTTTTACTTAAGTCCGTAATACTTATACAGTAAGTGCTGTGGTACACAATAAAGGATTCGACTTGTCAGTCAAATGCATTGTTTTGAAAAAGCTGGGAAACTGTAAGGAGGACTTTTAAATTGGAGCTCTTAATGGAGTCAAGAAATGGCAGGCTTGGTTAGGATTGGTGCAATAATAAAATAACAATAGTCAACCTGCAGTCAGTTGTACTGACTGTGTTTTTAGATAATCAAATTTTATACTCACAGTTGGATCATTGTCTATTTATAGCTGGTGCTCGGCACATATTTGGTCATCTGAACGTCACATCAATATGTGTCTGTTGAATATCTTCATTGAAAACCAAACCGTTGGCGCACACACAGACTAATGTAATGTTTATAAATGTATCGTTAATGGATATTTTTTGTTGTACCAACACTGTCTCAGGTCACCTTTGCTATAATTTTACAATTCTTCATTAGATTCTTCAAGAGGGTTGTGATCAATGGTCAAGGCTTTCCCATTGGTGTGGGGAACAAGGAAAATCAAGCCACACAGAACGCGGCTAAAAATGCCCTGAGATGTTTGAATGAGAAGGAGAATCAGAGAGCAGTGGTAAGATTTTTTTTGTTGCAAAATTTGAGAGACTATATACAGAGCATAACTGGCAGTAGTTTCTAAAAAATGTATTTGTTTTTTTCTTTCAGACAGAAAATGCTTCAAAAAATCCCACTGCACCAGTTCGTCACACGAGCGCCGCCAAAGTCAACTCTGTAGACGTTCTTCATGAACATGGTCAGAAGAATAGGACCAGCTTAAAGGCCGTGGAGTCAACCAGACTGGAACAAAATGATGTTGCTCAGTAAGTCTCCACACTGCACCCAACATCATTTATAGCTGTTTAGTCATTATTAACAAAATGCATTATGTTTGTGTAATATCTGATGCTGTAGCTACATGGTCACTGGGAAAACAAAGAGGGAAGCTAAGAAGGAGGCAGCAGAGCTTGTATATGATGACATACATGTCCGTAAAACTACTGAGGTAAGTAGGAGTTTTTCCTGGTTTAATTGAAGCATATGAAAATTGCACTTTTAGCTGCTTAGCTTTTTTGAAATACCTTATTATGAAACTTTTAAACATTGGTAGTATTCTGTAAACTGCAGCTTAAAGGAAAATGACTATGAAAGATGATGAAATGCAGAAAATTTTCTTTTGTGTTTTAGATGCTCTCCTGTTTAGCTCCATTTGATGATGGTGCACCAGCCAAACCGTCCACACCATGGACTACACCGTAAGTCACTGACTGAATGTAAAGTTTGATATGTTGAAATGTTTTGCTAATGTCTAGCTTGCTATTTTCCAAGGGAGTCCAGTGATGCTCAATCAAAAAGTGGGGCAACGACTTCATGTGACTCAGTTGTTTTCAAAAATTCATCAAGTTCTTCCATGGATCAGGTCCGTTACTGCTTCTCTAATCCCAAATCTGTTTGATAATTTAAGGAAAAAATATATACCCTCTAATACACAGACAGAATATATTCAAAACAGATATTGAGTCAAGGATCCAAAAATAATTCATGTCTGTGTCTGAATGAGTTCAAATGGCTATAAATGTGTTTGTTTGTTTGGTTGTTTGTTTTTTATCATTGGAGGAATTTTGCTTTAGCGCTCGACCAACTGTTACCATTAAAAATACATTTGGGTTATTTTAATTAATATGTTAACCTCCATAACATGCCAAACAGTTTTGTATGTCTTTGAAAATGTTACTGGCACCATTTTCTATATTTCTTCCAATTACGAAGGAACAAAATCCTGTTGTGAAGTCCAGAAGAAGGTAAGTCAACTTGAGACCCACTCTGAAGCTACAGGACATAATATTCTACAAAATGTAATGTCAAAAAATAACATTAATGCGGCTCATTGTTTTTTTTTGTCTTTTAGAAGAACAGATTTCCAAGATGCCTGTCAAAGCAGCAGTGGGGTACAGTGGTCATGTTGGAGATCTGAATCATTTTAAGGATTAAGTTGTGTTTCCTACAATGTAAGCTCTTAATCATGATTTATTTTGTACATCAAGGATGTGATTATTCCTGAAAAAATGGACACAGGAAACAGCCCCAATGAGAATATATCAGCTCAGTCAGGAATCTCAAGGTAATTAAAACATTAAAATGCTTGACATATATTTTCTTGGTATGAATTTCCTGAGGTGTTTGAGTGTTTGTCAAACAGCTGACATTTATTTTGTTTTAGCAGGTTTAAATCAGAATTTGAATCCATAGTGGGCCTTGGCAAGGGAGGCTTTGGTCGTGTTTTCAAGGCAAAAGAAAAACTGACAAGGAAGGATTATGCTGTAAAGATTGTCCACTGTAAAGAGTGAGTCAAATATTACATAATAATGTTCCATATTTTGAATGGGCACTTAATTGTATGATATGAACTAAGCACAAAAAGTAAGGAAATTTGTGTTTGGTAGATTATTTCTTAGTTGTAACAATGCTTCTTGGCAATAAATCTTATTCTGTTGGAAAACCTGTTTATTTCCCTTTTAAATGGTGCCACATTTGTAGTGAACATGCATTTGTGGGATGAACAGCAGAGCTGAGTATGTGGGTTGCGCCCATGAAAAATTTGCCAAATTTTCTCTGCCACTGCCAAACAGCTGTTGACTCTTGTTTGATGGATTGGATGATTGGAGTCTGAAGAAACAAGACATATTGGCAATGTAACTATTTATTCATTTAACAAACAGGAGCCACAGTAGTGTGTGGAAGAACCATACACAGCCACAATAGCCTGGCACCTCCTCCTCATGCTGGTCAACAGCCTGGTTACACACTGGTGTGGGATGGCATCCTATTCTTCAACCAGCATTTGTCGCAAGTCAGCCAACGTGGTTATGTTGGTCACTCTGGCACAAACAGCATGCCCAAGCTGATCCCACAAGTGTTCAATTGGGTTGAAGTCAGGACTGCTGGCAGGCCATTCCATCCTCTCCACTCCCAAAATCTGGAGGTAGTCTCTGATAAACCCTGCTCTGTGGGGGCGAGTGTTGTCATCTTGGAGGATAGAGTTCGGTCCCAGACTGTGGAGATGTAGGATTGCCACTGGTTGCAGAATTTTACCTCAATATCTGTCTGCATTGAGATTGCCTCCAATTATGACAAGCCTTGTTTCTCCAGTGAGGGGGATACTGCCCCACACCATCACACTGCCTCCACCAAAAGATGTTACTCTATTGATGCAGCAATCAGCAAAGCGTTCTCCACGTCTTCTCCATACTTTGACCCAATGATCCAACTGCTGTAGGCAGAATCTGTACTCATCGCTGAACATAATGTTCCTCCACATGTTCAGGTTCCAGTGCACATGTTGCCAACACCAGCGCAAACGGGCCTGACAGGGAGGGGCAGCCGTGGCAGGCCTCCTGGCAGCCCTATGAGACTGGAGATTGACTGCATGCGGTCTGTTCCAGATTGTTGAGAGCCGTCAGCCATATTGTCCTGCAAACCTTGACTGCAAATCTGTAGAAGTCTGCCTACAGTTCCTGAGTGCTGATAGGATGAGGAAACGGTCTTCTTGGGGTGCCGTCTTCTTGGGACTTCATGGCCTGTCACTGGCATTCCCCGCTGTATGGAACTTGGCCTTAACTTTGCAGATGGTACTAGGGCTCACTCCAAATAATGCCGCAACTTTGTTTTGCAGAAAACCAGCTTGAAGTTGCCCTATTGAAGATTTATTGCCAATAAACATTGTTACAACAAAGAAATAATCTACCAAACACAAATTTCCTTACTTTTTGTGCTCAGTTTATAATTATGGATATTGTGCAAAACAAGTTGCAAGTTTCAACTTTGTTATTCTTTGGATCAGAAAAGCTGTACGAGAGGTGATGGCATTATCAGACCTCAATCACTACAACATTGTTCGATACTTCTCGAGTTGGTTGGAGGATTCAGGATACCAATGGGACAATGCAGACGAAAGCTGCAGCACTTCACAGTAAGTGACATCCTTTTACTAAAGTCCTTACTGACTGGATGCACACAGTTTCTCCATTTATCTTTTCTTACCTTTGTAGGTCTTCCATTGGTACGTCTTCCATTGGTAATTCATCTTTGAATTACCTCTATATTCAGATGGAGTTGTGCAGCACCAAAACACTCAGAGTGTGGATAGACGAGAAGAATTTTCTGAATGGGAAGAAATCTATGCGAGACTCTAAGAGAAGAAATGAAAGTCTAACCATCGCTCAGAAAATAGCCAGTGCAGTGGAATACATTCACTCCAAGATGCTCATCCACAGAGACCTGAAGGTGAGAGGAAGAGAATAAATCATTATTACATCACGTCCGTCATGAGGCTACAAGTTTGTTTATTTCTCTCCCATGTTTAGCCTGCCAACATCATGTTTGGGCAACAAGGAGAAGTGAAAATCGGCGACTTTGGTCTGGTCACTGATGAGAACGATGACAATGCTGAGAACGTGATTGAGAGAACTGAGTATAAAGGAACTCCATCTTACATGGCTCCTGAGCAAGTGAGATGTTACTGAACCTATTTTATTTAATGTAATGTATCTGATGCTCTACAAACAAACACATCCATAGAAATCACAATGGCTTTATTAATTAGTTACTATAACTTCATGAGCATAGCATAGGTTATGTTTAGATATGAAGTGAATACGAAGAGACAATCACATGCCTCATGCATTTTGTCAATATTGTCTTTATGTTTTACAACAGAAGAGCCAGAAGAATTATGACCGAAAAGTTGATATATTTGCTTTGGGGCTGATATGCTTTGAACTTCTTTGGGAAATGTCCACTGGTCATGAAAGAGAAGAGGTGAGTAGTTATGCCAGAATCCAAAACTGTGCTTAGAGCATCATTATCAGTAGTTCATAACTGGTTTATGTTCAAGTTTTGTAAAGGCACCAGGCATTTTAATCAGTTATCTAATTATTTCAGGTCAATAGAGAACAGTTGAGCAACTCATCAGTTTCATGTTCTTTCTCCTTTTTATCGCTGCATGACTTCCAGATATGGCAAGACGTCAGAACACAGAGATTTCCCCAAGAGTTTCAACATAAATTCCACCAAGAGGTAGATCATTTTGTACATTTTGTCAATGTACTTGCAATATGAAACAGTTAGTATGTTTACATTCGCTTACAGAAAGTAAGTTATCCAAGAAACTGGGTAATACAGGTAGAACAAGTTTACATGTCCTGTAGTTACCTTGTTACCCAAATGTGTCTGAATTTAGCCAATACTAATGGATGGAAAATGGAGTTATTTTAAATCCAAAGACAAAATTGTTGTATGTAATAATATCAGCTACACCATTGTTAGGTTCCCTGTCTGAAGTCTTTCTCATGCACATATGTAAATTACCCATATATACATGGCCGAGAACTTGGTGTTCTCCAGGGGAAAGCTATTTGGGGAAACTTCGTTTTGCAGATTAAAGGATATTTAGGAAATGTTTCCTACCGTGCTGTTTTTAGTGGCGTTGTTCACCACAGGGCAGGTGTGAAGTTGACATGTCCTTGTTTGTACTGCTATTACAGTTGTCTCTCTGTTAAACCTTAAAAGATGAGGATCCAAAAATAAGACCATTGCATGTGATAATAAAAAAATACACAGCAGAGCAGATGGCAGTATTTGGGAAGTATAGCAATCGTCTTTATAATATGATAGAATTTCTTAATGCAACTGTGTGTGTGTGTGTGTGTGTGTGTGTGTGTGTGTGTGTGTGTGTGTGTGTGTGTGTGTGTTGCAGTACATCATAATAAAGCCAATGCTGTGTCAGAAGCCAGGAGAGAGACCCGAAGCAAGTAAGGTCAAGACAGACTTCGAAGAGTGCTCTCGCTTGCTCAACACTCGACGTGTCAGCAAGACTGTCTGATTATCCAAAAAAAAAAACCCAGCCGTTTATATCATCCTATACATGTCAGATGAAGCTGGTCTGTTAGGATCTCCAGAGTAGAGGTCGACTGATTCTTTGGTTTGGCCGATTAATCGCTGCAGATAGGACTTTATGTGAATTATCATTAATGGCGGAACAGGGCTCTGATAGTGGCCGATGGCTGTATCCTCCATTGGTCATGTGGGAGTACCCCACATGCAAGGTCAGGGTGTAACGACTTTAGGTAGTCTGCAGGCTACAGTACAGCATTCAGTGGCTTTAATTCAACTACTTGGCAACAGAGGGGGTACATTTTAACATTTTAACATTTTAAATGAGCTGTTGATTCAACACATTCAAATTATATATGCAGTCAATTTAAAAAAGAAAAAAAAATCATGTTCACATTCAACATAATCTCAAATATTATAGGAATTATGTTACATCAGTGCTACCAATCATATCATGCATTGATCCTATGATCCTATGTGTCTAAAGCTTCATACCCATATTGGGGGAGGGGGGTCGTGTCAGGTTTTATTGACTGGTTGCTATCAGTTCTTTCCTGCTCCAAACTGTCGTCATTATATCGGCTATTAAAAATCCACTATCGGTCGACCTCTACTCAGAGTATGTTAACTATTGTTAAATCATGCATTTCTGTGATTTTAATAAGGAATTAGCTAAAAATGCATTACCCTGTTGTGTGCTTTGTGCTTCTTTTTGAAAACTTTGTTACTGGAAAATTATAAATGTACCATCTGAATTAAGTCAAATTAATTTATATTCTACCATCTATTTATCTTGAATTTTGAGCTGTGCTTGTCCTATGAATTTAAGCCTTGGTTGGTGCCAAATGTTGTCCTTGCTAGATGGTAACCCTGGATTTTTGAAAGTCTTGTGAGCTGCTTTAAAATATTCTTGTCTCCCTGTTTTATGGTCTGATAACACTGTGGTGAAGGTTTGGTGAGGTTTAGGCACAAAACCACTTGTTGGGGTTCAGGGAAAGAGAAGGGTTTGGGTTTAAATAGTCACTTTAAACATGGTTTCAGTAACTGGGGTTACTACAACTGACAGAAGCTGCCACCAGACCAGCCAATAGCAAAGTTCAATTACAAAAGCCAGGTTTCAATGTATGTATTTATCTGTTTTTATATTGTATTTTCTTTTTGCATGCAGCCTTCAATTTTCAGAACACAACTGAGTCTTTCTATGTAATAAATCTCTTTAACAAAGGTCTAGTCTCTGCTTTTTGTTTTTTATTTAATGTCTTTGTAACTGATTTATTTGGTTACTGCTCTTTATACTTAAACATGGCATCAATCCCTATAGCTTCCTGTTTCACATTACTTTGTGACTTTGCAACACACATTGTAGGTATTTCATAAATTAATATTACTTTTAGTACACTACTAGAAAGTAGACAAATATTTTTAAGTGCACAGACGCACATAGAGTACGTTCACTAGATTACTGTGGATACATTTTAAACTAATGTTAAATTTTGACATCAAGATGTCCATATAATATACAGTTCTTTTTATGTCACTAATATCACGCAGTTCTCTATGTCCCAAGACTGCTGTTGGATGACTTGTGTTTTTAAGAATATTACATTGTGAGTGAACCTAGATGAATACATTCAACTACAGTAGAATAACAAGGACAAAACATACATGTGTGTTTTGCAGCAAAACAACAATTTAGTTGCATTTGCTCAAACAACTAATGAGCACAATGGCTCAGTTTGGGATGATGTAAAACAACAGTTTGCACACTGACTGAATTTAAGACATTGTTGTTGTCTTTTGTAGTGTGACCTGTAGGGGGAGCTGTGTCTCTGTGCAGCTCAGGCTGTTCAGAGCGTGGCTGCAGACTCGAGGCCTCCTCAGCCTGTGGGTGAGAGAGGTTTATTCACAGTGAGAGGGCCAAAACCGAGGGAGCTGTGTGACATTTAATCATGCCTCCGGCGCATGCTTGATGATTAGCATCTCTGTGGAAAACAACAATAACAAGTGCCAAATGCAGGATCCCACACAATCACCTGGCTGCGGTGCACACAGTCCCATAGGCCCCGATAATCAGCACAAATCAGCTCCTGCGGCTCAGTGTGTTCACTCAACAATCATCACACTGCAAAGCTAAAATGTGCTTAGTGCCTGTGGATAGAAGCCATAGGCAGATCAACGGCCTTCATGTAGATTGAATAACCTGGTTAATTTCTGTTTTATCAGTCATGGCCCTACCTCATTGACTCGCTGTAATAATCTGGTGGTGACAGCAGCTATAAGGAGGGGAAAAGCTGCTGAAATAAACAGTTTGTAAATCTAGGATTACTTTATCCTCCTTGTTGGAGGCTTGTAGAAAACACAGGAGTTTTTGAACCTTGCACACTGAAGTTTTATTAAGATCTCTAGAAGTTTCCCTGAATTAATAATTCAATTGCATCCTCCCTCGTTGACTCAAAACTTGAATAATATTCAAAAATAACCTGCATTAAAGGTCCAGTGAGTGGGATTAAAACTGAAAATTTAGTTTTCTTTACCTGAGAATAAGCTGCTTATATCTACGTGTGAAGCAGGTGCTCCTCCACAGAGTCTGCCATGTTGTTTCTACAGTAGCCCAAAACAGACAAACACTGCCTCTAGATAAGGTCTTTTGCGTTTTTGCATCGCCCACCATCGTTCTCCTGAGCCCTTGGCACACGGGAGAAGTTTCAGTTGGTTGCAATCTGCAACCTCACCGCTAGTTGCCACTAAATCCTACAGCCTTGACCTCTGATTGATTTCTTTTGGCCACTAGGGGGCAGCACAACCAACAAAAAACACAATAGTGACACGTTTTCAACCTATCAATCAAGTTAGTATGGCATATATGTTCCCCAACTTGCTTATTAACACATCAAGCTGCTGTAGAGTAACATTTAGGGGTGTAAGAATTCATCAATCTACATCGATAGATTGATTAAATGATCAAGGATTCAATGTCATCGATGCTGAATAAACGTGCATGCAGACTGAAACTGAACCGAGCTGTTCTGTTGGGAGATACAGCGACTTAAACTAACAGTGAGTGAGAAATAATAATGTTACATATAATTTGTTGAGCTATGGGTAGATGGAAAAAAGTCTGCTAGCCGCTAGGCTAATTTATACAGTGTAAACATGCTTAAGCTAATAATGGGTGACTAACAAAAACCAGTTGTTTTGTCTGTGAACCTTGACAGTTATTACTGAGCTTAAGTTGATACTTATAATGTTGTTGTTAGTCCATTTTTATGGCTGTTGGGAGATATTTGCATTCAGGGCTTTAAAGCGAGATAGACCTGAAGTTTTAGAGAAAAGATGAGGGTTTGGGTTCAAATGAAAAGATTTCTTCCAGAAAGTTCTTTCTGTCAGAAAGACATGCAGGATGGGGATAGGTTAATTGTGTGTGAATGGTTGTCTGTCTCTATGTGTCAGCCCTGTGATAGTCTGGCGACCTGTCCAAGATGTACCCTGCCTCTCGCCCAATGTCAGCTGGGATAGGCTCCAGCCCCCCCGTGACCCTCAAGAGGATAAGCGATTACGGAAATGGATGGATGGATGGATGGCCAAAAGCATAAGAGAAAGGGATAGCAGCTTCTTCTGTGACAGATTGTGTTAAATGGGCATTTTATATTGTTTTATATCAATTGCATCCAATCAAATCGTATCATGGCAGACTTTGTAATATCGGCAAATATCATATAGTTGTCCAAAGAAAATATTTAAATAAAAAAATATTTTTATTTTGTTTTAGCCAGCATGGAGAGCCACAATACTGGTATTTCATTTTATTACCACAATAAAACAAGTGTGCCAGTTTTGTTAATATATTTATGTGACAGTCAAAATTTAATTCGTGATTAAATGCTATTTTATTTTCTTGATAACTACCAACAAGTGCCAGCAGAATTTTTCTTTTTTATTTGAAGATGTCATTTAGATATCAACTGGATGAAACTTTGAATCATTCCTCCCTTGACATTTACACCACCAAAACAATGTACTCTCTCATTTTAGCTTTATCTAAGATAAGAAACCTGGTATGTTTCCAATCTTCCACAGCTGTCGCGCTTGTGCGAGCAGGGTTATTGGATGTATTGAGGTCACTTCCTTTGAGAGCAGTGTGGGCACTGAAGCAGTGCTCTAGTCAGTGGCCTGGACCATGTAGCCGGGGGTAAAATGGACTCACCAGTCAGGAGCGCAGCAGCGGAGTGTCTCCCCAAAGTCCCAGGGGTTGGAGCAAACGATTACTCTGTGCGTAGCCTCATTGCAGAAGCAGCAAGCAGAGTTTGTTCTGCTCTGTGTGTTTTAGGAATCGGCCTTGCTGCAAAGACAAAACTATCGCCCAGCAGCAGACATCAAAATCAAAATGACAGTTGAGGATACACGTGAGTTGTCAGATAGTGTTGACATCTTCCCTGCCTGTACATATATTTCAGAAGTTTCTGTTGTTAAGTTATAGCCCACTTAACCTCTGGTGAACTGCAGTCAACTGGAGCATGACTGCATGCTGTGCCTTGCCTGAGGTCCCACTTGGCTTTTACTCTGGACTTTCCACCTCTCCAGAACCACATCCTGCCACTGTCCACTCCACTTTAGAATCACTGCCAGTGTTGTGTAAAGGGCCAAACCAGTGCATGTTTTAACCTATCTGCTGCAATTACTGACATTTCACAGTTTCAGATCTTGTTTCAGCTCATTGTTCTGGTTTTACCGCCCACGATTTTACTGTTTTGCTTCATTCTAACTAATTCTGCTGTTTCCATGTAAAACACTCTGTTAGACGCACCGTACACTACAGTGAGACACCCTCTTAAACTTAACATTTTTGGGAATGGATGCATGAGCTGTAGTAAACCGGTTAAAGGAGCAGACACACCACTTCGACATCAGAGAACTAGCAGCGATGAAAGCCAAATGTTGCGTTGTGTCACGTTGCTTGTGTCTTGGTCAAAAGGTTGCACTACACACAGCTCTCAATGTGCAGGTGGCTGAGCCAGCAGCTAGCAGCTAATGGTGCTAACTCAAAAAGCAGTGATAACAAGTGCAACAGTGCTGACAGAGCTAACGTTGTTATCTGGGGGGACACCAGAGGGTGGGCATTACGCTTCTGTGACAACCCCAATATCAGCAGTAGGCTAACCGTTGTATCAGCAAATTGCAAAACGGGGGCGATTAGCTAGCAAGTGAGCAAAAACATGCACTATAGCTGGACCTGCTACCAAAATAAAGAACAGAGAAGCTCGGATTACAACACACACAGAGGTAGCGTGACTTCATTCACTGCTCAGGACGCCATTACGCCACGATATCTTTACATAGCATTACATAATAGTTGTTTGCTGCTATATTAATACAATAAATGTCACATACAGCGCCTTTGAAATTACAGTACAATCCATTTAACTATATGATACCCACCCAGGCACTTCCCACTGGTGGGAGGCCCCGGGGTAAACCCAGGACACGCTGGAGGGATTATATATCTCGTCTGGGACTTGTGGAAAAACTTGCTGATGTCAAATTTACATTTATCCCAGATACATTTATGGCAAAAAAGTTCAAATTTACCCTGAAATACGAATGATCATGACAGTCTGCAGAAAATATTGTTTAATTTATTTCACATTGTGCTGCTGACAGACTCTGCCAGGTTAATCTACAGGAGACTGTTTCACCAGATATAGTTTGCAGTGTTTTTCTTCCCCCTAGAGATTATATTAAATATAGGACAAAAAGATCTGCTGTCACTTTTCCTTTCAAGCCATTACAATCAAGCTGGAGCTGTGTGTCTGAGCTCCCGTTTTAGAGAAAAACACCTTGTGTTCACACACACGCACACATCCGCCTGATTCAGCTCCAGTCAGCAGAGGAGATCAGATCCTCTTCACACCTACAGTACATCCTCCCCCAAGCTCTTGTACTCTAGTTACATAAAACTCATTTCATGTGAGAGCTCCCAACTGGTCTACATTAAATGCACTGTAAATCAGAGACAACACACTTGGCAAACTTTGCTCCACATCTGCCAAATATTCCTTCATATATTACAATATTCATTCTCACTTCTTATATTTACTCCTCAAATATACCACCCCAGCGTCTCCTGAGAGTGGGCCTCTCAGATAGAAGAAATAATATTTTCACATCACAGGATGTCTTTGGTTGGTTGTTGTTGTTTATCACTGCTGGATAGACTGTGGCAGCGGCTGCCTCGCTGCCTTTTCTTCTCACACTCCTCTCCCGTTTTGTCTTGTCAATCTAACTGATGTAAACAAATTTCTCTCTACTGTTTACTCTAATATTAAATTCATCTCTATGTTATTTTCATGAAGATGCAGCTTTCAATGCAAGAAATCTGAGAAACAAAATGAAATATTCATAAGACAACACAAACGTAGTTTCTCACTTGGTTCAAGAAACATTTCAGAAGTCAGCGTATGCTAAAATGAAATCAAATGTAGTAAAGACCAAATACCAAATTATTAAATACTGCCACTTTGTCAGTTGACCTACATGGCAACATATGACACACTAAGTACCCTCCTGCATCTGTTTTGAACATTCATGGCTGGCGTGTCAGTTTCCACTCGTTACAGGCATTGTGTCTTTCCAAAATACACTTCAGCTTTCACAGGAAATGTGCAGTTTCTGCTTGTTACATGCATTAAGTCCTTTTCAAAATTAACATACAACATTCTTAATGGTTAGGCAACAAAAGACCGTCAGGTTTAGAGGGAACATGGTTTAAATGGGAACCAAACAAGTGAAAAGTCCAAAGTTTGCTTGACCCATCCACCCTATGTACGGACTTTCTCGCTCTTTATATTACGGTACCTGCCGACGGCGTCTCAAACTGCAGCCAACTGTTGCGAATCATTCTGCTGCGAAAGATGTCTCTCTGTGTCCATGTCTGATGCCAACGTCCACTTACAAAGCGGCAGTATTTGTCAACTTAGGTTGTTGCCCACTGCCTCTAAAACTGACATGCCCAGTGCACATCATACTGCCGCAAAAGGTGCGTCTGTGCGTTGCTGTCTGACACCGAAATCACTCATAAAGCGGCAGTATTTGATGAGTTATAATTAAGATTTTTTGAGGTGGGGTTGTTTGAGGTACTATCCATAGTCAGTATATTACACACAGATGGCAGTCGGCACGCCCCCGCTTTGACAGAGACAGTAACTTCATCATTCAGAACACAGGAGCTGCTGATACAGACACTGAGGCAGCAGTAGACCAGCAGCTCCCGTGTTCCTCTAGCTTAAGTCTTGCGGCTTTAAAGAGAGCATACATAACAGGCTCAGTTCCCTGTCAGAGAGGTCTGATGGCAAGGTAAGGTGGTGAAAATATAACGTACACTTATATGTTTTGCTTCTGCCCTCGTCCACAGCAGTACATTGCTGCTTACGTGTTGGTACTCCTGCCTGCTTCTCCAAACTGGGGCTGTACCAGCTAACATCTACTGTAGGTAATACAGTGACTGTAGATAAGTACCTCATTTAACCCCACTTCAAAAAATCCAAACAATCCCTCTAATGTCCACAAGTATTACTCCATAAAGAAATGTTCAGTTTTTATTTTACCTGAGTTTCTCCAAAGAAAGTATTATCTTTTATTTTCTTGCATCAAGAGACTTCTTACTGGTGCAGTTTCTGTAAAATGGATCTTTCTGTGTTGGTGTGTGTGTTTTGTTAGCTTTATTGGCACATGTGGGTAAAAGCGTGGTATGTGTCTGAGTGTGTGTGCAGTTTTCTTGGCAGATGTGTGCTCTGCGTGGCAGCTGAAGGAGCTGTCAGAACAACTTGACTTACGCTGCCTTGTGTCACTTTGTGTAGGCTGGTAATTTACTACAAATGATATTGCATTCTTTCTGTTGACAGCCTGCCAACGCTGTCAACTGGCAAAGCCAGAAAAGTCGTTTGTCAACTTCCTGCCCCCTCGAATCCCCAAACTGCTCACCATCTTTTTGCAGTCGCTGCCATGCCTCGCAGCCTTAAAGGTCAAGGGCACGACGGCAGACTCACCTGGTAAATCTTTAATAAGTCAAAGAGTCAGGCCCATCTGGAGTTCAGCAGTTCATAGCGAAGCAGCAGGGGAGGCGGCAGTGTGTCAGGAGGATCTTCTGAAAGCTCCTGCAGCCACTTATTCTCCTGTTTTCTTTTGCAGGAATGACACCTTCTGACAGCCCAGCTGTTGTGCCGATTTCATGCCCACAGGAAAGACATGTGTGAGGTGATGCAATCATGATGTTAGTGTGGATTTCTCAGGAGGAATATGCGAAGAAGAAAAAGGAAAAAAAAAAATGTTGCACTTAAATGGGTACCACAGTGCTTTGTGAAAAAAATAAACTGCTCAGAGTTTGTGTCTTTATCTGTGACGGGTGTTAGAGCTGAAGGTTACAATATATGAACCCACTGCAACCACCGACGCTAATGTTGTTTACAGCTCCTTCCAAATCAAGGACAGAGACATCTGAACATCCTCCTCACTGCTGTCATAAATACATCATCACCGTGGAAAATACTAGGCACCAGGCAGTCCTCTAAAAGGCTGTGAAGTAACAATTTTATTTGCTTTTAAATGATTCAGAAGGAGGCGTCTACTTCTGCACCTGCACCTGCAGACTGAAGCTATGAGATAGGATTCATGCTCCATGTGCTATTAAAGGCTTTATAGTGAAGTGTTTATAGTCGAGAAATTAAAATATTCAGCACTGGCAGTATCAAGCAAGGTGACTTCATTGCATAATTTAAATGCTAAGTGACAGTAAATTCGGGTAGTGTGATGGCAGTGGTGATTAACTGAGCCCAAAGCGCTTTTTTTTTTGTTTTTTAATACAAGGTTGCAGAGAAATAAGACAGAAAAGGCAAGCTCATCAAACTGGCAGATGAATTGAACGATAGAGTGAATCGACAGGAATGAATTACTTTTGTAATGTTTGTGGATTTGCGTTTGCCTCTTCCTCTTTGTGTCAGTAGTAATTACGCAGGCACCTATGGGAGAAGCAGGGAGGGAGATGAAAGCGCTGTGAAACCAGGACATGAACAAAGCCAGAAACAGAAAGAGGGGGCCAACGCTTGAACACCACGCCATGACAGACAGCCTTTGGGGCTGTTTTATTCAGCTGCCAGGAGCTTTTTAGGATTCGTTTTATCTGCTCTGCCTTCCCACCCACCCACACGCCCACCCCTCTGGATGGTGCTCCAGATGATTTGTGTCCAGTTTGGCTTCACTCGAGCCAACACAGCCTCTAAAAGCAGACACACTCTGCCTCCTTCTCTGCAATCAGCCCGCCTGTCTTGTGTCGGAGAGCTGTTAAACCTCTTTTCTGCCTGAGTGGGTTTGTTCACATTTAAGTGAAAGGTCACTTCAGGTTGTACGTTTCAAAGATGAATTTAAAATATATTTTAATACTTAGAATTTGATCTTTTTATCTGGACTCTCCTTTTCTTGGAGGGGGTCTTGTATAAAAACATTCTGTGACTGGCAAGAACAGAAAATCATGTCTTGCTTAAACGTGTTGGACATATCATCATAGTCCATGAATGAAAGAGCCCGCCACAATAGGTGGGATTAGAATGAGGAGGTCAGAATTCAGTCCCATACTTAACCATTTTTTCCTGTTATTGTGATGAAGATCTTTTACGAATAAAGTTGATCCTTCTACCTTGCCGGTCTTTCTCATTAATTTGAGCTAATTGTTTGTGGCAGGTAAAAGAAATCTTACATCCAAAACAGCAAGCAATGGCGAAGTGCTGTGAGCTACCATGCTTTGTCTATGGAAATCTGCAGCGGCTGGTCCGAGCTGCAGCCATTTGATTCTGAAGCAAAATGCAGCCAAACTAAAAACTGGGTTTAGTTTAACTTTTAGGAGCAAAATATCCGCAGCCAATCAATAAATAGAGTCCTGTGACTCATTTGACATGCTGACCTATGTTACATAGAATTTTTCTCACCTGAAACACATGAGAGCACCTCCTGGCAGCAGAAAAGCGTAATCATTTTAGTGAGTCACACTTAACTGGCGAAGAGTCTACAGCCATGCTAACAATGGCAATCTTCCTATAGGTGACATAGGCAGCCACCTAAGGGGCCACCCAGAAGGAGGCGCCAAAATGGTATGTCAATTGAAATAGTGTAAGAAAAGTGAAAAAGCAAAAGCCATCCAGATTGAAGTACACAAACAAGAAAAACACAAAATTGTCTAATTTGCACATACCATAATGTCTTATTGATGCATCATTATTATTATCTGTTATTAATATTATTGCAATAATATTATTATTCGTGTTTATTTCTCATTTTTGCCTGCACTATGGCTGCACTTGAACTTAAATGCTAACATCGACATGCTAATACACTCAGAAGTGACAATGCTAACATGACGATGTTAAAAAGTCTGAAATGTTTACCATCTCAACCATCTTAATTTAGCGTGTTAGCATGCTAGCATTTGCTTATTAGCACTGAACAGTGGTTACAAGTTATTTTGAGGGGAACATGGCTGTGTGAGCAGCACGGTGGTGCAGTGGTTAGCACTGCCGCCTCAAAGCAAGAGGGTTCCTTGTTCGATCCGAGGAGGTAGCCTCTCTGTGCGGATTTCATATGTTCTCCTCATGTCAGCGTGAGTTTTCTCCGAGGACTCCGGCTTCCTCCCACAGTCCAAAGACATGCAGGTTGGGGATAGGTAAATTGGTTAACTGGTGACTCTAAATTGGCCGTAGGTGTGAATGTAAGTGTGAATGGTTGTCTGTCTCTGTGTGTTAGACCTGTCCGGGGTGTACCCCGCCTCTGGCCTAGTGTCATCTGTGATAGGCTTCAGCCCCCCCGCGACCCCCAAGAGGATAAGAGGTTACGAAAATGAATGAATGAATGACTGTGTGATCTAAATTTCATTGCAATCTGGTTGTCAATCAAAACCATAAAAGCCAACCTGCTGGTGGCACTAGAGGGGAAGCCAGAGGATCAACTGAGTAATTATAATTCCTCTTTCCAAATGTCTGTGCAACTTTTAATGGCAGTTCTTGTCATAGCTGTTGAGATATTCCAGACTGGACCTAAGAAATCGACCGACAGACCAACGCTGATCAGCCGCTAGCATGAATAAAAATACAACATAATGAATTCATTACAAGGGTTGGGGTGGATCACAGCTCCATTCATAGAAGACGCTATCCTAGACATCTGTATTGATCCTCATTGGAGAGAAGCCTGTTCTGTCTGGTACCTTCAAAAAATCAATACCAGTCAAAGTCAGTGAATCCTTTGTAAGGCAAAATTCAGTGTGTCAGCAGGTAACAGATGGACAGGTAGAGCCTGTTAAGAAACTGGATTGCACGTTTTCATTCTCAATCGGTGTTTAAGGATATTTCTTTTAGTAAAAGTAGCAATACTCCGTAACGAGTTACAAACATTAAGCATGCTAATTTTTATTTGCACCAAAATGTACTTGTATATTTACAGGGTATATTGTAAAAGTACTTCTTATGCAGAATGGCCCTTTTATTATATTATTAGATATAATTATTGATGCATTCACTTTAATGTTGCAGCTGGTTATGTTATATGTGCTGCTGGGTAGCTTGTGACTCCCCCTGGGATCAATAAAGGCTTCTCTTTAGCTATGGTAATACATTATCATTTATTTGTTGATTACATTTTGTATTAATATGAATCTGCAAAGTGCCTGATGACTAAAGTAATCAAGAAGCACAATATTTGCCCTTGAAATACAGCTGAGTAAAAGTATAAAGTAGCGGAAAATGGAAATACGCAAGTTAAGTGCAAGTACAATGAAACTGTATGTTAGTGCAGTAGAGTAAATGTCCACTGCTGTTCTTAATATATTGTCAGTGTGTGCTGCTGGTGCACATACACAGTACAAACACTTCAGACGTTTCTGTTGTATATAAAACTCTATATATACGGTACATAACCTGATAAGATGTCCTTTTAAAAGCCCCTGTAGGGATAAACACAGTTGAATCAAATTCAATGCACTGCACATCTGGGCTCTCAAAAATCCTTTTAGGGATGGTTGAAAGTCCCCATCGCTGGCACTCGTCTCCTGTGTTCTTCATCAGACCCAAATTAGTGGCATTACACTCAGAGAGCCATCTCATAAATGGATTTCTTGTTGTGTGTGAAGCCTCATAGGGGAATCGGTGCACCATGTGGCCATCTGTCTTCGTACTTCCAGCCTCCTGAGCCACTTTCCCAGAAATCAACACCCTGCGGTCTGAATCACCCTCGCCATCCTGTCGTCTGCATTTTTTTTTTCTTCCCATCGAGGTCTATAAGCACTATCAACTGTTTTTTGTTTTTTTATCCCTATGAGCGCATGCTGTGCTCTGTTATTACAGGCATGTCACTCTGCAGAGAACATTACAGATAATGCCGTCCCTAAGAGCTTTTACCGTGCTGTACATTATCTCAAGTGAAGGACGTATAGCAACATGAGTGGGAAATGCACGTGCCGTCTTTCATGGCTGGGAGATGATGTAATCAGTGGTGGCCTATTGATTACTGACATCACATCCATTTCTTTATAATATTTCAAGGACTAGTGCCTCTGTATCTTCTTTTAGCTCAGCTTCCTCTTTATGACAACTCCGTGCATGATGAAATCTCAAGGCTCTTGAGGTGTGGGTGGCAGATGTACAGTAGGTGGCTGAGGCTGTAGAAAGCTGATGCCTCTCTCCTTCGGAGTGTTGTGCACTGAAGCCTTTCACTTGTTTCTGTCGTTTTAACTGTTTTATTTCAAATGTTTTAGGATCTAATGGAGACACTGGGTCATAAGAACAGTTACACCTTTTGTGCTGATGCAAGAAAAAGAATTAGAGCCTAACTAATAAGTGACTTTTAGGAAATACACTGTCTTGCTGAGAGGTAGATGAGAAGTTACCACTATGTAGCCAGAGCCTGCAGCTAGGTAGCTTATCTTAGCACTGGAAAAGGGGAATCAGCTGGCTTGGCTCCATACAAAATCAACAAAATCAAGCTAATTGATCCTTTATATCTTGAGATTTTTTTTTTCATATCTCTAAATTGTACCATACCCTTCATATTTATATATCCATACATATTTCTTGTAATCAGGATTTCTACAGCGTAAGGCGAATTAGATTTAAGACTTTTTAAATGCTACTCAGAATGACGGCCAGTTTTACAATAACCAAAACTGAAGCAAAAAAACATGAACTGACATCAATAACCAGCCTGTTCTCAACCCAACTCGCCGCTGCCGCTTTGTCAGTGGACCTAAACGTCACAATATGACACACCAGGTACCCTCCTGTGTCAGTTTTGGACATTCACAGATGACATGTCAATGCGTGCATTGTGTCTTTTTAAAATACATGGACAATGTATGCTTGTTACATGCACACAGACTTTTTTCAAAATAAACTTACTATGTAGGTCAAATACTTTGTTTTTACATTTATTTCCTCAAATTTAGGCAACAAAAGCCCACTGTTAGGTTTAGGATCTGTGGAAACCCTGACTGTAACAGTCACTCTTTTCCTTTTTTTGTAAGACAACTGGACCTACATATGCAAAACCATTGCAAAACAGAATGTAACATACCTTTACAAAGACAAAACACATTCTGTGACAAAATATGAGCCGGTTATGTCCACTGCATTGCACTAGTGATGTAGCTGGATTTCATCAGATGTGTTTATTTCCAATCATGAATAAATATTAATACTGATATTATGATATTATCACTCCATGAGTGACTTCTCTGCCCAGCACCTGGGCACGTCTTTCTCCCATCTGCCAGCTGCCTGGGAGGACAATGACTGGCCTCACATGCCAGTGAAGTCACCCGCCAAATTGGCCAACTCCATTTGGAGCCACAGACCAAGTTGGCCTCCCTGTGGAGTGGCACTTGGATATTTGGTGTGCCCACTGTTCTGCTGCTAATTGTGTGGCAGCAAAGGCCGCTCTGGCAAATGAGACCCTCCATCACTCCATTGTGTTTTCCTGTTTTGCCAGTGACAGCGCCAGCTTGGTGGGACACGGCTGGGGTACGCAAAAGCATATTTGGACTGCATGGCTTTTGCTACTCTTTGTGCTTTTTTTTTTCACCTTGACACATTTAGTGTTCACTACAACATCTGGTAATTAGACAAATGTTCGATTAGGTACCCCATAGTAATTACATTACATTACCATTATATTCTGAATAATTTTCAGTCTGTAAAAACACCTGGATTTGCCCCTGGTGGTTTTAAGTTCACAGACACTGTGACTAATCACAGTTGTCCTCTAGGGGGCACTGTTGTATCAGACTACTTTCTCCTGTAAGAGCTGAAGGAGGAGGGAAGTGGCAGAGCTGTCTACCACCCTATCTATGTTTGTGTTCTCACTTTGTAAGACAATGGCACTATATTCTTATCCAATCTAACCTCTACCTGGAGAAAGAGACGGATTGCACGGCTCTTTCCCTCCTGCAGCAAATTAAAACTGAATCCCATTATAGAAAAACAGATAACACTCCCACAATTCAATACCAGCATTGTATGACCAAAACAGGAAATATGGAACATGTTGACTGCAGGACATATATCACTTCAGAGTGGAATAATTGAACGGTTCACAATGAGGAGAGTCCATTAATCGATACCATGTGTGATTCTGAATGATAGCCGCTCTGCTAATAGAGCTGACAAGCTCATTTGAATTACGGCTGAATTACTGGAGGAATGTTGATCCCAGCGAGAACAATAGGTCTGATCCTGTTCCAGGGAACATAGTCGTCTTATAAGCATATGTAATTAGTTAGAGGTTACGTATGATGTCTATATTTTAGAGACAGAGGATAGAAGCATTTAGATAATGCATAATGTGCTGCATAATTTCTTTGACCTTGCCCTGACTATTTTATTGCATGGCTCTCCTTAAAATCTTTGATTGGCCTGCCCCTCACATCTCACCTCCGCTCTCTTCACTACCCGTTAAGCCCACTCCCCCCTCAGGTATTTGAATATGGATACCATATTTCACTGTGTTATTGGCCTCCTTCTCCCCTCCCGTCCTTCATTACAAATGATCTCTCAGCACTAATGAGTACATGTCTAAAAATACCCTCCTTGTCCAGAGAGCTGGATGTGTTGTGGTGCGTATTGGGCTTTAACAGATGTTAATGGTTATGGAACATCAGAGTGGTGTAATGAATGGAGGCACGGCTACTCCGACTTCATTTAGAGAGAATATTTTAAAATTCAACATGCATCCGCACCCACCCACTGAAATTCCGCAGCCATGGATCCAGTTTAGGCGCCCCCTGCACCCCTCCTGGCTACCTTTTTAACATACCGGTGGTGTTCACCGTTGCCATGGTAACACCGCATGACCTTTCCTGGGAGGTCGAGCTCGTGTCAGTGTGTTGCTCGAAAGATTTCATTCCAGCTCTCCACCCATTGGTGGTCTTTGCAGTTGGAAATGTTCTCCGGTTTGACAGATGAGGGAAATGTTCCAACTGGACTTGTCTCATAGTGAAAGAAAACGTAAGGTGATGGATGGAGCCGTCACCACCCTCATCTAATTAACTGACAGGGTCCCCTCATTGCCCGCATGAAGTTCCAATGACTCAATTCATGGAGAAATGTGTGGGCACGGCCATATTTGCTTTTGCCAACGGGGGGAAAAAGAAACATACTTGAATTAAGTTTATCTTCACTTGAGATAGATTGTCAGTTAATATCAGAGAGGTGACAACTCAAACCTAACAACAAGCCAGCACTGTAGGCTAGTATTTACAGCAGCTGGTTGCCTTTAGCTTGCATACAACAAATGCTGGAAGCTGAACTTGTTGCTACAGTTTCAATGCTTATCAGTTTCAGAAATGGTTAAACATTTTGTTAAATTTCCCCTTTGAACTGTGGTTCACATTGCTGCTCTTTGTAATTGGTGTTGGGTTCAATTTAGTTTAATGGGAGGTTAATATTCAGTGTCAAGAGGACTAGTCAGTGATGAAGCTAAAATTGGGTTCAGGCTAAGCACCACAGAAGTCAATGGGTTTGGGTTAGGGTAAGATTGGTCTTGGGCCTGGAGTCTGAAAGCTTTTTAGTTTAGCTTAGCATAATGATTAGCAGCAGTGGGAGGCAGCTAGCCTTGCTCTCACCATCTTCAGCTGACACAATGTATCTAGCTTAATTAATACTAAGAAAGACTAACATAATAACATCAATAAAATACTAGGATTTAAGGGAGAGCTACTTGCTGAAACTATTTCATTACTAATAAAACCTCAAGGTAACAAGGCTATTGTCATCTTCCTGGGAAACTCAAGCAGAGGACGCTGCACATTAAGTGCTCTGTGAATCAACAAACTGTTTGTGAAGAAGTAGTCCGGCAAGTAATTAAACATGGACATTCTTTACATTGCTGTTTGTCAATGGTTTAAACCACTGTGATACAAAGTCTTAAGCATTGATTGTTTGAAAATAATAGATGTCGCTACAGTGACGTCACCGATCTGTTTGTAGATTCCTATTCTGAAGCCTCAAGTTCGGAATTTCAGCCATCGCCATCTTGGATATTTGGAGCCAGAAGTGACCATTTTTGGACATATTGAGGAGCGAGGGGTGGACTTGACTCATAGACTGTAGTGACATCTCACAGACAGCTTCTCACTCAAAGGGGCCACACGCTTTATTATGTGCAACTTTAAGCCTTCCTAGGATGTAAACAATGTATCCCCTGCTCAGTTGTCATGAACGGCATGAATTAGCTATAGAGACAAAAACTGTTTTTGCACCAGGCTGTAAACATGTTTATTTCTTCTGTGAAGTTGGGCATTTTAACATGAGTGTCTGTGGGGATTGACTGGCTTCTGGAGCCAGCCTCAAGTGGCCGTTAGAGGAACTGCAGTTTTCGGCATTTCCATGTTGGTTTTGTTTCTCACCCTCGGAGATTGCTGCTTGGTTTTAACTAGTGACATGTAGAGGTAATGGTAGCTGTTTATTGCAGAGGGCCTGGCTAGCCGCTCACCCTCCAGTCTTTATGCTAGGCTAGGTTAACCCTAGTCTGGTTCCAGACCAAATGTTGTCCTGGTTCAGTGATTCAAATGGGTCTGGCCTGCTGTTTTTAGTTAGAGAAAGAGTCTATCGATTAGGGCTTTGTAGGCGGGATTAGAAATGTCACTGTCGTCTTCCTGCTGTTTTGGAACAAAGTGACCAAAACAAATCTGGTGACATGAGTGACATACAGCTGTGTTGTCAGGAGACTTATAAAGAAATAAAATCTCTTAAGCTGAAAACACACTGGCGCGGCACGTCGCATGCCAGCTTTATAGTTAATTTGTTTTTTGTTTCTTTCAGTGAACTTAAAGACTATTAGACTCCATGAGATACTACAGTAGAACAAGTACAATTACGCTTAACAAAGTCAAGTCAAATCAGTTTTATTTATATATCTTGATATCACAAATCAAAAGTTTGCCTCAAGGAGCTTCACAATCTTAACCGCAACAACATCCTCTATTCTTAGACTCTCAACGGATGAGGAATAACTGCCATTAATGGGCAAAGTGGTAGAAACCCCAGAAAGTACAACAGAGGAGGGATCCCTCTCACAGGATGGACAGATATGCCAAATTTGAGGGAATTCCCTCAAGGCGTTCCTGCGATATAGCGGTCACGAGAATGGGACGGATGGACAGACAACCCAAAAACGTAATGCCTCTGGTCATGGCTGTCGTCAACACAAGGCTTAAAAAATGGGCTAACATGACAGCAAGGTCAGACTGAGTGAGTGAAGTCAAATAAAACAACATTTCAGTCATATTATAAGGCTGGCCAATTCCATAATTAACGCACAGACATGAGAGTAATCAAAATGTTAAAGGATTGTCTTTTTCAGCTAGAGAGAGAAAACAAATGAAGTTTGGAACCATTGACAAAACATCTGCTGCAGACACACTAGTCATGTCTTAGTCTGAATCAGGTTCATTTGATGAGTCTCTCAACTTTCCACAAGCAGACAGCAATAATGCCACTTCACAAACCTGGACATTACACAGTGATGCACGATGACTGTGTGGCCACGTGGGGAGAAACTCTCTGGATGATTTCATCAGGCCCATGAGTTCATTATGACCATATCAGAAGTGCCAACCCAGCAAAATGTTTGCAGCATGAGAGTCAGCTGTAAGCGGGACCCCACACCCTTTCCTCCCTCCGTGAGAAATCGAGGGGAGATGTGGAGAGCAGACCTCCCCCTGTTCCTGCCCAAGGGTTCGAGTCTAATTCAGACAAGATGTTGGATGTTCAACAGCCTCCTTTTCTCATTTGTGGTGCTGATCTAGATGAAAAGGTGGCGAGTGGCAGGAGCAGACCTCTCTAGAGGGGTTTCATTAGATATTACAATCTAAGCTTCCTCCAAGGCCAGGGTCAAAGATGGCTCCTATTTGCACCTTATTTCATGGCCAGGAAGATAATCGACCCACGGAGAGTCCATCTGGTTCACATGGAGGTCTTGTTTAGGAATGGCCTTTGTAGCACGCAATGCAGCACAGCCCCTAAACGAGAGGCAAGAAAAGGCTGTGAGAAAGGAAACAAAGGAAAGATTTGTTTTCTCTCATACTAGAAAGTAACTTCAACTTCAGCATTGTAACCAGATGAAATCAGAGCTCGATTTCTCTCGGCTTAGTGGGTTCAGGTTTGCAGACTGCAACATGTGACAATCTCATGAGTTTCCAGTTCCCGGCTATCAGTGAGTCTGTTGTCTTTGTACAGTCTTGCTGAGCGTGATAATGCCAGCGTAACCTCCCCTTCTGTCCTCATGGTCTGCTTTGTGTCCTTCACAGGCGGTAATCAGATACAGTGGACTGATTGTGGAACAAACGACCCGGGGCAGTCCAGCTGCACAGGAGTACGGTTTCAACCCTTAAATGATGATGTCATCGCTCCCATGTGACGGGGCTCAGTTTCACTGTCAGATCAATTATTCACAGCGTTTAATTGGATCAGCTGAATCCAGATCGCTCCCGGGATCCATTTCCAGTAACAGCAGCTGCAAATATACCCTGAGCCAGCACACAAGACATAAGGCTCTGGATCAATATTCGCAGACAACAGCACACCTCACTGACTTTATAAAAACTACCCGCATGACATGCAAGTTTGTTTGAATGGAAGCAAGGAATCCATATGTGGAAGTATACATTTCCTTCTTCAGATTAATGTAAGCTGCTCCTCAATGTAACATAAGAGCAGGAGTGGAGGTGATGACCTCAGAGTGTTGGGTGAAGGCCAGTCTATGATGATGCTGCATTCATTAATCACACAGTCGTGTACAGTGGCGTTCGCAGCCTCTTAGTCATCAGATATTCCCCTGGCCTCTGCTCAGCCCCCTCCTCTAACTCATTACAGGCCTTCCAGTCAAAGGTGGCCTTTGTGCATGGGGGGGGGGGGTCAGAGCCGACCAAGACAGTCCTACTCCCCCCATTAGTACTGGGTTTCAGGATACAGAGTATAGTGTAGAGAGCCTTCCATTCACAAGGCGGGATCAAAACACAAGGCCTATATCTCTGTGGAAAAGGAGAAAGAGCAGCCCATTCATCTTCAGTCTGAGGATGGTAGTCACACAGGGGAAGGTCTCAGGAAAGTTGTTTTTCCAATTAAACACAGTCATCTGTGTTTGCACATGAAGCCCACAGTGTTTATCTTGTCCTTTCACCCACCTTAAAACTTTTTATTCAACATTTGTTCCATATCTGACTCAATCCTATCAATAAGCATACTCTAATGGAGGCACATTAATCAAATATACCAACCACTGAATGGTCATGTTAGTCACTGAAAGCCCATAAGTTGCTAATTGAAAGATTTATAAGGCCCCCAGGTACCCACGATCATGAAATTACCCTCAAGGCATGAATGCGTCTCTTTCATTCCCTCCATGTATGTGTTCCCTCTTATGCCACCTATAGAGGCAGAACTCACAAAGTCCTGAGTGTCTTTTGGCAGGTTTTCAGACATGTTCTTGGGTAGAAAGGTAACAAAAACGAGACTGGCTGTGACTCCGTTCATGTCATGTCCTTTGACTGGAGAACATTGCCTCTTTTGACCGTCCTAGATTCGCCATCAGCACGCACCTTGCTTCTCAGCCTTGGGCGTCCGCAGAAATAGTCTCAAGAAGGCTCATTGCACTCATTGACCTTTAAAACACTAGCAGCAAATGTTTGAAGAAGCTTGGTGTAAACCTCTTTTTAAGTATGCACCTCTAAATCTAGGAGTTCGAGTGGTTCCTTCAAACATTAGCATTGTTCCAAAAGGGAGCTAAACATGATTAAAAATCAATAGGATTTCTGAGCGAGCACAGACAGTGCTGATCAATGTTTCCCAGAGTCTAATTCTATTAATCATATGTGCTGAAGGTTGCCTCAGTGTGTACGACCAGCAGCTCTACAGGGCACAGTGACCTTGTGACTGGTGACCTTTTCTGTGTCTCTCTTCAACCTGAGGGGACATGCTGTGGAGACTCAGCTAATCGGCTTTGTTCACCACTCAACTGCAGCTCTAATAAGCCTATTGATCTGGATACGCATTGATCCAGTGTTCAGGCTGGAGCCTGGCTGGGTTAGCAGGTTGTGTGGGTAAATGGTGAGTGGAGATGGGTTTGGATTTGCCATGTCACAATCAGGCTTTTCCTTTTTCTTGATGGTGGAATTTAGGTTTAAGGAATAGGCACAAAGTCTTCTATGAGGAGTAGCTTTAGCATGGCTAGCTTAAACAAAAAAAAAGGGCTCAAGAGGCCGTATAAATGCTTAACATCACGGACAGTATATATATTAGGCCTTGTATCCATGTCTCTCTTTATACGAGTGAGGACATTCCAGTGATAAACTGCGTATGGCTCTCACATTATGGAAGATGCTGAGGATGGTAGGCATGGGACAGTTTACATATTCAATATATGTATATGATGAAAGGGGCATTATGTTAGGTCAGCAGAGACACCCCTGTGAAGTTTATTGGCTGGCTCTGCAATAATAAAGCGGCGTGTGAAATGCTGCGTTCGTCAGAAGCTGCTGTTCATTCATGTTATAAAATATGTGATTCAATTTTGTGCTCGACTTGCCACGGCATGCAGCATAATGTTTAGTAAGTCATATGGGACACCATGTATGAAATGGTGGGCTTGTGCTGGTGTTGCAACATTGCAGCGTGGACATTTTCCTGATTTCATGAGTACATGCCCTGATTCTCTAAGATTTTTAGCCATGCTAGCTGTGTGGCTCTGTGATGGCGATCTTTGTTTTGTTAGCTGGTTGCTCTGTGCACTAATTTGGTCCAGACATTTATGGTACCCAGAGAATTAATTCTACTGGCTTTGGTGAATAGCTGAATTTTCATTGATTGCCACCACGAAGATGACATTTATGGTTTTGTGTGAAATGTCTCAGCAACTGTTGGACAGATTACCATGAAATGTGGCGTTTTAAAATAAAAAAAGTCATGTCTCAGAATGAATTGTGATGACTTGGTGGCTCATTTAACGCCAATTTTAATTTGGTTTGTTCAGAAATTTTTTTGCAGAACTCATGGCATTCCCTCGCCTCAGCTGAACTTTGTAGTAAAGATTTTGTCGACCCACAACCCGCTGGTCAGACAGTCCAGGTAACCTTGTTAAAAAATATTGCATGTTTAGAGTGGGCGGGACATTAATTGACAAAGCAGCGTTCTAAGTAAGTTGGTAACAACTTAACAAACACATTGTGCGATAGTCCACCTTCCACCTTCTCTTCCCCCTCTCCACCTCTCTCTCTTAAACACACGGAGCAAGCAGCTTTATCATCAGCGCTGCAGTGCTCAGGGTTTTTTGTTATCCAGGTTTTGACCGGAAAAATCTATTGAAGTCAGACATATTTAAATCTCCTTGTCATGTCTGGTAAAAAATGCTTATTTCTCTCTGCGGATATGTTAGTCTAAAACCCTGTCCTAACAGCAAGTATTCAAGTGTCTCTCTGTCCACAATGAATCAGTTTATGATGCATTTCTGTAATGTCATGTAAACAAACCACATAGGATATCAGCCTTAAACTAAAAATAATATTGAAGATGTAACCACTTAAAAGATGGTTGAGTACCTGCTATCTTTTAAACAGAAAAGACAAGTTTTAGATTATGATATTTACTGGAAATTACATATAGCATCACCAACACTATTAAAAATTATACCTACTAAACATCAGCATGTTAGCATTGTCATTGTGAGTACGGTAGCATGATGAAATTAGCCTTTAGCTCAGAACCTGGTATGCTTAATACGGACTCGCAGAGCCGCTAGCATGGCTGTAGACTCTAAAACAAAAAGTACAGGCCACATCGAATGGTCCCTTGATGCTGTGCTAGGACAGTTGGTGAACTCATGACTAACGTTAAACATGACAAAATGTGCCGCCTATTTTTGACCACTTACATAAACATTCTCTGCTGTGCCCTGAGCCCTGACAAGTCTATTTCAATGCATCCTGCCAGAAAAGGCTCTGGGACTGGGCTGCTGTCAGTGCCGCACACACAGATTCTGGGAGAATCCTCAAAAACAGAATGACTCACAGACTGATTGGTCAGGGGAATGAATTTCCTCTGAAAATCATCTCAGCGGAGCCACACCTTGTTTACTCATGGTTGTGCTCCCCTCTCCTGACCGGCATTCACAAGGAAAATGATTGCTGCCTCACATACAGTAACACAGTCATCATCATAGCTGTGATGTTAACAGCACTTCCCCAGACAAAAAAAAAAAAACCACTCAGCTCTTTCGTAACAAACATGACCTGACAGGAGTAAAGGCTGAGATAAGGGAGCGAGGGTAGTCAGAGCTGACATTGGGTTAAATACATTCGAGTTGCAGAAGTGAATTAGGGCAAAAAGGGAGCTCAAATGGAACAGACAAGCCTTGGTTCCTCCAGGGCGATTATGAAACTAGCCTTTACAGTGAAATGATTCTCCATTCCAATGTTTTCATGAAGCATTTCTATTTCTGGACTATCCTCCCCTCACCCTCGCTAACCAAGCACACAAACATCGGAACATACTCAGCACATTGGACGTCACTCCGAGGGTTATTGTGGATGGCAGATGTAGCCAGCCAAACATGCAAAGAGTGCATAAGAGTTTGTTCCTCTGATAAGGGGGCGTGCACTCTCACACATACACATGCATGCACAAAGGTCCAAAACAGTAGAGGCACTCTGTAAATCAGTGAGATTGAGAGAAGTAGATTTTTGTCCAAAAGCAGATGTTGTTTATATTTTATGTATTCCTTGTACACACCCTGGCACAAAGTACAACCTTTTCCTGGTGCTCACATGAAAGACTGTAATCAAGGTTGAGTAACATTTGCATTGCGTAATTTTTCTTTGTTTTCTCCGGGACCGATGTGGAAACTGTACTGAACAAAAAGTCATACAACAGCTATGTCGAATTCCCACTCCCATCTCCCACAAAGCACAACAAATCCCACCCCCTCATGCTGATGCACACACTCTCTCTTGGCCCCGTGGCAACAAATACTTCATGTTCGCCTTACAGAGTGAGATCACCAGTCTGTGTGTGTATGTGTTGCAAATATTCTCAGCTCCCCCAGCCAAGTCTGCCCTGCCCCCGTCAGACAGCAAAACGCTTGCATGTGTAATTTTTGGCCCGGAGGGTCGATGAACGAAAAAGTAACAGTTGGTGTGCATGTGTGCGTCGTCTACTTGTGCCAACGTGTTTTTCTGTTTCTCTTATTTGTGGATGTGTGTGAGCCTGGAATGCTTTGTGTTTTTTTGGGTAGCGAATCTCTGAGTGCTCTCTAGCCGCCGCCTCAGAGCAGGTCAGAGGTCACGGCGCATATTGTCCCAATATGGAAACCGCTCTTCCAGCTCTGCAGCACAAAGGCTGGCCACACTGAGCTCTTTGTCACGACTGCCAAAGACCCAAGTCAGGTCAACAGCACTGCCTCCGAACCAATTAACAAAGGATTTTTCTTTTGTGTCTCAAATACACACAAATAAGCATGCACGTATGCACCAACTGCAATAAAAAAATATATAAAAACACGACTGAATCTTACGCTCTTTGTCTGTAATCTTTAAAATAGCATCAGAACCATCTGGCTCAGCTCCAGCTGTTATGAGAGGATGGAGAGGAAGAGATGGAGTTGCTAGGAAGAGGGTGGGGGGGGGTGCATAAAAGGATGGAAATGGAGGGAGAGCTACCGAGGAGGAGGGGGATCTGCTGTAAAATCCTGTTATGCAACCCCTTTTCTGTGGCTGGCGTATTGCATCTGTTAAAAATGGAGGAGAAAAACAGCTTTGCAATTAGCGCTCGGTGTCCTGAGGGTCCTGGTCTCCCCCAATCACATCGCTCTGTCCTGCTCTCCCCAGCGTGCGTGTTGCTAAGCAGATGATGTGACTCAGGAACACACACTGCTATTCTTATAGTGTCAGCGTGGAGCAGACACACTGATAGCAATGCTCTGACTCTGCCTGCATGCGCGGTGATGTTTACTGGAACAGACCAGTCTTGCAAATTAAACCAAGCTGGGTTGTTGTTTTCTCTGCCTCGGCTGCTCCCAAAAGGGCTGTGAGAGTCAGAGATTTGGATGAAGCTTCGGGACCCTTTTTTCTTATATTCTGGGCACAGTCAAGGTTTACAGCAACTTAGGGTGTGGTCTCCATACGCGGGTGCTTCCTCTGTGGGGTGTTTATGGGTCTGGCCCTGTTTCCTGACTGTTTCAGATAAGGACCACCCACCAAGGCCTCATCACTCCAAATCCGTCAGCAGTTAATGATCCCTGGGGAGGCTCCAACATTCTTACAGCAGAGCAGTGATGTAATTACTCAGCATTTATCAAAGTCTCCAGTAACATGATCGCTAAGAGAATCATAAACAGCAATATATAATAGCAGAGAAGTGTTTGCTTTTGCTAGACACCTTGTTAACATACCATTTTATATATTGTGGTAACCGTTTTCATAAATACAACGTGGAAATATGCGTCCCCCTCAGGGCACCGAGTTAAGAGGGGAAAAATATGTCAGGTTCAGACAACCTAGCTCAGACAAGGCCTTTTATCTTCATTGTTCCACTAATTGTTATAGAGTTCTTTTCAGAGGTTAATCCGAGCTGAAACTAGGCGGGTGTGTAATCAGAGCCTGAAAAGATTGGATGTTGAGGTTGTTAAATTAGGTCAGGCAGCACTAAAATGATGCCTCGCAGAAGCACTCAAGAGAAGGAAAATGCTCTATCTGCTGGTTGTATAAAAAGAAAGAGGACGCAGAGGCTGTATTTCATTGTTCCACATGGCCATGGCTAATGGTCTCCATCCCTAGTGTGAATGGAAGGTATTTGTGTGAGAGTGTGATGCATTATTTAAGAGTAAACACGGTGGAGACAGAGAGGCCCAGCGGTGGTGGGGTAGTATTGATTGTGACAGGCCAGAGGAGACATGCACACCTCTCTTAAGTGTCTGGGGCTTCTCACAATGCCCCCACAAATCAACTTTTATTGCTCCGGCTTTGGAGTCTCCACAGTCAGCAGCCTATCAGGCAAAGCAGCTTAGCAGAGATAGCCTGCGGCAGTCCCACAGTGGGCTTTAACGCTATCAATCGATCATTCATCACTAGTCCCTAAGAAACAAAAACAAGCAGCCAAAAGACAACCAGGGGAGGGAGGCGGCTGAACTGGACTGTGTCACACAGCTCTTGGCTGGGTGGAAAAACCCTGTCAGGTTTTATTTGGGAACAGTCCACGTCCTGTTCTGTGCAGCACAAATTGAAACATTTGAGGAGGAGAGGGAGAAGAAAAGTAATGAGAAAAACTTTCTGAAAGAGGTCGAATGAAATGTGGCCCCCCGGTGCCCCCCTCTCCTCCCTCTCCCAGCCCTCCTGCACATTCCTCTCCCCTCAGCAGATCTGGCATGCCCCACAGGAGGCGGCGGCAGCAGCAGCACAGTAATCTTTTCAAAAGGGCGGATTTGAGCGGCCGCCAGGGCAGCCGGCCAACTATTTCTCATTTGGAGCTGGCCTGGAGATGACCCTCCTGTTGGAGCCCCACTCTCAGGAAAAACAAAAACGCCAGCACCGAGTAAGGGAGCGCCTTGGCAACGCTGGAGAGCCGGGAACAGACTAGCAAAAGGAAAACAGGGAAACCGCAGGCCTGCTCTCAGGAACATCTGCACCGCCTTCCTGTGTAAAAAGAAAAAAATTAAACTTAATACTGTCTGCATGAGCCCAAGGGACTGAACAAAAACATGGGAGGGCTGTGTTTCATTCTTTTTTTCTTGGAACTCTGTCTGCATGTCTTTTTTTTCTCTTTGTCCATTTCCCTCTCTGTCTAACAATTTCCCGAGCCCAACAACCCCCCCCATCCTCTCTTCCCTCTCCGCAGCCCTCCACTGAGCCCTGGCCTCTTGCACTTTCAGTGGAAGCCCACCCTTGGCTTGGGAGGAGCTGGTCTGGGTCCCTGTTATGCTTGCTCAATGATGGATGGACAGGAAAACTAAGAATCCAAGTCCAGCATTCCTGCTTTTACAGTGGGGTGAGCGGGTGGAGGGAAAAGAGGGGGGGAATTCCTGAGCGTCTTTGTAATCACTATATGTTTGACAGCAACTGCAGTGACCTTCATCCAAACTTGCGGTCAACCCCCAGACAAGAGTGCCCAGTAATTATCTGGGTGTTTCTTGCAAAAGTAAGAGAAAAAAAGCAGCTTCCAGAAAAAGTGAAACAGAGAAAATGAAGGACAGGACATGTGGAAATGTTTGGAGGCTTAAAGGCTTTGTGAGTCAGACCTAAGACATCAAATTCCACATGCTGGGTTCAGATATCGTGTCTGTATGCAATGTTTACTGCCACACTCAGCCCTTACTTGGCCACTGGGCCAATAAGACGCCCCTGTGGCCAGCTTTAGGGAGGGTGAAGGGGACGACAACAAAGAAAGCCCTTATGTTTTCCCTCTAAAACCCGTCTCTCACCCCGCCCCACGCACACATACACACCACTCCAAAAAAACAAAAAAAACAACGCTCCAGTAAAAACTCATCACACATCTGCCAGATCCGCTGAGGCCTGCCTCCAATTATCCGCCCACCACGCTGGAATCCCAGGAAGGCTCTGTCCGGCAGAGCGTTTGATGTTGCCACGCAACATTTGACAGAGAACAGGGCGGCTTTGAAAATCAGAGTGTAAACTTGCCTGCCAAGTTTGACGTGAAGAAAGAGGGGATGGTGGTGGTGGAGGAGGCTGGCTAGGGGGGTAGACAAGGAAAATGCCACTAGATGGAAAGCAGCTGCTGACGGCTGGGAAACATTGCTTTAAATGGGCCCAAATGTGGCGGAGCTCTACCAAACCTCTGCCAAGTGGTCAGCATTTACCCTTCTGGGGCCTTTTGCTGATGTGTGCAGAGGAGAAGTTGCGAAAGCACTTGAGCATATTTGAATTTTGGGGTCAAGCTCTTCACATAGGCTTCAGCTATTTATTCTATTGCTGCATTTCCACTGTAAGATACGGCACAGCTCTACTCAACTAAATTTGCTCTTTTTTGGTTTTCTGTGAGCAGAAGTTTTGGATATGGGTGGTACTTCTCCTTTTTTGGTACCACCCATAGAAATAGAATGAGATAAGAAAGGACATTGAACTGTTTGCTTAGGTCATTTGACTAGTATAAAAGAAAACAGTGGTTGTTGTTTGTTGTTATGGTGACAACTTATGTCCGTGGGGCCTAAAGTGTGTCACACTCACTAGTTTGAGAACTCTGATATGGCCTATTCTTACACCTATTTTCCTTATTTAACAGAAAACTACAACCATATACCAATCACTCAGTCTGGGGGGGGGGGTAGTTTGGAATATGCACTTGGAAACCCTATATTTTAGCAAAATAACATTACTCAGATTCAATATGTGTTAAAACTTTAAATCATACAAGCTCACAGCTGAATTGAAGAAAATATCCTGTTAGCCACTTAGCAGCCTGTTAGCTAATCTAGCATACTGTCATGTGGTCTCTCTGAAATCAACCACGGAAGTCAAATTTTTTTTAACGTACTCAAGGCAAATTCGAGACTAAAATATTACAGAGGGGAGGAATTTTGCAGGCACATCGGATATCACGGAGATTCCCAGAGGAATGAATGGACTTCCGGTTGCCTCATCTACCTACACATAGGAAAGCGGAAACAAGACATTAGGGAGTGTCATGTTGAAGATGATGTCATGGCAGTTAAATGTGGCGATGCTATGTCAATCAGTTGAGATCTTGACCACATGGAGTACTATCTGCTGTGGAAAAAACACATAGAAACAAACTATTTAGTATAAAAGTGCATTAGAACCAAACAGGATCAATATCATTAACTTTATGCTCTAAATTGTTACGTGTTGGGCGCAGAGTAATGATCTACATCATTAAATCATTTCTTCTAATAAGGTTTTAGCAATAAGATCCTAATCATTTCTATTACCGCGAGGGAAGCTGGACCAGCTCCATCTGAATCATCTTTCACACTAATTATGGTTTCAGAGCACAATGATGAGTGTAAAGTGAAACCACGGCTGTTTGTGTGAACCTCCTGAGGCAAATGAGGTCACTGCAGCTCCAGTTTGTTTGGAGTCTTTCCCCATTACAGTATCAACACGATGATCTGGAAAGGTGACACCTGCAGAGGCATGACTGTCATGAGAAGCAGTGGCAGCGCTTCGCGTTATGACCCGGCCACACCTCCGACACAAAGGAAAACAAGTACAGTAGAGGAGCTGCATTCTTTCCCACGATTACTGGTAGAGCAAGGTAAGGTGAGCCGGATTAGTTGCATTGTAAACAAACGCCATCATGCACACACAAATCCACACCCACCTGTGAACCTTTCACTGCAGGTTAAAATGTCATATCTTTAAAATGTCACTCTCAGACTATGAAGCCATCATCAAGTTTTGCGGTCATGTTAGGGTTAGGGTTAGTTATTAAATAATTTGTTAGAAATTTCCATTAAACTCGTATGAAGTCATTTCAAATTATAATAACCCAAAACTTCAGTTACACACAAACACACCTGTCCCCCAGGCTGTTAGAAGAGTAAAGAGTGATGATGGCGGATGATGTATGTCTCGCCCTCACTGACCTGAGTTCCACCAGCTGTAAGCAAATAAGGATTACTAAAGTCAACTCCCCAACGTTCAAACAAGCTCAGCAAGATTTCAGTACTTTGTTTAATTTAATCAGCTGACATGAAAGCACGTTGTAAGGCTGCCAATCATCAGTCCTGCAGCATGACAATCACTTATAAAAAGGCGAGGTCAGATCACATGGTGTAAGATTATAATTCATGACTTGCACAAAACAGCAACTGGAGACTGAGCGATGACACACACCCACTGTTGTCTCCTGCAGGATAGTGGCAGTGGTGATACACGACGATCCCCTGACTCTTTGTCTCGCTCCATTTAAGCCGCAGATAGTGTTACACACTCTCTTCCGGACCAGAAAAGATCCCATTGTCCTCTTTGACGTGCTGGGACGCATTATCTGTTCAAGCAGGTCCAATTCACCGCCGCTCACACACTGACATTGGGCCTGTTCAACAGAGACGACACATATAACATGCAACATGTGACACACATGGCAACACGCTGAATACATTAACATGGAGTGTAACACAAGGAAGTGGGCTCGGGAACAGAGGGCCTCTTATTCTAGAAGCAAAAGAAAAAAAGATGTAGGGCTGCATCTAATGGTTACGTTCATTATCAACTGAATGTTTTGTCTCTAAATTTGAGAAAATGGTGAGAAGAGCTTAAGGTGCCTTCATCACATGTGTTGTTTTGTGTGACCAGCAGTTCAAAACTAGGGCTAGGCATTGGTACTCAATATCATTAAGGTATCGACCAAAATAATCCAGTGCCAAGTAGTATCGAAACTTCTCCAGTAAAATATCTTTATTTGACCTCTGTAGTGCCCAGATCTGGGGAAAAAGACCATTTATATGATTTTGCTCGCAGCCAAACACAGCAAGCGTTCTTAAATTTAATGTAACGTTATCTTTGTTAAATGTTGCTGTTGTCCCTGGCTTCATATGAGAAGAGAAACAGTTTGCTAGCTGCTAGGCTAATTTATACAATGTAAAATGCCATAGGCTTGTGCTAAAAACATTAGCATGTTGTATTTGTGGGGAAAATGTGTCCAAATAAAGACAAGTGCTTTGTCTGTGAATGCTGCCAGTTATAGTGAAGCCAATTTGTGTACCTATGTTGAAACTGTCTCTATTAAGCCATGTTTAATGTGTGTTTTGGGTGAATCAACTAAACTTTACAGCACTTCACAGAAACCCTGCCGCCAACTAGTGTTTTGGAGGTGTAACTGCAGAGTGACACAGACACACCGCCGCGCAAGTATAAATGCTCACAACGATATAGGCGATGTGTGTAGGCTACATCGTAGGGTCCGCCGCACAAGTATAAAGGTCCACACAGTTTAACATATTCAATGTCATACTCGCGTTTGGCTATGCTGTCGAGCTAGTTTGCTGTCTCCATCAAGTAGCTGTCCATTAGTCATTCACTCTACAGCAGGAAATGGCACTTTAAAATAAAAATTATGCAGCAGAAATTCACCGTATTTCAAAATAAAGTGTGTTTTTTACAAACGTGACAAGTTCTCAAGTCACTTGCGGTCCACTGAGAGCAGACCCAGGACCCACTTTTGGACCGTGACCCACCAGTTGGGAACCAGTGACCCGAAGGATAGGCTACTGGAAACGATTCTAACATATTCAGTTTACAATAAAGCAACTTAAAGGTGTATTGTGTTGGATTTAGTGGGATCTATCAGTGAGGTTGCAGAATTGAAACTTCTCCTGTATGCTAATGATATAGAAAAACTACAGAAATTGTAAATGGCCCTGTCTAGAGCCAGTGTTTGGTTTGTCCATTCTAGGCCACTGTAGAACAACATGGCAGGACCTGCTCTGTATGTAGATATAAATGTCTCATTCTGAGGTAACAAAAACACAATGAGTCTTAGTTTCAGGTACATACACTAAAGAAAACATACTTATGAATATGAGATATATATCTGCCAACAGATACCCTTAGATCCCACACACCAGACCTTTAAATTGATATAATAAATAGATAAACAGATAACATACCCACAAATAGGAAGGTGGAACAAATGGAAAAATGTTCAACATTCTTGCTAATAAACTGACTCATTTCCCATCAGAAGAATGGCTGATTAACTTTCCATTTAGTGACTAATAGATTAATCAGCTAGCTGTTGCAGCTGCACAGTGATGCATCTTATTTTTGACAGTCAGAATTTCACATTTTGATGTGTGACTTGTTAGTTAAAATAAGATAGTGTGTGATATTGCAGCTTTCCACCTACATCCTCTCACAGGATACAAAATGGCGGAGGCGATGTGTGCGTCGTGAGGGGCTTTCTCTGAGCTGAAAGAGAAATAAATAAATAAAGAAGTAAGCAAATCATGTTTGAAAGGATTTACCCAAAGGGCATCAGCTGACTGTCTACAGCTGCTTTTGGCCCTTCCAGTGGTCTCCATGGCAACAGTCCTTCCAAATCTGGCCACTGCCAGCCTCGCTCCATCATAACAACAAATCCCATTGATGCGTCTCTGGAATGCATTGGCCTGCTTCTAGGGGGAAACCTGAGGCCATTTGCGCAGCTGCTCAGCGCTGAGTGAATGTACAGTTTCGGTGTTGACTTCACCTCACTCTGCTGAAAGTAAAGCACACAGAAAACACAAAGGTGAGCCTCTGACAGTCGTACTGACATGTTTGAAAAGCTTAGAAAACAGCCTCTTTAAAGATTTGTGTCTTTCTGCTGCCCCTCAGTCTTCAGGTTGTCGTGTTGCTCTTCAATCATTTATAAAATGCGTAACTCACTGAGTCCAGACTTCAGTGCCCAGACATAAATCACACCCTACAAGATAATGTTTGAAGATGAAAATGTGTATTCAAGCCCGTGCGTGTTGTCACTATTGGCTTTTCTAAAGGCTTAAAAGCTATTAAGCACCAATCCAGCTGCATCTCAATCATTTGACATTAAGCTTTTCACTCATTAAGATGTAATTGCTGTTGTCAAGCAACTGGCACATCATTGGTCAAAAATTAATTACTTCTCTGTGTATAGCAGCCACTCTATAATAAGTCAGTGTGTAAATAAAGACTGAAGGGGGCCTTGAAGTCAGACTAGTCAGGGCGAGGTACATACTGCGGATCCACAAAAGGATGAGTGACAAATTAGTGAGCCTAATGAGAGAAAACTTACGCCAAAGCAATTCAAAGATGCGTTGTTTGACGGCCGTGACACGTAGTAATTTCTGCAATTAATGAAACCTGCTTCAGATCTCTGGGGAGAGCACATTAAACTCTGTTGCTCTCTTTCAGTGTAAGCTATGTGATTGCAGCATGAGGCTAAGGTAAATATGTGTCACTAGGATTCCCGTAGGGAGCGATGAAGTCAATCCTATGTTTAGGAGGTTATTCATGGTGTGCGGAGCTTGGCAGTGATAGCGTCTGCTTACATGAGGGATAGACAGAGATATGGCTGCTCTAAAAGCATCTCTGGAAACTGAAGTCGTAATATTGAGTTACTCTAATCAACTACTTCGTGCTATTGATCTTGTTTCCCTCACTGGCTGCTCGAGCAGTGAATGGATGTGCAGAGAACAGTACGGCCTTTGTGTGAAGTCCCCCCTTCCCCCCACTCGACCTCCCTCCATTCGCCGTGGCTAGTAACCCAAGCTTGGAAGTCACGAGCACCCCTCCTTCCCCCTCTGAGCAGGTAACAAGACCAGCTGTCGCCATGGTTACAAGCCACAACCAGTGGCGAGACGAGAGAAGGGGGAGGCCGCGCTCTAATCACAAGGACGACTCAATCACATCCAGCATCAGCTCGGCTGCACACAGGCAATCTCTCTCTCTGTGCAACATTTCTGCAACACAAGATTTAATCATCTCGCTGCCATTCTGCTAAACACTGTATATCAGGGGAAAGAGAGAAACGCCTGACCGCCGCTCAGAATAGCACGATTAACAGCCTGTAGTGAAGAGCAAAGCCTCCGCTACCAGTTACTGTGAGTCAGCTGTAGATGCACACAGGCCATCTGGCTGCTAACACACTAGCAACGCTATCAGCCAAAAAGAGAAAAATATGTGCAGGGCGTCGTGACATCATGACTATGCAGCAGTTTCTCAAGATATTGCTTCACCAATCATTACACTTGTTTTTTTGCTATTTAATATTTTTGGTGTTAGGCCATTTATATGTGTTAAAGGTCCAGTGTGTAGGAATTTAAAGGGATATATTGGAAGGCATGGACAGAAATGGAATATAAAACAATAAGTATGTTTTCTTTGGTGTATAATCACCTAAAAATAAAAACTGTTGTTTTTTGGTTACCTTAGAATGAGCAGTTTATATCTATCTCGTCTACTGAGGTCGCCATGTTGCACCATCTTGTTTCTACAGTAGCCCAGAATAGACAAACAAAGTGCAGGCTCTGGACAGGACCATTTGCGTTTTCATGTTTTTGCATTTTCGTGACAGCCAATGAAGTTAAAATCACTAGGTCTGTTTGTTTTGGAGAGGAAGAGACCTCTGAGCATATTTCAAAACCTCCTGAACATCTGGATATGAAATTATCAGAGAAAAAAAGTGAGCGTACATTAGCAAGAGCTAGGCTAAGGGCCCGTCTCCAACATGCCAAACAGCACCGGAGAAACACTTATTTGTAATGTGAAACTGCTTTATTCAGTGTTATTACACATTTTAATCACCTGTGTTTGTTTTGGAGGAGGAGGAGATCTCTGCGGATAATTTGGCTCTCAGTAAAAACTTCCTGAACAATAAACACTGATGGAATTCCAACCAGGAGAAGTTTCAGCTGGTTGCAATTTTGCACTCTACACTAGCCACTAAATCTCCCTAAATCTTACACACTGTTCCTTTAATATACACTATAACTCTATTATTCAACTAAAACAAGAGAAAAAAAATCTAAAAATCAATACATTTTATCCATTTAAAAGCAGTGTAGAATTACTTAATAGAACTAAATAATGCAAATCATTAAAGATGTAATATTCTAAGCTTAAAAATGTTCCTACATTTGTTTACATAATGTGTTATTAACCATTTATTAAATGTTTACATACTGCTTATAAATGTTAAATAGGAGAGGCTTAAAATACATCTTATTTTATTTCAGTGAGGAGGATTAAATAGCATCTGCAGTATGGATCAATGTTCCCTGCATTAGTCTGTCCGCCAACCCATCCATTCATCTAACCCCAACTCTGTTAGACTGTTGCCATGGCAACTGGGAGAGTGAGCCAGCTTTGAAATGTGACTCCTCCATAAAATTACAATGAATCCTATTCATATGGATCCTCCGTCGCCACCACGGTGTGACACGAATACACATCGGTCTGTATAGATGATCTATATCGAGGGTGTAATGTAAAAGGTGGGTATGTATGAATTCCTATCAGCTAATTATTCAGGTGTTTATATTTTACTCAGTCATAGCTGGAGCGTCTCACATCCACCTGCAGCCAGCAGTCATCCCGCAGATGTTATGATCTTCTTAACATTAAAAAAAATCATAGAACAGAAATAAATGAGGCATTATGAAAAATTAATCAACTCTACGAAGCCACCCTTCTGATTAGAATTTATTAAACCACACAATTAGCATCGGTTAATTAGCATTGGTAACATACCTTCATCAATCCTAATAACAACAATACCACGGATTCTCTTTGAAATGCAAAACCACTGGAAATGCTTTGTCCTGAACATGAAAGACATTTAGACAGCAAAAATAATAATAAATTCCTCACAAAGCCTGTCTCATCAGTATTATCATTATTCTTGTGAATAAGGAGCTCGAGCAGTCTCTTGCCGACGTGTATGAGGGATGGATCACTTCCATTTCCAACCCACGCTTCCTCATGCATAAATTCTCATTTGTTCCTGCATTAGGGTCATTCTGCAGTAATTGTTTGTTTTACTTCTGATGATTGAATAACAACCTCGCGGCGGTGCCATGCTGTGTTTACCACATGTTGCTATGGTTCATGGGCTCCTTTAATTGGATTTTGTTGTTTCCTGGGAAACAAGGTAACCCACTGTATTGCTCAGCAACCTTACCAATTTACCCTGTGTGTGTTAAGATGCACGCTGATGGGTTTTGTATTTCAGATCCGTCTAGCTGATCCTAAATATAACTAAATGAGGCTCCTGAGTGCAGAAAATCAAAATTCAGAGGGGAAATGGAGCCCGGTATTTGTGACACTGAGCTGCATGTACTAGGCCGCGTCCATGCATTTAAATGTAGCTGTGTGCAGCGGGTGAATTCGTGCAAGAGCACGGGTTGAGTGTTTGTGTGCAGGGAGACAGGAGAGTGCTGTGTCCATGTGAACTGATGGGTGAATCATTACGAAGATAACACACAAGCTGTTAGCTTTTTGCTGGCGATGGTCAGGGCAGAGAGAGAAAGCGCTGTGACGAGTGGCATGTAATTACCATGGCTCACTGCCTCGGCTCGGCCCCCAGGAGCTGGACACTCTCACGCAGCCCTCCACATAAACAACTGCAACAAACAGCAACAACAACACTAAAACGTCCTTGAGTTTGTCACTCGGGCTGCAAGCGGTCCTCTATCAGAAGCTTCCAGACTCTTGGTCCACTCGATGCCTGAGTGACTAATCGCTTTAGAGAAGCGGGGACCAGCAAAGCCCAGGGGCACGGGGTAAAACTACTGCTTCGATGCAATTCTCGAGTTTCAGGGGGGGAAACACAAGGATAGTGTGGAGCGTGAGTGACAGAGAGGCTCTGAGAAATGAAGGGTTGGCAGGAGGACGGGGGAGATGAGTGGGATATGAAAGGAGGGACTGTTGGGGGTGCCAGCAGCATATCAACACCCACCTGACTGCAGGAGGTGATATCTGCACATGTAGGCGCTCAGTTCCTCCTCACTTTTTCTCCTTTCCAGTAGTGTGCAGGTGCCTCGATTTGAAATTGGCGAATTCTTTTAAGGAAAGAACAAGAGGCTGTGCACATCGTGAATCATGCAGGATGAACGCCATGCAAAATTGATGCCACTGCCTGCAAACTCCTCAATTATATAAGTTTGCCTGCATGTATGAATTTATTAATGTGTCTGCAGTGCTCTGTTTACAGCTCTATGTGCATGTGTGGATGTCTCACGGCTCTGCACAGCTGGTGTTTTGAGAGATGAAGAGGAGTCTGTCTCTCCCCTTTATCTGATACAGGAGATGATTGGAATATTAATGGACCACGCAGAGCCGAGCACAAGCAACGCCCAGGCAGATTTATTCAGCAATCAAGAGGATGTGATGAAGCAGAGAGTGAATGTGGAGAAAGTCAAACAGTGTTGTCAGTGATGTTCAAACTAGTAAAGCTGAGTTTTTATTTGGGCATCTTTCCCACAGCTTTTACTTCAAGTTTGGTAAAAATCTTAGAGCTAAAGGACCAAATGAGAAATCCCATTTATTCCTTGAAGAGTGTTTTTGGCCTCAGTGGAAGCACAAAAACGAAAAAGTAAATAATGAACCCTTGAGGTAGGAACAGAAATAGTTTCCCTTCAAAGGCCTTGTTTCATCACCTGTTCGTTTATCATATGCCACCTCTATCATCTCGCGGCGCCGCATGCTCACTGCTCCACGCTGTACCAGAGCCGCCGGCCCGCCGGTATCAATCACCCACCCTCCCACACTCCTCCCTGTGAACCCGCCCTACATGGAAACACAGGGACAGGAGCGCTGCTGTCATGACGGGCGAGATTAAATGAAAGGGGATGAAAGAGTAAAACCTTCAAAAGAACAGACACGAACAAGCCGGACAAATGAAACTCCTGACATGGATAGCAGGCTAAAGCACGGCCGGCGCTGACAGGATTTCATTTGTTACCTCAAAGTCAAACAACACGGTGTGATGCTGGTGATGATGGAACAAACAACACATTGTTAATTTATCATCTGTTTCTAATTGTTTTGTTTCATGCGCTGCCTCACGATCACCTAAGCTTTTCGCACACAAGTGGCCTACATACACACAGTGTGTCAGTGTGATTGTGCTCATCACGTACTGTACATACTTGTGTGTCTCACTGTGTGTGTGTGTGTGTGTGTGTGGGCCTCTTGCCTCTGCTGTGTTTCCAAGACATGAATTGTTTGTCTGTTTGTATATATTTGCACATCTTTTATTGCTCCTAACAAGAAAATTAATGAAGGCAATTATGTCACAAGTCCTGCACACAAAAGACTCTTACTCCTGTGAGTGTATTCACCATGGCAACCGTCTCCTCATCCTGCTGCATCACTGCCGGCAAGTGACCACTAACAACAAGAGCTGAGAAAACAAACTGAAGAACATATTCAGGCAAATCGACTGGGGACTTTTGAGAAAAAATGTTTTTCACCGAGCAGGGCCCGGTGATCTCAGCCTGTTTTATATTCATATCAAGTTAACATTTGAAGTGTACTTGTCCAATTTCATAGCACCAATCTATGAAGCAATCGGCTCATATTACTTGACAAGTTCAGCTTCATATTTGACATCAATTAGTGGGCTCTTGTCGGGGGTATTTTTAGCAGTGACAGACAGTGACCGCTTCGGAACACTAACAGCTGTGAAATGATACTGAATGGCGGCATTTAACCATAACACAGTATTAAGCTGCAGACAGACAGCCGAGCGTCGCTGCATGCGTGTGTGTGTGTGTGTGTGTGCGTGTGTGTGGTGCAGAGTGCGCCAGCTTCAGGGATGCTAGCCACTGCACTGGTCTTTGCTGGAGCTGGGCCAATGTCATTTCACAGCGCTAAGCCTTGTAAGATAAGATGGGGGACATCAGACCCTGACCAGCTCAAATGAATGGGATGTCACTTCTGCTTAGAACCACAAGCCTTGTCCTCTACACCGGTGAGCATGTGTGTGTGTGTAGACTCTAAGCAGAGAGGACATATCCAATCCTAAGGAAAGGGTTCCACTGTCCGTACCCCGGCTGGTGAGGTGTAATACAACCCCCCCTCCCTCTGCTAGGAAAAAGATCCAGGACATCTGCTCAATGATAGTTGATTTTTAATCTGGCCTGGGTAATTGCCCTGAAACAATGGTGGCCAGGGTCCTGCAGGATTTCTGTTGCCTCGGGCAGGCGCAAGAACAGGTGGGTACGCTCTTTTGCCTTCAGAAACTGAGCCCTCCTAATTCTAATTTTCCACAGACAGATATTTGCACATAAAATAGGTACAATGTGAACCTGGCCGAGGAGTAATTAGTCATGTCGGTGGTGCCAGCACAACCTCAGCCTGGCCACAGATCATCTAAAGGTTACCCTCCTCAGATGAGGTTGAAAGGTTGTTTATTTCAGACTGTGGGCCTGGGGTGTTGCCATGGCAACCTTTCATGAGTCTGGCAGTGGCGGGCACTAGGGTGGAGCTTGGCGTCGGCCTGGGAGGCAGCAGGCACACAGGTGCCCCGGCCCGAGCAGCTGCCTCCCCTGTCAGATAAAGAGCGGTTTGTTGTTTTCTCCCTTTTTCCCCCCAACACGCACGTCAATCTCCCTCGCCCTTTTCACTTCTCTGTCTCCTCTCTCTTCTCTTCCCCTTTTTTTCTCCTTGGCCTTTGATCAGGGATTGGATTTGCTGGTAGAATGACAGGGGCAGGAAGTGCTCCGAGGCACAGGAGGGGCTGGGGGGGCCCCAAAGCTGGGGCCAGGGCTGTCCACAGTGCTCTCTGTTTCCCTGGGCCTGCGTCATCCCTGGCCTGGCCTGGCCTGGCCTTGCAGTCACAGAGCCTGGCTTTCAGCCTTGACTCTCATCATGGTCTATCTGTCAGACTGGCCTAGTCACAACAGCCCAGGCCCACTGATCACACAGGGGGGAGGGACGGCTGCAGACTGAAGTCCTGCCTGGATACAGCCCAGGGCACAATACCATCATGTATTTACCCACAAATCACAAATACGACCTTCTCTGTGTCCTCAGGCTGGATCATGACCTCTGACCCCTCCCATTCTGTCCAGTGGGATCACAGGGTTTCACTTCTCTAACCTCTTGTATAATACTCTCGACTTACTTAAAAATCAGCAGCTGGCACCTTAAAGACAATAATAACTTCAATAATAACAGGGGGTAGACCGGACTGTAATAACCAGTGGCTGAATTCATAAAACGCAACAATTTCAAAGCCTAATAAACTGTAACTGGCTTAAGTGGAGCTCTCATCCTCCATGACAGTCTCTTTACTGTGTTAAACTGTAAACAGGACTCTAAAAATGAGCAGCTAATCATCACATGATACTATTTTAGGCTAACTAAAGCGAGCCAGGCCCACAACTGTGGAGTGATAGCATCTACAGTATAGCTATTGTAAATCCCGTGTTCCCTTCTAGTTAGAGTATACGTCACAACATGCTATACAATTCTGTTACAGTCTTCTTCTGTTCCACATTTTATAAAAGGGATAGTTTGACATTTTGGGAAATTCTTATCAGTTATTTATCTACTATTAACTTGCCTGTCTTCTTCTCAAGAGTTACATAAGATGACTGACACCACTCTCATGTCTGTGTGTTGACTATGCAGCTGGAACCAGGGGACAGTTAGCCTAGCTTAGCATAAAGACCATGGATGTATAAAGAGAACTGGATACAGAGTCGGAGGCAGGACCTCGTTCATTCCTATGAAAGCTGTTCAGTGGCCCACAAAGCCAAAAAAAGTTCAAGCTGCGTGTGAAAAATTACCCAGATCTTCTGCTCTGCTTCTGCATTGTTGGTCTCACAGAGTAGACACGAGACTTCTGTCGGCCGACCCGAAATGATTTAATCGTGCAGCTCTTCTAGACTCTCCAAATGTTATCGGACCAAGGACCAGGATTAATGACCTATACTGCAGCCCGCCACCAGGGAGCAATCAAGATGTTTTGGCTTCATTTTTGGGGAGCTGCCATGCCTCTATCTTTATATACAGTATATGCTACGAACAGAGAAAGCAAACTTAATTACGTCATACAATCTTGACAAATGCAGCGCATAGCCCACCAGATCCTTCTGCTCGTACCTTTCACAGTAAAAGCCCTAGACATAAATACACTATGCACCTGCCTTCCAGAGATTCATTCAGAGCATTTCACTAAAAGGAAAGTCAATTATAAAGCCTATAGTAGCCTAGGCTATACAACAACGTACCTCAGACAGACTGCCAGAAGCTGCTCTGCGTCAATAGCATCCTGGTAGCTGTCCCAGCTGTTTATTCATCTCGCCCCCAGTGTGTAAAGGCCTTAAGACTCAGTTGTGGTCTCACTACCGAATTTATATTAAGTATTATAAGGAGACATGTTTATGTATTAACAAGTGACATTGCCACTTCTCAGAGATGTGCACGTGCGGAAAGTGTAACACCATGCCTCTTGTTCCACTTGTGTGCATTACAGTACATGTGCAGGGGGCCAATGACAGCAGGGCGACTGACCCACACAAACTCTCTGCCTTAACGGTACGGGTGGAGCAACACCTGAGACGCCTGAGATCTCCTGTGACGCCCTGCCCTCCTTCCACTGTTTACTGGCCAGCTTATCCTGTTTATTTGATTCAATTACAAAACACACTCTGTGACTGATCTGTTTAACGTGGCTCTACGCCAGGGAAAATAGTCATGTTCCCGGTGATTCCAAGAAACCTGGCGTAGTCGTCATGGAGGCCGTAACGATGACATGTCAGTGCAAGGCTAACACAGCACGGCCCTTATAGTCACAACTCAGCACAAACTGTAGCCTTGACAGGTTGCACAAGCTGTACTCACACGTGCTCTCACTGATTCAAGTCAATAAGAGATAATTGGCAGAACATAACTGGAGGATTAAGACGAGACACGTGAAGAAATGAGACAGTAATGTTTGACCGTACAACCTCACTTTGTCTAATTCTAAATTCATTTGAGCCTCACAGATTCTGGCAACAACAGCGTCTCTGTTTCTCTTCCTTTCCTCTGAGAGAGGGTAAAGTTCAGTTTATCTCCCCTCAAATCGCTCCAGATATCTTTGGCGCCACTTCAAAATAAGCATGAAGAATTCCTGCTCCAACATTGTAAAAATCCGAGGCAGCTGTTTTGTGCTTCTAAGGCTTATCTTCCCCATGTAAAGACATCTCCCAGCAAACACAATAGCCAGCTGTGGCCAAGCTGAGGTTAAAAAAAAGCCACCATTTAAGCTCACATAATTACTTTTCTGTCCCCTGCAAAACTCCCTCTAACAGAGTGAGGAGAGAACACTTTAGTTTATACGAACGTAACACCATAACTGCGCAGTAATTTCTTTGGCAGCAGCCTGAGCTGGCGTGTTTCTGAGAGCCATCTAGCTGCTGAGGGATTACAAGCTGTTCAAAGCCTCAGTAGGTATGTGGGTTTGGACGGCTGATGTTTTTCCACAGCAGTAAATGGTATTGCAGTTAATTCTGTATTTTGGCACCCATCTGCAGCTGGAAAACAACTTCTCAGTGCCAGAAGCTGTTTATTATTGCAGAGTGCTTTTACCCAAAATGGCCATTCAGCTACTGTGGTGTCCATGTTGTTCTGACCTGGTTGCATAGTAACCAAGCAAGAACGTGGCAGGCTGGAGGATAAACCTGAGCATGAGCACAAGCTCACGTATGCACCCGCACATTGTTACAGAGTACAAACACAGCAGGTCATATGCATTTGAGAATGTGTGAATCTTAAGGAACAATAAGAGAGGGATGTGAGTTCAAGCTTTATCTGACACAGCGTTTTTCCAGTGAAGTCATACATGCATAAATATCCCGAGCTGCACATTAAGTAGACCACAGTCATTATTTCCAACTGTGGTGCAGCTTTGTCACCGTATCGTATGTGGAGCAGCTGAGATTTGCATGTATTTTTAGCTCTGTGCAGGTTTATTTTTCCCCTATTCCATACTAGAAAAGAACTAACACGGGCACTGCCTCCTGATATAGATACAAATCATCATCAAAGCGTGGAAACAGCGAGGTGAAAAACAGCAGGAATGCACACAATAGTAGAGCAAAGTCCCAGGAATGGGTTAACAGTGGACTCAGAGCTTTCATTTCCTCTTCTGTTCCATCTGAACAAACAAGGCGGGTGACCTGACAGAGCACAGAGGGGCGGGGCGGGTAGGATGGAGGAAGAGAGGGGCGGTGGTGGTGGTGGTGGTGGTGGAGGGGGTGCCGTGACTGGAATATAACCAACGAGAGGGGGGAGGAAGGGGTGGGAGAGGACAAGCAGACCACGTGATGGTGAAAAGCCTGCAGGCTGCAGTGCTGGGAAAGGCAGACAGAGACATCCCCCCATATTGACGCTGCCGTTTCACCACAACAACAGTTCTGGGAAATGGCCGCCGTCTGTACTGTAGCTACTATTTACATGGGACTGATTCAGCCTGCTTATCGCTTTCATCATCAGCTACAGTGGCTGGTCTGACCCTCGTGTTTCACTCCTCCCATTGATTCCCCTCTTTTTTTTTCCATGCTCTGTGTCGAGGCTTTATCTTTCATGAATGAAAACAGAGAAATGCAGAGCAAATAATGAAAATAAGGAGGGTGAGATAAACACAAAGCTAGTTACAGGGTAGAAAAAGGCAGTGGTGCTCAGGGATGATGAAGGAGGGAGAGAGTGCAGTCTGGACCAGAAGCACTGGAGACATGAGTCATGGCGAGCAATCTCCCAGGGGGCTCGTTGGTGCAGTCTATAAATGGAAATAGCAGAAAAACAGCGGCTTCCCTCGCCCACCCAGGACTAGGTTATGCCTTATTAGAACTTGATGGCTTATGACAGCGACTGCTTTGTTTAGCCCCAGCCTGAACTTCACTCTCTTCTGCTTTCCTGACCTGGCAAACGCAATGGAAAAGTGAATGTAAATGAATACATATATATAAAGTAAGCTGCTTAGTGTCAGAAAAATCGTTCTGGGATGCGTTACTGAAAACAGGGCATGAAGTGTTTTTAACTAGAAGCTCTTCATGGAAGTAGCTGCCTTATTTTGTCATCAGAAATGCAACCTATATCTGTTAAAATAAGTTGATGAGTGACATGAACCAGTTAACTTGGCTCCTTAGTTTCCCCTTGGCTACCCTGCTGTGGAGCTGGCCTAGATCAAACATTGCCAGATATCTGGGACAACCATCGGGAAAAAAAAAAGACAAGAATGTCTCCTAAAGTGACCGAGAGGGAAGCATTGCCTCGAAAAATATACAGTATATGTATGTTCCTAAATCTGTAACATGTCGGTGTTACAGTTATTGACCACATCAGTTAGTAGTTACTTTTAACAATAAGATGTTACATAGAAAACATTGAATCACACATTGTGAAAGACTAAACCTCTTTGGCTTGTCTCTAGTTGGGGTTCATTTTAAATGTATTATGTTTTTGTTATTTATTGTTTTTAGTAGGTCCACCATAGAGATGTTTCTCCTCTTAACAATTTAAATAGTTGTTTGACTGTAACAAAAATGACCCAATATTTTCCCAATAGAGTGAAAATTCTGTCAAGAGTTGAAAAATTGAAATACATGTTGCAGAATGTCATGACTTTGTTATAAAAAGTGATTAACAAATTAAGTTTATATATATCATTATTGATCACGTCACGACCCTGTGAGGGGGCCTGACCCCTGAGTTGAGAACTAAGAGAACCAAGAATCTGGCGATACGATATGAATTGCGATACAGGTTTTAAGATTGTGATATATTGCAATACTATAAGCAAGACAATATATTGGTTTGTTTTTTTATTTATTGTTAGGAAAACTGTCAATGCTAGTTGTGCACCCTTTATGACTCGACCTGTTTCATGGGCACTTGTTCTTTGTGTTTATATTGTTTCATTGGAGTATTAGAGTCAAATGGCTGGATTAGGGCTGCACACTTAATTAAATATTAATCACAATCACAATTTTGGCCTCCCACAATTAACTGAACACAATCAGCTTTGATATTGATGTTTAAAATGTGTGCTCCACTCATAGAAAACTCAGCTGCATATCAAATCAAGCATTTCCGACACTAACAGCCAGCCTAAATTTTTGAGGAGCTGTCAGGCTGCTGTGCGTGCACCCTGCAGCTCCAGCCTGTGAAAAACTTTCCTGAATGTTGCAACTGCTGACAGGCCAAGCATAAATCATTCGTCATCAACTAACATCATCGTCCGTTGTTTGGACACAGGAAAATACAAATCATACGCAATAAGTCCATGAGACATGTCTGCTATATATATATATATGTCCAGAGAAGATGCATTGAAGTCTTTTTTTGATGCTAATTGTTCATTAGCGTGAACGTGAAAGCAGTGCTCTGTCAAAGTGCAATTAAATATACTGTCTCTAAAAACAATACTGATCAAAATCATCCTGATTGTCATTTTGGCTATAATCATTACTGGTGATAGATTACAACACTGAAGGATCTAGTAGTCTGGAGTTAAAATACATAACAAAATAAACCACTGCCAAGAATCTTTGCATATCATCTATTAAATAAAAATCAATAAACTGTTTTTAAGAATCGATGCAGTATCACAACAGTACAGTACAGTATTATGCGATATCATGATTAGGAAATGTATTCATATTTTCTTACACCTCTACAAAACACAAATGGCCCTCCGTTTGTCTGTCTGGGCTACCGTAGAAAAACATGGTGGACTCTGTGGAAGAAGACTTGCTCCGTATATTGATAAACGGCTCATTTTAAAGTACCAAACACATGACTATTCTTATTTTCAGGTGATTATACACCAAAGAAAACATAGTTATTAATATTATATACTATATATATATGTAACATTTTGAATGCAGGACTTTTACTGTTCTGCAAATCACAGGTATGTTGCACTTGTACATTTCATAAGAAGCAGGTATGTTGAAACTTCACGTTTCAGTTTTCAATTGTATGTTGTGACATCATTATAACAAACATGTGGTTAGCTTTAAGCACAAAGAACACTAGGTTCGGCTGAGAAAAAGATCATGTTTTGGATTACCACTGCAAATACCTCTAGACATGTCCTGAACTGTCATTAAAAAAAACGTGTTTTGTTGGTCACGGACAGGGGTCTGCTGCTTGGCAGCCATCTTGTCTAGGTGTCATGCCAACCACCATGCCCTCCTCCTACTGATGAGAAACCAAACTCATACACATGTAATCTGAATGTATGAAATATACAAATGTAACATATGTGTGGTGTGCAGAAACATACATGCCAACATGTTATTCTGGTGACTGGGCTGTAAGGGCACACATGGCAACACAAATGTTACATACGTGTTTATGAGAAAGATCCATAAGAAAAAGGCACTCGTCTGTAACACAGAGAGGCAGGTGTTTATATTCAGAAGTGCTCTGAAAAGACGTATTTGAACAATGTCAACCCTCTACATTCACGAGGCACGCCTTTGTCTTTCCTGTTAAAAAGGTGACTGGCTACGCTACATGTCTGCCTGATTTCGTCAGTGTTGTCAGGGGCACTACACCACCTGCTCTGTACCCTCCCTCCCCTCCCTCCACCTCTGAGTGCAATCTGCCCACCTGCTTCTATGGTAAGCAGACACACCCTGCCCACTGTTCCTCCCTCCTAGCCTGTAGCTAAAGTAGAGCTAGTCTGCACAGGAGCACAGACGCAGACAGAGCTCCAGCATGCCTGGCCACCATACCAGAGGAGGGAGGGATCTACGTTGCTGTGGGCCTTTTGTTTAGCTGCCACCACTAAAAACTCCCCGCCAGGTTGTGTTTGCTCGTCTTTTTTTTTTTCCACCTGTCGTCACACTGCTCTCTTTCATCTGTAGGGTTCATCCTAGAGATCATCCCTCGAGGCAGTGAAGACATTATCTCAGTGGAGTAAAAGCGAGAGGTAAAGTGACAGAGGTAGCTGTAAGTGCCTTGCTAAAAACACCTCCGAAGCCCTTTGGCTGCGTTTTTGTGAAGGCACAGTAAAGATTCCAGGTTGGACGAAGATGAACAGAAAGGGGATGCAGGTGAGGGGCCGTGGCTCCTCGCTGAAGGCTACCCCTATGTTTGTTGTTGGGGTTGTTGTTTTGGTAATAATACTGTGTGTTTATCTAGAGATGATGCTGATGTTCCCTTGGTGACTAATATTAGACATCTCTGCGGTTTCATCAGTAAGTGTTATAACGTTTTGAGCAGAATAAGAATAAATGTCTGGGACAATTTGCCACTTCCTTCTCTGTGTGTGTATTTTTTCATCCTGAGTTTATTTCATAAAAGCCTTTAAAAGGGGAAGCATTTTAAACAGTGATTTATTCCAAATATATTTCTCTCAGAAAAGGTCTAAACAAACCACTGAAGCGTGGTGGAGTTACTCATTTCTTGAAAATCACTGAAGCAAACCGAACAGCAAACAAGTGAAATTATCTCACCAGAAAAACACGTCTTCAAAGCTGAATATGAGATAACACGACACGAGTTGGTAAAATGTTTTTTCAATGGATTGTGATGAAATTGTGACAGAATGTTGCACTAAACACAAAAACAACACTCAGATACGAACAGCTCTTCACACACATGCCAAAACATCTCCTATAATTTCAATAAAGGCTTTAAAAGCAAATATAAATAAATAAATGTGTACATTTAATAAAATGCCTCCATTTTGTAGCATAGTTTTGTTCTGTCAGATTGCAAACATCCAAAATGACATGTAGTTTGTTTAGTATATGATGCAACTGACAGCAACTAGTAATAATACGGCAGTGTGCAGTAATGATGTGTTTTTAGTTTCAGTTTATAAGCTTTATTTGTTTTTCCTCCAGCTAGATGAGAGTAATGCTGCTTCAGCACGGCGTAAACAGCCCACAGGGGCTCATTCTTAAACATAGCCCTCCTTCGTATACTGATCTCACCGCAGGGCTTTGGCTTTCCATCCCAGCAGCCCTCTGGCCCACATGACAACAGGAGGCCTGTTTTTCCTGCAACATAGCAACACCGCCCTGAGCTAACTCTGACCCTTGACAGTCAAAACATATTACTGGCCCAGGTGACAGGGGCTTTAAACTAAAGCAATACAAATACTCCGGGGGGGTAGGATGCTGTAAATGTTCACACCGGCTGTTGAGCTAACATGATGTCATTGGGAGAGATCTGAATATACAAGTTGAGCAGATACCACATATTTGCTTTGTTAAATAACAATTTTCCAAACAGGAATTGTAAACAGAGGAGCTCAGAGTGTGAGCTCAGGGCCATGGGGAGAGCAGCTGAACCAGACGTTCGAGTCTCATATTTCAAAGCCGCTGAGACATTTCAGGCCTCAGCTGGGCCACATCTACTGTAAGTCTGATTCATCCTGACATCTTTGCAAGGTTAAAGACTCAGGAAAACAAATCTACAGCCCCTTACACACAGGCGTTACCCAGCCAATCTATACCCGCAGGAAGATGGAGTTGTTCTTTTTCATTATCACCGCAGGGGTTTGAGTCATCGTGGAAGACTTCTGGCTCACTGTGGCGGTGCTGTACCAGCATAAGTCACACAGAGACAGAAAGAAAGCGGGATAGGTAATTCACCACTATGTCCTTACACCTCCTTCAGCAAAGTCTGTTGTTTGTCCTCAAAGACAATGTGCTTGTGTTTATATGCCCTCATACATATCAATTACTTTACGACTTGGGCAGTGTCATCCTCAAGGTGCTTGAAAATTAGGTTTCAATGTCAGCTGAGAGGCACATTCCAGACTAAAATAACGAAGCTTTCACCTCCAGGCTGTTCAGCCTCCTCGTCAGCACGCAGTGACTGAAACCGAAACCCTCCCATCTAAATAACACTGAAATCCAGGCTTACACAAGCAACGTGTTCCTCTTGCATCAGCAAATGAACTTCTTTCCACATAACAGTTCAGCTGTCAGCAACTATGGTGAGTGTTTATGAGGAAAAAGAAAGAGGAGGGGAAGTGAAACCTCACCGTGCCTCTTTGTTGCTCGAGCACATGGAGGATTGGATTCCTGAAAACTCGGACAGCAAAAATGGCGTCACCCTCGCTCTGAGTCAGAGACACAGAGTGTGCCCTGGATGAACTTCCTGTTTCAGTCTGCCACAGATATAGGGTTTCTCCAGCCAGGCCACACACAGGAAGTGAGTCACACTTATTCACCAGTCGTCTGCAGGCTGCAGACTCGTCGAGCCCCAGAGTGACAGGCCGTGGAGGGGGCCAAATTAGCTTCTGAAACTTTAATCTCCTGCAACTCAATTATTTAATATCTGAGCCACCCACTTCAAAGGAATACCTCAGCTCCCTCCTCCCTGGCTGCCTCGATGGAGGCTTTCATTCCCGTCTCCTAAAGGACTCGCCCATTTTATATCTCTACCCTGCGGTTTGAATGACGCTCTGCTGAAATCTTACAGTGCTCCCTGAAATCAGAGATATACTGCGCTAATAAACCGCAGTGCATTAAGAGCTGTGGTAGCTGGGGGTGAAATTATAGTATGAAACTTCAGTTTTGTCTCCATGTCTTCATACATCCTAATTTTGGATTCCCCGTCCAACTGTTAAACAATCATTTGCAGCTGCAGAGCGTAATCTCTTCAGACTCAAAGAGGCAAGAGGAGGAAGCAATTACTGTGATTTGGAATGGAGCGCGAATACAAAAACCTAATGGAAATATGCAAAACAAGCTTATGTAATAAATAGGAGATGATTTTAATGTTAGCAGCAGTGACAAAATTATAAATATATTTCACTGTATTGTATTTGTGAGGCTAAGTCACGTTTTCTGTACAATAGTAAATGTCCTCTGAATGTAAATGATGTCCTTGTTTACGGCAAGATTCCTAATGGAGATGAGGTCATCGAAATGAGCAGGCAGCAAAGGTAAAGAACAGAAATAACCTTGAGACGTGGGTCATAAATTATTTTGGAATTGGCCTTGATTTTTGTCTCACCCAGCCACATAACACATTTCCAGACCTGCATAGCTATTGGCTCTGTGGAAAAGTGGATCAGAGAAGTGGAAAGTTAATCCCCAAGACCTTCCCAGCCAGAGACGAGAAGAGGGGGGCTGCTGGCAACTGCAAAGAGGCATGGGGGCTTTGTGTCTCTGCGGATTCACACGCACACGGATCCTGCTGCAGTGACACATACACACATACAGCCACAAAAATAGAGACAGCCATACAGATGACACACAGACTTAAAAAACACTTTCTTATACCAAAACCCAAATTGACATTTGAATCTAATTTAGTGTTTTTGTGAAGGTACAGAAAATACCACACACTATATATATATATATATATTTAACTAATATTTCAAAGGCTACATGCTTTTTTATGTAGAGTTAGCCAAATAAACATCTTAATGACTTTTTGTAATGTTACTGTAACACTGGTAAAATGAACCACATAGCATCTACCTCTGGTTTACCTGTGTGGCTATTGTTAGCGAACATCAACATTAGCCAAGCTACTTTCTTGAAACAAAATATCTGACAGTAGGCACATTTCTACAGAAAAATACTTCCCCATTTTCTGCTTGATGACCCACCTAGTTCATTTTTATTACACTAACACTACAGGAAGCTTGACATTTTCAGTTCACAGTAAGTTAGAGGTCTTAATAATTGGCTAGCTATCATTTAGCCTTTTAGCTTATACTGATACTGACATCTAACAGACACCTTAGAGGAATATTTGCTGGCCTGCTGGTGATGGGATGCCAGGAAGTCTGCTGACCATTTTCAAATTCATGTAGAAAATTATTTGATTCATACTAGGTCTGGGCTAATTATTTATATATTTATGTATCCATTAACAATATTTGTTCATTCACTGGCCCCAGACTGCCTAACATTTTGCAAAAGTGGCCCCAGTGCAAAGCAGGGTGAGTATGCCAACCTTAGTGTATAATTCAAGTCACAGACATATCTTCTTTTGCACTGCTGAGGCAAAAAATAAAAATAAAAAACAGATGGATAAAGTGCAAGAGAAATGATGAAATAAAAAAGAGGGCTACCAACCTGGGTTAGCCGAAATTAGGCTACTGCAGGTTGCCTAGGCACCACACTGTAGCAGGGACTGCCTGTTTTTTCAATGGCCCATTATAGAACAAACCGCCATGATGTTGCGTTAACAACAAGAATCACTGCCGGGTAGATGACTGGCAATTGATTGCTCACTAACCAATAGAGGCCGCAGTAGACCAGCAACTCAGTGTTCTGGTGCATAAAGTGTTTGTTAATGGAGTCTGAATATAATGGCTCTGATTAACTGTTAGAAAAAGGCTGTCTGGCGGCAAGGTAAAGAGATGAAAATATTCTCAATATAGGTGGTTAAATACTAACTGAAGCAGCGTTTGTGTAGCACAGTTAGGTATTTATGACGCATTTTCTACCTGGATGTTAATGTAAAAAGACATCGTTATTCGGTTATTCGAAAGCCCTGTAGAAAAACGTTCCATTGGACCGAAAGCCCATTATCATAAAAACAAATGCCCATAAGTAAAGGCATCACCCACCCTACTCTACCTCTGATTGGCTAGGACTCGTTGCATCCTTTGGTTGGTTTGGTTAGGTTTAGACATAAGGAGTGAGATTAGTTAGGACTAGGGGAAGAATATCAGGGTAAGCCAATCAGAAGTAGAGTACGATGGGTGATATTCTTCACCATGAAAAAATATCACAAAAGCTAGGCTGGCAGACCTTATGGCTGGATATTTGATTTGATTTCTTCCCTGGGTAGCATTACATAGCGTTCATTGCAGCAGAGATATTACGATGGTAGTGAGCACTTAATCCCTAAAGAAGAACAAGTTACTCAAGTTCCTTCATTGCCGCATGTTGGTGATTGTTTGTCAGTTTGGAGGACTGATGTTTGGAGCAGCCGAGTGGTGTATGTGTCAGTTCCAACAGCTATACACAGCACATACAGAGATGCTCCTAATCAACCAGGGGAAAGAGGGTGTGAAACATTAGGAGGCAGGGCCGACTGATTGCGGGCCATGAATCTTTCTAACTACAGGGAGAGTGTGTATTATCAGAGCAATCAGCCTTCGGAGCAACGGACGTTTGTTTTAGGGACAACAGGCTCCCGTACCAATGGGACATATTTTGGACTTTTGTGATTCTGGAAAAATGTAGTTCCCCTCTTATAGCCAGCAAGTCAAAGAACCTTCTGAAGGGATAGTCCTAGTTTGAAAGTTTTGGAAGTATGCCTATTGCTTTTATTTCCTGAGAGTACGTCGATAAGATTATAACACTCTCATGTATGGAAAACATGTAGCTGGAGCCAACAGTTGGCTACCTTAACTTGGCATAAAGACTGGAAACAGCTACCCTGGCTATTGAGTATTTATTAGCTGGTACATGTTGCCAGGCAACAAACAAGATAAAATGTCCTAATGAGTGAGCTGTAGAGGTGCTGGTAGGTGGATTTTGTAACTTTCAGACAGAGCCAGAATAGCTGTTCTGCCATGTTTGCAGTCTTGATGCAAAGCTAAGCTAACTGGCTCCAGCTATCATACAGACACGAAAGCGGTATCGAGCTTTTCATCTGACTCTCAAATAGTTAAATATTCAATCTTTTTGTGGCAAAGAGTTCCCTGTTTGGAAGGATAGTACCTTTGCTTCCATATTTAACCTTTTCATGAGAGGATTTTTAAGAGTACAGTCTAGCCTCACCACATAACAACCATCTTTTAAAATGGTAAACAGGAACAACCATGGCTGCCAGCATCACATCATATCTGGCACCATCCGCCTGGAACAGATGGCTTACCAGGCAGACTATATTAAATGTACCTAATGAGCCAGAGCATGCATGATCTCATGCTAGCCTACTTCCATTCTTAATCTCCCTATATCGTGCACGTGTGTGCGGGTGTAAACGAGTGGTCTCGTCAGTATGTGTGCACTAATTCGCCTGCTGCATGCATACAAATGCAGATGTGTGCAGGCGCAGGATGCAGGATATACTCCGCTCTCTTAAAGCCTTTTTCTAAGTGGAATGACTCTATCAAGGGAACAATGGGTATTCTGAGCCCAGCAATGTGACAAAGGTTCACACTGACACGCTTTCCTAAATTAGGCTGTTCATGCACAGGAGGGAAGTGAGTCCTGCTTCTATTCTTCTCTACTCGAAGGTCATTGTGTAGACAGGAAAGGCTACACAGACATATGACTTGACATGGTCTCTAAAGTAGGTTAAGGGCGCTCTACTTGCAAATTTAAAAAAAAAAAAAATGCAGAGGGACTCTATCTAAACTGTGCAACAATGACGCTGTGGTATGTTTAAACTAACTGATTCCTTTATTGTCATGCATGACATCGATCCCTGAGGGGTTTGGATATCTTGGGGTCCATTGTTACAGAGGGATATATTATCACAGTCAGACGCTAACAATTACACTGACAGTTTAGACATTTAGTTGATGGTCTTATTCAGTGGTGAGCTCATAATTCCCAGCTCACCAACAATGCAGGCAAACTTAAGTGTGCATCTCTCTAGACACAAGTCATCTATCTCTGACAGCTGGAGAGAGAAACCCACCCATTTCCACTTCACCTTTTCACCCCCAAACATGCAGAGACCTTCAGCATGTGAACAGCAGGACCTTAACTGATGTCATTATGAGATAAACTGCATTACGTCAAACCCTGTTTTTTTTTTTTTTACAATGCATGTTTTCCCCTTCACGTAAACACAGGCTGCTCATGAAGACGTTGCAACATTGCGGCGGGGAGCTGCAGATGTGAACAGAGAGGCCTTTGAAGGAGCAGGGCCTCCTCGACTCCACTCCACTCCTTCCCTCCCCGGCCTGAACTCCCACCGCACAAGCCTGCTTCCAGGAAACCAGCTGTTGGACTGGGGAGAAGGGAGGAGGTGATATTCTATATCAGGGCTGTGAATCACAGTTCCATGCTCTGTATTTTTCCTATGGTGGTTTGGCTGCCCGGCTGGCTGGCTGGCTGGCTGAGCGGCTGGCAGGGTGCATGAGGAGGAATGTGTTGTGGAGCGGGCCTCAGCACTGAGGGACTGACTGGGAGACTGGGACAGGGGGTTGCTGGGTTATTACGTGGCCCCGGGGGTGCTTATTTAAACCAAAGTCCTGTCTGGACTATTGCACTCAAACACTGTTATTGTGCTGCAGCTGCATGAGAGACAAAGGCAGAGAGTTGGAAATAGGGAGGAGGAAGACAGGAGAGAGTCAAAAAGGGAAGGAGAGAGTTATCGTGGGAGGGGGAGAAGCGGGAGGACAGAAGAGAGAAGAGGTCTGGACAATGTCATCCCTCCTTCCCAGGAAACAGTAAAAACAATAAGTAAAAATGAGCAAGCCTAGTGGAACAGAGGAGGGGACAGTGCAGGGACAGCCATAATTAGGCCCTGGATGACGAAAGATCTAATGTTATATAGAGTTAAAACTGGAACTAGAACAAGCCCACATTCTAAAAGTATCTGCGAACAGTAGGTGCAGGATGTTAGAGGTAAAAACAAACACTGCAGATTTGACTGAGTGTGCATATTTGGGTGTGACACACATTTTGAATAGCATCCGGTATGGAAAGATTTATCATTCAGATGCAGAACAAAGAGCAACAGCTAGGCAATCATTTTAATGGAAGGCGATGGATCTGTTTTAGTGATGGAAAGTTGCACGTCATGCAGGGCTGGGAGCCTGTGAGCATCAGCAGGGCTCTGAGCCTCGGGTTCGTGCAAAGTGAGAGGAAAAACTCAAAGAGTCTGGCCCACGCTGTGGAATGGCGGAAATCCTGGTCTGATTGTGCGGCAGTGTTTGCTTGTGTTCAGACAGCTCCTAGGAAAGGAATGTGTGGCCTACATTCCCTCTCAAGCCCCCGCCTCTGCTTCTCCAACACCGACACTCACTGTCAGCACGGCAAAGTTTAAGAGGCTGCATACCAAAAACAACAAAGGACGGAAACATTCGAAGCACATGGTCCTGATTTACTGGCATTTTCCGGGAGGGGGGAGGTGACAGGGAAGCGGTTTATAAAAAAACATTCGGCCATGAGACAGTGTTTGCTCTGCAGGTTTGAAAGCACTGCTATGCAGTCATTTAAGTCTGACACAGGAGGCAGGAATGGGTTAAGTCTGCTGCAGAGAGAGAAAGGGGAGAGGAGTGCTATGGGGAGACAGAAGGGGTAGCGGTGGGGGTGGGGAAGGAGCGCGTGTGTGTTGGGGGGGGGTCAGCGCTGCATTCAGATGAAATTAAATGGAGGCTAAAGTGCTGACTCATTGCGTTCAGGCCCTTTATTACCTGCTCCGTCACCCAGGCTTTATGGGGTGGGCTGCCAGAAGAAGGCTGGAGGGATGCAGCGGCAGGCAGGCAGGCAGCCCTCATTTACAGGAATCCTTCTGGAGGCAATAACACTGCAGTCAGCCAGCCAGCCCCACGGCTCACCTGCACTCTGCAAAAGTACCCTTTAGGACAACACCCCCTGAAAAAAAAAACACACACACACAGGCACATCCCCCACCTTTCTCATTTTTGGCTGAACAGGAGGAAGCCTGCTTTTGCTGCTAATGAGACATCAAGGGGAGCTGGGGAATCTGGGCTCGCTTTGTACAGGCTGGTCTGGTAGGCCAGTCTGTCATGCTGTGTGTGCATGTGTGTGTGTGTGTGTGCATGTGTGAGAGTAAAGAGCCTTTGTTTGCTTTTCTGTACTTCCTTGTGATGGAGTAGTACTGTGGTTTTAACCACAAGCAACGTGACAAATAACATGCTGAAAGTGAGTTCATCTTGTAAGCTACATCTAGAAAAATGTTGTGTTTGAATGAAGAAGTTGGCTGCAGCCAAACTCGTGTGCGTCATCGCCCTCGGCAGCCGATCACGTTCTAACACTGCTAGATGTGTAAGCTATCACGGCTGCATCATTTGCATTGCAGCTAGGGCACACCTAGCAAGGTGGTAGAGTTGTTAGCGGTGTGAAAATAAAGGTGGGATGGTGACACAAAACACATTTTGGGTAACAACCAACATTTTTTTCCCTATGTACAAGATATTTCAACGGACAAAGGGAAAGCATGTTTTCACTTTAAATGTTGATACATGCCTCCAAAAAGTACATTTCCTGCCCAGAATTTGATACTCGATGGTCGAGATTGTCACGCTTGCAGTCACAATGGATCACTGATGTTGATACTAGATAAACAGACATAATATGAGTGGTTATACAATGTGCATGATCTATGGCTGTGGCCAGCCTGGAGCACTCACTGGCTGTGGAAAGCGCTTATTGCTGCTGATCAGACGAAATGGACTCCAGCACTGTGTCAGGCTCCAGTTTGTCTCAAATGGTCTGGGCAATCAGAGCATACAGCCAATAAATGGATGCATTCTCTCTGTCCTGGCTCTGCTTCTCCATCTCCCTCATTACTCTCATTACTCTGCAGCTTGTGGGTTATCTAATGCTCTCCCCATGGCTTACGGTTTGGCTGGGGATTAGACTCATTTTTCCAAGGGCATTTTATAAACAACCCTGTGTGCCTCCCGTTCCCGTGGGCTGAGCTGATGTAGCAGCAGAATTTACGACCTCGGAGGCCTTGTGGCCTCACTCCCATTGCAATACATTATTCAAATTCATTCTCTCTCTCACACAGAGCGGAGGGCAATTATTTGAATATCCGCAGGAGTGCAGCTGGAGTGCCGCGGCTCATCTTCAACAGCAAAGACGGCGAAATTGCCTCACTCCGGCGGATCAAGGTTGTAGGCAATGAAACACTATAATTTATGACACAGTTTGATATTTCGGTGAAGTCATTGATTCCCTCGTGTCAGACCTTGGCAAGGACGGCTCCAGAATTCACAGAATGTAATTCCAATTCTGCCTCGATGAGGTTTTTTTTTTTTTTTACAGCACTAATTGGACACTTGGCTGGCTGCACATGCTGTAAAATGGATTTTCCCCTGAATCAACAGAAACAGCCCTCAGAAATTCAACATCATGCCCCTGCCCGGCAAATTATTTTCAAGGCTTCTGCACAGAGTGTAGCAAACGAAAAGTCTGCGCTCAAGACAAAATTTGTGTACTGCCTGAGGGGGAAGAAAACAGACTGATATCATGTATGCAGTAAGTTATTGAAGCTGTCCCACTTTCAGCAGTAACAGATGCAGTGCCCTCGTTTCTTATATAGCAGAGCTCCTCTCTGTCACACACCTACACCATGATGTAAGTGTTGTTCACACCACAACAACACATGCGTTTGTACCATTCACAGATCCCATTACAGCATCTCACAGAGACAGAGTATAAGTCACACTGGATTACACACCTCCTCCTGCATGAAGACCTACTAATTCTGTACATTCTGATCATGAACTGAGAGGAAGGAGGTGCATTTCTTTTTGAAATTTGGCCTCACCCTCCCAAACCTCATTTCCAGTTTCCTCTCATAGCTTCAGTCAGTTTGATAAATCCCTGCTCATTAATAATAATATGTTTCAGACTGTGTATATTTCTCCTTTCACCCCCTAACCCTCTATGTTTTACAACATTTTTTTATTCAGAATTTTGTTGTTTTTTTCTCCATGTTCAGTCCTGTTTGTTACTCCTGCTTCACCCTGAGAAAAAACTCTAAAAGACACATCTTAAAGGAGCCTTTAGGAACAGAGCTAGGAGTGTAAACAGTGCTAACAACAGCAACCGTGCTGACAGAGCTATGGTGTTAACTTGCTGAGACACCAGAGGGTGGGCATTACACTTTTGCAACGACAGCATATCATTAACAGCAGTAACCACCTGTATGAGTGTAGTGCATAGCGGCGGCGATTAGCTAGCCAGTGGGATACACACACATGCACAACAAGTACGCACTGCCTGACCAACATTACTCAACGATGAACATAGAACTTTGACACAACACACACAGAGGGAGTGTGACTTCACTCTCTGCTCAGGACGCCATTACTCTACTCAATCTTAACATAGCTAATAGTTGTTTGCTGAAATACTAATGTTCTGAATGTAGTATACAGCAGTGGTTCCCAACCAGGGGGGCGGGACCCCCTTAGGGGGGCGCCAAAGAGCCACAGGGGGTCGCGAAGCCCTCTTGATTTTAAAGGATGTAATTTTAATGTGTTACCTGTCAAAATTGAATTCATTTATATGTCAGAAACAAACAAATTTAAGGGTTATATTAGACGGTTATTCATGTATTTAACAAATAAATGAGTAAATTAGTATAGACATTTTTTAAAATATGTATGTATATATGGGTCCCTCAAGTTTTTTTGCCAAGTGTGTTGCATATTTAAACATCCAGCAGACATGGATCAACATTAGCATTCATTCGAGGTGAGTTTCTATACTCAAATTTAAGTCTAATCCTTTTTTTCAGCTCTGTTTTGGTTTCCTTGGTGAAATATCTGTCTTTTTTGCTGCTAAATACTCCACTGTGTTTACCAGCTAGCCGCCAACTTTGTCTGTCTGCCGTCTGGTTACAGCCAAGAACAATAATGGTGAGAGTGAAACAAAACAGTGAAGTCGCGGCCATAAAACCAAAATAATGAGCTGAAAGGCACTAAAATACTCCTGGGCAACATATCGATATGAGACTAGATATTGTCTTAGATACTGGATATCATTATATTGTAAGTGTTACAGTAAAGTGATGTAATTTTCATAACTTACCAGACCTTTTACTTTACACATAGCCATTCAATTAATTGTTTTTCTTCGAATATTGATTAATGCAGCTTTAAAAAGAGTCATGTAGCTCGACATGAACTTGTAGATTTGATCTCTCTAGTGCGCAGAAATGTGGTCATGTGTGTGAAATCTTAAAAAAACAGATTAGTCCTGACACGGTGTCTAATTGCTTCTTTGTTCTGCCCTTTTCCTACCACACCTGTCACAAGTATCAGTACACATTAGGTTCAAAGGTCAAGTTTAGCACAGGAAGTGATATACTGTCCCGCTGTCGAGTCTTTTTTCATTGAGCCCTTGACATTCCTTTTGTGTGTGCGTATGTCTTTTTATGTGTTGAAGGCAGGGATAACGTTTCCAGTAGCACATCTGCCTCAGAAAATCTCTTGTGGTTGTATCCAGTTCCCGTCACTGATACCATGAAAGCAAGCAGAAAGATAACAAAACCTAAAAGCAGGACAAGGACAGGTAAGAGCCTGCTCGCCATCTTTCCCACAAGTGCAGTTTTTAAACCCCTTTGGGTGTGCCTTTGGTGTTAACTGATGAAAACCGCTGTGATGCAACTGCGTCTTTATTCATGACAGTACACGGTGGGAGGGTTTAGCTGCGAATGCCTGCGGCTTCGTAAATAAATCATCTAAACTCACTGAAGAGAAAAGCTCCCAACAATAAAAGATTTTTCTTCCCCGACGGGTGAGTCACCATTCAAAGGAGAAAGAGGCCCAGATTCTCTGCCGTCAAGCATTCAGGCATCAATTTCACCAGTGTGAAAAGCCGGCTGACAATAGAGCTAATTGATGAGGATTATCCAGCAGAAAAGGAGGAAGCCTCGTGACGTGACTCATCGCGGCCATCTGTGCGAGTGTACTGTATTTTCACAACCATGCCTTCGAGAGCAGAATAACTTCCTCTTTGGCACAAAGCCCCAAACGAACATCAGCCTACCACGACTGGCTCTGCCTCTGCCTGAATAATACTTTCACTTGCACCTGTGCTTTAAACCGCCTGCAATGTCTGACTAGCTGCTGCCGAGGGAAGGCAAGTACACCCACTGAGTGTGATATATTGAGGGAAATGTGAGTCATACCGAACATCAAAACACTTCCCTCAAAATGCTGAGACCTGAAGTCATACACACACACACACACACAGTCTGTGAAATTCCCTGTGAGTCGACTGACTAATGACATTTCTCCGTTACCAGCTAATCCAGACACAAAGGCACGAAAGAAGACTCTCAGGAACCTTTTTTTAATTATTAGAAAGTGTCTCTGCCTCACAATTAAAACTTCACAAGTTTACAATCATCTCAGAGCGCCAGGAAGCCAGACATCTTAAATATCAGTGACATATCAGTCAAGAGGGCAGAGCCGAGCGCTGCCTTCTACAAGACAGCGTTAATGAAAGTCGGATTGAACACGGAGTGTGTGGTCAAGATATGCAGCCGAGCTTAAAACTCAATCACATCTTTTTCTCAGCAAGTTCTTGTTCTTACACTCTTTGATTTCATGCTTTTTTCTTTCCCTTTTCTCCTTTCATTCTTTCTCGGGGCTGTACATTCGATCTTCAACATGACGCATTACCACAAACTGGTAGCGTCTCTGTCACTGCGGTTAGATCATTTGGCTTGTGAGAGTGATGCGCCTCAGTTTCAGAAACATAAGATCATCGGGGCCATTAAATTTGTGTCTGAAAGGAGCACACAGCTGCTAAATATGCCCTATCTCGGAGTGAGACATGTAATGACACAGCTGGCGCTCCTCACAAGGGGAAAGTACAGTGATTTTCAGATTCAGTCAAAGCGAAAATGCCCTTTAACTTCAAAGTATCTTACAGGAAGATCAAACTGAAACACTGGAGGAGGACTGTGTCTGAACACTTATAAACAAAAACACTTGAATCTAATGTGTCTGTGAATAAGGGAGGGAGATGAAATAAGAAGCATAACGCTGCTCTGGCCTCCCCCCACACACACATGCAGACACACACGCCACACGCACAAACACAGACACACACCTCCCCTCCCCCCAGCTGGTTCCCTTCTGACTCATCGGGGATTACTTGTCTGATCACTTTGATCTGCTTGCCGGTGCCAAAGCTATTTTCTCCACCCAGCGAGCAGCGTGCAGGCTGCTTTAGCCCACAGGCAGGAGACACACATTCAGGTTAGAGTTTCATCTGCCCACTGACACCCAGACTGCACCTACTAAACCCACGCAGCACGGCTTACAGCTAACAGGAGGCGGAGTCGATTCAGAGCCAATTTCAGTTAGGATGGCCAAGAATGGTATCTGGTTATTCGAGGATGTTGCACAACCGTGATGAATAACAGTCACTTCTAACCACAAACAGTTTGCTCCTGATGCAACAGGATCTCCCACACATGATAAGTGCTCTGAAATGAAATGAAGGTCAAAAAGCTGACACACAGAGAGCTGCAGTGGAAAATATGGGTTGCATTGCCACTGCCAAATGATTGCAGAGCAAGTGGCATGTATGCAAAGGAGGGGTGGAAAGTCCTCTGACACTTTGACACTTATCTGTTTGAAGAAGTAAATAAAGGAGTGCAGCAGATGGTGGTGCATGAACCTCTCTTGAAACATTTCTCTCACCCTCGCAGCCAAGGCACCAAAAATTTGATGACACTTTTTTTTTTTCACGACACATGAAGCAACGTGAGACATGTGAATCATGCCGGCCCTGATGTGGCTCAGAGCCGTCTATGCTGCACCTCATCTGGTTCACGATGTTCCCGTCGCTGCCTGCTTTGGTGCCAGGTAAAGCACTCCAGCTGGGAAAGAGAGGCGAGCTGTGTTGTGGTTACGTGACTCAGTTTCTGGGAGAAATAATTGTCTTTCTCCATAATTTCTCTCCGCAAACCCACCGCCACCGCCACCCACCCGCCCATCCATCCATCCTCCCTCTCGGAGACTCGGAGGAGCCAGTGTTATCAGCGGGTGTCATTTCATGAGAGCCATCATCAAAGGCAGCTGCCTGGTTTCCATGGAAACAGCCCACTTCAGGGGAGGTAGATCGGAGGAGGCATGTGTTAGAATGCTGCGGGTTACTATGGAGACTGGAGCGACAGCTTACATAAGTATTCACTGTGTGCGTCTGTTGCACCAAGGCACATTCCACCATATAATTAATGCTCAGAGTGTTTGCTTGCTGCTGTCGAAAATTACAACAATGTCATTTCAAGTGGCAGGCAGCGGCGCTCGTCGGCCGCGCCGCTGCAGTCAAGGTCAGGCTAATTTCCCCGCCAATTAAGCCCAGCTTGTGCATGGAACAGCTGTCAACTGCCATCTCCAAGGTGACACATCAAATTATTGTTTTTTACCATCCAAAAGCCACTCATAAATACTTTACCCATGGTCCCAGATGTGTTTCATGTCTGCTTAAAGACTAACAAAAACTCCACAGGAGACACCCACCGTGTGTTTGTGCTGAATGCGGAAATAAGACGTGTTCCCTGAAATGTAATGGAGGAGCATGAACCATGAAAGGGCTCGGACAGGAAGGGAAATAGGATGTTAAGGTTGAAGTCAGTGTGTTTTATTGGCCCCGAGCTATTCTGCCAATAACTAATGGATCCCCTCTGAAGAGAAACACTGCAGTCAAATTGCCTTGAGTGCCTGGACTCCAAATGGAAGTAGACAAATGATGTCCATCTTATCTGAACTGTGCATAATGCATTTTCTCTATCTCTGATTTATGCGCTCATCACATCATATATTCCACCATCTCCACCGAGCTGCAGCCTTTTAAGTCCTGATTGCAATTAGGTTCTGTATATATGCTTCACTTTCATCTCTGGTGCATAGAGCTAACCAATGTTCTGCTGCGGCCGTCGTGACACACTGACAAAACACGGGCCTTATTTGAACAGCGAGGCATCACAACATAAATAAAAATGGCTCCTCGTCCGTGTATGAAACTGAAACTAAGCAATTAATCAGTCTCGAGTGAACTTATATTTACGCTGTGTATTTGAAATGTAATGACGTAGGTTTCTGGTAACCTGAAATTAAAGAGCACATACTGTAGATTAGTTTCGGTTGCAGCTAGCTGTCATCATCATGACATACTGCCCTCGGAAAAAATGAACAGCGGTAATTAAAGCTCTTAGCACTAAATCTCACCTTTTACCCACTTCCTGTGACTCACATAAGCGTGGTCACATGCGCACACACAACACCAAATACAACCGAGTGTTTGCAATTACATGGAAATAGCATCCATGTGACAGGCATGTGAGATTGGTATAAAATCTGCATTTTCTTTTATACCTTTCACCCACTTCTGATTAGGCTCTAAAGAAGCTGCGTACACTGCCTAGACTACAGCCTGGTTGTAACCGAAACCATGTGCTGTGCGCAGCGTACCATGTGGTGCCTTCTCAACTGCTTCTGAGACTGTTGGAAGGCAGGGGGGAGGTTAGGAAACCGCAACATGACAAATGTTGTACTAATAACACTGTCACACCAGCCAGTGCCAGGCGGGGAAGACTTGGTTAATGTGGGGTAGTTATTTGACACATAAACATCTATATAAGGACTTCCTCTTTGTGCTTCAGCTGGAGACTGTGATAAAGCAGCCTGGGATACTATTAGCTTAATGTTAATAACAAGACATTAATGAATGTGACTGTTCTCATGCAGATTGTTATGAGGTTAGTGGTTGGAAACTATCAAGTGCTGGAGCATGTTTGTGTGTCTTATTATGACTTCCAGATGGCATTTTTCATCACAACCATATCCAGGATGTTCAATGGATTGACTTAGAACCAGAGATATTTTGGACACATGTCCACAACCTCCGCTCTGACTAATAATCTCGTCATACACATCCAATATTAAAGGGGAACTACTATATTTTTCCTTATTTTCGGTCATATAATGTAACAGTAAACATGGCCAAAGCTTTAAATAATGAGGTCAACAAATGTAAAAGTAACCCCTGTCAGCAAAAATCTCAGGCTTCACGCTGTTTTAATACTCTGTTTCCAATGTTTTTTTCTGCTTTCGAGACAAGCCTAACGTCAGCTTGTGACTGATATCTTTCTGGATACCTCATCTGCTCCAGGCACACTACTGAAAGTGTTGACATAACTTAGCCTACTTTGCTACACGAAGCTACATGCTAACATCAGGGAAACATGTCATCTTGGATGCCAGTGTTGTTAGTTTCTCCCCAATTTTGTATCAGATTCCCGTTGAAGTTTTGGGTTTAGACGCTTTCATTGGTGATTTTTCACGGTAGAAAGTGCTCTCTGTTACAGCCATTGCCCGGCTGCAATAACGAGCAGCGGGGATGACATTTATTTGTAGGCCAACACGTAAATTAGCATTGCCCTGTTTCCTTTGCAAAAAGCCAATAGGATTGGATTTTGGATTGTTGCAGAAAATAAGCTCTGTGTTCAGCAAGATAATCTTCAACACCATTTTTATGATTTCTGAAGCATAAATGAAATCGCCAAAAGTAAAATGCTAATGTTATGCTAATGCTACGACATAAAATAGGTAGACGAAACATAAGAGTCTCCTAAGCTTGTGTTTACCACAGACTTTATTTTAGGAATCTAACCAAAAATGCTAACTCATTTCCAGGTTGTAGGACTCTTTCTGGGGCACAGTGCAGAGATGCAGAGATGCAGAGGACACAGGAACACTGACAATTCAGAGCCGACTGAGCTTTTTCCAAAGGGAAAGCGTCAAGAGACAGGCGCTAAAATGTGTTTCAGACAGAGGGTGAATACAGGTGTTCAGCACAGACAGTATGAGGAAACTTATTCTAGTAGAAACCCAGACTACAATCTGAAATTGAGGATAATAGGTCCCCTTTAAAAAGAAGATGTCTGTTGTTTTTGTGGCATCAGCATAACACAGCGAAGCATGTAGCCACCTCAGAGTAAAGCTTGAACCTAGGTGACTTGAATAACTATCGCATGCGACTATAATACCAGGGACAGATGGCAGGAGGGGAATGCCGTCTGACTACGACAACCCGGAGTGTGACAGGGACATGCTCTACTAGGTGAGAAGAATGCGTTGTGACACTCCTCCAGGGCACCTTGTGAACAGCGTGACAGTGGCATGAAAGCGTCAACATGCCAGTTTTCACAGTGCGCCCCTCTCTGTGCAGGCCTGCCAAGACTACCGACACTTCAGTTCAACTTCCACACCACGGGAGAGACTCGCACTGATGCCACTGGAAGTGTCGCTGCAACATTTTACCATCAGGATGTGGATTTGTTTTGCCCAGTCTTGAAAAAAAAATATGCCTCTGTGAGCAGTGGGATGGGAGATAAGCTCATTAGTTGCCTGAGGTTGTTGTTGTCACTGAGGGCTGTAAATGGCTTTTTATAATTCAATCAGCTCCACCTTGGCTGCGCAGTGAGTCAACTCTCTGCCCTCCACATACTGTGTCAGAGCAGCTGTTGCACCAGATCGTGTTGTGATGTTACGCAAAGCAACAATGGCATTTTTATGTTGTGCATCAACAAAACAAAGATGACTGTGTTGGGTTGGCCCAAAACCACCCCACTAGCACAATTCCGCGAAGTGTGCTCAGTCACTGGGTGCTTTCCAAGCCCAGCCCTCGAGAGTTCAAGGCTGCTTGTTTTGGCAGAGAGACAGTATTTTGGCAGACACTGACAAACCTGCTCACCTGTAATCAAACCAGAGAGGCCAACACCCTTCTTTACAGTCTCTATCTGTGTATGTCTGTCTGTTACATAAGTGCACAGAACAATTCCCAGCCTTACCAAATAATCAGTCCTGCGCTGCCTATTTTAAGCAGGGAAACAAAATGACCATCAATGTCATTCACAAAATAATGTGACTAGTAATTTCCTTGTCTTTCCTTCCAGGGGAGTGGCCCATAAAATAGGCTGCATTCTCTCCCGATGAATTATTACCATTCATTCTGATACCCTGCAGGCAGCTTACACATCATAGAGGCCCATATTTTTTGGCAGCAAACATATTAGAGTTTGAACCTCTGTCATGCCTACTCTGCAACCTTACTGATACCCTGAAACCACCTCCAGTCATAATCAGAATGTCAGACTGGTGCAGGGAGGGTGAATAATTAATGCTGTGTCTTTTGGGTTTGCTTATTTCACGAAGCAAAAAAGAAGTTTCGTGCCCTCACCGCCTGCGGCCGAATACTTAGCTCGCCTGGCACTGCGTTCAGCTTCTAAAGGATGATGCCTTGCTCAGAGAGCTTTTTTTTGCTAAACCATCACATAAGATTCGACACAGGGAAAACAAACTTGTGCGGGAATAAAACTCCGGATGAACTCCTATGGCGCTGCGAACGGGGGGGAGACATCAAAGCAATTTTACGAATGTGCGAAAACACTAATAACTGCGAGGCTAAATCATGTCATTAGCATGAGAGCTGACATTTCCCTGTCAGGGGAACACACAGTTTAGTAGGTGGAGGTGGCTGTGGGGCTGAAGGGTGTTGGCAGAGCCCTCCATGCCGTGACACATGTTTATCCAGGCCACCAGACAGACAGACAGCAGATAGCGGGTCGGAGCTGAGAAGAGCGGGGGTGCCCTGTTGTTTCCATGCTACCAGGAAACTCTGGAGTGTCCTGTGTTCCGTCCCTGTCACAGCCCTGTCTTGCCACCTATCTCCTTCCACTGTGGAAAACAAACCCCTATTCACACACACCATCTTCGAGTGGCAAGATAAGAAGGGACATTATCCATGACCTCAACCTCTGCGATGATTGAAACGTACCAATTGACTTTTTGTTAAGCCCTGTCGCTCCTAGTTACTGTTGCTATGTCAAGTTTTCTGTTTGCACACGGCACAAAAGCAGCTTACAGTGGTAACGGGAGCACACAAAATCATTTTTTAAAACAATGCCTGTCTTCGATTTCAGACAAAGGTAGACAAAACAGGGTTATCACGATCATGTAAATTTTTTAATTGAATGTAATGTAACATAATGGCAAATTTATTTTCTGTAGCTGTCGACATAATGTAGCTCTAATGTGTGACAACATTTTGTTTACCACCAGGTACATTCCCTCATTTTCACCCTGCGTTTAGTCTCTCCCTTCATGTATGCCAGGTTTCTGAAATTATGTTTGAATAGTTTGGCAAGAAAAAATATATATTATGGATCCTTGAAAAGTTGTGGAAAAGTTTTGAAATAAATTTTGTCCAGGAAAATGAGTGGGAACTCAGTTTTCGGACTCAGTGTGCAAACCGTGATTGACACAATGTGAAGCTGTATTTATTTTTACATGTGCAACAGGGAAAAATGGACTCAGTATGCAAAGGCCTTCAGGCGGGTCCTGTCTTCGCTATCCTAAGAGACCAAAATTCCCTTTCCCCAGTGCCACAGTCATAGCAACAACAGCCCAGAAGTTAACTTCGAGAATGGTGCTAAAAGCCTGATGCTAAAGCTACATGCATCCAGGCAAAGAGTTAGCATCCACACCTGCTGAGAATTAATGTGGTCCATGGTCTTTTAAATAATGCAGGGTTACTACTGTTGGTAGTTTTTGGCTTTGGGAATGCACTAAACTCTAAACTCCTGCAGAAAAGAGTATGTCTTACAAGAGCACCATGCACACTGCTTCAATATTTAGAGAAATCCAAAGCTTGGCAGACCTGCTGTGGCTACCTGCTAAGCTAAGACGATCACTGTTCAGTGAAATGGTCAAATGTGTAAGTGCTCTTCAGACTATTTGACCTCCTGTCTAAAGCTGACATATATCCTGAGAGGATACGTCTCAGAAATCACCTCCATCTCTGCAGCCAATGTTCCAGAGCATCAGCAATCACAGCTTTTCCTTCCTCACGTCAGATGTTAAAGTTAGCTTCTGTAGCCTTATCTACAAACAGCACCACACCTGACTGTCTTTAGCTAGCCCTATCTCCCTCTCTACATGATCCACAGCACCTGCTGCCTGTCACAGATAGACTTAACCCGTACTAAATCCAGCCGCGCTGTCCACATTAACGCAAACACACCGCAAAGTTCAGCAGCATTATATGCTGTGGCAGGCAAATCGATGATAAATCTCAGTTTTCATAATGAAAAATGTTCAGGGAAGTACTTACTGCAGAACAATAATACTGAGGATGCGTTATTGTATTTTCTCTATTGATCCTGCAGATTTATGCAGCCACACTTGGGTTTGTTGTCTGTAGCTGAAAACAAATAAAATGTGTATTGCATAGAGAGTGAGATGTTTACACAAAGCCTCTTTAGTTCTCAGTGGGTTTGATATTAGCTCTTAAAATGAAACATAAAATCACACACATCATCGTACTGTCGCCGTCCATCACGCAGAGAGAGATCCATGTGTTTATCTGTGTTTGCCTTACAGTCGCTAGTCAACATGAAAACACGGCCTCAGCATCAATTTGTCAGCTTGTCTGGATGGTGTCATTATCACAGCAGGTGCAAATCCCCTCCCAGATTGCCTGAGGTTGCACTGCTGAGGCCACCCAGCGACTTCTAAAGCCATAAAGTTATTACAAACATTCAACAGGTTCAGACTGCTGCATCAGTCCGAGCTGTTGCCTGTGCTGACCAGGAACCTGTAGCTGTTTGTGTGGAGCTCAACAACTTACTTCCCAGACGGTCACAGTCACGCAGATCTTATGTGCAGCTGAAGTCATATGATCTGGAGCAGTTGATGCTTTTAACCTACATGTTGAATGATCTGAATTAGGTCTGCAGTGTTTAGAGAAATCAACACATAACTGGAGGGAAGCTGGTTTGAAGCCGAGTGGGATTTTTACAGTAGCGACCTCACACTGCTGATTTGTCACTGAGGAAATACCGCTCAGCTCTGTCCTCCACTAGCATCAAAAAATGTATGGCGGTTCAATAACTCGTACTAACACCAGCTGAGTGAGTGGAAATGAAACAAACTCTGCTCCATTCTGTAATTTCTCTTATTACACAACCAGCTGTGGTGGAGTCAGCTTGGCGTCACATGATGACTGGTCATCTGTCGGAGATGACGCCTGCTAAAACTTGTTCAAAACAGAAACTGAGTCACCGGGCAAAGCATTCACGCCTAAAACAAGTCGTTAACTCTGGGTTTGGTCTCATACTCTGATGACTTGTGAAAATGATAAATCAGGAGACTTGTGTTTATGCTGGATAACCTACAAGGTTGCAGGCACAATAAACGCCCTGACATTATTTAATTAACAGAATAATTCACAAGGAATCACAATAAATAATAAACTAACTTCAGTTGGTGACTTTTATTTAAAAAAAAAAAACTTTTCTCATATTTGCTGAAACTGTCTTTTTATTCACACAGCACTAAATGAGAAAAATCATACTCCTCTGCCCACTCTTGCCTTGTAGCTTTTTTTAGTTTGTGCTTCTTTATGTCACCTTTGCTTTTTTTTTTTTTTACACAAAACCAAACAACAGTAGCATCATGTCGCCCCAATGTGTGATATAAGATAGCATGCGTGACGTGTAACTCAACAGCGTCAGCCTCTAGTTTGAAATATATGCATCGCTAGCGTTTTATAAACAAATAACAATGGCATTAACATGGCAATAACAATCATCTTCTGTCTTTGTGTAATGGCAGCTGATCTCACGCTCTGCACAGAGGGTAAGGAGCTACCTGACCTCTTCCAAGTCACAACACAAGACAGGAACGCATCACTGGATCAATTTCGCATGCACTTATTCCTGTACCACCTTACAAAAACAATTACGGTCAGCGATCATTTTGTCACACACAAGATCTGGAACGACACCCCACACTACTTCAGAGTAATAACCTCGACTACACATTTCAAACACGCAGTCAAACACTATCTGATGGAAGGACATACACTGTACCTGCAACCTCTGATTTAAATCATATATCCCATTTTACTCACTCCACTTCAATCCACCAATCTGCACTGTCTTTGTAGCTGCCTATGTTTTGTTGTTTTGCCTCTGTTGATTGTTTCTGTCTTCATACTGTATTGTAATGTGTTTTTGTTGCATAACAGGGACCTGCTGAAAACCAGTTTTTACTGATACCTTTACTTCCTTTCCTGCAAAAATGAATGAAATCAAATTGTTTTTTCAACTTGCAGACATTTTTGGCTGTTCTTCCTCTTTGAGTTAGCTGCTAACTGCTGCTAGCTGCTTGCTAAATCTCCCAGCGATGAGTCGCACACATAACCCATCATCAAAACGTCAACCCCGTCCAATCCATGGTCCCATCTGCCAGCTGTCCTTGTTACACAGAGGTCGATTTGGTGCTGTAACTATCTCCGCTGCCGGCTTAAAGGTAAGACAACTCTGTTCCCCAGTTCTCTGATCCCACCTTCTATAAAGAACGACAAGGCAAAAATAACAGTGAAATTTACGCCTTGAACAGGCAGTGTAAAAGGGGCTTCTTACGCAGCTGTCCATCATGTCAGTCACTGCTTAACTGTCTATATTTTTTTTTAAAAATTAGATTAAGAGAAGGTAATTATAATTTAAGAGGGTTATGGAATGGACTCAGTGCTGATTTGAAATTGTGCAGCTCTCTGTTGAGTCTTTTAAAAGCCTTGAAATGCTAAATGAATATGGATTATAATGTGAAATGATCAAATGTAAAAGGGTTACTGATTTTTAATTTAGAGTATAATGTATTTAATTATTAATCTATTTATTTCCTTTCTTTGGTATAGTTGATATTCTGGGTTGTCCTTTGGTTAATATAGGATAGGCAAAAATAAGCCTGGAGCTTTAGCTTACTCCTTTTTCGATTAATGACTGTGAGAAAATTTGTGTAAAATAATCTTTGTTTTTCCAGATGTATGTAACTGAAATAAAAATTATTCATTCATTCAAACTGGGGTCAAACTGTCAAACTAGGCAGCGCTGATCAAATAGGAATCATGGTTGTGTTGACTGCATTGTTTATTTCTCTTCTCAAAGTTTCTCAGGAACATTTATTATATTTTAGTGTACTGTTTAGCTGTAAATTGAGGAAGTTGGTCTGGCTGGTGGGTGGTGCTCAGTACTTCGGTCGACTATTTCTAACATGGCAGGACAAGTCACAAATGTTCTCGTTTTACAGCTAAACAGTACACTGAAATATTTGTCTAAAAAGAATTTGAGGTGAAAAATAGGCAATGCAGTGACAGTGATTGACAAGATTGACAGCTGTGTCGAGACTCCTCTGCTCTGATTGGTTGTTGCTGACTGAATGCCATTAGAGGCAGTAGAAGGAGGAGGAGGGACAAGATATTTTTCATGGACTATTTGTCGCATGTACTTCTCTCAGAAGAACTATGACACAATTTTATTTTCATAAAAGTTACCAACTGTATCTTTAATAAAAAAGAAAAATGTTCAAATCGATGTATATAAATGTGGCTGCAGTTGAGGCTTATTAAAAATATAACATGACTTTCAGTCGGGAAGTACCTTTGATTCAAAATATTTATTTGCCATACAGCTTTAAAAATATTATTTTATTGTGATTTTCAAAATAAGAGTTCACTTCTTTGAAACACGGCTTTTGCATTTTTGAAAACATGATTTTGTAAAACTCTCCAGCGGAGTATACACCTCATTATGTGTGTCTTTGACTCATCTTCACCAAAGCCTGCCTGCATTTCTGGAGGGCACTGTATGGTTCAAGACGCGGGTAGGGTGGGTAGCTGTGGTATGTGTGTGTGTGTGTGTGTGTGTGTGTGTGTGTGTGTGTGTGTGTGTGTGTGTGTGTGTGTGTGTGGGCGGCTGGTTTTGTGTGTGAATGAAACAGCATGGGAGAAGAAGAAGAAGAAGAAGGGGGGGCGATGAATAACGTGTCAGGCTTTTTAGTTGAGAGACTTCTTGTGTTGATGAATAATTGAGCTGTAGTCAGGCGGAGAGCTGTTTCATGAGCCCCTCTGTCTCCAAGTTAAAATTAGACCCTTCTCTCTATGCAGACAGTCTCTTTGAACTGCTACTGTCTCAGAGCATCACTCAGCTCTCTCTACAGCCCACTTGGGCCTTTCAGAGCAATATGCCTCAGTAGATATGAGGAGAGACATAAACATGCTTGGCGGACAAGGGGAAAATCTGCCTTATACAAGCCAGGGAACAGCGCTATCAATGTGATGAGGGAAATTTTGGATTATACTGGGCTTTGTTGTATCTGAATCTCTTTTTATTAAAATGCATCAGAATGAAAATATGAAAGCACTTTTTCTTGTGTTGATTGGGGACGCTAATTTGATATTCAAAGCTCCTCTCTGCGGCAGTTTTAATGAAGTTCTGTCTCCCCTCTGTCTACCTGTCATACCAAGATCCCCCAGGCTTTCCTGTCTTCGCCTGGCCTCTGAGTACCAGCAGCCCATCTCAATCTGTCACTCCTGTCAGGCCCACAACGCCACCAAAGAACCCAGAAAGTAGGACACCGAGAACTCATCGCACACACACTGAGAGGCATGCTTTATGAAATGTAGTGAAAAATACACATTTTGCGACAGAGGCCTCAGAGTCCGTCAGTGTAATATCTGCTGTTATCTCTGGGCAGCCGGCTTTAAATGGGGCATTCAGTGACTCTTCAAAGCCCCCGTTTCTTCAGGGCAACTCGGGCTGCATTGTTACTGTTTTAATTAGAACTGCTTCTCGCCTGCTCTGTGAGATCCACCCAGCCTCAACATCAAAGCGCTGCTCTGAATAATGATGTACCCCTCCATGCCTCAGGTACAGCCTGAATCTCAGAGCCCCCCCATCCTTCTCCTCCTCCTCCTCACCTCCCTCCAACCCTCCCTCCAAACCTCTTTGTACCTCTCTGCTTCCCAATTTACTGCTATTTCTCTACGCGCTGACATAACACTATTTTGTCGTGTTCGGGGCAGCAAGTTGATGGTAAGCTCTGTGTTTGTGCTCGATGTGGCTCTGCTAGCTCGGTGGTTACAGCAGCCTCAAAGGACAGGGTCCTTTCATTTGTCCTGTATGTACATAGATCCTGTGCTCTGATCACAAATCAGTTTTTACTCAGATATAAACATCACAACTCTCTGCTTTCCAGGTGCTGCGGTTACATCTGTGAAAGACAAGCGCTATGAAGGTTAAATCTGAAGTAACAGCTGATACACAACGCTGATTTTATTATTTATTCATTCATTCTATTTCAACCAAACAGTATTAACGAGAAATTAAGTGTTTATTAAATTTTCCGATACACAATTGCAGACTCCCAATGTTAAGAGTGCAGGCATAACAGAAAGCCTGTTCATAGATTTTAATGAAAGATTAAGCACATAATATTGCAGTAGGCCCTTTATATCACAGTAAATAGTTGTGGGAGTATGATGCAGTAGTTTCAAGGATTATGGCAAAAATAAATTGTAAGAGGAAAATAAAAGTGTGTCTATTGCTGCAGATGAGAAAAGTTACATCTAGCAAAGCAAAATACCACTATTAAGCATGAAAGATAAGAAGTAGCTGACTTGAGGTCAACCTGGGGCTTTCAACTGTATAAATGGTCTTCATCTGCAGATGGAGTCTGCTCGGTTGTAGTGGAGATTAATCTGTTGATGCTTTTTTAATTGTTTTCTGACGTTCACAGGTGTGGACTCCAGTCATATGACTTGGACTCAGGTCAGACTCGAGTCACAGATGGGAAGAAAAAAAATCAAAAAAAGACTTGCAACTCAACCAGGACTTCACCGCCAATGACTCGTGATTTCACTTGGACTTGAACCTTTTGACTTGATATGATGTAATGACATAATTCCCCATTGGAGAGATCTAACAGACCTTTGTGTTTAAAAGAAATAGTGATGCAGGAAACAAGACGACCATGTCAGCGTCATGTGCTCCTGGTTTCAACCGGTCAGTAATAACGGAACTGGATTTTATCCTCCTGACCTCTGATACTCTTTTATGCTCTCCAGTTTTGATTTTATTGTTTAATAATTCCATTTTTTACACAACAAAGCCCTTCAGACTGCATGTGGGAATATTATCAGGCTCTCTTTATAAGAAAGCTGTTATTTATTACCTGTTTACAATTTAATGACAGCGCACACATTCACATTTAGTAAATCACACACAGCTACCTTCATGACAGGAGAACAAAGCTACATAACAGGAGCCAACTGACTTGAGTTATCCATTAGGAATTTACCAGAACATACTGAACCGATGACGTTGGCTCTGTCTTTCAAACATCACCTTGTATAATCCGACCACGGCCTCATACTGACTTTCGCTGCCGTTCCTGTGTGCTGACTCACAGCTGCATTCCTCATACACTCCTTCTGTAAACACACACACACACACAAGAATGAGGCAACACCAAAGAAGTCTCATGAAATATAGAGGTTATGCAATCTCTTGACTCATGGTGTACTCAGCTGATTATGCACAAGATGTGGCACCCATTACTGCAAATCACATTTTAATGAGCTCAAAGTATAGTATGAATCGAGAAAACAATGCACAAATTATGTAATTTTTAACCTCCTTTTGTATTGAATTGTGTTTTGAATTCAAAGCAGGTCACGGACCGTCCTCCAGTTCCAGCTCGTTGTGGGAACTAATTTAAAAATCTAATTTACATAAAACTGGAAGAGGTTACTTAACATTGCACAGCCTACTTCAATAGATGTGACTTTTCAAAGTCATGCAATCCTTCGGCTGACGTGGCTCGACTTTGCTAGACACGTGCTGAAATACAGATGTATTTTAGGACGTGTCGGATACAGCTGCCACTGTCATCCATGGAGGTTTAGTTCCTCATCAGCAGAACATTTAACAATACAACATTACAATATTTCAGCTTATTTCCTTGTTTACTGTGATACACTTTGGGTTAAAGACCGAATATTAAGTTGACCATAAAGCCTGTCTTTTCTTATCTTTAATCTCCTTCAAACTCAAAGTTGGGAGTGAGTTTGCAAAAAATCTAGCTGATGTTGTAGACTTCTTTGACAAAACTTGATGAAAAAATGTCACGTCTTTGCTTTTTTGCCAAGAGTTACAGTTGTAGATGGAGAGACTGAGCAAGTAGACAGTTAGCATAGCCTAACATAAGGACTAAAAACAGCTAGCTCTATGCATGAGTTTAAATCCTCCAAAAGGTCCCTGCTTCCAGCCAAGAAATACTGCGATGTGTCATCATACATGTTTTTGCAAGTCGCAACCTCCACAGCTTAAAAATAAAACTGAACAGAGGTGCCAGAAACTGCAGTTCCTCAAATGGCCACTTGAGGCTGGCTCAAGAAGCTTACCATGTTTACAGCATGGTACAAAAAACTATTTTGGTCTCTATAGTCTTTTTAAATGGGACAGCCATCAGGATGGTATCATGGGCAGCACAGGTGTGACGTTTTGACAATGTGTTATGCATCATTAAAGGACAACTGTGGCCGAGATGTCCGCATTTTGGAAAAACAGTGAGATTCAGGAGCCTTTTACCCTCCGAGCAGAGGATGAGATCAGCTGCCATTTAACAGGGATGGTAAATGATGTTATTGTCATGTTATGTCACTGTTAGTTTTTATTATAAAGCGCTGCCATCGCATACGTTATATGTCCCACTAGAGGCCAGTGCTGTTGTGTTACATATCACGCCTGTCATGACTCTTTTGATTCATGCATGCTATCTAAAATCACACACTGGAGGCAGCCTGAAGAAGGGACTTTGCAGCGTCCCTATAGCACAGTCTCTGTGTGAAAAGGGCTATCACAGGCTCACACAAAGCCATTGTTTGTTTACATTCTTTTTCCTGGAAGTTGGTTCCCAGCACCTCCTTCCCCATGACATCGTTGTAAAAGACAACAAGCTTTGACTGGTCACGGACCAGTAGTCTGTTATGTCTCTCGGCCAAGTCTCAGCATGATTTAATGACTCTATACTTGCCTAACCTGACACAGTCAACATCATAACAGACAAAAATATTGTGCAGTCTGAATCAGGCGTAACTGTGTTCCATTGCTTTTAGTCTTTATGTTAAGCTAAGCTAACCATGTCCTGACTGTAGCTTCATATTCAGCATACAGACAAAAGAGTGTATCAAGCTTCTCATCTAACTCTCAGAAAGAGAACCTATAAGCACATTTCCCAAAATGTTCAACTAATCCGTTAAGAAAAGAAATGTCAGTTTCACACAGAGAATGTTACATCCATCTCTCAGGTAGCTTTAACCTCGTGTGTGATGGAAATTAAAACCGACTAGCATGGTAATAAGGTCAGCTATAAAAAACAACATCTTTTCCAGTTTAAATCACATTAACAAGCATTGCAGAAGAGGGTGAAAATACATAATTTTTCCAACATTCATATTCCACCTCTTCTTTTGTTACAGCAAGCTTAGCAGAGTAATCCCACTTTGATCACACTGCGTTTGAATTTTTAATCTCAGGTAAAGGCGGTGTGCAACCTCGCTTATTAGGATGAGAACTGCGGAGCTGCAGCCAAATTAACATCTGGCCCCCGCCATCGTCATCACGCAGTAAAGTGGCTGTTTTGTTTGTTGTTTGGATAAAGGCCTGTCAACTTGTTACAAGGGCAAGATTAATTGCACCAGTTGAGGTGATCCGGAGCGTTGCTTGGTGGTGTATTGATGGGGGCTGCTTTGGCCCGTTTAGCCTGCTAGGCCTTCTGGGAGTAGAACATTGAGAGAGGCCCAAGGCCAAAGCCTGATGCATCTATCACGAGGATTACATCACTTACATCATCAAAGGTCGGCTGCATTAGGAGTTCACAGCTTCCTGTGTGAAAGAGTTGTTGCAGTTGACTGTAAAACGTCAAAGAGCTATCTCGCAATATAATCAGATTTATGTCTCTCAGCCTCTCTTCTGCCTCAGATAATGATGGTACTCAGACAGTATAGCACAGATCATAGAGTTTTGTGCGGCTTCAGAAAGCAGAGTCTATGTAGCACAGCTTCCCACTGGGAAAAAAAGACCAGATTCAGAGAACAGTGAACTCACTGATCTATTTTTATGATATTAGATGAACACATGCATGTTTGCATTTGTGCGAGGGGGAGGATGCGTGGGTGTGACAATGAAACAAAATCAGCGCTCTAATTGGAGCGCACCTCCTGATGAAGCTATTTGAGAATCATCGGCCCAGAGGTCACAGAGAGGATGAACCATGACGATGACATCACAGCCCAAGGCGCAACAACAAACGTCGTCTTGTTTTAGTGAAAACAAAGGGTGTTTGTTTCCGGCCCTTTTTTCTCTTTCAAGATTCGTCCTGTGAGTTGAAAATGTGACGACACAGTACACTGACCTTTGTTTTTCTGGTAACAGACTCTCTCTGTGTCGAGGATTGGAGGGGGGGGGGAGGCTGAGAGTGGCCCTTTGGTGTTGAGTGCTGATCACATGAGTGGCTAAAATAACAAAGCAGTCTGATTCGGGCCTTTGTCTGCATACAATCACGTGATTCAGACCTCCAAAGAACAGAACCAATGTTGACACATAATATAATAAGCAATATTGTAACCAGAGAGCTGGCATTGAGAGCTTTGTCATCTGATTGAAGGAGAAAATTAGGCTGTATCTCCCAGTGAGGTCTGCTGAAATCACAATGCTTAATGCGCTTAATGCACTCACATACACACACACACACACACACACACACACACACACACACACAATTCTATTCAAACAGAATATCACCGGAATATCAAGAAAGAAATTGTTTTTCCTGCTCAAAGCTACTATAAATACTTCACCCACAAAACGACTATTTGTATGTAAATTTTTCACCCTGTGTTACAATGAATTTGTGAAGAAAGCTTTGTTTTGCTTGCCTGCCTCCACTGTGAAAAAAGAATCCAAAAATGGAGAAAATTAATGATACAGTGAAGTCATAGTGGTCCGCGTTTAACGGGGATTGCCCATTAATCCCATGGTCTAAACTTCCGCAGCCCCGTTAGTCCGAAAAGTGTCCCACTGGACCAAAGTCCCATTTCTCTGATAGCCTTTTATCCCAAAAACAAACACACTTTGCTCCGAGGTCCTGTATCTCCGAAAATTCCCATTGTAAGTTTCTGTATACCACGGATATGTTACATTTGTACATTATTTTGTGTCGGACACATTGATACGTCTCTCAACAACACAGTGGTGAAGGTGTGGTTAGGTTTAGGCACAAAAACCCTTGGTTATTCAGGAAAAAAATCGTGTTTTGGTTTTAAACACCCATGTTTGGTGGCAAAAGCTGCTGGAAAAGCAGGGATGAGACGAGTGGAAAACACCAGGGTTCACTGCTAGGAAACCCCCTGAAACACCCAAGATCAGTAGCTCAAACACTCCTAGGAATGGGAAAGTAACTGCAGGGAGAGTGTATTTTCAGAGAAATGAGAAATGGGCCTTTGGTCCAATGGGACATTTTTCAGATTAATGGGGCTTCATAATTTTGGGTGGTCGGAACAATGGCATGCACCCATTTAACAACAACAAAACTATTAAAACATCGGTTTCACACAACTTGTGCAGTATAATCCAAGTCTCATTTAGCCAGTTATACGCTCAGTACTTCCCAAACACATGTATTTTCACATACCTGCTGCCCTTTTACTTCAATTCATCAATAATTTTCTCAGTTTTTGTATTCTTCATTCATTGTGGAGACACGTGAGAAACAAATTCAAGGTAACACGGAGTGAGTAATGACGTACAAATGATCGTATTATGAGTGAAGTATTCCTTTAATGCATTTTATTGGTGCACAAATTTAAATAAAAAACGTGATCGATACATTCTTCACAGGCTGTGAAAATAATGTCAGGTGACTTTTAAAGATTTAGCCAGAAGCTGAAATTTGCATCATGACTTTCATTTTGAACCCGACATAACTGCCTCTTTAATGTCCCAGATGTCGAGGATAACAACATCAGTGAGTCAGCACAGTTATCCATCCTTCTAGGGTTATTGTCAAACTCCTCTGAGGATAACATGACAATGAAGCTGTTGCCTTCACAAGTCTTCTGCCTCGTGCTTCTTCACAGAGGTGTTCTCTGTTATGAGGGGAACAAGATGCAAATTGCAATGTTAGACCAAGCATGAAAATGTGATGAAAATGATTTATGAAGCAATCTGCGAGTATCCCTCTTAATTAATATAGTGTCATATTGTACACGGACGAGACTTCTCTGATGAAGTACAGAACGAGAAGACAGTGGAAATCCTGGACGATTTTCAGTAAGTGGCAACCAAATAAATCAAGTAGTTTTTCAAGGTGTGAGCCGTGGGGGACGTGTAATTAAGTAAATGACATGGCATCTTTCTCTCACGCGCCGAGCCAAACAGGCTGTAATATCACTGCCACGTGTGAGTTGAATGGAAATGGGAGCGTTATGTCTGTGCAAAGATCTATGATAACATTTACAGCCAGCAGAGAGACTTAATGCCGGTATGATGTCTGACATTAACATTTCAGGCATGTAGCAGCTGCTGTTGTGCAGCAGGGCTTCTAGCAGATGCGGGGTACGTTAGATTAAATAGAGGGAGTTAAAAGTCATGTATCACCGAAATTACAAGTCAATAACGCAGACTCTGGCAACAACAGAGAAAACATTCCAGTGTTGGTAAAATATTTGGATAACATCAAGAAATGTAAAGAGAGAAACACAGCATTACAACATTTCTTCAAGATAATTTTTATTGACAGAAACAAGATGAGGAGGGAGCAGAAGAAATACAGAGTGCTCCCCTTGGTATGGGGACGTGTCAGGAAAACAGCACACAGTTTTGAAATTAAACCTGCTGAGAGAAAAATGATAATCCCTGTGCAGGAATACATACTGTACAATACTGCTGATGCTAACATTAATATTATTAAAGGTTCCCAGTGGAGTTTTAGACCTCTGGTAGCGCAATGGAGCTGTTTCTCTATGAGTGGGTTCCTGTCTCGTTTACCATGTGCATGCAGGATGGATAATTTGTGGTTGATTACTATGCCAATCTTACAAAGGAGGACGACACTCGAATGGTTTCCTCCAGTTTGTTTTGCTATCGAAGCTAACGTTAGCTAATGTGCCAAGAAGTTAGTGTTACAGATTCATCCAATAATCCTCTTAATGCCTCCCAAACTTAATACACATAACGTTATTCATCTCTACAACAGTATATACTTTTTCCCTAAGCTGATATGAATGTGTGCAATTTTGATGACCGCCTCCATCTAGTCCTTTCGTCAGTGGCAGGCTGGTTTGCAATAAAAGTTTTGTGCTATGACTCCTTCTATTCTGGCACCCAATAAGATGATGTTTTAAGACTCATATGTAGCCTACAGCCCTGTGGTGGTGAGTCATGTTTTGCCTCCAGCTAATAAAATGATGTCATTGTGATGTCAGCCCTAAAAGGCAGATATTATTGTACGTTCCACAAGCACTAACGTTGTGTCAGCCACTGCCAGTTAGCCTACCAGTTAACAAACAAACAAACAAACAGTTCTGATACATCTGCTCGTTGCTGATTTTGGTGCACAACAGACTCCTTGGTGCACAACAGACTCCGAGTCTTTGTCTGTCTGAGGCTCAAACATGTACGGCTAAATCTCTCTGATGCTTTCCTCTGAGGCTAACACTAGCCATCTTGATAAGCACTGCTTAACGTAGTGTAGTCTCATACAGCCAGCCCTATCTCCACACTTCATTTTAGCGGAAAGCGAAATCTGCGCAAACATAGGGCGGAGACCAGGTCCAGAATTTCTCAATGAGAGAAAAGTGGTAGATCTGCCTCCAGCCCCTTTTCAGGGATTTTTTAAACTTTCGTGTAAGAAAACAATGTTCAACAAAAATATAAACCACAGCAGTATATTTTTAAAACATGTCTGGAGAGGGGACTTCAAGACCTCTCCTCTATGTTGGCCGAAAAGCTCAGTTACAAAGTTCAAACTCCATCTGCTGATGAAGATCATGTGCTGCTACGACATGAGGTGAGTTAGTTTTGTTTTCAGTGCCGAGAATGGCTTTGAAACTCGAGATAAAGTGTAGTTTGGATCAAACCATGTGAAACTTAGAGCATGACAGGCCATCAGCAGCCCCTCCCTTCAAGTACAAAAGACAGCCAGAAATACCGCCAATCATCAGAGACATCAATCTTTGTGCTCATGTCTGTGCCCATCGCTCAGCCTGGTACTGTCAGCAATTCCACACCCCCTCAGGATTCCCACAGCGCCATGTGGCAATGAGGGTCACATTGCATTCTGGGAGAAACTCTCAGCTAAGATCCCCTCTGGGCACTGCCCCACCCCCCAAACAATCTTGCCCGGTCTCTTCCAAAAATTCCTTGGCCTCCAGGGCACCACACAACCCAAAATAACAGGACACATCAGCACTTTCATCTGCATCCCCGAGCAAGCTCAGACACTGCAGCAGCAGCTGTTAGACCACTCACAGGCACAGATAGAGTTCTGAAAAGTACTAAGGCGCTATAGTTGGCACACCCCCTTTCCCCTCCAGTGATACGAGCACAGACGGAGCCAGACTTGGATAAGAGTGCCAGGCAAGGTGTGGCTGACAGAGATGTCCTTTAGCTGTCCTTCAGCTACACAGAAATATTCAGCGGAATAAAAGACACTATAATATGTAGGTATGAAAACAATGTGCCATCACTCTGTTTAAATCATCTGGTTATTAGATTGTAAGCTAATCAGTGGCATTTAAGGGCTTATGTTTAAACATATTTACACAGTTAAATTCAATTTGTATTCATTAATTTATTTGTTAACCGTGGCCTATTAATAAAAAGCCACAATATAAGCAGAGCTGAGAGTAGGGAGAGAGATAAAGAGGTGGCGAGGTGGCTGAGGTCACCTTAGACAGCTTGTGTTACAAAGTATATGCTTTAAACAGAGCACAATACAGACTGTTCCAGAGTGACAGATTGTATCACAGCTCAAAGGAAACACTGAGATATATATGTTTTACTTTATCACTATTAAATGAAAAAAAGCATTATAGTGTCTGCAGAGAGATAGAGAAGGTAACTCTGATCAAGGTCACAGCTTGAGACAGACTGATTAGGTTGCTGTGGCACTTTGTGGCTCAACAGACTAAAACGCATGACTTATGTTGCAAGTTGTGACTTTGCAACAGAGCCACCGCTCTGCCTGATGTATCTGAGGTCATTCTTTCACAATGCCTGATGGAGGAGTATACCCCTGCCAGTAATAACTCACAGCCAAGCTGTTTGCTGCAGGGTACAATCACCGACCTGATAACATGTGCAGGGAGGACACAGAAATTCACACCCTGCAGAGCCCATGAAGGACATAATGTGATCATGAAAAGACAAATAAAATAACGTTAATTTATTCTCTTAAAGACATGATCACATTTTCTATTTAAAGGAGCTGTATGCGACATTCAGAGAAAATGTGATTTAGAGTCTTACCCGGGATTGTTTGCACATGGTTCGCAACATGGAGGTGGCTGAGCCGCTAGCTAGCAGCTAACAGGCTAATAGGCTAGTGCTAACAACAGTGACACTGCTGACAGAGCAGTTTTAACCTGAGGGGGTATCAGAGGGTGGGTTTTGGCGACACCATGCCATGAATACAGTGCAGAGCAGCAATGATTACCTAACCAGTGAGATACACACACAGGTACTCGCATGCACTAACATGCGTGCACGGCTGGATCATCTACCACAACAAAGAACAGAGAAACTCGGACTGCAACACACACAGAGGAAGTGTGACTTTGTTTTCTGCTCAGAACATTACGCCACTATATCTTACGTAGCAAGTAGTGGTTTGCAGCTACGTTAATGCTCTGAATGAATAACATTGTGCCAACTCTGCTTTTCATATTTGCTTCTGGAAGCTACATGTTTTGTTTTTAAGCAGTGTGTAGCTCCTAGGTGGCTCAAAATACCGTACATGAGATGTAAATGTGAATTCATCCACATTAGGAGTGATATCGGGGTCCATGGGTGGGAAGCCAGTGAGGGATTATGTCCCTGTTGTTGCATTACTAGCGACTCCTACTGGCTGGCTGAGGCCCCTGTGCAGAGGTGGGTGTTTGGATCTGGACGGAGGGGTTAATAAAAACTCTGCATGCTTCAGACCCTCCTGGCGATGCTTCTTGCCGGACAGGAGAGCAGTACGTTTTCATTAAACATTTAAATTCTAAAGAAAAGGGGGGAAAATGTTGACGATAAGGTTTCCTATGGACTGTGTTGCTGTGTGTGCTCTCCTTGTTTCCCTGGCAACGGACATATTGACATGCTGCAGTGCTGCTGCTGGAGGTTGGCAGGCAGCCAGGAAGCACCCTGCCTGCACACAATCTTACATTCTGTCTTTTGCCAGCACTATCACTCCAGCTTCACGCAATTCCCATCTCACTTTTTTGTTCTCCATCTTGGTGGGTTTCTGAGACCAGCTGAATGCCAATCTGAAGACTAATGACTTGGGTGGATTGTGTAGTGTGTGTGTGTGTGTGTGTGTGTGTGTGTGTGTGTGTAAGGGAAAGAAAGACAGCACGACGGGGAGGGAGAGCGAGTAAGAGCCAGAGAGAAAAACATGGAGGAGGGAGGGGCGAAGGCTGTGCCATGCAGTGCTCGCATGTTAAGATGAATAGAGGGAAAGGCGAGCCTCGTGTTATGTTACAAGAACATAGTAGCGGCTGGGGGGTTGGGCTCTACATCAACAGATGGATAAACCCGGGAGAAGAATGCGTGCCAAGCGCCAAATGTATCAGCGGCTTGCTGGGGCATGAAAATGTCAGGTGTCAGCGGCGAGCCACGCGGTCGCTGCTATTCATACAATCCACCATGTGCTGGATGTACACATAAGGCCTTGTGAACGAGGATGACGGGGGTTAAGGGTAAGAGTACAGCCAGGGAGAGGAGAATAGATGAGTGGGTGACTCACCTCTTTATCAGCCATGGATACAGACAGCCTGAGAGGAGCCTCCATGGCCTTATGTGTTCAGACAGGTTGGGCAGGGAAATGTCAACACCAGGGAGGGTTGCGCATGGCTAACAACCTCGTGGACGCATAAGGACTAGCATTATCTCATCTGCAGAGCAACACTGCTGCTAAGGCTGTACTTAGACTCGGGACAAGCGTTGACTGGTCATGTTAGAAACACAGCAGTGCATGCCAGCTTTGTTATGCTGCCTCGCATAAATGACACATGCAGCGTGGAAAGGAAATTTGCAGAAGCTCCACGCTGACTAAAAGCAATTTAGTGGCTCCTTACTCTCCAATTAGTGACTGGCTGGTGAACAAGTAACGCCATCAGAACACATCAGTTGGCATTTTGTTACACAGCCTTTTCCAAAGCCCTCAGGGTCTGTGTCAACTGCGTCCTTGTCCAGACAAAGCCTTCTAAACCCGGGATTTCATTTCCACATTGTGCCCCGGTGTCCCCCTCATTGTTGATTTTTCCACTATGTGCAAGGCCAGGGCATTTGTACCAGTCTGTTAGGCCCACGTCAAAAGAAAAAGTATCCGCTGTTGACGGCTAGGCCATTCTTGTTATTCATGTCATGCCTGGTGGTTTAGTAGGGCAGGGTGCAGAATTTTCCAGAAGCAGCTGTGTGCTAGTGAAGCTGACAGTGCGCCAGCCCAAAAGGGTTTCTATCTCGCTCCTTTCTCCCGCCCCTCCCTTCCCCTCCATCGGCATGCTTGGCTTGGTGCCCGGACTTACTCAAACTCACACTCAACCAGAAATATCCGCTCCCCCGCCCCCCTCCCCCCCCAGCTCCCTCCCTCCCCTGAACATATCCCTCTGGCTCAACAGAGAAGCTTCCATCACTCCGGATGACATTGGATCATTTTTCTCCCCCTGCACATTCCAGCCAAAGCGGAGGACAAGGGAGGGGAGCGGCTGCTGTTTCTGCTCTGTGATTATATCATTACAGAGCAGCAGACATGTATACAGTATATTGAGCACAACCTGTCATTAGCATACTTTATTTGATGATGGCTAAATACAAGTGTGCTTTTGTTGGATCCAACCAACTGGATCGCCTTTGTGCCAGTGCCGCAGAATTAAATTCGGGAATGCTTTCTCCGAGCGCTCCAAATTTGAGATCAACCTTGAGCTATAAAAACCCTTCTCTTATTTACTGTACCATTATCCCCTCTCCCCGACACCTGTTGTGACATGCTCTGCCCGAGTTATCAGATACTCCGAAGGCTCTGCTAGCGGTCTAAATAAACCTGTCCAAGCGACACAGTTGTGTAATACACTCGAAGTCACCGGCTCCAATAATAGCACACACCTGTCAAACACAGGCCCTGCTTGTTCTCTCTGTTGACCTGACCTCCTCTCGCTCCTTAACGCCAACTCAAATGTTCCATGGCGGGGGGACAACGTAAACACTTCTCGAGAAAATTATTTCCAACACACGCAGACACAAAGAGAGGGAGGAACAAGAGGTGGAGGTAAAAGCGAGAGAATAGAACATTTTGACTGGCAAGGGAGGGTGAACAAAGGCGATAAAAGCTTTATTCTGCCTCTGCAGAGATTGTGCAGTGGCTGCCACTATAAAGCCTTGATTGACAACAACATTAGCACTCAGAGGAGAAATTGCTCCCACTCACAGTTATGTAACATACAAAGAAACTACAGCGAGGTTGTGGATGGGTATTAGTGTGCATGTGATTATATGTATGTGTGTGTGTGGGCATGTGTGCACGTCGTATTCCCAGATAAAAACACAAGTGACAGAATATCTGAGAGTGTTGTTCTTATCTTCTGACAACTGTATGCCTTCAAGCAGATGAAAGGCGATGTACAACACACTGAGGATCTCTCAGGAATCCTGGTTTTATGCAGCACATAAAAGTTGTCTCAGACATTTTTGTGTGGCGCTTTGTTGTTTGGCAACGCGATGGTGAAAGTTTAATTGTGCGGTTGCGGTGGAGGCAGCTGATTTCGTTGCATGCAGACACAGAGCGCTGTGTCCCAGCTTGAACTGGCGATAATTGTCCGTGGCTGAGGCCCTACGGAGGAGCGAGCGAAGAACAGACAGGGACAGGAGGAAATGAGCATCCCATAATACATCACCGCAGATCTGCTGACACACCCCAGAAACCGAGCCATTCATCAGCCCACCAGTCCGTCCCCTCATTAGGCCCTTCACAGACCAGCAAAGCAAAGACGGTCTGCATTCAGATGGTCAGCTAAAACATTATCACTGTAGCTGTTGTGTTTCCCTTTTATCTTAACATGGATCTCTGTACCAGCCCATTGTTTGAAATGATCTGCTTAACCTCCGTATCGTGACTTCAGGCACATTCTGCGTTTCCCTACATGGGCTTTGTGTGGTTATTCAGCTTAAAAGGCTGTGCACAGATGGCCCTCACGAGCCATCACATCCATTTGAATCCAGGCTCTCAGCTGACTAAACAAGCACCTCGGGGGTGCAGAGGGGACAGACAGTCACCTGCTACCCCCCCATGCCTTTACACACACATACGCCACAACCACCACAAAGCTGACAGCTCAGCCAAAAGCCCATTCACGGGCCGTACAGACACACCAGCAGACAGTCAATCACTATGATTGCATCAGTGTTTTTGAAAAGGTCTGGCTCACTGTCTTTCAGAATACACACTGCATGTTGATGAACCTCTCATTTGTGAATTGCCAAAGTGTAGAGAGAGCAGCTGGCTGAGGATCCTTCTAGAGTAAAGCTGCGCTAGCTGCTGTTTACTTTTAGCGCGGCTCATATTGACGGCTAACTTTAGCTCGGCATGTCAGAGGTGGCAACAAGCATCTTACTACTGTGACTGGCATGCCCCTCCCAGAGGCCCAAAATATATGTCTGGAAGGTAAAGTTCAGTCAGAGAAACTGGGAAGTCGTGACTTTTGTTTTATACCATTAGATGTGTTAAAATCCGCAGGGGTATTTCTACATGACGAATTTCATAAATTGAGTAAATTTAGAGCCCCTTGTGGGCTATATTCTACAGCCATATTGTTAGGTACCAAATCTTCTCGATTGCAGGAGATAACACTCCCCTCTCTCGCCTCCTATTTTTCATTTGGCATAGTAGCAGCACACCATCTTATCAGCTGATCCCGAGCCAGAAGCAAGGAGTAGTTGCTCAGCAGAAAAAGGAGGGATTGTGCTGGGCTCGGCTATAATATGAGAAAAAGCCCAAATGCTCTTGGATCAGTCCCATGCTTTGTCCTCATCTCTCACGTTGCCTCTTTCCCTTGTTCATTTTTCATCCTCTCTCCTTTCATCTTTTTGTCCTGCGCCCCCTCTCCTTCCTCTGCATTCTGCTCACTCTCTTCCTCCACCTCTCCCTCTCTCTCTCTCTGCTCCACTTATAAGATTTGGCAGCACTCCAAGATCTGAGAAAAACATTGGAGGCATAGCCTCGTTTTGATGTCTGGAAAGAGAGGGAGGCTCAGAGTGAGAGAGAGAGAGAGTCCTCATTTCCATTTCACAGACTTGATTCACAGCAACACCACAGCAGAAAGGAGGAATACAGGAATATCGAGAGTGTGAGCGTAACCGCCAGTCAGAGAGAAAAGAAAGGATGGGCGGGGGGGGGCAGACACAGATCTTAGATCGCAGGGAAAAAAAAGAAAAATTAGGTTCACAAAGTATGACGACGGTGTGTGTAAAGAAATGCAGAGGAAAACATGAAGGACAGCGTGAGGAGAGGAAAGACGTGTCACCAAAATATCTTATAAGTGGAGTGAAAACATGCATTTTGTTTGTGTGACCTCTAAAAGACACTGTTTTTGTTTCTAGCTGATAGAAAAAAAACAGCTATACACAAAAGATTCAAACTCATTGAACTCCAGCACAGAAAAAAAACACCAAATGATTCGTAGTCCTTCTGCAGTAATTGGGTCTCATACCAGTCTGAGAGAAAACAAATTTGGCACTCTGCATTGTAATCATCTTAACTTTGCAGGCCTTCATGGTAACCAGGCCAGACCAGTCAGATGTAAAACCCCTCTCTGTGGACCAAGCCAAGAATCAGAAGGGAAATTTTACACATCCTGCGGATTCAGCCGTGCTCCTCCTAATTGCTGGTTGGAGCTCCAGCTTCTCCCCCGGTGCTGAGAAGAGAAACCGTCATTACTAGTCTCGCAGGAGCCCGAGCCCAAACTCCAAAGGGAAACTTTGATTGATGAAAAGAAAAAGAGGCAGATCCGAGCGTGTCCTCGATACAACATTTGCTGTGACCTTGTTTTCCCTGACAGGTCTAAAATTATCCGAGCGGATCAGTTATACTGGGAGGGGAGAAATGTGGACCAGATTCTCCTTTTGGCGCGTCCCTGTCTCCGCTCGCTTTCAGGGGATTACAGCAGCACGAGCATGCCTCTTGATTTATTGTGCTAAACATAGATTCATTAGTGAAACAGCTGGCTACATCGAGTGCTTCACCGTCTCCCACACAGGCCTTCCCTCCCTCCACCCACCCTCTGGGCCATATTCAACGTTTTAATGTAAAATAAATGCCTGAGGATTAGAATTTATAATGCTCTTCAATGTACATGTTCTCAGCATTAGTGGTTTGCTCAAATTAATGTCTATAAATATCATTTATAGGTGACACTTTGGAGAATTATTATCAACATCAGGAGAGTTCATCCCAAAATCAAAAATACATATTTTTCCTCTTACCTGTAGTGCTATTTATCAATAAAGAGAGTACTGGTGTGAGTTGCAGAGTGTTGGAGATATCGGCCGTAGAGATGTCTGCCTTCTCTCCAATATATGGAACACCAAAAAAATATGTGTGAAAAACCTCAACAGCAATGTCTCTTTTCAGAAATCACGACTCTGTTGCTCAAGATAATCCACAGACCTTGTCGTGAGCAGTTTCATGTAGGAACTATTTTCTTGCTACCGAACTACATCCGCCAACTGCATCACCGCACAGAAGAAAGTGGGCATCTACTCATGACAGCAAAGGACGTAAACATTATCCTCCTTGGCTGAGTTGTAACATTAGCTAGCTCAGTGGTGCTAGGTGAGCTGGCAGTAGATGCACGCTTCAGAGTGACATCTAGTTCTGTTATTTGGAGAGAAGGCAGACATCTCTACAGCCGATATCTCAAACACTCGGCAACTCACACCAAAACAATCCAGATTGATAAATCGCTCAACAAGTAAAAGGAAACACATGTATATTTAATAACAGGGTTGACTGTCCCTTTAAGGCAGCGTAATTGAACCAGAAACTTCAAACACATGCTTATCTAAGCAGGCTACAAAGAACACACCGCATGCTCCAAAGACAACAAATATGAACTCTGACCAACCCAGTTATGACTTTACTATCACATCAACATCTTTGTGTAACACTGCATACCAACCTACAGTTTAGTTAACCATTAAAAGGAGAGACGGGGAGGCGACAGACGCTCTGCGTCACCTATCTGTTATTGCCTTTCACTTAGCTTGATTAACAGGACTGTGTCAAGTAAATCAATCAAACAGTCAATGGGGGATTTTATGATCATTGATTAGGCAGCAGCTTGACAAAGAATGTCTGGGCTGGAGAGATATTTCTTACTTGGATCTAATCCTGCAAACTGCATGACTGTAAGCTAAAACGTAGCGTAGCTTCAGACAAAAGCTACTATAATAAAGCAGCGGAAGGAGGAGGAATCTAAATTAATCTTTGCCCGAGGTGATATCAGTTTCACCTGGACTTCACCTGGCTCAGACGCTGTGTCTTACTAGGTTTTCCATAAAATGGTTCCAGGGTAAGAGCACATCAAAGTCAAACAATGTTTGTCTCATAAGCAGGAGCTTAAACATTAAAAATCCCTGAAGGTTCTCATAAGTAAACAAAATGAAAGCCTGTGAGTCATTAACCACAAATGGCTTCTGCATGATTATACTGAAAACAGACGAGATGCTTCACTTAAGTAGTAGTATAAACATAAAAAAATATATAATCATAAAAATTCAAGCTGAACTTCATGCCATCAACTCTGCGTGACCTTGTCTTCACACGCCGGTTGTTTACTGAAAATCTCCCCATTATGTTCCCTCCTGCATATAAATCGACAGGCTGCACCGGAGCATCTGCTGTGCACCGATTTCTCTGGTAACTATGCAACACCAGAGCATTGTGTTATGACAGAGCCACTTCCAGGGACACATTATCACTGTATTAGATGCGGCGCAGGCTATTTTAGTCAGCACTGAACAAACAGGTATTGGCTGTGCTGCGATAAATCTTTACGGGAAGACAGACAGACAGAGAGAGAGAGGAGAGAGAGAGGGAGAGAGATGTTCTCTTGTGCCTTGTTGCATCACACTTCATTCCAGGTTACAAAAACCTGCCTTTCATCTCTGATGATCTCGGATGTGGCAATTTCAATTTGGCTCCAAGTACACTGTCATAAGGAACAAGTAGGTCAAAGTGCAGACTAATAAAAAAAAAAAAATCTCTAAGAACAGTATCTCAGATGGAACATGGAGTGGGTGTGTTGTTGGTGAGCACATTGAAGTGTTAACCTTTATCGAACTGGGCTGCGTTTAAAGTCCAACTGATAAGATAACTCTCCAAAGAACGGAAAAGGACTATAAACAAACAGCTGTCTTCAAAATGTGCACTCATGAAAAACAGGTTTCTGTCGGTCAAAGCCTTTCAGCCTCAAATCACATTATAAAAGCTGTTATTTGCTCTAAATGTTTGGTTGAGAGTTAATTTTGTCAATTAGGGGACGAGAATTACCCAGGCCCTCCTTAGTTGGCTAAACAGTGGGGTGCAAAGGCTGTGTTTTCATTCAACATTATGAATCAATCAGTTAATCAGGACACCATACAGCTTATTACAGAGTGGGTAACCCCTGTTAAGACTCCGAGGAGCCCACAAAAATACATTTAAAACACGTCTGTCAGTGCAGTAGGATCAATAAATCCCCAGTTGAACAGATTCACGGGCACCAAAGCACAATGAAGCAACAACGTAAGAGTCATCAGTGGGCATTTAATTACCAGAAAAACAATCTGCGTGCTCTTGCTGAATTTCGGGGGCTGCACTGACAGCTCGATAAAACACGAGCAGGAAGCAGATTATGTCTCAAATAATTACGCAACCCCCCTACTACACCAAGCCTCCCTCTCTGCTAGATATGAATCTCCATGTCAGTGTCCGCTTGCTGCAGTGTCAGCTACATGGCAGTGAGATCTCTTTGTCTGAGGGAGCAAAAACAGTCTCAAGATTGCTTCTCTTCTTTTGCAGACACAGTAACTGCAGTTTGTCACATAACGACCCCATAAGCCGCTCATTGCTTGCAGAGATGAGTCTGGCTGCCTACTCGCCATTACGGAGACAGAATTGCTGTTTTTATGGCGGTGCTGCCATGAATCTGCAACAATTAAATTTGCATATCTGAAGAGATGCAGCTCGAGGTTGGTATGTAAGGCAGCAGCAGCGTTATTGTTTACTCTGACAGAGCCCACGTTGCACACTGAGGCAGAAGTCTGCTCTTAGCATGTGGAAGCATGTTGAAGTATCAGTGATAGTAAAGGGGTGTTGCTGCAGTGCTAATGCACCCAATTCGTGCTTGGAGATAGTTTGCAGATTTTATTCAGAATTTGTGGTTCATCAGCTTCTTAGTGTACGAAATTATTTGAAAATAACAGGTTTGTCAAAAATGAAAACCTTCATAACGTCAAACACAATTTGCATACAAGCTGGAAAATATGTGGCACCAATATAAAAGCTAAGAATGTTATTCACAGTGGTGAATTTCAGCTAAACTTCCAATTTGTGGTTACACAACAGTGGTTACACTATGGTATCATGTTGACAATCATGCACTTTCTCACATTACTGACTCAACAGATTCCAGCTGACTGAACATGACTTGGCACCTATTTCTGTATGCTGCAATCAGCTACAGTTCCAGCACAAACCGGAGCAAATTTAGGACAATGTGTCTTGTTTTTTTTCTTTTCTTTCCGCCTGTGCTTTTCCATGAATCACGAAAAGGCATGTGTGCAGAAAAGGCTGCTGTCCTGCAGCTTGAAACAGTAGCCTACTTGTGTTGTGCAGCGTAAATCAAGTCTCCTGAGCCGTCACAACAAGCCTGCGTATCAGAGCAAGAGAGAGCCTCTATCTCCTCATCTGTCCCACAGTCCTGTGTAACTTAATCACTCAAATGAAGCAAGCTCAGACAATAAGTTCATACAAGATCAGAAATTGTATTTGGCAATTTTTAAACAAGTGCATACAAGTACAGCTAAAAGCATTTCAGTTTTGCCAAGTGCTCGTAGAGTAGCATTAGTCACATTCTACGTTAAACAGGAACTGCCACCAGACCTAGAAGTACATCAAGAATTTTGTTAAACATCAACAAAGAGGAACGTAGTCCATTATAATGAGTACATACCTTTATCTTCAAAAATATAGAAACACAATGTATTCAAAAATCAAAAATTATACAACCATGTTTACGAAGTATACTCTTCCCTTGGGTCCAATATGTACAAGTCCGTTAGTTTGTTTGAATGGTATGTATGTGATATTTATATATTTATACTCATATTTTTGCTTCCCCTCCCCAAAGAAGTGTTCAAACAAAATCAAGGGTCCCTCTCCTTTTTTACTTTGACATCCCCTGCAAGGATGGTGGCGATTTCTCCTTGCATGAAAGCCCATGGTACGTTCGAGCCAACCAGGGGACATTTCTCTCCACTTGGACAGTACACTTCACCCGTGGCACCTTGCTGCTTTATGCTTTCCCTCGAGCACGGGAAGCAGAACTTGTGAGAGGGCACAGACGGGCACTGAACAAAGTGTGTGTCCTCCAAACGCTCGTGGCACAGCGTGCAGCACAGGGGTATGCTGCCGGGTACCGAGGAGTCCGGAATGCTTTGGGGGTGCACTTGGTCCATGCCTGGCACGTGGGGTGTGCCTGCACCAGATGCATCTCTCTGCGCCAGCCTCCTCTGATTCATGGAGGATGGTGACAGGGGACTGCTGCTGTTCCTCCGGGTGGTGGAGTGGACTTGGTTGGCGTCCTTGGGAGAGCTGTTCCCACCTGCATTGTCTGCCGCCATGATGAGCGCCGCCATGGGGGACTGGCCATTCTGGGCTGCCTCAGGTGGGGTGGTGCGGGAGTGGGGGGATATTGTGGAGGGGGGAGAGGCGAAGCTTGGTGGGGGAACTGGAGGCATTTTCAGTCCGTCAGTAGGTGGTGGTAACCACGGCTGTCCTTCTCCATTGAGCTTGGCAGCTGTCCCCTCTCCCTCTGGTTCAGGCGATGCTTTTCTCTTCATGCTCCGGGGGTGTTTTCCTCTGTCTGGAGGTGGGAAAGGGTTAAACAAAATAGTTGAGTTGCACAGCTCAGACAAGGATCAACAATTACTCCGAAAGGAAGACGTGCATTTTTGCTGTTCCCTGCTGCACCACGGGGTACAAAACAATAATAACACTCACAGCAAATGTGTGAAAAAAAATAATTATTGCACCTTTAATGTTGCAGACATGCTACCACATATATCGCGTGTACACTATTAACCCATTCCTGGGCTTGAATGGGTCAATAAATGTAGCATACAACTGAAAAATGCACAAAATAGCCAAAATACAGTTGAATCTAACCACTACTGGGTGCTTACCTGACTTGGAAGCCGTGGCGCTGGCCTCATAGCCCATAACCCTTTGTTGCATGGCCGCATGGTCCTTCTTGAACCTGTTGTCGAAAGTGTGCAGAGCCATCAGGTCCCTCACCGTTTTGCCCTTGCCCATCCAGTCCGGGTCTGCCCTGTTTTTGTGGCTGTCGGAGATCTCCGGCGTGAGGCTGTCCGGTCTGTGCTTCTCCTTCACCTCTCTGTCGTGCTCGGTGCTGGAGACCGAGGCGGGTCTCTTGCCCATGTCGGCGGGACTACCGCTCGCCAGTGTGGAGGGAAGCCCCATCTGGCCCGGTCTGCCGTTGACTGCGTGCACCGGGGGCATGTTCCCGTTAACCAAAGGCACTAGATTTGGGGGGACCGTGTTATTCCTGCGCGGGTTGGGGCTCTGGCGGTTCAGCTCTGGCGGCTCGTCGGGCTTAGGAAATCCATTGGGGACGGGGAATGCCGTTCGCCTGCCTGCCAGACTGGTACTCTGGACCCAGCCTGGGCGGGCGGTCGGAGGGGAGCGGGTAGCGGTCCAGCGGCTGCGGCGGCCGGGAGCCCGGGTCTCCCGCCGCAGCGTGGTTGATCGCCTGGATCTCTTTCCCGGAGAGCTGCGACTTCCCCGGCCCGGGAGACCTGCCCTCCTGAAACCCGTGAGCCCTCTTGAGCTGCCGGGCCGTCTCGATGACAAACTCAATGCGGTCTGCTCCTTCGTAGTTGACACATCCCCTGCAGACGGGCTCGGTAAAATCCCAGATCATGGCCCACGGCATGCGGGGCAGGTCGCATAAATAACACGACTGCCTCCTGGAAGAAGCAGCGACCGCCGCGGACGACATAGCGCTCGTCGTCGACCCCCCGAAAAGAAACCCAAAATGTGTCTTCTTCTCCTGCTTTCCTCCGAGCTCCCTTTAAAAGCCAATAAAGAGCAAGTTCCGTTCGTCGAAAAAACACAAACGCGTCTTCTCCCGACTTTTACAGCAACAACGTTGAAGTTTTAGAGGGAGAAGTTCATGTCGGTGTGTACTTTACTACGGCGCTCCTCTATCTATCTCCACTGACTCTCTACTACTGGCTCAATGTGGAGCAGTGACGTCACCACGGAGCTCTAAACGCCTGCTTCCACTTCAGTTTCTATTGACTTGATTTCTTCGACAGACCCCCCTCCTCCTTCCTCTCCCCCCTCACTTTACTGCAGCCTCTGTCACTCACTGCTTTTTTTTTTTTTATTTTAATTTAATCACTTGAACCTCTGCCAAAACTGCACCCAGTTCAGCCTCACCACCGCCTCCGACTGAAGGGAATAACTCACAGCTCGTGTTATTATTATCAAACCTGCAAAAATATGACTCCGGCTCCGTCGATACCAGCCTGCCTGCAGCGAGAAGGAGATTTTTTTTTCTTATAATAAAAAAAAAATGTGGCTGTAGGTTAGCAGTAGACCGCCAGGGGATAAAAACAGGAGAGTCGCCTGCTCCTCCAGTTGACTGCTGCTTTGTCCTAAATTCAGAGCATTATCCGGTTCAGGCTGAAAAACGCTCGCTGCAGCTTGTTTTTCTCAATGCACAGCGCCTCGACGCCATGAGCTGCTACTACTACTGCTGTGCAATGAATGAGGTGGGTCGACCCTTGGAAAAACAACTACTGTAATTCAATGGCAGTTTATAGAAATAGACAAGGCTGTGCAGCAACACAATAGTTACTGTAAGTCTATAGCAGCAAATAAATGTATACAGGGGGTATTTTAGGAGTATTAAAGGGATTTTACTGCCCTTATTTTTGTGTCAGCTTACCAGCATGAGTTCAACATGTACTCACTGGGGTTTTTAGATAATATTTTCTGCCCTGTTAATATAAAAAGAAAGAAAAAGGGCGCCTCCGTTAGCCAGTAACCAGGAAGCTCTGTCATGAGGTGGGGATTTCCAGCCAGTGTGTTGTAAACTTGAATGGATTGGGGTTACAGCATGAATATAGCTCTGCCCACATTTTATTCTAGTGCACTGAACAGTCAAATCTGCCACCACTAAATGAAATTACACTGGAATGAATCAGCCATTCAGACTCCCTTTTTTTTTTTGCAAGTTAATAATCAGACAGCAAAATATAACAAATTTGAGAGGTGTATCAAGATTAGTGATTACACTGTTTTATGTTTTACGTGATGGGGAAAATAAGATATTACTAGAAACAGGTCGTATGCCAAAAACCCAGCCAAAAATCCCCTGAAGTAAAAGTGTAGGTTTGAACTGGAGGAGTGTCCCAGTAGTTCAGATTCCTCCCTCTCATCTGGGCTCATTCCAACTCATTGCAGCTTAGCCTCGGGCTTTGGGTGAGGCAATGCGTCTGTAACCTGCAGACACAAAGCAGGATATGTTTGTGCAAGTCCATGTGACGTTGGAAAGAGGAAGCAAGATGTTTAGTCACGTACCCTCATCCGCCTCACCCATCTACGGGACATCAGGCCATTTTGATCATGCACTGTGGCATGAGGCTTTTCTTCAAAGGGTTTCCATAAACAACACGAGGCAGCCATGTTGCTGATCTGTTGCCACCAAGCACATATAATTGTAGTGCAGTTGCCATATGATTTTACATGATTGTTTCTCCAACAATGCAACACAGTCATCCCCTTTAGAACACCACGTGGTTTTAGTGTCCTCAGTCCGACTGTAAACTACTGTATTAACACACTGTTTCCCATCTCTGCCTTCTCTCAGACCTCAGTGCCGTTGGGTGAACAACTCTAGGAAGTGTTGTTAGGCTTTATGACACAGTAAGGAAATGACTTTTGCGAGGGGCAAAATAAACAAATTCTTTCCCTGAGATTGGTGGGAAACAGTTGCCTAATGCTTTGATCCTTTGGTTTGCACTCAGTCGATGTTTGCGCAAGCAAATAGCTACACACTATTATGCAAGACGGAGGCATGCTGGGATTCAATTAAATCCTAAATGACCTGATTCTATAATAGGAAGATCCATTGATTTAAAATGAAAGCTGCAGTGGCTGCAAAGCAAAGGCAGAGCTGTGCTGAACAGAGGCGACAAAGGTCTGAGAGGAAGCCAGACATGCACAGATGGCTCTGATTGGCAATATGAGCCATGTATACAGTAAAATCACCACAGTGTGACCCGGCTGACGGCCATCTCATTTCAGTCTAGCCACTAAACCAGATGGAGTAGCTGTATAATGCTGTTCAGAACTTCTTTTTTTTTCCGAGCGGTATGTAAATTGAGACATGAAGTAGCTAAATAAAGAGTGAGAGGTAGGTGACGGCCAGGGGAATACCCAGCATGTGACAGCATCGCAGGCCTGATGAGATGACGTTATTTTTGTTCTATCGCTTTCTGAGCCTGTTAAATTTTATATTGGCCATCTTTTATTCATGGAAGCGAATCATTACAAATTCTCTCTGAAGTTTTCCGCCTAAGCCGAGCACAGCACTGGATGTTTTCTCAGTGTTTTTTTTTTTTGCTTCTCTCCTCCATGAGAACAACATTCATGTTATATAACCCCCTTTTTAGCACAACTGCTGAGGTGAGCACCAAACTAAACTGTAACGTGTTGCACAGACATAAAAGGAGGTTATAACAGGACAGTGTAAGGATATATCACTGAAGCTAAGCAGCTGTTGTAGGGACCTGCCTCGCAGATTAATAGCTGCACATAGTGGCAGAGGGTGGAAAATGTCAGGAGAGTGAATGTAAGGCCTGATGTGCATGCTTTACAGAGCCCTGTATATGTCACAGCGAGAGGTAACCATGGAGATTATCACGGCACCCCGACTACCATATATATCCTGTTTACGGTGCTATTTTTAACCACAGATTTGCACAGACAGGATTAGAGCGCAGATAAAATTTGGGGAGCTCTGAAAGACAATGCCAAAGCATCCATCTGTCATATTAGCAGCTTCCTGGTTTTTAATGTCAGCGTGAAGATGTTGTATTGATTTTTCTGAATGGATTAATATCGTGATGCAGAGAAACAATGTGCAGCATATGCACAAAAACAAAATAGACAAATTCGGCATTTTAAGGAGTCTGCTTTGATTTAGGTATAAAATGGTGGAATTCAAATAAAATGGAGGGTCGACGGCGAAAGGGAAAAATGTGCTGGGCGGCTGGAATCTGGGGGCTGGAGGCTGCAGAGGTGATGTCATTGGGCCAGAGCAAGAGGCGAGTGAAAAACAAGTCTCTCTCTTTATTCTGATCCTCTTTGCAGTCCCAGTGGGGGTGGGGGCGGGGGGGTGGGGGCCTGGCAGTCGGCCAAGGCAAGGGCTGCTGGGAAATGGCAAAGGATGCCAAGCAGGCCCCACCGCCAACATTAGAAGCTCACATCTTTGTTCTCAGAAACCTGGTGTGCTGCCAAAGGCCTCATTTCGGCTCCATGGCATGATTACACTGGATGTAGGCCAACTACTGAGAGCCTGCTCTCCCTCCCTCCCTCCCTCCCTCGCTCTCCCTTTATGCTCCCTCCCTAGGCGCTCTCTCTCCCTCTCTCTCTTTTTCCACTGCCTTCAAAAGCTTTCTGCCAAACATGCAGCAGTTGCCATGGCTGCAGAGAATGGAACATAAAAAAGTGAGTAATGAGTCAGGCTTGGACCCAGATGTGCCACATGTGTATCCATTTAGAAAAAAAAAACCAAGATGGTAACATATCCCCTTAATCTGCCGGGCTCGTCAGGGGGACAGACGACTCAGTAAATAGCGGAGGGGGAAAGTGGAGGAAATAATCCCTGCAGAAAAATGTAAATGAACATTGTTTTCACATCCATTTTTAAACAGGAGGTAGTTTCAGTAGGTTGCCGTGCAGAGTCTATTTTGGCAACCAGGAACAGAAAAACCTGAACTTTGCTTCTGAAAGTCAGCTTGCATGCATTATGAGCTGACGACATAATTTCCCGTCCAGTGGAAACCCCCATATATTTTCAGTTACAACCAGACATTGATGTAAACAAACTTTCCCTGGCCTCTTGTAAGAAAAATCAGCACATGGGTTGAACTTGCTGAACCAGTATTTGAGGTTAGGTGGTCCAATTCATAAACTACTGTTAGAATGAGTAGCATTACCTGCACATGTAAATGGCTTCTTGCTTATTGCCCTTAAAAGGCAGTTTCACCCCTGACTCATAGTTGTTATGTTTAGCTGACTGAACTGAGCCGTGCCGTCATTCCAGCTTTGTGACCGACTCAAACAAAATGTCATTCTCTCTCACATGCACACATAACACACATACTTATAAATACAATACAGTAGCACTGCACTAGTTTCTGTACAGCTGGTTTGTACTTGCACTGTGATTGATGCAAACTCCAGAGGGACTTGACACATCCAGCTTCATTATAATTATATTTATAGTACATGCAGCAGTATGAATATGCATGTACAGTACGTGTCTGGATGTGTGTATATGTGTGTTATATTTGGACATATACTTCCCCTAGCATCTTATCTTTACAAAGGTTACATCTCTTGTTCTTTTTTCTCGTTGAGCCAAAAAAGAAAGAAGGAGTATTTCATGTGTTATGTAACCTCTTCCTCTGAGCCAAAATAAAACTTTCCCAAAGTAGGCTTATTTATTACCGGAGCTCCTGTCTATTTTTGAGCTGCCTCGCTAGAAAATGGACTCTGACATCCCAGCACATCCCGGCACAGCCGTTAACACATGCAGCGCTCGGATGTCATGTATTCAAGTGCGGGGTGGGCGTCATTTTCACATTGCTGCTGTCCTTCTCTGTCATTAGCTAGAACGCCTATGTGATTTGTATTTACTCCTTTGCATGTATTAATTCAGCCAAACAGTTGGATAAAACCCTGGTGAATAATACATAAAAATATGTGTGAACATGCATATTTATAACTCCTTTATTTAGAAGATCTTTCAGGGTTGCTATTGGAAGAAGATCAAAGCTACTCCTTTTCTAGTAACGTTTGCCTTGAAAGCAGAAGGGTATGCAGAGTAATTTCTGTGATGTATAGAATACAAAATAACATGACTGTTAGAGGGAACCAGGAATAGCACACAGTGACCTAATTGGAAAACCTCAAGTCTCTTACTTTTGGAGGAAAATTGTTCGTAGATAGCATGTGGCTTATTCAGATCTGGAAAGAAGGGAAGATCATGGAGAAATGCAACTGTAAGGCAACGTTTACAGATGTTGTGGTTACATTTGGAGAGTGATCTCTCGTCAGTTAAGCTCTAAACACGTTTACTTGGAAACAGCCCTTTTTTGGTAGCGGTCATAAATAAGCCGAGGTTCCCGACATGGATTCCACAGATGCCTCCCTGCCCTCCCTTTGATTGTCTGGTTTATGGAGGATGTTTCATCATATGCTGCGAGCGTCCGTGCCAGAGATGTCCTTCCTCCCCTTTCCATAAAAGTGCAAGTTGTCACGATGGTGTGGCATTCATTATCCGCCTGTGGTTTTGCGGGCCTGGCCCCTGAGCAGCTGGGGAGCATTGGTTGTCACATTCAGCCTCCCGCCACGGTGAAAGATGGGAGGGCAGGAGATGAGTGCTGTCCTCCCGTCTGTGTGATAAAGCCCCCTTAACCACAGTGTCTGGGCATCTGGGCACACGACGCCTCACCTCCCTCATCCACTTCAAAGCCTTGTCTCAGAAAACAGCTCGCTGTGAGGAGCTGGAATAGAAAGTAGAGCTAGAATGACGAGTATAACTGTGTGTATGTGAACTTAGGGAGAATGATCACAGTTTATTACAACTTGGGTCTTATTTTCATTCTGTCTGTTGTGATAACATTGTAGCCTACTCACAAAGAAATCTGGAACATGGCAATGTTGCTACAACAAAGTCTGACAAGGCAAGAAATGAGCAGTCAGACAGGTTGTAAATGCTGTTGGGAGTAGTTTGCCTTCAGGGCTTTCAGCCAAAATGCCCTTTCTTGGTTATGTTTAGGAGAAAGGTCATGGTTTGTGTCAGTGACCCGTTGCATTCCCAGCTGCCCTATAAGTAAAGTACACTAGTGTTACCTTTGCTAACCTAGAATAAAGGAAATTAGCGGGCTGTACTGAATGTGAACCTCATCGTGTAAATAAACCATCTGAGAACGACAAACTGTGGATAGAGGTATGGCTGTTGAATGTTAAAATGGGTTGCATTTGAATGACTTAGGAGTTAGTTTAACTTTGATTAAACTATGCTATGCCTTCCTTATTTTCCGTCTTATAATGTAACTACATCAGATGTTCATATTAAACATGGCCAAATAATGAGTCAAATGTATGTGAAAGTACTCCCCATTAGCAAAAACCTCAGGCCTCAGACCGTTCTGGATACTGTTTTCAATGGGTTTTTTTTACTTTAAAAACAAGCTAACATCAGCTAATGACATATTTCTTAAAGTGGTCATCTGCTCCAGGCACGCTTCAGCAAGTGTTTACATTACATACACTGCTACATGTAGCTACATGCTAACACCAGAGAAACATTTAATCTTGGTCACTGATGTTGCTCATTTCTCCCTGATTTCGGATCTTATTCCTGCTGGAACATGTCTGCTTGTGTTTAGAAGCTTTTATAGGGGATTTTTCACAGTAGAGAGTGCTGCTATTCTCCATTACAGTCTTTCCGCGGCTACCATAAGAGGGCAGAGACACTGAGATATGGAAGACCTGGACTGGGCTTTTTCAGGAGGGGGGCTTAAAGAGGCAGGCGCTACAACTGAGTGTTTCCAGGTGTTCCAGCACACACAGTATAAGGAAAATAAGTGCTTTTTTTAACATTAAAGCATGTAAAGTATGAACCTGAAAATGAACACGATAGATCCCTATAAACTTTGTTTTACTTTTTTAAAAATGAGAACCCTTGTGAGTATAATGTTATTTTTACTGATAGGAATGATGGCAGACATAAGACCCAAGCTGAAATGAACTGGAATTATCCTTCAACACAAATTAATTTAATGTGTTAGAGCCCTTATATTTTACGGAATTGAAAGTGATGACAGCCTTTATTTGGAAACTTCACATGACCTCACACTGTAAACTTCATCAATGACAAACTAGTTTTGCAACAAATATGACAGATGTTGTCATACACGCAGTCGTTATTCCTAACAGGCACATAGTGGATAGTTTAGTCATAGTCACCACAACAAGCTCAGCTGAAGCGGTACAGTAATACTGTGGGAAGCACACGAGATGAATAGCAGAGCCTTGACGCAACGGTGAAGTCCCAACGGGATGCAAAAGGACAGAGCCAAGGGAGTGCTGTGGGAAAGTTCAGTGCCCTTGAAGGAGCCTGATAAGCCTGAGGTGATATGAACCCGGGTGTTTGTATTGTGCAAATTTGTAACGACTACAAGCTTGCTGCTGATAGAGAGCCGTCTTACACCATGTGTTTGCAGAAAACCTGCCTGTCCAAAGGGCACGTCGAGCTGGGCGTGGTGAATGTTATCTGTGTGATTTCAGTTTGTGATGGTAATGTAACACAGGGTGTAAATTGAGGTTGTTTAACACAGTCAACATACAGGTTTGGGCAGAGGCAAACTGTTTTAACATATGAAAGGTTGTGATTACTTCTCCCCCTCCTCGTGTCAAGTGATGAGATCCACATTGTTCAGCAGGCACACAGATGTGTAACTTGACCTTGCTCTATGCAAATCACTTGAAAGCTCTCTCTCTCTCAACAAAGAGGGATAAAGTTCACCTACAGCGCGTTGCCACACAATGGCAGGGAGGAGCCAGACGGCCTTGAAGCGGAAATGGTTTCACACTGACTGACAAGTCTGGCTACACCCAGGGTTGCCCTGAAGGACAACACACCCTCCCCATTTCTACACTTTTATTTTCACATGTTCATATCTACTCCGCTCATCAAGAAACATCTTTGCAGAGAGCTAATTTCTGCCTTTCCTTCCTGAGGCTGTGTGACGTGCTCTGCTCTCTCCTCACATGCTCTCATCAAAAATGCCGGTTGCCTAACAACAAGACGAGCAAAGTTCACCTCCCATGTAACTGCAGCTCTCACATGATCCTTTCCAAGTTAACCATTTACAGCGGGGAGGAAGAGGAGAGGCTTATTCTGGGTAAACAGGGCGCTGTGTTTGCTGTTTGAACTAGTTAACCCGGCTATTCACCACCTCACCTCTGTGCTCATTAACACACAACATGCAGGAACACGAAACTTGTCGGGCTACAAGTCAGACAAAAGACAAAAGGCTCCTTCCTCCTGCCACAAAACAATGCATGTGGGGCGGTCAGAGCAGTGCTCCCATTATGAAACCGCTCTGTCACAAGACGAGCGCCTCACAGGAATGCTGTTGTGACACATGCACTCTGTTGACACAAGGGTTAAACATTGAACTGCTTACACACACACACACACTTCAGCTGCCAAAAGGGCGGGAGCTTTAACCGCTCCAGCACCGGTTGGTCGACAGTTTGTATTTATCTTTCCACTTTTGGCTGGCTGCGTCCTCCTCCACCACCTCCCAACAGTCGTCGGGTTTATCAAAGGAGAAGCCCTCTCTCTATAACTGCAGCCAGGTGCAGTACAGTGCAATGACTCACACAGCAGACACAATACTGCACAGCAGATTGCCTCGTATGTTTGGAGCTTTGCAGAGGTCACTGAGTGCTTGTGTGTGTGTGTGTGTGTTGAATGTCATGTGCTGATCTCTGGCTCGGAGCTGGTGCAGAGGGTTCAGCAGGAGTTCAGCACAGATTCATTATTCATGCATTTCTGTACACCGAATGATAGCACCGGGGAGCCTCTTCTCTCTGAAAAGGTCCAAGTGCTTGAATGTTCTTCCATTTTTTTCCCCACTCTGTTGTACTTTTTCTTTTTCAAATGTGGAGCAACAGAATTTGAGAGGAGGTTTATGTATTTATGCGCTCAGTGGGGCTGGATTTTAAAAAATGTTCAGTGTTTGTTTCTCGGATTTAGACGTTGCCATGTGCGATAAGCAAAGGAAATGTATCGGTGTAATTCTTTACAGAAGGGTGTCTTCAGTGTGTTGGCAACGCTTTGAAAAATCCCTGCTTAACAATTCTAGGAAAGCCAAGCCACCTGGAAATCTCATGACTTCCTGAATCTAATTCCAGGCCGAGCTATCAGACTGTCTGACTAGCAGCTTTCATTGAGGGGTGTAAACATTGAATGTCAGGCATGTTTGCCAGAGCCAGCGTTGAATCAGGCGTTAGTACTCATGTAATGCCTTGCAGTGAACTCAAATGCCCCGGCAAAGCCCTGATTATATTTTCTCCCTGTCTAACAGATTTATAGTACACTGTGAACTCCAAGAGAAAGCTGGCACTCTGGACTCAAGAACAGGCCTCTGCACACTCTACATAATCTATTCCTGTTGTTTTCAAATGCAGCCTGCACTTTCCTCCAACCATATAATAACAGACGTTAGCTAAGGCTTGCCGTTTTGATAACCTGCAATTGTGATCTGAAATGTGCACAGAGCAAACAAGGGAAAAAAAACAGAGCAAAAAGGTATGACACCACTAAGGGAGAATCCAGAACAAAATCCCCTCTCATGTCACAGCGTGCTGTGTTGGCGGACCGTGACCTCATCCAAAGTTTACACGTAGCCGCCTCATGCTGCTTTGTTATCTTCAAAACTTGCAAACCAGCACATTCCAGCCCTCAGCAGCAACAAAAAAATGTCAGCGTGCAGATCCTGCTGCGCTGTGAGAAACACGATAAGCAAATAAATGAATTCTTTACCGAGTGAGCAGCAGCACATTTCAAAAAGTGGAAAAAAAAAAACCCACACAGTTTCATAAGCAGAGGGGCAGAGATGTATATAGGTCAGTTGTGGACTCTGATTGGAGCTTTGCGTGTCTGCTTACTCAGCAGCCTGCACCAAGCTTAGCTCGCTTTCAGTCTTTTTTTAAACAGACCACAGGGTAGTAAATAGCTACGAGGAGGATCACAGCCTTCACAGCTGATTGGCTTGATGCTCCCCTGACATAAACAGGAAGCCGGCCGTGCAAGTCAGAGAGGGGAGCTGAACAAAGACGGAAGGACCAGAGACGAGCAGAATGTGGTGGCAAGACAAAGAGAGAATGTGTAAAAGCCAGAGGGATTTAGATTTGAGAGGAGGAAAAAAAAAAAGGTCTTTCTGTTTGTGCCATGTGACTCATGGAGGAATTCAGCCTGTGATTCAGTTCTCTGCATTGTCAGCAGGCCGTGTGCTATGATAATGGTGATGAGGTGTTTTGGTAACAGTAGGGCAGGACACCACAGAATTATACCACTGTAATCATATCATATTCACTCTGTACTTGCAGTGGTTTCATATAAGTTTACATATCATTTGTTAAAACAAACTTTTTTATTTTCACCTTTGTATCCAGTTTGTTAATCTGTAATGGTGTGAATGAGATCACGGAGCAACCCGAGATATCAGACTGCTGCTGCTGTGAATTTATAAACCCAGCTCGTGTGTTTATTTACACCTTTTCAGAAAAAGATTGCACCTCTAATTGTACACTTCTATTTCGATTGTAAGAGGTGAGACTACAGTTAAAGTGATTTAAATTAATTTCCATTTTTATTTTTATCAGGTTGCGCAACTTTGGTATTACGTAAGTGATACAGTGACCAAAATGATTTCACTTCTCTGTAATTCAGCCTTTTGAGTAAACAGTATGCAACTTCCCTTTTAACAGCTGCTCATACATCTGTGTATTTTTGGATAATGTCAAGAACACGTACATATTTAGGACACTCCTTATTATCAGTATAAACAGATGATGATAGATTGTGTTGAATTCTGCTGTTTTTCAATGAAGTAAAGTAAGTAAAAGTAGCAATACTACAGTGTAAATAATGCTGTGTTAGCCTACATGTTAAAGTCCTGCATTCATTTTTTACCCAGTATTAGCTTAAAAATGTACTTAAGCGCTATGCTTCTGCAACAATGCCGGCCTGATCTCAGTAGTAACATCTGCAGAGTGCAGTGCAAAGCGGCAGCAATACACCTGCTTACCACAACAAACTACAGAGAGGCTTGGACTATAACACACAGTGAGGTAGCGTGACTTCATTCTCTGCTCAGGTCACCATTACTCCACTATAGCTTTACATAATGAATAGTTGTTTGCTGCTATATTAATGCTCTGTATATCATATATAGCTCCTTTAAAGTACCAAAAGTAAAAGTACTTATTATGTGGAATGGCCCGTTTTAATATAATGTATGTTGCACTGTTAATTAAATGTTGCAGCTGGTTAAGGTGAAGCTTTTTTTAAGTCAAAATATCAGAATCAGATATATAAGAATAATTTCAGTGACTTATATTTTGTTTTAATGATCTAAATCTGCAAAGCAACTAAAGCTTTAAAATAAATGTAGTTTAGTAAAAAGTACATATGTTTGAATAAAAGTATAAAGTAGCATAAAATGGAAATACTCAACTAAAGTATCTTGGAATTGGTTTTAAAGAGTAACTTCTGTGTTTTTGATCCCATATTCTCCCATGTTTTTGTGTCTAAATGACTAATGGAGACAACAGTTTTATAAATGGTCCAATATTAATCAAGAGTGCTGCGCTGCAGCTGTAAAATGGGCTGCAACGTAATCCCCACGGACATTTGTGCACTGTCCATTAAAAGTGCTTGTTTTCACCACCTGACAGACTCAGATTGTAATTATAAGTGTGTGACAACTTTATGGAGAGGACGCAGCAGTAGAAATGAAACCACAAGATTTCAGACTTCTTGAGCGAGACCTGGTTAGACACAATAACAAACGGACAAGATCAGCGAAAGGTAAGGTAAAAGACAAACATTTAATTTCTCTGTAGGTTTTTTTTTTCGATAATGTTGTCAGAAACTTAAAACAACAATCTGAGCTTGTCAGAGGCAAAACCCTGCGCTTTCAGTGGATGTAAATTGATGGCGCACAGTTGCTCCAATGGATGACGTTGCAACCTGTTTCTCCGCAGAAATCTCTCTCAAAACAGGACCAATTAAAAACATTATCAGTCACTTCGACACAGAAACACAGGAAAATAGAGTCCTTAAAGTTTTCCTTAAAGTACGGTACTTGTGTGAATGTATTTAGCTACATTCCACTGCTGAAATTCTGCTATCACCTCTGATAGCAAACCAGTGTGAAGCCTCGGCTAGCTCTGCTTGCACGACACTGGGTCGTCGCATGCTTCTCAGAGGGCTGTGACAGGGCAAAGGCACAGAGTGGAAATAATGAGTGACATATCAGCCAAAGAGCTTTTAGAAAAACACCCCCTCCTCCCTTCCTCCCCTGTCAACCTACTGTCCCCATGCCTGGCTTTGAAGGTCAGATGAGAAACAAGAGAGAGCACCGCCACCACCTCCGACTGACTGGTTCAAACAGGCCCTGGGAGGATGGGGGTGGTGATGGTGTGTGCATGTGTGGGGCGTGGCCCACTGAGCATGCCCAGTGAGGAGGAATGCCATGTGATGGCAACACAGTGGGCTCTCCCATCTGCTGATGCAGTGTGCACTTCTCGCCCCGGGCCCTTTTCCATCCAGTCTAGTGAGCAGCCAGATCAATTTACTGTGGAATGAACACAAAGTCAGTGGCTGACGCACGCACACACATATCCACACATTCTTTATGTACGACAACAGCAGCGACGCAGAGCCCCGCACTGCAGCAGGCGGGCCGCGCGGACAAGCACACATAGGAATTTACTCATGCATGCAAAAAAAATAGTAAGATGGAGGTTGAATCAAAGGGCTGATATTTTATTCAGGGAAACTCCCTCTCTGCTCCAGCTGAAGTTTACGATGTTTTAACCTCACTGCACGCAACGCTAAAAAACAGGAGCGCCGATATTCTGGCTACTTTCCTCCATCCAAATTCCTCTTACATACTGCTGACTCATCTAAACCACACAGGCAGAGAGGTCCCTGCGTTTATCATCAGGGTGGATGGTGATGGCTGTTGATGGCGTTTTCAGGATGAATGGCGCTGACTGACATTTTCATTGTTGGGCTGCGTGCTATTTCATCACCCCTGTTTCGCTAAAATGCCAGAACAAGAAGCATCATTTGTGGGGGAATGCTATCATCTGTCTCCAGACTCACACACACACATGCAAAGTGAGACCACATGTGTGTGTTTTCCCTCTTATGAATAATTGAGGAGCCCTGCCTTGTGTGGTTGAGCAGGCGCTGACTAGGCACCCAGGGTGGCACTCTTAACTACTGTGACAAAATGGTGTAGCGTGAAAAGTGACATTTAAGGCATATTGACGCTAAGGCGTATTGTCAGGCTACTTAATCGCCAGTGTGCGACAAAGCAGGCGGACACACACACACACACTGTTGAGTAAAACTTCCAAAATAAGAGCTGCTGTGTTCAAGTGAGAGCTCATGAAATGTTAATTTCCTCAGCTGAATGCAAATCAAGGTGTGACTCGGTTCTATCTGCTCGCTCTTACATTATATGATTAATTGAAACATATTGTGGGGGGGAAATCTAATGTGTTCTTTTATTTGCAGAGTCACGCCTGTGCTTTCTGATATGCAAATGAGTCTCCCCTTGAGTAATTGAGCTGTGCTTTAGAAAATCAGCCCAGGCCTAATGGTGCATTGTCTGGAGGATGATCAAAAAGCAGCCGAGACGAGGATGAGATGTTCTCCGATGATCCACAGATGACACCGATAATGAGGCACTTGAAGGAGTTTTCAGGCGTGACGGACACTGCGGCCTTTTCAGTCACGAACCTGCCCGGGAAAGCAATCGAATTTCATCTCCAGATTCGTCTCTTAACCCTCAATCGGGTGATTTTTTTTTTTTTGTGAGTGAAACGTCCTTGGCAGCTCCGTCCTTCATCTCCCTCCCCCTCTTTGACCCTCAACCCCAAACCATTACAGCCCACTCCAGACTGAGCACTGCAGCCTCTTTGCCACCCCACCCCTCTCTTCCTCTTGCTTGAGGGTTTCTAAATCGGGAACATCTGACATACTCGCCACCTACTCGTGTGTCTCTCTGCAACTCCCTGTGACCTCGATCCACCCTCTCTCACACTGGAATATTGTACACACTAATCTTCCTATAATACTTTATAGCAGCCCCATGTTCAAACACAACCCGTGACCACATGTACACGCAAATAATGCCAACGAGAGACAGACAGCTGCAGTTCAAAGCTTAGCAACAGCTGTGTTCCATTGTCTAACCGGGAGCTGACTGACATTTGAAGCCGGCGATGGCTGCCTCTAAACGCTTCTATTCTTTCTCTCGCCTTCCCTCTTATTTGCTCCCTCCATCCGTCCCTCTTTGTCCTCCGCCGCCAAACACTTGTCATTCCTGTGATGTTTTTGGTATCGCTGAGGTCTGCCTAGACACCGCAGTGTCTCGGATTCTCACACAGTAACCAGGGAAGCGCAGAATATGCTCCTTATTTGCCTCCCACAGGAGGCAGACACTCAATCCAACCTCTTCACTGTCAAAAAGGCGTTGGAGATATACTTGGCAAGCTGTGTTTTGCGTCCCACCCTCCCCCCCCTTTCCTCACTCTCAGTGTGTGTATGTATGTATCTTTCAAGCCCTTCATTTCCCAGAAAGGAGCCCAGGATTTATGAGTGCATGAGCCGCCGCGAGCGACATCTCCAGAGAAGGATGAGTGTTTCCTGCAAACAGTTGGGAGGGGAGGGAGGCGCTGCTGTGTGTGGGGGTGGACAGCTCCCATAGAAACACTATCCAGTAACACTTGAAGAGCGTCATCAAGGGGAGGTGTGCTGTGTGTGTGTGTGTGTGTGTGTGTGTGTGTGTGTGTGTGTGTGTGTGTGCATGGAGGGGGCGTCTTTCTGAGAAAAAGCCCATGAGGCCTGCGGACCTGTGATTGACAGTTACCTCTGCTGATTACTGCCCCTCAGGGACAGACTCGCAACGACAGCTGCTGCTTCAAACTCACCCTGAACTGTTGCTAACTTCAGGTTCACTAAAAATGTCCAAACCTAAGTTGTCAGTTTAACCATAGCATCCAAATCCTCCTCTCCGTCTTTGTTTCGAGGAACAGAAACCTGACACAAGAGGACCGCGTGTTGCTCAACAATCCTGCTGAACTGACATGTATTTGCAAAGTAACCGAGCCCTTCATCATCATTCTCTCTCTATCCTCCGCCGCCGGGTGCGGACGTGAAGAGTAACAGTGACCTCATGGTGAGTTGTGTAAGAGCGTGGGGAGAGGCTTGAAAACGGAGCCATGTGAGACAAATGAAAGTGCTGATGTGCCGAAAAGAGAGCCAGTGTTTCTGGAGGCATGCAGATACAAAACCCCCTGGCAGAAGTCAGATGTCAGAGAGGACAGACAGGGTCCGGGCTCACTGGGGCTGTGTGGACAGTGCGTGGTAAAGGGCCAGATATGGAGGAAGGGGGGTAAGGGGGTTAGGTTTAGAGGGGGAGATCTATTCCAGTAGAGAGAGAAAGGTCACAGTGTAAGCTGATAAAGGCAGGAGGCAGAGCTTGGGGCTGCTTCCAGGCCAGCTAGTCAGCTGACGCCTGCAGCTGTGTTTGGAACATCAATATGAGCCTTGTTCAGCCCCCCCCTCCCTCCTTCCCTCTAAAACTCTCTTTCTCCCTCCCTCTCCGGCTCACTCGGCATCCCCTCTCACCGCTCTCCCCTCCTCCTCCTCCTCTCCCTTCACGCTGTTTCCTTTTTTTCCAGCTCTGATTTATGAAAGTAGGGCATGTGCCCATAACTGCTGCATCAAGGCACATGGCTGAGCCTCCAGAGGCACTAAGGCTCTGTTTACATCAGCCCAGACAACTGCACCGCATTGCACAATCGCCACAGGCAAGCACTGTTATATAAAGATGGGGCCACGTTGGCTCCATTGTTTTTGTTTTTCTGGTTCGCCCTGTCTCCACCTGTAATTCCTGAACTGCACAAAATCTGGACGGACACGCCGTCCTCTGATCTCTGATGCAACCTTTAGCCGAGGACTGAGTGTGTCAGCCTGAGCGTCGAATTTCACATTTCCCAGGCTGAAAATTCATCAAGCATATTCTGGATCAAGCGGCTTGGGAACGGCTCCAAGAACTTCAATAGCTGTTTTGTTTTGTGGAGTTTGTTGTCTTCAGCTATTTTCACTCACTCTTGCGCAGGATTTCGGGGGCTTTGTGTCGAAGGGTTTATTGTTGCGAAGTACTGGAGCATGAGAATATTATAACAAAGAGAGCGACAAATGCTGTGATTTTTTCGGCGGCGAGTGTGAGTCTAAGAGCATGCGTGTTTGTTTGGGGATGACAATTAGTCCCAAATGAAGCGCCAAGGCAGTTCATGATCAGTTTCCATGGCAACAAATCAGACTGCTCAGCCTGTGGAAGACAGAAAAAATGTGGTCCTAATGAGCACGAACAAAAGCATTTGAGCCAGAAGCCTGAGACAATACTGATATGACAGTAAAACTGCATAATCATGTTGTGAGTATTAGGAAGGAGATTTAAGGTTGGATCCAGATGATTCATGAGGGCATCTCTGTGAGTGAGCAGGTCAGAGGAGTGGGCGGATAGTGAGAACATATCGCCCTTCTTTGTTTTTAATCATCTCACACACAGGTGGGGTTTTGTGGGTGGAACCTGAAAGGATTGTAATGGCAACAAAAACATGAACAGCTATTATTAACTCATAATAGATTGCAGGCCAGGTTTCCACAATATAACCATAAAACAGAGCTTAGTGTAACCTTCCCTGTCCGTATGCTAAACCAGTGCTGACTCAACAACGGGCCGTTCGTTGCAGCTCCATGCTTGAGCCCCCTGAACCACAAGGACACACGATCATTTACAGCTGAGGGCTTCAGAGCTGGACTGTTTCCGATATTTCTGCCTGCTTGTGAGTCATTACAGGCTGCGTGCCCTTTGTGTAGTCTTGTTAGAAGCAGGGTCAGTACAGCCAGGCCTCTGCAAACACACACACACTCATTACTCCAATTTTCTGTTCTCAAAAGAAATTTTATCAGAGCTGCTGCTGTTTAGTATGGAGCACATCACTTATGTTGCTGGCATGGCTTATTTTGTTTGTGTGCCTTTTTTCCAGAGACTAGAGCTGCTTTGTTATGCACCCAAGTATTAATATTCTCTGGCAGGAAGGCGCAGAGAGAGAGAGAGAGAGAGAGAGAGAGAGATGAAAAACATGTTACTTTTCAATCCGGAGCCCTAACCTAAATAAACGCTTTTTTTTTAAACCCTCAGAGATATTTTTCCCCCTCATGCTTCCAGTCTTTGTTGCTCACTGTCTTTGTAGAAGTCCTCGTATCCTCGGCGCTCCCTCCACCCACTCCCCCCTCCCAACGCCCACGCTCCTGTCCTCCACTCTCATAACTCAGCTGTTACTTGGCAACATGGTCCCAGCTGGACCCAGCATCAGTCGCGTTGCCACGGCAACGGAACGCACACATGCAGACACGGTAAACATGTTGGTTTTTTTGGAAGCCGGCGCTTTTAAATGCATGACAAAACCCACATGTGTGATCGGCTCTGAGTCGCTGCTGTAACATCCATCAGAGGAGCAACGCCCAGATTAATCAACGTGGGGGTGATTGCCAATATAATCTCATGCACCTGCAGCATCTTTACACCTGCAGTCAGGGTTAACAAAAATAGAAAATGGATTTTGAATTGTAAATCGTGATGTGATGGATTGCTGATTCTGCACAGTGATTCTTCACTGGAGAATATCCATCTGGCTGCATTAAGCCACCTCTTAATATTTTCTGTTTTCACCTCCTTTATTAGTCACTTCTTGCGTCACCATACATTTACAGCCAAGATCCACTCACAGCCTTGAGTGTATGGATCTGGGAAACAAACCTCTTCTCCACGCTCCGGGTAACACTGCATCTGTCGTCATAGCAACCTGATCCATCATCTGCGGGGGGATCAATTGATTCATTATTAAGTGAGGCGCAGCTCTCCTTCTCTGCTTCCAGTTCACGTCTACTTACTGCCTTCAAGCATCCATTATTGACGTCTAAGCCTGCCCACTCACTGGGCTGAAGAATAGAGAGCTGTCAAGTCTCCCTCGTAGAAATATAATTCAGACTCCACAATTTCTTTGAAAAACAGTGTGTTTGTTGACCAGCGTCAAAGGCACAGGGCAGCGACGTGAGGCAGACAGAAAATGCACAAGGCGTTCTCTTCATTCCATCACACATCTTAACACAATCAAAATCAGACCGGATCACACTTTTCAAGGAGGATTAAATACAGATAGCTAACCTAAAACCATCCAGAGGTCACATGTGGTAGGAATTGCAAAAGAGGTGGAGGAATGAGGGCGTGAGGGTCTTTGTTGCACAGACAAGATGAATTAGCATCAGCTGAAGCTTTTTAAAAAAGGAGGGATAAATGTAACGCGACACACATAGCCTGTTCAAAACATTGCTTTCTGGAGCAGGGCATTTATAGCTGCGGGGGAAGACACGCTTTGATGATATCCCCCTCTTATTCCAGTCTGTCCTCTGTCGTGTGGCTGCACACCTAAGTAGAGCCTGAAGGCAGTGGGATGGGTGGGGAGCTCCAGTTTCTAGGAAGGAAAAGCTGAGGGAAGGGAAAAGGGAAGACAAATGTATATTATTGGAAAATGTGCGCTAAATGGATGATGTCAGCTGCGGCACTTTGACATTTTAATGTCATCTCTGAGGGAATTACATCATTAGCCCTCTTTCCTGGCCTGGCTCAATGCTGGGAAACCTCCTAATGGATGTCAACAAGCCTTCCCTCTGGAAGAATGGAGCAGGGGGGGTGGAGAGGGTGTGGATGGTGGTGGTGGTGGTGGTGGTGGGGCAAGTGGGAGGGGGGGGGGTGCTTTTACTGAGCTTCTCACCTGAGCTATATGAGAGAAAGGCCTCACAGCGAGCGTCATCTGGACTAAAAGCCTACAGCGCATTTCTCGCCACAAGATTAACTCAATCTGCGTTGCCGTCCTTATCGGACAAAGTGCAATCATCTGCGAGCTCCACTCTCCACCACCCCTCTTGCCGCTGACCCCAGATGACCCCGTGTGTAACAACCTCGCAGTGGAGTTGTTTGTTAATTATTTCATGCATTTATAATTACAGGAGCACATTGAGTTGGCAGCGTGCGAGTCTCCACAACGATTGTGCTTCTTTCAATTTGCAAAGCTGTCAGTGGCCGCCGCCCAGAGATCAGATGCTGTATCCAATAATTGATTCATTAATCATCTACAAGTCCATTAAATTCAAATCAAGTCCAGGAAAGCAAGCTTTCTGGGTGAAACTAAATGGTAAAGAACTTATCTGTCTGATTGACTCCCTCTACCCTGTTATAATTTATAGAGATAAACACCTCAAACTCGATAGGGATATCAAAAAAAAAGCCTTTTATATGCTAATGAAAGTAGTACTGTGGTTTGAAAACAAACATAACAAGTCGCTCATATTTCAGGCAATAATATCAAATCATCACAGTAGCTGCAAATAGACTCCAAACAAACATGGAGGGAGATCAAGGCTTTAGTGTAAAATAGGTCAGATGGGGGATATTGATGTAGCTCAGTTGAATCTCAAAGCAAACTGGGGATGTGTTACTGTGAGCTCACATGGCGCCGTGCTGACATAAATCAACAGTGTGCGCAGAGGGCTGAAATGTAAGAGATGAAATGGGGAGAAAACAGTCCAATCAATTCCATGTAAGGTGATCAGATGGACAGAATAGAATAACGACTGGTTTCTCCAGCTCTCCTCTTATATTGATGGTGAGTTCAGCTGCATGGTGGATCATCTCGGCCTTGAGGAGGATTTGGCGGTGAGTGAAAAGCTGAAGGATAGGAAAGAAAGCTTAGGTTCACCGAACAATTGCAAAGTCTGACCGGCATTTCAAATGGATTGGGGGCAGAGGGAAAATCATATTTCCAGAAGGAGACAAAAAGAGCTGGCGTGAGAATCAGATGTCGCGTACGACGTGGCTCCATTCTCCATTTCACCCTCTTGAGGACTTTCATTTGAGAGTCAAAGCCACGACTCGCCGTTATTATCTCACTGACTATGAGCCTGTAATCTCCCTCCCTAGTTCATTGAGAAAAGCAGATTTGATGTGACAAATCCAGGGCCCCAGATGACAAATAAGTCAGGAATTTGCTGTGATAAGTACCACTCACTTTACGGTGCGGCTCCCTTATAGACTGGAAATGGGGGGATATCTGTTTCACTCTATTTTCTGCTTTCTGCTCTCCCTCGTGTTGAGGCGTGAATTAACATCAAAGCGTGACCCAGAAGGACCCACGACTGGCCAGACGCGTGATCAGATTGATTTATTTCTTCCTAGCTTTTAACTCTCATGCAGAACATTAATGCATGAAGAGGCCTGTCACTTTTCATGCATCCTACAAAAGCAACCAGTGCTTTCTGTCCCTCAAGTTAAGAACTTACTGTACTGTCATCTCCAAGCATGCACACACACACACACACACATCTATATGCAGACTGAAGATGGTTACATAAACAACGAGAAATGTAAAATAGTTCTGCATGCACAGGCTGTCATAAAAATAGTGTGCATGAATGAATAACATTAAACGAGTGGGGCAGATAAGCTACCCCCTTATGTGCTCGCCTCAGATTCAAATTTAGCTTTGCGTAGGGAATTGATGAGACACAGAGCTCAAAGCCAAAGTCTTCAAAGACCGTGGTTACACAAGATGCAAGGCGTCAAACCCACTTTGTAGTTCTCGGGTGAACGAGTGGGTTGTAGCTTGCCGAGCTGCACAGGGTGATACGGCAACAAGAGTTCTGCGAGCCCAAGAAAAGATGATAAAATACAAAAGTTACACCAAGGTTACATCGCGTGTAAAGGAGAGCAGAGCGATCTTTTTTTTTTTTTTTGGGTCTTTTTTGTCTTTTTTTAGATGATTGTAGTTGTGGGAGTTGGGGCTGCTCTATCATGTTTCAAGGTTAAGCTCCCCTTTATCGTTGCCATAAAACATAGCAGGTGTGGGAGAAAGAAAAGAGCTGGAGCGCCAAGGGAGAGTGAGGAGAGAACGACACGGGGAGATAAGGAGAGAAATAAAGAGCTGATGGTATAATAGTGCAAGTGAACGGTTTCATCACACTCAAAGCGAGGCATGCTGAGGGAGATGAGCCTTAAAGGAAAAGTTTATCATTTTGGGAAATACAATTATTCGCTTCCTTGCCCAGAGTTAGATGAGAAGATCAATACCACTTTCATGTTTGCAGGCCAAATATGCAGCTATGGCTATCAGCAGTTAGCTTAGCTTAGCAGAAAGACTGGAAACACAAAGAAGCAGCTAGCCTCGCTCTGTCAAAAGCTAACAAAGTCAGTGGCAGGTTTTATGACCTTTGGACAGAGCGAGGCTAGCTGCTTCTTTGAGTTTCCAATCTTAACGCTAAGCTAAGCTAATAATTTATGTCAACACCTCCTCAAGTTGGAGCAACAACAACTTGGAAAGGCCGGTAAAAATTTTGGTCCAAAGTTTAATGTTATAAATGCAGAAACGTGTCAGACAAAAGTAAAAGTCAGTTGATTGCAATATACCTTTAATTCACATATTGCACTTTTTTGCTCACATGTAATCAGGGAGGGAACCTTAAAGACAAATATGAAGCTATGGCTAGCAGCAGTTAGCTTAGCTTAGCATCAAGACTGGAAACAGATAGCCGTGCTTTGTTGCACAAACATTTAATTTCCGTAACCGTTTATCCTGTTAGGGGGTGGAGCCTATCCCAGCTGACAATGGGCGAGAGGTGAAGTACACCCTGGACAGGTCGCCAGACTATCACAGGGCTGACACATAGAGACAGACAACCATTCACACCTACGGCCAAGTTAGAGTGACCAATTAACATGCATGTCTTTGGACTGTGGGAGGAAACTGGAGCACCTGGAGAAAACCCACGCTGACTCCTGGAGCCAGGCTAGCTGTTTCCTCATATTTCCAGTCTTTATGCTAAGCTTAGCTAACTGGCTGCTTCCTGTAGTGACAAAAAAGTTACCCTGCATTCATGTGGTGTTGGAATAATTGGAAAAATGACTGGGAAAACTCATGTGAGGGCCACCTCATGAAAATTTTGGTGCACAAGTTGCCGATATAAATGCAGAAACATGGTGGACAAATGTAAATGTCCCATTGATGGTAATAAACATTTCATTAATTCACATATTGCATGTTAATGTTTTGCTAACATGTAATTTGTAATATGGTATTAGGTTGTATTCATTAGTTGCTGTCAACGTAGAGGGACCTAGATTAGTTGGAAAAGTTATTGCTTTGTCATTCAGACAAAGAAATATTTTAGTAGTTCAGGATACGTACTAGTGCAGCAACAAGTCTTGGACAAAATTACTTTTTAACATGAAGCTTCAAGCTGTTATCAAAGTGTCGTTTAAAGATTCAGCGTGCAAGATTTAGGTAGATATAGTGGCATCTAGCAGTGAGGACTGCATATTTGCAACCAGCTGAAACTTCTCCCAGTTACAATTCCTTCAGTGTTTATGGTTCAGGGTTTTTATTACCAGGGGCCAAATTATGAACAAATTATTTAACGCAAAAACACGAATGGCTCTGTCTAGAGCCAGTGTTTGGTTCTGGGCTACTGTAGAAACAAGGCAGTGCAACATGGCAATCTCTGTGGAAGACGACCCGCTCACTACGTAGATATAAACGGCTCATTTTGAGGTTAATGAAAGGTAAAGAAGGTAAAGAAAACATGCTAATCATATTATATTTCATTTCTGCCAATATGACCCCCATAAATCCTACTCGCTGAACTTTAAATGCTCTGAGCAATAAAATACAACACATCTTCTTTGTAGCATCCATGTGGTTTCCACATTATGACTCAAAGCACATGAACACACCAAAGCCGGAAGAACGACTTCCCAACTTAGGAAATGGGACCATCCGAGGAGCACGTGACTGCACCATTAGTAGCATAGTTACAGAAAAAAAAAACACAAAGCGGAAGTAGAGGATTGCTACATTCTTGCGGAGGCCCCACATTCCCCAAAGCACCACAGCAGAGCTGTTGTAGCTCGTACAGTTCCTCCTCTGCCCCCCCCCCCCGCCACCCCCTCCAGCATCCAGCTTCCTCTGCAGCAGCATGGCCGCTCAACCCTTCCCTTTCCTTCCCCGCACTGAGCTCGGTCAAGCTCCAGCTCCCTGTACCCCGCCGCTCCAAATACATTATTTACACTCTCCTCCCCTCCCTTCAGCTCAGCTCCAAAGAATCAGGGCAGAGGGAAATAACACCACTGTATAACCCCCCCTACCCCCACCCCCACCCCTCTCCTCTCTCCCCTGTGCACAGACACACACATTGCATACACAGGCTCAACCCTCCCTCCACCAGCACCACCCCACCTGCTCGCTCCTTTCTCACTCTGCGGGATGGAAATACAGTGCAGGACTGGGCTGCGACAATGGGAAACTCTGTGAGGCCCCAGCCCTCCCATTAATCCCTTCTGACATGCCTCCCGAGGGCAGGGATTTGCTACAAGTCAATGCAGGAGACCTACAGTATGCAAAACAAGCCTGTCTGACTCTCTCATGATTTTCAAAGCCACTGCACTGCACTGCCTGTGAGACAGGAAGGCAGATCAGAGAGAGGGAGGGGGGGGAGAAAAAAAATAACTGTGCACACAGTCTGCTTAGTTAACCCTTTCTTCACCCTCCTGTTCAGTGTACGTGTCACTTCCTTCTCCTAGTTTCACTCCCAGCCTAGATTGCACAGATAATGCTGATGACAGATGACAGGAAGAGAACTGATGCTGAGCGATATTTTTTTTCCTTCCACTCGGCCCCTGCTGCTCTCATCCTCTTTGTCCTCCGTCATGATATATTCAGCTGCAAGACACGCTTGTTACCACACCAAAATATGAAAACCACCCAACGTAAACAGGAACTCACAGGTCACGTGATGCTCTCACTTCTCTCAGGCGGAGCAGTGCTATTGAATTTCCGCCTTATCAGGGATCTAGTGATGAGGAGATAGGTGGAGGCTGGAGGCAGGGTGGGGGTGGCAGGATGACATTAGAGAGTGTTGGGGGGGTCGGCTGTCCACACCCTGCAGCTCACACTCACAGGGAATGTAAACAACAGAGCTGAATAGACAGGCTGAGGCTACGCATGGAGGAGGGAGGAAACCTGTATGGAGGAAGGGCAGCAGAAGAAGAAGTTAAATTACCACAGGGAGAGCAGCAGAGAAATGGAAAAACAGTTGACAGTAAGACATGGCCCCACAGAGGAAGAGAAATCCGCCAGGATTTGTAGCCTGCTTTAGATTCACGTGATTGGCTCCACTGCTGCCTCCCCCCCCTCTCTTTTTTTCCACCCATCCTCAGACCCTTTGAGATGGAAAAATGGGTCATCTGTGTGGAAGTTAATACTCTGAGCACGTACAGTGCTGCTTTATTTTAAGGACGTGCCTCGGAAATTTTTCTTCTTCTTTCCCTCACTGGTGAATGACACAGAGAAGGCGCGGGGTAATTAATATACCGTGTTGCTGCCGTGCACACAAGTGGCAGTGCAGCAGTCTTTATTATAGCTGCTGGCACAGCCTGGACATGTCTCATATTTCTCCCCAGCCTGCCCTCTCCATGACGACGTACAGTAGGCTGCAGACTCTGGCACCACAGCCATGACATCAGCAACGGGCCACAGACAGTGTGACTGTGAGCATCATCAGGCTGCTGGGAAAACATGTTCCAAAACACACACACACGCAGGAGGACATCCAGGCCTCTGTGGACGCCTCCACCTAACACTGAGTGATCAGCAGGCTATGGGCAGCAAATAGCTCCCTGGGAGGCTGCTGCTCAGAGGTAACACTCTCCAGTGTAGGCTGGTGCAGCATATAGTGTGCTGCTTTGCAGAGCCACATGAAGCTGCCATAGCAACCTCATACAACAGAGTTATTTCTGGCTGCGTTAAACTCCCAAACACAGCTGCTCCTACATAACGAAACGTCTCCACCGGCCAGATACCCAATCTGTGTATGTATGGCACTCAGTATACAGAGAAGTAATCAAGCTTTGACATTCAAACTCACAAACTGGAATAACACAGCAAAGGTAATTACTGCTGTGGATAATTTGTTGACAGGATTTCCAGTAATGAGTTGTGGAGCTCAAGTGATTATAATATTCCCAATACAACATTTGACATACGATCGGAATCCGTGCAAACAAATTACAATGGCAGTTCGGTCTGCTCCCGATGCCTTATCCTGGGATTTTAATGTTGCCTTCAATAACAGGTTATTTCCTGCGCCTGTAATGAAGGAACAGGCTGCATCTGTCATCGTGAGCACATTAGAAAAAAGGATTACAAACTGTTAAAAATCACCCCTCCCGAGCACATGGTCTCTGTGCTGCAGGCACAGCCATTGTTATTGCTGTCAACTGGAGCTGTTATGCTCTCTCCATTCAGTTGTCCTTCAGTGGAACACCAGAGAAGTGTGCGCACACTGCCTGGAGCAACAGTTCCCCCTACTGCACAAGAAGAGGGAGGCTCTTTTATTTCCCCTTATCCTCCCCAGCCTGCTTCATCAGATATGAAGAGCTGACTCATAACCCATTAACTCAAATAGAGCGGGGATGCAATTAAAATAATGACATTATGTTAAAAGAAGTACAACAAACACCTCATTGATTACATTAATTTCCTGCTCTGGATTAAGGACACAAAGCTGTTTTAGATGAAAACTAAAGATTTGCTGTGTCATCCTGAGATCAGTGTCATGGCTCCATGTCAAGGGCTGTTTCACTTGGTTTACTTTATGATGGCGTGCTTTGAGAACAGGCAGTACTGGTCTGGTATCCTTCACTGACCCCTCCAGTCTGCAGGGGACAGAGTCCAGCAGCTTGGTGTTTATTTGCAGTTGAAGCAGGCCAGTGGTGGATGTGTGGAGGGGTCTAAACCTGTTCCTACCCCCCAGCGCCGGCAGCAGACCACAGCTCCAGCTTGACCTCCAACACATCGCCTGTTATTTTTCTCCTCTGCCTCCCCAAAGGACAGATTAACAACGAGTCACTTCTTCTGCACACGCGCTCAGTGCCAGACGACTCCGCGGGCCTCCTGACAGGCTTCTCCTTTTCCACCAAATGGCAAAATAGCAGGAGTGCTGAAGAAAAGACTGCAGAGTGAGCACATGAGTTCATGGAAAATGGAACACTGTCTACCATTTAGTCTTCACTCGACATTTCTGGGCCGCCGTTCAATTTTCATTTTTCATTCCTAATGTAGAAAAACTATTTTCCCCCTGCTCTCGTTTCCTGGCAACCTCCGAGGCCTGGGCTGCTCTGGCCAGAGCCCTTAGAAAAACAGCTGCAGACAGGGATAAAAATAATTACAGCTCTATTTGTCTTCCAAGAGACACACTTTCAAGCAGACCTACTCCCTTCCCCTACGAGCTGCTCCACTTTCGCTCTCCTGCGCACACAATAAAGCCATTCACAATAAAGGACACCATGGCTCAATGCACTCACACAAGCTCATATGTTTCACCACGCTGGCTGGAAAGAGAAATACTGTACATTCAAGATGGCAATTCAGCCTTGTTCTGGCACTGTCAAGGCTTCATTACCACACTGAAGGTCAAGGTTTTTTTTACACTTACATTTAACATACCTAAACATAAAGATCCTAGCAATTTAATCCAATGAGACTGTATTACCTAACAAGCTTCTGGTACAAATCTTTTCTTTCTGCTGCTTTTTTTTTTTAACCTTCAGGTATATTTATCCTTGATTTCTGCGCATAACACTTCCCATTCATCCAAGTGACTCTCCAGCTCTCTGAGCAGACAAAAACTGCCCACACTCCACATTTCAAAACTGTAAATGCTTTAAATTTTCCTGTGCATTGCTACTGCCATCTACTGGTGAATGGAAACTCAGAGGCTCAAAGTGTGTTTTCATGTTTTATTGTAGGAATTTACACACAAAAAATGTCTCGGTACTAAAGACTAGAATATAAAAATAACATTTAACTGACATAGCAAAAACCATTTTGAAAACTTGACAATATTCCACAAACAAGTGTTCTGTTTTGTGTAGGCACTCTTACACACTTCATATGTTTATCAACTGCGCAGCAATATGTAAGCAATCCTTTACATACCTTTGTTTTTATTAAGTGCTGGACTAACAACAAAGCCCCAAAAATATAGCATGTCATTACTTTTGAGGGAATACGTAAGAATCAACAGACGGATAGAAAACATGAGATCTGGTGGGAACAAGATTAGAAAGATGGAATGTGTTTGACATTTCCCAGAAATGAAACCTTGAGGAAGTTCTTTAACCTTGGAGTGCCGTGATAGAGGCGAGCATTGTCTTCTCATGTCCAAAGGTCGAGCTCGGTCATAATCAGACTCACAACTGCAGTCCCGTGGACCAAACAGTACACACCCATCAGTGCCTGAAATCCCTTCAGAGTAGTAAAAGTAGATTTCCAGTTCGCATTCATTCAGTGTCATTTTCTGTCAAAGACTGACAGCTGATAATTCGCTGAAAAACAGAAAATGATATCTTTTAGCATTACGCCAAAAAGTGTAAATCACCAATTATAAAACAGCTAAACTTGTGCAAAACTTTCTCTCTCATTGCCGGCCAGTTGTTTGTAATGTTGGCATTTCTGTCTTAGAGGTGAAATAACCAAGAGCTACTGACACACGGCTCTCAGCTTTGGATGATTCTAAGGTTGATCTTGCACCCTTTCTTGTCCCAGAGACAACAAAAAGCAACTGGGGGGTTTACTAAGGATGCTCAACAACAACAACAACAACAACAACAACAACAAAACAAACTGAAATTTTAATGAAGGACGCAGGAAATCCTCACCTAGCAGACTTCCATCTCACGCACGTTCATTCAACATCATCTTCTGTTAAAGACTGAGAGCTGATGATTCGCTGAAAAACAGAAAATAACATCTTTCAGCAGGTCGTCCCAAAAAGTGTACAGCACCCATTTTAGAACAGCAAACATTCTTTCTCACGCAGGACATTAACAACCAGCTGTTTATTAATGTTGGCATGTCTGTCTTAGAGGTGAAATAACCAAGAGCTACTGACACATCGCTCTCAGCTTTGGATGATTCTAAGATTGATCTTGCACCCTTTCTTGTCCCAGAGACCACAAATAGCAACTGGGGGGTTTACTAAGGATGCTCAGCAAGTCACTGTGACATTTTACCGGTGGAGGAAATCCTCACCTGGCTGATAGTGGGCAGTTTGGTGAGCAGCATCTGGAAGACTGGAGGCGGCAGCGTCTGCTGGAGCACCTGAAGAAGCTGCTGGGGTTGACCACATACTGCAATGGCATTGGTCAGGTGGTCCACACCTTTCTCAAAGTCACCTGGAGTTAGGATCAGAAAGGTTTAGAAAACTAGACATGAGAGAGGGGGTCAGCAAATTATGACAAGAGGTGCAGGTTAGTTGGAGATGGCTAAGCCGAAGTGGTGAAGTACATGTAGACATTAAGTGCAGCCTACTTGCCTGCATTAATTATTAAGGTTTTGTAAGAAGTGCTCTCTAAGCTTCCTGTGATGTGTCTTGTACGTGTGTATCATGCACACAGGTTTACATATTTTATGTATGAATAACCTGTGAGCAGACACGTGGCTAACCTTGAGACAGGAGCTCCTCTCCCAGCTGGATCTCCTCCAGGAAGAATTTCTGAACAGCCTCTGCATCCTTTAAGTCAGGTAGCTTCAAAGTCAACAATAAATATATGTTAGAAATGCACATCTAGGCCCCAGTAAGACACAAAACATAACTTAATTTGATGGGTTCTCATTTGTCCTACCCGTGCCAGTCCAGACTTGTCACTGGTAACCTTTTTCTTTCTTCGACCTGCGAGACAAACGTAGTATTAGATTGTGCTCATGTGTTTAGTTTGCTGTTGTAACTTTATAAATCAGGAAACACGTGGTACAACTTCTGCGATTAACTGTTTCTTGTACGAGTTCCTGCGACATAGCCGAGGAAAATTTAGTTAAGAGTACACATTACCGCTCTCTACACCGTGTGTAATTGAAAAAATGAACATATTAAGACTTTTTAACACAGTGTCCTTGCGGCTTGTTTGCCACATGGAAGCTAACGTGCTACAAGTTGACTGTTGAGCTAACTTCCTCTGCGCTCTTTGGCTCAAACACTTACGTTCGCGTAGCTTTTCCTTGAAGCGAGGGTCACTCCGTCGCTTTCTGTCAAAATAAATACAGTATGCGACGAAAAGGGCTCCACACACCCCGGCAACTATCGCGCCTGTCCGACTGCTCACCATATCTGGAACTATTCATACACTCGGCACGCAGCACACTAGCCAGCTAGCAGCTAGCACGCTGCTAAGGAAGTGCGGAGAGGAAGTACGTCATCATGACGCAGTAATACTTCAAGTTCGCTTCAGGGACACAGCAGTATGAAGAATGAAGAGCTACTAAATATGTATTTATAATAAATATTTATATATAAATTGTGTGCATAATATTAATGTACTCTTGCTTCTCCAGTAAAGAAGAGAAGAACAAGACGTTTTCTTGTTAATGGGGCCATGCTTTTAGTAAAAAAAAAAAATACAAAATCGTCACTTCACTTCATTCATTCACTTCATACTTCATTCATAAATACCAAAAAACAAACAAACAAAGAACCAGTAAAACAAAACTATAACTGGCAAAAAATAGTCATGATGCATTAAGTTTTAACTACTTTTAAATTTTAAGTTAGTGTACTATATACTTTTGGTTAGTTAATCTTTGACAGTACATCCCATTTTATAAGTTTGTTATGTTTTATTTGTAGAAACCTTGACAACTCTTGCACACTGTCAGTTTGCCTGATGAAGGTTGCAATAAATTTATTTTTGCAAGTAAACAGTGTGTGGAAGTTTGTCTTCATGTTGTGTCATGCTCATCTCCCTCCTATGCACCCGTTTTGAATTAGATGTGTGAAGTATCCTTTTGTTATTTGTAGAAACCATCTGCAAACTACTTTATTTCCCTTTACTACAGTAAAGCAGTGTATTTGTCAAATAAATGTAAAGGTAGTGGAGTAAAAAGTAACATTTTCCTGGAGCACAAGAGCGTGTGTGCAATTGAGTAAAGGTATAATAAACTAGAAATGTTCACGGCAGAATTACCTCACCATTGTACTTCACTTGAGCAAAAGTTACTTTCCACAACGGACGGCAAGAGACACACAGAATACTTCACAAACTATGGCATTTATTTCAAACAGAGGCTTCTGCTTTGCTTACATTTTTACAATAAATTACACAATGACCATCATCAGATGAGCCTAATAAATACTATTGAGCATTTTTCAATAAGCCCCATTACTTTCTCTTAATCTATGATCCAGACTATTTTCCATATACAGGTTCATACAGCTGTAGCTTCAGGCCATGTACAGGTTGGAAAATAGTTCAGCCTCATCCAAAAACCACCATTTTTCTCTTAACAAGCACAAGCTATAGAAAAACAAAACAGAATACAAACTAAAGCAAAACAGAAAAATTAAAAAAAAGGAAGAAAGAAAAGAATAAGTAAACTGATGAGAAGAGGCAGAACAAAACAACATAAATGAACTCAAATCTGTCCCTACAAGAGAACTAGAATGAGGACAAAGGGGAGAACAAACATGCTGTAACCCTCAGTATTTACACTCAAACTACAGTTAAAACCGTAAAACTGTCTGTACAGAAAGGTACATGTTATTAACAGTGCAAGATATTAAATAGCTTGACTCAAAACACTTCTCAATATACAAATGTATAACAAAAGCATACAATTACTTACAAGTGCCAAACAAAATGTAACTTCAGGTTATCATACAGTCGGGGGGTCTATACAAAGGAAACACTGGAGATGTCTTCAGAAATGTATACACATACGTCACTTTATGATATAAATGCACATTTACAATATCTTTACCTTTAATCTGGTCATAGTACAGGAAACAGAACCAAACAGTTTTTGGTAGGGATGAGTATGAGAGGAAGCTGGCATGTCATTTTTGATCGTGAGTAAAATTAAAAAGATGCCAAAAGGGTATGAGTTGCATTATTAAGTGAAGCAAAAATATACTAAATTAAATAACTTCATGTTTGTTTGAAACACTGCGAAATGTGGGATTCAGCTTCATTGGTGTGTTCTGCAGTACATGCTGTAAAACCTCTTATGGCTGCCTTCACGTTAACTTGATCCAGTTGCCAATTTTCACTGAAGACGATAGGATTAAATGGGTGATGAAAACATAATCAAATAAAGCAGATGGGCTTTAAAAAGGCTGATGAACTGGAGTAATGACACCGCTGGATTCACCACCTCCATCATTGCACATTTTATACTGCCAAACTTAACAGTCACACCCAAGCTGGATGAGTATTCAGTAGTAGATTACAAGTGATCCAGTATAGGAGTTCTGCTTTTACAATTATACTTTTAAATATTACCATAAGTTGATAAAAACCATTATTACCTGTTGGACTCAGCCCTTCACTGCCTGCTCACTCATACAGCATTCTTCAGTCTTTTGTAAGGGACACATTATTCCAGCTGACTCTCTGATTTGAGAACAGGATCAGGAAAAAAAAAGTGCTGTCCGTTCTCAAAGTGCCCCACGGAAAAGAACAAAAAGGCACTACAGTATCATTCCATATTCATCCACTGAGGCTGTCAGTGGACCCATGATGGTCTGAAACCCTATCCATCAACACCTACAAACATGTACAGGACCACACTCCTGTACGCGAGAAGAGCATCGTCAACCACTTGAGGTTTAACCACATGAAGGCCTTTTGAATGAGGGTGGACAGAGAAACGTGGCAAAGTTACATTTCGTACGCTCTTAATGCCAATGTGGCAGTGTTCCTCTGAATTCCCCACAATAACACGGCGAGCACAGGCTGCACCGTGTTGAGCTGTGAGGACCGAGCACAGAGGGGTCTTCACTGGAAATCATCCCTTACCAGTACAACTTTATCAAATGGAAACAATTATTGCTTGCAAAAACAATTCTTATAAATGTTCAATTAAGGAGAGCGCAAAAGACAATTTTGTATTTTTTTTTTTTTGACAAATTTCATCCCCCTACACAATCTTCATAAAAGTGCACTTAAGTGCCATTAGCTTGCCAAGGAAACAGTTGTCGATAGAAAATAGTGCTTGTTTCTTGTTTTTCTTTTGTCTCTGGTCTGGATTTTGTGCCCCAGTAGTTACAGTATGTAGGTTGACTTGTCCGTCCTGTTGGAAGGGAATGGGGGCAGGGACCCCGGGGTGCTGGTTAAGTGCTTAGTGCGGTGGCTTTTCGCTGGTTCGTCCTGTCACCTGCACTCCACTGATACCCCAGAGTTCTGAGACGAGGAGGATGAGGATGACACCGGGGGGTCAGCCAGTGTCAGCATGACTGCTGCAGTCAGTGAGCTGGAGGACGGGGAGGAGGAGGAGGAGGATGAAGAGGAAGCAGCCACAGTGCCTGCAGAACAGAAACAGGATACGGTATTGGTCAGTTTAGAGGCACGTGTGGTTTAATGGTGCTGCCAGATCTTTACATACAAGCTTAAAGGGTAACTATTTTTTAACCTGGACCCTAATTTATTCTCATGTCTTTTGTCTAAGTGACTACAGAGAACAATCATTTTTAATGTTCGTCCACTAAAATACTTGTTTTTGCTACTAACAGGCTCAGATTGTTTTTTGATGTGGCTGACAACATTATGGACAGGATCCCTGCACAGATGCACCTTTCTGTTGAATAATAAGATCCTTTTTGTTTATATAGAAACAGCTCCAAAATCACTATCACCAAAGCCACCAGACTCCATCTAAAGAAACACTAATTTTATCTTCATAAAACACATTTCATTCCAAGTCAGTAGAAACAAAATAAATCTCACAAAGCTGTCTGGGTTCGTCTTTTCATTGTTCCAACAATCACCAACTCTGCTGTGGTTGAAATGAACCCTTAATTCACCCAGTTAGATGTGAAAATATGCTGGCTCTATACATGCTAAAATTACTGATTATTTTAATGGAGTCTGGTGGGTTTGATCGAAGGGGACTTTGGGGCTGTTTCTGTTTCTGTAAGGATCATTTCCATAATGTTGTCAGACTCTTAAAACAATCTGAGCCTGTCAGTGGCAAAAACAAGCACTTTTAATGGATGTATATTGAGGGTGGGTATGATCCAAGTGATAACAATGCAGCCTGTTCCACTGCTGCTGGCTACAACCCTCTCGCTCAGTGCTGGACCAATTTAAAATAATTGTTGTTCCCATTAGTCACTTAGACACCAAAACATAGAAAAACAGGGTCCAAAAAAAATACTGACTTTTTTTAAAATATCAGGTGCAACCCAATCTAATCAACAACATTGGGATCACAAAGAGCTGACTCACTTTCCCGTTCTTTCTTCTTCATGCGTTTTCGTCGCCTGTCGATAGAGGCCACCTCAGACTTGAGGGAGAGGTAGTGGTTCCTGATGTCCTGCAGCTTCTCTTGAAGAAACGCAATCCTCTCCAGACTGCTCATCTTTTCCAGGTCAGCTAAGTGGAACGGAAATAACGTGTTTTAGTATTTCAGGGTTGATAGATCCTATCGGCTTAAACATACAAAAATGTTGCTAAATTAAAGAATCAATTCTCCTGAATAACAAAATTTATCTTTTTAAATTAAAAAAAAAGTTACTGTTGACAATTTAATTCTCAGACATAAAAAAATAACAAAAACAAACTGGTCCGATGTGACACTCACACATCTGGAAGCTCCACTTGTACACACGTGGTGATCTTCCATGGTTGTCTCGATGCTGGCTGTGGTCAGGCGTCACCCTGCTTGTGGTACTTATGGCTCGTGGGGGGAGATCGTCCATGACACTTGGGCGAAGTGGCAGCCTTCACGTCTGGTGCGTTGTTCTTTGAGGCAGTTGATTTGGCAGTGCCCTCAACAACTGACTGGTCTTCACTGTCACTGCTGTTGGCTGGAAGACAGAAGGAGAACGATAAAGTAACGTCTCATTCTCTTTCCCACCTGAAATCTGATTTCACATCAGGAAATGAGTGAATATGAAATAGAAATGCTGTGACTGATAAAAGTAGTGCTTGCTTTGGAAATGGGACGCCTATCAGGGTGTCAGCAATTCTATCTGCAGCTCTCCTTACCTGTTTTCCTATTCTTTTTGGGAGGCACACCTAGGCTCTTGCGGTTTGGCTTGTGTTTCTTTGAGGCTCCACCTGTCTGTGATTCTTTCTGCCGCTTCTGACTCACAGACGCTACAAAGAAAATGCAAGGAGACAGTGAGGGAACAGGCGGACTGTGAAATGAGTTGTCAGCATGTATTTCTTTAGTATTCCATCTACAAGAAAAAAAAAATGAATTCTGTAAATGAAAAAAAATTCACAAGATCTGAGTAGATTGGCTATTACTTTTACCTTTGGACTTCTGCTCACTCTCCTGTTGGCTGCTGCTGCTCAGCTCGAGGCTGCAGCTGCTGCTGCTGTTGCAGGAGAGGCTGACATCAAACACCTTTGAGGGGGAACCTGCCCCCTCGTCCTGAGGGAGGTCTTGCAGCTCCCCACCAATACTCTCCACTTCCACCGTGCTGCTGTCTGTCTCACTGCGGCCCCCTGCCACTTCCTCCTGTATGGGTCCTTGGGGAAGAGCTTCAGAAACCGGCTCTGAAGGCAAGGCGGGGGGTATGGACGGTGGCGGAGAGGAAGGCTGCGCTGTACCAGAGTCTTCCACAGCACTGCCGCCTCCTGAGGGCGACTCGGGCGTTGTCGGTGGCGTGTTGAGCACAGAGTTGCTGCCGCTGCTCGGAAACTCCTGCAGCTTGTCGTTCTCCATCTGCTCCTCTGAAGCTTCGTCTTCTGGTCCAGCATCCTGCTCAACACTCGGCTCCTCCAGACATTGGGGTACAGGTGGAGGAGGAGAATTGGCGGCCTCTGTGTCAGAGTCGGAGAACAACTCTTTGAGAGTCTTCTTCGGCCACTGGGCCTGGATGCTGGACCACACATCCTTCTGGCCTTTAGAACGGACAGCTGGCCTTTCCTCTGCGTTCCCAGACATTTTGGCCCTCTTTTCAGGAATCTCCCAGAAACCAGCTTGTCTGCCACCTTTGGTCTTCTCCTTCATCCCGTTGTACTTCTTGGAAGGGGAACCTTTGGTTTTTGGCCGGCTTCGCTCACTTTCCTCGGCCTGGGACTCGGCCAGCGCTGCACCCTCATCATCTGAACTGCTGCTAGACGAGGCGCCCCTCTCCTCCCCGGGACCAGCCGCTCTCTCCTCCAGCTTCCTTGGAGAGCCTCCAGGCAACCAGTCGGCACTCCTGGTGCTCCGGGTCTTCGCTTTGGATTGGCCTTTCGGGGTCCTCTCTGCCGCACCGTCAGATTTCCTCTTCCTGCTGCTCGCCTCTCCCTCCAACTCCGGCTGGTTTCTGCGCTTCCCGACATCTGTGCTCTCTGCACCAACTAAATCCTGGTTCTTTCCTGAGACTGGAGAAAGTTTGGATGCTTCAGGAGGGGTCCCGCTCTCCCAGCACTCTGATGCTTGCGGGGGCTCTGATGGGGGCTTTCTCAAGCTGCCTCTGCAACCTGGGCGATCCTCCTCATTATGCTCTCCCTCCTCGTCCTCATGCTCACTTTCGTCTGTGGACATCTCAGAGGCTGAGGCAAATGAGACAGAGCTTATGTTACTTTCAGCTGTATATCAACAGGCATACATAAATAAACCACTTGAGAGTGACACAGTCCTAAACTGCTGTAAGTGTGCATGAGGACTACAGGCTAATGAGTGTTGCTACCTTGCAGGCCATTGAGGATAGAAGTAATTTCTATAGACTTGACTGGAGACTGCTGAGTCCCTTTGTCCTCACCCTCGTCCATCTTGGAAAAGACATCCTGACTCAGGCCACATTTGGAGCGTGGGAGGCGGTTAGCGTTGGGCGAAGGGCCGAGGACGTCTCTGTCATTGAGCCTCTCCAACCTGTCTCGCTCCCTCTCAGCTTTGTTCTGTCAGGATTTAACACAGTCAGTGATTCCTGTCATCACATCAAACCAGGTTTAAGTTGAAAAGTTACCACCCTGCAGGCTCATACCTTTATCTTTTTGCGGTGCTTTATTTTTGGTACATTCTTATTGGCGGGGCGCACAATCTTGTCAGCTTTGATCCATTCATCATATCTAAAACCAAGTACAAAGACAAGAGACAGTTTCATCATTCGGATCTTTGAGAGGAGCGGAGAAACATCCTCTCACACCACCCACCACACAGACACCTCTACTGTCTGACCCCGACATGTTGCTGTGACACAATAAGCCTCAACAGCAAAAAGGAAGGAATCCTATGGTGTTATGTGGAAAAAGACAAACCTTTACGATGAAGAAAGAAACAATATTAACACCGACCACCACACAAATCATATTCAACAGAGTTCCGACAGTACCAAGGGTGCTACTTGGGGGGTCGTATGAGGAAAATGAAAAGTTTCACGACATCGCACACGACAGACACAATGCAGAGAGAACATCCCACTGTCTTTTATAGAGTGCTAGAGGACCACACAACAACATTGAGACAATGAAATGCTATTTGCACTAGTTAACCTCTGTGTCATGGTACCCTAACACTCTACTTAACACTGCATTAACCCTGACCCGCTGGGGAGGGGGGAGAGGGTTGAGAGGTAGAGGTGAGTGTAGAAGCACTTTGATTGGCCTTTCAGAGATCCAGAGGGTAGCTCACATTTAGATATCTTGAAGGAGCTAAAAATTGTTCACTGGTTGGCTACTTCCAGAGTCAGATTAGTTATAAATCAGCCTGTCTGTAGATTTAGTTGAGAGACAGACAGCTGGGGGACAGACAGACAGGGGATTCAGTCAAAACTGAGTGAGGGAAGCTGAGGAATGATCCACATCAACCCAATACTCAATTCTGTTTCTGCCACTAGATGGCCCAGTGTTCTCCATAATCAGAGTACTGACCATGGGACTGGATAAGGTGAAGCAGAATTGTGAGGAAGGGATGTATCTGTTACTGCTGAGGGGATACCCATGTAGCGGTGATCCCTTGAAGGTTAAGAGATGTCTTTTTTTTTGTCTTTTTTTTAGGGTGAATATAGACGTTAGGTGATTTCTCCCCAGGTCCTGTCTTACCTGACGTTCCAGCCACAGTAGTGCACCAGGTAGAGCACCTCTCCCCCCTCCACGTCTGCCTCTTTCACAGTGGCCTCGTACGTCTTCAGATTGCGGCCTCGCCCATACCTCACCTGCACCTTCATCCCCGGGGGGTAACACTCAAACTCCTCCCCTTCCTCCCCCTCCTGACTGCTGTCATCCCTGCAAGAAAAACAGTTCAGCACTTCCTGGCCCTAGGCTGCCCCATTGAGCACCACAGAACCCCACCCACAGCCGCCCACCCAGCTCACTACCTGCTGCTAGGAAGCCTGTTTTCTAACTAATCTGCTCCACCCTTGCCTTCCCTGTCCCATTACAACACTAGGCCCTTTCCTATAAAGAGACATAAGCTTCCCATTTTGCCCTGCCTTATCTCTAGTCCAGAGTAACCTACAGCAAACTGCAGTATAAACAACTCCACATTTACAGTGAGCCAGTCAAAGAACAGTACAGTAAATAAAACATTCTTTCATGGCAAAAATCAATCATCTTGCATGGGGAATAACACTACTGTTAGGCTGTCTAACCCTATGTCCACACACAACAACATACTTGGGGTTCTCACTCACACACACACGCTGTAAGAAACAAAAGCAGCCACAAGGAGGAGCTAGTGGGAAACAGTCAGGAGATGTCGAAGCTGGAGGGTATACGGGCAGTGCAGGAGTGCCAGTAAGTGGTTTAGGCGCAGGGGCCACAGGGGCAGGTTAGCACGGCAAAGCACAACTTGGCAGGCGGTGCAGCAACTTAAAGCGAGACTACAGCGCTGAGAGGAAGCACCGATTTGGTCTGCTGCCACGAGAAAACAGCTACAACACAGTACTCCACACAAGCCCTCTCATACCTAACTGCTCAGAGCATGTGTCTTCTGCTGGCAGCTCGACTTCAACACACCACAGTGAAGAAGATGCACTTCTTTGTACAGCCGTCCAAGTGTGACAACTGTTACCACCCTAAGACTGGGGACACACTACATTTCAAAATGCCAACTGATTTTAAAAACACTCTGCACATAATCAATTCCACACACCTTTTCCACCGCGCAGCGATAAATCACACAGGAATCACAAACAAGCACAGGCAAGGTTTCAAACACTGAGATATAGCACATTTAGAGCTGCAACAATTAGTCGAACAATCAGTCAAGCCACAGAAAATCATTTCAATCAACGTTTAAGTCATTTTTCAAGAGCTCCAAGAGTTTCTTCCAGGTTCTCAAATGTGAAAATGTGCTGCTTTTGCTTGGTCTTACATCATAGTAAACTGAATATTTTGGGGGCTTGGATTGTTGATTGGACAAGACAAGACATCTGATGGCCTCATCCCGGCCTCTAGGAACATTTTTTCACTGTTTTCTGATATTTTACAGACCAAACGATTAATCAAAAAACTGCTAGCAGATTAATCGATAACACAAATAATCACTAGTTGCAGCCCTAAACAAATTATCTAAAAGAATCACTTGCATCAGAACTCCCTGAAAACATGCACAATGTCAATCAATCTGCATTATTACGCACTGAAATATCCACAAAGAAAGGCCGCAGAGTCAGTCCGAGTGGGCAGTACACTTCTCAACAAAGCAGTTGATTAGGCTGATCAAGAAAAAAAGGTAAATAGCACTTAGGCAGTAACTTAACAATCACTGTCAAACAGGACTTTCCTTCTATGTAATTAACTGCTCTCATTAACATAAATTAAAACACAATTTCCTTATTTAAGCTCCTTCTAAACCAGGTCTCGTTGGCTACACGCAGCCTGCGCTGCTGGAATGAGAATGTGATCCACACACACACTGCAGGTCCAGATTACAGGCTGTAAACATTCAACGGGTCTGATATCATCAGGAAAGATCAGATCAGATCAGCCTGCAGGTTGTCTGCTGTGTGAATGTGTAAACCCTCACACTGCCGCATCGTCTGCGAGGACCACTGATCCTGACAAAGCCAAAGGATCAGAGAACCTCCCGATTGTCAGAAAGTCCGCCTGCGATGACAATCAGGGTGATCACACTGTCGCGAGCCCAAGGCCACTAGGTGATAAAAACTACAGAGAGGGGGATACTAGGAGCAACAGCGCAAGATAAGAACATCCTAAAGTTGCACATAAAAAACTGCTGTTGCGGTGTGCTCTAGCCGGTCCCCAGCAGCCCACACAACCTTAACAAAAGTGTCAAACTGGAGGGTGAACAAACAGGTCTAAAATAGGCAGCAGAGAGCACGGATCTGGATGCTCTGAACAGAAAACAAACGCTAACTGAGACCGAACATCCAACTACCCAGAACTGTTTTTCATTTTTCAACACTGAGAGTCACTTTTTCCTCTAAAAGGTTACTGCCTCTGAAGCACTACCTTGCATCTAATGTGCTAATGCATCAGTGACAACACTCACACACATGGAACATTTAATAAAGCTGAACATCAAAAAGCCAAAAAATGACAGAGAGGACAGAGAGAGAGAGAAAGAGAAAGGGAGAGAGAGAGAGAGAGAGAGAGAGAGAGAGAGAGAGAGAGAGAGAGAGAGAGAGAGAGAGAGAGAGAGAGATCAGGAAAGGGCAGAAATCAAGAGGAGCACAGCCATGTTGTGTGCACTGAGTGAGACGGTCAAACAATCCCAGCCAGAGAGAGACAGAGACAGAGAGAGACAGAGAGAAGGAGAGAGCACAGCATGACATGCCAGGTGAAAGGTAGCAGTCAGGCTTTGGTGCTCTAAGATGTCTCTGCCAGCTGATGCCGACTAAGCCACGAGAAATAATAATAGCACAGAGGGCAGTAGGTAAGAGCTTAGTTAGAGACAGAGGGGAGAGCTTCCCTCTCTCTGGTTAGCAGGTAAAGGTGGATTGTGGGTATATTGGGTATTAGTGTCATTAAGGTCAGAGGGGTCGCTGCTCCTCATCTGCTAATGGTCTTTTATTTTTTTACAGCCACCAAGGAAAGTGAATGCCTCAGGTCCGTTGGTCTGGCAGAATTTTGAGCTATTGAGGGTCAGATTAAGTATTAACACAGTTTCACCATGCAGGAGCTCTGCACGGAGCTTGTGTTTGTGCCATGAGGATATATTTTACCACCCTGGTGGAGGGACCATCCTTTCAGACCACCTACCCAGAGTTGTCTTTGCTCTCCTGCTCCTCGTCGTGCTCCTCCTTCACGCTCTCCGCTCCGAGGCGAGCCGTCGACGAGCCCTCGTCCGCGTCTCCCTTGAGAGGACCGTCATCCTCGTCGTCATCTTCGTCGATTCCGCTCTCCTTCCCTTCCATTTTCGATGGTTCGGGCTCCATTTTGTTTCGGGTCGTATCAGGTTTCTCGTCCTGTGAGAGAGGGATTAGTTTGTCATGATAAACAAAGATGTCTGGAGAAATTAATCTAATGTAAACGTGCTGTTTGGATAAATGTCAACCAAAAGAAAAAAGGACAAAGATATGAATTAAATAGTGTTTCGGAAAATGCACCTTGCAGACTAGAGACTGTGCGCTACAAGGTTCTCCATCCACCTGGGCTTTCTGCTCTTCGGAGCTGGAGGAGGGGGCAGGTGTTCCTCCAGCCTCCCCTTCAGGTTTCACCTCCCCCTTGGGAGCCTGCTTCAAAGGGAGGTCCATCCTGAAGGTGATGGCGGTGGACGTGCAGTATTCCTCAAATCCATACAGGTACCTGGGTGATAAAGCATTCCTCGTCAACATATCCTGAAAAGTCTAATTTTACTGCTTCTCTCACAGATCCACTTGGCACTGCTAAAACTTAATCTTGCAAAGATAAAAGCTTTGTTTATTCTCGAGGAATTAACAAAAAAATACTACAAATTACATCCATATGGACATTAAAGGAGCAAAACAGACTACAAGCTCCATGTCTCTGTGAAAAACTACACAAACAAAAGCTGCATCTGCCGAGCACAGTTAAAAGCTTTGAGGAGCTGTGGAGACAGCGCCTGTACGTACTTGCGGTAAGCACATTTGACATTGTAGCCAGCGGCTGAGTTGAGCACGGGGATTCCCAGATCCTGATAGACTTGCTTCCAAACGGAGCCGCTTTCAATCTGCTCAAACATGGACAACAGAGGAAGAGACAGATCCCGAGTCAGTAAACATCAAACGAGACAAGTGTGACCAAAGTCATGCTACAACTGCTGTCAGAGTGGCACATACGTTGTCAAAGCCTCCCAGTTTGTGCACCAGCCTGTAGAGCTTGAACAGGTTCAGGTTCCTGTAGCCCAGGACAGGCCGTTTGTTGATGGGAGTTCCTGAGGACGAGAAACGCGTCACATATTGAGATAGTTGACTCAAAATACGGTTTAGCTCAGAAATCAGTCAAAAACGGGTAATTAATCTGAGTCATAGCATTTTAGTCTTTTACTGTAAACCTTTTATGAAGCTTTTGTTAAGCTACCTGGGTTTGGTTTCAGCTGTGTTGGAGGAAGTATTCAGATCCTTTACAAGTAAAAGTCATGCATTGAAATTTTACCTAACATTTTTATTAGCACAGATGTATCGAAAGTAAAAGTATCTGTGAAGCAGAAATAATAGTGTTATAAGAGAGGAGAGGTGGAGCTAATTTTTACGGGAGAATTTGCTGCCTTTCAGTGTTGATGGTAAATGTGTCAGTTGAAGCAACAAATTCCTCAGTACGTGCTGTAATGACAGGGAAAGCTGAGTTCCCAGATGCAAAGCTGTTCTTCTTCATGCATCCAGCACCGTCACTTAACAAGACAGTGACATAGTTGGATGCAAGAGGAACAACAGCTTGGATTTCGCCCCCAGGCAGCCCGGTATCATGATCTAGATACCGCTCCAGAACAAGATGTCCTTGTTTTCTTTGCTTGTTTTGCAAAATAGTTATGTTTCCAACAATGAAAATGGCATCTCCAAATATGAGCACAGATGATGTTATGCATGAGGATATGCAGCAGAGACAAGCTGAAGCTGCGGCTGCATAAGAGGATATGTCCGGCAGGGGCCCTCCAGAACCTGAGCAGCCGAGAGCGAACAGCGGCTGGTGGTGCCTTTGCTCAAACTTCCCTCCGTTGCCAACAGAAACTGAATCATTCTGCTGCAACCAATTTCAGCGTGGGCAGTTTTGTTGGAAGCTGTCACCGACGCCGGGAGAGCCCTGATAAAGCCTGTGTGTGCGTTACTATGCATGAGAGTTTTACTCCTCACTTGGACAGAGGCGTACTGGAGACCTCCTTCAGGATCCTGAAGATTAACTGGAAAAGACAACCAAGACCAGCGGGGCCGAGAGGGCAGATTACCAGTGAGTGAGTGAGTATTGATTTTTATTTTGTTACCTGCTGAAGTAGAGGAGGAGCATCTTAGGAAGCTGAGCTACACTATTTTTTAGCCAACAAAGTAATAGCTATAAGCTTGTAGTTTGTGTGCAATGCATCCTGGTACATGTAGGCACTGCTGGCACGGCTCCCTGAGCAGGAGAACTCCACGTTCTCTGTCAATAAAGCACCCACTGAGGAATTTGTTGTTTCAGTTGACTACATTTACCATCAACACTGATTGGACACCCACATAAAAGGTGGCAAATTTTTCCTTTTAATTATTTTGTATATTTTTGAGTTGTTTAAGCAACACTTTAACAACAGTAGATCATACTTTAGAAACTGATCGTACACATTTTTACAGGTACTTAATTCTAAAGCTGAACCTTAAACCTTAAAAATAAAAAGGTTGTTTTGAAGAAGTAGTTTGTGTTGTATCTGCACTCTGGGCTCACCTCTGTCTTCCATGAACTTGTAGAGCTGCTGCAGAAAGTTCTCCCGCTCCTCTGGGAACGGCTCCACTTCCTCCTGCAGACAGGAAACAAGACAGTTTGAGATTCTTGTTTTACTTGGGAGGTTGTGGGGATAAGAGCATGTGCGGGGTTCTGCCTCTACCTCCTCCTCTTCGCCACTGGCATCCTCCTCCTGCTCTCCCTCTTCATCTTCCTCCTCATCCTCACTGCTAGAACTTTCTTCTTTCACTTCTGTCTTCCAGGTGCTGGGCACGACAAACTGCTGCAGGAACTCCAGGGCGGCGTCCAGAGCTGTCAAACACAAACGGGAATAATATAACATATTAACCACACCTAGCAAGAGCTGCCTGTCATTCCCTGCTGCGTGCAAAACTCAAATCAGTCTGCAGAGATGAAACAATTTTAACGCTAAATGAACACGACCAATGTTTCAGTCAGATTGCTTGTTATATCTTGTAAATGAAACACAAACAACATGATATTTCAAGTGTAAAGAATACCACAAATCAACAAAAAATGAGGCCAATATTCTAAATTAAAGACGACCCTCTTTGATTTAAACCTCATAACATCTGTCACAGGGTGTTAAGAGGATATGAGGATGCTGGGTGTGCAGGTATATGTGTAAGCCCAGTACTGAAGCAACCAAATAGTGAGTACGTTTACATGCACACTGATATTCCACTATTATTCCAAATATGATACAGGTCATGTAAACAGCATATTCCCTTTGAATATTCCCAATTAGCCCTCATTCCTAATGCAGTATTTCCTGATGAAGACGTGTGGGATGTACTGGTATTATTCAAGTATAAGGAGCATTGTTTGGACCTGTTTACAGTGCATTCAGAACACACATCTCAATTGGTGTTTTTAACACAGTTTGCCACACACAGCCTGTTGCCTGTCTACGGTGAGCTCTGTGTTGTCATGGATACTTTGTAGACAAACCAATTTGGAAGCAGTTTGCAAGGCTGATGTAGGAACGCATGCCCAAAAGGAAAGCCCTCATTTTTGGATGGAGGGAAAAACACGGTTTTTGGATATGCCCAAATTATATTATATCAATAACGTGAAAGAAGACGAGATATTGTCTTAGATTTGGGATGTCGTAATATCACACACGGTTTTAAAGGCTGCTGCCAGTGCAGTGATGTGATTTTCTGAACTCAGCAGACTGTTCTATTATTAACTTTACCTACTTAGTCATTATATCCACATTACTGACGATTATTTATTAAAAAAATCTCATTGGGAAAGTATTTCATGAAAGCACCAATAGTCAACCCTACAATATCGTTGCAAAAACAACATCAAGGTATTTGGTAAAAAACATTGTGATGTTTGATTTTATCCATATCACCCACCCTTAGTGCAAGTATCCCAATGCCAACCTTTCCAAGAAGAGGTTGAATGAATGAGAAAGGGGAGGCCTGTGTTCTCAAGGTAGAACAAGTCCGCCACTTGTGGAAAACTTTGAAAAAAAAATGCTATTTTGATGCTGATAAACGACATTATAAACAACATGTTAGGGCATGTTCATGTAACTGAATATTAGTGGAATATTTATTGAAGCCATGTAAACACCGTAGAAGGAATACTGTGCAAAAAAAAGAAAAGAGACTTTTTTTTGCCTAGAGACTTTTCCTGCTGGAAACCAGAGCATCTTCAGGCATAAAACTATGAATGACAATCGATACAGAAGCTAAAAAAACAAAAAAGTTAATACTAATGTTATTGCCATCCTAAAATAATACACCCATACACAAAAATAGGACAGTATAGGAATACATCTTGACATAAACATGAGAGAAAGCAGCCATGAAAGAAAGCAGCATGAAAATCTGTCAGGAGTGTTTGCAGTGACGCAGAGCAGCAGGCGCGTTCAGCCACAATGTCACAGGTGGCTTTAAGTAGCATCTAACCACCTTGGCAGATGCTTGTCTTACGCTTTTGTAATGCGGAAAATATCACAGTTGTGAGTCAACCACCTGTGAATACCAAGACTGGGATAATACAAAGCTGCTGCCTAACTGTAATTATGAGAGAGTGAGAGCTCTGCAGCAGAAAAACGGGGGCACTATATAAAAAGCCTGGTGAGGACTTCAAATAAAAATAGACTCGACAGTGACAGGAGCTCTCAGCCGCTGCATTCCCCAGAACCAAAACAAAACTTCTCTTCCTCAGTCTGTCTCCCTGCGACTTACTCTGTGAGCGTTTTCTGCCAAGTGTGTCAACACAGACCGGCCCACAGATGTCGGGGACTGGGTATGTGCTGTGCACCAGTTCTGTGAGATTCACTTCTTAAAGGTTTAGTTTTAACTCACCTGGTTTGAGCCCTGCGTCGGCTTTTGGAGGACAGTCGCCATTCATCTCGCGCACGTCCTTCCGCAGCACTGTGTAACTGCAAAACAAAGAAAGTCTGATTAATATATGCACAGAGGCGACGTACAGTACGGATTGCTACTACATCAAGGTTCAGCTCTTCAGTGACGCCAACCAAGTACGTAGTGAGCCAACCAAAATATAAGCTTGTTTTCCCAAAACAAATGTATGACTATAAAAACGACCCCTGTTAATTAAAACACTGGCATGGGGAGTTTTTAATCTTACAGCAGCAATAACAACCTTAAAACCTGGGCAGACATGACTGCATTCACAGCCTACTTCCTTATAACATCCCTACAGCAGCTGGGCAAAGTGTTGGTGATTTGGCAGATAGATGGATCAGTGGAGCTTGTAAGCTGAACGCAGTCAGAGGCTTGGCAAGTGTGCCAAAGAGACGATTTGCTGTGGTATCTGTAAGCAGCTGAGCCGATCCAATGACTAGATTTGTCATGGAGTGATTTAAAAAAAACAAAACAAAAAAAAAAAACAAGTATATTGCAGCTGAAAGAGCTCACAGAAAACACACACCTTGGTTCAATGACATTTCCTACAGATAATCTTTTCTTTAGAAAAATTGTATTGGGTATGTTGTGAAAGTTCACCCACGGACTCTTCTGTGTGGAAATGTGCAAAGACTACTCTTCATTGAGACTAGCAAAAAATATAAACAAGACTGAGAGTCTGCAGCATGGTAGCTTTGTGAGGCTGTACTTATAGACACAGCTGTGCTTTGGGCTAAATGCTAACAACACTCACGCTAACATGCTCACAATGACAACATACTGATATTTAGCAGGTATAACGTTTACCATGTTCAAGTTAGCATGCTAACATTTACTTATTACATTATCACTAAAGTCATTAAGAGCAATCCTCTGGGGACCATGAATGCCTGTACGAATTATTTTGACAATTCAGACACTTAAATTTAAGTCATTATTAAGTCATTTTTAACCAAATTTAAGGCTGTTTTTTGGAAAATAATGTATCTTTCTTATTCAAGACAAAAATAAATGAAAAGACAGATAAATTAAATTAGATAAAATGTTTGAAGGGGCCCATTAGCTCACTGGGTAGAGAGGGCACCCCATGTACAAAAGGTAGTGTCCTTGCAGCAGCGGCTGTGGGTTCGATTCCAGCCCCTGGCCATTTGCTGCATGTCAAATGTAACCCCTTAGTTTATTGATTATTAAAAATTTGATGCTGTCATCTCAATAAAGCTGAAACCGCTTCACATCACTGCTAACTGGTTACTACTAAGTAAGCTAATTATTGAATTTGCTGAGCCAATGAGCTGTAGTTTCCATTGATGTTACAGTTTGCAATATTTGCAATTTACACCTCTACACCAGCCTCCTCTTCATGTGATTTGTATGACCTTTAGTAAATTAGGTAAGTCCCATTTAGACTGAGACGAGTGGATATTATTTCAAAACATATAACAGGATATTAAGTAAGAATAATGCACTTAGAATATAGTTTATATTCTCGTAAATGTCCTGGTTTTGTTTTAACAATTGTGTGAGTCTTACTTGTAAACTTACAGTGATCGAACTGTCCTTCTCTGTGTACAGCAATAACACAGACGAGTTTGTCAGTCGGCCAAACGAGAAAAAATAGAAACGGCTTCTGTTTCCATTGTTACCATGGTGACCAGATCTGACTAAATAAGAATAACCACTTCCTGAAAACTCCCGTCTCCCCTCTGGATGTGACCTTGCTTTCCCTAAAAAAAAAGGTTTTCCAAAGCCATTGTTTTTGAAAGGCAACGCTGAATGGTTATCACTAACAATACCACAGTCTGCAGAGGAAAGTGAACACGCTGACCCCGGCGCTGTGCGGGAAAAGGTCACACGGCTTATGGATGTGACCCCTCTTCAAACAACAAATCCCACAGAGAGCAGCACGTTAAAATAACTCTGTAATAATAGACGAAAAGAGGCTGACATAAATGATAAAATGTAGAATAACAAACAATGACAAAAGGAAATGGTGCAGCAGTGTAGCAGCTGTGGCATTACTGACAAAAGGGTACAGTCTGAAACTAGTGTTGATGCATGTGAATATTTTCACATATCATCATACTGCAATATCTCAGCAATGATTACATGTGGTCAACACTGTTAAAAGAGCTTTGCTCTCTCTTAGAAAATGTACAAACTTGCAAAACCTGTGCTAGATCAAACAGTAACGTAACATAAAGAGACAGGATCAGACTGATACATCACATCACACATGATGAGTAACAGTAACGATACACACTTCTCATCTTTGTTATTCCATACACATAAAAGCCAAAGGATTGGAGGGAAAATCTCATTAACGATGTTATAGATTTTCTGACTTCTTACATTATTATTTGTTGCGCTTACCCGTGGACACACCGTGCTGATTTCACTGAGTGAAATCAAATTGCTACAAAACAGAAAGGAAAACTGCTACAGTGCGATTTAATTTGCAACAAAAGCCATCACAGGGTGCACATGTTCACAGAGGAAATACTTCACAGGTGTAAGACTTCCAGTTCTTCGCTGATTTATCATCTCTTATCTTATCCCTCTCATCAGCTCAACCCCTCACCTGACTATTAGCCAAAAAACAAGCGATAAGAGCCACTTTTCACACTCCTTTTGCTGCAAATGTGTCTTTAGCTGCAGATTAAGGGTCATGCTGATGAGTTACGCAGGCGATCTATTAAGGAATGCAGACTCAAGGCTGCTCTGTCATCAGTGGAATTCAAACAGACAGAAAACTACACTTTGGAACAGCAAGCAAACGCCAGATTAATTTATATCGAGTGTGGGCTATGTGTCTGCCCACATACAGAGAGACTGCAGTTACAAACCACCAGCTGAGTGCAGACTCCTGACAGGACTTATTCCTCTCTCTGCCACAGACAAAACAATCTGGCTGTGTGGTTCCACGCCGAGGGCAGGCTGCAGGGGAGCTACACTACCTTAGCTCACCAGTAACTTACAGCCTGAGGACAAATAAAATAACACAACCAGGGAAGCCAGGGAAGATACACAGTACCTGAACTCTTGTTGGAAGATCTGAGGTTATATTCTTTTAAAGCTACAAAGTAATGCATCATTTAAGCATGCATCATTAATTAATTAAGATGTGGACATGTCATCAAACAGAGCTCCTCCAAATAATGTGATAATACAGAGATTTGTCATGGGTGGGAAGTTCAAATCACATTAAAATAAATATATAAAAGGCGGGAAAAGTAGCACAATTATCAAAAAATCTGTAATGTGCAAACACTGCCTGTCAATGTACAAAGCAGTGCATGTGCTTCTTTTTTGCAAAGGTTCACTGCACATATATCTCATTACAATACTTATTCAAAGACTCCTGTTGGAGATGTTTTACACCAACGCTGGATAATTAGTTGATTTATTGACTTGCAGAAAATTAATCAAGAGCTATTTGGATCATTTAACAAGTGACAATGCCAATCATTTACCTGTCACGGCTTCTCAAAAAACTTCTACGTTCGTTCTTTTGGCTAATCAGTAAGCAATACTGAGGATTAACTTTGTGCAATGCTTACTTTTTTATTGATAATTAGTTCTTCTCTTTAAAACAAATGCTCCAGGTGATGAGAAGTGGTTAAAACACTGAATAAAGCACTTTCACCTTACAAATCAGTGTTTCTCTGAAAGTGTTTGGCATGTCGGGGACGGGCTGCTAACCCACCACATGCTAATGTGAGCTCTCCTGTTTTCTCTGATTACTTAAGATCCAGACGTTCAAGAGGAGTGGAACAATCAGCAGAGGTCTCCTCCTCTCCAAAACGAACAGACCCGTTATAAACCAGTAAAAACACTGAATAAAGCAGTTTAACGTAAAACAAAAAAATCTGTTTTTCCGACGTTGTTCATCACAGAATGGGTGCTAACTATAGTGGACGATGCAAAAAAGCGAATGACCCAATCAGGAGCCACTGGAGCTACTGTAGACACATGGTGGTGCAACATGGCAGACTCTGTGCACAAGGACCTGCTCCCTATGTAGATAGAACTGATTCTGGTGTAACAAAAACAAAATAATTCTTATTTTAAGGTGATTACACACTAACAAAAATGTACTTATTATATTATTTCATTTCTGCCATTATATCCCCCTAAATCAAACACACTGGACCTTTAATTGATGTTAAAACTGTCAAAAAATCTATAGATTATCACTGCTGTACTCGTGTTTCACATATGGTGCAAATGTGGTTTTCAGTTTTCATTAGTGATGACTCACAATTTTCCATCCTTGAAAGAGCGGACGAAGATGTTGTCCTTCTTCACAGTCACGTCTTCGTGGCAGTCTGGGGAGATGACCTTGTTGCACAGAAACAAGAGACAGTCAAGAGGTCAGATGAGGTGGTACTGTGTGTGTGTGTATGTGTGAGACAGTAGAGTAGAGGAAGGGAGGGAGGGGGGTGCCAGCGTATGAGTCAATGACTAAAGTCGTTTCAGCAAAAGGCCACGCTGATGGATTACAAAATATGCTGTCTACGAAACAAAGACAAACAAGCGAGTGGGATGAAGAGCGATGTGTAAGGCGTGTGCACCCACTCGCAGCATGTGCTGCTGCTGTTTACTGGAGTTGAGGAGCACAACAGTGGGAGTTGTTCCAGTGCCAGGGTCTAACCCACAGGAGGCAGCACTGCCATTATGGAGATTTGATTTCCGCCAGGATTCTTCCTGCTCGTTCCTGCTCTCTCTGTATGTTCAGCACACACACACTCCTGCAGGGTGGATGCTTTTACATGAACACCATGACTCACGTTAGCTGTGTGATGCCATTTCCCTCTGTGACACTTCTCCTGCAAACGTGCAAATAAAAGCACGCACAACCATGGAGACCAGTTTCTTCTGACTTTTCTTTTACCAAGCCACACGAGAGCACACTGTTTGTAACATCCATGTATCATTTGTTGCCTAAGACATCTACCAGTGTACTACTCCACCCCTCTGCCGTACTGTCCCAGTGTAAACAATGATAAGCTACTGTGTAATGCACTTCTCTGGGCTGTCACAGGGAGGCAGCATGGAGCTCAGTCAACAGCAAGCCAAGAACAACAAACCCTGGAGGCGGGGCCCTGCTGACTACACAGTTAAAGGGACAGCTTTCCCCACCCTCTCCCATTCTCCCAGTTCTACTTGTAACACTTACATAAACAAACAACGCCTGTCACCATTTCATAGCGTGCTAACGGTGGCTGAGAGTTAAGGGTGGGTGGAAACAAATGGATTGGAAAAGAGTGAAAACATCAAACCAGTGTTTATGCTGCACACATCAGGGAGAACAAGCCAAATCCTTTTCCTCCAAAATAAGAGTTGTGCTTTTGAAATTCCTCAAAACTAAAGATGACAGGCAGCTACTGCAGAAAAGTTAGTCTCTTTATTAGAAATCAGCTATTTAACTGCAGCATGCATATCTCCATCATGTCATGGTGGGTGAATTATAACGCAATAAGATGATCCTGCTGAGGGCTGAGGTTACATAAGCAGGCATTTAGATGAACTGGCACAATGCTGTGAGTCTGTGAGTGTAATGGAAGACCAGCAGCAGCAGCAGCAGCAGCAGCAGCGGCAGCAGCGGTCCCTGTTTTCTCACAGAGATGGAGCAGAGATCAGTGAAGGAAGGAAGACTATGAGCTCACCAGAGCAGGATACCACGTGGTCTTCTTTTTGTCTCCGGTGGCGACCCCCTCCACACAGACCACTTTGCCGAACAGATCCTCATTCTGCCGCTGGTCGCTCTCCTCTTCTTCGCTGGAGGATGAAGACAATTCTTCTTCTTGACTGTGGGAGGAAAGGATATTTGACTCAATGGACTGCAGTTTAGAAAGGTACAGTGAGCATGTGGATGTTCATACATACACTATTTTAAATTCATCTCATCTGGTAAAGTGTTGACATTTGATCTGGAAAAGTGCTGTCAACTTATCTCCACTCTGCACAGAAGTGTAGCACTGCTGGATAAAAAAAATAAATACACTGCTGTTGCTCACAGAGCTGCAAAGATATTGGCATTTTATATTGAATCTATACTATATATAAATAGGTTAGCAAAATAACATTGCGTGCCCTGGTCTCTCTCAATACAGGCACGCAGAGGATTTCTGCTAACCGACCATCTTTTCATTCAACATCAACATGTCTCCTGCTAACAGTCCACAGCACAACAAAACCTGTCCAGTCTTATCATTATGTAGCACAGCGAAACATAAGGCCAGCTCTACTGATGAGCCCACTCATTAGGATCAGTGTACTGACGAGCCGGCTCATTCTCTGCTGTCTGACAGTCATCCTGACGCTCCGGCTGCGGCCGGCAGACAAGCAGCCATGTCTCTGAGTGATTGTGCAAGCAGCACCAGCAGGCAAACAGATCCTCCGTCCTCTTTTTATGCCTCACTAGGTCTGCTCCGAGCACAACTCTATGTACATATACACACACACACAAACACACACACACAAACACACACACACTGTTTGGCACGACTGAAGAGCAGTAAATCAGCCGGTCTGCTACTACTACTACAACAACTAAGCTGTGAATCAAAGTCATAAACAAAGCACTCTGGCCATTCAATGAGGGAGAGACTACCATTCATGTAGGAAAGATTCTGATCCACATGCGATGACTACTGTAGTGGAGAAGGTTTGACAGTTACTCTTAACCCTGACACACTAAGCTGACGTCAGTGTCGCCCTAGTTTTTGCGGTGTGTCCTGCATCGTTGGCACTTGTCAGCCCTGGTTGATTTTTTTTTTCCAGTGAATTCAGGTTTTAAAATCAGCATTAAAGCTGGCTGAGCACGTCGGTCAATGAAATCAATTTGCACTAAAGTCAAGAGGGTGTGAGATCAAAAATAAACTTGTTATGTTAGATAATATTATTTTTTAGGCATTGAGCTCTTGCTGAATGTCAGATGAGAAGATCATGATCATGTGAAATAATAATAAATAATAAATACCAATAATAAATTGCCATTTTCATTTTACCAGAAAATAATTTAATTTTAAATTAATATGTATTATTTATTTACAACCAGCCTACTTCAGTGTGCTTCAGTGTAATATGTTACACACTTCATCATCACACTTATTAATGACAATGCTTTTATTAAATATTTGCAGTGAACACCACAGCAGCAAATGTAGGGGCACCACATTAAGAGAGATGCGTATGTATGCACAAGGAACAGCAGCTTAACTTTATTGATCATTTCAGAAGCTAAAAGTTTTGTTCAGTTTCCTCTGTAAAGTTTGTAACTACAGTTTTTAGTTTGCCTCTCGTTTTAGGAGCCTCTCGGATCACTAAAGTAAATCATAAAAGAAAACAGTCATACATCAACACAGTACGTAATTTAAAAAGCAATATAGCCTACAGAGACTGGTAGACGGGGTGTAAAATGTCCATGCGGGTGCGAAAATATGGATTTGGATGTCAGAGCCAATCCGTGCATCACTGCTGTACACTAAATATGAAGCAAGAGCCAGTAGGTGGTTAGCTTAGCTTAGCACAGAGACTGAAAACAGGAGCAAACAGCTCACCTAGCTGTATCCAAAGGCAACTAAATCAAGCACCTTTAAAGCTCTCTAATTAACACATTAAATCTCATGTGCTGAAATGTAAAAACGGCACATTGTGGTTCTACTGGGGGTTATCCACCAGACTATTTCCTGGCTGGAAGCATCAACTTCCTGCAGTAACTTTCTGCACTTCCCTAGAAACCTCTTGGTTAAACAAACAAGATATATAACGTGCTAAATGATGAGATTTAGCGGTGACAGTCAGTGGATTTTCAGTGGCTAGGTGTTTTTCCTGCTTGTTGTCTTTATGCTAAACTAGCAAACAGCCATTAAAGAGTGACATCAATCTTCTAATCAAACTCCAAGCAAGAATGCGACTGAGCATTATGTCCCAAAACCTATCCATAAACAGAGCAAGAAATGATCTCATAAAGCACACAATATAGCGGTCATTTTTTAAATCTCAATCTCCACTGCATTGTCAGTCCTTGTAACTCAAGAATTAAGACACTATTAGTGCACAGGAAGAAAACAGGTCCAAGGTGCTAATGTGCAGCTGGGACATTTCCAAGTCAATATTGCATCAATGTTTAGAGTAATATTGACTTTTCTCTGAGTGCCATTAGCGAGGGGTGTCAGAGAATGAGATTATGTAGCAGAGTGTCCTCTTTATAACAGAGAGGAGCCACAATTATAACCAGCGCCAAAAAGCCCTCAGCAGTTCCTATTCCCAGATGAAAACTCTGCAGTCTCACAGGAGTAGGCACATCAGAGCATAAAACACCCACTGGAACATTTGAGTCAAAGGAGGGGGAAAACGGTAATATTCAGCAGGACCATGCCGTGCTAACACTGCCTGTCTAGCATGCATGCACACACAGGAGCCCGGCGTGATTAAGGAGCTGGAGGAGGCGAGTAGGCTCTCTACTTCCAGGCCTCAGGCGCTGTTTATGAGGGGATGGAGATGAGAGTAAATCTTTCAATCCAACTGCTGTCAGCATACTTAGAAGGGGGAGGCCTGTTACTGATGACTGTGGATTGCTGCAGAACATCCCTCCCCACCAGCATCACAGACCTCTGATATATGAAGTTTGATATGAGAGCCGCGGGATGTACAGAGGCAGAGGGTGATACTCACATTGGGTTCGATCGTCTGCCGCGGTTGCCCTTCTTGCCGATGACAGGCGTACCGAAGTGCTCAGGGTTGGTGAGCGGGAGTCTGTCGAGTGTCTGCAGGGGAGACAAACAACAGCAAAGAGCCTCAGTGTCACCTTGTCAGACACTAAATTGGAAGAGTAAAGATTCATCTTGTGTACCTGGAAGAAAGTCTCTTCATGGGATTTCATCAGTTAGAAAAGCAGGGATTTACCCAGCGCTTTACATCTGGCAACTCTGCTGTGATATCAGTTTCCTGGAAATATATCGCAGCTGAACCTCTAAATGCCAATGTGGGACTATTCATAAGCAGCGTTTTAATTTGAGCACCGTGAGTAGAGATGTGAGACTGTTGGTGACTAAATAAAATTAAAAGAAGTTGAAAACTATAAAATGAGCTTTGCTTCCCTAGAAAGCAGAGAGATGAGGTTGGTCTAAAACTGCAGGACAGCACAATACTTGCCTCGCTCTCTGCAAAGTGACGCGCTCCTTTCAGGCAGAGAGAGGAACGCCTCAGGGTCTTCTCATCGCCATCGTCAAACACTGCAGAGATGAGAGACAAACTATTAGGCTGCTGTATGTGGGCTGAGAGTCCACCGACACACACAAACATAAACTTGAGCACAAATAAACTCCCGTCTTGGTTACGAAATGCCTACTTGATTTACGATATGTTAAAAACAAATGATGCTTAGATGGATTCCGATAGAGGCGCTTTCAGCTCGCAGCTTTATTACAGCTTCAAGGACCTTCTGCCAGACAGAGTGGAGTAAATGCTAAAATAAAAGAGACGTGGGGAAGTGTCTGAGGATTTACTGATTTTATTTATGCATTAACTGATATCAAATCTCCATAGACCAACTTTTACAATAAGCATGCATAATATATGTCATATTAAAGAACTCAAGGAGCTTTCCTTTCATTTTCAACAGCCCCATCACTCCCAGTGATCAACCCAGATGTGTAAATCATTAAATTCCATTATTCATCGCTCGCTCAAATGTACTTGGCGACAACAATGAGGAGAAAACACTCGAGGTAACTTCAACAGTGACTCATGTTTTTGTTGATGAATGAAAAGAATGAAAATGTGCCAAGACGAGAGTTTCAAGATAGGGAAAACCCCCATGGGCACTCTCAAGTGACGAGCAGCTGCTGAGAGACTACGGATCTGAGCAGCAGTCTATACTCTGTATACTTTGGATTATCCAACACTGCCGCTGTGTACTCTGCAAAGACACGCAGTTACAGCAGTTACAAATTGCATGAAAAGTTTCAAGAGATTTTCTGGGTCCAGTTTCTCAAACATGATTTACTGCTTTTCTCTGTTTTCTTTAATGGTAAATTCAATATCTTTTGGTTTTGGACTGTTGGTCAGACAAAACTAAAACTAATTTGAGGATGTCACCTTTGGCTCTGAAAAAATGTGAGATTATTTTTTACTCTTTTCTTCTGACATTTTATAGACCAAACAGTTAGTCTCTTATATGCAAAAAAAAAAAACAAAGTTGGCATATGAATCAATAATAAAGTTGTGCAGCCCTACATGTAGCATTTACCTGAACTGCTTACTTATTACATGAGGTTGTATAATAGTGATTCTGGGCCGATACCAATGTTATTTATTCCCCCTTTTGTGCCACGGAAACAAAGACATCTTTATTACAAAAGAATAACTGAACTGGTTTAAAGCCACTCTGTGCTTTGTTACACTATCTTTGAATGAGCACAAATTCAGTCATACAAATTTATGAGTTTCTTTCACATGAAGAATATCTTTAAAAAAAACAACTACTTCAAAAGCCTGTTTAATCCATATAATTTATCATAACTGTCTCTGATATTCATTTTACATTGCTGTGAAAACAACAAAATACTTAAAACAACTGCTTTTATTCAAATTTCTCACTAAAAACTAAATTTTACAAAATTACCCTCGAATAATTTACCTTTTCCCAATACTCATTTTTACTGAATAAAGCTTGAATGCATCATGATTTAACTCAAGGCAACATCCATTAGCTGGTTGTTCTGGCTACCAGCTGCTAACAGCTAACATTAACTACCTTTCTTCTTGCCAATTTGAACACAAAGTTGTTGTTCACAGCACTATGAGGGAAAAAAAGTCACATCAATAGTGTCTATAGCGAGTTTTCTGAGTTCTGTCATCCTGAAAGTGTCAGAGGAAAGGCATTTTCTATTGTGCCCAGGATAGCGAGGTGCAGTTAGTCTCAATTCCTGCTTTTTAGCCTGCTCAAAATGACGTGACGCAACAGAAAAACATCTGCCACTGCCATCAGTTAATGTCATCTTATTTGGCGAATAACGGCCAATACAGATGTCTGGCCAATGAATCGGTGCATCCCGATTGTAAAATATTTCATGCAGACTCAGCATAGTATAGTCTAGCTCAATCTGCATCTAAAGCTACTGATAAGTAAAATTCTCCAAAAATTGTTGTCCACCTCATCATTTGTTCTTTTTACTTCTCTAGGATTTATTGCCATATTAATTGCTGCTCTATACTGGACAATATTTTTTAAATATTTTCATCTAGCAATATAAAGTAGTTTTAGTTTGGGCCCCAGTTTCTTTGTGCTTTACTGGACATTTTAATAACAACACAATCAACAGTCATGGAGATATGAACACTCTGAGCATGTAAGACACAGCAACGTCTCCTGCTGCACTGTGAGAAATCACTCACTTCTTTACCTTTTCTTAGCAATCTATTGAAGATGCTGCTCATGACAACTTTCAGTATGATGCTCGGGAAAAGGTAAATACAAACCCTGACAACCCCTTTGGAATTTCTATCGTACACAAACATGTTTTTTTACAAGCTAGCTGTAGAGAGAGTACAAGAGGAGGTGAACAGTTTGTTATCGACTTACCAACAGTATATATACTAGCGTCGGTCAGCTTATTGATTGTGGCCTCCTGGTAAACTCCATCCTGATTCTTCACCTCTACAACAGCACCCACCTGTGGGACGGACACACTGCTGTTATTTGGCATCCTAATGTGCTGCTAATGATAAATCTAATGATGTGTTTTAAAGTAATGAGACAGCCATAATGCTGCTACAAGAATCATAATCAACTGAAATTAAATTGCAGAGCGAATGCTTCATTGACCAATTCTCTTGTGCCGTTTCTACAGTCAGTGTGGTCTTACAGTCTGAGCCAAAAAAGACAAAACCGAAGCACTCAAGGGTAATTAACGACAATATGTGTGCTGTGACAATGTTCCAGCCGACTGTGGGGCTCCTCCATCTTTCCTGCCTTACCTTTAGAGGTCCTTTGATGTTTTCATCATGAACCTCCGCTGTGGACAGATCTGGTTTAAAGGTCACCTGGGGGAGGGATGGGGGGGGGGGGGGCAACAGAGGAGGAGAATCAGTAACGGTGATAAACAAACAATTCCCAAAAGGCCTGACCGGGCCACATCAATCCTCCACTTCAGAGGCAGCTCGTCCCTGCTAACACCGCTGGACTTTATAACTGGGATACACTGACACAATTATGGACTCTCTCACACAATACTTGGCTGTATGGCAGGTTTGTGGCTTTTAATCAGTGTGGTTTGAGATAACATACTAGTAAACACTTCCTGATGTCATTAGACAAGCAGCACGTGTGGGAATATTTAACGCTATGGCTCGTTTCTGGCACCGCTGAGTGACTGACCCCCCAACTGGCAAAAGCGCCGCATCTGTTGGCGCCAACTGTGGTGCATTTCTGTTGTGATTGTTATGGCTAACCGACCATCCCCCCCTCTCTGCAACTGCAGCCTCCCCTAAGTGAGCCACAGTAGATCATAATCTGATCACGCTGTGGTAATCTTGCATCTGCATGGCGACCTGGCAACACCGAGTGACAGAAAAGACCACAAGGCAGGCGCACACACACACACATGCAGCCATTTACTGTCACATATTTTCCAAAGAGCATGTGCGAAAAGTGTCGAAGCAGCCAGAGGCACAGAATCTGTTTAGTATTACAAATGCCCCTCCCTACTTGATATATCAATACACTCATGTGCTTCCTTCTCTGTTTCCTAAGGGAAATTAAAGTAATTTTTGAGAGCACGGGCTAGTAAAAAAGTAACATAATTATAATGGAAAACTGGCCTCACTTTTATTGACTGTGATTTAGTTTAGAAGCAGCCGCCACACGAGGGCAGAAAAAGATGTTAAGCACCCCGTCTCAGAAAACAAGCCTGCAGGTAGCAAATTCAGACAATGCTCTCTCGAGTCGGTTTCAAATATAACAACAGCAGAAACAGCAATCAAAGTCTTGCTGTGAAGGCAGCGTCAAGACAATGAATGACAGGAATACATACTGTAAGATGCTGTTAAATTGTTAGGTCATAAAATAGGATGGAAGAAAAAGGAATAAAAGGCTTCCCGAGGCAGCATTTCATCAGTTACGGAGATAATAACATTCCTGCCCGGTGGAATAAAGGACTCCTTTTCTTCACAGGGATGAGCAGGAGGCTGTGCTCTCCACAGACACAGGGAGGATGACTCTTGCTGTCCAAAACCCCAGCGAGAGAGCGTTAATAACACTTGGTCATCCTGACAACCTCCTAACTGTGAGCCTGGTTCCTCCAGCACAATTCAATAGAAGTTTGTAACTGTACACAAACCGTACAGCCACTTATACTCAACAACAAATATTGAAATAAGATATGAAACATTTTTCTGATAAAACAGAGCCTCTGGCAAATTGATGTAAAGTGATTAGGTTTTGTAGAGAGCTCACAGGCCAATTTTTTTTTACAAGACATTTTCTTCCAATAATCCTAAAAATGTTTCTGAGCAGCAGGATGTTTCACAGTAATAAAATCAAAATGGTTAGGGAACATTTTTCCAATTTGAAAATGCAAACAGCAAAAGGACATGAATCCTGCTAACAACAAGCACCGACTGTTTCTGTGTGACAGCTCAGATAAAATTTCACAGCAGCTCCAGTTGTTTCACTTATTTTCCTCCACACCATCTCTCCTTTCTGCTCCTGTCTCGTCATAATAACAAAACCTTTCCTGTTCTGTTTTTACATGTTGACTGCTTCTTTGTCACTTCAGTGAACGATTTAGCATTTGGCCGAGGGACACCAGTTAAAAACTTGACACTTTAATAACAGTGGTACAATTATTATCCAATGTACCATATCAGGCTGTGGCAAGAATCTGGCGTGAAAGAAGTGAAAACATCGACATGTATCGTCATCTTTAAAATATGCCTTTATTCTGACATACCAATGACATGTTTGTGTCGCCACTACCATTGGAGCACACTTCCCTCTTAAACATTCAAACACTGCTCGTAACCTAGCGCCAGGCAGACAATGGTACAGACAAGAGGACATTTACCGATATTGTCTCATATTGATCACAGGCCCCTGAACTGAATCGAAATCGCATCATGGCAGACTTTGCAATATCAGCCAATATCGTATTGTTGTTCAAAGAATTTATATAATATCGTATTGTGATGAAACTTGTGATATAGTTACGATACAGTTTTTTTTTTTACCTTGATGCCACACTGATCCGCCGACCGATTTAATCTGCGTGCAGCCATCCTCTCGCTAAACAATTTAACAGTTTTTCTTCCGGTTCGCGCTGTTGGCTTTGTTTTTTTTCTACCTAAAATGCACTGCACTCTACGTCACTTCCTCTCTTCGGTTCACTTCCTCTCTTTGGTCTGCTGGATAGTCTGTTTGCATTTCCCACTGTAAGCAAACCGCACCACGGTTCACTTTGCAAGTGAACCGAGACCTCCAGTTTTCAAGCAGAGCAGGGTTCGCTGTTTGGTCCGAGTTTGAATGAGCATTCACACCACTCCAAACGAACCGAACTATCTGTGGAAGCGGACCAGGGTTCGTTTTAAGCAGACCAAATATCGCGAGTGTGAATGCGTCCTGAGTCATGATTCAAAATATTGCGATATATTGCAATTTTTTAAAATCTAATTTTTGGAAAACTGTCAATGCTAGCTGTACACTTGTTATGACTCTGACCGTTTTACAGACCCTTGTTCTTTGTGTTTATGCTAGCCATAGACTGTATAACAAGGATGGACAACATGACAGCTCCCCCAAAGTGAAGCCAAAACATCTTGATTGCCCCCTGGTGGCTGGCTGCAGTACAGGTCATAAACCCCGCCCTTCTATTTTAGCAGATGGGTTATTAGAAAAATTAAGATATCAGAGAACACGCCAAATAATTTTTTTTCCACAGATGGTTTCTGTCATTTTAGGTGGTTCTTATTATGCTGATGTATGTTTTTTTTTATAAGTTTATTTTTCATTAGTTATTAGATGCTAAAAAAGCAGGGGGCTGATGTCAGGATCAGCAGCTAAGGGTGCCAATCCCTGTGCTTGCGATCAGTGGCATTGCTCGTATGTGGTCGGATGGGTGTATGGGCGGGAACTCTATATCACTGAGATCGCTACAGTGCAGACTCTGGCTCCAAATGGGGTCACCAGCGCAAGATGGCAGCAGCCGTATCCGGGATATTTTGGCTTCATTTTTGTACAGTGTAAAAGAGTGGAGACATGCTGTCCATCTTTATATATAGTCTATGACGCTGGCAGTATGTTTTTACAATATAGTGGAAAGGTCAAGTGACTGAAAATAGATTACAACACTGAAGCAGTCAGGGATTTGAACACAACACAAAATTAATCACTGCCACAAAATTTTGCATGTAAACAATCAAAAATCGCCACACTCAAGCGTAGTGATATTTTTCTATACCCATAGTGCCCTGTCTTTGTAAATACAATAAATGCAAACACTACTACAACCATTTCTAACTCCATATGCAATATATGTCCTTGTAAATCTTCATCTCTTTATCTCCATACACGTTATTCAACCGACCGTGTTTGCATACTTGATACTGCCACTAATAGACGCTCTACAGGAAAAATTCACTTCATTTACTTTAAAGCAAACAGCAAAAGACCATCACTTTATGTTCAAAATTCTGAACCATAGTGCGTGGAAAAAAATATGAAATACTTGATCTATAATAATCTAACAAATTCAGAATTCGCAGTGTATGATGGAAGCATGTCATGACTGATCTACAAATACTTTGACAGCATGAAAAAGTGGATGTCTATTTCCATTTAAGAGATTCTTTTATTTGGATTCTGCAGTGAAATCTAGAGGGAAAACTACTAAAAGATGTGCTGTGAACACTGAATCTGTCATGCAGCACTCTTTTTGTTAATCTAGTACTTGTTACTGTGCCATAGGGTTAGTCCTGACTGATCAGATGTGTGGGGAACATGTCACAGTGAGTGATACTGACATGGTGCTAATTGAACTTTTTACAGGTCTTCTAGTACGGATCATCATCATAAATAAGAATGTCACACAGTTCTTTCACTGGGTTTTAAAATCACTCAAAAGACGCCAGCGCCATATGCTGCCACCATCGACTTTGTTAAACAAGCAGACAGAGATTAATGAACCAAAGAGCTAAAGAGGAATTCATTACGGTGGAATATTCAGATTCACAACAACCACTGAATAATTGCCATGTTCTCCGTTTGTGTAACAGAGCTCACATTCACATTACAGCTACCCAAAAACAAACCCCACACTCGGCCAATTAGTATGGTAATTAATTTATGAGCTGAGACTGTCCTATTAGCTTCATTTTATCCCATAATATTTAAACTAAGAACATCACATGGTCTACTTTGTCATGTTATTCGTCTCTGTCCCTGAGACAAAAAGGCACGTCATTTGATGATTTCAGCTGGTGTGCCAGAATGACAGAACATCGCTGCTCTTTTGTCTCTACAGGGAGAACTACAGTGCATTGACACAGTGAAAAAGCCAGCATCCAATCTTTGTTTCTCCCACACACTCGCAGCAGAACCAGAGACAAGCGATCTGTCTCTATTGTATTATCCAGATGCTCCAGCCCCACTGGGGAAATGAGATACTGTACTACGTGCATCATGCAATGCCTTCATCAGCAAGGCATAAAACCAATGGGGAGACAGCAGTCACACCGCCCCCGCAACAAAATGCGAAAGCAGTAGGCGAGAGGGACGCCTGAGGACGTGATGGCTACCTGGTGGGCTAGGCCAGACCCTGCGTCTGTCACAGCTGGGGCCCTGATCAGTGTTTCAGCTGTATGAGCAGTACTAACAACCTAAAGCAGGTGGTAGAGCTCCAGCATGTAAGCAACACAGCTGGATTTTTGGCAACATCTGAGACAAGAAATAATTGAAATGCACAGTCTAAGAATCGACCAACAACCCAGTCTGTAAAGAAATGTTTAAATCTCCTATCTAACTGCTGGATGCACATTAAAGCTGAGCTGTGTGATCTTAACTGTAGCCCCTTCGCATAAAGACAAGAGCCCCTCGCCCCGCTGCAATCCACTTCACACACAACGCCGACAGACAATAAATCTTTAATTTTGGATCACGAGCACTTTGAAATGTGACTTACCTTGGCCTTCACTAGCCTCTTGGCAGTCTTAATCTTGGCCTCACAGAAAGCCCCTCGATACTTGGCACTCACATCCGTCCCTACTGTCAAGTAGGGGGGCTCCTCCAGAGTCTGAGGAAATAAAAATAAAACAAGAAAGCAGTAAATTCAAAGGCTTTTTATATACATATATATAGCTCACTGACACAGGTGTATTCTCACAGCTAAGGCAGGAGGACACACATACAAGCTTCGCATAGTGTAGGCCAGCTACGCAAAACCCACCCGGCTCTGTGATTCATCCATGGAAAACACATACCATCTGCTCTGGGTATTGGAAAACAAGCCTCTGAGGGAGCAAACAAAAAGGCCACTTCACTACTGCTTTGATGACTACAAAGAAGAAGCTATCCGAAACACATAGCACCATCTTGTGTCATCATTGGATGTTTATCAAACCTTTTTTCCCCCCTCAAGAACAGATTTGCGGAGGGTCGGGTACACAGAGAAAACAGACTTTCTGTGTGAGGATGAGGGCAGCCGATGTTTGTGGTTCATGTAGTGTAAAGATGGATTTAGTGAGGGTGTTTCACTAAAGCTCGAGAAAATATCTAACCTAACAGAGGTATATATAGACATCTTTCTAGAAGAAGACCTTAAGTGGGGCACACTTCCTGCTGACAGGACACATTAAGACCAACTGCAACATGTCTTACTGTATGTGAATTTGGCCAATACTTCTGTGTTACTTGAGGAAAACATCAGCTCCTCCTCTGATGTGCCAAACTACAAATTTACCTAGTTTGTAATGCGGCTTATTTTCTGAATGGATGAATGAAATTTACAAATACCCGGGGGAATAAACAAGCTCCCAAATAATTGAACATTAAGTTAGCTACAAAACTCACTATCAAAAGATGACTCTGTTCATTTGGCACTCTGGAATAAAAATCTTTTCTCCAAACACGTTCTGCATATTAAAGCTGGAGTAGGCAGTTTAATGGAAAAGGCAGAAAAAAAAAACCCACCCTTGCTCTACAGTCAACCCCCCTCTGTCCTAAGCCCCTCCCACCAGCATGAAGGAAGCAGCACGGGCGTATGTACGCGGTTTCATACAGTAACCTGTATGGGTACTAGTGTTGTCATTCATTTCAGTCATTTTGACAGTGACTGCCGTTAAATGGCGGCAATTCTATGAGAACTCCCTTCCTTATTTCAAGCCACCTGCTTCTGGACCCCTTGCTCTGACCACACCCATCGTCAAACTCGGCCATCACTGTGATCTCAACTACACACTTGTAAAGTTTCATGACTGCATCTTGCAGGGATGCAACGTTATTGTGTTGACATTATGTGTCCACAGACATATTGAGACCTGGCAAAATACTCAAAGCAGCTTCTGTGGTAGTTCCAGCTACAATAGATGCCACCAGGACCAAGTTTTGCCATGACGACACACACACACACACACACAGACTCACAGGGTAAAAAATAATACCAGCCGTTGCAGTGATGTCGCAGCTGGTAATTAGCCGCAGCCATGAGCCTCTGGCTACAGATAGCAGAAGGCTAAACTATTAGCAACATTTTGTCTCCGTCTCTGAATAACACATTGACATTTGTTTTATTAGACTCTCTTTTAGACTCTCCTTTTGATTAGTCCGTCTATCTGTTTGGGGATGCTCTGCAGTGTAGGCAGTTGTTGCCAATGACAGAATAGCAACTTTCTCTGCAGGACTTTCTGCCACTGAACAGAGCCAAGAAGAGTTGCAGAAGTCTAGTTTTCACTAGACCACCTGAATTATAATACGCTTAAAGTTACTTATGGGATTTTTGCCCAGTGACAGAAAAAAAGGAGAATTACCACTTAGCAGTTGTATGCCTCCGCACATCAATCAAGTTGCACTTGAATAAAACATGGATGCCTTACACACATCTTCCCCCTAGCAGCACAGAAGATCTATACAATCAGCACCTTTTAAAGGTGGACACCCAGATTGGTGTCACCAATTCAATATCTGACCAAATGTCTCCCCTTCTGTTCCTGAGATGTACATGTTGAATAATGGTCAGAAAAGTGTTTTTGCAGAACATTATGATGTCACAGTGAAGTTGACCTCATGTTTAGACATCTGTGTGAAAAGTTGTCATAATGAGCACATGAATTCTTAAGTTATGGCCAAAAACGGGTTTTCTGAGGTCACAGTGACCTTGACCTTTGACCTTCAAAGGTCACCGTTGAGTCCACATGGACATTTGAGCCACATTTGAGGAAATTCCCTCAAGGTGTTCTTGAGATATTGTATTCACAAAAATGAAATGCATGCTAGGTCACAGTGACTATGACCTTTGACCTTCCACTACCAAATTCTACTCAGGTCATTCTTGAGTCCAACTGGACGCTTGTGCCAAATTGAAAAAAAATTCCCTCTTGAGATAACACGTTCACAAGAATGGGACGGGCAGATGGACAACCAGAAACATATTGCCTCCAGCCCTATCACTGACACTGCCTACCTCTGCTTTAAACTTCATACTACAAATTAGTTACCTGTAAGACTTAATAAGGTGTTTTTTATAACCACACTATAAGAGATATAACTCTAATAATAACTTTAAATATTTCTAAGTTCATAACATCTGTTCATTGTTCCCATAAGAAGGAGACTGTCTGGGTTTCCATTACAGACTAAAAACTCCACCAGTGGTGTAGGAACTTATCACTGAAACCAGCTGTTGCAGACCTCTGCAGCACATGCTTGTGCCATGAGTGAACTGGTAAAACTCCACATCTGTGAATTTGAAACCTTACATATTAGCTGATCTGTTCCCATCAAGGCATTTTGTAATTTAATTTAATCAACTTTATAAATCCTGGTCCTTTGTCCACTGTATTGTCTGCTGGGCTCTCTGGGTGCACCAGCTGTTAAAAAAAAAAAAAAAAAAGACCTGCGGTGCTGCCTTCGTGTAAACACTTGAACCTGTTCCTAACGTGTGGCACGCGAGCGAACCCTAGAGTGGCGTGAAAAAAAATACAGCAGCCAACAGTTTTATACAGGAGCTCCACATTGAGTTAGTGCATCAGCAGAAGTGAGCACAGCAGCTCTGGGAAACAACAAAGAAAAACAGCTGCTTTGCCTCTATTTCAGCAATGTTTTGCAGGTGCACCACCGCCTTTTAAGTGCTCACATTGATTGAATACTGCTTTTGAACTTGTGTATTTTGTTCAAGCCGGGGATAGAGGCTATCTAAATGCTGCCCATACCTCCCCGCTACAACCATTACACACAGGCACTCCTCTCTGCATGGATAATACATGCTGTAACATTACGGACAATAAGTGTATTGGATTTATTTATGTAGCTCCACATTAGAAGTGGCTGTACTGTATTATGTAGGAAAATATAACAATTCAATCAGGATTCAGACTTGGCAGATATTCAATATTAAATGACTCAGATGTGTATCAGGGTCACATACACATGATCAGGACATCCCTAATCTGTGTCATCGCTTCACTGCTAGTGAAATTGAATATGCATGTGCAAAATGTTGCACCTGATAAAAGAGTAACAGGTAACACAAAAATATGGTTAAAAATATCCTGTCCAATTATCCAAATGAACATTAGGGTTTCATATCCCTCTTTAATTTATTTGTTACCTGAGGCCAAATTCTACATTATCTTATCTGTCAGACGACTAAACCGTAGCAATTTTGGGCCACACACTCATAACCACACGACTAAAAAATAATCTGATTTATGAGACATTAACAGAGGTGATTATCTCTGGATAGGCCAACTAGAAAAGACTTTCCATTAATCAAACAGGTGTTACATTAACCCTCAGCCAAGTTATCATGCAGAACAACTAGAGCTTGGCTGTCGTGCGAACAGGATGCTCCGACTGATATCAGAGGGCAGAAGTAGATACAGTTCTGTATCTTGCCAACAGCAACAATCTAGTCCAGCTTTGTGTAAAATGGTTGTTAAGATGCTCTGTTGACTTAAAAGTAGTGTTCCATTGTTTTTTTAATCTTGTACTGTGAAGACTTTGTACATGAAACTCTTACTGATGGTGTTCTCTGTGCACTGTGGTTAAAAATAGTAAATATATCTTGATAGAAAGTGCTACAAAAAGGACAAATAATTTTAAGACACTCCACTCAAACTGGCTGCAAATACAAAAAAAAGACCAGAAACATTTTAGTTATAATGGTGTCACAATTGCCAGAATTATTGATACACACTAAAAACACAATACTTGATGCTTCTTTGATACCACAGCAAAAATAATTTAAAAAGTCTTCAGCACACAAAATAGCATTTTTTTTAATTAACAACCTGCACACAGAGCTGGTACAGCTTTTGAATACAAGTGATTGTTTACACACACACTAATATCCCCTTTTATTCAGAATATCACAACATTCTGAATTTAATACAGGTCATGAAAAAAAAAGCATCTTTTGTTTGGATTTCAGAATTACGCCTTTTTTTTGAATGTAGTATTTTCAGGTGTGGGATGTGCTGGCATTTTCCCAGTTTTATGAGCACACTCTGGACATGTACACAGAGCATTCGCAGTATGCATCTCAGTTGGTGTTTTTACCACAGTGTGTGACACGGAGCTTCTTGTCTGTTTACTGTCAGCTCTGTACATTGGACACAAACCAACTGGCCAAAAGCTGGAAAGCTGGTGTAGAGATGCATGCCCAAAAGAAAAGATAACATTTCTGGTCAAAAGGAGAAACACACCTACTTTTAAATATTATGTCAGACTTGGATATCAACAGATATTTGGATATGCGTTAATATCGCGACGCCATCCTTTTCAAGAGTGTGTTAAAAGGACTGAAAGAGGGAGGCTGTGTTTTATGGTCCAACAAGTCCACCACCGGTGGAAAACTGAAAAAAATTCAACTTATGCAAAGAGGCAAAATAGCACAAGTGGCTCCAGCCATTCCACTTTTCCATACTTTGATAAGATAAAAGACATGTTAGGGCATGTTAATCGGAGTATGCATGGCTGCTATAAATGGGAATATTAGCAAAATATTCATTTTCATTAGCCATGTAAACAGCTTAGTCTGAATATTGTGTTTTTAATAAATAAGGGCAAAAAACGAAATATTTTGTGCATGCAAAATAAAGTCAGTGACAGATCTCTCACTGGCTGTTCTGACATCCACTCATATAGCGCTGTCTGTTTGTGCCTCTGCCTCCAGTGACGTGGTGGGTTCGTTGCCTGAGAGAATGGCTTCAGCAGCCACAGGTTGAGGACTAATTGATTTTCTTCCCCATTGTTTCATCTGTGCAGCCTTGGTTTGAAAATCTGATTGAGGATCTGTTTTTTTTTTTGGTAACTTTGGTACTTTTGATACTATGGAATGTGTTATTAATGGAGATCATATAATATTCAAAACATGGTATTGAAAACTTTAATTTGTTAACAGATGGACAAATCGCATCTTCTGTGTTCAGTCGCAGTCAAACCAGGACAGGCCGCCTCTTCTCCGGTGTCTCTTAGATTCTGACAGATGGGATTCAGGGGCAGAGTCCAGTGCACTTCAGCCTCCCCACCTCTCAGATAAACACCTCATTAGTCTTTAGTGCAGTCTGGCCTCAGCACCAGCTGCCCTAGCCAGCACCAGGTTTACATGACTCAGAGGCCATTTCCACTGGCTAACCAACTCTCTTGTCAGTCATGGCTGCAACACAAAGCTGAAATGCTACTGTGTGTTCTACACTACAGTTCGTCCTCTTTCATACTAATACTTGTCTCCTTTTGCTTCCCATGCTTCCTAAGCCTGCTCCCTTCCTCTACTTAGAGGAAGACTCACAGTACTGAGTCAGAGAGGGCAGCTTGGGTTATGTTGACAGCTGTGGCTGCCAAACCTCCCCAACTTAACAGGGCAGGGGTGATAACACACTACTGAGGCCAGATTTACATTTGTCATGCTTACATGCAAACACAAATAGAGAACGGTTTGTTGTCTGCACTGATTATGCCCCACCTCCCTGCATTTAACCGAAAGTATTAAAGAAAAAATCTATTCCTTGGATTAGATTACCATTTAGCCTACAGCTGTCTGGAGAAAAACACTGACTCCTTTTTTTCGTCACTCTTGCCAGTACTCAACGACAGACAATGTTTCCCCCGCTCAGGAGATCAACCAATCAAGATGACTAAGCTCAGAGAGGCGGAATTCCTGTGCCTCTGGGAGGTGTAACATCCTCTCACCAAAACGCCACGCACCTCACCAAGAGCTGCTCTCATCTAAGATTCTGTCACAAAAAGATCAGAGCGGTATTTATCACAAGCCTCAAGCACCACTTCAGCTTCAGCATGCAAAAGTCAACGTAATGGTAATAACAGTGGTACAACCGAAACCAGCTCTCTGGCTATTCACCTAGTGCCACTGATGTGGAAAACACTCTCCAGGCACACGTGCTTGATTAAACACATACAAATGTGACTTGGCATGGGGTGCCAAAACGCACCTGCGGCTGGCATGGAAAGAAACAAACCTCAATCGTTTGAAAAACTGCAGCTCGACTGAAGGATGATGTGCTTGGATATCAATAAGTCATGCACAGGTACCACATTAGATGACAACCTAAATTTATTCATATCATAAGAGCTTTTTCCTCCACAAAGGAACAGTCTAAAACAAATCCCAGAGGTGATGGTTCACCAGTGTTGCTGGCCACAAAGTACTTTTGTCCTGGCTGTTGAATCACACAGTTTAAACACTGTACTAGCACCTCACTGATTACTACTGATTCAAAGCCTACTCTGTATTTGAAGTGGGGATGTAACAGTCCCGATACCTTGGCTTTGGGTATCAGCCGATACAGAGTACCAACCCAACACCAGCGTGTAACATAAGCTGCGTGCCTCACTGTGTGTAAGCAGGCTGGGATTATTCTGTGTAAGGCAACATCAGGCCTAATTTAAACATTGCTTTCCTAACTTTGAAAAAACCAAATGTAACAAATAAATAATAAGCTATAAATTGGAAATACCTCCAAACAGCTGTTAATGTTTGAACAGATGTTGTTTGTTAGCTCCCTCATGGGTCTACCGGCACGCTGCTGACGCATGACATTGTATGTTCATGTGTAATCAGATGTAAATATCAAATTGAGCATTGTCACCAATATGCGATCTGAATATTTGAGTCAGTATCGGCCAAATATCCAATATCAGTATCAGATCAGTGCATCCCTAATTTAAAGGTCCCATTTTTTACACTTTTCCAGTGTTTTCTTTGAAGTTTTGATTTCCATAAGGAGACATATTTGTGTTTTTCAGCATTAAAAACCTAAAACATTTTAGTTTTAAATGCCCTCTGGCAAGAACAAGGTGTTTTGTGTCGGTCTCATCAACGTCGATGAGCCTCTCTTCTGATTGGCTGACTGTTTTCTGATTGATGCCCTGTCAGGATTGTAGGCTACAGTAGATTTACTGGTAAATACACATGGCAATGGCCAACACTAGGGCTGTAACCAGGGTTCCTACTGCTTAAGGGAAGTTAGATTTAAGATTTTTTTAGGACTTTGTCAATGCTGCTAGGGATTAAATTTAAGACCAATTTTGCAATAAACAATACTGAAGGAAAATAATATAAAACGACATTATTGAGATTATTTTTCAGGCTTCTGCCTTTTTTACAGTACAGCTGGAGAGCAACAGGAGCTAGAAGTCGCCTCATCTTTTGAGACATTTTAAGGATATGTAAGAACCCTGGCGGTACCAAATACTTTAAGCCTTCTAAGCTTTATTACTAAAGTTGACATTTGGATTTTAAATCAACATACAAATGCTGCACAGATTTTTTTGGTATTTGTTTTTGATGTCTATTCTGCTTAAACCTGATTTTTCTGTTGTGGATTTTTTCCGACTTCTGTGATCCAAACATTTTCGATAACTCCAAAGGTCAAAATTTATTTAAAAAGATAGATGTAATCTATATTTGTTGGACTGTAGCTAACAACATTACTGTGATCAAAAATCTTACCACACACAAGGGGAGGCTCGCACTTGTATTAACAGGAAGATCTAGCAGCAAAGTCACAGCATCATAAATTACATTCATTCATTAGAGAAAGTTTATTTAATAAAAAGACTAACCCACTTAATACAATGAATTACTCCATTCAAATTGAGGATTTTATTTGGAGTTTTTTTTGGGGGTGGGTATGATGACAGACGTTCATAGCTTCATTTGAGAACCTCATCAAAAGCTTCAAATGTACAAAATAATATTTGGTACAGCCCTAACCACTGCTGAGGAAAATGTTATCTGACCTTACATGTTTAACTCAGCGTCAGACCCAAATGGGAAATGGCAAGACATAACCAACCACCTCCCCAAACACACTTACAACAGGATTGTAATTTACGTTTTTTGTCTTTCTAGTCAGGGAACAAACAGACAATACTGCGACATTAAGTCACAGCTTTGAAATCATTCAAAACAAAATATACTGGGGTGACACCAGCAACAGCAGAATGAGATCAGTTTCTGCTCAATAAAGACTCTCAGGTCATGAAAAATTTAACAGCCAACTCCACAGAGCGCTAGTTGAAAATAAGCTGCTGCTGCTTATAGTGCATTTCTTGGACAGCCTGAGTGACTATAGCATTTTCATTCTACAACTCAGTAAAAAGACACTCTCAGAAGGTAAAAGCTGCAAAAAAAACCCCGTGGATTGTAATTCACTGTGGTGTACAGCCTCACTTTATATCAGTCATCAGGGAGAGGCTCAAGGAATCCCTGGTCATTTGCTCAGCAGACCACAGGCTATTTCTGAGAGGCTGTCCCATGGAAGCATGCTAATTTACTAAGACACACTTACACCAGTCTCTGCAAATATTCCTCCTGCCTCTCATTCAACAAAGCCAATGTGAATGTCACATTCAAAAATGTTTCCGACTCAGATATGCTGCAGATTCACAAGTCTCACCCTTGCTGAACATTTACCTATGTATTTGCATGGTCATCCAATAGTTATAACATTTCAATGAGTCTTGTGTTAGCGGAGGAGTCATTTATTCTAGCTCCATTATCATCCAGATTAAATCCATTTTTTGGCATATAAAGATTTTATCCAGATTCATTTAAGAAAGTCTGGGCAAGAAAAAAAGAGCATAAAATGTGATTTTTGCAAATCAGATCCAAACCACTTTTGGGGGTGCTTTGATGGGATTTCCCAAACATTTGTTTATTTGATTAAAACAAAACATTTTTGGAGCTGTACCGTTCATTGGAAGTGACGTTGGAATATACTGTTGGGTTCATCACCACATTCTAGCTGTGCAGAGCACACTCTGGACATAGACAGAGCAGGAGAACATCAGGTGCAGTCAAAGTGAAACTTTTCTTTGTGCTGGGTCTAAAAGTTTGCTTTCACTCACAAACAAACTGCTTCTCTCATCCATCTATCTGATCTGATCAGCTCGACTGATCAATTATCCACCCCACAACTCAAAACTCCATAAACAGCTGCTTAGGAAAAACTGACTCATGAAGAGTTCTGCCTGTGCTGTGTTCATGAACCAGCAAAAACCTCTGAATTTAGAGAGGGGACACAGAATGACACCCAAGGACACACAGCAACATGGCAACTTTCTACTTCACTTCTATTAAAACCTTTCTATCTTCACCTTGCTGTTAACTTTTTCCTGACTTTTTCCCATCATCACTTATACACCAAAACAGTAACTTGTGTAAGAGTGCATCATCTAATTGTTTCTCATGGATCTCCAGTTCAGGCACTGGAGATCCAATTAATTTACCATGAGTGGTTTATAACAGCGTTTCAGTTGCACAACAGTTCAACATGATGTTAGGAACATAAAGTGGTTTATTTCAGCTGTGGTAACAGTTGAGGGTCGGTGGAAAGAGGATGACATAACTTTTAAATATCTAAAATGAATCAAGTGTACTCGATTTCAATTATTCTCTTTATAAAAATTACAATGTATTGATGTCTGCATAAGCATACAAAACCGCACCTTTTTAAACATACAATTCAGGCACTAATCAGCGTTACTGAAATATTATAAACAATAGTTTGTGACCCATTATATTGTTCTATAATGAATAGGCTTGTAGGCCGAACAAAGGAACATGCAAGAGGCATGCAGGAAAGAATTAAGCTCCCTCCCGGCCTGGCTCACACGTACAATAATCCGGCTGTGAATCACCTCTTTGTCCAAACCAGAGTCACCACAATTCCAGTGACTGGTGCTTCAGCAGGAGTTGCCTTGGCAATGCCCTGGCAGCTTTATACTAGAAAAAAAATAACAATCTTAAAACCTTTTATTTACGCATTTATTCCACAAAAATTAGGCCTGTCTCGCAAATTCATTCCTCCTGCAGTATCACGAATGACTCAAACCAAGTACAGAACTTTACATTTAAATAAAACTCTGCTAATAAATCACTGATTGTTAAATACAAAGCAAATAATTTGCCCTGACCACTTATCAAACACGTGAACTTGAAAGTATGGCCAACTCCAAAATGCAAATGGCCTATTTTTGCATATGCCTTCTGAATGATTTGTAGCAGTACTTGCAATGTGGCCTCTGGGGAGGGTTTTAGTACAATACGCTGATGTTATCTCAAGCTTCAACTTCCAGCAGCCATACAATACACACATTTTAAACTGCAATGACTCCCTCCTTCCTTAACAATGAATACTTTTACAACTCTACAAGTTATCATGCTTACATCCTCACAAATCACACCATATTTACACTTTACTCATGTGAAGTTACTTAACAAAGCACTTGGTTCCCTGGCATAGACACCTCCAACTACATGCAGCCTACTGCTTCTGACCTGCTGGGGGTCTATCTCCAAATGCTTAAGTATGTACAATACCACCACATGCTGTTATCTCGTCCAAATGCAGGAATAACTCGACTAAACACATTTCACTCCCACAGCACAGCAATTTTCTTACAATCAGCTTTGATCAAAAGCTGTCTGAGCAGTTACTGTTTTGGCACAATACAGCAACTCCAGCAATTTGTTCTGTGCTTCCATAAAGTTGGGGGGCTGAGAAGAGACACATTTAAAACAGAATGGTAAAATCTGAAGCAGCGGAGGCAGATATATCATGAAAGTTCCTCTCTAAAAAGGCTGAATACTACATTACCCATAGTGCAACTCAATAGCATTATTCATTAGACCTCCCATGCCTCCTAAATGCCCACTTCTTACAAGCAACAGACCTCCAGTGTGGAACGCGTGCTTTGTGTTACACATTTTAAGTCTCAAGGGCAGGCTGATGACATCATCAGGGTTATTGTTACTCCAAAGCCCCAGAAGACATTATACAACTGTTTTTACAGACTGAGTGGTACTCCTCATGACGATTAAACTAAGTAGTGGCCCTTTAATTTAACTATGCTACTACATATATGCTGAACCAATGCTTTGGTTGGCATATCTTAGCACACAGTTACATGCATGTAGACTATACCATTATGTTATTAATGAATGATTGATGGAGTGGATGGACGGTGCAGACATTATAACACGGTGCTTAAATCTGACATGGTAAAATATTTAGTATGGGCTTGGACTGCTGGTATAGATGCCCGAGACGCTTTTATTAAATCTCGTCTAGGTTACCAAGGTCATGGACAAAGAGCAATAGCTGAGAACATCTCCCAGATAACTCGTGCTTGAGCAGGGACTTTCTTTATTCCTGTTTAAACAAAGGTATTTACCAGATTTTTGTAGATTAAGTTAATTAAGGACTCAAACAATTATCTTAAGACAATAATCAGATGATAATTAAGATGTCAAACAATTATCCAGCAAATTAGTCCACTTTTTGGGCTTCTAATGTTTAGAGTGTTTCATCCAGCACACAGTGTTAAAGTAATGTGTGCAGCTGATGGAGACAGGCTGTGGACCATAAGCCAGAGTGACATAAAATGCTAAATGAACATAATGAAAAGTTGTCCTAGTTACAGAGCAATTTACAGTTTAGGCATTGAGCAGATGCTGCTAATATACAGAGCAGTAAAAGAAGTGAGCAAGCATCAATAGATCCAGATGACTCAGAGCACCATGAAAACAACAAATGCGACAACATTAAACCAGAAATGTCAATGTGAAAACATCACTCCTGTCAGCAGTTAGGAAAATAAGCAAGTAGTGTAAGCATAATAATCATCTAATAACAGCCTACTGCTATCCAGCTGGAGAGAATAATAACTGCAGAATGGTCATGGGCACTTACGGCAACAGTTTAATGACTTTTCACATATTTAGCTTTATTTAAGGAGACACTTGTAGGAAATTAAGCAGCAAAGTTAGCCTAAGGTGTGAGTGAGGTTCTGCTAAAGCCATTGGTTTCTATATAAATCTGTGCCTGGATGCTCGCTGTTCACTGGAATGCATTCCTAGTCATGAAACTCAGAACTCCATTGTCTTCCTGTGACACAAACAATTTATTACATAACCACAAATCATCATGCAGTTCAAGTCAGCGCTACTAGAAGGACAAGTATGAATGCAAGCAACAAAAATGGTTGTGAAGTAAAGAAAAAGCACTGTGTCAAAAATTATTTCCTCAGCTCTCATTCACAGTTTTGACCCAATTTAATGTAAGAAGCAAAAACATGTGTTGGCAACTATTTTAACATCCCATGATGCTTTAATACATTTTAATTGGATACTTTGGTAGACTGTCTGCTACTAGTGGGTGGTGGTAAAGTTTGATTAACCACAATAAGCATAACATCATTAGGGCCAAAGTGACAGACTACAAATCATTACCAGACCAGCTTTTAATTTGTCCACCACTAACTATCCGATCACAAAGTGCTCACATCGTCTGTTCTGCTTTATTCTTTGCCCGTGAGCTGGTTACACTATATATTATGTGTGCCAAATAAACATTTAACTACTACTACAGGCACTTTTCAAAGTTTCTTAGACTTAGAAAACTTTAATGTCCCCAAAAGAGGCGCTTTGTGGAACAGCACAGTAAACAATAAACCGTCATGTAAACACAGAACAGAACAACAGAAAAACAACAAAAATCAGTCACTAAATAAATAAGTATACTGCACATCCCTGTGTGTTGCATTGCTGGTTGCCACAGTGCAGCGCCTCCTTGATTCTGTATGTCATGCATTTAATTTAAAAGTGAAACACCCCTACAGGTTATGACTCTATGTATGGCTCGCATGGCAACAAATGACAAGTTAAGACACAACAGCCTGCAGGCATTAACAGCAGCCACAACTATGATCCATTCAAACTATAAGAAAAGATTAAATAGCTTGCCTCACAGTCTATTTCCCAAACAATGACAGCTGTGACTTTTCCAAATTGAATTTGGCTGTAGAAAACAATGCCACAGCTTTGGAATAGTTTGCAAATTTCACAGCTTATTTATCCCGTCATTCATATGTCATTACGCACCATACCTTTAGCTTGAATCTTGATTAGACAGTCTCTCTATGAACTTAATTTTTCAAATGAAATTCACATACATCACTACACACCCAGGCCGTATCTCAGCATGTAATTCACTAACACTGCAGAACAAAGCATAACATCAAAATTACAATTTCCAATTTGTGTTTGCAAATACAGCTGGAGCCACTGGAAACTCAATATCATGCTTATCAAATAAATGTATTACTCTGGCCTATGTCCAAGACACTTGCCTCGCTGTGTTTGAACAAGACCAAAATTGACATTTAGTAAAAGTTCACACCGGCCTTATTCATGAGAATAAAAAGATGAAGCCGTCCATATAAAATATTGATATTACATTTAACATTTCATGTTTGATTTGCCTGGTTGTGGCATGTTTATACAGGAGTTAAATGAAACTGAGGCAAGGCTAGGAATGCCTAAGTAGTAGTGCTCTAATTGAGTTCCCAGTGGCATTAAACACATGCAAAGAAAATGAATGAACATACCTTCATCTCTCTATGAGTCCTCTAGGTGACCAGTGTAACGAATCTGAGGCTGAAAAGGGAGGTTGAAGAAGCTGTTAGACATTACAGACAGTGCCAACTTCAGTCTGCCACAACAAGACACGGTTATGTTATGATGACATCACTTCTGCTACACTGCTGGATGCCATGGCAAAGCTGGGCGGCAGACTCACACTTTACATTGCTTACAAAAACACATCCTCTGCACATGAAATCTCCTCTCAGGGATTGTTGGTTTCATTCTGAACTGGAGCTGTAATTGATTTAAGGAGAACTTAAAGGATCCTTTGCTAAAATAATCCAGACTTAGGCTAATGGTATGTGTGCTCGAGCTTTCGAGCCACATTCCCAAAAATATCTGTGTTGCAAAGTAAACCGTGGCAGGCTGATCACTCTCATTCGCAGAGCCCTTAAAGCCGTTTATGTAATGCCTAGTGTGCTGTAGTCAGCCAGTCAGCAGCCAGACTCGGCTTGTGGCAACGAAGGGCGAACAAACACAAAGTAACTAGTCGCTGGCCTCCCTCCGTCTGAACAAATGCACGGATAATGAAGTAGTTTAGGATAAAGTGATAGATACAGTAAGAGCCGCACGGTGCTCGGTTCTTTGAGTACGGCAGCGTGGTGTGCCTGCTGTCTGCACTGCACTGACTATACCAACACTACAGCAGAGGATGACGCCATTTCTGTAGCTGACAGTCGGCTAAAAAGGAGAACACTTCAGCGCACAAACACTGGAAATTGCGGGAGCGGTGGTCGCCATTCACCTGCCCCTGTCGGAGCCATTTCTCTCTCGGAGACGAAGCTCTTGGTTTTTACAGAAAAACCTCCCCGAGACGGTTCATTTTCGTTTTCGCTTCTCTCTTCCCTTGTCTCGGTGCGCTGCTGCTCTCTGCGGAGAGTACACTCGACAGCAAAAACACAGCGATAATAACACTGCTCACGGGCAGCCACCAAACCAGACCTTTATAGACATGTCACATTAAAGCTGCGTCGTAATAACAGCGTCAAGTTGAACAAAGTGGGAATGAGCCGTGCAGCCCCGTTAAAAGTCACTTTCTTTCCTCACAAAATGTTCTCTTTATCGGCTGGTCTGGCATTTCGCTGACTGTTCACTGTTGAGTGAGGTTGCCTCTCTGACAAAGAAACAAGTCGACGAAACGGTTCGCAACAAGGTCAAGCTCGAGGAAGACTTGTAACGCAGCGACATCGCGTTAATACCTACAACATTTTATTGTTATAACAGAAGCCAAGGTCGCAGCCCTCATTTGTGGCTCTCGGTCGCGGTGAATGATCGCGGAGGATACAATGTCATCCGCCCCAGACAATTTGCTAGACCAGCCGCTGCAAGTGAGTGATTGACCACCACCGAAAATAATGCACATACACATCCCGAGCCTCCCCCCTGTCCTAAAACCTGGTTAACTAAAGCGTCGAGCCCATTTAAACCTCCTCTGTAATGATTCCTGCCCAGACAGTTTGTCAGCAGTGATGTTGCCAGTTACGGAAATGTGCAAAATACTGGTCACGCACACACAGCATTGAGAATAACACAAGTCCTCTCTAGCAGAGGGGAAAATAGTCCACATCGCATCTGGTCATATAACTGATCAAACGGGTGAGTTCCTTGATACAAGGTATCTGGTCCAGCCTACACTGGACAAGTCAATCGTGAGAAGCTAATGAGACTGGCGGCACAAAAGAAAAGCCTGACAATGCAATTTACCTGTTAAACTACACCGTTTAGTCGCGGCTCGACAAATCACATCCTGCAGCGATGTCAAGCTTATACGGGTCGCCGATCATTTCGTGTAATATCACTTTTGACGGCTATTAGGGAACACCATGACAGGCGCAGCTCGACGACAACCTCTCGGAGGATTCCTCCGCTCAACAACACAACACTCCGGTGCTTGTCCAGCAGCCTCGAAACTATTCAACCCCGGAGTAACGTAGCATAACCTTTCACTGTGCTCATCAGCTTAATTTGGCTGGCTATAGCATAACTTTGTTATCGAGCTGACCAAGTTTTTTCTCTAATCTCGGCCGTCAGCTTTTTTTGCTGTCCGGTCGTCTAATTCATTCATTCCCTAAAATCCCCCGTAAACACATCACAGCATTAGTTAACAAGTTAGCTAACGTCAAGGTTGGCTTGGTAGCAGCAGGGAAGCAAGCTAGTGAAAATGTTCAAAATAGCGATGGCTTTGCCGAACAAAAGCAGGCTTACCTATGCTGTCAAGTTGAGAAACACCTCTGTTTGTCGACGAAAGTGTACTAGTAATCCATAGGAACATTTATGTGAGAAATCTGACAGGTTTTAACGTCGTCCGTTGGCCCCTGGTTGATGTTGGATGCGGATGGGTAAAAGTCGGTTTTCGCAGAGCGCTGCTGTTTGCCTTGTTGAGTAGCTCCTCTAGCCTAGCTCTTTCTGTGATCCTCTCCCCGCCTCCTGAGAGTGATTGACGGGCCCGTTAACCCCGCCTCCCTCGGAGATACGCTCGCCCATTGGACGATACAGTGAAGGGAAACGCCTTAGCGGCACAGGATTGGCTGATCGAGGAGAAAAATATCCATGGTAAGGTTGTACGAAGTAATCTTTTTTTTTTTTTCCAAACTTTATTGAGTACATACGATACATGGAGTATGTGCAGTCCAGATTTTCATTGTAAAAGTTGTAGAAAATATATTTCATGATACAAAAATAATGTAAAAGTAAATTCAGTTGCACAACAAATAAATAAAATGTAGGCTAAATAACAAAAAACAAAATATCCAGGATCCATTATACAGATTAAATAAAACTGAAATGTGTAAATAAACTAAGTTTTTGCCAATTTACAAGATTTGAGTTTTAATTTCAATAGTAGTCAAGATTGTTTTAAATTCAGTATCTTTATGGATATAAAAGGAGAGTAGACTTTCAAGCTGAATCATTTTATGTGTACAATATTTTGCTGAAATAACAATCAAGTTAAGTTCTTTTCATCAGCTGAGAAATTGGGATTGTTATAAATTAGTAATATGCGTTAATGTGGGCTTTATTTTTGAAAGGTTAATCTGTAAATCAAACCAAACAGAGGTGGCATTAAGTCAATCTGCACACACATCTTCAGTTTTTTCTTCTTCATTATTACAAAAAGTGCATCAGTTGTTACATTTGGTAGCAAATTACAGATATTAACTTCATGTGGACAATCTTAAATAGAAGGTCCGTGCTTCTATTTGAAGTATATAATTATGAGGGAACACAAATTTAGTGTTCAATTGTTTTCTATTCAAATATAACAATCTATATTTACATCTGCAAATAGTAATTTTGCTTAGGATGACTTCTAATAAAGGCTGTAGTGCACTTCTGTCAGATATAGAAACCCCATTAATAGTAAGGGGACGTTCACTTAAGGACAGTGCATCAAGATGTAGCCTATGCTTTGTGCTGAAAATACTATAACGTTAAGTACTGACTTGTTAACCATATCAAACACCTGACAAGAAATGTTGGCATTATATTGTCAGAGAAAGTCTCATAATTATATAATTCACCCTTAACATTCAAAAGTTGGTTTACAGTGTTAATGTTGTTGTGTACAAAGCTGTAATGCTACTGGGTTGTTCCCACAATACAGATAAAAAAAATCTGCTGAAAAACTACAACCCCCAGTTTTAGAGCACATGTGTGTGTTCGATATATATTACGGGCTGCCCCGACAAGACGTATGTTTGTTTTTTCGATTTCCTTACATGCCGGAAGCTTTTACCGGGCAATGTCAAAATATAACTGCAACACACAACGTGCGAGGCACCCATGTTACATCCCGCACCCACTCTGCGCCTGCTCTGTAACGACACAGGAGCATATATAGGTGGCTCATCATATCTAGCCTGTCTTGAAAAGTGTCTGTACTGAGCGTAGTCGTAACGGCACTAGCATAGCATAGCATCTGGTGAATTAGCCAGTAACACACGGACCCAAAAATGATATGAATGTGTGTATGTGACGGTCGTATCGCGTGCCTTAGTCGACCAGCGTTGAAGTGGAAGTTTTTATTTTGAAAAAGAAAGAAAGAAATGGCCAGCGGTGGTTTACCGGCGCGGTTTTGTTAGCATGCTAATGCTAGCTAACTAGCAGTCTGGCTAACAGGAAGACAGGAGGCAAGTCAGCAGACTGACAGGCGGCAGCCAAGGTGGGTGGAGTTAATGACACTTCAAAAAGAAAACTGTCTTAATAGCACAGCAGCAGCATTTTAGTTTTCACGCTCCGCTGTGTGTTTACAATGTGGGTCACTGTGTAATTAAAAATGTATTGATGTCGTTTAAGTTTCCACTGAAAGGGATGCACATTGTCAGCATGATGGGAGAAGTTGCCTTCAAAATGTAACTTAACGAAAACCTGTCCCTCCTTGAAATTCAGCATTTTTACTACTCTTTAATACTCTTCACTGGCTTTATGAGTGAATCTCAATATCATAACAATCGAAAGTGCAAGTATGGAATAAATCAGGGTGTCAAACTCATTTTAACTCATGTGCCATGTAAGGCACAATTTGAACTGAAACTGTCACGTCATTGCAAAATAACTGACAAATTTTCCCTTTTCTTTTAGTGTAAAGCAGTAACTTTACAAGCACATACTGAGAAGAGCAACCCATTTAAAACAGATGATAAACAGCCTGAGATGTCTTTAGAAAAATAAGTTCAGTTTCAACAGTATGTCTCAGTTTGTCTACATTCAGTCAGTCTATGACTCGCTGTTATTTCATGTGCATTTTTCCCAAACATTTCCACTCCTGTGTAGTAAAGCTGGCATCACCACACCAAACTAAAATGGAAGCTATTGAAGAAGCTGGTTAGGTTACCACTTGCCTTTCAAGCCATTTACAGACCTAAAGTTTTGGTAGTGCCTTAGCAGTGGATTATATTTTACTGAAGCTGCCAATTGGCAATATTTTTGCACAATGTTCAGTATCTTTAAATACGACCATAACTTGTTTTTTAGAGAACTGTATACAGGTCAGGGTGGACAACCCTGTGAAGCAGCATTTAACATAAAGTACGCTGCTCACTTTTTAACTTGCTCCTGAAACCTGGCACCGCTTAGCTTTCACAAGTGCATCAGTATTAAAAGTGCATCCAGTGGGCCAGATTGGAGCTTTTTGAGGGCTGGTTCTGGCTGCTGTGTGTTTGACACCCCTGAAATAGATATAATTGAACTGAGTAATGGTGTTGTTTGAAAGTGAAACTGTCACATCTGATGGGAAATGACATAGATTATGATCATTTTAGTCAGACACTTGTTGCAGATGAGGATACAAATGTGTATTTAATATACATTTGTTCTCCACTTTACGCCAAATAATATAAAGTGTGGAACTGAAGTGTACACCCAATTACCAGTTGCAGGGCTGTGTTAGATACAGCACCTGTTAAACCAGTAACTGTCTACATGCTAGAAAAGCAATGATGACTCATCAGTAAATAGTATTACGTGACAAGAGATCACATTTTCTTAATATAGTATTGCACTGTCTCCTGGTGGAAATTGAATGCAGCATTGTGTTATTGATAGAAATTATCCTGGCAGTCTGATGAGTCGATTAAAATGTGAGGCTTTGCGTTAATATTTGATCGAAAGCTGAGATGTAGCGAATGGCTACCTTCTGAAATAATATTTTCAAGATAGATGTTTGACACTTTTTTTTAGGTTGATAGTCTTATAGATGTTTATGATGTGACAGGTTGTAAATTATCTAGTGTGGGCCTTTTTGGAAATTAAACCTAAAGTGCCATTTAATGTAAAAAATAAGTGATTTGTGAGGGATTTCTCTTAGGGTGATCACGAGCTGTCAGACAACCAAACTCCTCTGTTTTTACTGCTTCATCACTCGTCACCAGTTCCCGTGATTTATCTGTAATGGGATTTTTTCAACTTGTCCAATCATGTGATCACTGTGTCACCATGCACAAGGAGATTTCATGGATTTGCACACACATCTGACCCAACGCATTACATCATTGAAATTGTTTTATGGGGTTTGTCAGAACCTTTAATTTTCTTGTTTGGTGTAGATGAGTCAAAGCACTTTTTTAATGCAAAGCTTTACAAACAACACATTTGTTTTCCTTATTCTCTTAATGCATTTGTGTCTCAGTTGTGTGCTTATTTAAAGGGATATTACAATAAAAGTATCACTCATGAATGGTACCCACACAATCCCTGTGTATTCTGCAGCTAAGTGCGTAGCAGCATTTTGTCGTCTTGTCTCTGTCACTAACATCAAGACGGCCTTCGATTCTGACATTGTTCCTGTCATGTCAGCACACTCCTTTCTGCAATTTCTTCAAGTCAGTCTACTCAACACTTCCCTAATCTGTTAGTTACGAGCCAGCTTTAAGTTTGGTCCTGAAAAATAAGAGTTAACCCAACATGATCACAGCACAGGCAGCACTAATTAGAGTTACACACATTGTCACTACTTCTATTTAATCCTTTTATTTTTCAGAACTCAATAATATCACCATTATTATATAACCTATTTATGTTTCTTGTCCTCCAATGTAGATTTGTATACAGCTGAAGCAATGGATGGCAACTCGGAAGCCGCCTCTGAGCGAATTCTGCTGGAACCATACAAATACTTGTTGCAGCTACCAGGTGAGTCTTCCTCCATGTCAGTGACTGCAGAGTGGTGGAGGAGACATGTATGGAGGCTTGCAGGCATGCAGCTAAAGCCATCATCAAAAGCCATGCATACTGCTGATGAGTCCTAGAGTGACACTGAGCCCTGACCTGCTCCCTTCTTGTTCGTCACATTGGATCATTGTATCAGCAAAATGCCTGAATGATGAATGTGATGAAAGGCTCTAGTGTACACACAGCAGACCTAAACTTTATGTTGCATAAGATGAGAGTTTTTCATCTTGTTGGTCAAGGCTAACACCTAGCTTTGTGTAACTAGGAGATGCTACTTAATTTCATGGAAGTGTTAATATATATGTTACTGCTGTAGACTTGAACTGAAACAGTATTAAATTATGCATTGTGGGGTATTCAGTTAATTTTTAACTGAACTACATTGAGCATTGCACATGGTGCATTTGGAACACAGTTGTGGCATCTGACTAATATAAGCAGCATCATATGGTGTCACTATGGTAAATATGTTATGTTGTCCAGGCCTAGATTACATGGTTTTCATTTTAATATTACACTGCAGAATTGATAGACAATGTTTTGGACATGAACTGACACGTCACATTGGTAATGTCTTTTTCTCATATATGAGGCTGTATTTCACACGTTGATGACTCCAAATGGTCATAAAGTGGAACAGTTTTAGAATTTGAATACCCAGAAATCAGCAAGCTGTGCATCGTTCTGTTCATGTTTTTGTAGTCTAATTTCTCTGCTCACTTGCTTATGAGACAGTCTTTATTTGCTTCTTCAGCTTTGATTGGTCACTTTTTGTCAGCGGAGAAGTGACTGACCTAACACCAGAATTTCATTTTGGGTAAATAGGACAAGTCCTGAGGGTCTCTGTTAGTTGGGATGTTTCCTCTTTTGCAGTGTCACTGTGTCATTCAGGCTCGTAAGACAAGATTATCATAAAATCTTACAGACATTCTCGTTAAAGAAAAATTCCAGTGTGTTTTGAGCCTTGGAACATTTGTCATGGTTTTGGCAAACAACTCTATAGGTTTGCATAAAATTGTATTCCCCCCTGCCACTGTTTAGGTTGTAGATGTGAGCTCTCAGCTGGTAACGGCTTTACAACAGAGTCCAGTTTGCCCAAAGAAGAACAAGCTTTAAACCAGGTCTTTGAACAAAAGAAAACTTCCTGTGCTTCAGTTAGACCAGCCACAGGGCTTTTCTTCTTTGTTTCTTTTTCTTCATGATGTCTCAGTTACTCTAGTCAGGTCACATCCTACCTCCACTGTTGCCTTAACAGCTGTGTGCTCAGGCTGACCTGAGAGTTTAACTGAGAATTAGCTCTGCAAGTAAAATAAATAAAGAGTTTCTCTTTATTTAGACCTTTAGATAACTACTTGTGATCAGCGGGACTGAAATATTTTAAAATCTGTGCGAGGTTCTTTTACTTTAATTGTTTCTTGCAGACCTCCGTACAAACGTGAGGATGAGATGAGTGTTATGATTACCTGCTGTTAGAGGTGTGGGCTCAAGTCACCCTGCTTGGATTCAAGTCACTAATTTGATGACTTTCAGACTTAACTTGACAAAATAAAAATAAAAAATGACACGTGACTACACTTGGACTTTGGCCTTTTGGCTTGAAAATACTTGACATGTTCCCCCCAAGCCCAAAAATTACAGTTAATTATGACTTGCAAAGCAAAGACTTGGTCCCAACTCTGGCTTCTATATTGGCTGAAATTATGACAATGAAACACAGGTTCTAAAGTCAGTTAATCACTTTATTTATTTGTTACATGAAAACACTTAAAAGTTGAGTTTCTCTGGGAGCATGTAGCTACGACGCACCAGCTGTGTTAATGTAGACCTGTTCAAAGTGTGCATTCTCAAATAGCGATGACATAAGGACCCAAAGATAAAATGCTAAGTAATTTAAGTGTGTAGACGGAGCTGATGATTTGCAACAACAGTCATTGTGAATGATGCACTTACCTTTTTCCCCCTTTCTTTGCATACTACAATACTCAAGTCTTTGACTATTTAAACTTTTGTTGTCTGCTCTCTTCACAGGAAAGCAAGTGAGGACAAAACTATCCCAAGCCTTTAACCACTGGCTCAATGTCCCAGAGGACAAACTACAGGTGAGAAATCAGCCATTTCAAGCCTCTCACCATTCAGAGCCGCCTGATGTTTATTGTCACGGACAGGTCCAGGAAGGGGAAATCATGCTACACTTATTCTGAATAGGCAATTTATTTTGTAATGCAACTAGAGTGTTCTGTCAGCTGAGTCGTTCCTAACTGAATGTAAATGCAATGCTTGGATGTGGAGCTTAGAGCATCCATGATTTATTGCAGTAGGTTGTTAATGCAGCTGAGGATCAAGTGGAATAAAATGAAAAAGGTGGGCAATGCTTTCAAAAACAAGACACTTACCTCTTTCTATATTTGTTTGATGATGTGCAGCTTTTCCTTACTGCTGATTTTATGAAATGTTGGAATTGGATGCATTTTTTTGCACAAACAGATTGTGTGTACACTCACTTTTAAAGAGTTTGTCTAGAGGAAGGAAAGTATAGTCCAGATGCTAAAGCTGCTTTAAACCCAGGTGGCCGAAGAACTCTAGGAGCATGGCTCAGCAGACATGGACCAACATTATCATAAGTCTTGGTTTGGTATCCATCAGCAGCTGAGAACAGTGACTGGGGCCAGATGCACAAGCGATGTTTACTCACGAAAACCATGTGTGTGCCTTTTCCCCACACATAAACTAGTATTTACAACGAAGAATGTGTGCACCTCACACATTCATCAGACCAGGCGTACATATGGTTTTAGCTGAGATAGCTTCGGGTGATGTGACAAAGACGAGATTAAATATAAGTTGAGAGACGGATAACATATTTGTAGATTGTTTGCCAATTGAAAACTGATTGTGTTATTATTTTTACAGGCGACACAGCGCTCTGTAAAATGTCAACCAAAGGTGTATTTATAAAGCTAGATTTAAATTACTTATGAGAGGTGAATTTTATCATTTCATCGTCATTTTTAATTTGCATTCATCTCCCTATTAGTGAGCGTTTCATTTTATCCTGTGAAGCACTTTATAAAGTCAGTTTCAACAGAAGCGCTATGAATGATTCATCGATCGTCCTTCTGACGTTTAATAATAATGATGATTGAGATTTTACCACGATGACGGTTTGCAGAAACGTGATGAATTAGTGATACAGAAGCTGCAGATATCCACAGCCGTGCATAATGACAGCTGCTCTGGCACCGTCGGAGAACCTCACAGATGCGACACAGTTGGTGAAGTTGCACTTTCATGGCCATATTCCTCATTGACAAGTCTAATGAGTGGTGGAGCGGGCACAAGTATCGATATATACAAACATGTTTAAAGGCATTTCTACATGCATTTATGGCAAACTGTGGATGTAAAAATAAGTCCACATGCACCCAGCACCATCAAGATTTATTAAACAGGATCAGGCGTGTGTACGGCTTTATAAATCTGATTTAAGGAATGTTTCTGTCTTTGTACGTACAGTCATGAATCTACACAGAGCTTTATGCATCTGGCCCCTGGAGTTTAAGCTTGCTAGATGTTCGACTGTCTCTATCAGCTAGTTGCCAAGTTTGTCTGTGGTTTGGTGCTGAGCAGGTTGTGTACAGTGGGTTCTTTTTTCTTTCTTTCCTCTTTTCTGAAATTTGCTACTTGCTGCTGTCGCAAACCACACAGGAAAGAGGCCTAAAAGACAAGAATCTGAAAGCTCTGGAGAGCTGCAGAGTTCGGTGATAATTTGTTGTGGATTCTTACCATTAGGGACCTGGCTTGCATTACATGTTGTCAATCTGCTAACTGTCTTTAGGGGATGATTGTAAGGTTTGACTGCTTGAAGGCTCACTGCCGTAGCCTGTATCCACATCTCACATTTTGCAGAGCCATTCAGAGAGATCCTGTGTTGCCCCACAAATGGCTTTTTAACCAGTTGGAGGAAAAACCGAGCCCATCACAGGCTTTGTCGTTGATGTTTGATTTGACTAACAATACCAAGCACTGTCAGATCCAGGCATCTGATATTGTGTTCACATTTCTACACCAGACCATTTTTATGACGCAGTCCCCACCCCAGAGAACAGCACAGCAGAGTTCCTTTTAAACTTGAATAATGAAGGAAAATTTTACATAAAAAATCCGCCTTTAACAAATGAAATACATGAAAATACCTGTAGTTAATATTGTTTAAAAAGTCACTGATTGGGCCACTAATGTATTTTCCTTTCCAAATCCTGAAGTATCATTCAGAACATGACACTGATGACGTCCTGCCCACCGTGGATGTATTCATAACACTGTTTGCTCTCTATTCTTCTTTTTTAAAAAGGCACTTTCCGACAGGGTGGCTTTTACATCTACTGTTTCATTTCAAGGTGTCTCATGACTCATGACTCAGGGCTTTCAAGCAGCTCAGCGGTGGCACAATAATAATAACTTTATTTAATAATATCATAAAGAGCACTTCTCAAAATTATGTTTAAAAAGAAGTAAAACAAAAGGAAAGTGAAAGAATGCAAGCTAACAATGCCTTTGTCGGTTACAGTACAAACAAAATGAGTTGCTATACATCAGAAACAACACAGCCATCAAAGGCTTTCAAAATATGTGCGTTGTTGTGTTTTCAGTAGTGGTATGTTTTGACAGTTTACTAGCCTCGGCACCTAAAAGAATAATTTGTTTTGGGTTAGGAACGTGCCAAGCGACAGGTGTAAATAATGTGCAAACTGACTTTAAAAATCAGTGTGAAGATAAAAGCATTACAGCCAAAATGTGTATGACCTCATTTACTGAAATCACTTCGCTGTATCGTTATTCATATCGGCTTCTATCTGCTGCTAATATTGCATGAATTTAACACTTTATTTTTGTAGTGGGAAAATGATCCTGCAGCAGAGAATGATGGCAGCACTATCTCGCTGTAAAAGAAAACCTTAAAGTCAGTGTTAGTTTCTGCTTTTTGAATGAAAATGTGTAGGCTATTGTTTTACTGTACAGTGTAGTCCAGATGGTGCAGTGAATGGTAGTGAGAAGGAAATATCTGGCAGCGTTTAGGGATTGTTTGTTTGTGTATACAGTGCCGTACCCACTGTGAGAGACGACCTCTTTTTCAGCCTTATGTGTTCCCGATCACCTCTGTGAGCAAAGGATTAGCATGATTCAAGTCACAGACAGCTTCCCAGGCAAACCTACGCCTCCACTCATCCATTACAGTGTTGTTGTAACACATTCTTGGATGCTGCCTGATTAGATTGCTACAGACATATTGAAGTGTGTGTACAGATCGCGGGCTGATTGGCATTCCTGCTTTTCCTCAGCCAGATTAATATCTAATTAGCCATTTAGGATTTATTGGTTTTATTGAGCAGGACCCTCGCCACTGTCCACTTGGAGAGATCAGGCCGTTGACCTTATTATACTGATAGCATTAACATTGTAGTGGCTGAATACTGGTCCTGTGTCCAGTAATGAAAATACGGAGACTGTATTTTCTGAATCTACATGCCTTTCGCAGTGCAGAATGCTAAGTGCTGAGCCTGTCAGGTCTCATTAGATTTGCCGTTCAACAGGTCTCCCTTTGTCCTGAATGTTTTATAAGCCCTCCCCAAGTAGAGGAATCCTAGCACTGCTGCAAAGCTCAGAGGTCGCAGGGTTGTCTCCTGTGGTCATTTCATCGTCCAGCGTACAATAAAAGCCCTCCCCCAATGTGTTGACTGGTTTCAGGCCTCAATAAGAAATAAAAAAAAAAAAACTAGGTGCATGTGTGTGAGTAATAAAGTTGCCAGTCTCATCTGAGGAATTATTAAATATTATAAATCAATCCTGTCGTGTCAGCCCTCCTCCTGCTACAGCATCCATCTCACACTTAGCATCAGTAGGGATGTGTTTAATCACACTGCTACTAATACAGCAGGTTGTATGTCTGCAGATGAATTAACTCAGTATGCAAAATGTATTAAAGGAGCAAGTCAACATTCATTTTTGATTATTTTCACATTACATCTTGCTACACTTCTCCACCGAAGTGCTGACATTTCCAATTCAGCAGCACATATGCTCCTTGAGGCTTCAATGACACGTTACCTTAGAGTTCTGAATTTGATCAGTTTTTGATTTGTAGAGTTGCAGACTGGCAGCTCATATGGCCCACATTCATATGCAAATTGTACTCAAATCTACTTTTGTCCTCCTGATAATTCCACTTTAGGCAGGATTTCCTTGTTTGGCATATCAAAGAACTCTCTCCCCCCATGACTCCCTCAGTCTCCCCCCTTTGCTCCCTCCATGTAGCAGCTCTGTAAACTCCTGCTGAACCCATCATGCAGACTGAGAGCACTCCTCTCGTCATCATTAGCACACTGCTGCCAAGAAGTCGCCGCCATGGAAACAACCGTGCCTTCAGATAGATGGAGGCAGTGACAGTGGCACACTGTCTCATTCATTTGGCAATGAATTTTTTATCAAACCCCCATATGTGCTTCTCTACGCTGTACTACAGAACAGGTTGTGGAGGTTTGGGAAATTCCCTCTGTACACATCAGTTGCTTCACGACCTTTAGCTGACTGTGCTCTATTCTCTGTGACAATGTAGAAAGGTTAGCCTTTATATACTGTCTTCTGTCTTTTACTTTGAAAACATGTGTCATTCATGAGAATGCCTCGGGCTCAGAGCCTCTCGTAGGTTTTAATGTCACTGATGCAGGGTGACTAAAATGTAGCTGCCTCCATTAGGAAATAACTAGGAACTAGGTGGCAGGTTAGCATATCAAACATGATATATGGAGCGACTTGTAACTCCTGGAAAGTATAATGACAATACAAGTTATCCCTTGACAGGTCAAATGTCTGGATACAGCCTGTTATGTGTGGCAGGGTTATCATTACATGGAGATGATAAGAAGTTGACAGCAGCAGATTGTACAGCAGTAAAGCCTGGATCAGGCTAGACAGTACATTTGTTATACATTTTCGGTGCAGCGTTTGGCTACAGTCGATAGCCAGACACATCTCATCCTCTCACTGCTGATCAGTTTAGTTAGTGCATGGCAGCCTAAAAAATACCAATACTCGTAAATATATCACCTTCCTAAAAAAGCTCCTCTTCTCTCCTCCTTAAATGTTAGCATTTTATTTAAAGATATACGATGCAAGATTATTGGTTACTGCTCGCCAGCGGAGGTGAAAGTCAAAGCCAATTCCTCATTGACCTTTGTTTGGCGTTTCGCCTTGCTTTATTTGCATTTTTTCAGTGCTGTGTCTCTTGGATGCCTGATGTTTACGGCCTGGCACCTGCACACTACCTATTTATAAAGCCCCAACCTCACCTGAGCGCTGTGGGTTTACCTGCCTGTAATAAGGAAATACGGGCAGAAAAAGTCACCACCACACACATACAGTGGGTCTTAAGTGATCACTGAGAGGGATTACTTTTGTATCCATATATTGTTTTTAGGAAAATCCTGCATAGTTTATTTCCATTAAAAGTATTTTTTTTTCTCTTTCCTTGTATGACGACCATGAAGGTGGTTGTTTCTGGTCTTGTGACCCACCACATCTATAAAACACTGCAGGAAAACCCTGTATTAGTCTGCTAATTAGTACGGAAAATTGTCTCCAGCTTCACCACACTGCATCAAAAACAAGAAAAGACAACTGACGAAGACAAACAGCAGGGACACAGCATTAACAAACAAGATTTGAAAACCTTACAAAACATAAATCCCAGATTTAGATTATACTGTGACTTCTTTAGCATTTTACAAAATGTGTTAGGACATCTGCCATATTTAGTCATACACACACACACACACTAAGACTCCTGTTCTCGATGAATGAGAAAGCATTTTTGAATGACACAAGGCAGTAGGCGTGGTGTGTGATCATGTGGGATGACCATGTTAAAACCTTGGCCAGACTTCAGCCGTCCTGCAGTCTGACTCAGAGGGATTACTTTAGGTGCTAACCACCACCTGAGCGAGACTGGATTATGCGCGCACATAACTGACTCGTCTGTTTCAGAGTTATTTCCCTTCAATATACTGGACTCAGTGCACGTGTTTGTAGTGAAGGAGTCTCTGCATTCTTAATGGATCACTGATTGTAGCTTTGGCAAACAGAGTGAGTTTCTGCATCAGTAACCTCTGGTGATAATCAATGAAGTCTTGCAGAGTGGTGAAAGCACTCGGCACTTAAATGGCAGAATTACATAGCGACAGTCTGACTAATTTGTTTCCATGCAGACACACAAAGCCCAAAACGTGAGTTTTTGCTGCTTGTGTTTGGCTTTGATAACTGCTGTTGTTACTCGAGGCTTCGAATCTTGTCTTCTTGATTGTATCCTTGTTTTTTTATTCTCGCAGGGAATTGTAATTCACAGAGACCACAGTGTTCGCAGCAAACCTTTGAATCCACGAGTATGTTTTTGGCTGCATAATATTCCATTTTCTCCTTCATGTGTGCATTCATTGTAGCTTTACCCACAACCCCCACCCCCGTCTCTTGTGAGTGGCTCACTGAGGTTGCAGGGTGAGCGAGTGTCGGGACCCTGCCGAAGGAAAGGTTGTGTTTGCCGGATAAACTGCTCAACTGGCCCAGCCTTGGCCATCTGCCTGACCCACTGAGCCTCTCTTTGTGCTCCCCAGCCCCATACAAACAGCTTTCATTACCAGGCCACACCACTTGTCTTTTAAATCAGCGGAGCACTCCAGCAGGCTGCACAGCCAGCTCAAGACAGCAGACACCTGATGGCAACGCTGGCTGTTTTTGTCGAACGTAGAGCCGAAACAAAGCCAGTTTTAAAAGATATTAAGATAGATATTAAAAATTGCATCCTCTTTAGGGACAGAGGAAGTTTATCATGGCTGTTTGCTAATTTGTCCACTGTCCACTATCCCAAGTCATTCTCTCTGTAGAGCATGTAAAAGTACGCTAAACCCTGTTGTGTCACCTGTAATCTCTTAACATTGTGAGTCAGAAAAAGCTCCAGTGTGGAGTCAACCTTTGCTGAACTCTCTCTCTGACTGCCTGCCTGGTTTGTCTCAGCAACAATTTTGTCTGCTGACGAAGACTCTCACTAGAGCAGTGCAGGCGAGAGTGTAGACATGGCACCCTCTGCTGTATACAAGTTGTAATGCATAATTTACATGGACCCCCTGACAACCTGTTACTGTCTGTGTTACGTAGTCAGGAGTAGGGAAAGGCAGTGTAACACTGAAAGTTAGTACAGCAAAAAATAAAAATACGAATGACTGTGAAATGGAAAAACTGATGAGATTGTATAATAATTCTCAAACTATGCATTGTTAATTTTTAAATAATCCTATAGTTAAATGATTTAATTTGTTGTTGCATCTTCAGGTGATCATCGAGGTGACTGAGATGCTGCATAATGCCAGCTTGCTCATAGACGACATCGAGGACAGTTCCAAGCTGCGGCGAGGCTTCCCTGTGGCCCACAGCATCTACGGCATCCCCTCCGTTATCAACTCAGCCAACTACGTCTACTTCCTGGGGTTAGAGAAGGTGCTGACCCTAGAGCACCCTGAGGCTGTCCGAGTGTTTACACGGCAGCTGCTGGAGCTGCACCGCGGCCAGGGCCTGGACATCCACTGGAGGGACACCTACACCTGTCCCACTGAGCAGGAGTACCTCAACATGGTGCTGCAGAAAACTGGAGGGCTCTTCGGTCTGGCTGTGGGCCTGATGCAGCTCTTCTCTGATTGGAAACAGGACCTGAAACCACTCCTGGACACACTGGGCCTCTTCTTCCAGATTCGTGACGACTACGCCAACCTGAGCTCTCGTGAGTACACAGAGAACAAGAGCTTCTGTGAGGACCTGACTGAAGGCAAGTTCTCCTTCCCCACCATTCATGCCATATGGTCGCGTCCGGAGAGCACCCAGGTGCAGAACATCCTGAGGCAGCGCACAGAGAACATGGACATCAAACGATACTGCGTAGACTACCTGGAGAAGGTAGGCTCGTTCGCCTACACCCGTCAGACTCTGCGGAACCTGGAGGCGGAGGCCTACCGCCTCATCAGGGAGTTAGGGGGAAACCCTCAACTGGAGAGCCTCGTCAAACACCTCAGTCAAATGCATCATGAGGCTGAAGCCGCAGCAGAGTCCAGTACTGAGCCACACTCCAGCCAAAACCACTGACCTCCACATTTCACTGCTACACCACTAGCCCCACAGAAGCTTCGTAATACACTGATGCAGATAGACCCATTCCCGAAAAGCTCAACACACACACACACACACACACCAGTATGTTACATTCACAAACTATTTAATGAGTCACAATTAATCATTCAGCTCTAGCTCTTGAATTCTGGTAGACAGCTCTGACTGCATTCAGCAGCAATGAGACAGCGAAGCAGCCGCGAATGTTGCCTTTCTCTTTTGTGTGCTTGACGGCATCCTTCAAGTGTTGCTTGACAAAACACACATCACCAGTTTTTGTATCCAATTGTAGCTGTGCAGTCAGTGGAAGAAATAAATTAAAAAATGAAACTTCTTACGTTTGTTTTATGTTTGCTGTTTTGAAAATGAAAAATGACAAGATGGCAACAAAGCTTAAAAGCCTTCCTTTTTGATGTGTACTACAGTGCATATAAATGTATTTTTTTATGTTCTGCCACCAGATGAAAATTGTTTATCTAAAGCTGAGTGTATGCTGTGTGTTTTTTCGGAAGTCCTTGTTTTAAATAAGATGTCTCTCTCGAGTGTACGATGTGCGATTTGGGGATTCTTAATCATTAAGCCGCCAAGAGTGCCAATCCTGTAGAAAAGACCTCTGCAACTCAATTGTCTACTTGTTATGTAACACGCTGGCATTATATGCAAAGTAGTGCTCATTCTGTTTATGCTCAGCTGTATATGAATACTCTGTTGATGTTTTGGTTTATCGCAGACTGAGTTTCCATCTGGTTCAGATTCAACACAGCTCTTCACATCTCTAATATTGTATTAGGGTTATTCAGTTATGATATTTGTAAGTAGACACTGTGCTGCAGTTAAAAACTTCTTTGCATCTATTGAATAAAAAACTTTAAAGATAACCTGTGGGCATGTCTGACTTCTGAAACAATATTTGACATCTCCCTGTGGCATCTAGTTTAGTTTTTCATTGTTTTGAACTGAACATGTTTGATGTGACGGGGAAGAGAGGGACGTTTCTCCAGAGATAAGCAGCACCATCTACTGAGCGCACGGGTGTAACTGAAATCAAGATGTGACTCTCAAAAAGTTGCTCTTCTACACTGGACCTGATGTCTTATTTAAAAGCACTCTGCCAAACATTTACTTTACGCACACCATCATTATCCGCAGTGCATATTATCATAAGCCTCCTGTTGCATCAGATCCATGTGTTTACTTTCCAAGGCAAGCTATACTTTTGCAACTCCATGCTGAATAGTACAAGCTGCGAGGCGCACCAGCACCAGCTGATGCAAGTTATTACACAATCGCCTGCCACGTGCTTCCTTTTGAGGAACCTTGACTGAGCACTCACACATGCTGGTTGCTATGGACGTGGCTTGTGTTTCATTGTGAGTTAGGTCTGAAACACAGGGCAGCAGTCATCTAAATCCTGTATTATCTACTGCTTCTGTTAATACTGCTGAGTTTTTTCCTCAGCTGCTGTAAAGAAGCGCAGCCCAGCGGACAGAGGCTATCTGTCCCAGACAGCTCTGTTGACTCACTGAAGCTCTTGACAGCTGCAATTCAATTAATTACGTGTCTGTCGGATTGAATCGTGGGCTTCTCTGAAAATACATCTATTCGTCGAAATGTCAAATTCTCGATAATCTGGGGGAAACCGGTGCCTCTACTAATTTCCCTTCCAAGCAGCCACAAGTGCAGGAAAAATGTGATGCAAATGCTTTTCTGATTTGATAAACAGCAGAGACGTATGAAGTGGCTTTGGCAGAGCTGACTTAAGTCCATCACAATAATCAAAGCCTCTCACGGTTCTCATTTCTTCTCTCTCTAGGTTGACTAGATTGATTTTCTCCACCCACAGCGTTTGAGTTCTGTTTGAGAGCAAAACAGAATAGCTTTTGTGTGAAGAGCGACATGGCTCACTCACTGTCTCCCTCATCCTCTGCAAGCTTTGGATTATTTATCACTGGGTGAGCACTCCAATAGATATTTCATAAATATTCCTGTGGCAACAACAAGAATAGATGCTGCTGTATTTCTACGCCTTCACTGATTTCAGTCTTTTTGGTGATCCTGCTGGATTGAAATCTTTCATCAGTTTCTTATTATGCTTTAATTTATATTTTAAATTATATATTTCTTTTACTTGGGTGAAGTTTTCGGAGACTGCCGCACCTTGTGTGACAGTCACACTCATTTTACACTTTAGAGATGCTCCAGCGACTGCAGTCCTCCACAGTAAGGCTGCTGAGCTGCTCCACTGGAGCAACTGACACTTTATTCCTCTACAAGAGCCTCTGAAGAAAACCACGAACACCGCTGCTTACAAAGTGACTTAAACTGGTCGACATATTGAACCGATAATGTTCCGTGATGGTACCCGTGGCTGCTGTTTTCAAAGGACAGAATCATTCATTTGGTCCCAGCTCCAATTGAAGGAGAAGGTCAGAGATATTCTTTACTTTTCTCATGAAAAGACCAAAACCAGCTCTCAAGACTACAACCACAGTTTGTGTGTCCCTGCTGAAGACATTTAAAATGAGTCACAAATATTTCTTGCTTTAAAAAAGGCTGAGTAAACAGCTGGACACTTGTTGGGGACTATCAGTGACGGAGCTTGCTATAGGCGACATGGGCAGCTGCCCAGGGTGTCACCCAGAGAGACCTAGAAGATTTTTTTTACACATTCACAAAACTCGAACATAAGAATTAGAGTTAAAGAAAATAAAAAGGCAAAAGCAAGAAGACGAAATTTGCAAATCTGCACATACCATATTCTCTTACGTTCCTTATTCATGAAGGGATATGCGCACCAGAGGAAGCGTGCGTAGGTCGATCACTGTGGACTATTTTCAGCCACGGATTCACACTGGTGTCAGTGACAGCAGGACGACTGATTTGAGATAAAACACAATGTACCTTTTGAACAACAATGACGTGTGAAGCCAAGTCAGGCTTCAGCTCACTGTTGGTTTGGTCTTTTCATGGCGTTTGTTGACCATAAGAAAAATATAGAATATTATCCTTTAATATCACTTGATCCATGAGCTCAATAAAAGCTTTTCAGTTCACAGTATTCATGCCAGCGTGGTTATCATATTCATGTCACTGCTCCCAGAACAACACATGTTCTCATGCATAATTCTGCCAGCACTCACTTGTTTGTAAAAACCTCAGTGCGCCCTCATGTCCCATTGGGGATAAAGAGGAATAACAAAGTACTCACTTGTTTCCACCTGCAATCATTGTAGCCTGCACACAACAGCCTTCTTTGAGTTTAAAATGACTGATTAAAGGGGCACTCGAGCGATTTTATCCATTAGGTGCAGTTTAGTCATCATGGGGAGTACTACTTCTAAAGTCTGAGAGCCAAAGCCTGATGATGTCATAAGGGTTATATCTGCTTGGATTTGGAGATTACAAATTAATAACATAAAGAGGCATGGAGTTAAAAAGACGCAGCTGTTTACCAGGTAGGATTAGTCCTAAGGAAAGATGCTTTTGAGCTGCATTAAGGGAGACGTAGGATCCAGCGCTTTTAAAACTCAAACCGTACCAGTCAGGATATCTCAGCCTCTGCTGCATCATTTGTAACAATTATTTTTAAAACCTGTCTCCTAGCCTTGTGCAAGTAGTAATACCAAATGGCAGAAGTAAAATGCTGAACTGCAGGCAACTGGATTCACTTAGCTGACATCATGACATTTCTTCCATACATGGTGTTGCATCAGGTTACATCAAATGATTGAGTGGTTTCCAAGAATCTCATCATCAGACCGATGAGCTAATTCACGATCCTCTTAAGACAGAATGACTGTCAGTAATGGTTCAGTAATAACTGAATGACTAATTATCTCTCACAAACACTAGCATAGTAAATCTGCCATGTTACTGCAGCAGGGCTCAAGAGGGCTTATGAAACTCCATGATTCACTCAGTATTTCCATCACTTTGTCAAAGACGCGTGTAATTATGTGTACTGTCTAATAGCCAACCCTTTACCGAATGTACCATCTAGCCCATCCACAATGTCACACAGCTGTGTTCTGCAAATGTTTGCAAAAAGTGACAGCCATAACCTTACTAGGCTGAGACACTGTAGCTGCTATGGAAATGAGAGAGAGAGCTGGGGGTGCAATCTCATATTGGGAATGAAAATGTTGCCCCATTAGGGCATAGTTGTGTATCTAATAATATCCCCTCATTCCTGTGAATCAGAATCAGTCAGAAATACTGGTTTAAGATGCCGGGTTTCATGAATAAATGATTTCCTCCTCGTTTTAGTGCAAACAGAGGAGGAGGGGGTGTTGGAGAAGAGGAGGCTGATTGACAGCAACGTGTAATGCTCTGCGAGGAGAGTCTAAGAATCTGGAGTTGTTTGAATGAGTATGCAGATGCACGCCACTCAGCAGACTGTAAAGCTCCTCTTTCAAAGATCTGGGACAGCTGTGCCTGATCCCAATCGGGGGCGTCTTCACTTTGACACCACAGGTAAGCTTTAATTTAATCCATAATGTACTGTATGTTTCCACCGTGCTGTGAAATAAGACACAGATAACACACACGCCCTCACTGCTGGCGTGTAATCAAATGGGCTTAAATAGTGTCTATGTTTTTCTAAATGACAGCCTGATATTTCTGACAGGAGTAGGTTACCTGAACTCTACAGGGTAACTCTGCAGTTACAGGTTGGTGCTTGCAATCAACTAATATGTACACACACACACACACACACACACATATATATATATATATATGTATATAAAGTAAATGGATAAACAGTTAATATAGTGAGCTAAATGTAATAGGCAAACATTTGAAACAGTTAACGATAATGGCTGAAAATTTTTAAAAGTTCACTAAAAGTAACGGATAAACAGTTGAACTAGTTCGCTAAACATTAACGATAAATAGTTGAAATAGTTAAAAGTAATGGATAAACAACTGATATAGTTAAAATGATGAAAACACGTTTAAAAGTTAATTATAAGTAATGGATAAATGGCTAAAATAGTTAGCTAAAGGCACTGGGTAGGCACTGAAATAGTTCAAAGTAATGGGAAAGACTTGAGAAAGTTAACTAAATGTTAAGGATGAACAGTTGAAATAGCTAAAGTAATGGACAAATAGTTAAATCAGTTCAAATGAAAAGGATGATAGTTTCAATAGTTAAGTAAAGTAATGGATAAACAGTAAATAGTTAGCTACGAGTAGTGGATGAACAGTTTAAAAAGTTAAAAGTCATGGATGAACAGTTGAAATAGTGAACTAGAAGTTATGGATGAATAGTTTAAATAGTTAACTTAAGTCATGGATAAGTAGTAAATAGCTAGCTACACGTTATGATAAACAGTTAAAATAGTTAGGCAAAAGTAACCGACAAATATATAATTAAAGGTAAAAGATGAAAAGTTTTAATAGTTAACCAAATGTAATGGATAAACAGCTGAAATTGTTAAATTAATTTAAAAAATGGTTTAAAAGTCAATTGAAAGTAATGGATAAGCAGCTAAAATAATGAGCTAAAGGTATTAGGTAGGCAGTTGATAGCTTATAGTTAAGTAATGTTTAAACACTGAAATAGTAAGTAACGGATTAATAGTTACATCAGTTAATATTAAAGCACAAACAATTTCAATAGTTAAATGAAGAAACAGATAAACAGTAAATAGTTGCACATAATGGATAAACACTGGAAATAGTAAACTAAAAGTTAAAAATAAACAGTTAAAATAGCTAAAAGTAACAAATAAATAGTTAAAACAGTTAAAATTAAAGGATAAACTGTTTTAATAGTTTAATAAAGTAAAAGATAAATAGTGAATAGCTAGCTACAAGTTATGATAAACAGTCAAAACAGTTTGCTAAAAGTCACTGACAAATATCAGATATGATTAAAGGTAATGGATGAAAAGTTTTAATAGTTAACCAAACTCAAGTAGTTAAAAACAGGTTTAAAAGTCAACTGACAGTAATGATAAACAGCTGAAATAATGAGCTAAAGGTATCGGGTAGGCAACTGATAGCCTATAGCTAAGTAACGTTTGAACATTGAAATAGTTGAAAGTATTGAATAAATAGTTAAAACTGTTAAAATGAAAGGATAAACTGTTTTAATAGTTAAATAAAGTAATAGATAAACAGTAAATAGTTAGCTATGTGTAATGGATAAACAGTTTAAAAAGTTAAAAGTAATGGATAAACAGGGTCAACAGTTGACTGGAAGTGATGGATAGTTGAAATAGCTAAAAGTAACAACAGTAATAGCACTGGTGCCTCACAGCAAGAGGGTTCCTGGTTCAAACTCTGGGGTCAGGAGCCCTTTTGTGCAGAGTTTGCATGTTCTCCCTGAGTCAGTGTGGGTTTTCTCCGGGTGCTCTGGTTTCCTCCTCCTCCACAGTCCAAAGACATGCAGGTTAATTGGTGACTCTAAATTGTCCGTAGGTATGAACGTGAGCATGAATGTGTATCTCTATGTGTCAGCCCTGGGATAGTCTGGTGACGTGTCCAGGGTGTACTCCCTGTACACCCTGGATAGTCTGGTGACGTGTCCAGGGTGTACTCCACCTCTCGGCTTGTGTCAGCCGGGATAGACTCCAGCCCCAAACAGGATAAGTGGTTACGGAAAGTTTTAATAGTTAACTAAAGTAATAGACAGTAAATAGTTGACTACAAGTAACAGAGAAACAGGTTCAATAGTTGACTAAAAATAGTGGATCGTTGAAAAAGCTAAAAGTTACAAATGCAGTTAAATCAGTTAAAAGTAATGGATAAACAGTTGAATCAGTTAAAATTGATAACTAGCTGGAAATGTTAGTTGCAACTAATGGATAAACAGTTTCAATAGATGAAAGTAATGGATAAACAGTTTCAATAGATGAAAGTAATGGATAAATAATTTTAATAGTTTTAATGATAAATCGTTGGAAATGTTAACTAAAGTAATGGATAAATAGTTGAAATGGAAGGTAAGGTAATAAATTAACAGTTTAAAATACTGTAACAATACACACTTTTGTGTGTGCATAGTGTTAAATACCATCCAGTGTCTAAGCCGTTCATTAGAGCATATTGGAACATGGCGAGTGGTGTTGATGAAGCGGTACTCATCTGCTGGGCTGTGAGGGAACATCAGGCAAAAAAAAACAAAAAAAAAAAAAACACTCAAGTAAAATCAAGTGTCTGTCGAAGCCAGACATGAAGAAAATAAGACTCAAATTTGTAATGTCAACATATTCCGGTATTCAATCTGCAGCGCAGGAAGATGAGTTTAGAGAAGAGGTGAGACACGAGATGAAAAGGATTTTATAAATACAATTAAACTCGAGCGCCCGAGTTCCTTCTGTTTTCTCAGAGCACTGCTTGTCACAGGCTAAACGGATGATTGCACTTTCATGGCAAAATATTAATAGAGTGAAAATAAGTCAGTGGTTCAGGGAATTGTACTCTTGTCGTCGCTTAGAAAAGATTACACACTCGCTTAAGGGCAGAGACAATTCAAAACGAGGAGGGTTTATTTATATCAAACATATGGATGAATCAGATGTTCTGGCTCACTAAGATGAGCTGAGATCTTTTCATTACGCCCTGTTTTGTTGTCATTATACTTTTTTTCTCTCTAGTTCTGCTTCACTCTTTAAACATCCAGCTTTGGGAGCAACTTCATGTTCACAAATATTGATCTCTTAGAGAACAAAGGAATTCTTGAGTAGTGTTCCCCTTTGACATATTATTTCACACCATCTAACTCTTGCTTATACCAGAACATGAGCCCCTTTATTCCTGCTTTAACAGAACAGTACTCTCCACATTATGTAAATCCCCAACATTGTATATTGGCAGGAAACAAGGTGAGATCAAATATTAAAAAGTGGTGAGCAGCTAAATTGTAAGCCTAGAAGACTCATGATAGAATACACGACTGAAATTTTTAGGTAAACATTGTACAAATTGTCTCAAGTTATTATGATGTGGTTGATTTGACTGCCTGCTCGGATGGGTATGTATGAGAGAACAGTGCTCATACACGCCCGGAGAACAAAGCAGGCAGAAGATTTGGAGCATATCTCTGAAAATAAAAAAAAACGCTAATAATTTAAACATTTTACATCGGTGAGTGACAATATCCCCACAGCGCTCATCAAAGTGCAGACAAATTCAATAACTTCATCCTCTACAGAAGCACTAGAGCGGAGATGAGAGTGAGCTTTTTTTTTCCTCTCCCCCCCCCCCCATCTGCGTGTTATTTCCACGCTTCTCTCTCTGGCTTCACAATGAAGGGCTTCGAGCCAAATCAGCGAGAGAGGCTGATGGGGTGAAAACTGCCCTCCTTATCTACGTAGGAGAGTGGAACAGATGCGGATATGGCTTTGTTATCATGCAGCACACTGAAAGAGAGGAGGCGAAAGGATAAGATGGGAGAGGAGCAGGGGGGGGGGGTTCAGAAGAGGAAGAGGAATGTGTGCTCCAATGTCAGGTTAATTGCAGGAATAGATTTCTTGGCAGGTACGAAAGGCCTAAATAAAACAAACGACTTTTATTATCCCCCATTAGTAAAATATTCAGCATCATCTTTCATTATTTACAAAAATATACAGCGAGGCGATCTAATTCTAGTGACTCAGCATCAATCACAAGGCTATACTTAAACAAACAAACAAATCACTGCGGCAACTAAAAGCATATGCTCAGAGAGGGCTCATAAAAAACCAAACGTTTGCTCCGTGTCAACATTTTAAAAGGTTCAGTGCGTATGGGCTGATGGCTGGATGTGTTCAGTCCTATTGATTAACATGAAGCTGCTAATCAATGAGGCCAAAACACTCCACAGGTTTTCCTGTTTATCATTCAAGCCGTGTCCGGCTCGCTGTGTCAGGAAAACAATCACCAATAGAGATCAAAGTGATTTCATACTCCTTTTAATGGTCCAGTGTGAAGGATTTAGGGGGGATATTGGCAGAAATGGAATATAATAAGTGTGTTTTCTTTAGTGTATAATCACCTGAAAATAAGAATTGTGTTTTTGCGGCCTTAATATGAGCCGTTTATATCTACACAGGGAGCGGGTCCTCGACCACCATGTTTCTACAGTAGCCCAGAACGGACATACATCCAGATAGGGTCATTCGTATTTGGAAAAACACTTTTTTTTTAACATGAAACTGCTTTATTTAGCATTTTTACTGGTTTTAAATCACCTCCTTGGTTTGTTTCAGAGAAGAAGAGACCTCTGTGGATAATCTGGCTCCAGGTAAAAACCTCCTGTATACTGAGGGAAATCTACCCAGGAGATGTTTTAGCTGGTTGCAATCTGCAATCCTCGCCACTAGAGGCCACTAAATCCCCCTAAATTGTACACACTGCTCCTTTAAGTAAAAGAAACACACTTCTGTAGCAGCACATGCAAAATCAGTTTCCTGACGATGAGTCTCTGGTGCCGACTGAGCAGCACTAACGGCTAAAATTAGGCTCAACATGCTCCAACACACAATCAGCAGCAACAGTGAGTTTACGGTGTGCATCGCCCCCAAAACAAACAACAAGGAAGTCATTAATCTCTCTGAAGTGTTCTTTATTACCTGTGAGGAGGGTTTCATAAAACCAGTGTTAAACTAGTGATTCTATTTCAGTCACTCGGACTGCTTGTTCAAGTTCCAAAAAGTTGTGTTGCAAACACACTAATTTAAATCTGTGCTGATATTACAAGTGTTAACGTACATACAGAATGACGCCTAACAAATACAGTAAGGCCACATCACTATTTGCACAATGACAGTTACAGTACAAACTGTGTGTGTTTGTGAGAAAGCTCGTCGTAAATCTACAAATAGTGAAGAGGATGAAAAGCTTAAGACAATAATTTACAAAATATAGCAATGTAAAGCAATCGTCTTTAAAATTCCATCAAATATTCCCTTTTAAAACCAAAAGGTTTAACGCTGCCAAGTATTGATAATTATAATATTACAAAGCACTCAAGTCTTACAGCAGTGATTCTGTACCTCGTGACCATCACGTACTGGTATTGCACATGGTTCTTGGTCCATCCCTGTCACTTATCACATTACTAAAATATCATTTAATCGTCTTTTCTACATTTTGTCTGATCCACTGAAGACATTTTAAATCTTAAATTTAATAACTGAGTTTATGATACAAATGCTGACAGTATGCTACAGCTACATGTGAGTTTTTAAAGTATTCTGAAGCTGCAAATGGTTTATGTTGGTACAGTATTTTGTTAATATTAAGAACCTGCAATGAAATCTCAAAGTTTTTAAGATCATTTTCCAACAGGAAGTGCCCACATTTCAAAACTCTTAAGTGTTTTTATCACATAATAATAGTAACTGATAAAACTCTGACTCAGTTTGGGTTTTAAGGAAACCACAGAAACTGAGCTGACAACCAGTGCTGAGTGCGTTTTACCCACAGCGCTGCGTGGTGAGTGTGTCATGAGCCAGATTTAGTGGCCCCAGGGACAACCACAGGGGTCTCCGCAGGCCCTCTTCCTGTCCCAGAGGATGTGTAGCTCCTCGGCTGTGTGCTGCGGAGACGACAGCATGTCCAGGTAGCACTCTTTCTCACACAGCCAGCCGGGGTCCTGGTGATGGCAAAGGGGCAGGACAGTGGCTGTGTTAACATGCGCAGGTTGATTTGGTTATTAGCCATACACTGGTCAAGGTCTAACTCAGGTTCAGATGTTAATATGCACCTTTGATACGCTGTAACTGAGCTCCATGTTGTCAAGATTACACCAGTTAACAAAACAATCATGGCATTTCCACAGACTCCACCAGCACCTGCTCTACAATCAGTGTTTGTGAGGCTGCGCTAAAAGGCTGGTGTACAAGAAGGATTGTGGTTTTTGCACATTAAAAATGTACAAATGTCATAATTGTAAAGATAACTAAAGGATATGAAGCCAAATAGTGAACTAAATCTCAATGTTCAGTCCTGCTTGTTAACATGTTTTTCACAGAAATCAAAATGTGCACGTTTTAGCCAACAGCAAGATTTAAGAGTGAGCTATCAGTTAAATTTTTGTAGTTCATATTATGTAATACATTAGTTAATTGAAAATATTGTAGTACAGGGATACTTAACTTGCTTTGCCTGGGGGCCACTTTTGCAATACGACGTGAGGCCAGGGGCCAGTTAATAATGACATATTAATAGCATTAATCAGATATAATTAATAAACAAGGCAAATCCAGTCACAACACTCCTGCACAGGTCTGTCGGGGCGTCCGGGGGATCCTCCCCTGGCACTCTTTTTAATAAACAAGCTCTATTACGATGCTTATTTATGCACTCTGGAAACTTATTTACATTCAAAGTAAAAAAAAAAAATCCCAGTGTGAATCAGTTTATTTTTATTGTGACTTAGTAGACGGTTGGCAGGCCACCTGGCACCCTGTCACGGGCCAGATTTGGCCCACAGGCCGAAAGCTGAGTAGCACTGTTGTCGTGTACTGTTCCGTTTTACCTACTGACACTCTGAGGACTGAAACAGTGTTAATCGAGACAGAACAAATGATCGACAGTGTGCATGTTTTTGTCTCCCATTGTTACATTACTGTTTATCTTTCGACTGTTCTGTTACTCTTGTTACTGTCAGTCACTTGTAGAGCACACTAGACTGCACTGAATTGTGTAAAAGATGCAATACAGAGTTTGATTGATAACCCACAGTAAACTGAGCCAGAGACAGCTCATCTTCATCGCTCACAATATGAGCTTCAGCAGGTTTTTCACGCTGAGATGAAACGAACCAAAACCAGGCTGCCTGAATAATTGAGTTAAGAGAATAATTTTATGGTTCGTGGTAACAAGGCATCTTAATTTTCTTGTTATCCTTTTCAACTATTATTTGATCTTGAACTACGTCACACAACCGCTGTCTTTTATTAGATTATGCTTTTATTATCTTGTCTACATACATTTTCTATTTTTTTTTCGATGATATTTCTTAATGCCAGACATTAAATGTCCATCACGTCTTGATAGATGTTGGTGGGCTGTGTAAACAACAGGGACAATGATGGAAAGTGTACGACTTCTCCATTCTATCCCTGACAAGTCTGATAAATTGTATTTTATAAATAAACATGTGCCAAATCAAATCATTTGTGATGCTGCTTCATTGAAGTCTTACCTGATATTTCTGTGGTCCAACAGCTGCCATCCATATCCCCATACTCACATCTTCTCCCTGTACCAAGAAATTCAGAACAGATTCCTCACATTATATTCATGACTATCTGCCTCCATACACCCACAGTCTCTTTCTCTTGTCTTCTCTACCTGGTAGGCCTTCAGTTTATCTGCATTACTGGCGAGCCACTGGACCAGGTCACGAGAGACGACGTAGCCTGAGCCGCAGGCAAACGCCGGGTAGGCTGGACTAGCGTACTCCAGCTCCTGCCACTTCCCAATGCGGTCCACTGCCCAGCTCTGCCTGAAACTGGGTCAGGACGGCAGATACATTATCATCACATCCTGTCTCCTTTTCACTTGACCCATCATCGTTTTGACAGAGCATTCCTGTTTCTTTCATCTCGACTTCAGCTGACTGTGCACTCAAGTTAAGTTGCAAATACAAGTGGGCTAAAATCACCAGCAGAATATACGCTGTCAACAGCATCAGACACCAGATTGTACTTACTTCCCCCACCAGAAATTGCTGCGCTTGAGACCCTTATGGTCAATCTTCATTAATACTGAGTCCACGTCGATGTAACAATCATCATCCGTCTTCAGCAGCAGATTAAAGTCAGCATTTCCAACAGACCTGCCAGAGAGGGAATTTGCAACCTTAATTAAAGCCCACCTTCTGATTTTTGGCAATATCCCAAGTGGATTTATTTCAAATACCACTGAGAGTGAAGGGCAGGAGGTCTTGCAAATAAATAATAAACTTCCTAAAGCTTAAGACCACTCTGTATACTGTATTTTGCTACCTGATGACTCACAACTGTACCTTTTCCCTGACTGAGTGATTGCAATCGTGATTCTAACAGCGAGACATTTTGAGGCGACGACACACTTTCATTTCAGGTTGCTGATTTCCTCAGAGGGCCAAGGCAATTTGGAGACAGAGAATCGAGTCATTAGCACTTGCCATACCATTTATAGAACTGAAGCAGTTTGGAAGGCACGTTCCTGTAGGTGTCTACCACGTCTACGAACACCATGTCGCCGTGCCTGAGGCTCTCCTGCTGCAAGGCGGCGTCCTCCTGCCTCAGCCTGGAGGCATGGTGCTCCATCCTGGCTGGGCGGCCCCGCAGGAGCCCCGACAGGCCATCTGCGTCTGACACAGGTGGTGGGGGGGGTGGGCATAGGGAGACAAAACAGGATAAACTGGGGGGGAATGGTGACAGAGTTGTTGTCCAAAATGAGACTTTGAAAAGTCACATTAAGTTTTGTTTGAATACATTAAGGCTCTTTTGAGAGATAATAACTTAAATCACTGGCTGGCAAAACAATGTAATAAAATTGTAACATTTTACAGAATGGATCATTAGCTCTGTTTTCAGAGATATTGGATGTTGAATTAAATTTTGTTTCCCACAAAATGGCTACAAATCCATTCCCGGATAAACTCAAATGCAAACACATGCAGGTGCGATCAATAATGTAACACAACAGGGCAGAGAGGGGAAAAAGAAATGTTGCTTCCATTTGGCACGTATGCAAGAGCCCTGAGGCGAAAAAGGAGCTAATCTCATAACCTGCCAGAGTGAACAATGTTTTTTTGAATTTTTACATAGGGACTCCTTTTACAACAGTTGGCTCAATTGATTTTGATCCAACTGTTTTCATAAAAAGCTCAGAATTAATTCTCTTGCTGGACCAACCATAGATAGTAAATGTGAAGCCTCCAGCCAAACCGGGAAATCCAAGTGCACTTCTATGAGGCAATATGCCCTCTGCGATCTGCAATTCAGGGACACAGCAAAAAAGTTTGTAATTTCTTTCCTTCACTTTATAACTTGAGAGAGAATATTCTTAATGCATTTATTTTTGACTGCTCATCAGTACGTACAGAGGAGATCTTGAGGACACCTCCTCCATTGTTGAGCTGCACAGAGGAGGAGTTGACTGTGGTCAATCCAGCTGAGTCCAAATTCTCCCAAACCAGCGTTCCCCTCGAAACCCTGGATAGAAAAACAGACATTAAATTGTACTGTTCTGTCCATGATTTAAACTGAGCATAAGACTGTATGCAGGGCTGCAGCTACCACTGAGAACACCGACATCATGTCCTCTGTACTGTCTCTCTGAATTTGTTAATTTTAGCAACCTTGGGGTACTTTACATTCTACTGTTAGAAAATTATATTTCTTTAGGCTGATTCTAGTATTTTTCCATCACAATTTTATTTAAGATTAACTCAACACCCTTAAAATCTTCTTTTTGCAGTGGTTTAACTTGTCACTTTGCGGCAGTGATCAGATGTACTGCAGGAACTTCTCCTCGTACAACGGTTCGTATGATATCCTATGAAGTAGCACCCCACGAATGACATTTTGTCTTTCATGTTAAGTGACATAATTGAAGACATGAAGTAAAGTTACTGTGGTTAGGTTAAGGAAATGACACATGGTGAGAACGTACCTTAAAATGACTAAAACTTCACTCAAAGTTCACAAAGTTCCAAACACACGTCTCCTGAGAGAAAGTGCTGTGTTTTGTGAAACCTCCACCTCGCCAACGTGCCTCCTGACTGGATCGCTCGGGATAGCCTCCTTCTTTACTCCCGTAAGTGCACTGGTCATGTGATTGCAGCCTTCCAGAATACACTTATCACTGCATGGTATATGTGTGAATTTTGATGCATTTCTTTTCTTAGGAAAACATAAAAACAGCGCAGGAGAACTCCCTCACTCCAGGGCCCCCTGACATCAATGATGGGTGCAGCTGTAGGTACAACAAAACCAATTTGTGATGCTGGATGTGGTCAGAGGTGAAATAAGCTTAAAACTTTCAACAAGCAAATCACTACTTTGTAACCTGGTGTTAATTTATTCTATACTGGCATTGTTCTAAAAGGCTTTGAAATCACATGAAGCATTTATTCTTTGTTGGGAAATATTTAATTAACTTCCCTGGTCACTTCCTTGAAAGAACTATATACAGTAATCTGGTATTGATTATAGTAAAAATTAAGAGATAAATTCTGACTTATTTCCAAAATTAGTGTGTGTATGCAGATTTTTTTTTAAAGTGGGAAAACCCGTTAAAATGAGCAATAAACTGCTTTCCCATTGTCAGGTGACACAAGTTTGTTTTTCTGTTTTGTTTTGTTTTCTGGTGCGTCATGTTCGATGTCATGGACGGACCAGAAAACAGGTTAGTAAATGATAGAAAGCAGCATGGAAGCCTGTGAAAATGTCAGTTACTTATTTTTTTATCTCTTACTTATTCAGTCTCCCTCTCAAACTTGGCGCAGACTAAATTTTGAATTATGTTCGAATGCTGCTTGGATGGAGACGGACAGTATTTTGTGGCAACCCGTCAATGCATCGCATCAGCAAAGGGGCTAGAATTAGCATGTCCACCTGGGTGTCATATTTCCATGACTGCAGATTGAAGCCGATCAGAGCCAGAGCCAGTAAATACCCATGACTACTGCAGAATGATTTGGCCTGGAAGTTAATGCCAAATGTAACCTTTCCTATTAAATACAAAAGCCAGATGTTAGTGGGCGTTAGTGGGATTTTTTGTCTGTAGGAATTTGGCCTCAGTTTCAGTTTAGTTGTATTCAGTTTGGGATTTTCTTTGAAAGAACTGCTCCATTTAAACAGAACTGGCAGAAAGTATGATTAAGCAACAAACTATGAAAAATCCAAACTACTGAAACATGCTGAGACTTTATTTCTTTTTTATGGAGGGGAGGGTGTTGATGGGAGGACTTCGACTCATGACCTCAGGGCATTAGAAGTACTGAGTATGCTGTATGTGGAGAAACTGACCTTAGGCAAGATGAACTGCTCCACTGGTTTGTACCACACCCCACTCTCCATGGTCCCTGTGCTGATGGCACTGAAACGAGCAGTGACCACAGCCTCCTGCAAAAATCACAGGTTTTTATTCATCAAGAATTCATGATGAACAGTTCGTTGGTGCAAGTTTACCTTAATCTACACTGAATACTACACTACAGTGTGTTATCTTAAAGACAGTAACCAAAAAGAAGTTTCAGTTAGTGTCTTTCAGTGAGGCAGTAACAGTACCAGCACTGAGTCCTCCAGCTGCCCCCAGGCTATGTATCTAGCAGCCTCCACAGAAATGCAGCATACGGGATACATTATGCTCAGTAGAGGTCGAGGTTCTGTTACCTCCTGGTCCAGCTGGAGAAGCTTCACCGTCACATTGCTTTGAAGCTCGGGCTGGGTCCCGCTGGGAAACACCCCAAGCCTGGTGATCACCACCGGGTGGAGGACCTTGAAATCCAGGGCGATGGCCGACACATCGGAGGGGGCGAGCACCGAGGGGTCAGACACCGTCACGATCTCTATCTCCGCATCCTGGCCTGCCACTGGCACAGAGGGATGGCAGAGATTACTGCACACGTTAAAATTTATTACAATCCCAACATGCTGACCGCCTCTTTTCAGTGATGAAGACCGAGCGATCCGAGAGAGGGAGAGCGTTCAGAGAAGAAGGCAGACTCTGGTAAAGCTACACCATCAGCACTTTGAGGAGCTGGTTCTTGGGACTGCTGTCTTCAAAGCGAGCTTCTGCTCGTGAGTGTGGTTTCTTAATTACAAAAGAGCAGTTTATTACCCAGGAGATCAATGAAAAGATCAAGGCTGTTAAAGGGAAGCAGCCTTTTTACTTTATATGCATTCTACACAAGTTCTGCTGCTCACTCCAAAACAAAGACAATTAGAGGCGAAGAATCACAGACAAAGAGAGAGCAGCACTTTATCAAACCAAATGTTTCTCACATTGACCGAGTGGAATTGAGCAGCAGGATTTTACCAGTGAGCGAGGATATATTTAATATTCCTATGCTCGCTAAATATAAATTATTAGTTTGTGCTCACTTATCAAAACAAATCATGGCAGCGCTTCTGTTGGCACTGGCCTGCATGAGACTGCTAGTTTATTCTAGGGGAAAAATGAATAAAACTTGGCAGAAATTGTTAATAATAAAAAGCAATTTTACAGTTATTTACTATTTATTAGTGATTTTTTTCAAAATCAGGCAACAACTAAAGGTTTATAATATTCTATGTTGTTTACAGTTAATGTTTAAATTATGCAATGTACAAATCAAGTTGAAACAAGGGCTGCATCTTACAATTATTTACATTACTGGTTGAAGATATACTGTGCAGGATTTTCCTAAAAAACAATGTATAGTCTCACACAGAAGTAATCGCTCTCAATCTTCACTCATGACCCACTAGAAGTGTGTGGTGGTGTATTTTTCCTGCAGAAACTCTACGCTCTGCCTGTATTTTAATATTTTCTTCCTACTTTCTGTGCTCGGGACGTTTATGGGCGTGTACTGCCACATCGCTCAGGTAAGGTTGGGGCTTCATAAAAAGCAGTTACCAGGTGCCATCCAAGAGACACAGCACAGAAAAATGCAAAAAAAAGCGCGTCGTAACACCAAACGAGAGTGAATTTGGGGTTGGCTTTTTCTTTATTTTCCCTGGTAACAGTGTTTACAAACTGTAACTGAAACTCTTGCATAGTATTCCTTTTGACCAACTGATAAACATTTGGTCAATAAAATGTCAAGAAACAGTGAGAAATGTGCGTCCCATTTTCCCAGCGCTCATTATGACTTCTCCAAATTGCTTGTTTTTTCAGACCAACAGTCCAAAACCCAAAGATGATCATTTAAATAAAACTAAAGGTGCTTTCACACCTGCTCTGTTTGGTTTGGTTCAACTGAACTCAAGTTCCTTAGCCCTTAAAGTGCGGTTCGTTTGGGCAGGTGTGAACACAGCAATCTCGCTCGGGTGCGCACCAAAACAACAACACTGAGACCTTCTTGAAGAGGTGGTCTCGGTCCGGTTACAAACAAACTGGTGCGAACCAACTGCAGTCACATTACACATTGTTTGGGTTAAAAATGAGCATGTTACAGTCCTGGAGGATTATTAATGTGCTCCTCCTCCTGTCCTGCCTCAATATGCACATTCAGCCCATCCAATGCATCAAAACATTGTTTTCTAGTTGGAGCTGGGCCTCATTTTCAAACTGTATGGTTTGTTTACTTTCAGGATTTTTTCCCATACATAAAAATCTGACCAATCAAGAGCAGCTTTCTTGCGCAAGGCGTTTGATCCGGTCCACTTGTAAATGCTGCCATGAGAGACTTTTCAGTATTTTTTGCTAAAAGAATCCTTTAAGGTCTTGTGTGTAGGATTTAGTGGCATCTAGTGGTGAAGTTGCAGAGCTGAAACTTCTCCCGTGTGCTGGGTGTGTAGGAGAACTGAGATGATGCAAAATGTAAAAATGTTTGTGGCCCCATACAGAGCCAGTGTTTGGTTTGTCTGCTGTGGGCCACTGTAGAAACAACATGGTGGACTTTGTGGAAGAGGGCCTGCTCTGTATGTAAATATAAATGTCTCATTCTAAGGTGATGAAAACACAAAGATTCTATAAAAACACAAAATATTATGTTCCATTTCTGCAAATAGACGCGTCTAAATCTTACACACTGGACCTTAAAATGATTAAAAATCAAAACTGCATCGACTGATCGATTTGTTGAAATGCTGTGATTAAAGCTGGAATTAATCAAAAACTGTATTTAAAAAAAGAAAAAGAGAGGCAGCCTTTATGTCTCAAAATATTTCACATCATTAAGTTTTTGACTTTTTCTCCCCAAAACAAGCACAAACTTGTGTGGCAGCAGAATTACAAAAAGCTAATTAGCATTCACCTTATTGTAGTCCCAAAGAAAAATCCCTGTGATGAATGCAGCACAAACATATTTCAGCAACAATTAATTGTCCGCTTAACGTGTGCTTTGACCTGAATCCCGAGTCAGGTACCCAACTGTGTTTAAAAGCAGCCGTTGTCTCTTTCTCTTCCAATCACAACCAGCATCTCGCTCCAAAGCCGTCCGCCTGCCTTCGATTCTGAAGCAAATCACGTCAACACTTACAACCATTAACACAGTGGAAAGCGGAGAATGGGCTGGAGAAATAAAACATCGCCATGACCCTAAAGGCCGCTGTCTGAAAAAGCCTATTCTGATGAGCAGTAATTATGTTTTCATGAAGGCAGCAAACACTGAACCGACCAGGAAAAGTAGTGAAACGGCTGAATTGGACCGACTCTGTGGAGGTGAGAGACATAACAATTACTGTGGACGTTCCATCTGACAGTGAGCCTGTTCAATTATTTCTTATATGGTGTGTCAGTACTTCGTATAGCTTTACTTTTCAAGTGTTACTACGCAGTTCTAGTTACGTCTGCAGCAGCTGAGAGAGATTTCTGCTTTGGCCTTGGGTATAGAAAGGAAAAGAGCGGTGTCCTTGAGCTGTGGGTGTACATGAATAAAGGTGTTTTACTTCTTTTCTGAACATGCATTCTTTCATTCTTTCAGCTCATCTGCCGTTATTCTGCCTCAGCTCCACTGTTGACGACTGCACGTTGCAAGCAACAGATTGCACACAGCACAGAGCATCTTTCCACATTACAGCTGCAGATACCCCCTCATTAGTGTGTGAGGCTGATTATTATTATTATCTCCTCTACCTGGCTCGGTGAAGTTCAGGAGGGTGCAGGAGTACGGGTCCTCTCTGTCCTCCTCTGGAATGGGGCAGCCATGTTCGCCCACGATAAACTTCACCCCCACTCTGAAAATGAGCACAAACAGTATCGCATTCTCCTTTTTTGTGCAATATTAGGCTGTAAGATTTCTAAAGATGTCCATCTATCCACCCTCCGTTGCCATGGTTACTGAGGGTTGCTTAAAGGCCATCACACCTTATCTGCGCTCACATCGCTGAATGAGAAGGAAATGGACAAAAAGGAAGAATGAAAGAGAGAACAATATTGGCCGCTGGTCAGGTAAAGATAAAAGGGTTGGTAGGGCAGTCAGTTATTTGCTGACAGCTGCAGGCTTTATTTCCACTGTATGAATCAGGCCTTGGAACAAAAAAAAAAAACACAAGTGGTGAAGTTGGCGCTCCACCATCCTACAGACCTGTGCCGGAAGTGAGGGTGATCTTGGAGGTAACCCAGCCAGGTCTTCCTTATCGCTTGTCGCAGTTCATAATGGTGTCTCGCTGACAGCACTCCCACCAAAACTTCGTAGAAAGGTAACGAGTCATCTGCAGCAAAAAGCAGAAAGCCTTGCTGAAATACTTACATGAATAAAACAACAGGATGTCATCTCTTATCCAGCGATGAGGGATTTAATGTGAGGATGAGGATAAAATATGACCTACAGTTAGTGACAATGATAAGGCAACAACAAGAGATAACAAATAAAAATCACACTGCTTGATTTATGCTTCCCATCCCTGAATCTGACAGCAGGTCCCTCTAATGTTGAGTTTGCACTGACTTACTGTGAGGCATCCCATAACTAACATCAAGAAGATTGTCTTCATGCATCAAAAGGTGGTTCAACTACACTCCTCTGATTAGAAAAAGCGGATTCACCCTCCAGTACAGCCCTGATCATAAGTCCATATGAAAGCAGCTCTGAGATCAGTAGTTGTGAAGATGCTCAGCTCTCCCAGACGTTAGACTATCCCAGCAACGCCCAGCACTACTCAACTGTTACATTCACATTATTTCCCACTAAAACACGCACACACATACATATGAGCACACACACACACACACACACACTCTAACGCGGACTCAGTTTCGCGAGCAAAGCATAAACTACCTGTTCCCACACAAACTAACAACCACAACAGACACAGCGGGGCGGTGAAAGCAAAGTTAGCCAGCCGCTCGGATGTGAAAAAGTTCCGAGGCTGTGAGGAGGTGAAGCCCGGGGTTGTGGCTAAAAAGTACCCGAGTGTGTGTTGTTGTCCAGCGGGGTGGAGGAGGGTCGTTGTGCCAACCACAAGTGCACCAGGACGGCGACAGCACAGGGCAGCAGAATGAGCGCTAGCCTCCGCATGGACGGAGCCCTTCATTCAGCCGGAGCAGCCTTCAGCTTTAGCGGCGCGGAGCCTCTTCCTGAGCCGCACGGCACTGCACAGTGTGAGCCGCTCCGTGTGTGCGCTTCATTTCAGCTCCGCAGCTCTCCGCCGGGCTCTCACCACTGCCTCATGTCTGCCTCCGCTGCGCGGAGAGATGGACCAATGAGAGGCGAGGAGCCCTGCCGCGGTGCACTCTGGGAGGTGGAGTTCGAATAGTATAATTCAATATAGAAAGTACAATCAAATGTTAATATAATATAATATAATATAATTGAACTCTAGATGCAATTAGTTTTTATTTTATTAGTATTATCATTATTATTATTATTGTTAGTAAAGTAGTAGTAGTAGTATTTTATTGTTGTTTTATTGAAGTTTAATTTAATTGTCATTTTAGCCTTTAAAAAGTACATCTGATATACTTTTTTTTTTAGTCGAGGCATAAAATGAAAATACAAACATATCAAGATAACAAATAAACATTAAACATCTGAACTTCAATCTGAGCTTTAACTTAAATCAAGCATATGAGGAACTAAAAAAAAGACAAGGATTAATCACCTTGTTGTTGTTGTTATAAAGAAAGACACTGTGTCAATAAAAAAGTATATAACATGAGCTGCTGTGATTTATAATAAAGATGGGAATCACCAGAGGCCCCACCATATGATGTTTTCATCATATATAAGTCATGATACAATATTATTGCGATTTTAAATGTTTTGCGATATGCTGAGTATCGCGATAACCCATATTGTGATATATTGCGATTTATTACTTTTTTTCGACTGCAAATAATGTCCCTAAAGAAGAACTGTCAACATAAGTTTTTGTTTAATAAGATAAAGTTTTCAGTCTGTTCGTCTCATTTCAGTCATTTTATTGCAGCAAAATGTATCTAATGGATGGACCAATTAATTTCATTATTCTAGTAGGCTACCCACATTTTAATTTAATAATAAAATAATGATAATAAATAATATTACGGTTACATGTGACTATTATCAGCAGTAGTAGCCTATCTCTTTTTATAAACTATTAAAAATGTGGGTTTCAACTATGCATTTTAGATTTTCACACATCTCCACAAAAAAATAGAGCAGCACCATGAAGTCTCCATTCCTGCTCAGGCCACTTATAAGTAAACAGAATGGCATAGTAAGCACAATAAATAGTTTATTACATGTCCTTAGAAGTAAACTGAAGTATTAAAACATTGATTTGAGTTACAAACAGTATCTCTGAGGCTGACAGTCTCACGTTTGTCACATAAAGACGTGTCAGTTTTTTTGTTTTGTTTTGTCCACATTGTGAATTTCTAATGGAGCGAGAAAAATGTTCTTAGCAGAGTAGAAAATGAACATATGAATCATTTTATCCCTCTAAAACCCAGGTGACATGTTGTAGCTTTAAGATTAGAACATAACTTTATTACTCTCTGCTGCACATAAATCATTTAAATGGAATCTATTGTGCATGGAGAGGGGTGTTTGAGGAGGATTTTTTCTGACTCTGAGAGCACCAGCGTTTCTCCTGGAGAGGGAGAGCAGGCCTCGCCACCAAGAGCGCCTGCTGCCATGCTTGTAAACATTTCATTTGTACTGATTTTAATGGAGTTCCACTGTTGCATAAATGTTATCTTAGATTTACCACCCCTTTTATAGGGAATAATAATAATAATGTAATGGGAAACACTGGCATGCAACTGTATGCAAATGTTTTGGGTAAAAATGAAACTGCTCCAAAACAGCATGCAGTGTGTTTGTGTTTGTGTGAGTGTATGTGTGTGTAGTTATCAGAAATTATTACTATTCTCATGTATTTTGTGTACACTTTGGGGGCTTGCTGCTCAATTTGGAAAATTGCTCCAGCGCAGATTCTCAGTATTAGATAACCTACTGCCCCAGGGATAATTACTTTCCTGTGCATTATATAATTCTTTTTGGAGTCATATTCATAGATACACTCATTACAATGATTTAGTCCTCTCTCTGCAACACATTATTCATTCGAAAGGAAAAGGCTATTCATAGCATGTTCATGGTTTCTCAAAACACAACCTCCCATCCTGCTCCACTGCAGATATCCAACCCTCCTCTCTCCTCGTGTGCGGTTTAAATTCTGATCTCTGATTTAACTTTTTATTTAACCTATTTATGCTCTATTTATATTATTCCAATCTAGGTGTATGCAGTTTTCCTCTCTGTCTCTTTTGTTTTGCAGTATTAAAAACACTCAGCGCTCACTGCACTTTTCTCTGGATCTATATAGATTTCTTTTTATCTTGTCAGGTCCCATCTGAGAACCATCTGCACACCACATAATATTGAGACCTACTTCTTGAATTTCTAATTTTAGATTTTGGTACATAAAAACTCATATTTTCCTCTATAGTAGCTAAAGTTTTCTCCTTTAAAAGTTTTTTCTTATCTGAATTGAGGGTCTAAAGGAAAGAGGGCGCTGCATGTTGTGCAGACTGCAAAGCCCTCTGGGATGTGATTTGGGGTTATATAAATAAAACTGACTTACAGCTACTAAAAACTTGGTTTTCAATCCTAAGTATTTTATTTATTTTTTGTACACTCAATTCATTATGGCTAAACAAACAATAATTACGTTTTAAGGTAAGTAAATAAACATCCGTAAAGGTTGTGTATGCAGCATTCAGAGTATTAATATGGCAGCAAAGAACTATATGCTATGTAAGCAGAGAGTTAAGTCACTCTACCCCTGTATGTGCTATAATCCGAGCTTCTCTGTTATTTGTTTTGGTAACTGGTCCAGCAGTGTGTGCACGTTCATGCATGTGTGTTCCTGTGTGTGCCCCACTGGCTTGCTAATTGTCACCACACTCACTGCGGTTACAGCTGACGATGCCGTCCCTTCTAGAACCCACTTTTCGCCCCCCCCCCCCCCCCCCCCCCAGGTTAACACTGTTAACTATGTTAGCACTGTTGCTATGGTTAGCACTGTTTATTGAGTTAGCACCATTAGCTGCTTGATGCCAGCTAAGGCCCCCCTCCCTATTCTTGAGAACCATGTGTAGACCATCCTGCCCCAAACTCTGAATCACAGATATGCTCTGAATGCCATATACAGCTACTTTATAGAGTGCTTAAATGATGACATTTATTTGTAGTTCAATACTGACGTTAGCATGCCCTGATTCCCTCGACAAATAACCAATGGGATTTTTTCCATTGGTTTTGGGACTATTGCAGAAAATAAGCTCTGTCACAAACAAGTGTCTGATATTTACACATTCTTTTTTCAGCAAGATAATCTTCACAAATGAATGCTACTTTTATTATTTTTTGAAGCAAATGCCATCACCAGAAAGTAAAATGCTAACGTTAGGCTATAAACAAACTACACCATGGTCGCATGACTTCAACATCGCCACCACAACAAAGCTGTGAGGCTGTATTCAGCATGATGACGCTCTGTAGTCTAATTTAGCCACTTGTTAGCAAATGTCTTTTTTAAAGGCTTCAAAATTCACAGGTGGGGTATTTACTAACGTATTTTATGTGGTAGAACAAAACGTTTAAGACCTTATTTCAGGCAACTAACCAAAAACCCATTGACTTTGAGGCTCATTTCCAGGTTTTAGGACTCATTCCTGCATCATCCTACTTAAAAATTCAGTAAATCTGCTTCATTGGGACTGCGTAGGTGTGGTTTGATCAGATTTTGTCAACAGTGACCAAACAACCCACCAGTGTGGATCATATGCTGACTCAAATGTTGCTAAATTCTGATGAATAAAAGTTTGTGACATCACGTTTTTCAAGGGAAAAAAACAAAGGAAAAACAAACGCAGAACTCTCTCATTTAAATAAAGCAAAACTATCCTAAGTTCAGCAGACTGTTCTGTGTTCATAAAGGACCCCATCGATCACAGTAAAAGGCTGATTGGGAAAATATGTTTTCAGGGGCCTTTAACTTGAAATAAATGTAGATAATAATCCACACCACAGCTGTGCCAAGGCTTAAAAAAATCCCCCTCCAACTCTGCTTCTCTTTAATTACATCCTGGTCTTTTGGGATTGGTTCAGAAAAATCAATAAGGGATACCTGGCTTGCCTTTTCAATGTCATTCATCAAAAGTGTCCATACTGTTTTGAACAATCTGTTCAGTTATTGCCAGTTTTTATAACTTGACCTATTACAGGAAAACGCCAGGTTGATTTCCCCGTATGTCCGTGACTTATTAGACCAAAAGAAGCAATTTTGACTTCGATATGATCACCAGACCTTAAAGTGCAGTGAAATAGTATCAGAAAATATCAACCAAACTTGGTAGTGAGTGGTAATTTCAGTCTATTCCCAGGTGAGGCTGTAGATGCATGCATGGATGGACACATGAAATAGCTACAACAGAAAATGTGAATGTTGATGTCAGCGGCTGATACACTGAATCATTATAAGGGACATTCGTCATGCGGCCCGCAGTGTCGGCAGATGCTTTTTTTCTGTCTACAGTGTAAAAAAGACAAACTGGTTGAGGCTGAACTGAATCAAAAACCCTTAAAAAAATAAAATGCCCCGGTGCATGAACAGTGTGCATCCAGATGGCCTATGGTTCAGCTCAGCCACAGGGGGTCTCCACTACACACCAGAATATCATGCTCATCTGTGAGACCCAGAGCAATTTGCAGTGGCCTTTTATGTTATCAGTGTGATCAGACAGACTGTAGCTCAGATCGTCAGTGAGAGACACAAGGCAGAAATACTGAAGACACAGCACATTGGGATTGCCGTTTTCCTTTAATTCATTTGATCCGTCAAAGGATTTACAAAGCCTGCTATTTAAATGCTATTTTTTACCAAAACGATAATACCATTCATGAATACAGCTGCACATTGTCGACATATCCGGACTCCAATGAGATTATTATGTGCAGAGTAGCACCCAGAAAGTCAACGAAGAGGCAATATTTCATATCATAATAGTTCTCTCTGTTATAGATAGAAATAAATCCATGCAATATTCATCTCTAGCCGTTATATTTCTTGTTTCAGATTTGGCACCATCCTTAAGATGAGGTCAGAGGGAGCGCCCTGAGGTCAGACTCAGGTTTCTTATTTAGGAAATAAAGACAGTAATTATCCTGAAAACAATTTGAGTCCAATAGTTTGTGACAGTCCAGTATCAGTTTGATTCTTAATGCGATGGCTGTTCAAGTACCAAGAGGAAATTTCTTTAAATTTTACAGAAACAATGATGCAAAAAGCCTGAACCACCGAAGGGATCATATTATGTAAACCGACCCTTTCCATTATTTTTAAAAAATACTCAGATAGTATCAATAATTGCATGATTTATAAATGTTTTTTTTTTTCTCCTAAGTATCATACAAGCTTAGTAGCACTACACGTCATGTAGCTGTCAGTGCTGTGCAACAAATATTCAATAATACTACTGATAATAACAATATTAATAACAATCATAACAATTCATCGTAAAAATTAGCAAATGCTATTCAACTACCATGTAAAGGAAATGTTTCGACAGTGTGCTTTTTCTTCCAAAAACAAACAAAACGGAGAAAAAAAAGGCTGTGGGAGCACGGTGTGAAGATCACACTGCTCTCACAGAAATTGGCACTGTAACATACTGTACACTCTAAAAGACTGACAGTCCCTCGGAAACAGAGGGGGGCTGTCAAAAAGGAGCGGAGAAACATGCAGGCCTCTGGTTTGGCATTAATGTCAAAGGCCTTGCCATTCACTCTAGGACAGGCAAAAGGAATCAGGCTCAGGAAACATGCCCAGAAAAGAAATGAGACCGTTAAGGAAATAAGAGGAAAAGACGTCCTGCAACTTGTAAAAATATTCCAGTCGAGGGCTGCAGGATTAAACTGATAGTGTCTCTGATTTGAAGTGGATGAAGTATATGAAGAGTAAATCAAACAGAGCAGCAAAGGTAGAATGCATTAGAGCAGGGCCGGGGAAGGAGGTGGCAGATTCATAAATAATTTTTGACCTAAGGGTTGTTTGCACAGTGATAACCCTGAAGAACTCATCTCGCTGTTGAAACATTAGCTCGGCACCTTTCAATAAATAGAGAGTCTATTTATTTATTTGCGGCAGAAGTGATGTGCAGCCACCTCCTTCTTATTACCAGAGCAGTTGGCACAAGCTGAAATAATTCACTATGCGAGATAAGGTTTCTGTTTCTGGGCTCTAATCTGGATCTGACTGTACTGCAGCGCTAAAACGAGCGGGTTAATTGTTTGTGACTCTGGAGGCAAATTGAAAGAGAAACCACTAGTGAGGGAAGTGTCAAATTTCAGTAGTACTTTCAGTAAGTGTTGCTACAAATAGTCAAACCTGTGCACTGAAAGCAATAAAAAACTAACTCAAATTATGCTCAAGATAATACAAAGATTAATGCTTTTTTTATTCAGATAAAGGGAAGGGAAATAAATGTTTAAAAAAGTCGTAGACACTGGGCAAATTTCTGTTTCCTGAGGCATGTTAAGATCTAGCACAATAAAAGAAAAAAAACATCTCTCATCTCATTAAGCACTGAGCAAGGCTGTTCTCTAATAACAAAGCAATAACAAACCTATTTAACAAGACATGATACGCTCACTGGGTTGCCAGTTTGGTAGCTGACTCCCCCAAAACCTTCAGCCACCAGGACAGAGCTGACCAACAACAGAGTGTCCACCTGGCAAAACTCAACTCAACGCCTATGGCCAGTAGCTTCAGGTGTGGTGAAGACAGAGAAGACAGGCAACGCCATGCCTGCACCCGTACAGCTCTACCGGCAGGTCATCAGAGGATGGTGCAGAAGAACTTCTTCTCCCGGAAAGGGTTCTCGGAGGCGGGGACGGGCATGATGAGGGGGTCCTCGCGTATGTGGGCGTCGCAGTACGCCATCAGGTCTGCAGCTGCTTTGGAGACCTGAAACGTCGAGACAAAGGAGAAGGACATGCATGTGTGATCAGATGTTTCTCTGACGATTACATAATAGCTATTACATAAACTCATTAACATAGGATCACAGAGAGGTCTCCTTCACTTGACTCCGTCTCTTTACCTAAATCTTAAATGATGTTTGGGATGTTTTTGGATTATTAAACTTGAAACTTTGTCGCGCTCTTCTCCAGCACACCATGCTTTATTTACAACATTTTCAGCTGTCTTGCTTTCATCAACACGGTGCGTGAGGTTGTTTCCGGTTTTCTATGTATAATTCATCTGTCATGTGACTTAAAAGTTCAAATCCAGCCGGGGACCTTTGCTGCATCTCTCTCTATCCATGTTTTACTCTCATCTCTCCCCTGCTGCTATCTAATAAAGACTGAAAATGCCCCCAAAATAACTGAGCAGTATACAATGTGCATGCTGCAAGTGCTTTCTGACTAATATGAATTTAGTTTACGGAGTGTTAAAGTGTTTAAGGTATAATATGCTGGGTTTTCCCAATGTATATATGTACAATGTATGGACTCATAGAAAAGTAATCCCTCTCAGTCATCACTTATGACACTAGGAGTGTGTGGCATTTTCTTATAGAAAACAAGGGAAAATTCACACACATAACATTTCCCTCTGCAATGCCTTTAGATTATTTTATCAAGCCATCTCTCACATATGCACATTTATACAGTATAAGGCGATAAAAGAGGTGAATAAAGAGGAATCCTCATGTTTTCTGCGTGTGTTTTTATGGGAATATGGAGCTTTCAGATCAGTTTGTGGATCTCTATGGTTTGCATGTTCCACATTTTATTCTAAGGGTGTTCTGCAGTGATGCATTCACACTGGTGTTGTCTCGGTCTTGATACACTCCGGTCTCAGTCACGACTTGGTCTTGGTTTAGGTGGTCCTGACTACAACACTGACTTTTTGAAGAGCATTTTGAAAAGTTGATCTGTATGATTAATATGTGTGGTATTTCTCTTGTACACTTATTTATACTTAAAAAGTATGTATTATATAGGTGAATATTTAAAGGTTAATAAGGCATGAATGACTGAGAAGCGTTGTACGTCTCTTCTTTTGTGTTTCAATTCTGATAGACTTGCACTGATCTCGCTGTGTGTTTGCTCTCTGAGAAAATGTTTTAGGAGCTAACTCGCACCAGATGAGACATGTCCAAAATCTGGATGACTGTTACACGGCTCTTTTTTCTTAGAAATTGCACATCATCTGTGTTTGTGACTCGACGAGCCTGTGGCGACTGCACTGATGCCTGTTACCTCAGCCTCAGGCAACAAGAAGAGACAGCTCATCGGGATGACTGACGGGTGTTAAGGCGGGACCTTGACCGGCTGAAGGGAAAGGAGGGCGGGACTAACGACGCACTTTCTGCCTCAAAAGTTGCACAGTGTATTTCTCAAAGTCAAACTACAAATTTTACAGTACAGACAGACTGCATGTAAATGTGGGCTTCTGCTCGGGAGCTGAGTGGGAGGTTACGGGAGGGGAGGCTGCAAATGGAGAGCAGAGGAGCAGCTGCATCAGAGGGACGGCGAGGGCTCAGGGATCTACGTGGAGGACAGAGCCATCTGATCTCCTGTCTGCCATTTCACCTCACCCACCGCTGCTCTCACAGGAGAATACAACACACTAAATCCATCATGCTGCTTATCAGCTTTAGCCTTAAACATGGATTATTGCAGTATTATTTTTACAGTCTCACAGCATAAAATAATTTGTCTAAAAGGTTGCTCAGGTGAGATTTCTGTATTGTAAAAGAAACAATAAGGCTGGTGTTATTCTCCATTTTACTTAATCAAATCCAGAGAAAAGACCGTTAACCAACGATGTGTTAGTCAGTCTATCAATTCTGTCTGACTGCCCTACCCAGTGGCACTCAGCCCCAAGCCCATTTCTTCCCACTGTAAATCTATTATAGCAGCACACACATATAAACTGTCACTTTTACAAAAGGCTCAGAAATTTCCTAAAACAGCTGGGCACTGTGGTTTCTAACAAAGATTACTCAAACAGGAGTAAATAGTGCAATTCTTGAGGACTATTTTCAGCCGTGGATTCATACACATTTGTTCTGTTGCAATAATGTAGCTCATTAATGTGTTTTTAATGTGTTTGGACGACAATGGAGGGAGAGAGGAATGAGATTTATCATGGTTTGGCTACACATGAATTACTTGGTGTTGGTCTTTTTCATACATTTTGATGATAAGAAAAATGTAAAATATCACACACAGCCTTTTCTTTCACCTTGCTACACCTTCCTTTGTCAAAATACGCAGCTGTTTAACAATAAATACCACACACTTAATGTCTTTTTCTTGTATCTTTGAAGCAAAATCCCTTCAAGTTGGCTTACTGTAGCTTTACCTCACTTGTTCCCCACCTATGGTCCTGGATATATTTTCAGCTCTACAGGGCATCTAACAATCCTTCAAATGAATCATCCTGAGAAAGAGGTCATTGCTTCATTTTAAGGGGTCACGTAAAGCAAAAAGTTTGGGAACCACTGAGGGAGCTCATGCTGTATCAGTGAGTCTGAAGCAAGATTAAGAGTCCACAGCCATGCTAGCAGCTCTGTGTGGCTGTACTTAGACACAGTGGTGTTTTAAGCTAAGTGCTAACGTCAGCGAGCTAACGTGCTCACAATGACAATGTGAACATGTTTAGCAGGTATAACAGTCACTGTTTTCATCTTAGTTTAGCATTTTAGCTTGCTAATGTCATAAGTTTAAGAAGACGAAGAACTCTGTTGTCATACACACACAGGCCGGAAATACACACATGTGCACAAACGGGACCTATACATGCATTAAATGGAGAGATGTCAGAGCGAGGGGCCTGCCCATGGACAGGCGCCCCAGCAATTGGGGGTTTGGTGCCTTGCTCAAGGGCGCTGATCCAGCTACCAGTCCGTGCACTATGCTTAGACCCTCCAGTTCCCTATGGAGTCACAGGTCCCTATGGACTGAGCGAGTGCCACCCCTTTTAACAGGCATTTAGCCAAACAGACCTCCTCTGATCAAACCATTGATTGTGCATAAAGATGAGCAACATGACAGCTCTCCAAAAGTGAAGCCAAAACATCTTTATGGCCCCCTGGTGGCTGGCTGCAGGATAGGTCATAAACCCCGCCCCCTCCATGTTAGCATGTTTCTTTCTAAAGATGGTGTCTGTCATTTTAGGTAGTTCTCAGGCTGCTGTTTGTTCAAGGGTTCATTTTTCTGACAAGTTTGGTTTACATTCATTATTTGATGCTATAAAAAGGGGTTCGACGACATGACTGACAGCTGTGGGTGCCAATTGGTATGCTCGCGATCAATGGTGCTGCTCGCTATTGGTTCGGCAGGTGCATGGGTGGGAACTAGATACTGATGACTACCGTGCAGACTCTGGCTCCAAATGACATCACCAGCACAAGTTGGCAGCTGCTGAATCTGGGATATTTTGGTTTAATTTTCGTATAGTTGGAGGAAGTGGAGACACATTCTCCATCTTTATACACAGTCACTGGATCTAACTTGTTGATGGTGTTGAAGGTGTAGTGCAGAGGATTTAGTAGCGTCTAATATTGAGGTTGCAGAACTGAAACTTCAGTCGTGTGCCGAGCATGTAGGAGAACTACAGTGGTCGATGTGAAAACGTAAATAGTCCTATCTAGAGCCAGTGTTTAGTTTGTTTGCTCTGGGCCTCCACAGAACAACATGGCGGACTCTGTGGACGAGGAGCCACTTTATATGTGGATACACGGCTTATTCTAAGGTAGCAAAAACACCACAGTTCGTATTTTCAGGTGATTATACACTCCTGAAAACATATTCTGAATATCATACACCATTTCTGCCAATAGAGACCCTTCACACTGGACCTTTAAAGTGATACTCTTTAAAGAGCTGTTATATTAGTTACATTAGAAATTATCTGCTGACTAGAAAGACGCAGATGAAATGGTTAATTATTACTTTTTTTTTTTTTTTAAATGTCTGTCTCGACTTGACCTAATTCAGGCACTAATCGCAGACCGCACAAAGTGGGAACATTGACAAAGCCTTCTCTTGCAAATGCAACTAAACAGCTTAATTATTCTCATGATCAGAATAAAAGCAATATTTATACTATCATGTAACTGCAGCCCGTTTCTGTAGAGAGCAGGAGCCCCACAGGACAAAAAGTGGTATTGCACGGCGTGTGTCATTAGGCCCAGACTGACTGTAATTACACCGCAGCCCCATGATGGAAGGAGAGTCCTTCTAATTAGCACAGATCACATTCCTTTGGCTGATTGAGCAATTAATGAGAATGTGGTGATCCCTCAATCAGCAGCACAGAGACTCCTCCTGTCACTGATACACACTCTCTCTCATCAGATCCCTTAATTAAATTTAAGGGATCGCCAGACGTGGCCAACTGTCTGTTTCCTCCTCTTTCTCTGAACTTTTTTCCTGCTTTCATTTGCAGCCACGTTCTACTTCAGCGGCTCTTTTTCCGGGGCCGTTAATAAAGAATGACTTGGATCTCCACATCTGATGTGCCAAGTGGATATTAAAGCACAAACAGCTGCCTGCCTTTTCAATCATCAAACAACTGCTGAGAAAATAATACAGATGTAAAATCATGCTGCTTCTGAAATTATTTTTAGAGGGTCACACCATCTCTCTTATCTGATGACTTAAGTTATTTTTTCCCTTATGAATTAGCAAAAATCTTATATAAATACCTAAAATACAATATTTATAACTGCCTGAGGCCCAGTGTGGCCTGCTGTCTTAATGAGTGGAAACATTTTCCCTGCTTAATGCCTTCATTAGATTTTTCTTGGGACATTATTATAGCTGATAATTTGTTGAGAAATATGAGCACTAATACAAAGAGTAAAACTGTTTATGAACCCAGTGGCTCTTAAATGTCCTCACAGCTGGATTAAACAAACCTTTACATATTAGTTAATAACATATAATATGTTGTTTTTTTTAAGAGATGAGAAGTTTTGACCTGATTAAACACTTACATAACTCATTAAATGAACTCAAAAATTCCTTTTCAAGCAAAGAGGTTTGTCCTTGTGTAAAATAAAACTAGCACAGATTTGTCTCTGACAACTTAAAGTTTTGGTGCTAAAAGGAGCAAAGATGCACCATACTGCAGCCAAACGAGGCCACACAAGTCAGTTACTCAGAGAGCTTAAATATTTGTCAGACCTACAATGGAGCTGAGTGAAAGCCTTTCAGATACAGATCAGATGTGACATTTAAGATTCATTTACATTCAAGTCTGATGTGTCTTTTTCCATAAAATGCTAAGGTGACAATAAAACTGACAAGTCAGATCTATTCAGACACCATGTGATCTGAACACTTCTCAGCTCATTTAACAGAACATCATTTCACACTTTTTTTTTTTTTTACCATTTACCCTTCACCTTCAGCAGTAAGATAAATGAGTTAGTTAACCTTGCCCAGTATTTTAGCCTTGACAGCAAGTTATTATGCATGCTAATAAACACTTTATGACTTAAAGTGCGATTCAGCCACGACCTTGTTACGCTTGATGCTGGTGCCATTTTTCATTTTTGTGGCATTCTTTGGTTTGCTGTTCTGTCTTGTGTCAATCATGACGGCTCTCACCACTCATTGTAACGATACATTTATTCTTTTGACTACAAACTGGAAATGGAAAACATATTTATGGTTCTGTTTTTTCAGTTGTTTCGCCGTCCTTTTGTCATGATGATGTGAATTCACTGGAAAACTGGCTGCAGGCCTGAACACAGTGTGTGAATGCAAAACAACTGACAACAAAATTCAGTATTAAAACTGGACAGTCTGATGAAATTGGTTTCCAAATGTCCAGACTCCTTAATAATTTTATGCTAGCTGCGTATTGCCAAGAAAGCCTCCGGTTATTTTGACTGGGGAGCACTTGTGCGTTATGCCAAGACAGACCGGCTATCCACATTGTCGTTGACCCAAATAATAGAAATATGCGTATGGCTCCTCGTGAATTAGTTTACTCAAGTCAAGTCAAGGATTTCATAACCAGCTCATAGAAACAAGTGTATTAGTAGCTCATACTGGATTTCCTTTATATGTAATTGCCAGTGATAACACCTTTGCGGCCATTTTGCCCCAGTTCTTTCCACAATCTCTGACTCTAAATTACACGTAGGAGGCTCTAACATGAACAGGTATTTCTTTATAGTAGGATGTGACATGAATGTGGCATTAGTCCTAGTGTTTAATCAAACTATAGGCTGCACACTGAAACCATAGATTGTAAATATAATGGATGTAGCTACTGTGACATCACTTATTAGTTTGTGGACCATTTTGAAGCCTCGAGTTTGGCATTCTGGCTGAAACCATCTTGTTTTTTGGAGCCAGAAGTGACCATATTTTGGTGAGAGGGTGGCACTGTGTACACCATTGGCAGACAGCCCGTCACTCAAAGCTGCCCACCCCTAATTATGCGTAGTTTTAAGCCTTAATAAAATGTAATCAGGTGAGTTATACAAAAATTCACCCCTGTGCAGTTGTTATGAAGGGGTGAATTAGCTATAGAGACCAAACCTTTTTTGTACCAGGCTGTAAACATGTTTATTTTTTGCTGTTAAGTCAGGAATTTTAACATGGGTATCTGCGGGGACCGACTGGCTTCTGCAGCCAGCCTCAAGGGGCCAGTCAGAGAACTGCAGTGTTTGGCACTTCCATGTTGGCTTCATTTTTCAGCCCTGGAGGCTGCTGCCTGGTTGAGGCAAGACTCAGTGTGAAAAGTGTTATGTTTCAGTGTCTTAAGTCAGCTTGAGAATAAGGCTGCCAGAGGTTGTGTCTAATCAGCATTATTTTTCTTCCCAAGAGTGTGTCACCTTTTGTCCCACCCTACTCTGCTGAGCTTGGCTAATACTAACCCTAACCATGTGCTCTTTGCCTTAACTCTCACTGCATCTGAACTCAACATATCGATGTGACGTCACTAGCCAATCACAGTACAGTCTGGCGGGACTGTAGCCAAACACTCTTGGGAAAAAAAGCGCTTCAAATCGTTTTCTAATACAGTACTTTACAGGTTGGATTTTTACTCTCTCTTTTACTTTCTTAATTTGATTTGCAGTTTCATATCAATATTTATGTGGTTTGCACTCAGCTTACTGTTTGTGCTAAAAATATTTTTACCATTAATATTGTGTGTTTTGCGTGCAAATCCACCAAAAGTTAATATTTTATTTTGCAAAAAAAAAAAAAAAAAAAACATGATGAAAATGTTGCTTTAATAGTCAATGAAACAACGACTTCTTGACTGATGTTATTATAGATATTTGAGACTATATTAAGATTTAAATGAGACGTTGTACTAAAAAGTGAACTTGTAGGTTAAATTAGATCTACAAACCGTGATTACACGTCGGGGATAATCACTTTGTTTTTTTAAGAGGAGGAGGTTTTCTTGTAAGCAGACTTTGTTGTGCTGAGTAGGGATGATGGTGTATGGCAGGCTTCCAGGCCCCGGCTATAATGCTGAGCGCACAGCCTCGGGGCTGTGGGGCAATCATTCCCGGAGCACATGAGGAGCATACTGAATGAGATGATGACACGGCCTTTTAAGTTTCCCAAGAAGTCGTTCATGAACGGTGTCGAGAAGCGCCGCCCCCTTCACACGCCAGAAAGATGTAAAACAGCTGTTTATTGGGGTGCAAAGATCACACAGTAAAAACGACTTCTAGGAATGGTTCGGTGTAATTACTGGAATATAGAAATCTCAAGTACAGTGTGAATATTATGACATTTTAAAGCATGGTGACTGACCTCAACCAGAAAGAGTGTAAAGGGCTCAGAAGTCAATATTTAACCAGGTGTTGTTTGATGAGGACATACACGCTTTATGATGCTTGAACCGCTTCACAATAAAAGCTGCAGGAGGTGATGGGTATCAGGAATATGATTATTGCGAACAAAGTGTCCGCATTTTCTTTGCTACGACTGCAAATTCAAACCAGAGAGGCTCATCAGCCTGCTGCACATGTGCCGAAATCAAACACTGGCGATGCAAGATGAGAAGAAGCCTGCACTGGAAAGTGCTAACAAAGGGCCATCTCTGCGATCACACTCAGGAAAGATGACCTAAATTGGTAGGAAACTAATGTCAGAAGCGGTCAACAATCACAGAAGCCCAGCACGCCTCTGGGTTCATCCCTCACTGTTACCACATTGGTGCTACATGGGTCTCCCAGCTGTGCACAGCGGATACACTCTGACAGAGAGGTGGTGGCCGGTGCTTTCAAGGTGAACTGAAGCTTCATGTGACGGCTGCCAGAATGAATTTCACCAAACTGAGCTGAGAAACGTTTATTTTGTTGTCAGCTCGCAGTCTAATAGTGATCGATCATGAAAGTTTATCACGTTGTAAAAAAGGCTTTTGTGACTGCAGAGGGAGCTGAATTAAATCTGATAAACTGACTCAGGTGATGTCACTTGAGTCAGCGTGGATTGAGGTCGAAGACTACAAGTTAAAAAAAATCTCTGCTTGAGGTGGCTCAGGGCAACATTAGCTCCTACTAGCACAACACACCTGAACCTCCATCTGAACTGTCTGCAGCTGAGCTGCATTGTGGGTAATGTAGGCTCAAGGCTTTGGACATGGGAGAAGAATGCTTGGAATATTAAAGACGATATCTCTGAATCTGCTCCATCAGTTTTTACCCTTTTAAGTGAAACTGTCCGACGCTGGTATAGTAGTGCAGTGCTGAATCAGTGTAGTAGTCATTCTCAGAGCAGAGACTCCATGAAGGGCAGACACAAGATGATGATGATGATGGTTTATTGCTACTGTATCAGCCCATCCAATATATGGGTTAATGCATTCATAACGCACTGAGGTGGCAACTACTGCACAAAAATGGACAAATTAATCAACATTAGGACCATAATCTCTGTGAATGGCAAGTTGATAGACTGTCTGCTTCTGCATTTAAATTTAAAGAGTAGCACAACATTTAAGGAAATAGACTTCTACACATAAGAAGCTGGAGAGAGCAGCTTGTTAGCTTAGCTTAGCATAAAGACTGTGAACAGGGGGACACATCTAGCCTGAGTCTGAAGGCCACAAATGTCCAACACCTCTAAAGCTCACTATTCATCATTGTTTCATCTTGTTTGTTTATATGTACAAATACTGATGTGTAAATGTTCTCCAGGTGTTTGTTTGCAGGATTATTTCTGGGCCAGGTGCAGCGCCGTGCAACTGAACCAGATATATTGAGATATAACGTGGTAATAAGTGAGCTTTAGAGGTGCTGGTTGGCAGTTATCTTTAGATAGAGCTTGGCGAGCTGTTCACCACTGTTTACGGTCTTTATGCTAAGCTAAGCTAACTGGCTGCTCTTTACAGCGTCATATTTACACGAGATTGACATCAATTTTTTCAGGTGACTCTCAGCAAGAATGTGAATAAGTATCTCTTTTAATTTCGTGTTCGGAGGTTTAAAAAGCCAAGATGGCAGCACGTGTAGTTTGTCACAGAGGCTGATGGCTAATGTTGCTTTCACATGGATTGAGATGGTAAACAGCAGACGGACAAAACCTCTGGACCGATGGGAAAACAAACAAACAATCCGATGATGGCTAAATGAAACACGCACGACCATAGGTAGCTATGGTGATGTACTGTTTACAAGAATGGACTAAAATATATTAAATAACATTATTTCATGTCTGTTATTTTATGTTATTATTCTATAAAATGCAACGCTGGGTTGTCCAGATCTTACATGTTCTCCAGTGTGAAGGAGCTACGTGACATGCTGTTGGAAGTTCCATCATGGAGGACAGAAAAAAGTTCAAATATTTTAACTATGTGAGGAAATGCTGTCTATGGTTACCATTATACTCTACCTAATTTTATGGCTGTCTTCTTGTCCACTGAAACAATATATGGTTTACCATCTATCATCTGCCTAAATACATGCAAAATAAACGTGATGGTCCTCACCGCACTTTCCCCCCATGACCGTTAAAGGGTCATGGGGGGAATGACCCCCAACAAATGCCATTGAAATAACCAAAACAATGTGTCAGTTCGTCTCTCAAAACGTTCCCATCCTCTCAGTGACACTCAGCCTTCGAGGCCATATGCTAATACTGAAGAGGTAAATCTTAAAAAAAAAAAATACTGTCTTTAGTAGTAGCTCTGTACAGCTGGGCACTGTAGCGTTTATCCAACGTCACTCAAACAGGACTAAACAGTGTAAATAATAGGGAACTAATTTGAGCTGCGGATTAATACACATTTGGTGCGCTAGTGATTTTTACAGCAGCAGGACGTGTATGTAGGATTGAGTCTAAATAAACTGATGATGAAGGGATATTTCAGGTCAGTGTAACAGTGAGGCTTGTGATATCTTGTTTTACAGCAATAGCATCAGCGTTTCATCTTATTAGGTTTAAGTAATGATTGATCAGACATTAAATGTTTGCTGGAAGCAGTGGAGGTGAGATGCACAGATTTTTGGTGCATTAATCACATTAACATACAGACCTAATAAAGCTTGTAGTTGCATGTAACGGCAGTGTGGATAGCTTCCAAAAATGTTGTGTGTGACTGAGCCAGGTGATTTATAAATCCATAGTTGGTCAAACAGAGACTCGTGCAAATATTTGCTCCCAGGTAAAAATAAGAGCCCTGTACCTTTATCCTGTCCATGCAGGCCTCCATCTTCAGCTGCTCCACAGCTTTCCTGGCTTGGGAGATGCTGGCCGTGCTGTTGTTGGCGATACCGTCCTTCATGATGCTCCTGTGACGCCAAACGCAGACACAAAGGGGGACACAAAGAGTCAATGAACATCACATTAAATCTACAAAGCAGCACCCCCCCCCCCCTGGCCATGTCTACCCCCCCACCCCCCCCCCCCCTTGGTGCAGGCATTCTCTTCCACAACGTTTTTATTTAAAGGACCCATTTTGTCTGGGGGAATCTGTTTGACAGCGGCCAAGCTTCATTTTATCTGAAGAAAGAGCTCAAAAGGCAGCAGCTGGACAGCGGTTTGTCATTTTACAGTCAGTGCTCATGCGTGATTATTCCTCCTGTTGTGGTCAAGTTATTCTTGTTTGTTCAAGTGCATTGCTTAAGGGCACTATAGTGTTCCCTTGTTTCCTTTGAATTTAAGGTCTCTGACCCTTCCAAGGGAGCCAAACCTGCAGGTTTCCTTCCTCTGCTCTGGAGCAGATCCGTCCACTCTTCTTCGCCTTCATCCTCTCAACTTTCTCCACAATGTGCATCAATGCAACTGCAGAGTAATCAACCTGCTCCTTTCTGTGCCTCTATCAGTGTAATGACTAAATCTGGCTCTCATTTTAGGCCCCTTGACCCCCTCACTCCTGAAATGTCCCAGTTTGGCAGCCACAGCAGAGAGAGACATGACACCTGACCACAGCTGTGTTTTATAATAACGTGCATGAAAATATGAAGCATTTCACTGAGGTGGGGTGCTGCTGAATCAATTCACACTCACTGTGGATTTTTTTTTTTGTTGTTTTTGTTGCATCGGTTTGCTTATTTATTCCATTTCCATCGCATCAAGTCGAATTTAACTGTTTTTAAACGGATATAATGAAGCAGATGTTTTGTATAGGGGGGTTGCAGACGGTGAATTCATCTTCCAAACCCACCCTTCATGCCTCTAAAGCCAATTTATAGCTTTTAATCACACCCTCGTAGGAAGCTATCAGGCCTTTTCCATTTAGGTTTCCCTCCGATTCGTGCATCCTGAAGCTCACACGGCTCCATCTGAGGCTTTAGCGGGCTCTACAGCGTTTTATCCGAATGTAACGATGCTAATTGTTGATGCAGATCTGTCAAACATGGGCGACTCTTATTTCTAAGGGGATTAAATTGTGGACACACGCCGTGCGAGCTGCGGCCCTGGTTAGAGCAGAAAAACAGCAAAGCAAACATCATGAAAAAAACAAATGATTTTGCATGAAGGAATTACATAAAAACATCTCTGAGGATGCTTCGCTGCATTGCTCGGCTATGAGCACATTAATGTAGGCTACAGCCGCCGACCTACCTGAAATGTGCCAATGGTTTTCCAATTTGGAGAATTCCGGGTTGACTCCACCCAACACACACACACACACAAAAAGAGGATCTGTCAAATATCAAATGATAAGAGGAAATCCCAGCCTCGATTCGGTCTGGACTGAACCCGAGGAGGTAAATCCTGGCGTTTTAATTTCGCCTCAGCGGTTCGCTCAGTGTGAGTCGTGCGTATTCCGTGTAGGAAGATGAGATCCAAGCGGTGAGGTCTTGGTGAGCACCACGGCTGGACTTGGAGAGATGTTACGCATGCAGCAGGGGGGGAAACCTCTGTATGACGATCAGATACAGGCTGTGGGGCAGGGAGCACTCGATCAGTGGACCAGGAGCTGCAGCAGCAACAAGCCACGATGCGTTTCTACTGTACAGACTGGCCCTAAACGCACCGAGGCAGCCTATTAGTCGAATTAGGATCTGCTGCTTTTCTAATTTGCTTTATTGCTGCAGAAGGCACCTGAGATCTGCAGGCTTCCCCATTTCATTTTTACATCAGCTTTGACATCACCGGGTCCCCCCCATAGTAACTGCTGGGCCTCATCCATAACAACGCCGCTCTTTGGGGGGAATTTGCATCCAGATTAAAAACCCTGATTCCATCTTTCTGATTCATAATCATTTCTTCCCTCGTCATGCCTCTAATCTGAGCCATTTGTGCAAGATCACAGAGGTTTCTCCTGGATTTAGATGCCCCTGAACGCACCTTCCTCCACACACATTAAAAAAAACACACACAAACAAGGTGTAGTCATATTTCTTCAAATATTTATATATATATTTCTATATTTATATTATACTCATCACTTGGTTTGTCCATACATACACACACGCACATACTGTATATACAAACAAAAAGAAACATAAAACATGTCCTTTCAGAACCTCAGTCCATGATGCCAAAGCAGCCCGGAGACATCAATTAAATGACACAATTTAAGCGACTCTAGACAAAGATCTTAAATTATGCATAGTTCAACAGAAAAATAATATTTCCTCCTGTGTCAGAGAAAAACATGATCTATTATTATCACGTTTTTCTCCCTGCTTTTTGCCATTTTCTCAACAAAAAAAGAGGGAAAAACATTCATACAATCTCACATGTGGATGTTGCAGAGACAGGAAAAGGTTGTGGTTCTCATACACTTTTATACATTTCAAGGAGAAAATGTATGTACACATGCAAACATTAAACACAGTAACATCATGTCTTGTACAGGTTTGATGCTGCACGCAACGAGGGTCCAGGTGGGCTGAGAAGGAGACAAAATAAATCAAGATAACACAAAAGGAATGACGTCAGGATGTAAGAAGAAATATTCCCTTTCTCGTAAACAAGTCAAACACCAAGTGTGAAGTTTAAGACATCGTTTTTCATCACAGAAGGCTCGCTGCAGTCGGCACGAAGGCAAAACAACTTTTTTTTAATCACAGCTGTGTTAAAACAAACTTCCTCCCATATGAAACAGGACAAAAAAAGACCTATTGCGTGTCTGATATTGCTTTCTGGATTAGATTTATTAGTGGAGTTAAATCAAAGCTCAGTTCATGTTAAGACCACAGATCATTGGCTCTCCTTGAATTAAATGGTAGCTGACGGAACAGTGCTTTGACTACCATTTCACACACATACTGACAGACAAACTGAAAGTGCTGTAGGTTGAGTGGGAATGTAAAGAATAGCTGCATGGATCCATGGGTGGGTTGAGGGAAGAAATGTTTGGTCGATTGTTTCCTGGACTGATCAGTGTAGTGTGTGAGATGAGCTGTAAACCTTCATCAGTGCAGGAAACACTAACTTCTCTAACCTCAGTCTGCTGGATACGACTCTCTTCACCATGCCCTCCCCACCTACTACACCCGTTTTGTAATGCTGCACAGGTACTGAGCATGTCTCGTAGATCAGCGAGGGGGCATTCAGGAGATTCCTCTCTGCTTCTTCTCCAGCTTCAGGCACCTACTGCTGTTTGTTATTTGCTTTCTCAGAATTTCAGCAAACTGTATTAAGTAGTGAAAAAGGTTTTAGTGCATTTGAGCGACAAGTTGGTAAAACACAAGAGAAGGAAAGAAGTAAAGATGAGCCTCCGTGGTGCTTCTAATAAATAAATGAATATTAACACTTCTTAATGCAGAAGGACAGGTTCCACCGAGGCAGGCCTCAATAAAGGAGTATCATGACAGTAAATGTCACATCCACATACAGACAGTCAAGGTCAGCATCATTCTAGCATGCAAAAGTAGGACAGAACAACAGGCAACACAAGGAATAATTCATCCCAACGTCCCCCCCCATCCCTCCACTGAGCTCAGATACAAAGTGATGCAGGGCCGTGACACTAGTGTTCAGACTTGAGTGGAGCAGACAGCCCAGCAGAGCGGCGTCTCACTCCCACAGAGCGGGACGTCTCCCGGTGACAGACGCGAGGAGGGGCTCCCTCCCTCCTGGCTACTGCAGCGTCAGCAGGACGACGCTCGCCGAGCTCCGGCAGCAATCTGTCAGACGACGCGCTGCGGGAGATCCGAGCGCCGCCGAGGCGAGAGACAGGGGGGGGTCTTCACACTTTGGGTCCGGCTTTGGCCGGACGATAGCAGCTTACCAGGAAACAGCAAAATCAACATCAGGCAAGGATCTCTGCACAACAAAAACTCAACAGCGAGAAACAAAAATAAAAGACGTAACAAACCAAACACACTCTCAGAAATGCATTTTGTATAAAGTGTCTGTTGCAGCCTCAGCCAAATATTCATCCATTCCCCCCGACATTCCACTTCAGTATGTTTATAAATATATAGTTATATACATATAATACTATTTTCAATATCTTGATGCTGGGAGCGGCTGTGGGAGAGTTTGCTCAGCTGGGGATGGCTTTAGATAGAAATTAGGGAGGGTTCAGGGAGGTTGAGGCCATGCTGACATGTCCTCCTCCCTGTCAGTGCAGAGAGGAGGAGGAGAAGGAGAAGGAGAAGGAGGAGGAGGAGGAGGAGGGGCTCCTCTTGCTGAGAACTGGACAGTAGTAAACGTCAGACACACAGTCAGCCTGCGGCGTAGCTGCTCAGGAAGGAGTAGAACATGGGCAGCTTCATGCGCTGCTGGTCCCGCCGACACCACGCCATCACTGTGCCCTCGCTGTTGGCTGTGTAGAGGTGGTGGCCATCACACGAGTACGTCAGGCTGAGGCACACAGGAGAGGACATTACCGTCACTATTCCCCATATTATTAAATATATATTCACACTGTTGGCATCACATAAAAGCAAAGCCTAGCAGGGTTGTAGCGCTGGTAAGATACCTGATGATGGGTTTGCTTGACTTGGAAAAGGTGATCTCTCTCACTGGTTTTAAATCCCAGGTGCTCCACAACCTGGAAATATTCCACACATAGAAGTAGACATCAGAGTGGATGATTCAGTGGCTTGAGAAAAAAAGAAGCACATAAAAAACAAAAACAAATCCCAGCTCACCTGACGACGCCGTTCTCCAGGCCACCGGCGATGACATTGACAGAAACGCCCTCCGGCTGGTTGGAGAATGCCACGGAGCAGATGATCTCTCTACAGTGGACGTGACCGATTAGGTCACCGTTCACCGTCCACAGACGCAGGTCGCTGCCTCCGCCCACTGTAAACACAGAATCATGTGTCATAACTCACAACATTGTTTTCAGTCTAGAAGGCGGTATGATGAGGCCTGAGAGGACACAGAGCGGAGCGGCGTTCACCTGAGTCACAAACGGTTGCAATGTCACCCGTAGTCTCGCTGGCAGACACTGCAGTCACCGGGCTTTTGTGGCCTGTGAGGCTTTGTACATAACAGAGCCTGAAGATACACAGAACATCACTTTAGATGTCTCATCATCACACACAAGGAGACAAACAAATCATTAAAGGGACAGTTCACCTCAAAATCAAAAATGCAGATTTTCCTTCTTACCTGTAGAGCTGTTTATCAGTCTGGATTGTTTTGGTGTGAGCTGCTGATTGTTGGAGATATCAGCTGTAGAGATGTCTGCCTTCTCTCCAGTATAATGGAACTAGATGGCAGTCGGCTTTTAGTGCTCAAATTCCCCAAAAATACATGTGAAAACTCAAATGTCTCTTTGCAGAAATCAGCAGCAGGTTCATGTAGGAACTATTTTCTTTCTATCAAACTACACCTGCCAACTGCATCACCACGCAGAAGGAAGCGTGACTCTACTCACAGACGAGAGGCTCATGCTCATGACAGTAGGAGATTAAAACATTAATGGCGTCCTCCTCGACTAAACTGTAATATTAACTAACTCAGTGGTGCTAAGTGAGCTAGCAGTAGACGCTTCCTTCCACACTGTGATACAGTGTACTGTGGATTATCTTGAGTAACCAGGTCATGATTTCTTTAAAGACACATTGATGTTGTGTTTTTCAGATGCATTTTTTTTGGCACTTTGAGCACCGGCTGAGTGTGCATCTAGCTCCATTATACTGGAGAGAAGGCAGACATACAGCCGATATCTCCAACACTCTGCAACTCACACTAAAACAATCTGGATTGATAAATAGCTCCACAGGGAAGAGAAAAAATACCTATTTTTTGACTTTGGGTTGAAGTGTCCCTTTAGGGCAGCTTCTTCTGTTTTCATATCCCACACACACACCGACCTGTTCAGGTCCCAGAGGATGCAGGTGCCATCTTTGCTGACACTGATGAGGATGCTGTAGGGTTTGCAGACAAACAGGCTGGTGACTTCCCCCGTGTGTCCGTACAGGTGAACCTGAGATTCCACCTCCATCTCTGACGGCTGTGGAAAGACATTTTCCAAATCCAGACACATATTAGAGCCAATCTACAGAGGACATCCAGATCTGAATAGTTTCAGTGATTCAGTGTTAGCATGGATGAGGCATCTCAGTTTTACTGTTTCCTAAAAAAAAAAAAACTCCATTAATGAAGCTTCAACAGGATTTTCTGAACAGCACATATCAATTGCTTCTGAAACACCCTTCAGAGACAGAGAAAACAGGAAATCTAGATTCCTATTGGTGGGGACCGATGAAAGTCTGAAAGCCTCTCTGATGACTGAACTCCCAGACCTCTAATCCCACTTGTAGGCTCGGTGGAAATGTGTTTCAAGGGCAACTGTGATGTGACTAATGAAGCTGAGCGTTTGAGCACGGTGAGGCAGTCTAAAGAGGGGTAGGGAGGGAGGGGGGATTGGGGGGGGTAATGGGAGGTGGGTGGGTGGATTGGGTGTTGATGTGGAGGCGGAAGGTTAGAGGGGGACGTCGCCATGGAAACCCACCGTGGTGCTGGTGAAGCGGTTGCTGTAGGCGGTGATGACTCCACACTTGCTGCCTGTAAATAGCTGGCAGCCATCGGGCACCCAGGCGCAGCTGGTCACCTGGAGGAGAGAGAGACGGGCGGTTGGACAGAGGAAACGAGCAACCTGACAGCTAATTGGTGGATCCGCAGTGTAGAGTTGTGTAACACTGACGGGAGAAAAGTAACAGGTGCTCTGCGGTGCTTACCTGGTGAAGTTGTGAACACTGTATGAAGTTGATAGGTGGCTCGCTCTGCTTGCTCTTCAGCCTCAATATGTTGTCTGCGTAGCCCCAGCTTAAGATGGCCGACCACTGGATGTCTGTGCTGTGCATGCTCCGAACACCTACAGAGCAGAGAACATGAAATTAATGGAGTCTGCATGACACTGTGCAAACCACCCTGTGCATCAAGGCTGACTTGCGAGTGACCGGTGGGCTTCCTACCCTGCTCCTTGCTGTAAATCATCATGAGGCAGAACTTGCGGGACAGGCCGCAGATGGCTCGCGTCGGCAGAGCCAGCAGGGATCCGAACCTCTCTCCGTGCGGCTGGCTGAAACACACCACTGGGTCCGGAGCAGAGGGCGAGCCCACATACTCACCCCACTTCAGACCTTTGATCCACGGCAGTGGGCTCTGTGGGGAAGGAAGAGGAAATTGCCAGGTGAGCGGCAGATCATTTCATGGACGATGTATTAAGTCATTCCTCAGCGCACAGCGGGCTGTCACAGTCACTACCACCACACAGAAGATTACCGGGCAGACTATTTCCTTGGCCTGTTCTCTGGTTTCTCTGAAGGCCAGCTGAACCAGGAGACCCATGGCTGCTGGCAGCTCCCCCTCCATCATGAGTTTGGGGCCAGTCCTGCTGACATGAGAGGCGTTGAAGAGCTGCCTGGGTGTCTGTCCATATGTCTTAATCATCGTCTCCAGGGCCCGTCGCTGCACTGGGTCTTCTACAGCTGAGACGTCCATGCCGAAATAGGTCTGTGAAAAATAATATGAAAACATATGTAAGCAACAACTTTCCCAATATCTTCTATCACCTGTGAAATAGGCAGCTTATGGAATCCCATTTATGCCACTGTGATGAAAAAAAGATCCTGTAAGTCATTATAATGAGGAACTTTGAGATAGTATCTCAAAATTTCTTGAAATAATGATGTGCTTATTAAAAAAACATGACATAGTATCTCAAAATAATGAGCTAGTATCTAAAAATAATGACCTTTTATCCCAAAATAATAAGAAACTTTCTTAAAATAATGAGGTAGTATCTTGACAAAAAGGACATAATATCTCAAAAATAATGACCTTGTATCACAAACAATTAAAAACTTTCTTAAAATAATGATGTAGTAATTCAAAATAATGAGAATGTTTCTCAAAATAATAAGTTACTCAATGAAAAATGAGTTAGTATCTCAAAATAATGAAAAACTTTCTCAAAATTATGAGTTAGTATATCAAAATAATGACGCACTATCATAAAATAATGACCTAGTATCGCAAAATAATAAAAAACTTTCTTGAAATAATGACTAAGTATCTAAAAAAAGGAAGTAATATCTCAAAATAATGACGTAGTATCTCAGAATAATGACACACTATCATAAAATAATGCGAAACTTTAGTATCTCAAAATAATGTAGTATCCCATAATAATAACTCAATATCTCAAAATTATAATTTAGTATCTCGAAGTAATGAGAAACATGCTTAAAATAACGAGTTAGTATCCCAAAATGATGAGAAACTTTCTCAATGTAAGGAATTTCATCACAATAATGACTTAGTGTCACAAAACAATGAGTTAATGTTTTAAAATAACGAGTCAGTATCACAAATTTATGAGAAGCTTTCTCAAATTAATCCTGAAGTATCTTAATATAGTAATGGACAATATAAAATAAATTCTAAAATAAACCTAAAATAACTTACAGGACCTTTTTTTTTTTTTTTTTTTTTCCAATCACAGAGGCTAAAATGGGCTCCCACAGCAGCTACTTACAGCTGGGTGGAAGACATTGATGGCATGGACGGCAGCTTTGCCTTTCTGCTTGAGCCCAAACACCAGGTCAATCCACTGGCACAGTGTCTGGGAGACCTGGTCCGACTCCAGTGCTTGCCGGTGGATCAGGATGAACAGACGTGGGTCGTTGCGGGCCCAGGGCGGCAAATTCACATGATTCACCCTCTCACCATTTTGACGAACACCAAAATCAAAACCTGTCAGGGCAAAAAACAGTTAATTTTTTAATACATGAGATATATATATATATATATATATATATATATGTGTCTGTGTATACAGATTAAATGGAAAGTAATTACCCTCTCTGTTGACCAGGAATTCTGGGAGGTAGAAAAACTCTGGGATGAGCTCTTTCACGTCAGTCATAGACTCGTAGGAGGACAGGCGCCACGTGGTGTTCATGGAGTGAAACGTTCGGTCCGGGATATCAAAGCTCTGGTCTGATTAAGGCCAAAGACAATCTAATTACAGATACGACTCGCTGATTGAAAAGATCCCCTTTCATGACCTTAGACACCACGCTCTCTGAATACATTTACGATCACATAAAAAGATGCCTCGGAGGATCAGAGGAGAGAGACGGATGAATGAAAAAATAATTAACAAGGAAGGAAGAAACAGAAAAGAGAAGAGGAAGGGCGAGGAGTTGATCAGAGAAAAGTATAAAGACGAAGTCACCTTTCATGGCCAACACATGTGATGCAACACGGCTACGGCAACATGCTGCTCAGTCAGATCTAAGATCAGGATGTTCCAACATTTCAGTACTAAAAGCCTCAGCATCAAACAAGTCGGAGCTGTCAGTGTAATGTAGACAGGTGGCACTTGGTGCTGCTAAAAGCTTTTTGGAGATGTACGAGAATTATCTGCTGTTACAGAGCCCAGACTGTCAGTCAGTTAACATTTAAACAACTTGCTGAAACTAAAGAAGCTGTTAAAGACAACGCAGCTGGAGTTAGTTTTCCGATTTTCCTCCTTAACATGTGACTCACCCTGGTATGCGAGGAACATCTTGGTGAAAGGAGGCATTCGAACCAGAAAGTGCAGCACGGTGCCGCTGTTGGAGTAGTGTGAGCCGTAGTGGTAAGGCTGCACAGGAGGCATGGGGTCGTCCTCACGAATGCCCTTCTTGTACTCCTCCTCGAGGTACTGCGCAGCAAACACACGTATTCTTACCGGATCATCCAACACACTCAAGAAACACATGCTAAAACACAAAACAGGCCTCACCCTGTAATTATCCACGTAGCGATCCTCTTTCTCTTTTGACTGGACTGCGATGGGTTTGACTAAATTCCTGCAGGACAACAAAATGTAAACAGAGCAGAAATAAGCCACGATGTTCATCTGTAGCAAATTAAAATGGTCCTATCTGCATCATGAGTCTTGATTTCAGAGAGACCTTATCTGTCATCCAATATATCTAATTAATAAATAAATAAATACCACAATATGGATATTAACTGCATCTGTCTTGATTTAAAATTACAGCGTGAAAGGCTCTGGCATAAATAAGAGGGGCACTTATTAAGAATATCTGAGAGCTGTATTCTTAATTTAAGACGTAGGATGTGATGGCAGAGGAGGCACATCAACAAATCCTTTATACAGCGCCTAAAACAAACTGTCATAACTTTATATTATCTAATTTTCTAATAAAACACCTCAATGCCTTTCCAAACCAGAGCTGCCTTCCAGCACTGACCTGTAGATGTTTGGGTCCTGCAGGTCAATCGTCTCGCTGGTGTAATCTCGCAGGATGAAGGGGAACACCGGGTACTGCATGAGGTCGTTGAAGGAGCGGCCTGCGTGCTTGTTGAGATGTGTGAGGTACTCGAAGTTTGAGATCTGACCCGAGCCCCACAGCTGAGTGAGCGCCGTGATGTTTCCGTGCTCCAGCAGGTTGGGCAGATCAGAGGTCAGGATGTTGTGGTAGACGTCGTCACGGAACTGAAGGGAAAACACAGAGACCCATGAGATGTTTTCCATTTCTAGTGTTGAGACTGATGTAAACATGGAAAATACTAACTCGCAAAAAAATGTTCAACTATCAATAACCCCTATAAAAAAGGACTAGTATCAGCCTTCAACAATCAGCACCACTGGAGCGCCATGGTGGACTTGGGCTTGGCCAGTCATAATCTCAAATGTCCCAGCTCCCTGTCCAGCTTGGGACAGCTTTATTTCCTGTAATGTCTCTACTGTCAACTTTCAATAAATACATAAAATGCTTCAAAACATACTTTCACAGAATCTACAGCCCTGCTCTGTGAGGCCACAGGGCTTGGAGCTACATGCTAATGTCAGCATACTACCATGCTGATGTAAAGGAGGTATCATGTTTACCATGTTCATCACCTTAGCTTAGCATGCTAACTGCTAACATTTTCTACACGTAATTCACACTCAACACAAAGTATCGCTGGAGTATTGGACAATGACATGATGATGGTGCTAGTTGAGAAGTCAGAGGATCACCAAAGAGACTACAGTTCATCTACAGGGGGACGTGAATGTGCGTACCAAACTTCATGACAATCCATCAAACAGTCATTGAGACACTGGACTAAAAACCAATAAATATCAGTCCACACTTGGAATAAATGCACAGGGAAAAATCTTGGCCTGTTTGTCCAGGAAATATTTTTATGAGTCTGCAGACAACAGATGATCTGTTCTCTTTCTTTGAATCCTTAGCACTGGAAATACTCGCTGTAAAGCCCTGACTTGCTTAGTCGGATGTCCAACCATATCAAACACTCTTCAACTATTTCACTAAAAGCAGTATTAAATAATAACAGTGTTTTTTTCTCTTTGATCAGCATGATGGTACTGTATCTAATCATCATGATCGATTCCTGGCACAGAATACTACAGAGCTCGGCAGGTATCAGGGATAGAAGGCAATTCAACAATTAACTCTCACTGCCAATTTTTTTCAGCAGCATGATTTTGCCAGTTCATACAACTGTTTCTTTGAGCATCAGTACACTCTCTCATCCTGTCCTTTGTTATCACAGTCCATCCTGTGTGGCTACATTTTTATATTCAAATTAAATGTGGACTGAATCTTTCTCTTGTGATCTGCTGGGTAGTCTAGCTATGGATCTTAAGTAGGGATGCAACGATTGTGAAATTCTGGGCTGATTCTGTTACCCATGTTCAAAATAATTTAGCTATTTTTTGTTGCTGTTGTTGTTACTCTTTATTTTTTATGTTATTTATCTTTAACAAATTTATGAAATGACCTTTAAAATAGAGAGAGATTCATATGATAATTGGGATGGATTTAGTCTATTCATTTGTCACATTATACTTAGGGAAAAATACCTGAAACAGTCCAAGACAAAGATAAGTATTTATTTAAGATACTTTTGGCAAGTAGCAGGAAAGCCATAACTCGCAAATGGTAGCAAGTTGATCCTCCAACATTGGCCCAGTGGCTGGGGATTATAAACAAAATATACTGTATGGGAAGACTTACTTTTAATTTAAGACTTGAGATGGAAAAATGTACAAAATACAGGGAGAAATGGATTGTGTACAAACGCCGTGGAAAAAAGTGTGACATTATATGTCTGGATGTAAGTGAAAAATGCACTGGGATTTGACCTTTTAACACCCATGACCTCATGTTCTTGAATAAAAGAGAGTTACAAAAAATAAATCTTCTTTCAAGTGAAAAAAAACTTGTTTCAAAAGCCGTTTTAATATCATATGTACCTCTCTAAAACCTATTTAAGACTGTTGTAAAAAAACAGATGTATTTTTCAAACAACTGTATTTTTAAAGTTTCTCGCCAAAGACTAAATTTTACAAGACTACCCTTGAATACATCATAATAACGTTATAATTTACCCTCACCTAGTAATAATTTTAACTGAATAGAACTTGAACACATCATAATCAAACTCAATTTGGCATTTCACATTTGTTAGCTGTTAGTTCCGTCCACTATCTGCTAACAGCTAATGTAACTTGTTCAAAATGTAACGTTAGCATGATCAGATAAAGTGCGTGTAATACGTTGATAGTGAGTGTACTGCGTCCTTTGGTCCCAAAGAAAATCTCTTTAGGAGTGTTCTATTGCTCCTTGCTTTTTAGCCTGCGCAAAATTGATATGACACAATGGAAAAACACTGGCCACTGCCATGACTGAATGTCATCTTATTTGCTGATAGCAGTCACCAAGTCGAATGTCAGCTGATACCGATGTTGGGCTGATGAGTCAGTGCATCCCTAATCATAAGCAAACTCAATTCTTTGCAGGAACAAAATAACACAGCTGAAGCAAACACACAAGACCATGAGCTGTGGGCCTTTCATGAGGAATGTCATCATTCATCTGTTTCCTGGACGGTCAACTTTCCAGTCACATCACGGCTTCCTTCATTTTTTATTCCAAGCGACTTGTGTTTTTGCCTCACCTTGGTGTTGTCAAAGGCTAACAGCAGGGTCCTGCCATTGGTGAGGAATATCTCCACGGCGTTGTCTCTTAGCTGCCACCATCGCTTGTGCACCTCCTTGATCTCCTCGTACGTCCAAGAGAAAGAGGGTGCCTCTGTCTCCCCGTGAAGACTCTGTCCAACACACATAAACACATCCGGTGTTACGTCACCAGGCAGACTCACATAACCCTCTGGCAGTGAATAATCCTCAGCAGTCGTCTGGCTTTACCTGGCTGTCATGAGCATCAGCGGCATTGTCCTCCACAAAGTACATCCCAGACTTTCCTGTGAGACGACACAGGGTGAGTGTGATTCGGTGTACTAAGAGCGAGACAAACAAAAGCTTCCCCCGCTGAATAACTAACAAACACTTGTGCGTGAGGGGAGAGCAATATTCTCCCATGCCTCAGAGAGAGCACATTACTCTTTCTTGCTTTGTGACCGGCTGACTATATTATGCATGGAGCAGCTGTGAGAGATGGTCAGTGTCTTACCCAGAAGTAGCTCCCCTGCTGTCTCTCTGGAGGGGGCGACGCTGGTGCACCGTCTGGTAAACCTAAGGACAAAGAGACATTTCTCACACAAGCAATACACCTTGTGAATAAAGCAAAGTGCAGCACAAGATGAGGGGACATTTATGTGCCTTCTTTAGATCATCCTGTCTTCCTGAGAGGAATATGATGTTTACTGAAGACTTACAGGCAGGCAGAGTGACAGAGGGGTAGAAAATTATACCTGATGGGCTCGCTGGTGGCTTTGTCTTTGACAGTGGAGGAGAAGGAGGAGTGAGTCTTATCCTCAAACAGGAAGGACAACGGTGGCTTCACTGTGTCTAAACAAGACATAGAGGTCAGATTAAGAACGCCAAAGTTAAGACCACACTAGCACTAGACTGAATTTTGTCATATTGCTTTAAGTTTAAGAGTTTCTTCACCTTCAGACTTGCGTCTGTCTTTGAGCAGGTATTTGTTAGGAATGGTGAGGTAGCATCTCTGCAGTCGCCGTCGCTCCCTGTTCGGCCCTTCAGTGGGGTCCAGCTGCCAGGACGTTGGGTAGGATGTCTGGTCGTACCAAACAGCACTGAAACAGACCAGTACAGCCCTCTCAAACACTTTGTCTACTCATGTCAATACAAAAGGAACCTCATTGCAGAGCCCTAGCTACCACTGAGGACACCAAGGTTGATATTGTTTTAGACAACAGGGGGTTTAACATCCTAGGAAGGAGTTCTACAATTTCACACTAATTTCACATGGATAGATTTTAAGCCTGGTCCAGATATTTTCAGATGGAATCTAAATACTTTAATTTGGCAGTTTTAGGACAGAAATATACATTAAAATAAGAAGGGCTCTCTGAGAGCGCAGCCCTCTGCCAATGCCAACTGGCCTATATATCTGTATGGCAATGCAGATCTGCTCCAAAATTGAATGGTTTCTCCTTGGCACATGCTAAACCCTTCCACTGAGTTTCATGAAAATCCTGCCTGTAGTTTTTCTGTGATCTTGCTGACAGACAATCAAACCAAATAAAAAACTTCCTTGGCGAAGATAATAAGAGAATTTGGTATTTCTTCGACATAATAATATTTCTGGCACTGTGGGGAAGACTTTGATACAAAATTTAGGTTACTCTGTTAAATACAATTTGCCAAAACATACTTTAGCAGTTAACTTATTACAGAAATTGTGGAAATTGCATTAAATGTTAGGCTGTTTGCCAGTTTGTCCACTCCAGACTGAAATTAACTCCATTACTTCCTGTCTTTTGGCAACAAATAAATGGATAAGCAATATTTTCTTAAAGTTTAAAGAAGAAAAAACTGAAATCCTGCTTGTCAGCCCTAAAACATAAAGAGAAATGCTGCTTAATAATATGGGGAATTAAACTCCCTGAATTAAATCCGAGGTTACAAGTCTTGGTGTGATCCTTGGTTCAGATCTAAGCTCGGTAAGGTGACGAAAACATAATTTTTCCACCTCTGACACATAGCCAAGGTACAACCACTACTAAGTGAAAAGATGCTGAGAAATCAATTCATGTCTTTATTTCAAGCCGCCTCGACTACTGTAACGCACTTCTTACTGGCCTCCCAAAAAAACACCACTGAGAGACTTCAGCTCATTCAAAACTCTGCAGCTCGGCTACAAACCAGAACCAAGAGGAGAGAGCACATCAGGCCAGTCTGAGCTGCTCTGCACTGACTTCCTGTTACATTCAGAATTGATTTTAAGCTCCTCCTCTTGTATTCAAAGCCCTACATGAGCTGGGACCCAGCTACATTGCTAACTCCCTTGTTAACTATTTGCCTCCAAGAACACTGCCATCATCTGCTGCTGGTTTACTGGAGGTTCCCAGTAACAGCTGAAAGAAGATCTGGGGATGCAGCCTTTGTTAATTACACTCCAAAGCTATGGAACACACGGCCTATAGATATCAGGGAAGCTAGCTCGCTAACTTCAGTAATCCCTTAACTTTTCATCTAGTGCCACCAGCAGGTCAAAGAGTTCATCAAAGACTTTGCGCTAATTAGTAAATATTAGAATGCTGACATGCTAAGGTAACATGGTAAACATTGTACCCGATCGCTGGTGTTAGTATGTTTGCATGTAAAAATGTTACCTGTTACAGATGTTAGGGTTAAGACGTAAGCTGTGCATTAGTACAGATTAACAGAGCTGCTAGCATAGCTGTAGACTCTGAGTCTTATCTACAGCCCTGCCTCAGTGGAGATATGAATGTATAGCTCAAAAAGTTTACCTGATTTAATTGTTTTACAAAGTGTTTCTTCTAAAATATTCTGATGCTCTGTGGGTTTGAGATCATCTTTTATCTAATTCAAATGTGTTTATTCAAACACAAACTGCAACATAATTGTTTCACATTAAAACATCATTTTCTCTACAGTTTATTTTGAAGAAAATGACCATAAAATAAAGAGGAGAAAATAATAACCATTAGAATAACAATCATCATTACAGTAACGATTTTATTATTGCACTTTGTTCCAATATTGTGTAAACTGCTGCAAAAGATAAATGTCGATGCCTACCGGTCATGTGTGAGTTGTTGCACCAGCTCCTGCCAGTGTCGGCTGGCGCTGAGGTCAGTCTTGTAGAGTCCCCTGATGTGCTGGATGACTTTCTTTCTCTCCATGCCTTGTCGCAGAGACACATTCTGGGTGATATCAGCTGCAATCTTTGAAATGTCCTTGGACTTTCCATCCAGCCTCTGGATAAGACTGCGGAGGAACAGGAAGGAATGGAGTGAATGGAAGAGTAGAACAAAGACACGATTCTTACAAGTATTTTCTTGTACTCAACATCAGTCTCACATCAGGAAAAAAAAGCCCCTACTCACTTCCTCTGAGTGTTGGCCATTTTCTTCTCCCACGCCACTTTGCTTGTTTGCTCTTCTGTTTCATACTTGAATTTTTCCTGTATGAATAAAATTACCAGTAAAGAAGTTCTTAACTCACATTAGCTTTATTTTCTGGCTACAAAGAAACCTAACAGGCTGCACTAAACATTTATGGACGACCAGAAGTTAATATTTCATACTAGTTTCAAACAGCATTGAGTTTCTTGAAAACTGTTTCCTGCTTTATAAACTGTTTGTAGGACTTACCTCTTTTATGGCCTTGAGCCAGTCTTGTTTGTGCGGAGCGCTGGGCGGGATGCAGCGATGGCCACAAAGCTTGAGCGAGGTCATGAATACACCCACGGCGTTCTGCTCGTCTTTGGTGAGGCTGTCCTTGTGATCGTGCAGCATCTCATACAGGTACAGTGACAACTTCTGTCCATGCTGAGTGACAAAGAGTGAGAGAGAACAAAAAAAGCAGAGATTAAATTTCTGTTTGTTGGAAGCAAGTCGCATACATTGATGGACAGGAAACAAGCCTTATCTGGCTAGCTGACCCTCAGTAAAGCCTGAGAGGAGGAGGAGTGAAAGAAGACTCCTATGGTGATGCAAGGGGGCTGCTGAACAGCATGAAAACATCTATCTGAGTTATTTTAGAGCCAGTGCCTGACAGCTCCTGGAAAACTTGTCTGTAGGAGTGAAAATGACAAGCAAAGCTAATACACTGAACACTCACTCACAAACAAACACAATTTCTGCACTGGGTGGGTAAAAATGGCCAAAAATATATAATTTAGGTGTCTAACGCTTGGCAGGGAGGAACAGCTGAGTTGATGTGTGGGGTGACAAACAGACTTAAATGATGCATTTCCTCCACCCTCACCTCGAGACCTGGGCTGAGGCTCTCCTTGAGGATATCCAAATGTCTGGGATCAAACACAAACTCCAGTGACTCCTTCCTGTCAGAAAGGGGAAGCGCAGGGCTGAGAGTGTGCACGAGCAGGCGGCCAATTTGGACCCGAAATGTGTCTCGACACGACCATAGGATCCTCCGCCACTGCTGATGTGGAGCTCCTCCTCGACCCGTGCTGCCCTGTGACATCACAAACATTAACATAAGGACTCATGATATAGCAATAAGCTCTTTGCAGCAAAAAAGGATTCTTAATCCCCCTTCTGTCCAAGTTCACACAGCCAATTTTGAACTGTTTGGAGCATTTTAATCAAAATTACATTGGTTTGGAAGCTGAAAGTTGGTCCCCAGGTGGAACCAAAAAATAGCAGGTTTTCCTTGACCTGAAGTATGAACCCTGATGACATCAGTGGATGCGTCATATTCTACAGGTTGGAAAAAGAGGATGGAGTCTTGCACATAATAATTTGCCATGTCATCGTGTCATTAGTAGATGGACCATGGTTGTTTTTTGGATTAAAAACAAAATGCAACAACAGAACAAAAGCTCACACATAATCAATGCGATCCACCATTTTGCTTGTTTACTTCTGTCGTGCATGGAGAAATGCCCGCCGTTAATGATGCATCCTTGATTACAGTTGTTTCTCCCAAAACTGGTAAATACACATGATGGTTTGCTAGATAGTACCAAGGTTCCAACAATCCTGAACAGAACTGGTAAATAACCAGAGCTAATTTGGTGGGAAAGGGTTCCCAGTGTCGTCATACCAGGCTGATTTTGATCCCGTCCATCATGAGTTTGAGGATATCTTTCTGAAAGCTCTTCTTGCTGGCAGGCGGCAGGGTGAAGGGAGTAGGAGAGTGTGGGACAGAGGTGACGCCACCCTCATCCTGTGGTTGATCACCTGGCTCTGGTGTGAAAAGCTGTTGGTCTGGAGAGTCGGGTATATTCAGCAGGTCAAATAAGTCCTGACTCACATCTGAAATGAGGGACACATTGAAAGAGAACCAGGATTAGACAGCAAGTTCGGTTTATGCTCAAGTGAGGTGAAGGAGGTGAAGGAGAAAATAGAGACGACTGGAATAGATACCATGGTAAATGAGTCTGTTGACAGCAAGAACCACAAGCCTCTGCAGCCGTTGGACGAACTCAGTCTCACTGGCACGAATGGGGTTTTCCTGGCTCATCCTCCTCTGCATCATCTGGTTGAGCTCATCGCTGGCTACCGAGCGCATCCGCATGAGGAGAGAGTCAGTCTGGGCCAGAGAGAACCGACGCCGACCTACGAGCACAATATTGGTATGCGCTCAGTTTTGAAAACACAAATTGGGCGCAAATGATGACAGGCCATTTGTAAGTATAAGCACATGTTCTTTTTCCTTTCAAGTTCAGGGTAAGGTTATGCAAATCGTATCTCGTAAATCATTGAACACAGAGAAGATTATAGAGATTCACTAATCAAATTGCCATCTGTGCTAAAATGCTTAACATTGATTTAGTTAAGCATTCAAACATGCACACACAGAAGCACCAGTAGTGCACGGAGGTACTGGGCAAATTAACCCCTGAGGTGAGTTCAGGGGAGAAGGTGAGTACACGGCAAAAATGGGAGACATGCTCCATGACAGGGAGGATGTTCTCTGCTGTGGACCGCAGTCCAAGCTACCTGCGTCACAGTGGAGCATGTAGGATGGAGCTCCAGAGGGGGAGGGGAGGGGGGAGTCCTGGGACAAGAAGCTGAAGGGAGGGGAGAGGGGAATCTGGCCATAGGAGCAGTAGTGCTGTCTGGGGATGCGGGGAATAATGGAGTCTTTCATGGCAATGGAACCTTGAGATCGGGACGAGGACAGGATCAATAAACAGACAGGTGAGGGTGGTAACATGAAATGCCTAAAAAACACATGGTGGTCAATTCTACCTCGACACTCAGAATCAGAAAAACAACACACCAGATTTCTACTCGGTATGAAACACTCACCCGCGATACTCTTGCGCTTCTGATAGATGGCATGATGTGGAGAGCTCGGTGCATTCACAGAGCTGCTCAGCTTCTGAGGTTCCTGATTGGCTGTCGTCTTTATGAACTCAATTGCTGACTGAAGGACGCGGAACTGCAAAGCCACGGCCATCTCTGGGAAAAAAAAACAATAAGAGACAGTGAATTTTGTCATGTTAGAAACTGACGCTCTCCACGAGAGATTGACAATGAACTTCATGCAACAATCACACGTACAAATTAATTTGTGACATGTACAAGTGATTTAAGAGAACTTGTGGCGTTCACCAATTTTACTGTATTTAGAATTTTCTGTCACATCTCCCTTTTCTCTCTGTTATTGGCACCATGTGCAGAAAGACTGCCTTTCTCCACAGAGGAAAAAATCCACACCTGTTTGACTACATAATCATGCTTTAATCTGAATGACTTTCGAAATTACACGTTACCAGAATCCACCAGAAAAATAAAATAAATTTGGGCCATAGTAAAGTTAAATAATAATTTCACAGCTGGAGAGATGGTCCTTTCATAGAACTGGGCTGTCTATGCAGGAGAAACACACAAATACTTTTGAAATTGATGCTACATGACCAGAGAAAACAGAAAAAAAGAGCTGCTGCCCTTGCTCTTGCTTTTGCTCAAGAGGTTGAAAATTTTCAACTACCAGAATGTACTGCACTGTACCGGAACAATAAACGCTCCTGCTTTTGGGTGACGTAATGCAAGTTGGTTTTGGCCGGCTCATTTGAAAACAATATGGCGAACAAACTGGTAACTAAATTTCTCATATTACAGTTAATCAGTAAGCTAAAATATGTATCTGAAAACATTTTAGGTGAGTTGGGAAATGCAGTAAAAGAATCTTGGTTTATATTTGATCAGTGCTGCTTAGTTTTATAGTTTGATCTGAGTTGTTCTGAGTTTAAGAGAGAGAAAGGGGCAGCTCTCTCCTTTGATCCGCATCTATAATATTTGCATCCATGGTGGCAGCATCAGCTTACGTACAAAAATTTGCTGGATGATTTTTGCTGGCAAATGAGCAGGAAGATCTGGGCTCTGGTTAGATGGAGGCAAGTTTACCACAGTTCATCTCTACATACTACCCACATTGTTATGATACAAAGCTGGTTGAAAATCAGCATAGTATCCCTTTAATATTCCATTAATATCAGCGTGATGAGCATCATGGATCTGCAATTATGTGAGAGGTTCAACAGTTTTTGTTTTAGATTTTATTGATTTGTTTTTGGCTTCTAACTTCATATCAGACCATTCTCCTTTATTTATATCTCTGTGGGGCTTTGTAATGACAGCGTGGTAATAATTTCAGGTCCCCTAATATGACTACAAACACTGCTACATATGTTGTGTTTCAATCTGCTGATTTTCCATTTGTTTTTTTTAACTCTTGGGCGACATTTTTATCAATGAAACCTGCCCACAAACAGAGCAGAGGTAGCCTTGCATAGCAGTTTGGGGTAGTTGACTATGCCAACGATCAAGTCTCACAAACACACAGCTCCTCACAAACTGTTGGCATCCATCAAGCTAGCCCAATGAGGGCAGTGATACAGTCGAGTACTACTAAAATGACAAACAACCAAAAATAAAGAGTGCCATGTACAGGACCATAATGCCTTTGTAATGTTTCTGTGATTACAGAATGATTTTATCACATCACAAAACAGCAAAGACATCAGCACTAACGAGGAAGAGATGGCAGAGATACGAGTACAAATTTAAGGAAGAATGAGAGGAAACTATTTAGCAGGAAGATGGAGATGTGAGATATTTCTCAAATTATATTTTTTCTCAAATGAGTTTCCACTCTGCAGTTGTAGATAATTAAGTGACAGCCCACTTTCTTTCTGCAGCAGAGCTTGGCAGCTTGATATCATTCAGAACTGCAGAGCATAGCAGATGACAACACTGATGTATTTTGCATGTGTATTGAATTTCAGCCCTCACCCTGTGTACGACGCATCTTGCTGGTCTGCATGAAACCCAGCAAGGTAATGAGGTCTTCAATGATGCGAAAGTATTGGGACCCTGAAGAGCTGCAGGAGTGGATAGTCACAGCCACCAACAGCTGCTGGATGTCACACACCAGAAGCTTGTAGTCATTCAGGGGAATACTGCAGTGGGAGGACAAGAAAAGCAGAAAATATGAAGCACAGGAAGTGAGTCTCGTATAGATCAATGAGCAGTGAGAGAGGATTAATGATTCAATTCATGGCTCAAAGGTTCAAGACAAAACCCATGGAGGTGTTTGAATGAATCGTCCTCTGTTCTGGCAGCCGTACCCATTCTCCATGCCATTGAGGGTGGAGAGGGTGTTAAAGAGCACGTAGAGCAGCCCGTGGTCTAGCAGAATGTCTGCCAGCTTGGGGCAGGCGTTGAGAAGCTGCAGCAGCATACACAGGATGTTGTGCACCAAGGAGTTCTCATACAGTGAGTTCTCAATAAGACCCAACACTGGGATAATACAGCGCTTTCTGAAGGGTGAGATGTTTTCCATTTCCTCCAGGTCCAGACTGTGAAGCAATACAGAGAAGAAAAATGTTACAACATGCACAAATGTGTGCATCAAACAAATTTATTCATACAGTAGACAATCCTATACATACTACAATAAGATAAAACATTCAGCCTATGGTGCACTAGACATCATGGCTTGATAAATGTACTGTCCCTGGACTCACTCTTCCTCTAGGCCCACCGGCCGTCCAAACAGCATCTCCAGGAAGCATTCGAGGAGTCCCTGGCTGCCCTGGTGGATGTACAGCTGGTTGGCCAGCAGTGAGAAGCCGTGGTTCTTTAGAAATTTCTCCTTCTGCTCCTTAAGGGCTCTGGTGAAATATGCATCCAGCAGCTAGGAGAGAGAATAATATGAGTTAACTTCAGAAACGTTAGTCCTAACACTGGCAATATATTAGGGTACTTTGCTGATATGCTGGCACTGACATCAGAGTACAATATTTTTCTTAAGATCTTGAGGCACTTGGGCGCTTATTTACATTCATGCTGAGAGTTAGATGAGAAGATGGATACAACTCTCATGTCTGTATGATATATATGAAGCTACTGCCAACAACTTGTTAGCTTAGCTTAGCATAGAGACTGAAAAGATGAGGATAGTTAGCCCAGCTTTGTCCAAAGGTAACAGAATCTGCTTACCAGCATCTCTAAAGCTCCTCCAAGATGTAAAGCAAATGTGTAAATGGGACTTTTTTCAAGTCTTATCTATAATTATTTCTCTTGTGTGTTCATTACTTAAGATGAGGTAGAAAAAAGTTTTGCCAGGATATTCTTTCTAAGTACTTAACTTTTTTTTCAACTGTGAAAAAGGTGGAGGAAACAAAGTTTCGCAAATGAAAGAACATGACTTTTGCCAGGATCATTTTTCAAGGTAGGGTAAGTAAGTGGTGCAGTGGTTAGCATTGTTGCTGCACAGCAAGAGGGTCCCTGGTTCAAACTCGAGGTGGGGGAGCCCTTCTGTGCAGGGTTTGCATGTTCTTCCCATGTCAGTGTGGGTTTTGTAAGGGTGCTCGGGCTTCCTCCCACAGTCCAAAGACATGCAGGTTAATTGGTGACTTCAAATTGGCCGTAGTAGTGAGTGTGAGTGTGAATGGTTGTCTCTATGTGTCAGCCCTGTGATAGTCTGGTGACCTGTCCAGGGTGTACCCCACCTCTCGCCCAATGTCAGCTGGGATAGGCTCCAGCCCCCCATGACCCCCGACAGGATAAGCAGTTACGGAGTATGAATGAATGAATACATTTTCGAGGTAAATTTGTTTGCTTTCTGTGAAAACAAGTGAAAAAATGTTGTGTTTTTTTTTAAGTTTTTTTTGTTAGTTTGTAAGGATAATTTTTCTAAGCGTTTGTTGTTGTGATATTAATATGGGCCACAAGAGGTTGAAGTGCACTACGACACTGTGTTATAAATAGGCCTGAAAGCATTCATGTTTTCTTTCAAGTGAGTTTTAATTTCTCCATGAGCTATAAACACAAGGTACATATATTGTGTGTTGGCAATTTATGTAGTACGACTGTAACGCCAGTTTAGCTAATGCTAACAGCAGATTAACATCGTTTGAAATACATTTTTTGCCAAAAGAAAGATGTTACAGTAATTTTGTCTTATTTAGAGCATGTCGTAGCGTTATAATTCAGCCTCTTGTGGCTGAAATGAGTATCAAACACTTGAAATGATTCTAACCCCCCCCCAAAAAAAAAAAAAAATCAACTGTGAAAACAGATGATTTTTTTTTTTTTTTAGAAAAATGATCCTAGTAAAACTTTTTTCTCAGCCATTTCACAAAAAAATAAATGAGGAACTTAGAAATATTATCCTGACAAAACCACTTTTTCATTCTGTTCTTGAGTCAGGAGAGAAAATAATTACGACCAGACATAGAAAATGGATCACCATCATTTTTTTTCTTACTTGCCTCTCAGTGCTTCCATAATAAATAAGATCAACCTGCTCCGAAGTATTTACGGCTCATCAGAGAGGACACTGAACTAACCTTCATGACTCCTTGCTGGATGAGAGGTGATGAGTGGTTGACCAGGACAATGAGGGCTTCTGGCTGGATGAGTTTATCCATTACCTCCTCAAGCATGAGGTCAGGCAACAACACCAAGATGCCTCTCAGAAGATCATAGAGTCCACAGCAGATCAACACCAGGCAGTCCTCAGTGCTGGACCTTAGAAACACAGCTTAGACTTTAGTGCTGAATCACTGTGCAGGAACAGGTAGATGAATTTCTTCTATCAGGGCTCAAAATGACAAGTAAAAAAGCCATTGTATTTTTTCCTTGAAAGTTTTCTGCACAGCTTTAATTTCATCAACAAATCAGATGTCTAAACGTCAGACAGCCACAGACCACACAGTGTCTAATAAAACGACACAGGTGACTTTGGTGAGAAAACAGGATTACGTGGAATAAATTGTTTTTTAATTTCCTATCATCTAAAGTCAGCAGCTGGCTGGCAGGTAGAAATAAACTGAAACTGTCACCGCAGTACAAATCACTTTCAAAGTTGGCTAAGGATTATTACCATAACCAAATGCTTTATTTAGATTATGCAAATCCCTACACAGCTCTTCTGTATCAAACAGAGTGGACAAGGTATTTATCTTTTTTAGAGTTATGTAGCAGAACAAAACCTACATGGACATGCACTGAGATAAAATGTTGGAACAGACTGTCAGTGCAAGTCATTTATAGACTGGCAAAACTTTGGTATGGGCTGACTTCATTAAAATTAGCAATGATATAGAGCATTCAGTTAGAACATCCTTAGAATATTTTCTTGAGATACAGTAATACTGTATGTGGCGTTCAAACAAACATACCTGTCATTGGACTCGGTCTTACTCTGCGCCCTCTCGTAGCCAGGGGAGTAGGTATAGCTCTCCCAGTCCTCAGGCATGGAACCTCGGTCAGCCGTACTGGGCCAGCGGCCAATAGCCAACGAGCCATTTGGCGCTGGGAAGGCCAGGCCCAGACTGGCCAGATTGCTGTGACTCCTCTGGAAGGACTGGATGCCTTTCAGGCTGTCAGGGCGGCGGGGTGCTTCATCACTGGCCCAGTCAAACCTGTCCTCAGACTCTGCCACCCCGACGCTGCCCTCTGCAAGGCTGTCCACCTCTGCTGCCTCGTCCCGCTCCTCCTCCACGCTGATGGAAGGAGTGCGCAGGGCTCCTCCCTCACCTATGTCCTTAGACTCACAGATTGTCTTGGCTGATTCACAGCTACTCAGGAGCTGCTCATCCCCTCCTCCCTTCTTGAGCGTCTCTGTGCTGCCAAGAGTCTGCTGAGTGGCGAGGGAGACCCCGTCACCTTCACCTGCCTCATTTGAGCCACCGTGTCCGAGTCGAGGTGTCAGCAGAGGGGAGGAGTAGGGAGATGGTGCCAGACTAGGCGGGCGTAACGAATGATCATCACCTCCATGTTCAGGGGAAGGAGCGTGAAGATGGCCTGGAAAAACAGGACAAAAATGATTCAGCATTTATAAATTGTTAGAATTTAAAACTGAAGGCTGCAAAGGGCCTTATTTGTATGCAGACACAGACGCTGTGTGACACTTGCAGTGCAAATAGTAATCTTGATAGACTTGTGGCTGTGATGAATAACATGATGTCGCGGCTGTTCATTGACAAAATTGAACATTTAATTGCGGTCAGTAATTGCAGGTCAATACTGGAAATGTCAGTTGCTGAGTGTAGTCAAATTTATTTCACTCATACAACCCTGTCCTTAAGTTACACAGTGAGGCACTTTAACGGAAATAAAAAGAATAAAACTCAAAAACCAAGGCTATGATGACAAAAGAGGCTCATAAGTGTAAAGCTGAGTAGAACAATGAAAGCTCTGATAAAAGAGATAAAACAGCGTAGTTAGAAAGATATACAAGACATGTAACAAAGAAGAGCTGTGTAAGAAATACTATTGAGTGCAGCAGTTAGATTAAATCTGTCTTAAAGCAAAGAGCAGGAAGATTAGAGGGAGTTTCACAAACACATAATGACCTAATGCTCATGCATCAGCTTTTCCTAGAAGTAATGGTGTTTACATTGGGCACTTAAAATAAAACTCTGGTGACTGTTATTAATCACAATGAGAAAACAAGGCTGACACAGCTCTAAACATGTTAAACAAATTTCCCTTGTTAGAGGCACATGCACTCATAAAAGCACTGCTGATCTTCCTATTTATAAGTGAGGGTTTGTATTTCATCATCTTCACTGTGCTGGATGCCTTGAAGCATTTTAAAGGGACAGTTCACCCCAAAATCAAAAATATATATTTTCCTCTCACCTGTAGTGCAGTTTATGTATCTAGATTGTTTGTGAGTTGCAAAGTGTTGGAGATACTGGCTGTAGAGATGTCTGCCTTCTTGACTGATAAATAAAACTACAGGTAAGAGAATAAATATGTTTGTTTCATTTTAGGGTGAACTGACCCTTTAAGGTCAGTTTAATATAGTTAAAACAGATGTACCTTCATGTGGAGCATCAGCGAAGACAGTTGGGGAGAGTGACATCACAGAGCTGCTAGCTGACTTTCCGCCACTGTTTGAGTGTCTCAGGTACATGATGGACTGCACCTTCTCCTGGTACAGCTTCCCGTCTGACAAATCACAAACATCAGAAGAAGTCAGTGCATTAAATTAATGACACTGTAATACAGGGGTGCTGCTATCAACTGCACTTGTTCCTCACCTATGTGTAGTGAGAAGTAGAAGCTGGATGGAGTGTGGCAGACGTAGGTGTTGGTAGGTGGGTGAACAGCCAGCAGGAAGTTGTAGATCAGTTTGAGCAGGTCCATGTCCGGAGGAGACCCGAGTACCTCCTGGATGATTTTGACGAACGACAGACAGACATCCTGTGGGATGGCAGTCAGATGCTCGTCCCGATGCTCCTTAAGACAAACATATTGTGTCAGTGACTGTCTCTGAAGAGGTAAAGGGTATTTTTACAGCAGCTTTATGACTGTGACCTACCTGTAACACCTGGCAGGTGAGCAGGAAACGGTGCACGACCTGGGCCTTGAGGAACTGACGGATGTTGAAGACCTGATGAGGGTGGTGCACCCTGATGAGGATCTCTAAGGCAGCGAGCAGTGTTTCCCACACTCCACACTGACAAAAAACAACACAAACAGTACATGACAATGAAGAGGCACACACATTAACTGGCTCTTCATCATCTAATGGTGGAGACTTACACTCCTCCTTCACAAAATTAAATAGTGCTGCACAGAATGCGAAACATATAGGACTTATTATTTTCACTTCTTTGATTTTTTCTGTGTTTATTACCGCAAGATTAGCAGCCATTAGTGTTTCCTCCCCAAACTTTTAGGTTTGTCAGGAAATAAAATTTAGGCAAAAAATAGTTTAAACCAATTTATTCCTTTTAAACCCTGAGTATTATTTGGAAACACAGTAAAGACCGAAATCGTGACCGCTGAGAGTTGCTCCTGAGGTGTATGAATTTATTAACCGGCTCATCATTAGATGATGATGCTCTGAGCTTTCTTCCTCTCATCAGGAAAGGATGTTAATAAATTAAAAGACCTTGGGAAACTAGAAATGTGCAGATACAGAAAAGCTGTTCAGCATTAATGACTTTCTCTTTTCTTACTACTCTGTATTGCTGTTCCTTCAAGTCTGATGGAAAACAGCTAAATATCACATGGAATAAACAATAATTGAACATTCAGCTCATCTACTCTTTATCCTGACAGTAGTTTTACTTCATATTTGACTAAAACAAAAGGAAAACAAATTATCTTTAAACAACTTCTTTGTTGTCTCAATCTGAATTGACGATAACCACCTAGCTGGAAATATGACTGCTCATCTTTGCGTGTGCATAATGTATGTTGATTTTGCATGTTTTCTTGTTTTTGTTAGACATTGTGCTGTGTCATACTGTCTGACTGATCCTGTGATGTATGTGTTTACCTCAGCCTTGGCCCATATTTTCCAGTCCAACAGGATGTCTGAGAGAAGCCTGATATCCTGAACCACAGCGATGGACTCACCGTCCAAACGGAACTGCCCATCCTCCCCCAGGATGAGGATGGGTGCACTGCAACATCCATCCAGTAAAGTCTAGATGGACAGAATATGGTCACCACATCAGTTCCTTTACAGTGTTTCTGTGATAGAGTGCTGGTCACTTTCATCAGACACACACCTCAACATATTGATAATCACTATCTCTGCAGAAACAACCTTACAGTGCAGAATCCCAGACAGGAGGAGAGTCAATAAATTCTCCATGAAATTTTTGGGAGTGCTTATCACTCCGTCAAAACCACTGCCATTTACCCTCTGAGCAGCCGTGTCTGTATTGATCAGAGTCTATCATTTGTGACCAGCTTCACTGCAGTGGTTATAAATCTAACAGTCCTCTGGGTCTGTGGTAGGCTGGCGCAAGATACAAGTTGGCCGTCTTTTTGCAACATAAATAGAAAAGTACAAGTGAGAAACAAATCCAACAACTGTAACACAGCATGTTCCTTTTAATATATAAGACTGATTATGAGAGTTTAATGTCACTAATCAGTGTAGTTCTGTGCTATACAATACAGTATGTGGAAGCCTGAAGTGACAAAGGCAATCAGAGGTGCTGTGTGACTCTGCAGGAGCTCAGTGTTTCATCAAGTCAGACAGAATCCATTTCAGCACACAGCCATCACACAGCTCAATTACAGACACAGCCAGAGGGTCAAGTAACAGCAGGGTCACCAACACCGGCTCAAAGAGGCTCCAGTGAGTCGGGCTGGATCGGATTCATGGTAAAATGAATATGTTTTACTGCGCAGATCAGCGGAGGTTGTGGGTACAGAAGACAGCAAAGAGTTCACGGTGTGACTCACTTTCAGCATATGATATCCCACGATGCATTTTGACTTGATGAGGACCTGGTGGATCATAGAGTAACCATGGTAACAGTCCATTTCATGGATGCGGTGTTGGTTAAACTTGGACAAAGACAGCAGCACCCGCAGGGCCAGAGCTTGGGTCTTCTCACAGTCACTCAGCTCCACCGTCTGGACACCGCAGATGCAGAGACGAGGGACAGAGGAACAAAAAAAAAAAAAGTATGAATGTGAACAATGCAGGCCTGAAATTGGAGTTATAAAACGTTATTTCACAGTGTTCCTGCTACAGTTACTGTGTCCTCACAAAAGCACACACAAGCCTAACATAAAACTTCGTCTGTAAAAGTCACATTAAACTACAATCCCTATTGGGAAGTAGAAATTAGAGCAATAAAACTATGAGACTTTCCTCATCCAACACAGATGAGTAAACTAGCTAATCACAGGGTTCAAACATGAGGTAATTCATTGCCTTATTCCAGAGATAATACAGCTTTTTCATTTATTTTTTGGGCTTAGAAACAAATTTCCTTGCATTACTGGTCATACAGAGCACCTTTATGAGTATAAGCACGAAGCAGAATATATACAACATCTATAAACATTAGTGATCGGTGAGAAATGCCAACGACAACTTCCTAAAAGCTTTGTGATGTTATCAAACATCTTGGTTTTTCTAACAAACATTCCAAAAACAAAGATAGTAAATGTACTGTAATGTTATGACAGGGAGAGCAGCAAGTTCTCAGGTCTGAGAATCTGTAATCCTTAATGTTTGATGACAATTAGTGTTTATGATTTGAAAACTGAATCCCTTCCTTCTTTGTTTGTGTTTGTCATCTCATAAAAGTTGCAAAGGAGTAATAGATGAACACCTAATAAGTAGAAGTTAATGTGATCTAGGGGTGACCCTGAATATTTGACTATTCAACAATTTGATCTAAGGAGTGTGATTCAACTGCTAATCTCACCGTCAAGTCGTTCCAGTTATGGGAAAATGTGGTGATGAAACAAGGATAACTCTATTTGGGCTATATGGGGTTGCTGAATGTCTGATATTACATAGAGCTGCTTGGTTTCTCCCAATGAATTAAAGCCTATTTTGGTATAAAATATTAATGTAAGCAATCACGTGAGAAACTGGCGTTCACAGAGCACAAAATATTTTTCGAACTTACAGCTGTGTGCGGCTTGCACCTCTTTCTCTTTTTCTAAGGGAAAGTCGAAAGTTCTGTTTACAAGCACAGAAAGCAAGCAGGAACTGAACAAATGATGGGTTCTGTCTGTCTGTCTGTCTGTCTATCTCCTCTGCTTCCTTTCAGTACTGTGGACAGGGGTGCTGCTGCAACCCCCCCACCTACACACGCACCTCCGACACACAACAAACAGTACTGGATGGAAGACGTGGGTGTTTCAGTTTTTTTGCGTGGTGTGGAAAAATAGACACTAATGTCACTTGGTAATATCACTTTTTCCTCACTGGTATAAATCATCTAAACCTACAAAATATTACAACAACAGGGAATCCCTTGGACTCAGCTAGAACCAGAGCACCATTGAAATCATGGACCATCGTACCTGTGCGAAGAGGAAGACAAAAGTTCCTGTTCCTCCAATCTTGTGCAGGACGCTCTGCAGGCCATGAGTTTCAGTGGGTAGCAGAGCTCGGAGAGAGTTTGGCTCCAGGGAAACACTCTGTACTTCCTTGGAGCTGAACGGCCGCTGGGTTACCACCGTCTTGGCCTGACCCTTCATTCTGATTACAGGCTCATAGATAGTGTAGACTTTAGGACTGCTGGGAGCGTACACGACTGCCAAGCTCTCCTATACAGAAACACAGTCCACAGAATTTTCATTTACAGGCAAAACTTTCATCCAGTAACTTTGGTTATTTACAGTTTTAGGCATTTACTGCAGCAAATCTCTTTGTTGAAATTCAATTAGACCCTAGCAAGGAGGCCAGCTAGCCTGAGGCTACAATTTCTAGCATGGATTAAGACCTGTGTTAGACTTGTTTAGAGCATACCAGAAATTATAAAGATGTGAAGAGGAAATCATTCATTCCTCTTGTCTTACTCCCTTCGTTTCTTTTTTTTTTAATCAGCACAGTTATTATCAACAAAGCCATTAGCATTTAATGGGAGAAAAACTATTTTCAGTCTCACTGAAATAGCTGCAGCTTAACTGTAATAGCTTTTTCCATTGGGGAAAAATTACTTCCTACCGTGCAGTATCATTAATGACAGCTAATTGGAACAGCACATTACTCATACACCGTGAAATGAAACAATAAATGAGACATAGGAGGGATTTGCTATGCTTACAGAGCACTTGAATCACAACATATAAGTACAGGGTTTAACAGCAGTGTCATTCTGCATTTTAACTTGCAGACACTGGTTGAAACAACAGTGACAATAAAACACTGCTTCATCATCTGTTTTTTTTAGAAGTGCATGTTTTTTTGTTGTGAATAAGATGTTAAGTTAATGTTGCATGTCAACAAAGACTTACAACCAAAGCAGTTGTGTCCACATCCTTATTCTTCATCAGAAACTCTCGTACATGCTCACACTTCAGGCCCTCCAGAGTGACAAACTTCGACACTGTCCCACTGGGCTTGCCGTATTTGCAGGGCATAATAGAGGTGAGGTCAGGGCCGCTGGTGTACAGGTAGAGGGCCTCCTCAGACCCTATTCTAGACCCTGAAATGTGGAGGCAAACAATGTTATTCTAGAAGCTAGAAAACAGAATAGTCAGAAACCCAACACGAACCCAAAATCAGCCCAAAGGGTAAATGATTTATATCATTCCATCAATAACCCATGAAGTAGAGACATATGATGTGACACAGAGCGAGACCCTTAAGAAGCCATGGTGCACCTTGATGTTTTATTTCCTGTTTTCATGAAACCTTGGTGTTTCTCGCCATCCTTCTTCTCCAAGAAGAAACTGCTACCTACGACAGCAGAGAGGCTAAAGCTTGTCTAAAGACATCAGTTGGGTTCACAGGTTGAGATCGCCTTGAGGCCAGCCATTCACAGCCAATTAGAGGCAACAAGAGAAGTATTCAGTTAGCCTCCGGAGAGAATGCTGAGAATCCACAGCATGCAACACACACCAGCAACAGCCTTTTACAGCCCCCAGAATGGTTACGCTTTAAATATATAACTGCACGACAAACCATTACTGTACATTTTTGTACAGTATTTACTGCTTATGAAAGAGAAGTTGGTAATAATCAGTGTACCACCAGGGAGCAGCACTGAGGTGGAACAGATACAATTATGTAAAGGATTATAACAGATTGCACGTATGCATGTAGAGTAAGATGATGAGCGACTGACTGGGATTAAGCGTCTGAGAGCTTATGGACACATGATTCCAGTTAGATAAAGAAGACAGGCGGTCCTACCATTAAAGAGAAGCACGGTGCCCATGCTCCAGCGCCCGCCCTGCTTCAACAGCTCCTCAGAGGACGGCATACAGTGGCCCAACATGCAGAAGGTTTTGTTGCTGTCAGATGATAAACTGGACTTTCTGGGTAGGGTGTAGTCCAAAGAAACCTCACATTTCCTGAAACAAAGAGCAGGTTAAGTGAAGGTCAGTGTTCGCTTATTTATCAGATTTAAAACTAAACTGCTACAGTCTCAGGCTCAAACCCAGTACACCCCTCGCCCCTACCACTTGTCTATGGGTAGGGTTTCCCGGATCTTGTTGGGACAGAGTGACAGGACATAGTGCAGGGGTGTCCAAACTCTCTGAATGGGTGCCAGATTATTTCATGTGAAAACACCTGAGGGCCAGCTGCTTCTCACATCATATGGGTTGCTTAAAAAAAATTACATAAAAATGAGAAAAATGTAACAGTTTCAACTGTTAGTGAAAAAGTATTCAACTTTCCACTGCTCCTGAAAGCAGCGGCCCTCGCTGTCAACTTTACGCTTCTTTGTTGTAGCCATGTCTGCTACTGAGACGGAAATGTCTGCTGTTAGGTAACCCTTCGTTTTCTTGTTTACGTCTGTTCATGAAAACACATTAGATCTGCCTGTGTAGTTCCTAGTTAGTGCATGTCTGCAAACTGTATGATAGTCCTGCCATCGTGAGGTGAACAGAAAAACGTAAAGTGATCTTGCTTGATTAGTATTATTGTGTGGTGGGCCATATATAGTATATTTTGAAAGGCAATCCGCAGGCTGTTTAAAATTGGACCACGCCCACGTTTGTCCCGAAGGCCGGATTTGGACATGCGTAGCATAGTGTAAGGGCTACATGGCCCTCCAGTTTTTTCAGAAGCACACACTCCACACTAAGTGTGTTGAGAAATTATTGGCAAGATGGCTGCGCAAGCAACAAAAGAAACCCACATTGTATTGCCTATGTAAATTAAGATTTTAAAAAATTCCATAATGATTGTATTATCTCAGTTTAATGTTGTTTCAATGCATTACGGTTGTTTCTAGTGGTATGCTGATGTCTCTGTAGCTAACTAGCAAGCTAGCTAACGTTACACTGCTTTTGCTGATTTGTGCGTGACAGTCCATATGATGCCCAAAATTTAACTTAAGTCCAGCAGTGAAGTTGATGCCCTCCTTTGATATCACTGCAGACTGGCACAGGAGCATGAGTTGCTAATGTTAATATGGCCTGGTAATGAAGCAGTGTTCTATTCTATTTGATGACTTGTTTGATCGATTGATGGCGTGAAGCTTTGTTGTAAATGAATAGCGAGCATCCATGTTTTTCTATTTCCATCGGATAATAAATGCTATAGCGATAATACCATTATTGCCATAGCTGAATCTGTTTACTTAAACATCATTGATGTTACTGATGACATTTCAGAGCCTTAAAGCGTTGTCATGGCGGAAGATTTTCACCATTACTCCTGGTAACTCTGTCCTAAAGGGTAAAGGGGCACTCGAAAATGAGGAGTGGAGGTAAAAATAAGAAATAGGATTGGGCCTCACTCTTCCTATTACACGTTCCTCACCTGATGCCACACACCCAGACAATCACACGGCCATGGATGTTCTTCTTGCCCTCTGGCTGCTGGGTATAAGTGAGGCCAAGGTGCTGCCACTGGCCCGCTCTGAGAAGGTCCTCGCCAGAATCTGCCTGCGCCAGCAGCCCTGCTTTTATCTCATCGTTTGGGTCTATACAAATTCTGAGGGAACAGCACATTACAATAGTTCAAGGTTCATAAACTACAAATACTTAGGAAACAGTAACTCATTCTGCACACACATCTCTGAGACTGTACTCTACACTGTAGCTCACCTGAATGTGAGAGAGCCTGTAGAGAAGTCTGCCCACACTTGAAGCATCAGTGCCTTGGAGCCCATGGACAGAATATGAATTAGGCCTTCCTCTATTAATCTCGTCCCAGCCTGAGAGGAGCCATGGTGGGACTCAGCTCCAGGAGCGTTACTCACTTCTGGAAAATAATTACAAAAGAACGTCAAAAAAATCAGTTCATATTTATGCACTTCAACATTAAAGGGTCTTGGTGGACAATTTGTGTCTCACCATTGTCTTTGTCCCCATCCTTCTCCTCCTGCTCTGCCACCCTCAGCCACATAGAGGCGCTGAAGCCGCTAGCCATGTGGGGCCAGCAGTTCTGCCCTACCAGGGGCAAGTGGAGAGGAGCAATGTGCCAGGGCGAGGAACGGAGGTGGCTTGGTCGGTACTCGGTATCCCCCTCCCTGCGCCCAGGAGACAGTTTGCCTTTCCAGAGCAAACCAACACTTTTCCCCCCGGCAGCACCGTTCTGTCTGGAGCCAGTCGAAACCCCTCCTGGGGTCGAAGCCCCGAGGATTATTGGAAAGGTCAGGAAGTGAAGAGGTTCTATATTCACGTTGGCTTCAACGATTTGTAGGATGCCCTTAAGTAAAATCTCCTGCAGGTAACAAAGTAATTATGGAGTGAAAAGGAGAGTCCGTCATTTTAGATTTGATAAAGACAACACTTGATACAATTATTATTGAGTTTTTTAATCCCTTAATCAAGTGAGGAAAATAAAGAAAAATCACATTACTAGGCAGTTTAATTACTTTAATTACTTTAGATCCAACTAAATGAGCTCAGTATTAAACCTGTGGTAACCCTGAGAGTTCTGACAGAATGTGGCAAAGCTGTCTGAAATAGAAAAACCTAGGTAGAAGTACAAAAATAATCATATGAGGCCACTGTAGTCACTGATATGTCTCATTTTCAGAGATGGAAAACACATCAGTATGTTCACATGGTTAAAAATAAACCCCTTTCCACCCTTTGCGGAACCTTTTTCTGGGAGAGAGATTTTAAATGATGTCTGCTGCCTGATTCCAATTAAACACAGACCTGCAATAATACGTTGTAGCATCACATCTGTTCCGCACACATTGGTGTTAATTGTATATAGAATGAAGAGGGCCCGAGGGAGCATTATGTGTTGATGAGTTTTTAAGAACCAAGGAGTGAGAAGAGAGTGTGACAGGAAGGGTGTCTTACAAATAAGTTCTTGTTCCTGCTGAAAAATTGAATGTGCAGACAGTGTGAGCATAAGCTATCAGTGTCAACACCCCGATGTAAGCTAACAGTGCATTGTTGAGTGACTGATAGAGTTTGCTATTTACAGTAGGTGGGGTCTTCTCCAGGAAGAGGCGAATCAATAGAGCCAGTTCCTCCGCTGTGATTCGCTGGCTCACCATGGCAACCAGCAGCTCCACTAGCACAGTCTGGCAATCTGAACGTAGACCAATGAAGAGCAGATTACGTAAACAGTTTTCATTCACTTGGGCATGCACCAGGACACCACAGGCAGAAACACAAAGCAGCATCACTCCTTGTGTTGCTCTCAGCAATAAATATAAATGGCACAGAAAAACAAAAGGGCCACAGACACATGAGAGTATTTAACAACAACAAATATGATAAACATAAATTCTATATATAAAATCAATCCTTTGGGTACAGATTTTCCCAAGAATTACTAAAATGATTCAGACTGAGAATGACGTTTGAACCCTGAGGACCCAGTCGAAATGTCAGCAGCAGGAAAAAGAAAATTTGCAAACTGAGTGTACCCATTTTTTCCCCTAGATGTCACACATGAATAATATCCTACAGTGTCAGAAAAGACAAAAATAAACCAGAGGAAATAACAAACCTGTCAAGGAGGGGTCTGTTTGACTGAGGATGCTGTGAAAGCCAGACAGGATGGTTTTAACTCCCCCCTGTGAGGACCAGAACAAGAGGTCAGTCATATTCCTCAGAGCACAGCTGAGGAGAAAAGTAAGACAGACTGCTGAAGCAGTTAAAGGCAGCACAAAAAGATGCGGTCAGTCTGACCTGGTCATAGAGTAAGGCGGCATTGCGGCAGTTGGCGTGCACTGCACCCAGCAGGCTGTGAAACACATGACTCAAAACCTCCAGGTCTGGGGAGCCGGTGGCAAGCAGCTGCAGCTCCATTGTGCAGATCTCCGGGAACAGCAGCACGCCGCGCCTGGGCCCGTCTGCCACCACCGCAAAGTCACGCAGCAGAGCAGACTCCACCTTTACTCCTAAGAGAACCACAACACACACCAATACGAGATGAGTGACACGACAAGAGAGTCGCACTCAGGCATGGAGATGTGATCAACCACACACTGACTGGCACAGCGCACATGCTTGCACAGACACACACACTGGCCGGTGGTGTCACTTAAACACCTTCACAATCCACAGGCATTCCCTGCTTCGGCTCTATCCTCCCATCTTGGAGGCAGCTCATAAAAATGAATTAGCCTCAGTGCTGTGCTCAGCCTCAGAGCAGCATGGGAGTCCCCTCATGATTTACAGGAGAGCAGCCCAGCAGGCTCTCACACTGCTTCTGGGACCTCCTTTGATTAATGAAGCTTGCTCTCTCTCCCTGTGCACAGCTACACAGTTTGCCTTCATCTAACACTTACACATCCAGATATATACTGCTGAGCCTGTCAGGAAATATTAAGTCAAAGGCGTATACAAACTGGTATCACTTAAAATCATCTTGTGAAAAACTGACATGCTTGTGTTTGAGGTTAAATTTACATAACATAGCAGTTTAGTTGTGAGGATGGGAGCTGGGGCTGAGAGCAGGTTTATGTGATTGACTAGGTACTGATAGATTAGTATAGATAGGGTGGGACTTGACAAGCATGTTGCTTCTTCTTATTCCATTTCGGACATGAAATAATAATTCATGTTGCTTATTGCAAGTCTGTTGTATATGTTCACCATTAATTGTTGGTTATTTTGTAAATAACCAACAATTTTTTAATATATTATATATAATATATTATATATATATATATATATTATATATTATATATATATTATAATATATAATTTTTAAATATACTTTATTTATCTTTTAAGTGTTTGAAATAAAGCAGATTCAACATAGCTTAATATAATTTGCAACAGCTTCAACTGCATGTCATTTTATTTTGCTGTGTTTCAGGAAATTAAATGTACTCTTTAGTCCCCAGCAGGCGGGTGTGGCTCAGGAGGTAGAGCAGGTTGTCCACTAATCGGAAGATCAGCAGTTTGACCCTCTGCTCCTCCAGTCCACATGTCGAAGTATCCTTGGGCAAGATATTGAACCCCAAATTGCTCTTGATGGTGTGTTAATGCCTAAAAGCTGAGTAGCAGGTGGCACCTTGTGGCCACCAGTGTGTGAATGGGTGAATGTGACTCTGGTCGGAAGACTAGAGAGGTGCTATACAATTGCCATTTCTCCATTTACAAATCATTTCAATTAACCTGTTGTATAATGAAATACAAGAAGCTGGTAAAGTTACAGTAAATGCAGTTAGATGAGGAAACAGACTGTAAGCGTAGTTTGTGTTTGTGATATACTGTGATGTAATATGAGAGGATTTTGAAGATACAGCATTTATTGGAGCCAGGAAATTGTAATTTGGGCAGAAATAGGAAAGCCTGGGGAGTTAGGATGTAAGATGAGCAAGTGGCAAATGCCACAGCTGACTGTGATGTCAACTGACAACACCTTTCAATCAAGCAACACCCCCCTGATGTACTTGGTTTTGAAACTTCTACTAAACCACACACTGGTGACTAGGCATGGGGCGATATGAAAATGGCATCACGATTATTCTGGCCAAAATAATTGCGATTCATGATATTAACTTGATACTCATTGACATATGCTTGAAACTGCAAAATGGCACTAAAACATACCAGAATCAATTAAGCTTACAGTTTGTTAGGAAACAAGTATTATTAATGCATTAAAGAAAAAAAATCATCATATCTTTTGATATAAAATATGCCAATGCTTGATTAGGATCCTTTTTTTGTGATGGTGTGTATGCAGCCTGTTTCTGCAGAGACTATATTAGTGTTGGTTGCCTAGCAGTCTGTCTGAGGGCTACTGGATATGATATCAAGTATTATTCTGATAATGAAAATTCACCACAATCAACTTATTGTTTGAATGTTTTTATCGCAATCTGAAACCAAATTGTATATTGCCTCATCTCTGACATCATATATTTAAAAAAAAAAAAATCCGAATAGCATGTTGAATACATCGTTTCATGTTATTATTCATGTTATTCATTTTAACTGAACCAAGATGTTCAATATTAAGGAGATATGAGAGGAAGGGTGGAGCATTATCGCCTGGGTTGGGGTTAAAATGCATCTAGCATGAGGTCAGCGTTTCAGATTCACTGTTTTTCAAGACGAAAAAGTATTCCAGGAAGTTAGAGTCTCTATTTGATGGAGACTTAAAGTCACAAGATCCAGCTCATGAGGCCACAGAGTGTAGTTGCCTGCAGTTGTAAAACGTAAAACAATGATTGTATTCTGAGGGGATGAAAAAGTAAAAAGGGTGTAATCAGGCCACGTTCTTAACCGGTGAGACCAGAGTGGAGAGTCAGAGTTAACACAAGAGGCTGTTGTGAGGGAAAAAAAGTGCTCAGGCCCATTTCTGCCATGTCATATGTGTGCATGAAAACTAGCCACTTGTTATTGCAAAATATCCTCCACAGCAAACCAAAGGAGGATGTGGTTTTTATACTGCAAAGTGGTTAAAAAAACAGGATGATGTTCAACATAAAATCCTCCACTGAATGCATAGAAATGCAATAATGAATAATAATTCAACAAGAGTTGAAGCGATCACTTCAACAGCGGGAGAAGCAAGATTTCCCAAGGGTAAAAATCAACAGGATTAGAGGTTGAGGCCGATACATGACCTCTCAATCCATCAAGCTTAGTATGTTGACATTTACCACAAATAAAAACAAATGCTACACAGGACAGAACACATGAAGAAAACCCGATATACAGCGCTCTTAAAATAACCTCAGGGGGGTAAAAAGAGAGAAAAATCTGCAGTGGAACACATAAAAGTGAAGCAACAGTGCGTTAAACGTTAAACCAGACTAAGCTAATATCATAAGGAGCAGTCAGGTGTGTGCGGTAGCTGAGGATTTTTGAGGAGGAGTAAATATGGGAGTAAGAGAGAGTGTGTGTGTGTGTGTGTGTTTGTGTGTAGTGTGGCAGTAAGCATGGACCTACCCTCTTCCTGCTTGGCCATGTCTTCAGGGTTGCTTTCGCTGTCAGCGTCGTAGCCCTCCTCCTCCCCCGGGGGCTTGACACCGCAGCTCTGCACCTCGTCCACCTCCTCAGACAGATCGCCTGCCGGGGCCACCCCCTCCGCCAACACCTGTAGCTTCTGACAGAAGGACAGTCACGGAGGAAGAGTGAGATAGAGACAGAGAGAGATATAGAGAGAGGAGGGGAAGCAAGAAAAAGTCATGAATTTGAATCCCTTACAGTCCAAACACAACGAGATCACCGCCTGGTAAACTGTCAAACAGCTGATAAAATAAAATAAATTTCACAAGATCTTACCCAATCCAATGTTTTGCTAAAATATACTAAGCATGAAAAGCAGCGGTCCAACCACTAATACAGCGAAAAAATTGCCAACAAAATGTTTTCAAGGGATGAGGAGAAAAAAAGTACAAGATTTTGGTCATAAGACAAATATCAGCTGACTCGCAGGGCACTCACACAGCCCAGTTCCTTGACGTGAACAGTCAGTCATCATATGTGCACGTAGGCAAACACACACACACGCACACACACACACACACACACACACACACACACACACACACACACACACACACACACTCAAGTAAACAGTCAAACTCGAAACCGTTTACTAGTTCAAAGAAGGGGCTTACTGTAATACACACCTCTATTCCATTCAGCATAATACAAGGCAGCTTTGATATTCAATTGCGGCTAAAGGGAACATTTCAAAGAATAGTCCTTCAGTGGACAAACTTTGTGGTGGAAGACTAATCTTGGAGCTTCATAGCACATACTTGTAATGGTTAAATGAACATCACGCTCTGCTGGGCTCACTGAGAAAGAAACTAAGCTCTTAGGAAATAGGTAAATCTATTATATAAAAAGCTAAATCCCCCAGTGTTGGAACAGGCTTACTCAGACAGGCATTTTAAGACTTGTGAAAAACACATCTGAGGCTGTGAGATAGGAGGCACCCACTACCAGGCGGGTAGTCATTTTAGTGAGAACAACCAGAAGGAAAATAATTATCTTTTTACATCGGGTTCTCTTTTTGGTATTTGTCACACTTCCTGTAACAAATAAAAACAGTTACATGTCTGATCCTAACCATACATGGCCTGAGTCATTCATTAATGTAGATTACATCAACAGTGTCACTGTTGAGAAGGCGAGAGCTGCTGTGACAGGAGGAAATGTGTAAATATTTCAACTTATTCATACTTTATATTTTCATGAAGACTTTATTGGAGGACATTACACTAACAGGTAAAAATCTTGAAAACCAGTGACCCGTTTGGGTTTCAAAATGAGACCGTGCTCACTCATGTTTGCATCCACTGCTTTGTCTAAACAAAGGCCATCATTATTTACGTCTGCTGTTTTGTTGCACTTCGAGCAGATAACGGCTGCTTAGCAACATAGTGTGAGTGGCCATACACAGCCTCCCTGATGCCTGACGACACTCGGCTGAAAAATGGTTTTCCTTTCATTGTACGGTTCCCTCCTAAATAAACATTGCTGCTCTTTATATTTTGCCATGGCGTTTAGCCAGAGAAGCAGCCTGTGGTGACTGAACACAATCTGTTTCATTCTACTGGGAAAAAAAGCAATTTAACAACTGTAAATAAAAAATGTGCGTTATTTCAATCTTTTGTGTTTGAACAAACGTTTATCAAGCAAGGATTCATTGTCCCCTTGACAGCAGCTAGTTGGGCACATTGGAAGATAAGGTTCAATCATTCAGCACACAATATGACACAGCTTGTGTCACATGCTTGTTTTGACCTCATTTGATTCTTTCTAGTTGTCACCTCTGCTTGACACCATTTGCCTGTTGGCCACCTTATTAAACTGGTAATGAGACTTTGTTTAATGAAAAGGCAATACACAAAACAGAGCACAAAAAACAGTCCTTCTTTCTTTATTAGTAGCAATATTGACTGATATCACAAAGTCTGCCACAATATCATTTTGATTTGATTTAGTTCAGAGGCCTGTGAGCATATCAGTAAATATCCTCACCGTCTTTCTCTTGGCTGCTTACGATCATCTGCAACTATCACTGTTTGAATGTTTAAGATGGAGGTGTACTTGGACAGAAATGGTCTCATGGGAATTTCAAAATAATGGCATGTCGATGTTTTGACTTTAAATCGATAATATTGGATCAACAATCATTGAGTCAATATATCGAAGCAGATTGATGTATCCTTACATCCCTACTGACAAGGAGACGAAACAGGAAATGATGGGGAGACAGACCAGACATGCAACAAAAGTTTATGTTTGCTGCCTTGAAACCAGAGGACGCCAAAGAGCACCTAATTACTAATTTGAAAATATCAGCAAATAAAATTGTAGAAACATTCGATAAAATGGGGTGGCACGGTGGTACAGTGGGCTCAAACCCTGGGGTAGGGGAGCCCCCCGGTGCGGAGCCTGCATGTTCTCCCTGTGTCAGCGTGTGTCTCCAGGTACTCCGGCTTCCTCCCACAGTCCAAATACATGCAGGTTATCTGGTGACTGGTAGGTGCGAATGTGGGCTTGAATGGTTGTCTGTCTCTATGTGTTAGCCCTGTGATAGTCTGGCGACCTGTCCAGGGTGTACCCCGCCCCTTGCCCAATGTCATCTGGGACAGGCTCCAGCCCCCCGCAACCCCCAACAGGATAAGCGGTTACAGGACATGGATGAATGAATAAAGCAGATAACTAGAGTGTACACAGGCACTTTGTTACATGGGGAGAGGGCAGTACAGATGGAGATTTTGTTAGTATAAGAAGAGGATTTTTTTTTTTTTGAGTCGAGGCAGTCAAACAGAAAAGATAAAAATTAGTTGTGTAACATTTTGGCTGGAGCTTTACACTGTGATGAAGACAGCACCTCCTGTAGCTGCAGAGGAATCAAGTGTCTGACTGGCTATAACCTGAACTTGCCTCCTGATACACGAGTAGCTCACAAAAACTTGAGAATATAAAAAGGTGCAGTAACTTCACTCACAGTTTGTCCAAAGGCAGGACTCACCCTGTCTGACTTCTCCTCAGGGGGATCAGGGCAGGACGACACCTCTGCCAAGGCCACTCTCAGGAGAGAGTCAAACAGAGGAATAGCAAGGTCAGAGTTCACCACCCCTGAGCGAGAGAGCTGGTCCCTCACCTCAAACAGTGTCTCTTCAACTGACTGGAGCTACAGAGGAGAGGAGACAGAACAGTTTAATTGAAGCCTGCGTTCTTTACGTGGTTGAAGTGGTCAGGGATTAGCTGAGTATGATATCAAACTACATACCTGATGAGAAAGCTCAGGCTCTATCCTCTGCAGGGCTGAGTTAGCACTGTGCAGACAAATAGCCAGCAAGGCTTCAAGGAGACGAATACTTTGTAGTTGCCACTCTTCCTCCAGCTTCTTTGCTGGATCTTTGGTCTTTCCCTCAGCTGGACCAGTGCCGAGGGTGTCAGGTTGAAACATGAGTTGTCTCCTCCTGTCCCAGTGAGGTAGTTGTGGACTCAGGGCTGCCTTTGCCCTTACCATCCCTCTTCTTCTTTGCTTTCCCATCCTTGGTTTTACAGGAAAGCTTCTGAATAACCATGTCCATGAGGCGCAAGCAGACATCGAGTCCTCCTAGCCTGAAGAACTGCCTCTGAAACAAGGGGCTGGCCAGGTAGATCCACCGGCACACTGACCAAACATCTGCAGCGCGTCGTACCTGCTCTTTGGAGGGCAGAACCACACTGTCTGGGGACAGGTAAGGCAGTCGCCCACCAAGAGGTTCACTGGCGGTACTGTCATAGCCTGAAGTGTCCTCAGAGTCATTGGCTGAGTCCCGGTCAGAATCGGCCTCTTTGCTGACACAGAGGAAGGCCACACACAAGAAGAGGTTGATAACATGAAGGTGGGTCTCTGCTCGGCTACGCCCTGGTCCGCGGCCCTGCCCACTCCGGCTTTTGTGACGCGGATATGCCTCCTTTAGGCCTTCGTAGAACTTGCTGAGGCTCTGTGGGCCCTCTCCAACTCCTCGGGACCCCAGTTCCTCAGCCAGGCCTAAGATGGTCTCCCTCTCTTCAGCATCAGCACTCTCCAACTCCTGAAGCACTCCGTCAGCCTGCTGGTGTCCAATGCCTATAATCAAAGTCTCAAAGACCTTCAAAGCCAAAGTGCGTGTCTGGTCTAGGTAGACGAGCTCTGTCACCTGGTTGAGCCCATTACAACTGACGAAAAGGTCTCTGATCACCCTGTAACAGAAAATATTAGAAAATGGGCAAAGTAAGACAGAAAATGGACATAAACATTACACACACTCGATATAAATATGGGCAATTAGCAAGACTCATTATCAAATCATTCATGAATTGACTTTTAACACTTTGATACACTATGCTACTGGTTCTCAAACTGTGGTACATCTACCACTGGTGGTATGCATGCTTCCTCTACAGTAGTGTGCGGCAGAATCTCCCAAATGAATTTATTTAAATGTATATAAAATGTTATCATAATACTACATTTCAAATGAAAATACTTAAACTATGAGATGCCTGAAATGTAATATTTTTGTTTTGACATCAGCCCACAACTTAGCCACATTCATAAATGTAGTGTGCACATATATCCATGATTAGTTAAGAGTTGAACAGTGGTGGCAAAACATTAAGTGAAGGTAAAATGAACGCTTTACAAACACTGCAATCGTGGCAAATCAGAACTATTAGGAAGAGAAGTGCAGATCAGGAGGAGAATATTTCAAACAGCCCTGTTAAAACTGAAGTGGACGACAATCAACTGAGTGCAAGTGCTGGTGGCTACTTAAGCAGCACCGGTGAAGTCTCCACAGCACCTGATGAAGGGCTGACCTCTGCTGTGTATGAGAGTTTTGTGAAAGAGTTTAAGTGCCAATATTTTCTGCACTATGCCATTCATTTACTTAAAAATTACCCCCAGGAGGAATATAGCTATGCACGTGCCTCTCAGTGGCCAAGAAAAGATTGATATGGTGACAGAAAGAAAAAGAAAGCAGATATGAAGTGCACACATTTAAACACTCCCAGATCTCCCAGCAATTAAAATAAATGGCACCACTCAGTCTAATCTAACAAACTCTGCAACTAGTCAATCAGAGGAAAAGCCACTGCCACCACAGAGGACCCGTCACACTCCTTCCTTCACTGATTTCATTTCCTCCCATTGGGTTGCAGATGTAATTTCCCCCAGGGCACAACAACTCCTTTAAATACATTAGTCAACTTCTATTAACATGATAAATTAACTGTGAAGGACACAACATGCCAACATAAACACAACTGCTATATTTTTAAAGTTCCTACTTTATGTACTGCATTCGCTCTGTTATCTAATGTTCTTTTGTGTGTTTATTTTACTGAGCCACAAAGACAAATTTCTATCACACTGTGTCAAAGTTATCTGAATGTGAATCATACGTTTAGTTACCAAAACAAAGCTGACATTTTACCCTTTTAAATTTGTTTACTACTAGTATACACACACTATTGAGGCAGTGATAAATAATAAATCACGCTATTACAATGCAGGGTAAATTACCTTAAAAGAATAATGTGTCACCTCTGAATGAAGGTTAAATCAACATTTGGTGAGAGAAAACAACCCTCTCAAAAGATGTGCTGACACTATACACTGACTGAAAATAAAAACACTTTAATCTCAGCATGGGATTGTTTACCCAGTATGTCAAGGAACCGAAACAGATGTTCACTTGACGCTTTGAGCTCCGTGCATGAAATGGGTAAATTTAATAAATAATAAACTTACTGATTTTTTTCTCCAATTCAAACCCTTTCTCCAACCTTCCTCTAAATTAATGTGGAGTTGATTAATTCTGCTTTTTCAGAACATTTCCTCTTTTCATTAGTGGTGTGCAAGTCCATCAGGATGACTTTCCATTAGCCTGAATATTTAATGCTCTCATCTGAAAAATATGGAGTTCTGTTATGCAGAAAGCTACAGGAGCAGTGCAAGATGATGAAGAGGAAGGCAAAGTTGTCAGACGTTGCACAGCTTTGAGTAGATTACTTGTCTTTTAGGTTATCTTGCAACAACTTATCCTGTTGGCATGCTTTTAAATCAATGTGTACTCTGTAGCTTCTGTACTTCCTTAGCATCAGATAAGCCATTTAAATGTAGGAGATGGATAAGATCGACAAAATAAAACAATTCTTAACCTTTGTCAGTCAATACACTACTTAAGTGTGTGAGCCCAGTGATAATTTGACTAAAAAGCACATTGATTATGCCGAAGGTGGTGTTTAGGAGAGGCTACTTTTATTTAACAGCTTGAAAAAAGGCTGAAGAGATAAAAAAGTTGGGACTGATAGTCATCACTGATGTGTAATAATATAATGTACCAATATTTAAAAGAGAAGAAAATACGCTCAAATATGTAATTGGTCCACCAGATGGAGTCATATAGTCTAACCTAATGAGACTGACCATATCCAGTACAGTATATGCAAGGATTGGTGGTTTCACCCTGTTCAGAAGCCGTAGTTAAGAAGGCATCCTGCTACAGGTCATTTTCTTGATCTTGCAATGCAGCAAATTTCAATTTGGTTGCCAATTTTCCAGGACATACTGATTTTTTAAAATAAATAAAACCAGCTGGACATTATATTTGAGAAACCACTGTTTTATTTACCATATGTGCTGCGATTTGAAGTTTCAATAAAATTGTATAAATTGTATATAAATGTGTTAAACATTAACTGGATAACATAAAGTTAAAAACTGCATAAAGTTGAATACTCAGAGATGTTTTGAACAACAAAGAATTAAGAGCCATTACACTCGTATACTCATATAACAGTAACTTGTGGCCATAGAGCCTAAATTTAACAGCCAACAATGTTTTGTGCCCTCACATACTATAGTGTGATATATTTTGGTTAATGTGTACAGAGTACAGGTGATAACCTGTTGTTGAAAGCCTAAAATCACAGAATTTATCAAGCAATGGTTTTTTTTCTTATCATTAAACCTGCAAAGCATTTGTCTCTCCCCTCTGGCAGCGAGAGTAATTACAAAAACACTGTCAACAGGCGCCTAAGATGTATGCATACATCTTAAGATGCATACATCTTACATGTTGTTTTTTTTTTTTCCTGTAGCAACCACTCCAGAAACTTTTCTTGGACACTTCTTTTGTTTATGCCGTAGCTTTCACCATACCTGCTGCTCCATGGCTGGTTGGTGTAATAAATATCAATTCTGGTGCGCTAGTGTTGTCACAGTAATGGAATTCCCAATTTTAGTACAATACCTTGAAAAATATCCACATTCCATATCTACTTTCTTTTCTTGGTTGGTAGCAGAGAACAGCAGGATGACTGTAGCAAACATTTAAAACTGAGACTGAGAGTCTTGAAACTGTTTCAATTATCTATTGAATTGATATGTATTGATGAATTTATATTTTTGACAATACTACAGTGTGCCTGGGCGGTAAAGTCGCAACAGACACCATACACCACTACTCTAGTATTCTGTGAAGTACAGAGAGATTTCCCTGGTGGCCATGGACTTTATCAACATTGTGTTAACTCATTTGGCAAAGGCTTGGATGTAACAGATGTTCAATTAAATGTAAACTTTCTGCATGCTAGCTTTAATCTTGCATAAAAAAGGGTATTTAAATGTACATCCCTTAAACAACCAATTATAATAATGAGCCTCTATATGTATGTAAATTACAAATATTCATTGAGCAGCAGTGGCTTGGTGTGTGAACAAAAATGCATTAAAGGTACGTGAAGGGAAAAATAACACATGATGTTAAGAGCTCAGGTCTCTGAAAGTGGGATTTATCTGAATATAAGACTTGTATAATGATGTCTTTTACATAAGTGTAAGGACCTAAAATTGTCTCTAAAGTGCCTTTTGAAAAGGCTCAGATGACAAACATCACAGCTGTAAAGACTTTGAATGCCAGTCAAACCTGCAGAGAGCAGAACAACATACTCTGAATTTTAATAAGGAAACCTATCCGCCCACCGCTGACAGACTGCCTCAAAGCATCCATCCATCCATTTTCTATACACACTGATCCTGTTTAGGGTCGCATGGGGATTCAACCTACCCCAGCATGCAGTAGGCAGGAGCCGGTGCACAACCTAGACAGGTCACCAGGGTTAACAAACAGACAGACAAACACATTCACACTCACATTCACACATTTCTGGGCAATACAATGTCTCTGAAATGTCTCAGAGCTGAGGACTCGATATTCAGCTGTTAATGTCAAAATCAAAAGTAAAACCTCATTAATACAGTAGTATACCGATTCAATTTTGGCAGTATTTTGTTACAGGTGTCTGGACAAACACCACGAACACCGGCTTTAGCCAGACTACTGTACTCTTAACAGTGTTACATAAACAGTCAATAATCCGTCTATCACTCAGTCCACAAAGCTGTAATAAATAATTGATTAGCATCAATTACCAATGACCTGGAGAGACAGATCTAATGACAAACAATGTCCAGGTGGATTAGGTGTCTACTTTTAGCTGGCTGGTTATATTTGCTTTTTTGTGATAGTATAAAAGGAGCAGAATTCATTGCTTGAATAAGAAATTTGCTAAAACATTTTTCAGAAGAACTACCTGCATCACTGTGAAGACAGATTAGTTTTAACACATATTACTGATGCTTCTGCACTTTTAATTAACCCAAGAACAGCTTGCAGCTACACATTTTTCTACCTCAAAAATCTAAAATTTAAAACACATCTTTAGCAGAACTGTGCTGTCCAATACTACAGGGAAAACTCACTGGTGGAAAAAAAACACTTAAAAAAGACAGATGACCAAGGAAAAGGAGGACTCAAGAAAATCTTAAAGTGATGTAAAATCGCTCACCTTGATTTGAGAAGGGCAGGTAACGTTTGCAGGTAAATGAGTAGTACCTCCACAGGCAGACACTGCGTGTGATAGCTGCAGACCTGAGTACAGACAGTGGAAACCCCCAGCTGTTGGGCATGGTGGGCCAGCTCTACCCCTCTCTGCAGCACGGGGTTGAAGATGTGTGTGTAGAGCTGCCACTGAACTATAGCATTGCCCCGCAGGGTTAGGTGGCACACATGGCCAGCTATCTGCTGGCTCAGCTGCCAGTCCTCGCCAAACACTAACTCTTGATAGGCCTCCAGAGCGTCCCATTTCCACAACATGTCCTCTGCACCCCCTCCACTTGGCAGAATACCCTGGGAGCGGTAGCACAGACTGGTAGGAACGGCTGAAGGTTCCCCATGCTGCAGTGTCTCCTCCAGGCCTGGCAGCTGGCTGCTGTCCAGAGTGCAGATGTTACAGGAGGCCAGCTTGGCTCTCTCTGAGGGTTGTCCCCCACCAAGCTGGTCTAGGATCAGTCGGCCAAGGACACTGAGAACATGAGACTGGTAACTACGGAGACCTGGAGCTTGGAAGGCATGCAGCAGGGGTCCTACAACTGAGCGGGGGTCCATACAACAGCAGATTCCAACAGCCTGCACCCCAGCCAGTACCTGCAAAACAGCTGGCCCGCTGGGGGACAGTCGCTGCAAGAGCCGCAGACATTGGTGAGCACAGGCAGCCAGGCAGCAGCATCGCTCGGGGTAATGCACTGCATCACCCTCCATCCCTTCCTTGCCTTCTCCGTCCTCTTCAAAGGGGTTGCGTCTTGCAGCCTGCTTGAAAGCAGAGACGGGCAAACCTGACAGGTCTCTGTGGTGATGCAGGAAGTGGGAATATTCACAGCGACGGTGGCGGCGTCTGGCACACACGGACTGATGCAGCTGCTCTGACTTTGCCTTCTTGACAGCACTGATGATTTTGAAGACCCCTGCAATGAGACCTCGTAGCCTCTCTGAAGCCTCACCTCCTACTTCAGAATCCCTGGCCCTGCCAAGTCCCTCCAGCCGTAGCACTGTGGCCTCAAACAGCTCCAGGCCACGGTGCTGGACGAACTCATGGATGAGCTCCAGCGCCTGGCTAAAGAAAAAGGGGTTGGGCGTGGACGCCTGCAGGCAACCCAGCAGCACTTGTAATACTCCCTCTAGAAGCTCTGGCAGCAGTAGCGCCCTGTGACGATAACGGGAGAATGAAAAGTCATCCTGAACCTCCTGCAGGGTCTTCTTCGGCCGAGGAGCAAAAGGGTCGCTCTGTCTTTCCAAGCAGCTCCGAATTTTGAGGGTGGCTCTCAGCAGGTCTGTCAGGCTGCGTCTCAGGCTATCTGGGAGGGTTTCACTCTGACTAACATCCACTGACATCAGGTGCAGGATGGTACGTAGAAGCATCCTCTGGACCAGTGCGATGGGCTCTTCGGTCCAACCTCCAGCAAGCTCCTCTGCACCTGTTCCACCAGGCCCTCCCCCTGGACCACAGCAATCTCCAAACTCCGTCAGGATCTCAGTGAGAGTTGGTACGACACTGACTGCCAGGCCGGGGTTGTGGTTGATGCTCATGTCAAACTTACAAACCTTCTCCAGCAGGGAAAGCAACACATGGCAGAGATCAAAGGGCGAGTTTTCCATGCGGTTGAAAATTGATATTGCAGCTGGGTCTGTCAGGGTTTCAGTGTCCGCAATCTGGGAGCCAGGGGCTCGGGGGTGTAGGTATGGTGCACTCATAATTTCTGTGGTGCTAGTGGCAGTGGATATTAACTGTGAGGCCTCTGAACGATGATGCTGACAGCTTACCCGGATGGTGGAGCCATGTGACCTTCGGCTCCTTGCACCACCGGGGCCTGGGACAGCTTTGTCTTCAGGGTTGGCTTCTGAATCTGAGGTAGAAACCTGGGACTTCCGAGCATCCTTTACAGAGTATCTCTGCGCTGTCCTGCGTGACCTCCGTGACCTCCAGGTGCCACTGCCAACACGTGACCTCTTCCCAGAGTTCTGTTCATCTGTCGCAGCCTTCTGTCCTGCTCTGAGAGGGGCTGCCTTCACCTCCCGGCTAAGGAATACCTCCAGTAGGGACGGCAGGGTGAAATCTGTCAACACAAAGAAATCTGTCAGTTTCATCCTGGACGTGCATATAGAGCCTGTAATACCACCTGGTATTTACATGCGTCCTGGGTGATTCAATAACAAGTGGACAGTGCTAAATACAAGTCAACCACCAAGACACATTGTGATCTGATCACTCAAACCACCTGCTGAGGTGGTCTGGGACACACTTGACCACATCTCTTTTGTAGTTAAAACACTAATGCGTCCTGATGCATCTCCGACACAGACAACGTCACAAATACAGGATTTGATGGTTGTTTTGGTGACAGCATGCTAACGCACTATAACAACAACAAAGTGGACAAAGTGTTGAGTGCTTGTTCATTGGTTTGTTCTACGAAGGAGACGTGTTGACCTCTGCTGACAGCGATATCTCCAGCTGTGCCATCACAACTGCTAACGTGACTAGCAAGCAGCTAGCATGAGTGTGGATCTAATGACTGTGCATGGAGTCCTTTGACCATCTAACTTAAGTGACGCAGGCAGTAATGAAATCTGAACACAAGCAGTCAGCTGGAGACACATGATAGACACAGGTGTTAACGGCCATGTCTCTCTGCTGTCAGCTTGTATTAGGATCACAGAGACAGTTGTTAATACCAGGTGTAAACAGCTTAATAAGTCTACATACCAAATGTACTTCTACACTTGAAGTGTAAAATGACTAACATAAAGCTCAGCCACACGTCAGCAGATTTTCAGTGTTTGTTAAAACACACTCAGTGAGTAAGAATTAATTAAAGTAAAAATGTCTAGGGTCTGTGTTAGATAGGATCGGCAGTGCTGTACTAAATACCGGTGTCATCCTGAGGTCAGCGGCCTCTGAAACCACTACCTCTCCTGTTGTGTGGCTGCTTATGTTTGTAACACTGAGATTCAACATAATGGAGACATTGACTACACTAAACAACAGATTTATCCATCTCAAAATGAGCACAGTTTGCAGTGAGCAGTTTGTTGAGCAAGAAAAATACTACATCATAAACAAAAATGAGTCATTTGATAAGAATGTTTTGATTTGATAAGAAAATCACAGACACTATTTGCAGTCAGAAGCAATGTGCACACATTCCACTGCCTTCACCACAGCTAATGCTGAAACATGGCTTGACCTTAATAATTGGTGAGGAATTATGTAAAGACGGAAGATGAAGCAAATACACGCATGAACAAAGCTAGAGAACATTTCTGGACCGTGAATGCAGTCTGCATTTCAGTTCATCTGTACAAATGATATTACTGTACAGTTTGTAAGATACAGAGAACTGCAACACACAACAAATTTCACACTTGTAAAAACAAAGTATGTAAGTTAAAAACCAGTAGTTACAAACCAGGAATAAGACGTGGTCACATGCTAGCACAGCTGGGCAGTGTGAGCTATGTGCTGTTAACATCAGCATTAACATGACCAAGTAATAGAGTGAGTATTTGTGGGTACTGACCTGGGGCTTTTTCCTCCTGCACAGGGATCTTCCAGACCAGTGGTAGTAGAGACAGCAGCAAAGTGAGCAGCTCCTCCCGGCAGGTTAACTCCTAAGAGTGCGACAAAACACACTGAGGTTACCTAGAAAGCTTCCCTGCCCCTCTTCCTGTGGTCACACTCTGAAGTCACACCCAGACACTCCCAGCAAGACAAACTCTTGTCCATATTCAGTACAAATGTCCTTTTAGGTTTCACTGCTTTCAATAAAGAGAAATTAGCTACTTCAGGATGCGCCTTGTATCTGAATCTGACTGTTTTTCAAATTAATGGTGTGATCCCTGCTCTTAATTATTGATTTGTGTGTAGTTAGTTAGCTACTTAGTTAGTTAGTCTCCAGTGAAATGTGTCAGGGAGCAATGTAACATCTACATGCTGGCCGTTACTTCCTAGACCTTGGGGATCTCATGTCTATCCCGGGCATACCTCACAGCAGAGAGAGAACCAACTCCTTCGTGTGTTAATTAAAAACAAACAACCTACTCCTTCATGTGTGAATTAAAAATTACCAACATGCTGATTTTACAAGATCGTTAAGACATACAGTATCTTCTTTTCGCGGTATAATACACACTGCATTAAATCATTACATGTTGGGCAGCTGTAATGGGTCTGTCACTTCAGTGTTGTTTATGCACAGCATGATATTGACTCAAGTTACTCATTCAGTAACTTACTAAGGCTTTTCATCAGATACTCCTTTACTCTGATTATTTACATGAAAACTTTAATGTCTATTTTATTAGAGGTTTTGCGTATACTCAAAGTATACTATGACAAATACTGGATTTGTGAATCTGGTACTGCACTAATATCAGTAGCTTGTAGAGATACATTGACCAATAGCGTTTATTTATTTATTTTTAAAAGAAGGCAGAGTGGAAATACGGACAGAGACAGGTGTATGACATGCAACAAAGGTCATGCTGGAACTGAACTGGCAAGATTGCAGTTACGTAGTATGTGCTGTAACCATTCGGCTACAGAAGTACCTGGGTAGCAGAATGGTTATCACGGTCTAGTTTATTTAGTCTAGTTTTTTTTAAACATTAAACACAAAAAAAGTTTTGATCTTGGTCGATTAGATTTAATTTTTTATAAACTAAACAGGACATTTTACAGTGTAGAAATAAACTTGCCAGCGCTCACTGGCAGACAAACTATATTATGGTAATACATATTACTGCAAAGCTAGTTTGTGATTTCTGTGCTGACATTTCTTGGCTAACATGTTCACTGATACCGATACATATTTAAAAAGCTAATATCGGCAGATATATCAGCCTGGCTGGTTTATTAATATAACTATCACCACCTCTGCATTTAAATTATACAGCTTTTTATCTGGTTGCAGCTAAGCAATTCCCATTTAAATCATTCAGTAGATGATGTACCCAGAGATGACAGTTGGACAGTTGCCTGATATTTAACACTTGTTTAGTTGAAAAATATATAAAAATCGAATAAAAAAAATCAAAATGGAGCATCAGATATGGACTACTTTATGTTATATTATTCATGTTTATGATAGTTTTACTCATTTAATGATTCTTGAATAAGGAACGTCTTACCGAGATAGACCTGAGCCATGAGAACAGTGTCAGAACTAATGAGACAGAGACCAGGTGGCACAGGGAATTTAACAGCACAGTGGAACAAACCCAACTTGAAATACATTTTCTACTCAATTCAAACACAAGATTATGTACTGAAATCATGTTTTGCAAACCACAGGTCCTGACATACCACAAATAATTAAATGTTTACAAAATGCCTAGCCCTCATTGTCAATAAAAGGCTTGACTCCATCCAAGCCGCAGCTGAAACACACAGCTGGAGCTTGGAAAAACACACTAGCACAAGAATGCATTAAATGTCTGTACTGGAGGCTCCCATTAAAAGAGAAAATATAATAAATGTGTGTGAAATTAGCTGAAAGATGTGAACGAAAACAAGGCCGCAGGCACGCTGACACACAGGGTCACGTTCATCACATTACAATATTTTATTCAATAATGCAATCATTACTTCAAGTTGGAGGATTATAAACTTTTCCTTCTTTAAAGGACTTTATGGTGTGAAAATAACTGAACTCAGTGATCTCATCTTTTACCCTGGAGCCTACAGACCTCTCTAAGAACAGATCTCTATTTACATTACGTCAAAAGGCATTCATGGCTGATGGATCCCTTGTCTGTTCTCACTTTATCAGTCCACCTCAGTGGCTGTGACACACTGTAGCACTGACACAGGTGAGTATTTAGCCTGTTTATCAACTCAATTTCACATGATGACCATCAAAGCACTTTAAACCCAATTAAACCATTAAGTTTTATGTGGATTCACGCCCACTCAGCAGTGGCACCACATCTGACGCAGGGAACTGTTTAAGAAAAACACCAAACCCAAAAGCTCAGAGGTCATGTTGTTTTCAACGTTGTCCTGGTTTCTGACCATTTATGTGCAGCGCTGGACTCGACATGTGAAAGCCCCATAATTCATTCTGGAGAGGAGCTTCTCTAAAACTGTTACTTGACCAAAAAACCCTCATAGGTCAGATCAATACATAATCAGGCTGAGTCCAGGGTAGCCTGGGCTCTGCTAGTGAAGTCTGTAGACCTGAACATCAATGTGTAGGCAGAGGAAATACTTGGCTCAGTCAGAGCCTGATACCAGTTAACAGAGCAAACAATACCTGCGTCTGTGAGCACCATTCCTATCACTTAACATGAGCACCTAAATAAAGTGCTCACAAATCACTGTCATAGATAGGTGTTAACAAGCAAAGTGCCTCCTTTTGCCCCTCATGATACAGTATTTCCACCAATGCTGTGACAAACCCAGTCAAACCTAACCATATCTGTAAAATCCATCTTGAAAGAGATTAATACTGATAGATTTTGTTTACTGTATTATAAAAATGACACTCTCTTTTCTCAGAATAATATGATAGCGCTGTCAACTGTTCTAAATGGATTTGCATATCTGCAACAACATCCTGCGTGCAACCGCAGCAGAACGAAGAGACCAACTTTCTGCAATCAATCAGAAAATGAAACAACGTGTGGGTACTGCAGAGCTCATTTCCTCTCTAGATATGACCACCCTGCAAGCTGTAGTGACACCAGCCACAGATGTAGAGAGGCAGTCTAATTGGCCACTAAACAAATACAGTGACAATATTGGCCAAGCTGCGGTGTCATAATTGGGTACAGTGTCTAGAAATCAAAACAGGCATTCAGTTTGTCATGTCTGAGTTCAGGTACAGTCATGGAAATGTAAGCATATCCTAATGTGAAAACAACTGCCAGTGCTGCATTGAAAAGATGCTGAAGTGAAGTTAAACTCCAGTGTAAATGTATAACTTAAAATATACAGCAGTGTTCTGAATTTTCCACTAATGGGTTTAATTGCACTGTGGTCATTAAATACCCCTTTATATAAATAATGTGTTTGCATTATGCTGAATCTCTATTGCGAACTCTGTGCAATATCCTTATGATGAAAAGAGATAGTGGCAGCAGAGGTTATGTAGGCTTGCTGATATTAAACAGCTGCACAAAAAAGGTTGAATAGATAAATTAAAAAATATGAGGCAGAATTTGAAACTAAACGCAGACGCCTAAAGCTTGGTATAAATATTACTAAACTGAACTACAGCAGAAGCATTTACATAAATTTGTGATAAAAGCTGAAACTGTATTAAAAATGCACATACTGTATGACGTGGCCTCAAGGGGAAGAATGCTGATTCATTCATTAGTGGCCTTGAACATCCTCACCTGGTCAATGATGGAGTCCAGGGTACTGAGCAACAGGAAGCCCCGTCCTCTGACTAGGTACTCTCCCAATGCCACCATGTGACTCTCCTCCTCATCTTCCTCCCGTGCCTCTGCTCTCTGGGCCACCGCACTGCATAGTTGATGTACATCAGTCAGGAACTCTCTCGCCAGTGTGTTACTGGCCCCACTCATATCTGAGCTGCAAAAGAAGAGGTAAGACATTATCAGACTGTGGCACAATCAAATCTGTATACAAACTCAGAACTACTATGTGGGATTATGAGGTTGTCATTTATGATAAGAGAAACCAATAGGCTGTCATGAGTTTTAATATAATACTGCAAATAAAATGAAGTTCAACACTTTGTTTCTTCTGATTTAACTCTTCATAGGGACATTTTCTAGCAGTGAGAGTAAACCCAAATTGATTTATGTAGGGTACAAAGCTGAGGATATGGAAGTGAAAACTTATAAGTTTAAGTTAAGTCAATTTATTTATATACCTCCAAATCACCACAAGAGTTATCTGAGGACACTTATAATATAGAGCAGGTGTAGACCATACTGTTTTAATTTAAAAAGACCCAACCATTTTTGACACAAGCGAGCGTGGTGAAATTTCCCACCATGCTTGCTCAAGTTCAGTCTTAAATAAACTAATAATCACACTTCTACTGTAGCCTGCTTGGCTTTTTTTAAAACATACCTTCTGCCACACTATGTTGAGATGACAGACTAATTGTCAGATATATAAAAGCAAAAACAATGAACAGTTTAGTGATAGTTATGCACAAGTTTGTTTGGGATTTCATCTGTAATTGTACATTACTAATGTGACAAAGCACTGTCAGGGTCAGTGTAACGGAATTGACTGGACACTGAGAACAGTGTGGGGAAAAAAAAGCCAACTTCCTCAAAAAGCCTAGGCTAACAACACGGTGACATCCAGACAATCACGTACTTCCAACAACCTAAATAAGCAAAACCAACTGTCTAACGGTCATTCACGGAGTGCCGCTAAGCTAGTATGCTTACGTCTGACACAACCATGTGTCTCTCTAAATCCATCTAACAATAAGCTGTAGGTCTCAACAGAAAACACACACCTCAAATCTCTCTTCATTTACAGCTTAAAATAGACATGCCCTCGGGACTGAGTCACAACTACTTCCATCAGACACAAACCATATAACTAAGTGTTTTCTTTAGCAAGTTTACATTTCTGCCATTTACGTGCAGCTCTGACCCGCAAACAACATCCTAATGATAACAATTCATAGAGGAGTGCTGTTTAATAAAATCTACAAGTACTTCATTTAAAAAACACAAAAATCAATTTCTGACACAAGCCTCTGTAACATACGTCTACAGTCGTCTCACCAAATGTTACTGGGCCAAACGGTTTCCTTGCAGTCATCTTGTGTTTGCTCCAAGCCTGACTGCAGCTCTGCTGGCTGTATCTGCATACCTCCTCACACGGCTGCTGACTGAATTTTCTGTTCTGCAGCGCAAATTCCATTAAATTGGAATTTCAAATGGAAGCTTTCCAGATTCGCAGCAGATCAGCGTATCACATGAAAGCATGTGATGTCACATGGCAAGGGGACTGGCCTTGGGAATACTGACAAGCCCCCAGTGCCCTGCAGAAGACCTCCTTAATCAACCATCATTCGTAACTGCTTTTGTATTCTGCACTAGAACAACTGTTTGGGGGTTTTTTAATGTACAAATTATAAGTATCAACTAGCCAAAGCACCAAAAGACACAAGTCAGGTTTGATAGAGCATAAAGTACTCTGTATTACAGGGTGAAATCCACAATACCCTTGATTTAATTCTTCTATTATTTCTAATTCTATCTTGACTCTTATCCAGATCACAAGTTTCCAAAAAAAATACTGAATGGGTCGACACTAATTCCATAAAGATGTGTACAAAATGATGTACAAAACATGTTTTTATTACATTTGATGATGACTCTATGGTTTTATTTACTGCAGCTCTGTCTGTTGTTCTAATTGAGACCACAAGGTTTCCAAAAAATAACAGGCTAAACAAGTTATGTTACGTTTCCACTCTTTTGAAGAGGTCAGTTTTCAGGACATCTCCACCGCAGTAATGTCTGAATTTTATTTCTGTTAAAGGGATGCTTTGCTAATTTTCAACCAGCTTTGTAGCATAACAATGTGGGTAGTATATGTAAATGGATGTAGGAAATTCCCTCCATCTCACCAGCAACCAGGTCACCCTGCTCATCTCCAAGCTCAAAGAGACACTTTGCGTCAACCAGCTGATTTTAGATGGCTCTAAGCTGTTGCTTGAACTACAGATTGCACTTCCTCATTTTTGCATGCCCGCCACTACGGACACATGGAGTAGGGAAGCAGACTGAGAGAGAGACTTGCCTTCTCTCTCTTAAACTCAGATCAAACTGATCAAACATTAAAACTAAGCAGTGCTGATGCAATAAAAATATGATTCAGTTACTGTGTTGCCTATTTCTCATCAGAATGTTTACAGAAACATATGTTAGTTCACTGTTTAGCTGTAACACAAAATAAGTTGTCACCAGTTGGACGCCATATGGTTTCCTGTGTCAAAACAGACAAGCTTACATTACATCACCAACGCGTGGGAGCATTTATAAGTCTGGGGCGGTGCAGTACATTCTGGTAGCTGTAGATTTTTCTTACCTCTTGAGCAAAAGCGAATGCCACAGACCTTTTCTAAATTTTCTCTGGTCATGTAGCACCAATTTCAAAAGAATTTGTGTCCCTCTACTGCATTGACAACCCAGTTTCATGAAAAGACCACCTTTCCAGCAGAGAAATACTTCTTCTTTAAGGAGTCATTTAACAGTTTCTACACCACTGATAATGTAAACACAATAGAAAGGGATTTTTAGTCCCACATAAGGGTTACCACTTGACTGCAACTGCTGTGATAAAATCAACAAAAGGAAAATATTAGAGGTCGACTAATAGGGATTTTTAAATGCCAATATGATAATGATAGTTTGGAGGAGGAAAAAGTGGTCAGCAAAGAATTAGGTAATGAATTAATGCCCACCCATTTGCCACTATCGGAGATAAGTTCCACCACTAACAGGTTTGTAAAACGTCCTGTCTGCCCTACTTAATCGCTTTGGCTGATTAACCAACCTTTACAAGATATGCACTGAAAACAATACGTTTTCTCAAGCATAACTGAATTATAATATGGTGACACTGCAAACATATTCACATTAACATCAGGATATTAAAGGATGACTCATATCAATCTGTCCTACTTCACTGAATTGTCCTCTGAAACAACTATGCTGTTACCGCCTGTCAGTAAAAAGCATTCAGTGACACGGTGTCACCTCAGTTATAATTCATGATCACCATGATAATTCAGCTTTAGTCTGAGTGAAACACTGAATGGAGCTTATTTAGGTCACAGGCCTAGTCAGAAGCTTTGACATGCTATATCAAGTTTGGCTTCTTAAAGCTATGGTTGGTAACTCTTATAAAAATAACTTTTTGTCATATTTGCAGAAACTGTGACTGTGACGATCCACACAGACGTACATAAGACAAATAGTCTGGGGAAAAAAAATCAGCTTCTCCTTCCCACTCCTTGTGCTTTTAATGGCATTTGCTAGAATCTACTGCAGCACATGGAAAACAACCAAATAACCATCGAGGAGTCTCGTGGCACAGCTGTCAGTCATGTCAATCAGTGCTCAGGAACTGCGGCAAAACTGTCAAACTAGTGCTGTTCAAATATGAATCAAGATGCTGTTACTGCATTCTTGAAATAGTTGCTCCAGCTGGCGGGTAGGGCTTAGTTTTTAGCAACTGTCAACTGTTTTCAACATGGCACAAATTTTCTCATTTTACAGCTAAACAGTACACTAAAATATGTTTCTGAAAACATGTGAGGCAAGAAATAGGCAATGCAGTGACAGAATCTTTGCCTAGTTTGACAGTTTGGCCGCAGTTCCCGAGCAGTGATTGACATGACTGACAGCTGTGTCACGAGACTCCTTGGCTCTGATTGGCTGTTAACATTCACTTGTGGTAATGCCATTTTAAGCAATACAAGGAGGCAGAGGGACATACTGTGTGGATACAGTGACAGTTTCAGCAAACATGACAAAAAGTTGTTTTTTATCAAAGTTACAAACTACTGCTTTAATGTGTAATTGCTACTGTAATTCATAATAAAGCTACTGTTTTTATTCACACATGCAGCACAACCCTCAATTAAAGGTAAGCTGAAACACAGACTTGATAAGCTCAGGGCTTGGAGAAATGTATTATGTAAATATATTATTAAATTAGATACAATGCCTTCAAAACAAACACCTGGCATACTGACAGTTCATCCTGCATCCCCAAGCAGTTTAGAAAAATTCAATAGAGAATAATTAAAACCCCACAGATTTTCAAAACACAGTATTTGCTTGATGAATATTAAAAGCATTATTCTATTTTTTTCCACCACCTTTATGCCACCATCCTCTCAGTCATTTAATCACACCCACAAGACAGTGATTAGAGGCTTAGTATACAGAGATAATGGTTTCCATGATATCATCCTGCTGCCAAAGACACCTCTTTCCTGCAGATTTCAAATGTTGCATTTCCCCTCTGGCCAATTATTGTGGTGTTCTTTACTCAAAGAGTTATTTACACAGTGCACGCTTTATTCAGCTCTGCCCCTTTGGGTGTTGGTAAAAGTAAAGAAACACCAGTTTCATTTTGTCATAGCAAAAAGGACAAAGGACACTTAAAGCAAAGGGGGAATGTTCAAACACTGTCTGGGTAGTGTGTTGAACCAGGATTCCTGTGTGTACAGTGCACTGTTAATAGAGTGTTACGAGCCATAATGAGGTCACGGAGGCAAACATGGTTTATCCACATGATTAACTCCATCAATATATCTGGTTCTACTGCAAACAATGAGAAATCAACAGTGTGCACGCACAAGATGTATACTTTGAGTGATTTTATTCACAGTGGATTGTTTACTCCTTTAGTTAGTTTTGTCGGCTCAATTTAAATCTGTCACTCAGGACTGTCACGAGCTGTGATGGACGTTTGTAAATGACAACTGAATACATCATGATAATATTTAGACTGAAGTGTTTTTTAATCGTGGGCTCTGATTGATACCAAAAGAAAAGATTAAAATTCATATATGTCCTGTTCAGATTATCTTCACAAATCAACACTGCTTTCAAAGACTGTAATCATAAATTTGCAAATCTACAATCTAAAAAAGGTGTGGGTAGTCAAACTTAAAGCTAACAACAGTATAATGATTTGAAGATTTTTTGACACACCCACTGTTCCATTTGTACATCATCAATTAGCTAAGTGCTCAATCATTGCAGATAAAAGCCTGAAAAATAAAAAAAAATTGTACATTCAGTGGTTGATCTCACAGAGTGAAACATAAAACTGCCTTAAGCTTGTCTTTAAACAAGGACGTTATTTCAGGCATTTCGACCAAACCCCATTCAAACTAATCACTTTTCAGCTGAGGGAACACATAGCTCACATATGCTAATGCACTCACTTAATGCTAGGCAGTGTGTGTGTGTGTGACTTATTTACACTGAGCAGAATACAAACAAGAGGCTCTTGAGGTGCCTAATGTCGACAATTTCCCTCATCAATATGGAAATCTATGCAGCAAGGTACTCCGAAAACCTAATGCACCATGATTACATAATGTCTGCAACCTCTACTATAGTGGTGGGACAGAAAAATGAGGAAAATAAATCTGTCACTTTTGCAGTTACTTTTCTTTGGTAAAGACCAGAGAAAGGACAAAGTAGCTGTGGGTATATTTGCACTTGCTGTTAGCCCACTATACAAACAATCATGTCCATGTTGTTACTGAGGTGTTGACTTAATACCATTTACTCTCTTGGTGACACTAAACCTCCATCACAGTACAACTAAAGATGTTAAAATAACAACAAGACCTACCAGAATTTCAGTGCATCTTTGGTGCTGCTGGTGGGGTGGTGCTGCACATAGTGGAAGAGACAGAGGAAATTCTCCAGACCCTGAAGGCTGACCTGATAAGAGACAGATGAGACACAAGAGGAGAAACATGACTCAGATTATTACTTGCTCTTACATGAAGAGAAATCAAAATGAAAACAGTAACCTTTCACTTGATAAACCATTGTGACATTACTCTCAACGATTTTCTGATTTGTAATCATTATAGATGACGGTACAGTCAATTAGATGGTGATGTAACAGCCACTAATGTTGTTACATGGAACTATTGCTCCAGTATTGATTTAACAGGGCAGATGCAGTGCTGAAAGTCAGTGTATTTTATTTCTCCTCTCTAACATCCAAACACAAAAGCACTGGGACCAAAAAGTACCCATTTCTCATATTTTAGATATTGCATTTTTTATCTAAATAAACTCTTCCTTTTCATGTTCAAAGCAAAGGCTTATTATTCGTAACAATAGTTTGGTGGACAGTAAGGCAGTTAACAATTTAAAATCACACTCAGGATTTAAAGAACTGCACTGGAGAATCCCTGAATGTGGAGAAACAAAGACCACATAAAGATGAAATCAGCCTGGTCACAGTGTTTAGCTCAGAGCCTGACCGTACAGCTGGAATCTCTCACCACCAGAGTTGGCGAAGCAATCAGGACATTCTTCAAAGTGAGTCAAGCCACCTGACCGCTTTTAACTGCATTACTCGTTTCAGGGTAGTGTGTTAATATCTTCCCAGCAGACATGCAACTCTCTGAGCCAGCGGCCTGCCTTCTCTTACACCACCTAGGGGTTAGCTTTACTCCTCTGCTAATCTGACACCACTGACTGGATTCATTCAGGCAACGCTGATCCCTGGCTGATGTGGCAGCGCTGAGTGTCTGGGTCATGGAGCCGAAGAACAGACACCACACAGTACCAATCACATTACACACAGTCTGACCTGCGATGGCACTGACAGGATACTGACAGGATGGAAAAAAAATCCGTACAGAAAATTAACGAGCTATACCATTTATTACTATCATAATTATTATACAGGATGCAATTTGAGATGTAGTCTGTGGGTTCACTATGAATCAGGCAAGCTGGTGAGCTTAATCAAGCTCTCTTCCAACTTGTTTGCTGCAAACTGAAAGGCTTTTATAAGCATAAGGGCAGCGTGGTCCATGTGGTTTTAATCTAATCCACCAGTGGTAGTGCCAAAGAAGGGTAGCAAAAAAGGGGAAAAAGAAGAAGATGCCCTATTGGCGAGCAAAAAGGGATGTAAACAATGTAGGATATAAATAGTGAAACTTTGGCTTCACAAATGTTTTATGAGGAAATAAACACATGCAAAATAGACCTCAAGGATACAGAGTGCATTTTGGAGAGAAAAACTTAATAAACGTAACCTCATTTTTTATTCCAAAAAACCTCCACAGAGCACCTTTAAAATAAAATATGCACCAACTAACACTGACACTTTTTACACACTTTTCAAGTAGCCTTTAACCAGTCATAACCACAGATTATAACTGCATTACTGTAGTTTGCCCCCTTGGATTTCCTGCAAAAATAGTAAACCAGTACCATAACAGCATAAAAATGTGATATGTCACAGTGACACCATGACAAATCATTCAACTATATGGACACAGATTTCTGCATAGACTCTGGAATCTAAAAGCAGAAAGTAACAAAAACAGAAACTAAGCGATGTAAAACAGCCCTTAAATAGTAAACATGGTATCATTCACAGTTATAGTGTGTTTACTATTTTCTGTGTCTGCTTTATATGCCCTAAGACAAATGCATATCTAGGTATGCATATCTGTGAAACTGATTTACTCACCCCATGTGACTAAAACACAATAAGGAAACTTTAAAATCGGTTATTCAGGTGTCAGTTTAGTCACTCCTCCGCTTTTGGTGCTAACCGTCACAGCGAGGACAGGGACCGAGGCGACTTTTCTGGCAAACCTCAGCTGTGTTGTTAAGTTACATGGTGAGTCAACTTCCTTCCTGTGTCATAACTGTCAAAGCAAGTTTAGGTTGCTTGTTACCACTATGCATGGCATTGAAAGAGATGTAGCTATACAATAAGCAACATTACATGGGGTAAAAGATGAACACATGTATGTCGAGCATCCTAAAATTTTAAGTTGCAGGTGATGACGGAGTTGACCACACTCACCGGGGTCAGGGAGGGGCAGAGAGGGTGACACTTCAACAGCTGAGGCAAAAACCCACCCAAGCAGTAGGGGGATGGGTGGGTAGTTGGGTGGGTGGGGGTCACTGCACACCAGGGGGCTGGACAACATCACACAGGGGAGACGGGCAGAGGAAGAGAAAGAAATGCATGGATCATGAGAGAAACAGGAGAGGACAGGGGTAAAACATGAAAGCTGACAAGAACATAAAAGGTGAAAGAAATAACTGCATCAGCAGATGAGAGCAGAGATAAACAGGGGGAGTGACTGGCCGGAAATCAAAGCTTCAAGGTTGCCAAACTGTTCTTAGTTTAATAAATAAGCCCTGGAGCTATGCTGGAGCTGTGCACTCAGTCTATTAAAGTTAATCTCCTAAAATGAACATCTGAAATGACTTGATTTGTCCTTGTGTTATCAGTGTACCTGTTGTGGCCGTATTCCTCATATGGGAAAGGGAAACCGAGCGGTTCACGATAACACTAATTTCCCAGCAACGGGGTTGTTTTTTCCTCAGAGGCTCTAATCCAATATTACAATGCACTCGGCACAAACCAGCCAGGGTGATTTGATAATGGAGAGACTGCCAATACTGATTAATACAGCTTGGAGGGGAAATCAACAGTTCACAAAGCCCCGAGAACACGTTTCTGTAAACAAAAGGAGAGCTTTGACCTTTCCTCTACAGTGATGAACTTCTTTATTTGCTCATTTGTCATGTAGACATACACAGACTATCTGGGTGATTGAGACAAACTGCTACGGATTTCACTTATTGACACTTGTATGTTGAGGGCTACTTTTTCTAGCTATTTTATGAATAGTTGACAGAAGAATTAACTTGATATAATTTAACCATCTATCATTTTGGTGATGCAGACCTTTCCTTTCATCTTACTCCCTGCTGTGTAAGTTCAAGGACTGTCTGGCATCTATTTATAGTTTCAGAAGATTCATCAGAATTGAGGAAAAACAGCAATACTCTTGCTTGCTTTTAATAACATTTTTAACTAATACTTAATACTCTTTTTCTTGCTGGTCCAGGAAGGCCAGAGGTCAAATTCAGAATAGCATAGGTGATGCTGACACCAGCTTAAAGGTCCAGTGTGTAGGAGTTAGTAGATATATTGGTAGAGATGGAACATATTATAATAATGATTTTTTCTTTATTGTACAATCACCTGGAAATAAGAATCATTGTGTTTTCGTTACCTCAGAATGAGGCATTTATATCTACATAGGGAGCATGTCCTGATCTAGCCCAGAACAGACAAACCAGACATTGGCTCTAGATAGGGCCATTCACATTTTTGAGTCCATCACTGTAGTTAGCGACAAGAGCCTCCGAAAAACACAGATTTTTTTTAATTTGAAACTGCTTTATTCAGTGTTTTTACCAGTTTAAATCACCAGGTGTGTTTGTTTTGGAGAGGAATAGACCTCTAATGGTAAAAAACCTCCTGAATAATAAACACTGAAGGAATTCTAACCTGGAGAATTTCAGCTGGTTGCAATCCGCAATCCTCACTGCTGGATGCTATTAAATCCCCCTACATCTTAAACACTGTTACTTTCATGACACCTCAGGAACAAAACACACTTTCTCACACTTGCTTTGTTTGTGCATGTCTCTATATTTTCTCTTTATCTTTTGTCAGAGGTAGCTTCATGAGAGGGGTATATGTTTGAATACTGAAAGCCAGAGCAAAGTTTCCCTAATTGCTCGGACTTGGTGGCTGTGACCTGTGTCTTTTACCCTGCCTTTATCCAACACAGACAATCATGGGAGGCCTAGTCATGGGAGTCTGATGGCTGAGTCACCCACGCTGGTACAGACTTTCCTCTCAAGCTCTCTTTGGATAATTGGGAAGACTACAACTTGGCAGAGGCAGTGAAAGCGATGTGATCCTGTCCTCGTGAGAGAGGACGTGGGGCGTTGGTTATGCAATGTTTTTTTCCGGTTTGAGATCCCTGCTGATCTAATTTGACATTTGGGTGATGAGCATCATGAGAAGCCCCTAACGTTCCACATTTCCTCACAAAGTCAGAGGGCAGAGTCGCTTCACACAACACAACAAATAATTTTTTTTTTTCATTAAGACACACAACAAAATGTCAAGAGGCTACCATCAAAAAGCATGTTTGTGTTTTTGTCAGTGTCAGATCAGCACTGTCACAAACAGTGACCTTTAGCCAGTGTGCAGGAAATGAAAATGTGTCACTCGCTGCTTCATTGTTTCCATTACAGAGAAATAGAGTGCAAGATGGTGTTGGTCCAAATTACAATCCAAACAGCCTGTCTCTCTCCTGATGGACTGAGAGACTCTGTTTTTGAGGAAGAGATCTTTCCTTAATAACATGCCACTGGATGGAAAAAGCTGAGACAGAGCAATGGTTGGACTCTGACTCAACCCAGAGCTACAGACATGAATTATTCATTCACTCAGTCAATCGTTTGGCACAGCCCTGGAGACCAGAGCGAGTGGGAGTTAGGTTGAAACTGAGGACGGAACAATAAATGCAGATGTGAAACAAGTCCTGTGGTCAACCTGCACGCTTGCGGAAGCATCTTCACTAAAGACATATTGGTAAACAACATACTAGAAATCAAGAAAGGCACAACACATAAACTTAAACTGATAGAACCTTTGGTGAAATAAGTGTGAGGATCACAAGACATGATGATCGGAGCCCACAGCACAACTTTTATATTTAGACTGTACGCACGTGAATTTCACTCAAAGAGCACTGTCATAGTTAAGTCACTAGTGTAGGAGTATTAAAGCCAAATTACTGAGGAGTAAATAAACAGCTTTATCACAGTATCATGCTGCCAGATATGTTTAAGATTAGTAGGTCTATAATTTCTACTGTAAGTTTTCTCAGAACTGAAACGTACATAGTGGTAAATGTGATTTTGACATGGAGGGAAGCCTGTGATTGGTTTGAGTCAACAAGTCATGCAGGAAGAGGCTTTGGTGTGAAACTCCACAGCATCACTTGAGGTTAGGCCCAGCTAACCCTAAAAACATGTAAGCTAATACATCTCTACACAGACAGGCTGATTTTTCAGTTTTAGGTTACTTTAGAGAGCACTTATCTAATCCTCCAAAAGTAGTGACTGTGTCAACTGCTCAGACAGGTAATGCACTGTACTATATGTACACTGTTGTTTTGTTGAGAAACAATGCTAACTTTAAGCTATATATAACGCACATTTCACACATCAGAACAATCACACAATAACAAATGAACTAGGGTTAAACTGACATTGATGTCAGGAAGATGAAGGATGTCCATTCACTACTGCACATCAATGGGGAGAGTGTAGAGAGGATGACCAGCTTTAAATTCCTTGGCACACACATTTCAGAGGACCTCTTCTGGACAACAAACACCACGGCGCTAGTCAAAAAGGCACAAAACCGGCTATACCTCCTGAGGACACTCAGGATGGTAAACCTGTCACAACAGCTTCTGGTGTCGTTCTACCACTGCTCCATTGAGAGTGTCCTCACATATGACATCCTTGTGTGGTATGGTAGCTGCTCTGCAGCAGATAAAGAGTCTCTGCAGAGAATCATAAAAACTGCACAGAACATCATACAACAACAGCTACCTGTCCCGGACGACATCTTCACCTCCCAGTGCCTGCAGAAAACACATAACATCCTAAAAGACTCATTCCCACCTGTTTGAACTGTCGCCCTCCAAAACACCCTACAGATCCATCATAGCATGCACCACAAGATTCATAAACACTCACTTCCCAAAAGCCGTTACCATACTGAACTCTGAACAAGCAATTACATCACAGTTCTTTAACTTATTTTATGTGCAATAATATGCATGAGCACTTTTTTTTATCCCATTTTAACTGCATATGTTGGCAATGAGTGTATAAAGTGTATTTAAAATGAGCCCGTTCCTTAGTACATCTGAATTTTGTTGTATGTTTGTACAATGACAATAAAGAAAATCTGAATCTGCTTTATGCACATACAGTATAGGCCTTTTAATAAATGTTGCGTAAATGCTCGTCAACATCCAATTTTTCCATTTTCCCAGTCTGCTGTATGAAAATTACAAGAGAGACCGATTAATGCAGCAACTGTTTTTCCCACTTTACTGTGCTCTTAGTTGCTCAGATGCGTAAATAATCCATGCACATTAGGGCTGCACGATATGAGGAAAATATGCAGTAACACTGTGGACTTTTAAGATACTGATATTACTTGTGATAAATAAACAGATATTAAAGTGTACTCAGTTCTTCATTCAGACTTGCACAGCACCTGTGTTTGTGCCACGTCGTCTCTCCTGTATCCAAAATACTGCCAGATGGCCGACTTGTGTTGTCAAAAATATTGACGCAATGATACATATCAATTCTGAACATTTGAAATCGTTTCAATAATCATTTTCCACAGTATCAATACACCTGTACCAGCTGCGCCTTCTCACTCTCTCTTGTTGTTAATGTTTACTACAGTCATTCTGCTGTTCTCTGCTACTAACCAAGAAAAGAAAAGTTGTGGTTGTCATGATATAGCCTCATTATATTTATATTTTAATAAAGAATTTTTTACTTTTATGGCCTCAATGTCAATTTTTCCCTGAGGTATTGAAAATGGTCAATATTTTCAAGATGCTGTATCAAAAGTTAGAACACTGGCTGACGTGTTTTTTTTTAGGCACCAGTTCCTTTCTGGCATTCACACTTTGGTCTGCACTCATCTTGACACAATTTCCTCCTTCAATGATGCAGAGTAGCACAGCAGCAGAAGTCCAATAGACCTCACTCGCATGTGTGCAGATTCTGACCAATCAGATGATGCCTGACTGCGAGGGCTTTGTCTGATAAGCCAGAGAGTTAACACCAAGGCACGTATCAGACAAAATAGCACCTCAGACATAATGTAATGTAACACATTGTTATTCTATTCAAAGTGCAATATCACAGTCTTTTGCAATGTGTTTATCGCCTGAGTTGACACTGCGATGACAAAAAAAAAGATATACTGTGCAGCCCTAATACACATGATCATTAATTGCTTTAGATAGCTTAAGCAGTTATACATACAACAGCTGAGCTTAATGCCACACAAACTACACAACATGACGTCTGACAGTATGTTCATGGAAATTATGTCTTTCTCCAAAATATCACAAAATAAAAAAGTGTATCTAACCTTGTTCACCCCTTGACAAGCCAAATAATTAAGTTTAGGGATGAAGGTGAACCAGCACTGCCATCTTTACTTCCTCTTTAGTATTCACTACATCTCGCCTTATGTTGTGCTCGACAAGTTTAATCTTCTTTAGACAAGGAATTAGGGCTTTACCACAGAAGGAATGTAAAGCACAGAACCAAGCTTTAGAAAGCTAATGACAAGTAATGTGGGTGGAATATGTGACCAGGGTTGTCCTAATTCAGAAAATCACTGTGTTCAATCGGCTTTACACACAAGTATCTGTTGTTATAGAGATTAAGTGACAATGTACAGACAATGGACATTAACATCACAGCCCATCAGGATTATAAACGTTCAACACCATGACTGATGTCAGAGCAGCTACAGAACAATACTTACAAGATGAATCCAATCACCCTGCAGGAACATGTCTTTTCAAATGCAGGTCATCCATTTTCATGCAAAAAGATAGATTCAACTAGAGTTAACATTAGCCCCAGACTGCAACTGACTGGATTTAAAGTGATAAATGAAGCCGAGCCAGCAGAGATCAATTAGCTGGAGCCCTCTGGTACCAAAGGATCAGAAAAGTGAAGTGTTCCACACACCAGACTGAGGTGTTTTGAAACATCCTGTTAGCTCATAATGAAACTGAACAATCCCACAAGCAACAAAACGGGTCTCTCACTTGGCTCCTGGCCAGGTAACCATTCTACTAAATTAACTCTGCTCATCAAGATTCAGAGAGATCGGGCAGAATGGAAAGTGTCCCCGCAGATACTTTGATGCAAGTGTGCTCAAGGCAAGATTCCTTTGTAGCTGAGCTCACTAATACGGCAGTGTTGGCTCCATAAAGGGAGAAATTCTAAAGAATGGAAAGAAAAGCTTAATGCCAGAAATCCCTTGATAGTGACGCTATAATGCCAATACGCTTACTTAAAGTAAATGCAGATTTAATACAAAAAGTGAGTTTGATTATAGCAGATTCCATAAATTAAATCCTGTTATCTAAGGAGCATTAGTGTACAGTGAATACATAGCAAGTAGGAGGATGTCACTACTGCTCTTCTTTATAAACAGAGCAAGGCAGATCCACCATCACAGTTTGCTCCATCCCTATTGAGACTGCAGTTACTTTTGACCCAAAAAAAATACTAGAGGCAGTGACAAAAATAACCTTTTCTTACACTACTGCTTTCTGGATATTAATTGAGAATGAGAGTCATGACAGGAAACAGAAAGAGGAAGACTATGGTCAAGCACTAGGTCAAGGTTAGACCAGTCCCAAGGACCTGTTCGGACATCCGAGTTACTGTAACTGTCCTTGGACACTGTGCTGAATAAGTGACACAAATACCAACGAGGGATTAACCCTGATAGAAATGCAGATGAAAAGCACAGACAGATGAGACACGAATGCAAAGAATAAAAGATGAGGGGAGCAGAGAGACAGAGCGAGGCTGCAGTACTTTCACACTTTTTTTGTGGTGTCTTATTGATTACTACAGGAGAGGGTGTCTTTTTGCCCTCCACATTTCACTGTAAAGTGTGATGACAGAATTGGATGCAGAGCAGCTGGGCAGAGTCTCACTGTCTGGCGGACATTAAAACGAGGGCCTTTCAGATGTTGGACAGTTTCCATGATCACTTAATCATGTTTACCTGTATACTGACTGCAATGACAAGCAGACGCCACAGATGGTGGGAATGTACAGTGTACACTTGTGCACTGACGGGATTGGCAGAATGAGCTGGGGAAAAATATAATGTGCAAGCGATGCAACAGTATCCATGTGAGTGCTATAGCCTGTCACTGTGTGTCCCCATCAGATTCAATCAGGAGGGAAAGCTACGGTATCAGCAAACTAGAGAGTACAGCTGTGCTCACTTAACCATCTTTCTGCATCTCATACACACACACACACACACAACACTTTGATTGCTGCAACGGTGACAAGTGGAGGAGCAAACACAGTCGTCCCAAGGGAGTCGTCACAACAAAAAGTGACATAAAAAAGTTGCCATTAATAGAGAGGCACAGCTTGCTTGGTGCAGTCCAGGCATTAGTATTACTATGACAACTGAGAACAAGCCAGCAGTATTTCTACAGCTGATATCCTAATGCACACCAACATGATTAACAAAGCAACGAAGCAAACACACCACCACAGACACGATGGCTATGGAGGAAGGAAGCCATTATTTCCCAGAGTGAGAAAACCCCACAGGCTTTCTCAGCACTCATTAGCCTTAAAAATGATAGCAGCTCTGTCTTTTAAACACGACTCACACATGATTAATCAAAAATAATGGACTAATAGAATGGCTAAATCTGCTCATCTGTGTGTGTGTGTGTGTGTGTGTGTGTGCAGGGCAGATCACTCAGCCTGCAGTCCCATCCTAATCCAAGTCTCGTGATCTGGCTGCTGTTAGTTCTCTGACAGCAGGAGGGGGGGTGAAAAGAGCTGCAATGGCTGACAGAGATTTCAGAAACACCGCCACTCACTCCTGTGTCATACACTGACAAGGGAACAAAAGTGCACTTGCGCAACACTCATAACGAGCAATCTGTGGTTTACACCTGCCTCCACCTCTGAGCACTGACTCACTGCTGGTGCTGCTCGTGCTTGTGCTGTGTACCGATTACATCTCTGCCTCTAAAAGTGGCGTCTGGGGAGCTTCAGGAGGATTCAAGGCATGTCCCAAGCAACGAGGGGAATCATTTGCTTTCAGTTATTTATACTGCTTGCTCCACAGTGGCAGAATGACATGTACTGAATGGCTTTCCACCCCGTTGTTACCCTCTCACACAATTATATATAATTCTGTACAAAATAAGTCTGAAGACAAACAATCTCTACCGATTCTAGGGAGGAAATCTTATTAAAACAGGCTTATGTGGTTTCCAGCATGTCTCTGTACAGATGTTTCATTCACTCACAAGTTTTTTGGGGTTTGAATTAGTTTAGCAAGTGCAAACACACTTCACACAAAAGTTATCTACTCTATTTAAACTCTGCTAGAGAATTTATGTAGAGCAGAATTGACATTTGAGTATCTCTTTACTGTATAATTTCCTACAGCCACACAACATTTTGCAGCAGCCTGTTTTTGCTCATGGTCACTGTGGAACAGCTGAGGCAAAACCAGCAATTTGGGCAGCTTGAATGAAGAGGAGCGGACTAAATGAAGGTCTAAATGTTCGCTTTTGTTGGATGATATTAATACCTTTGTGATCATAGGGAATCAAACAAATCTTATAACAACACAAAAAACCCAACAACTATATAGATGCAGTAATATTTGGACTATGGTGTTAAATTCAAAGTCAAAACTGACAACAACCCCTTAATAAGACACCCACCGTTGTAGCATACTGGAAAAATATGAACTCCTGTGCTGAGAAAAGCTGATCAAACATGCAAATATGTGTTTAATCTATACATCTGTTAATTGCATGGCTCCTACCCCACTCAGTTGCTTCATTAGGCAACGAGCAAATACAAATCAGATTACAAGAGGAGTCACAAGAGGAAACTGTATTATCCCACTGAGAAAATCTGCTTTCAGTCAATCTGCCTCTTCAATTAAAACAGCACGTCAATGGAATGCTGTACCAACAACCCACATAAGGTTACTCACCATACAGGTCCTTTTCTTGACAGTTAAGATCATGGCTTATATAAGTCACCAGACCTGCCGGCGCGAGGTGGATGCCTTCATCATTTGGCAAATGCTAAACTGCCCTGTTGCCTGACTTACCTTTGTGCTACTGTAGTCCTGTTGCTCATACCTGTCCTTGCTTGTATCTGTTTTTGAGAAGCTGTTCTGTGATTGTTTGTTTTTGCTTATTCAACTGTAATTTACTCTGCTTTTATTCCTGCTCTATGTTCTGCTTATGTCTATTTACTATAATTGGAGAAAAAAAATCGATACAGCATAGTATCATGATATTTTTGCATGGCAATATCGTATTGATACATGCATACCAAGTATATATTTTTTTTATTATATAAATGATTAATGTTATAAATACAAATTAAACTTTTGGCAGCATACTAGAATAATAAAATCAATTGCTTTCACAGGCCACTAGATACAATTTGTCGCAAAAACATGATTGAAGTAAGATGAACAGACTGAAATTTAATCTTGAAACAGATGTTGAAACAGATTGTTTTGCTTTTGGGACATGATTTGCAATTGAAAAAGGTAATAAATCGCAATATACATTATCACAAAACTCAGTATATCACAACATATTTAGAATCGCAATCGTATTGTGACATAAGTATTGTGATATTGCATCGCATCATATCGTATCGTAGGACATTATTATTGTTTTAAAAACTGCCTCTTGATTTCAGGCTTCGCTCCTGGCCAGGGACTACAGATGAAAACTAGCCTCCTGGCTAATTCAAGCATATTTACATAAATGTTAATTAATATGTACTGCCCCTGAGAAATAAACTGTATACATTATTTCACAGTGAGCATGTATGAGGTTACATTTCCTATTTTCTACCTCAAATCAGACACTGTATGGTCAGTTTGCCACCTAAACATGATGAAAACAAAGAGTTTGTCTATCAGAATAAACAAAATATACCTAGCTGTACACTAGACTTTACCATATAAAATTTCAGTAATCTTAAGGCTGTTTCCAAGGATCACTGCCTTGTAGTCCTGTAAACTAAAACTAAGCATCACCCCCACCCAGAGAGAGAGAGAGAGAGAGAGAGAGAGAGAGAGAGACCCCTGAGCTGCTCCTGCCTCCAGAGAGTCTGCCAGCAGCGCCTACCTGCAGATCTGCTCCTTGCAGTCTACAATCCATGTACTTTTCCCACGCATATGACAGATCAGTCTGCTGTGGACTGGCCATGTCGTCCACACCTTCAGGTACAACACCAGTCAGGGCGTTGAGGAAGTCAGGAATGACAAAATTCTCCTCTTGGTGTCCTCCCTAATCCTCCAGGAGGCTGAAAGTGCCCCGGACAGCACCAGACGAAGCCCCAAATGTTCTCCCGAGTCATTCATAGCAGGTCCATGATTCACTGCGCTGCTTTGCCACTTTTAAATTGTGCTCCTGCAGAAAGATACAGAGTGTCAATAGTTAGCAAAACACAGTCAGCTGGCAAAGTCTCTTTCGCTTTTGCTCACGCACTTTATGACACTGACAGTTGTTTATGACGCACTTGAACCTGACGTGAACCCGAAACTTCAAGACGAGCCCGACACACTGTAGCATAACCAAAACAAAACGGACTCGAGCAATACACTCGGCTAGCTAGCTAGGTAGGTATGTGACAGACCATGCGTCAAACCCTCAGGCAGGCTGAAGCAACCAACTTCCGGTATGGGATTTTGTTTTCAAAATAAAAGCATCTAAGGTGCTACAGTAGGTAATAAGACTGAGAGTATAATCTCACTTGAAACAACAACAAAACATCGCAGTTGCATGATCCCCTCATTTTTACAATGACAACTTAACATGCTCACAAACACGTTTAGTTTAGACTCAGTAATAATTTTCTTATTTCAAAAATATTCTAAATTTTAGTATATATGTTTTTGAAAAAATGTATTTAAAGGTGTTATGGATAATTTACACTACAATACATGGATTATTCAACTAAAGGAAACAATATGCATGTGATAGTTTAGCATTTACTCCTAAATGTTGAATCAGTAGTGACATGATTCCCACCATATCACACAAATGCACTTTGTATTTGGTAAAATAATTGATCCCAAAAGCAGAGTTATAATGCTTTTTGCACTGCGTGTTTAACCACATTTATATATTTATATTGCATATTTAAAGTGACAACTTTGCATACAGTTAAGATGTATAAGCAAAGCATTAATTCAGCCGTCATCTCAAGTAAGATTTCCCTTAATATAACTGGAAAATATTCTCTCTATTTCCTTATTACAGTCTAAAGATAAAAATATTCTACACTTTATTTGTTATGTAGAATGAACTTCATCAAAGCAATAATTTTGAGAGGAAATATAATCATTTATTAACACTAACACCCTAAATACCCCAAAACCATTATTTTTGGGGATATATTTGCATTATATTCTTTACAATATATCTTTAATTGTAATTTCACGGGAAGTGTTGTGGGGTGGATGTCAACTGTGTACCACAAAGTACGTAATTGTTAATTTTTACTTTTAATTGAATGCATTTAAACCTCAGGTCAGGACTGATTGCTTCTCAGGAAACGCTGTTATTGATGTTTTATTTTGAAAGTGCTGCTCGATAGCCGAGTGAACTGTTTTAGCTAGCTTGACCGCAACAAGCAGCAAAAAAAGCTCGATAATTTTAACCATATTTTTTTGCGTAAATACCCTATAAACCTTAGAGCCGCTGTACCTAACGAGCTCCACGACCCATTTTAATGAACACAGCATATTTTCTGATATTTTAGTTGTCTTGCTAACAGTCAAATAACGTTAGCTGCTGTTGCACCGCATCGCACTGTGTGAGGCAGCTGTCAAAACTGAGTAGCAGAGAGAAACGAAAACACCGTTAACGACCTTTACCGAAATAAGCAGACGATCCGGCTTTAGCTACATCTTTCTTATGTTCAGACTATCCAGTTTCGGGTGGGAAGAAATAATTTTCATACATACCTTCGTTTCCAGTAAATTAAAGCCAGCTAATGCTAGCCTTCGTCCAGCAGACTGATGACGTGGTGTGATTGTGCCCTCAGCGCGGACTGCAAGGTAAGCTCAGGGAGAGCGTCAAAGGCTGAGTGAGGAAACTGTTGTAATGACGGTAAGTGACAAAAACCTCAAGTTACTTTGGTTTAAAGCATTTTTGCTGTATTTACCTAAAGAGTAGACGTCAAAGTGTACAGTAACTACAATTATCCCCCCGGTTTGAGTCATTTAAAAAACAAAAAATTGAGTGTTTCATCTGGTTAACCAGCAGAACGCACAGAAAACACAACTGTTAACATGATAACATTAAAAATGATGCTGCCTCACATTATAGCTAGTAATTTATCCAAAAGACTGTTTTATTAGTTTCTGTGTTGTGTCAGGTATAATAATATTAAAAACCCCGCAGACAAGTTTGAGGGTCAGGGTAGAGGGGTGCTGTAATAAGCGCTCCCAGCCGGTGACATGCCCACTGTCTGCTGTCCTCACTCCCATTGGACAACACGCGACTAATTCCCCAATCAATCAAGGCATTATGTTCAGGGACGGTGTTGTGTTTATTGAACATCTGTAAATCCGCAAATTGGTAGTCCTATCATGAACATTGGTAAAAAGATAGCCTAGTTTATCTGTGCCCAGCTGTCTATCATTAAAATGGATGATATACCGTAATTTAGTTACATTAATATTGTTTATTTTGTGAACAACTTGGATGTGAACATTTCAGAGACTGTTATTCCTGTGGTTATTTGGGTAAATATCACATTCAAACTTAGAAAAGATGTTCTTCCTCTTTCACTGTGTTCATAAATAACCTCGTCAACCACTTCAAGTTGCCCAAATATATGGAAAACTTGAATATTAAAGCTAAAAAAAATTTCGTTTTTGTTGAAAAACATTTTTCTGTCTTGATTTTTAAAATAATATCATCTCTGTTCTTTTTTTGTATTTCATTGGGCTGTAGCATCATTTCCACAATTACTGCTAAATTATGTCTTTTGTCTTTGCACATTTATTCCCTGACTCGCTCTGTAGGCTATATTTCATTTGTTTTAAATAAAATAAATAAATAAGCGTATCTATTAGTGTTTTATCAGTATGTATAACTTCCCTGCTTCTGGGAACCACACAACTTATAAGAACCTATTTTTCAAGAAAACATTTTTATTCAGACAAGGTTTTGGTCGACAACTCCAAATAGCGAAAAGTAGTTTTTATTTATTTATTTGTTTATTTAATATCTGTCCTCATTTATTTGCTGCTTCTGTGCTTTACATTGACAGCCCTGTGCTGTGAAGTCTTTGCTATTCGTCCTTTTCTGTTTTTGTCGTGTAATTTGTTTTCAGTGTGAAGCACATTGTGATTCTGTATCTGTGAAAGTTGCTTTACAAATAAACTTAACTTACTTGCACAGTAGTGAGGATTTACTGCTTTTAGTTTTGTTTTGTTTTTTACAGTAAACGACAAAACAAACAATTTGATGACATCACATTACGTTTTAAGACACTTTAACTTTTTGTCTGATATTTTACAGGCCACAATTAGCAGCGGGTCGATCAACAATGAAAATTTAGTTGCAACCCCAATGTTGTGCTTTCATGAAGGTTGTAGCTACAGCTCATGTGGTAAATCTACCAGATTCCGAGTTTATCAAGAGTCCGTTAATGCACCTCTGACGTCAGCACGTGTCTCCCTCTCTGCAGCAGCGCACAGACTGTGGGGGTGGCAGGCAGCAGAGCATTTTGGTTTCCTTTATACAGTATAAACAAAGCAGAAACGTCCTCCCACTGCCACACTGCATTTTAGAAATAGTCACAACAATCCAAATGGCTTCTTTTCAGCACTTAAAGGCAGGTTACAGGGTGCAGGGTTAGTAGTTAAAGAACATTATACGGCAGGTCATTAGTCCAAAAATTAAATCCACCCCGCGTGACGTGTCGTCACTTCCTCAAGTGATAGTGTCAGTTATTCAGATGAACTTTTAATTAATGAATTAATAGTAAATATTAATGTGGAAAATCCTATTTTGACTTGTAATAACAAAGGAGCTAAAATACTATTACTGCAAAAGTAATTCATGATAAATCAAAGGGCCACAAACACAACTCCTACCCCTTTACACATTCAGGCATTTTTACAAATAGATCTACCAGGTAATTTTGTTTAATAATGGAAGGTACAGGACATACACAAGGTTTACTTTGGCGCCACCTACCGCAAAACAACGTCAAACATGTATTTGTACCTAACCCTACCTCACACACGGTGTCGCTGTTATTACACTGGAGCCACACACACACACACACACACACACACACACACACACACACACACACACACACACACAAACTCAGAGCAGACCAACGTGTTAGAAAAATGTTTATTCGTTTGCTGCAGCATGTAAACTCATCCCACCAGCTCGTACAGACACTAGTCCTACTCCACAATAATACTTCCATGAGATAAGATGATCCAAACATGCCACAGTGTAACACCACTGACATGACATGACATGATGCAATGCATTGCTGTGATGAATTTCACATTAAATTATGTATCCCTTGAGCTTTATTCTCAGTTTATGTGCACTCAGGAAAAAGACAAAATAATAGTGTTTATATTTACAATTGTCAACGGCACTTGTGATTTCATAAATGTAAAAATGTAGATAAGCATAACACTGAGCAATAAAAGGCACAGTAAGTTCACCTCTGGTTTTCAGTGGCATTTTTCAGCAGCTATAGTTTAGTAATGCTGAATGGCTCCTAATTTGCGGTTCAAACATCCAAACAGTGTCGACTCTCAGAGCTCAGCCGCCTCCGTTCAGAACCCGCTGTCTCTCTCCACACAGCCCACACCCACTGCGTTGTTGGGGCATTTGCAGGAGCGGCCGGCAGGGGTTGCTAAACAGAGGTGAGTGCAGCCCCCGTTGTTCACAGCACAGTAGTTTTGTCCTGGCGGAAGGAAAAATAAAAAAACATACAGACTCTTATTAATGTGGGACATTCCAGGATACTTGTATAAATCGTAAGCCACCATAGCAGGGGACGGCAGGAAGCAGTCTCGTCACTGTTTGTTCAACAGATATATACACACTTGGAAACACATGGCAAACTCCAGATGTTGGAGGCCCCTCTGCCTTGGATCCACATCCTCTGGATTTATGCATGCAGTCTTATCTAAAAGGAGAGGATGACGCCTGGTGCTGCACAGTAACATCACTCATCCCTTCACTTAATAATGAATACTAGCCGCAGAATGGCTCCTGTTGCTTTCAGAAGCTGCGATTTTTCTTGTTCACAGCCGGCAGTTCTTTACAGAAGACAGTAGAGTAAAGGGAATGGATCATAAGCCTGACTCAGAGGTAGCCCCCGAATGTACAAGGGTCAAGCTATTTCTAGGAATGGCTCTTTAGTGGCACCGGGAGTGTTTTCTCACCAATTTCTTGGTAAATAAAAAAATCAATAAACATTTTTTAGACTTCAAGAGCAAACATTTTTTTGCACTTCACAACTGGTATGTTTACCTGGAGGACACTGGGCATAGGCTGTGGCGATCCCATATATCTTAGTCCGTTTCTGAGGCTGGAACTCGTCTGACTCCTTCCCAGTGTAGCGGTCTACAGCAACCACAGCATCCCTGTTGTAAACACAGTAAGCACCAGAGTTTGGCAATTATGGACTATCCCAGCTTGAGTAATGTTAGCATCCTGCCCTCTTGTGTTTTGTATAAAGTCTGTCAAGAATGAGTAAGGGCTAGCTTTCTTAGACATAACTGACATAGTTTGTGTGCCTCCCCCCCCCCCTCCTACCACCACCTCTCAACCTTCTCCTGCAAAGGCTTCAGCTCTGGCAAGATCAGAGGGAGGCCCTGGGCAGGTCACTCACAGACGCTGAGGCTGAGAAATTGCAAGCAGCTGCCACTTTTTAAGATGCTCCCTCACCCCAACCCCCGCATTTTTGCAGCGGCTAACATACAGAATGAGCTGCACGGGAAGAAAGATCCACAGTCAGGAGGAACATCAAGGGCCCATGCTTGAAGTGTGGGGAGCTTTTTGACCTCTGACCTACCCTCTCCTTCCTCTACCTTGAAAAATCTCAGTTCTTTCGTTGCACAGCGGACCACGGATAAAGGCTGCATTATGTCCTGCATGCTATAAATTCCAATGTGTGCTAATTTAAAGCTATCCAAATTACATCAAGATACACTGGCCAAACCCCTACCACTAAATATGTGTGTAATACCCTTTAATTATTATGCAGACATTGTACATACAACCATAAAGCATTCTGGATGGATTTCATTCACTTGAATACTAGAAGAAGTCTCAGTTACTTACATCCCATATTTGTTATTAGATAGAAAGCTAGACTTAAAAAATGTTAATGACAACAGACAAAGTCAAACCTCCGCCAGTCAGTGTAGTAGATGTTCTTCCCAAAAGATGTGATTCCAAAGGGGTACTGAAGTCCCTCCATGACCTTTCTGCGATCACCATGGCTGGGATGTGTGCACTCCATTTTATGTGTGCCTGCAGGTGAGAGAGATTATTGCTGATCACACGGCAGACATCATTTCAGAGATGAGTCATCTGTCTGAAATCTACAGTACCTGCATCTGCCCAGCAAAGCAGAGAACTCTGAGAGTCATAAGTCAAGCCGTTGGGCAGGCCGAGATCGTCTTTAACCAGCACCCTTCTGTTGGATCCATCCATGTAAGAGGTCTCGATCTTGGGGGCATCGCGGTTCCAGTCGGCCCAGTATAGATTGCTGTTATAAGGACAGGTATGGAGTCAGTTCACAGGTAGATTTTAACACATGGCAGTTAGCAGTAATTTAGCAGTAGCTAATCAAAGTTGTTGCTAAGCTTCCCGTGAGTATCGAAGACTGACAATGTTTGATGAATGTAATAATATTCACGCAAACTGTTATGCTATCCAGATGTAGGTTTACTAAGATTTAAAGAGACAGTGTAACATTTTGGGGCATATGCTTATTCACATTCTTGCTGCGAGTTAGAGAAAAAGATCAACACCACACACATCCTTTCGATATCAGACCATAGCCGGTTAGCTTGGTGTGGAATCAAGACAGAAAGTAGGGCACAGTTCAAAGGTAATAAAACCCACCTGCAAGCTCCTTTAAAACTTGCTAATTACTATTTTATAGTCTATCTTGTTTGTTTAATCTGTACAAAAGAAGTGTGAAGATGTTGCCTGGTTCCAGACCTTTAAATCCTGCCCACTTCACAGAGTTGATTGATTCATCTGGCATCATGACATGAAATGGCGGTACTCGGTTGAAATAAAAAATGAACACTTAGCGCCACAGGTGGGACTAACACCGTTAGCCTGTGTGAAGCATTGTCAAGGGATGCACCAGAGCCAATAAGGAGTAATAATAACGATAGGAAGCACTATAGACAAGATAGTTTCTATCAAGGCTTTGATTGGTTATGAAAAACTAAATTCCTGCCCTCCACGGAAATTGGTTAGAGTGGACGCAATGTCAGACTGCAGATAGAAACGTATTGTTATGAGTTGGAAATTAGTAGCTTTATGTGGTTCAGATATGAGGGTGTTACTGAACTCCTCATCTAACGCTTGGCAGCAAAGCAAATAAGCGCAATTGCAAAACTGTCGAACTGTTCCTTTAAATGTACACTGCCTAATCAGAACAGAGAAATTAAATTAAAAAAGTTCCCCAGGGACTCGCCATCCTCGGCTGCTCACAATCCACTCTGAACTTTCCTTTCCTAAAGCCACACAGTCCTTGATGTTTTGGATGACTGTCCCCAAGAGACCCATTTTAAGTGTATGGAAATCACCCTCTCCCTGTTCCTTCCAGAGAAGGATGGCTGACATGATTTCAGTCAAACAGATGGAAAGACTCAGGATCTCGAGTACCAACTCAATTAAAAAATTCTCAGCTATCGGGACCTGCTTGCTTATCTAAAGGAGGTCGGGGGAGGATGAGTAACTCAGCCAGCTTATTTCTCATGGCCCTCGCTTGACATCTAATGCGTAGCACTCTTGAGCACTCTGTACAACTGGTAGCCTCATACTTTTATTTTATCACAGTTTTTTTCTTTCCTCTGAACATGTCTGGGATTACCTGTTACTTGACTTCTACTTATTTGTCTCATTGTTTTAAGAAATGCCTCAAAATTAAAAAAATGATTTGTAAAAAAGGTCTTAGCAGTTGTATCTCACTCGCAGTATGTAACAGAAGCAAGCTAGTAAAGGGTTTTATGTGAAGCAGTACACACCCATTGGGAGGGTCGGTGATAATAGCACGGGGGTTGACAAGATCAGAGTCTATTATGACTCGACGCTGAGACCCGTCCAAAGAGGCCACCTCGATGTGATCCTTCACAGAGTCCGTCCAGAACATGGTTCGTCCCAAGTGGTCGATGGCGATACCCTCTGGACTGTCCAGATCTGTTGAGATGTTACATTTTGAAAACAGTCTCCTGATTAATGAATAGCTGAAAATGAAAGCATGAAGGATAAAAGTGAACAGTTACCTGATCTAATGACTGCAGTGGGCTCTCCCCCCTGGATGCTGGCCTTGCTGATCGAAGGAGATGTGATTTCAGTCCAGTAGACCATTTTGTCCACACAGTCATAGGCCACTCCGATGATTACCTTCTCCTGCGGAGGATTCAACAACCAACAATCTTTGAAGTGCACTTTGTTAAAACAAGAGTTGTCAGAGATAAAAACACAGTGCAGACTTTTTTTTTTTTTTACATCAACGTCTAGACATAAATCCAAACACAGCCACACACTGAGTGTGAGTAACTCGGCCAGGCCTCAGACCAGCTGCTTTGGAAATCACCGTAAAAAGAAATGCAGATTGCAATTCCAAAGATGTCAGACTGATGTTAGTAATTAGTGTGAATGTCACCATGTGCCTCCAATAAAGTGTAAGCGCTGGATGCATGAAGCAGATGGGGAACAGCAGAGCTAGAATGCAAATGTTATTAGCAACAAGGGAGCGGCTTATGTAAGAGGCTGACCTGAAGTTGTATACACAAATGAGAAATCCAAACATACTGCAGATTTTTTTTCATTGTTTTCTCTGGCGTAATCTGAATGATCACACATACCAAGAAATCCTGACTTGACATTGTGCCTGAGATGAACTTACAGCTGCTATCCGCTTAAACTCACATCTTCATTGTAATAGATTTCTTTACTCAGACGTGCTTATCGTACAGCAATGATCTTCTAAGATTGTATCGGCATTTGTCTGTCATAAACGGACACGTATACAGTCAAATTTTCTCTTTTATTCCCTTTTATACACATTTTAACCAGAGCTGTTTTCATTAACATTGAAGGGACATTTCAAACCAACTCACTGACAGTAGGACCTCCCAATTCATTACACGGTTTGTCTTGAAAAAAGTAATGTGAAAAGTATTACTACTAATTATTCGTTATATGTGACAAGTGTTAAAAAAAAAAGCTAGTTTATAGAAAATTCTAAGATGATGAGGGAGGTTGCAAGAAAATTTAAATAACCTTTCTTGGGAAAACAGACAATCAAAACGTTTTTAAAAATTGGCTTTTCTGCTCTGAAGCTCTGTTTAGCAAAATCTGTGGCACTCAATTTTTTTTTTTTTGCATGACCAAAAAAACTTCTGGATGTAATAGAACTATATTTATAGTACACAGAATCTAAATTTTATTGCAGAAAAGTGAAATGTGATGAAAATATTACATTTTAATAATTAGAGATTCTTTCTTTTTGGTAAAAATGTAATTAATGTAATTAATTTTAAAACATTCAGCAATAACTATTTACGTGAATACATGCTGCAAATTATCTATAGGGATTCTTGGATGTTCAGTACAAGTTTCAACCCAATAAAGTCAAAAATAAGCAATTTGTGAGGCTTAGAATAAAATCTCAAAAACTGTGAAATTTAGATCAGAGGGCCAAATTTCAAAAATTTGTGTAAAAAAAAAAAAAGAATATTAAAAAAGGTATTTGGAGTTGAACTATAGGATTTTGCATGGTACCATGAATTCAATAAAAGTTATACATTAATATACTCAAGAAAATCCACGACATGATCTGGGAGACATTTAAATTCTGAGTAAGTTGGCAAGGAGCGACCCAAAAGCCTTTTAAAATGTCTCACAAAAATGTTGGTAGTAAGGAGAAACAGTTGAAGACATGTTAAACAATATTATATTAAATTAAAAAAAAACTTTAAAACTTCCTCTCTACAAGATACGTTTATTCAGAGAAACTTACAGGGAGATGGAGCACAGCCTTGGCATCAGCCTTCTTCATATCATAACCTTCCAGCGGGACATGCTCTATCCTGCCGCTCTGTGCAAACAACAGGTGTGTTCCTGAAGGCAGGGGGTAGACATCGGGGCGAGGGGTGGGTCCAACAGGTGGGGGCACACCACCATGGTCGATACCTATCGCAGACAAGCACTATAAAATCGGGGGTCTTGTGGAGGGGGAACCAGCATCAAATCAGTTTTGCAACAGAAACGTTTTCTGGTCAACAACCAGACTCGACTTGACAAAAACAGTAATTTTACCTTGCTGAGAATGGAAGCTGCTGATCTACCGCTGCCTCGATCCATAGTTTTTTTGAGTTATTGTGTGACTTTGCTGAATCAGGACGAACCCTTTAAAACACTGAAGTTACACAGTAACACAAACTAACTAACTGATTAAGGCAATTAAGGCAATAGTAGACCAGTTGCCCTTATGTTAGCGAGGTAAAATTACTGTTTTTGTCAAAGGGAGAGAAGAGAGTTCTCCGTCTAAAAGGGCTACCTGTTTGGGAAATACTGAGCATATGACTGGATAAATGAGACATGGAGTATACTGCACCAGTTGTATGAGAGTTTTTAATTGTGTTTTGATGTATTTTTGCTGTTGTTAAATGTGGACCCCATTTACTTCAATTCACCAAGAAATTTCTCAGATTTTGGATTCTTCACTCACCACAGGCATGTTAGGAAAAACAACATTTTCTTCACAAATTCAATGCAACATGGGGTAAATAATTGATATACAAATGATCATGTGGGGGGTGAAGTATTCCTTTAATTCACAGTGAGAGACACTGTGGTCCCTTGTTGTCAAGTATTATACATATGAGATTTACTCACACATTGGTCTACTGCCAGGCCCAGAGCGAGTCCCAGGGATCTCCCGCCCATTTCTGTCCACGCACCAGCAGTGTCCCGTACTGCCATGGCACTGCACGGGCTCATAAGCACCGTTCTCATCACATGTAGGTATGTACTGTCCTACGGGTGGTCGGGGGCCCCGTGGACCATACTCCGTCACGCCAAGGAGACTGTCTCTGTGGCTCTCACACTGTGTTTTCGTCCTCTCTGAACAGAAAAATGAGAAAATAAGCTCCACAGTGAACGCAGATACCCCGCAACAATGCCCCAAACGTATTCATGAGTTCATTTATATCTCCTTTTGTCTTCTGCTTTGAATTCAGCAATACAAATCCCTGGTAAGGCATGACAAATTCATTTTGCCATCCAGAAGAAAATGAAAAACAGGTTCCAGCTGGCACCAATACACTCTGGCAAGAAACTCATTTCCAAACACTCCTCTTGCCCAAATGGGCGGAATAAACAATGCAGAGGATGAAAATGATCTTTTTTTTTCTCTATTATTCATCAGTCTGAAACTGAATCAAAGAAAACTACTACCAAAACTGTCTAGACTCCCATGACAGATTCCTAAAATAAACTTGTAGCAGCAGAGACTGAATGTTTCCAGCCTGAATATAAAATCAAGTCGACTGACAATGATGCACTGTTTAAATAAGATGTTGGGTTTGCTTGTCAAAAAGTGATGGCATTCCAAAGGACTTACCTGGAGAGCAGTAGGAGCCGTCGCCATAGAAACCCGGCCTGCACTGGCAGGTAAATGATCCCTGGGTGTTATAACACACAGCGTCCTGATGGCACCTGCCTGGCTGGCATTCATCTATGTCTGCAGACAGAAGAGAGGAGGGTGAGTGTGGACAGAGAGGAATCAGTCATCAACCGTGTAAGCGAAAATATTTTTCCGCATGTCCAATTTGTCGTGTCCTTTTATGGTCATGGATCTACAGCATGATCTGGGTCAGTCCGTGCCCAACAACATCAAGCAGACTCACGGAAAGAATGGAAACTATGAATGAGTGGTACTAAAGAGCAGCCAGAAAAACTACACGCAGGCTCAGGACCTCCATCTGCTTTTCATGTCTCACTGCTCAATCGCTGCAGATGTATTATGTAAGCAATCTCACCTCCCACGGTCCTGAGCAGTTGGTTTAACAATTAAAGCCTTAAAGCCTGTGTAATGGATTTGAAATCTGGACTACTTGTGTTAAAACACTAACCTGTTTCCATTTAGCCTGTTTAGCCAACCACGCTCAAAACATGTCATGTGATTTTGAACCGTACCATGAAGACAGCCATTAGTTTCGACAGATTCTTGTTTCGATGGTAATCATCACATGACAAGGCATTTGCAAGGAGGGAGAGTATTAAAAACTCTCTTTGTAAGTGTAACAAAGGATGTTCTGACACTCGAGATCTGAGGATGAGTTTCCAACGACACTTTCATTGCCAGAAGGCACTAAAATCACATCACTTTCACAATGTCCTTGTCAGCTTTGTGTTTTTCCGTCCTCTACAATGATTCTCTGACAACATCACTTGTGAATGCAAAACTTTTTGGCAGCAAACTCTCAAATCTCAGATTTCACATTCTCCTTGCAGATACCAACAAGTATAAAACTACGGAGTGCCACAGGTATAATTATAGCCTTTTACAGTTTAATTATAATCAACTCATAATTAAATTATAAATTAGCATTTAGAGTATTCATTCATTAACCGAAAGATCATTAACAGCCATCAAGTTTAAATGATAAATGAATAATTTGATTTTAAAATGTAATTGCTAAATGAATTTGAAGAAGGCTTTTTGTAATTCCCTTTATTATTGCCTATTTCATTGCTTCACCTTGTTAATTTAAAGATGTCTCTTTAATTTAAACATGTGTAAGCACCGTGCCACCCAAAATTAAAATGACTTTCGACCCACAGAGCAGCAGCAGGAGCTCTGATTGTGTTGGCAGCTCTTACAAGTCTGTGTCAGATTGTAGATCACTGTTAGAAGTTACAAAGCTTAAAATGGCAACAACAGTTAATAACTCACAGGCTAAAAAATGCAAAACCACTGCTACAGCCCTGCACAGTAAGTGTAATGTCATTATAATAGCTACATACTTAAATAAATTAGTTCTAATATACTATGAGCACCACCCTTTACTGGATTTTAACTAGATGCAATGTTGTGTGTAATGTTGTGTATTCTGTAACCTTCAAATTAAGTCAATTTTATAGATCTTCTACAACCTATAGACTGAAAGCAGTTTATTCCTGTGATCTTTCTTCAGCACAAGCATATATTCAGTGCCTCTGTGCAGTACCTTGGCAGACTCTACCATCTCCTATGTACCCTGGCAGGCAGGAGCAGATGTAGGACGAGCCTCCAGTGTAGCTGCACTGAGCACGCTCAGGAATGTCGCAGGTGTGGGTGCCTTCTTCACAGGCGTCCACAGGTCGATCAACCTCTGAGGAGAAGAAGAGATACTTCTTAAAATAGTTATTTTGCTATGGAACGAATAAGATGAGATCCTGATATGTTAGAGCATGTCAACAATGAACAGATATCATATTTCACCTTAAAATCATGTTGCAATTCCGTTTTTATTTTTTTTATCTTAAAGGTACACTATGCAGGATTTTCCTAAAAAAAAAAACCAACAACAAAAAAACAATGTGTAGACTCATACAGAAGTAATCCCTCAACACTTATAAACCACTAGGAAGTGTGTGTGTATTTTCTTTGTTCAGGGCAGTAATGGATGGGTAACCCCAACAGGAAATGCCAGACAAGAATAACTCTAGAGTTGGCTTCTACTTTTACACTCACATTTTTTTACAGTAATCCTACTTTAAAGAAATAGTTCAACATTTTTGAATATGCTTATTCACTTGGTTGCTAATATAAGAAAAAATGAGAAGGTGGGTTCAAACTTCACATCTGTCCAATAAATCCAAGACTACAACCAGCAGCTAGTTAGCATAGCTTAACATTAATACTGGTGCCACCCACTGGTTTGTGGACCCCCATTTTGAAACCTCGCATGTGGCCTTTTGGCTGTCGCCATCTTGGATTTTTGGAGCTGTTTTTTTTTTTGTATCAGGCTGTAAAAATGTTTTTCTCTGCTGTAAGGTTGGGCATTTTAACATGAGTGTCTGTGGGGATTGAGTCGCTTTTGGAGTCAGCCTCAAGTGGCCATTAGAGGAACTGCAGTTTTTTGCATTCCTGTGCAAGCTTCATTTTTCTTCCCTGCGGTGGTATGGATTAAACCAACATGATACAGTGCATTAATTAGAAAGCTTTAGAGGTGCTAGTAGGCACATTTTTTTACATTAGGGCGGAGCCAGGCTAGCTGTTTTTCCCTGTTTCCAGTCTTTATGCTAAGCTAGGGTAATTGGCTGCTTGTTGTAGCTATATATTTAGCATACAGACATGAGAGTGGTATTACTCTTCATCTCATCTAACTCACAGCAAGAAAACAAATAAGCATTGTTCCCCAACATGTTGAACTATTCTTTTAATATGCAGGTTGCGACTTTTGATATTACGCAGAAGACCAGAGAAGTTGCCTGATAAAAGAAAATTGAGGTCAAGCTTCTCTCGTACTCTTTTCTATGACTATTACAAGAGCTGTCCTGATACAGTGTGATAGATGTACACACGCACACATGCAGACACAAAATGTAGACCTAAAACCTAATCTCACTTTCAACTAGATAATCCCTGAAATTATAATGTCACTGCAGCAGTCAGTTCAAAGTTGTATGTGTGTTCTTATGTTTAGGAGGTATGCATGTGTTTTATCTTGCTCACCCTGCTCTACTTTATGTTTTCATGCATTTTATTACAGTTTATGTCTGAACTTCTACATCCCAACTACCAGGTGAGATTTCTGAAAGATGTAATTGCACTCAGCGGCGCACAAACACCACTTACCAACGCAGGTCTGCCCATCGTTGCCGAACTGATAACCATCCTCACATTCGCAGCGGAAGGTCCCAGGCTGGTTGTTGCAGATAGCGTGGGAGCCACAGATCTGAGGATTCTCCCTGCACTCATCAATGTCTGATAAAGAGAGGAGCCAATTATCATATGCTAATAACTACCACATTAGGTCTGTGTTTGAGTCTGAGGCTCTGAAGTCTGGATTTGTTAAATCAGTGTCCTTCATTATCAGATGGAGATCAGAGGAGGGAGCTTGATTAGGTTTCTTAATTACGAATGTTTCAAGATAGCATCTGTCTGAGATACTTCCTTCCTCTTTTGACTGTATGTGCCTGAGAACTCTTCCTGTCTGGTCTCGAATGCAAATGACTTGTAGTTGTATAGAGCACGGACTGGGGATGAGGACCGCGCTATATATGTTAACCTGGTCTGGGAGTATGGGAGGCTTTGTTTACCATGTGGGACTCCCTCTGTCTAATTGCAAAGATTGCCCAGTTCCCCAGGAAGGAAGGCTTTAAAAGTCTGGGTTAATTAAAAGATGGCTCTTAACAGATGTGGAAACTGTTTGATTTACTTGAAAGCAGAGACTACATTAGTGGTGAGAATCTTTATTGCTGCAAACAATGGAAACAAAAGGTGCCTTTTTTGTATTACATCATATGTCATTCTTACCATAACAGATGCGGCCGTCACCGTTGAAGCCAGCAGCACACTGACAGGTGAACTGAGTTCCCTGTCCAGGTCGGCACACGGCGTTGGTGTCACAGCCGTGTCTTCCAGTGAAACATGGGTTCTCCTGTGGCTGCCCTCCTGAGAATTAAGAGTGTATTTTAGGACAATGTCACCACTATAATATAAGCTCACATGATTTCATAAGAAAAACATGCATCAATAGCTCTTACTTTTGAAAAACCTGTTTTTTGGTCAGGATGTTATATGTTGTATTCCAGGAAGGAAGTGAGTGCAGACCAAAGCAGGAAGACAAAAATAATCTCCGTGACCTCACCATTGATATCCCCGATCTTGTTGCTCATGGCGAACCGGATGAGTTCATTATTAGCGTCGTACATGACAAAGACCTGGTCCACGCTGAGCATCTGAGTCGGTTTCATGTTTCTCAAAGTCTCGCCGTGCTGGCAGCTCTGGAAGGTGATGGTCTGACGCCACTGGTACGTCCTGGTCTCAGTGGAGCCATCGGGCAAGCTCACTACGTAGTCCCGAGTGGAGGATGAAGTGATCACTGGAAGTTATGATAGGGAGGTAAGAAAAAAGTAGGGAATTTGTCAGTCTTGTTATTGGTTACAAAAGCAGAAAAATGCTTCTTTTTCCAGTTTTGGAGTAGGAGGTTTGGCCAAGTGAAAAAAAACAGCGGAAACAAACCCGTGACATTTCAATTAAAAACAAAGCGTCTTTGTTTAAGCTGAGTCTTACAGTTGTTGCTGTACTGGTAGATCTCAGAGTAAGGATCGATCTGCACGGTGGAGCCACCAGTCACCTCAGGGACCCGGCCCTCCAGGGTGGTGCTCACCACCAGGTGGTCGTGCTCATCGATGCCTTTGAACTCCTGCCTGATGGTCAGCTTCTCATTCCCTGGCTGAAAGGTCACTTCAGCCTGCCGCGTGAACTCCCCCCCTACAGAGGAGAGAGAGGAGGAGGTTAACTTTAAGACCCTGGCCCTAGATGAACTTTGGCTCACCGCCTTCTGTCTCCGCTGAAGTAATGTGAGGGGAATTCAGCTGGACAGAGTGAGTAAAACTGCAGCTGTATGGCAAACTGCTTGTAGCAGCATTGACATTTGTTTACAGAGTTTTACACTTCCAGAATGTTCACTTTTATAATTTTCTAACCAAGTGAAGCAAGAGGAAATCACATGAAAAGCCTCTAGGTGTCACATTATCAGATATTGGTAGTGCAGACGTATAAACATTCCCCTCACCAATAATACTGAAGCCGTTCTTGAAGCCAGGGTGCTCCAGAGCAAACGCCCACCCAATCACTCCACCAAGAGCCGACAGGGGCTGCAGTGAGGGCCCAAGGGTGTATGGGATGTCACTGATGGCCACATAGGAGCGGCCATCATTCACCACAACGTATGAGTGGAGATCGTTGCTGGTGAACTCCACTGGAGACGGCGAGTTGCCCACATAGACTTTTCCATGCACTTTGCCGTTCATCCTCTGTGGCTTTCCTGCAGATACAAACCATAAGAGTTGGTCACGGAGAAAGAGCGACCAAACACCAGAGCTGAACACACAGATTTGCCCAATTTGCTCAAATAATTTCAGCAGTAGTGTCACGGACAATTATGGAACATTTCTGAACACAAGTGAAATTGTAAAACTGCTAAAAGATTTTCCCCCAAAACTCAACATCTGTCAGCCACTAAGAAGAACAATAAACAAATGAAATGCTGTTTGGATGATGAGGTCTTCCAGCAGTTCATAGAGTTAGTTTTTGAGAAGCCTGGAAGTTAGTGTGTTTTCAGACTGTTGCTGTGTGACATTACTATCTCATTAATTCAGAAAAACAAAAAAATCTTTTCTCAAAATTCTGAGATAACAATCTTTTTCATTCAGAAAAACAGGGCAATTTTTTTTTATTCTCAAGCGAATGTGTTACACTGCTGTTAACAATTTGAGCTGCAATATGATAATATGAAGAATTGTTGAAGTGAAATATTATAAGTGAAAAAAGCTGATATGCAAAGCTGAGCTGTTAACTCTCTGGTATAGTGTGGTGCAGCAATGAGTCCTAAAACAAAGAAATGTTAGCACTTCCCGTTCCCTCATCTTGAAGATACCTGAAATAAGGCCTGTGGTTAACACAAGCTTAAGAGACTTTTATGTTTTGTTCTATGACATAAAATACGTCAAATAAATACCTCAAATGTGAATTCTGAAGCCTTTAAGTGTGTAAAAACGATGGTTGCTAACAAGTGGCGAAATGTGACTACAAAGCATCATCACACCAAACTCTGCTCGACAGCCTCATGGTGGTCATGCGACCACGGCGTAGTTTGTTTAAAGCCGTTAGCTTTTCACTTCTGGCGATTGCATTTATGCTTCGCCAAGCCATGCTAGCTAACTTTTTGACTTAAAATTAGCAAACAATACCAGCCACTTTTAATAGATAGCTAGGCTGCAATTTTACAAAACAGGAAAACTTTATTGGTATACTGGTAAATCTACAAGGGAAAGCACAGCGGCATTACTAGACTTTGAGACTAATGCAGCACATTTATAGCATTACAGTTGCTTCGGCTTGTGTGTCATAAAAGCTCAAAATGTGTAATATTCGCTCCTCTCTCTTAGAATGTGACATGAAACTGCCTGACGCAGTAAAAAATGACAACACTGTAGTTTTAATGTTGTTTCAAAGTGACCACTTAAAGCAGAAGTGTAACGTTACCCTCTGCCACACACTGTATCCCATTGCCATAGAAGCCAGGTCTGCAGTTGCAGCAGTATCCACTGGAGTAGTCCTGGCAGTCAGCAAACTGGGAGCACTTATTTCTGTTGTTTGCACATGTCCCAGGTTGTATGAGAAAACTGAAAACATGGAAAAGCATGGTAAGAATATCGCAGAGGCAACTAGGTGATTAAAAATCTATGATCTTCAAATGATGATAAGAGTTCTCCTGTGGACTCACCATCTACATTTATATCTGGGTCGTCCACCACCAAGACTTCTGGGTTGTCAGGTTGATGTGGCTGGTACTGAACTGGGTGGACTTCAATCTGCGCTCCTTCAGCCTCATAAGGAGGGTACTGCACTTGCTGTCCATCAGTATACACAGTCCTCCTTGCATTAGCTGCCTCCTCATTGCCCTGAGGGGGCTCCTGTGGAGTGTCCTCAGCGGGCAGGTCATTGACCTCCCCTGGAGCCACGTTGGTAAAGTAGGGAGACGTTCCAATCTCATACACCCATACACCCCGCACGCCAGAGTTGGTCTCCCTGTGGGGAGAAAAGAGACTCTCACAGTCACTATTCTTGAAACAAAATCCAAACAGCAACACAGGTCAGGAAATTGGTATTCCTGTGCTGACAGCCATTGGTTGACTTACTCTGCTAAAGCCCTGACGGATGCCTCATCATCAGTGGTGGTGCGGTAGTATGGTCCCTGACTGGAAAACAGGAAACCCCGGACCAAACCCTTACTGAAGCCAGCCTGCATGACCACACTACTGCCTTGTACAAGCGTGGAGGAAAACTGAATCCCATCCCGCGCATACAGGACAATAGCATATGATGCAGTCTCCAGGGACGCAATAACCAGCTGGAAGGTGTTTCTCTGTGTAATAAAACATTAGAGACAATGTAACTGGCAAGTTACGCCACAGATCTATTAAATAACCACGTGCTGCTCACCTTCTTGTCAATGCCATCTCCTCTGCTTTGAAGTTCATGGGGGGCGACATCAACCCAGGTGATCACCACAGCATGGGTGGGATTGACTTCATCGTCCTCAGGGAAGGCCCTGTTGATGTAATTGGCTGCCTGAGTAAGGACATCAGGACTGGAGTCTTGACGAAGTAAACCTTACCCACACCATCACTTGTGTCCAGGTCTCCTTGCAGAGCTGCGATCATGCCGAATTTCGGGGGCATATCGCCAAGATATGTCGACTCGCTCGTTGGCTCTGCTGTGGCAACAAAACCATTGGTGTTGATCTGAAATTAAAAGCTCAGGTTGGTGATGGGGATAACAGGAAATGAGACGACTGTAACACCATATGACCGTCTTTATAGTAACGAGGATAACAACACATGACGAAGTGTTTCACAGCAGAGGCAAACTCAGTCTAGTCTGACCCACTTTGATCTTTATTCCACACTCATTAGAGTAATGATCCGACTCAGCTGCCATGTCCTACAAACGCACTAATGAACAAACAAGATGCCATTTAACACAGATTTTACACACTTAAGGTTTAACGTGAACACATGCAGGGCTTGTAAAAAAGAGAAAAGCTGGGTTCATGTCAAAAACACATACACTCAACGCATGGGGCTCCTTCACTTCCTGACCAGGGGAAAACAAGAACACTATTCCTGGCCTGGGCCACACTGTTTCCTGTCCTTGCCCCTGACAAGCAGCCCCAGAGAGTCCAGAGATTGCACACTAATGTTCATTACAGAAACTTCCTGACAAAATGGAAGATAGAGCTGGGAAATCTATCTCGCAGAAAAAGTAGTGAAGAGGGATATTTTTAAGGTAGGTGAACACCTGAACATACCAGGGCTTTGGAGGCTATGAATCACACCTCTAATGATTAGTGAAAATGGTTTTTTTTTCGATAGCCAAGTCTGGTGTGAAAGTATTACTGTTCCCCTCCAGGGCGCAGACAGTTCAGAGGAAGACTGTCTCATAAATTAAAGAAAAATCTTTAGACCATCTTGACTGCAGTGGAGAAATATGTTTGCGGTGAGTGGTGTAGAGATAACTCGGAGGTAGTCAGCAGTCGGGAAAACCCGCCAGAGTGATTGTTATAATTAGAAATTCAATATCTATTCTCAACCTCAGGCTCATGTGTTAACCATGACTTTTTGCCTCTGCACATCTCCTCCAATACATCTGCTCCTTGTTTGAGATTCAGCATAAAAGGGTTCCATAATTGACAGAGTTTGAAGTCACTAATTTAAGATAAAGTAAAACAGAAATGATGACCAGTGCTCAAAGTATATATCAAGTATAGACTACTGACTTTCAAAAGTTTTCCCCATACTTTTAGCAAATGTTAAAGGAAACACCTTTTGCTCTGTGATATTATCCACATGCGGCACAATTAAAACAGAGATGCAGCACTTTTCTTTGAAAAGGAGAATCACAGGGAATAAAGGGCTGTTTGTCTGTCCAATACAATGGTGCAGCTTTCAGCTAAATGCTGCTATTGCCTTTTTCCCCCAAGTCATTTCAAAGATCCACATGGTTACTATAAACAGCAAATAACAAACACGTGTGATCTCCAAGAATTTATTAAGTTACAGAAGAACCTCTAAGTCCCCATTCTGCACAGTTCACATACTGTTTATTATCTTGGTATTGCAGGATGTGAACATTTAAACGTATATATTGGCCCATAGTTGTGACATACACGCATCAGTAGAGGTTGGATTGCAACATAAGTACTCTGGTCTTTGTGTCAGCAGTAAAATGATAACCTCAGGGGGAAGCTGTAAGAATGCGTGGACACATGCATTCCACAAGCCTCTGTGATAAGTAAATCAATATTTATAAATACTCCAGAGCATACCCTGCCCCACATATATTTTGCAACTTCCAGGTATTGTTTAAGGTTGTAACTACTGACCCCTTTTTCACGTAGCCTATAACTTCCCGGGGTTTCTAGGATATGCGCAATTGCGCAAGATCGATGGACAGTCCACCCTGACCAATAAAACCCGCGCGTTTGTATTAAAACCACTGTGATAGTTATGGGTTAACTTACAAAGATGCTGTCGAAAGTGCCATCATGAAACAACACTGGCTTGTCCAGTTGAAGTCGGTGCGTCTGGTCATTCCCTGCTTCCAGTAACTGGTCCCTTACGCTTGGACCGAATTGAAAAAGCTCTCCCAGCGTTATACTCTGCGCCGACGCCACAATTGCGAGAAAACCCGCACAGACGAGCCATCCTTGCTCCTGCCAACCCATTGTTCGTGTTTCAGGAGCAGTTGAGCAGTCCTGTAGTCTCTCTAAGCCAGGTTGGTGGAGAGTGACGCACAGGCTCTACTGAAGAAAGTTCAGTCAGAGTTTGGGGAAACGTGGGGCGGAGTTGAGAGGGGCGCTGAGAACTGCTTTCATAAAACCACCAGGACTGGAGAGAGAAATGAGAGGTAGTCTATACTTTTCTTTTCATGCTGTTACTAAAACAAATTCCTGAAGTGATGCGTTAATGACTGCCGGCTGGCATGCTCAGGGTCAGACATCTGCAGTGATTTGGCCCACTTTGAAAATACAAGACGCTGCAGTTATAAGGGTTGGCTCAGGATACAAGTAGGCACTGAGATCAGTTTCACATCCTTTGATTTAAGGTCAGCCCTTAAATCAAGGTCAGTTCCCTCAGCCCTATCAGCACCTGTGTTTCCACAGCATCTATGTTTTTTTTCCCCAAAACCTACTAAGCCCTAGGTTCCTTCATAGACTTTTTCTATTCCAAGTAGGCCCTATGTTCCCTCAGCATCAAACCAGGCCCTTCAACAAGTGGCCTAAGGTTGCCCATGTTAAAATCTGTCTGTATTTTTTTTTCAGATATCACACTTAAAAATCAATGACAGACAAACAACCAAACAAACAAACAGAGGTGAAAACATAACCTTATTTATGGAGGTTCTAATCTGAGAGAACATCGGGTTGATGGAACATAGGTCTAAAGGAACATAGGGCTGAGGGAACATAAAGCTAAAGGAGCATAGGGTTGAGGGAATGTGGGGCTGAAGGAACGAAGGGTTAAGGGAACACAGGGCGGAGGGAACATAGGGTTGAAGGAACATTGAAATGAGAGAATGTAGGGCTATGGGAATATAGGGCTGAGGTTCCATAGGGCTGAGGGCACATAAGGTTGAGAGAACATAAGGCTGAGGGAACATAGGGCTAGAGGAACATAGGGGGTAAGGGAACATAGGGCTGAGGGAACATGAGGCTGAGGGAACATAAGGTTGAGAGAACGTAGGGCTAAAGGAGCATAGGGTTGAGGAAACATAGAATTGAGGGAACATAGGGCTGAGGGAGCATAGGGCTGAAGCAACATGGGGTTGAGGGAAAATAGGGCTGAAGAAACACAGAGTTGAGGGAACAAAAAGATGAAGGAGCATAGGGTTGCAGGAACATAGGATTGAGGGAACATAGGACTGAGGGAAAATAGGGCTGAAGGAACATAGGGTTGAGGGAACATAGGGCTGAAGAAACACAGAGTTGAGGGAACAAAACGATGAAGGAGCATAGGGTTGAGAGAACATAGGGTTGAGGGAACATAGGGCTGAGGAAATATTGTGTTGAGGGAACATAGGACTAAAGGAACATAGGGCTGAAGAAACATACAGTTGAGGGAACATAGGGTTAGGGAATACAGGATTAAGGGAACATAGGGCTGAAGGAACATAGGGCAGAGGGAACATAGGGTTGAAGGAACATAAGGCTGGGGGAACATTAGGTTGAGAGAACGTAGGGCTAAGGGAATATAGGGTTGAGGGAACATAGGAGCGAAGGAGCATAGGGTTGAAGAAACATAGAATTGAGGGAACATAGGGCCTAGGGAATATGAGGCTGAAGCAACATAGGGTTGAGGGAAAATAGGGCTGAAGGAGCACAGAGTTGAGGGAACATAAGGCTGAAGGAGCATATGGTTGAGGGAACATAGGACTGAGGGAAAATAGGGCTGAAGGAACATGGGGTTGAGAGAACATAGGGCTGAGGAAATATTGTGTTGAGGGAGCCTAGGACTAAAGGAGCATACAGTTGAGGGAACATAGGGTTAAGGAATATAGGGTTGATGGAACATGGGCCAAAGGAGCATAAGGTTGAGGTTCCATAGGGCTGAAGGAACATAGGGTTGATGTTCCATATAGGGCTTAGGGAACGTAGGGTTGAGGGAACATAGGACTGGGGGAATATTGGGTTGATGCTCCATAGGGTGGAAGGAGCATAGGGCTGAGGAAACATAGGGCTGAAGGAACATAGAGCTGGGGGAACAGAGCTGAAAGAGCATAGGGTTGAGGAAACAGGGTTGAGGTAACATGGGAGTGAGGGAACATAGACCCACTCCTCTTAATTTAAACCCTGACTTGAAACTCATTGTCCCAGTATTTCCAACACAGTAGAAAGCAGCCATCACTGTTTGGATGATAAGGTACTATACACAGGGGCCACTGTGAGGGAGGTCCAAGTGTCTCCAGAGGGACAACACTGGACTGTATTAGCAGATTTGGATACAGGCCAAGGGGCCATCAGAGCATAGACATCAGAGCATGGACCAGTTACCATCAACAGAGCCCCATGGCGGGTTTGATTGAAACATTATGTAAAGGACAATATCACAGAGCACTGTACCATACGCTAATCATTTGAGGCATCCCGCTGTGGCTATCAGACCCGACTCCAGCTGGGATAATGAGGGGCATGCTGGTACTGTGGTTCAACTTGGAGCTGTTTCTGCTTTGCTAACTGATGGTCAGTCATCCATCCAACACTTTGGTCCACTTATCTGAGCAACTGTTGGCCACATTGCCATGACATTTTAATATGGGTATTCATGGTCCCCGTGATTTCTAATGATTATTTTGTGATCTCTGACCTTTTGTTTGGCGATAACATCAGAATGTCTTTTGCCAACACTCTGGTCCATAACAATGAACAAGAAATACGATAACAAATGACCTCCAAATGAAGCTGAGACTTTCACTATAGATTTAGTATGATGATTAATAATGTTTTGGATGACCCTGATCTTTTCCCATGTCCACCACCATGCCGAGATTTTCTTGCACAAGAGTTATCAAAACTGCAAGTACAGATCGTATATCATGGATCCTTCACTGCCTGGTAAACACCCACATAACAGCAAACTTCTCAGAAAGAGTAAACTGATCCTCATGTGTGAAACTGGCAGAGTGCTCCTGTAAAGCTGTGAGAATGAAAAGCACATATTTTGTTGCACAGAACTATGTTCGTGTGTTCTGATTTTTCTTACTTTTGCTTTTGAAGTACAGCACATTTTTACTTCTTCGGCCTCTAAAAAACTTCAAGTGGAATAATCAAAGACAGAAAACTGAAGTCTAACTTGTGACAAAGGGTCCCAAAGTAGACATTGATTTGTTTTAAGGGGTCACAAGACAAAGAAGTTCTGGAGGATGAGCACTTTGTGGACTTTTATGTGGAGCTACCCTCTTGCACCACCCTCAGGCCAACATTTATAATAACCATATTACTGTACATTTACAGGGCACAATAAATCCTTGTGAGTGAAATGATTCTGTCCTTTTCTTCAGCATCACCCTTAGGGAGAACTTTCCATTTTTAGCCCCTCTACTGGGAGGATGCTTTTTTCAACAGCAGTGTGATATAATGAACATTTCAACATCGTGTGTGGCTTTACCTTGCCCCTATATATTCTAGTGAACAGCCATACGCCATAATATGTTTTTTTTTTTTAAAATTCAAATAGGTTTCTCCTTTAAATTTACTGGATTGTTGGACACAGTTAAACCCAACATTTATCACTCTGCTCTTAGCTGCTAATATTCTTAAATATCAAGACTGTAAAACACACACAAAATGCCACAGATAGCATGTGATAGTTTATCTCAGTCACCATGTGAGAAGATAACTTTTTATTGCAGATTTTAAATCGTAGTAGCAGTAAATAAGGAACACTGAACAGTATTACAAACCATTATTATTTTAATAAGGCTGGAGACTATGGGATTTTTATATATTTATAGTTATCAAGTATGCCATATTTTCCTTCCTATGCCACAAAATTAGAAGTCATCTTAAAACATTATATTTAATTCAATTGTATGAAAAAAGAATTTTAAGATGTACAATGCAGAAACAAGTTTCTAAATACTGTATATGGATTTTATACATTTAGCTGGATACCATAGTAGTTTGGAAGGCGGCCACTCATAAGAGAATTAAACACTGCATTTTTATTTCCTCTGCTACATTATTTCTCCCGCTTTGGATCCCTCCCAGCCTTTCCATCTTTACACAGTTGAAAGGTGCCCCCTTCTGGTCATTTAATGAAGCTTGCATTTGTGTTTTTTTTAATATATTTTCCATAGAATTAAACGATTTCAGATATTAATATAAATTGATGTATGTACATTAACAATGCAGATGTATATGGAGTTGTTTATTTTAATATTGAACATTAGAATATGCCAAAAAAATTCAATGATGTTTAATAGTGAGGGCTAATTTGTGTTTAATGTCATCATGTATGACTTGCCAACAGTGCTTCTGTCTACTAAACTAAGAGTAGTTCACCCAATAGTAATATGTGTTCTTATGTACTACAACACTGTTGATATTCACAACACTTACATAGTGATACATTGGGCCCCTGTTGGACTCTCAGTGGCTGATGGGATATTTACCCCAGGGCCTGTGGTCTCATCAGCTGTGACTTGTTAGTGTTTGAGTGAGTGTGTTTTCGTGTTGCCTGGGAACCAGCAGTGGACCGGGATGTGATGTGTCAGTGGCAGGAGCCTGATAATCAGACTGAAGAGCCATTTCGTCACAACTCTATTATTTTTCTTTTTTATTCACAGACAAAAATGGAGACGTGGGCGATTTCAAGGGCTGGAGCCGAGCGGAGGGAACTCTGGGAACAAACAAGGCTTTCAATATTTAGCATAATTTTGCATTTTATGACTAAATCCTTTGCTTCTATATGTAATAGGCTTTCAGCTAGTGCTCTGCCACTATTATATACACGACTGCAGTGTCTCTATACTGAAAACAAAGAAGTGAAACAAAGCACATGATGATGTCATTGAATCCATTTAGTCATGCACATTAGAAGCCAACTTTTTTTAAACTTTATTTAGTAATGCAGCTATTCAAAGAGGGAAGTACTGTAGCTGACAGCATCCTGTTTGGTGTGGTGCCTGGGTGGTTGGGTCCCTGTAAAGATTCATGTATCGCAGCAGTCAAAGGTGAGCTGGAGTGACCTCCATCCTCGGCCTCCCCCATGTTCACATGCCCCAGTCCTGTGAAACAAAAAACCCTCCTACTACTAACCATAACAAATGTCACAGAAATTAAATATGTTTCTTCTTGAATCAGAAACCAAATTCTGTTTCTCTGACCAGACCTGAAGTCCTGGTTGTAGTTAAAGGGGGACTGTGGTGATTTTAAAGATAAGATAATTAAAAAAATGTAGTTAATACAATTTAATGTATAAAGTTTGATTATTACTGATCTTGTATTAATTAATAAGTGTGAAGCTTCCACTACAAACACTTCTGGTTTATTCTGTCTTTGCGTTCTTTCTTTGAAAAATATATCTCCTGAGTTTTTTGCCTTTACTTGATAGTTTGCAGTGAAGTGAGGCAGTAACAACCAGGGACACCGGGGTCACACACAACTCCAACTAATCCTTCATTTTGTAGTTACTAGCACATTTTGTTCTGTGGTAAAGTATTTTGTTTTCGTTCAAATACATTTTCTTTCAATCAACTCATAAGTTAGGGGAACAATGGGTGAAGGGTGGTGGGCTGAATATGGGGGCCTATTTTTGCCCTAAGACACCCAAACAGCCACCCTGTCCTTTATAAGTTAGCCAACTTTATAAAGAGTAATACTAAAGGCGGAGTACGCCTTTAAGCATATTATAATTTTTTACAATGACTTATAATTCTATATAAATTGTAGATATTTTATATCTGTGCAAATTGTATTTTATAGCCATGAATCTAACACAGAGGGGGCCAAACGTGGCCCGCGGCCTGATTTTAAATTTCCTGCCTCTTGTTGTTCCCACCACACAACATTGGTTTATCAAGCAAGATCACTTTGCAATTTTTTCCGTTCACCTCACACCGCACACTACCAGGACTATCATACAGCTATATATAGCAAGTTGGAACTACACAGGCAGATCTAATAGCTCCCTTTTTCACTGCCTCTTCAAGGCAGGAATTTCATGCTGTTATGCCGCCGTGCTGTTTGGTGTAAAACGTACAATCGTGGAATGAGCGACAGAGTTGTCCCACCTTTAAGCCGGCAGCAGAGGTAGTAACAGCTTGGAAACAATGTCTGTATAAACGAGACAGCTGGCAGTGTGACGTTTTGACGACATATTATGTGGGCGACCCCCTGTGGGAGATTTAAAAAGTAGCTGATAGCAGTTAGTGGCTAACTCAAAGACGAAGAACAGTGGCTGAAAATGTCTGTTAATCTGAAAAAAAAAGAGGTCCAGGAGCTCCTTACCCTCCGACCAGAGGATGAGATTAACTGCCATATAACAGGGACAGTAAATAATTGTTATTGCCATGCTAATGCCATTGTTTTTGTTTATGAAGCACTGCCAATGCATCTGTTATATGTCACATTAGAGGCCAACACTGTTGTGTTACACGTCGACGCAAAGAAAGGAATTTGTAGTGGCCCTATAGCTCGATCTCTGTGTAAAAAGAGCTCACGTGTTTTCATAAATAGATGCTAAACAAGGTTACCTAACAGTAGGTATTCCCTGCAAGACAGGAGACATGACCACGTCAAAGAGGCGTAAGGTCGACAGCAAGGGCTGCCACTTTCAGGAGTGGTGGCAAGTTGAATACTTTTGCTCTTAAAAGATGATGCAGTTGCTTTGTGTTAATTGTTTGGGATTTTTTTTTCAGTAAGCTGTATGATGCAAGAAGCAGCAGGCCCCTGGGTGTTGTCACACTATTAAATCTGGCCCGCGTTCAAAAAGTTTGGACACCCCTGCTTGAACATGTTGCTAGGCCCAGGCACTTCTGTTGCAGCAATTTACTGCTACAATACAGGGTATCTTCTGAAGTGATTTTGCAGTGATGTTTTCCCTCTGCGCCTTCTTGTGTAAAAATGAGTGTACCAGTTAAATGTATTGACTGTATTCACTGTACATGAATGTGTTGTATAGATTTTATGAACAGTGCTGACTGATGATGATGCTTGTGTATGTTATATTTTTATACACTTTATTAAAATGAAAGTAATATATCTAACAGCTCTGAGATGATCTCCTGGGATCAGTGCAACGGTGGGAAGTCCCATCACAGGGTTAAAGGTACAGTAGCGTGCGTCAGCTGATGCGTAGCGCCGCGTAATGAGCGCAGGGAGGAGGAGGAGGAGGAGGCTGGTCCCCTCCTCTCTGCCCGGGCTGTGCTGGCTGCAGCTCTCAGCAGCTTCCTGCCGCTGCTGCTCCTGACAAACCCCTCATTCTCATCACTGATCATGTGCCTCGCTCTCTGGCTGTCTCCGGCTCTGCAGCAGGAAGTTAGCCTTGTTTTCTTCCTCTTGCTTTTCCTTTCTCCCTCCTCTTGACAGCCACATTCGCAGCATTTACTTCCTCACTCTTATTCTATCTCTTTTTTTTTTGCTGCGGTGCCCAGCTCTCCTCAGCGGGGCGAGAGAGCTGTGAAGCCGGCTCTGTGAAGCCAGAGACCGGCGGCGAGCACCGGCAGAGGCCCCTCCGCTCCGCTGCGCTCCCTCCTCCTCCGGCCAGGGACAGCAGGTTCATGGAGGCCCCGGTGGAGGAGAAGGAGCCGTCGCCGATGGACAAGTCTCTGCCTCCACCTACCCTGAGCCCGGCCGTGCCCCCCTACGTCACCTTGGGCCTGACAGTGGTGTACACCGTCTTCTACTCCCTCCTCTTCATCTTCATCTACGTGCAGCTCTGGCTGGTCCTGCGCTACCGACACAAGCGCTTCAGCTACCAGACCGTGTTCCTGTCCCTGTGCCTGCTGTGGTCGGCCCTGCGCACCGTGCTCTTCTCCTTCTACTTCAAGAACTTTGTCACAGCCAACACTCTGGGGCCCTTTCCCTTCTGGCTGCTCTACTGCTTCCCTGTCTGCCTCCAGTTCTTCACACTCAGCCTCATGAACCTTTACTTTGCACAGGTGAGTTGGCAGGCTGATACAGTCACAGGGGTCATCTGTAAGGCAGCACTTGTTTGTCTGTAATGTGAGAACAGTAGTTTGATTACTGAGTCTAAATAGATCTGGTTCAAAGTCCTGCTCCACTCAGACATGTGTTTTGCTTATTGTTTTTTATCTGGATGTTTGACCTTCACTGTGCAGAGGGATGCATGAAGGATGCATGACACTGACAGAGGAAATGTTTCTCTGTGTTCACTTTATGTGTATTTTTATTGTATAAATCATCATTTAGGCAACAATGTAACAGTAAGACATAAAAGAAAACAAAGCATAGGTATCATACAGGAATAAGGACAAGATAACAAGTATGATTTCACTTTAAACAGGACTGTATATTCAAAATGTCAGGAGGATATAAAGTAAAGATGATATAGCAAAAAAAAAATACATTTTAAGATAAAGATCAAATAAAAGTATGCAATAACATCAAATGTAGACAGTAAATTGAATTTCTTCAAAGAAAAGCTTGGCTTTATGGACGCAAAATTCAAGTAAGTAAGTTAACAGCCTGCAGAACTTTTTGTTTTTTGTTTTCATCCTTTGCTTCCAGCTTGATTGAATGATTGGTTTGAGTGTCAAAATAGTCCTCAATTTTCCCCCAGAATTCTAATGAGCACTGACATTCAATTTTTCATTTTTACAATCAATTAGAAACCAATCGTGGTCCAATATGCAGCTTGTCAGGGGTAGGGGAAAAACTGATACAGCATGGTATCGTGATATTTTTGTGTGGCACTATCGTCACACAGTGCCAAGTATAGTTTTTTTTTAATTAAATAAATTGTTAATATTACAAATAGAAATTAAACTTTAGGCAGCCAGCTAGAATAATATAAAGAATTGCTTTTTCAGTCCACTAGTTACATTTTGCAGCTGCAAAAAAATGGCTGAAGTGAGATGAACATCGTATCAGATGAAACAGATGTTGACATAATTTACAGCTGAAAAAAGGGAATAAATCGCAATATATTTTATCGCAATACTCAGCATAACTCAACATATTTGAAATCGCAGTAATATTGTATCATGACTGAAGTATTGTGATAAAATCGTATCTTATTCTCACGCCTGCAGCTACACGTGTACGTGGAAACCTCCAGGGCACTGAAGACTAAGAACAGACTGGAGACATCTTGCATGTGCTATGATAGGGTGATGATATGACCTTGATGGGACTTTTTAACAAGGCAATTACTTTTTTATTAGACATTTATCATTCCAGGGTATTTTTATGTGTCATAAAACATGTCTGGGTTGGATCTTTAAATATACAATGCCCTCATATGAACTAGAAAGCAAACTAAATTATGGCTTCTGGTAATAACAGGAAATTTAACATTATTTATAGATAGCGAAATTAAAAACCATTAAACTAGGACTGGGCATGTGGTTGGAATTAATATTACAAGAATACTGAAAATAGTTTATAACCAGTGATTATTGATTAATCTGTCTGTAGTTTTTTCAATGAATTATTCAATTAATTATCATGGCATTAGTCCATCACAAGTTCCCTGATCTCAGTGTGGTGTTTTTAAATGTCTGATTTTATCCCATCAACAGTCCATGACTTTCTAACCAACCAGGGACTGTAAGACGTTACTGCTTCCTAATTGTTAACAATTAATTTTGTGTGTATCAGCCAGTCATCTCAGCTCTAAATGTAAATATGTTTCCAATACTAATACATTAAAAGTATAAAAAATGTATTGAATATTGATCAAAAATGATCAAATTGATGTTCAGAACAATGAACTACATTAAAACTAAACATTTAACAAGTAATTGATATGAAATAGCCGCTATTATAAACAGCATCAGATAGCAAGGACCCTAATAGGACTAACTATTACCTGTTGCTATAATACACTCTCACTCAGAGCAGACACAAAGTGCGATACAATGACTCATTCCTTCATCTGCTTACTTAATCCACATATCAAATAATAGCTTCTCTGGCCCCTACCTAAAGCTTATTTTTAGCATAATCCTCTTGTGCTGATTTGAGTCACGGTTGCGAGTTGAGTGAGCCGACACACAGCATTACATGTGGCCCTGAGCCGTGTGACCATTGTGTATCCAAAGTTCAAAACTCTGTTATTTTCATCTGCCAGGTTCCTGTTTTCAGAAAAATGTGTACATGTTTGTTCAGAGAGTGAGAATACAGAAGTGAAAAAGTGCTGCCTAAACAGCATGACGCATTTGCCTTAAGTGATGACTGATTTCTCTTTACAGGTGGTTTTCAAGGCAAAGTCGAAATATGCACCAGAGCTTTTGAGATACAGGTACGAGCAGGCGGTGATCTGATTTACTAGATTTCATTTTCCATTAAACTCTGTTATTTTGGCAAAAAAGAAAACATGAACTATTTTGGCTGAAGTCCTAAAAAATAAAATGAAAAATATGTTTCCTGACCCCCAGGCTGCCGCTGTACCTGTTCTTCCTGTTCATCAGCCTGGTGTTTTTAGTAGTAAATTTAGTGTGTGCGCTGCTGGTGAGGATGTCCTCTGCAGAAGCCCACACCATCGTGCTAGTGAGGGTCGCCATCAATGACTCACTCTTCGTCCTGTGTGCCATCTCGCTCTCCTTGTGTCTTTACAAGGTCGCTAAGATGTCACTGGCCAACATTTACCTGGAATCCAAGGTAAGACACACCTCCCTGTGCTGCAGGAGAAATCAGATATGAGTAGTTGTTACACCCTCTGGGGTCAACAGAATAATAGTGGCTCTTGTTTTTGTTTCATACTGATTTGTGTTACTGACATTAAATTATTGTGCACTGCTTATAGCACCCTTGTGTGAAGATGTATCTCTCTGCATAATTTATGCTTTTGCACATAGCGATTGTTACCTAGCAACAGTATCGTTCTTCTGCATGACTGGTTGTTCTTCCCAAGCCTATAAAACAATAGGTCGCACCTGAAATACAAAATGTATCTCAGCTATTCTTACCTTCAGTTTCCATGTAGTCATTTCATTTCCTGCTGAATGTAGATGATGTGTAATTTCTCAATGCAACTCTTCAACCTGTGCAGGGGACGTCAGTGTGCCAAGTGACTGTTATAGGAGCCATCGTCATCCTCCTGTACTCTTCCAGGGCCTGCTACAATCTGGTCGTCCTGGGACTCTCAAACAAGAGCATTAACTCCTTTGACTATGACTGGTACAACGTGTCAGACCAGGTGAGCCACCAGAGGTCATAATGCCAGTGGAAGATAAAGTATTCAGATGCTAGTAAGATTAAGGCGGACATATTAGCATAAATGGAATATAATATAATAAGTATGCTTTCTTAAGTATATAATTTCCTGAAAATAACAGTTGTTGTGTTTTTTTTATTACCTGAGAACGAGCCATTAATATCTACACATGGAGCAGGTCCTTTTCCATGAAGTCCGCCATGTTGTTTCTACAGTAGCCCTGAATGGACAAATCAAACACTGGCTCATCAATTCACCACATTTTCATTTTGGCCATCGTAGTTCTCTTACACACTTGACACACAGGAGAAGTATCAGTTGGTAGCAATCTGCAACTTCATCACTAGATGCCACTAAATCCTTCACACTGGACTTTTAAGAAAAAGTACTTATACCGCACTGTAAAAATACTGTTACTAGTAAAAGTCCTGCATATAAAATGTTAGGTAAAAGTATGTAAGTACAATGAGGAAAATGCATTTAAATATTAAAAAATAAACATACTCGATGCAGACAAAAATTAATTTAATAAATCAAAATAATTTGAAAAATTAAAAGCAAAACAATGCAATGTTTTTGCATGAAAAATACTTCAACAATTATTAAAATAGTTGCTAAATAATTTTCTAATCAACCGACTATTTGTTTCAGCTGTACGTATATTTTCCTATAGTTTGTGTGCAAGAATCTTAATATGTAATAATAATATTAATAATAATAATGATAAACTTTATTTATATAGCACCTTTCAAAACACAGTTACAAAGTGCTGAACAATAAAACTAAACACAATGAAACGCAGACACGTCTGATCAATTATAAAATTATCAACAGGATTTCTTGGACCCCAAGTAAAATGACACGGTTAGGACTTAAACTCTGACTTGTGCTGGAGATGTGACACCACTTGTGGCACCCTCTTACATATGCTGTACTCATGCCCCATGATTGATCTTCCATGGTCTAAGATTATTGCCTTCATCAATACAGTGATGTCGTCTGCACTCGTACAGACACTAATGCTTTGTCTATTAGGTGTGCTGCTGAAAGGAAGCAGGCTTAACACTCATCAAGTCTCATGGTGCAGGACAGCACTTATTACTGGATGCAGAATAGTGCTGCGACATTGAAAAACTAAAGGAGATATCAGTGAAGGAGTGCTTTGATGACATGGCTAAAATCTCCTCCTTAAAGCTAATAGATAGGCAAGACATCTACATGAAAATATGGGGCCCTTATAGTGCTGTAACTTGACGTACTGATGAGTTGCACCCTTTCTTACAATCTTAGGTGTGAACTAGTGTGCATAATATAAAATACAATATGATGCATGCACATATATGCACTTTTCTTTTCATTTTTGAAATATGTTTGCCTTATTGGTGGTTATGTCCTTTATGATGACTGCGATCAGGAACTAGATCCCTCCATCCCTATGTAAGAGAGTACACTGTTAAATAGTGAATGTGTTGTGTTCTGTTTTTCAGGCAGATTTACAGTCGACTCTGGGCGACGCAGGCTACATCGTCTTCGGAGTGATCCTGTTCGTATGGGAGCTGCTCCCCACCTCTCTTGTTGTTTTCTTCTTCAGAGTTCGGCAGCCTGACCTAGACAGGGTAAGCCAGCAAGTACCCTAAGCCGGCGGTTTCTAATGTGGAGTTCAAAAATCCTTCCAGAGGTCACAAGATAAATCCAAGGGCTCACAAGATGATTTAGAGGAAGGCAGATAAAAGACACTGTTGTTCAGCTTCACAAAGGGAACTCACTCTTTGTGTAATGTGTGACAAGAAGGCAGATATTGCTTTATTGGGTTCATGAGGCAAACAGGTTGGAAACCGTTGTGAGCCATAAGCAAATGAAAGGTTTTCTAATCTAAGACTGTGAAATGTTTATTGTCTTGTTTGTGTGTGCTCGTCTTGCAGAGCGGCTCTGGGCTTCCTGGTCACGTCTTCTCCTCGAGGGCTTATTTCTTTGACAACCCACGGCGTTATGACAGCGACGATGACCTGGCGTGGAGCGTCATGCCTCAGAACATCCAAGCCAGGTAGAAACACCGTGATACTGCACATAAAGTAGGAACGCAGCAAAACTTAAAGAGGTTAAAATAGTATGTAATATATGTATATTTGTTTAATTTTTCAGTCTGGCTGCTGACAGTTACGAGTGGGGGAGTCAGAGCAGCAGCGGCGGCATTGGCGCCTACATCGGAGGGGACGACAGTTACAACCTCCCGCCTCCTCCAGAGGAGCTCAGCCATTACTGACCGGAGTTCAGCGACTCCTTCTGACCTGTGGCTTTGTGTTTATTTTTTTAATCTGTATATTTTTGCACAGTCTCTCTTAGTGACAGAGGCACATCCTACACTCGATACATTCAGTCTTCTATTTTGTCTAGAGAAGAAGAACTAACAGACTTTTCTGCTAGTATACGAAGGTCCGCTGACGGGACATTAATTTTGCACACTCCTTGTACAAAATGATCTAATTTTGACTGCTTTTAAACATTTCCATTGTATAGTTTATATTGAATACTGCTTAATATATTTCCTGACTTTTGTAATATGTACTGTATTTACTATTTTATGTACTGTGCTCTTTTTCATACAGATTTGTTTATATAGAGGAGATATTCATTTAATTCTTATTAAAACAGATTAAATACTGTGAAAGACGCAGTTCATTCTTAATTACACACTAACACTTGATGGTTTTATAATATCTTTTATAATCATTTTTCACACTGGCCTTTCAGCACAACCTTGGGAGCACTTTGCAACTCGCTAGACAGATTATTTCTGTCTGACAAATAAACCTTTGAATCCTGAATCACACCACAAATAGGTTTACATAACACTATTTTTTATTACATAATTGCTCTACTATATAGTAAAGTGCTCACTGACTAGTAATAAAAGCTACTGCATAACAAACAGGTTACGTTGCCCAGAGGCATTTTCCCATTTTGTCCTGATGGAAGTGTCTGACTGACTAACACCACTGGTCGCTCCGTGTTAGACATTAAAAGCTCAAAAAATCCTCCTTTGTGTCAGAACAAAAAGAGCAGCAGGCCCGACATGTTTCACACTTCCCCATTTTATTGATGAGCTTTTTTTTGTCAAAGATGGATGCCTTTTAAAAGCACTAATTACATTATGTACCCAAGAACAGATCACAATACTTTAAAATTTAGAAAGTAATGTTTATTTACAATATAGGAACACCCTTATTGTGCAATTAAAGGAGCTGTGTACAACATTAAGAGCATATCTATGATTCAATCTGATTCAGGTTGTCTGAACACGGGTCTCAACATGGAGGTAGCTGAGCTGGCAGCTAGCAGCTAACGGTGCTAACAGAACTACCAGTGTTAATCTGGGTAATGAAAGGGTGGACACTACTGCCATTCTGCCACTGTGGGTCCTGATGACGTTATTGGCATGTATGACAGCTGTGCAGAGCGACGATGATGAGCTAGCCAGTGGGATACACACATACACACTAACATGCATGTGCTGCTGGACCGTCTACCACAACAAGAAACAGAGAAACTCTGACTTCATCCTCCACTCAGGACGCCATTACTCCACTACATCTTTACATCCCAAGCAGTCATTTGTTGCTGTATTAACGCTCTGAATGTCATATAGAGCTCCTTTAAGTTTATAAATTGTCTTGGAAAAGGTCTGTATTGGTTTTAAAGTATTACAGATTAGTGACTCAGTTTTTAGAGGACTGATTTCTTTGTCAAACCACTGACAAATGAATTCAAAGACCGCAACAATCAGGCAGCTCTGGTACATAGTGCAGGAAAAATCAATTTGCAAATCCATTTATAGAATAACTTACTGCTTGTTTAGCACTTGATTAATACACTAAAATATTGTGATAATCACTGACAGTAGTTTTCAGAGCAGTAGACAATAAATAATGTTGATTAAGGGGGAAGGGGGAAGTGTTTTTACTCTCACTTCTGTGTGTGAGGAATTTTCTGTCACAGGGAACTTTGCTTATGCTCAGGTCCAAAACATCAGATAAAATAACAGGTGCAGTACAGTGTACGCCTGCAGAGGGCAGCATGAAACTGTAAACAGTGCAAACTCTAGAGCCTGAGAGGAGGTTCTTATATTACTGTCAGATGTGTCTTTTAAATCTGTGCTAATTCAAATGAGTTGTATTCAGAGGGAGGAGGAACGAGACCACAGATATCACAGTTGGCATCTACTGTGCTGCGAGTGACTGAATTCAAACTAAGACCAAACAGTTTTCTGCCAGAAAAAGAGTATTTTTAATTCAGATCATTCCTCATATTATTGCAACCTCAAGTACATTTTGCTATACAGTAGCTTATAACAGCTGATTCCATGTGAAAAGCATAACACATTAAGCATATGCAGAACACTGTACCTTTAAGGAATTACTGCAAAAACCAATATGCAAAAGATGAAGAATCTCTGGGTTTCATTCCTGTTGATTTTCTGAAAATGTCAGCTGTAATGCAAGCGTTCTCCACCAAAGAGGTGAAAGGGAGAAAAAAATAACACACACACAATCCCTTTCAGTATAATGTCATGACATTCAAGGTCCTCTGGGTTGCCCCTGTTTGCTTAAAACGAACAGAAATCGCTGTTTTTGTTTGTTTTGACTCCATAAAAATGGATCTTCCACCCATTCATGCAAAAGTCTGCTGTTTTGCCATGTAAAACACACACACATGCTCTCTATAGGCCACTTTCTTAGGACAGAGCACTTAATGGCTGTTGGTAAGGGACGCGTCCCATTAGCTGGGATCTGATGGTTTGCCAAGTTCAACCTTAACTCCTTTTTCTCCTGCACCTGCACACAGAGGAAACAAAAAGATGCATTAAAGATGACGCCAGGGGCCTGAAACGACAGAAACAGGACTGTGTATTTTGTACGTCAAAACCTACCCGTTAAGTACTTTTCTTTAGCTCTGGCTCGCTCATCTGCGTCAAAATACCACACTGTGATGGCATACCTGTGGAGACAGTTAGAGAGATGAGTCCCACTGCATAACGGACCTCACCGTCTGAGCGTGTGCAGTGGACAGACTTGGATGCTGACCTGGTGGCGAAGGCGGGCTGAACCTCGTGAGGGTTTCTTCTGTCGGACCAGAACAGCAGCAGACGGTCAAATTTGGGCTCTATGTCGGCAAACTGGGCCTTTCCTTCTGGGAAGATCCGAAGAAGGCCACCGTGTTCCTGGAAGAGCAGAACAAGAAGAAACAACTGCTATGTATACAAATCAAGACAAAGCAATAGCAGGAAGGTAAGGAGAGACTGTAGGAAGCAAACAATAAGTGAAGCCTCTGCAGCGATCGTGTTTGTGATTATTTTATTCCTGTAGTGTTCATCCGCATTTAAAGGAAACGAGATAAAGTTTCCCAAAAACTGCATTTATTACTCCTATAATAGATCCTCTTGAATGTATCTCACATGTCAGGCTTTTTAAATTATGAACATGTGACGACAATGTTAAGGGAAAGGGTTGTCCAACTCCAAGGGCTAGGAGGAAAGCTCAGGATCGGAAGCAGCAGCGGGGGGACGGCTTTCCTGTGGAGGGATAGGAAGAATAACCCACAGGAAAACTGCTCTGGCTGGATAAAGGACCTGGAGAGTGAAAAAGCAGATTGCTGCAAGCATGCTGCTTAAACTCTCACACAGCTGATATGATAGGCCCCTCTCTTCACACGCAAACTAGCAGAGCAAAAAGGTTCACACCCTTTGTCGGAAAAGTAATGCTATTCCCAGTTATACTGCTTTGAATGAGGGGGAATACCGGTGGTGTGACTAAACTAAATTAGGCACAATAGGGTCGAAGAAGACAGGAGGAATGTTTTTTTTTCTCTGCAACACGTAAGCACCTCAAGCACCACTGATTTTAACAATTGTTTGACTGCACATAAATCTAAATTGGTGACAACATTCCGTGCGGCCGCCTGTAAATGATGGCGTGAACACAGGGTGACCCTCGCCTGCAGGACATGACCTTCTGACCTACATCAAGCTGAACTGGACTGATTGGAAATGACAACACATGCAACCCAACGACGTGATGTGCTTTGAAACTCTGGAGGGGTAAGTGCAGTCAAAATATGCTGTAACCCAAAATGGACATTGAATGACCTTTGACATAATTAATTAAATGTTTTGTTAAAATTAAAAAATGCCCTTGAACAGATAATTATTTTGACTTTTAGTGCAGTCTCGCAGGTGGACATCACGGCAGGTTTTACTAAGTTTATTAAGTTAGAGCCCCCAAGATTTTTACAAAAACAAATCACATTTTTGATATTTTTTATGGCTGTCATTTCTTTCCTGCCATGTTTTTTCATCTATTTATTACCTCTCAATATCACAGTTCTTATTGTTAATGTGCAGTCAACCATTGCTGCGCTGGATTCAAACGATCTAAACAAGGCGTGCATGTCATCCTGTGTTACTGTTTATCTTACTGATATCAGCCTCGCTGTTTACTGTTTACTGTTCACTCTCCTACAGCCGTATCAGAGCTGCTAATGCAAACCCAACATTTCCTAAGCATTCAGCTGGCAAAACACAGGGCAGCATTTGTTATGAAGGAGCCACAAGAACCTCATTGATAGAAAAAGTAATGATACAAGAAGAAGCAAGCAAAGTGAGCTATGAAGAGCAACAGGTTGCCATCTCCAACACAGCTCCTGTTCCTGTGTCCTTCTATAGTCTGGCAAAGTACCTATGATTAGTACCTTCAATTACAACTGACTGATGTTGTGTTACAACAATGCAAGTTTGTTTGGCTGCACTGTAAATGAATACACCAGTTGTTCTGTTGTATTTCTGACAAAGTAGCAGCTCAATGAGTGCTTGCTGTTGTGTTAAAGGTCGACTACATCTGCATTCTTTTCTGGGTTTTATCAAATTGAAACGTCCACTCAGTTGTTAGCAAGTGACGCAGGTAAGGCCCCGATCACGCAGGCGCACTGCCCCTTTTTTTTAAAAATTGAATGCCACTAGTAACAAAGAAAAGAATGCTTGCTGCGCCTTTTTATTGTTGCCAGGCAACCACCCCAACACGTCCTTACACAAACCTTCCCTTGATCAATCTACCATTTTTTTCCCCCAGTAATTTGTATGTATTTCCTAAAATGGGCCGACAGAGGGTACTTGCTCTAGCTCTGGTGGAGGGTGAGAGGCTGTCAGCAAATAGTTTGTTGGCCACAGGGAAACGGAGATCTGTGTGGGTACATGAGACCCTAAAAAAGAGGGTGGATCAGTAGTGGGGTGGAGAGTACCACCAGTTGGTCCAGGGGCTTCGCCTCAATGGCCGTTTCCAGGCATATTTTAGGAGGACTCAGGGGCATGTTGGACAACCTGCTGTCTATCGTCGGGCCGTACAACTCTGGGTATCCAGCCACCGCTACCACCAGTTTTTTCTCCATTGTATGCCAACAGTAAACTTGTTGTCGTAACCACGACGAAAAAAATAGGTGTGGCATATTTCTGCTCTGAGTTGAAGTTTTTTCAACTAGAGGAGTTCAGAGCTCTCCAGCAAAAGTGCCAGGCGCTTAGAGCGCAGAAACACGAGACGCGCCCAATGCAAAAAAAACACAAGCAAAAAGCTTCATTCTCATTAAAACGCTTTTTGTATGATCAGGGCCTTATAGTGGCATGCACTGATTATATGATAATAATAAACTTAAAGTGTTTAAAGGAACATTTAAACAAGTGGGGATGTGTAAGGTACTACTCATCCATACTGAGTGTAATATTTTCACCACTTTGCCATCAGACAGCTGTTTCTGATGGGAAACTAAAGCAGTTATATTGCTCTCTTCAAAGCCACCAGACTTTGACAGAAACAGTCATTTTACCTCACAGAGCATGGGAGTCGCTGGTCTACCACTGCCTCCATTGCTTAGTTTTACGGTGTTATTGTGTGACTTTTGGCATCCACAGCAGTACATTGTTTAGCTTAGGTTCGGGGGTAAGAGGAATATCGCTAATTTGGAAGATCACTGACATGCAGTTCTCTATGAAGACTCTGCTCAGTCACAAAGACACATTAGATGGGCTAGGGGGATTCAAGTGTAGCAGTGTCATTATGCAGAAAGCTACGTCACATGGTCACATGGTCACATGGTAAAACGTTTTTAGAGGGGCACTAAAACACAGGCTACATACTTTAGACAAAATTTAAATGTTCAGATTTGAATACATAAGAACACTGCTGGGAAACTATAGCCACTTCTCTGGAGGGTGGCAGAGACGGTGGAAAGGAACAAAAAGCTTTTTAATGTCTGACACTATGTCCAAGTTTAACAAATGAAATCTGGCCAAATCTGACACCATACCCGCTAAGAGCACATTTCACAAAAGGAAGTTACATCGCGTACCCAGAGATACAAATCTGAATGAGTTAGAGGCAGACACTGAAACTCGCTCACATTGCAAGATGTTGGTGTGACTACGCAAAAAAAAAAAAAAAAAAGTTACTTTCAGTGATGTGATTCATGTCCTGTGTAAGTGTGAAGGCTGGATGGTTCTGGAAGAAACGACAGGAACGATGACTACTGATTGCTAAAGACTGTAGCCATGACTGTTCATGCATGACATAAAGAGTGGTGTGAATGTGTCTACATGTCTCTACAGTATGTGTGAGCTGTGATAGACTGGTGACCTGTCCTTGCTTCTCACCAAATGCATGCTGGGAACCACTCCCACCCCCTGCAACCCTGAGCAAGATAAGCACTTTAGAAAAATGGGGAAAAGTTACTGTATAGCACTTTTGCATCTTAATATACAGTATCATATTCCACTCAGTGCAGCGTTTCTCAAAATAGCAGCAGTCACAGAGTCACTCGTTCATATTTAAATACTGACAAGAATTGATCTTTTCAGGGTGCTGTTTAAAGCCTGCTTTGCAGAGAATCTGTATTTGCAGTGGCTGATTCATTTCCTTCGACTTTGACTTTTGCTTGCCTGGATCTTTTTCCTCCCACCAGAGCAGATTGTTTCTGTTATATTTGTCACATGGGTGCACGGGGAACATTCAAAAGTAGTGACTGGTCATGCACACTGAGACTTTCAGGAGACTTGAGAATACAACAAATACTTGAGTATCGCAGACTTTGGTGATTACAAAGCATTGATACTTTATACATTTACACAATAAACTGTATGGACTGACTGTGTAATCCGTTGCAGTTTCATAATGACGCAGCTAATATTGCAGCTGAAGAGACATGATGTTGAAAATCAGGGGTTAAATAACTGGAACAACTGAACCTGAACATTCCTAAGCCACGTCATTCTCTCATGGAGCCCCAGTAACCAGGCAACCACTTTCTATAAAACACAGCTCCTCACACGCCCAATAAACAGCCAATCAGAGGCCAGATTGAAATCACCGACATGTCCAATGAGGGCCCTGAACATGGCTCATTTGAATAATTAAAGCCTGTGGATGAGCATAACAATAGAAATCATGCAACAGCTTGGTTGATTAACACGAGGGCAGTATGACTCACCTGATGCACATTGCATCAAGAGGAAAAGATTTAGAGCACACATAAAAACTGAGATTATGTTCAGCGAGTGCTACAGCACACACAGGATAGACAATATAAGGTAATACACTGCTACAAAAGAGGGTCACAGGTTAGGCCAAATGCCACTTACTGGCCTCTGTTGGCTATAAAAAGGTGTGGTGCACTTTGATGTGTTTTCATAGCAACATGAGACACCTTTTATACTTCGAACAGCCAGTTTGTAGGTACGTTGGTAAAAAAAGAAGCCTGCTGTGCCTACTGAGTATGTCATATGTAGTCTGGCTCACAGGATGTAGACTGTAGGTATAAGCCTGTCATCTGCAGCCTTCAAAAGCCCCGTCGCAATGTGACACTAGTCTCACAAAGCTAGATCTATGGCCACACTTCGTTTGAGCACTATGTGTGAAACAACTACACCCTCTGAGCAAGCAACCTACACGCTAAAATGTCTTTTTATGTTTTATGTGGCATTTTCTTTTGTAAAGATTTAGCCACTCTCACGGGAAGCATCCTGGGTGCCCCGTGTCAGCGTGGGTTTTCTCCGGGTACTCCGGCTTCCTCCCACAGTCAAGACATGCAGATTGGGGATACTCTTAATTGCCTGTAGGTGTGAATGTGATTGTGAATGGTTGTCTGTCTCTATGTGTCAGCCCCGTGATAGTCTGGTGACCTGTCCAGGGTGTACCCCGCCTCCTGCCCAATGTCAGGTGGGATAGGCTCCAGCCTCCCCGCAACCCTCAAGAGGATAAGCGGTTAAAAGATGGATGGCTAGCCAATTTAATGCCAGGGCCCGTGTCCCCATGTGCAAATGTTCCAAAATTTGCAAGAGCGTATCTATGTAATATGTTAAGAATCTCACAATAACAAATGCAATGCAAATTGCATCAACAAAGAGGAACAGCAGTCACGGGTTGTAAATAGTCTGCTGGGACATGATGGGCATGCAGTTCATCAGTGGACTTCAAAATACCCAGCCTTAGTAATTGTGTTTGCAATGGTGATTGAGTTACTTCATCATTTAAGTACTGTTAAATCAGAGGTTCATGTTATTTTATCTTCCCTATCATAGCAGAAGACAGGTTCCTAACACCTATGCATTCAGTTGGTCTTACTGCTTGTTTAATAACAGCTTGTAACGGTCATCCTGTGTACCATGGCACTCGTAGCCAGATCACAGACTTGTGCGTGGCCTGCATTCTACCACAAACTAGCAACAAGAAGCAAAACAGAGTTTCCTGTAATTACGTAATTTTCATATGCAGGTCTGGAGGTCAAGTATGTGAGGAAGTCTGGAGGGCAATTTCTCGTCTACTTATGTGTCTTGTCATGTAACTGGCTCCTCAGAGAAGCATGAAGCCATCCTCCCGCTGAACAGTTGCTGCTTTCTGTTTTAAAAAGTGCTGTTCCTTCCTGGTGTGCAGCATCCTGTTTATCTGTCTCATATTCAAAAGGTGAGTTCCTTTACTTGTTCAACAATATTTACCACAAACGCACATTACAGTGTGGCCTACATTTTCTTCTATCCTTACACGTGGTGAAAAAATTGTGGAGCCGGGAAGGTGTCATGGCTGCAAACAAATGGGTGGAAACCTGTTTTGGGTAACGTGTACTTTTAGGATTGTATCAACCTGTGGCAGTAGGAATTGAAGCAACAGGTTATTGCAGCTACTAGGGCTGTCTTGAATGTAATATCTGAAGCTTTGGCAGGGGACACTGCAAGACATTTCTCCATTCTCTGCTCTTTTGGTTTAATTAGAGGCATTGCTTTTTTAGAGATTGTTATTCTACAGCACTGGTTCTCAACCTGTTCAAGAAGTGGCCCCCAAGAATAATCAGGTTAGTATTTGCGAGCCGGGCCTGACTCCCTGGAATGGCACCCTCTCTGTGTTCATATGCTAACAAACTGTGACTCAAAAACACACTCAATAATAATAAATAACATTAAATAAATAAATAAATAAATAAATAAAAATAAAATAAAATATCCAAATCCCAAAACTGAAAACAGAACATCTACCCCCTATGACACCTGCTGAGCTTCTTATTTAAAGACAAAAAGTCAATGATTATGCAATGAGACTAAAGGTAGGATTTCAAAGTCAGACCTGGGGCAGGTGGTTTCTTTGAGCACCAGGTGAGGGGGCTCTGTCACACAGAACAAAACCGTCAGTAAAAACAAAAAGCCTCATAGGCTTTTCAAAGTTAACATATGAGTATTATATGAATATCCCTTCAGTAAAACACAAGCAAACACCAGCAACGGTGTGAATACTCAGCTGCCAAACTAACACCTGAATCTCTTTCTTCTCTGCCTGTGTATCCGCTGTCCTGTAGGAGGAACAGTGGGTGTGTGAAAGGTAGCATGGGGGCGCTCATCGCTCTCATAGGGTGTGGCTGGATTAGCAGGATCTCTGTGTTTTAATGGGATTATAAACGGGGAGAGTGGCCGAACGGCACGTACTGACACGTAACCTCTACTGCTGACTCTGCTCGGGTGTGGAGTGTGGAATACAGCAGGATGGAGGGTGACGACCCTGCCATGGAAACAAGAACTACGCTGACTTGTCACGTGCTTGTGAAGGGAAGTTCGACTGGAATATGAACACCAGACACATGGCCGCTAATTATTTTGTTTTGATGGTTATTTCAGTGATGATATCAAATCACAATTGAGTCAAACGTAAGTAAATCAGAAACAAAGAGAATCTAATAAATGTTCAAACAGGAATAATCATCATCGAGTACCAATGAACATCATTTCCTCCATACATCATTCACATACCTTGGCAGTCCAATCTCTATTAAGGTAATATATGCATGTGACACAACGTCCATCCCCATTGGGGTTATCCACATGGCGCACGTATCCTGTCCCGTTTCCAGGGTAACATGCCACCATTGCCTGAAGACAGGAAGATGAAAATGCATGATTAGTATAAAGAGATTCACAGAGAGCACAAACGTATGCATTCAATGTCTAGATCTCACATGTGTCATTAAACATGTCAGCAGAAGTACTGCATGAACACAGAGAGGGACCAGTCAACGTTGCATTTAAATTGTGTGTGTGGGTGCAAATGAAGCTGCAAGTGTGGTTCTAGTCAGTCAGCGCAGAGTCTGTGGATTCAGCTCGACTGTCTCTGTTGGCTCATGGTGTAGATGCAGCAGGCGATCTTGGCACAGCCAGATGGCATTGTCTTTGCCTCACCTGCGCCCAGACTGATACACGCAGTGGCTGCTTGTGACACAGCTGCTTCATTATAAACTTTAAACTAGCGAGAAAATAAACCGGAGATATCACGCACCACGTCAACTTCCCCTTGCCTTTTCCTGCTCTATTAAGACTCGCATGATCTGCTTGGGTGTTGGCAGTGAACCCTCTACGAGCTCTTGTAAACTTCTTGGTGTAAACAGTGTAGAGAGTCCCTCGGAATTAAGACACACACAAGTGGTGACTCGCACACTGCCGGGAAGGACTGTGACACACACTTGTCTTTTCTGTCAGAAATAGGACTTCCATGGAAGGCAGGAAGTTTGAGGAGAAAAAAAAATTCAGCTGATTCAAAATCACTCAGTTCTTACACTGCCTGCAGTATCACGTATCACACCATAAGCACTGGAAATAACAAGTGACACTTGCGGGACGTCATGCCATGTGTGTGTTTTCTGACTTGAAGTGGAGCTTAAGTTAGCGGTGAACATGCACAAACCCAGAGGGCAGATTCAGCCCTCATGCACCGTGTCTAAGCAGTGATATGACAAACAAAAGGCAAGTTCCTCCACATTCTTCCATGCACTTGGATCAACAAAGACCATAGCAACATTATTATAACATGCACAGCAGACTAAACTCCTTCTCTTGGTTTTGTGCCAAGTGAAATATTGTCAGACCTTCTATGTTTGAATCTTGAAAAGCTATAATCTTCTATCTATATTTCAAAATATTTGGACTTCAAGGAGTTGAAAAGAATCACAGAATTAAGACAATGGACGTCAATCTATATGGTATTGCAAATTGTGTGCATGCAATTTCTTTCTAAGCTCAGTGAGCGAAAAAAAAGCCTGCATCACACATGCATCACACGTGTGTGTGAGCCTTATTTTCCTGCGCATCTGACCATAGTTGCTTGCGTCAGTCCACACTGTGTTGACATGTTTTGAGTGATGCAGGTTACCACTGCAATGCACAATATCAGGGCCTTCAAAGCCAAAAAGCAACAAAACTCCAACATAAAGATGAGGGGGGAGGGAGGGGGAATCAAGCTGACAAAGAGCTTCCTGTCGGTAAGACGCAATAGAGTAAGCTTTCCTGTGAGCGTGCCCGTCAAAGAGAGGGAGAGAGAAAGAGGGGCACAGACAGAGAAAGCAGAGGGGTGGGGCTGGAGCAGAAGAGAGAAGTGAACTGCTGTAAACTTTGACTCCTGGCCTCCCTCCAGAGGGAGCAGTATTTTAATGGTTGTGCTACGTGCAGAGCGTGAGGAAGGTTGGCTGATCCTCGGCTATGTCGCCCCTCCCACCCTTAACTGCTCGGCTCACGCTACAAGGCTAGAGATGGGCAAACAGTCTCTGTTTAGAAAAGTGTGCTTGTGCGGATTCAGATGTGTGAAGGTGGTGTGTGTATGTGTGTGTTTGTGGGGGGGCTGACTGAAAGTGCGAGAGCTTTGGCACTTTGCAAAAACTTGGACACAGCAGTTTCGCCTTTCATTTCCTTAGACTGGGCAGCTGTCGAGACTCTAAAAGTTTATCTACTGCAGGAAAGCTGAAGTCCAGCATGAGCTCAATTGTGCACCTGTAAGCATGCCAGGTAGGGTCGTATTAAAATATACAACAATATCGAGTTTGGTTTTCTGAAGAATACGCTATTTGACCAGCGGGCTCCTCTAAAAACCAAAATCACATCACACTGACGGCATACACAAATAAACCACATACAACACATGAGACTGGAATGCAGATCAGCTAGTATCTGCAAAGTGCTGTTTAACTCCAGTTTGACTTTCATGTGATCTGGTCATGTGGACCCAGCTGAGATACAACAGACACCACTTTTGATCAAATCTGCAGTCACAGAAGTGCAGATAGCTCGGCGCTAAGACCCTGATGAAAAATGCAACATGCAGCAGCAACACACACAGAATCAGAGTGCAGCAGTTTCTACTTGCAAAATGTGGAGGGAAGGGACTGATTCTCTACAATATAAAACAAATATTACTACTGCACATGCTCTTTATCCCCAATATTCCCTTTGTCTGACTAAACCACTACAAACTCCAAATATCACATTGAGATATAGTCCTGACAGAATTAAATATCTTCATGTAACCTGGTCTAAATGAACCAGGACAACATGGCAACTTCTACACTGCAGGAGTTTTCTTCATTGCCATCTTCACCTCTGACCTTTATCCCTATTTGAGCTCCCTTTCTATAAGCCACTTATTCTTCCGCGTTCCTCTATGGCCCTCATTAGGAGGTTGACCTCGCTCGTTTGTTTACATTCCACATGCACAGCTTCAGAGGCCCTGTGGCATTTACAGGCAAAGTCTGAACTGGTGTTAATTTCAGACAATTACTTTAATATCTGCTTTTATAATGAGACATCACTGTTGATAGAGAGGTGACCATGACATTCATTACAATGAGCCAAGGTCACTGTAATACTCTTGACTACAATCAGGTGTTGGACATCCACAATAGTTCACTGAATCAAAAATTTAAAAACACAGTTGACTTGATTCCTTAATATCTAAAGGGGAGATCACACACTGAGGATCCATTTGTGTGGGAGAGACTAATGCGTTCCATGCAAGGCGTGCGCTAATGTTTATTTTTCTTCCTTGTACTCAATTTGTCTCAGACAACTGCAGCTCAAACCTCAAATAAACCAAGCATAAACTGGATGGGACACGGCAAACCGAAGTAAGACCAACGTTATGTATGTGAGGTTAGACACACAGATTTACTGTTAGATAAAAGACACATTTTTGTTCTTCTTAACTCTGTTTAGTTCAGTTCAAGGACATGAAGGTGCTTCAACACTGTTATTAATGTAGTGTAAACCAAACACCTTACATTTAACGTTAATTTAATAATAAAGGTTGGTAATAAAGTGTTACCATGGTAAGTCCAAACAGGTGACTAAGTTCAGCCGCTTGTAGTGAACACAATTTATCTGCCATTATGAATTTAAAGGTCCCATATAATGTTCATTTTCAGGTCCATATTGACATTTGGGGTCTCTACTAGAAACTGCTTACATGCTTTAATATTCAATAAAAACATTATTTTTCTCATACTGTCTCCCTGAATCTACCTGTATTCAGCCTCCGTCTGAGACGCATCATTTTAGACTGTAAAGGCACTGCAGCGGGAGTTTCTACCTTTATATAGTATTGTTGTGACATCACAACTTCTTGGAAGACCTCATGGCCCATTTAAAGGCACAGTTTCTGAATATGGACTGTGCATTTCTCTGTGGATAGAGCATTTTGATAATTTTTACATTATTTAAATAGCCCCTTTACAATATTACTTTTCTTGTGCTGCTTTCAGGCGCCATCCGCAAGAATTTAAACCTCTGAATCCTGAGCAAATTCATGCAATTTCCTTCAAAAACAGGGCTCCAGACTGCGACCAAATGGTTGCATTTTGCGACCAGTTTTTGGGGTTGGTGCGAATATTTTTTACAATTACTTGCTCCTGTGACTAGCAAATCTGCAGATGTTTTTTTTTTCCCATGTTGTCAATCAAGGGAGTGAGTCCGCCAGTATGGGCCAATGAATGTAAGAGGAGGAAAGTCTGAGAATGAGTGATTAGTTAACTGCGAGGATCACGTCATCTACACTCATCAGTAGGCTCGTTCGAGATGCGCCTTGCCTGGAAAGTGGACGGGAGCAGGAGGCTGCAGCGGGAGGGGGTGACAACAAGCTGCGGTCAAGTCGGAGGCTGAATCCAAATGTCCACCTTCTGGGTCTGCAGACTGAGCAGTTGCAAACTTAAGCCGTACATAGTGTGACGTATTTACTGTCATCGCATATAATCTACGAGGGCAGGGACTGCATCAGCTGATAAGACAGCCCTCAAGACCGTTTTAGTCGTTGCTGTGGAAACGTTCAACTGTCGCTGCTGTCATATTCACATATATGTCATATAAGTTGATGAATAGTGCCTACTCATCCGTTCCTGCAGGTAACAACATATAAATCCCATGTATAGCCTCATTTGTGACGAAACTAAAATGTATTACTATATCTCTATATAACAGGCTGCACGCGTTCAATAACAGAAATGTTTGTAAATGAGGACAGGACTATAACTCAATAAATATGTATTACTGACATACATTTCAATCATTAAAATATTATCAGACTCATATCAGATGATAGATTAATAATGCTTGACAGGCGATCTGTAATTTATGTTCATAGTTCACCCTCTATTTTACATGAATTCTCATGTACATCAGCATCATATCAGTTTGCTGCTGCAGAGCAGACCTGTCCCCTCAACTACAGAGGCTAAATAAATTGTGTCTGACTATAAGGTTAATATTTTCAGAGGAAAAAAAATACAAGACAACAGCTTTTATTAAAGATCAGTCAGATATAGTCAGGGCTTTACATCTGTACAGATGTTATTTTAAGAATATTTTGTGATGCTGTGATGCTGACATCTGTTGGTGTTGCTCTGCTGTGACCCGGACTTGTGCTGCTGCTGCTGCTTTTGTCTGTCTATATCATTTTTACGGCTCCATTCAAAGCCGATCGGTTGTTATTTTAATGGATATGAGTGATTAGTGTGCATGCTGTGTCCACCATGACGTTACTAGCACAATGACTGTTGCTTTTGCTGATAATCTGGACGCTGCTGGGAACAAGCCATACACTCTCACACAATGTGGGCGAGTTGCCGCTCACCTACACCAGAGATGTACTGCTTTCCCTCCGGTGCATGGGAGCTGTTCTACCTGTGGACTTGCCTGATGCCGTCAAAACACAGCCGCCCTGCTGGGAACGCAGAAGGCCGCGGAGAAGAGGCAGGAGAGGGGGCATACGCCGGCGTCTCCGCCGGAGAGGCAGTAGGTAAGCAAGATGGAAAAGCTCCATAACACTGCGAAGGTGTGTTTCCAATACCGGGAATTGTGTCTGCTAGTGTTTATGGAGACCTGGCTCCACATGGACATACCAAACTCTCTGATTGAACTGGAAGGCTTCTCTATTGTGCTAGCCGACAGGGACCACTATTGTAGTAACTACACCGTGAAAGTCTGTATGTAACGCTGATGTTGAGCTGTTGTGCCTCTCATTGAGACCCTTTTACCTTCCAAGACAGTTTGGGAACATTATCATCTGTTCTGTTTATGTCCCTCCCAGCGGAAACGCTGCCCGAGCAGCAGCCCGAATAAGTGACTGTGTTCATGATCAGCTGCTGAGAACACCTGGAGCCCCGGTTTTCGTTCTGGGGGACTTTAACCAATGTAAACTTGAACTGTCCCTCCCTGGATTTGTACAATACGTCAAATGTGGCACTCCAGATAACAAGATTTTAGACAAGTGTCATGGAAATATAAAAAATGCATACAGTGCAAGACCAAAGCCCCCACTGTCAAACTCAGATCACAACACAACTCATCTAATCCCAACTTACAAAACCTTTTTTTAAGAGCAACAAACCACAAAATCAAATTAATCAAATGCCGAGAAATGCACGTAGAAAACATAAGGACACCACTGAACAGAATTTTAGTTCTATGAACTTTAAAAAGTTATGGGACTCTATGAAAGCTGCCACCGATATGACCACTCGTACTAAGTGTATCACAACTAATAATGAGCTGGAAATGGCAAATGAACTTCATGATTTTTTCCTTAGGTTTGATAAGCAAGACCTTTCTTTGGAATGTAGTAAAACACTACAGGCCTATAAGACTGTGGACCCCTGCTAAAGGCCAGTAGTTGATTCCCTTAAAATGCAGGTACTGTTCAGGCGTGTATGTAAAAATAAGTCCACAGGCCCTGACGGTATCTCAGCCCTCCTCTTAAAGACCTTTGCAGAAGAGCTTACCCCGGCCTGGTGTCCCATTTTCCAGCAATCTGTAGATTTACATACAGTCCCTGTCATCTGGAAAAAAATCCACCATTATTCCCATTCCAAAGAAACCCTGCCCCATAGAAAATAATGATTACAGACAGGTGGCATTAACCTCAATTGTCATGAAATGTTTTGAGAAATGTATGGTGTCGATATTGCAAAGAGAGATATGTTCAGAGGAGACCCATTCCAATTTGCCTATAGGCAAAGGAGAGGTACAGATGATGCGATTAACAGTATCACTCACCTTGCCCTTAAGCATCTAGAGTCCCTTACTGCCTATGCGCGTCTCTTATATATTGTTTTTAGTTCCACTTTTAACTCACTGCAACCTTACCTACTGATAAAGAAGATGAATGATATGAACATAAGTCCCTTTATCATAAAATGGTTCCTTTTTAACCAACAGATCCCAGAACGTCAGCATTAACAACACACTTTCGGACACTAAATCTATTAGTACAGGAGCACCCCAGGGCTGTGTAAGCTCACCAGTGCTATTTGCGTTGTATATCAATTATTGTTGCCGCAGCCACACAGATAATTTTATTTTTAAGCTTTCTGACAACACGCATCGGTGTTTACTGGTGGTACAGTGTTTTAAAGACTACTGTATGTTTGTTTGTTTATATAGACCTCATGCAGATCATGTGTCAGGGCTATGATGCATCGTGTGCAATATGTGGCCTGTGGCCTACATTTGTATTTTTATTTTATCAATTATTTATTCACCACGTAAGCAGGTACATGTGCCAGCACTTGAGTCCTAATCAAATTTCCCCTAGAGAACAATAAAGTGTATCTTATCTTATCTTAATACTTCAATAATTAAAGCAGTCCAATGTTAATATATATTAGACTACATATAATTTATGATTCAGTTAAAATAGCCAAAAATGTGAATAATTCTGTTGCAGGTCGATTTAAGGTGTGCCCCTAAATCTGCTGCTTGTGCTCCTAAAATTCTTAGTCAGGAGCTACAGTGCTCCTACAAAAAAAGTTAATTTGGAGCCCTGGAAAACATGGGGGAAAAAGGCAGTGAGCAACTTGGTAAGAAATGTCCCACAAATTAAAAAAAAAAAAATTGATTTAAAAAATGATTTAACAACAATTCTAGGTGAAAAATGAAAGCTAGAGAACAACAACTATTCATCATTATTATCATTATTATTACTACATTATTAAATAATGTTACAGAAATATTGTAATTTTTAAGCTCTCTTTCCAGGTAATTTCCTTGTTTATTTGTTTTCAGCTTTCTTTTCTTTTTTTTTTAACTTGCTTTAATTTTCTCTTTTTACTACTTTCTTGCTAATTTTGAATCAGATTTTGAATAATTTTAAAAGAAATCAAGCCCATTTGCATGCAGCTAGTTTCCATGCCTTTATCTAAATAATCCATTGTATTTAAAACAAAGAGTAAGTAAACAGTCAAGAGAGACAGTGACCACCTTGCATGTTAGAAAACACCTTCTGTAAAATGGGACAAACTTGAACTGACACTTGAGTGCAGTCAGTGGAAAAGTCAGCATAAAAACACCACTCAGCAGGCATGCACAGTAACTGCAGGCCAGCTGCCACAGCATCACATAATGACGCTTTTTACATAATAAGTGTTTTTGATGTCAGCTAAGGCTGTCGGCTAAGAATTTCCATCTCTTGTCCAAAATACAAACCTCTACCATATGTTTACAGCTCTACGAAAAACAAAGTTGTGAGTATTTGAATGCTTCTGTGGAGCCTTGGGAGAGCCTCAGTGTTTTGGCTTCACAGGGCCGCCTGTGGTACACTTGCAGTTTTGTCACGACTGCCACAGCATCATAAATAATGAAAATTCCATTATGAAATCAAATGGCTTTATAAAGCTGTGCCAAGTGGTGTACAAGTGAAGAAACAGCCTGTTGTCGCTCAAGCTATTTGATCAGACAGAAAGGCCAAACTTCAAAACCATTTTAACTTTTGTTTTTATGGCCTCTTTCCAGAGGAAAGTGAGGGACTGTCCAAAGCCTGCGACTCCCCATCAGTCAGTTGGAACGGAAAAAGCCTCTTGGATGAGAGGTGAAAAGTCTTCAAGAAACTCAAGCAAGTCCAGATGCCTACGACATAAGAATTACCATGACCAGGATGACTGAGAAACTCACACTGTCACTCTGCCACCTCCATCAGTCACACAATAAATGGTAAACTGACTGAATTTATGTAAAGCTTCTGTCCTGAAAGTGTTTCACAATGTCTTTTTTTTTTACAATTTGTATATTTTTTATTACATATTCGAAATAAAGAAAGAAATCAATCAATCAACCCGAGCAGCTGACATCTATGAGCTCCTGCCACTTTACAGACACTACCTGATGTTTTACTGGTGATCCATGCTACCTATCAACCATCCACCTGCTAGAAGCCTGCTGTTCCCATACACCAGTGCTAACAAAACTTCATTTTCAGCTCCACTATGCACCAAAAATAAACAAACCTTAAGATACCATCAACTGTTCTGTGGAGTTTTCTCGTCAACCACTACAAGTTATGTTAACATTCAGTGCTTCTTAACAAAACTCAGTGTGCGAATGAATCATTAAGATTTAATAAAAATAAGTATAGTGCATTTCCTTCCTCATAAAACACACACATATAAAATGTAATAACAGCATGCAAAAATGGGTTGTTGACATGTTTCTGTGCCACCAACTTCAGGTAAATGGAACAGTGTCAAACTGGTGACAGCGGCGTGGAATGCATCACTCATTTACAAACTTTCCTTACAGAGTAATTTGATTCAATGTTACTACAACATTTCCTGTCAACACCAAGCAGCAACCTCTGAGCAGAAAAATAAAGCAAACACCTAAGTACCAAAAACTGCAGTTTTTTAAATGGCCACTTGAGGCTGGCTCCAGAAGCCAGTCTTTCCCCATAGACCCTCATGTTAAAATGCCCAACTTTACAGCAACAATAATAAATGTTTACAGCTTGGTACAAAAAATGGTTTTGGTCTCTATAGCTAATTTCTAGGGCTGCCCCCTAATAGTCGACCAAACATTAGTCGACCAGAAAGGTCATTGGACGGCAAGATTTCATTGGTCGCTTAGTTGCAGAAAAAAACAAAAAACAAAAAACCCCCTCAAATTTTAGTGCAGGGCTACTCAGAGCTTTACATCTGTCCCATGGATGATAGGCCTACACACTAATAAAAAGCGCCTGGAAGAAGATCAGCTCTGCTCTCAGGATTTCAAGTTAATAGGTTATACAATGCTTGTTAAGGTTGCTTTGCAACCTCAGATGCAACCTGCCACGGCGCTCTTAAAAGCTGGCACAGAAAAAGTGTGAACAGTGGTTGCGCCCAGAGCCCAACCTCACGTTTTCCGAGTGGTTAAAGACACGGCATGTGTAGGGCCTCTAATTTACAGGGCTGGTACCTGCGGTTATTACACAGGCTAGTTAATAACGTGTCGGGCAGGAAATCCAAAGTGTGGGATCATTTTGAGAAGGTGAAGGATGAACCCAAGGTGATATGTAAACTCTGCAGGCAAACATTTGCCTATCATTCGACTACAAACCTGACGTATCATCTGAAACATGTCAGTAGCTACATGCCCATTAGCCACTTAGCACAGTCATTACTGCTTTGCCGACAGTGTCATTAACAGGCGGCTCGCTCAGTGTGTGACGTGCACTTGTAGATAAAATATAGGCCTATATTAATGAAGGTTCATTAGTACGGTTTTGTATTTCTCTGTAATGTAGCACAGTGTTAACAATGTTACTGATACTATTCTTTCTCAGACCTTGAAATCAAACCATTGTGTTGCCCCGCCCAAAATATATCATTTTATTATTAAATTAATAATGTAAACATGAGGGCGACTAGTCGACTAATGACCCAAAATGATGACTATTGGTCGACTCTGAAAATTCTTCATTGCCAGCAGCCCTACTAATTTCCCCCTTCATGGTAACTGTACAGAGGGTTAATTTTTTATATAACTCACCCATTTACATTTTACTAAGGCTTAAAATTTACACATAATCAAGGGTAGGCTGCTTTGAGAGACAGGGTCCTCGCTCCTCCACTGTGCCAGTCTCTCTCCTAAATATGGTCACTTCTGGCTCCAAAAAACCAAGATGGTGAGGGCCGAAATGCCAAGCTCGAAGCTTTGAAATGGGAGTCCACAAACCAATGGGTGATGTCATAGTAGCTACACTTTTGTTGAGACACTCTGGTACCTGAAATACTTACGTACATATTCTTAGGGATGCAACTTAAATTATTGATTTGTCTGTTAATCATCTTTTTTAATTTAGTGTTTGTTTAGCCTATAAAATGTTATAATAGTTAAAAATGCCCATCACTAGTCCCTAGACCATACTGTGGTACCATTTTCAAATTATTTGTTTTGTTTGATCACTAGTCCAAAACTCAAGATGCTCAATTTACAATATGATGCTGTAATTAGAGAATGTTTGACATTTTTCTTGTTTAATACATGACCTGTAATAATAATTGGTTGACAAAATTGATTTTGAAAATTTGATTTTCTGTTGATGGACTAAATGATTAACTGAACATCGTTTCAGCAGCATAACACATCCGACCAGGCATTTCACCTCAAACTGCTCATCACCGCTGGTTTACTGTAAAAGAGCTTCCCAACACAGACGTGTCAAACAACTCCATCCCAACAGATCTAACTCTCACCTTGTGTTGACCTGATCGCTTGGAGGGATACACTGATCACTGTGATGCTATCAGGGCATCTCCGGTTTGCGCACTGATGTGAGCCATGAACCGGGGTGGAGCGAAAAGGAAAAGCTGCAAGGGGTCTGCTCACTTCACAGAAGAGATGCTTATCCAAACACCAGTACAAACAGTTGGGATGGAGACCTTGTAGTGCAGGGGAGTGTGGGAACTGAGGCCGTTTGGGCCCCGGCCCGGGATAGCTCGCTGTTTTATCTGTCAGACAGTGGTGCTGCCTCAAAAGGAAATCCCTGTTTAAAGTAATGACCTAGTTTATTCTTTTCTTCTTTACTGTAGGCTGTGAACAATAGAGGGACGTATACCTGCAGTGGCGCTACCCTTCACCCTTAGCATGTTGCAGCGGAAACACAAACACAGTTTCTGGTATCATTAGCAAATACTCTGAAGGGGATTGTGTAAAGGTCGTCGGCCTCGGAAATTTCAGCACACTCTGCTAGATTCTCTCATTGACAAACAAGAGATAAAAACATAGGCTGCTGAACTCTGTGAGCTGCTTAAATCTTCTTCTAAACTCAATGCTAGGATCCACTCCTATCTTCAGACCTGCTGTTCCTACTCTCACATGTCATAAAATTACATAGGATGAGCCGAGATGTTTGGCAGAGCCAGAGAGCATTAGCTCATCTTCAAAACTGTCCTGCAGTCAAGCTAGGTGGTTTTATATTCACATACAACAAGAGCTCAGAGAGCAGATATCTACAGTGCTGTGTCTGTTTTGTGCCGTAACTTCTTAGCGACTGCTCAGCCTGACTGAATAGCTCCATCGTGCCTGTGTGTGAGCCAAGCCAGCTCACTCTGTAATTGGATCAGTCACTGATACTTTTTCGTTGCCAGTGGTAGAAGACGAAGCACAGCAAGAAATATCACTTCAAAAATGTACATATATATAAATCATTTTGGGTCAAAGTTCAAAAAAGCTGGGTACGAAAGAAAAGGGGTGTTGCTTCGAAAAAAAGTACTAGAGACAGGTAAGTGAACTGAAGTGACAGGAACAATTATACTTATTATGACAAATTACATTTTCTTTTGAATTGACCCAATATAAACTATCCTTCTCATTTTATAAATGGTTTTTTAAATGCACAATTATTTTTATGTCGTGCTCCACCCACCCTAAATCCTCCCTGTCTTCAACTCTACAGCTGCGAACAGTCAAAAACAGAAGACCTCTTTCTCAAAGCCCCACTTGGATCACAGCCAGGTGCTCCTTGGACAGTCACAGCATAGTCAGCCCAGAGATAAACCAGTTTAAAGCTATTCTTTGTTAAAGTCTGAAAAAAATATATCTTAATTGAATCACATTTCAATAAAATGATTTGCTTTTGTTAGTTAGCATCTGTCAATATTACATATTTCATATATACATACAGCATACAGTGCGTCACATCCAACTACCGCCCTTCATTTATCTCTGTGGTATGTCACATATGCACCATTAGATTATACAGTGGAAACTGCTTGTAGGATCACGTCCGTCCACGTCAAACTGAGCACTATAGAGCGCTGCAGGAGTGAGTCCGAAAGCGTAGAAATGAGTAAGCACTTCTTGTTCCGTCCTCTTCTCAGAGTCTGGGTTTTCATAATGGTTAGATGCCTGATATAAGGTCTGTGGTTAACACAAGCTTAAGATATTTTTAAGTTTTGTTCCACAACATAAATTCAAATGAAAGTCGCTTTCAAAAGTCAGAAAAGTGGTGTTAATTTGTGAAGATTATTTCGCTGAATGTAAAGTGTGAGTATCATGAATGTTTGTTTGACATAGAGCTTATTTTAGAATAAAATAGAATAGAAAGAACTTTATTTATCCTAAAGGGAAATTCTGCAATAAAGAGGGAATCAGGGCGACGCCAACTTCCTGCAGCACTCTATAAACAGATGATTACTATAACTCTCATGCATATTACTATCTATTTGACATCTGTATTTTTATAACATTAATATAAACCCTTTCACTGTTATTCTGATAATAGGGCGACAGTTTTGGTCAATGTTTACTTCCAGTCAGCTACTGCATTAAGAAACATTCCAATATGATATTGAAGGGAGATGTCGCTGATTTTCAACCAGCTTTGTGTCAAAACAATGTGGGTAAAATGTGTAAATGAACTATGGTAACACCCCCCTACTTTATCTGGCGTAGTTTCCCCGGCTCTTGGCTGTTGCTCAAACTACAGGCTGTACTTCCACATTTTCGTATTGCCCGCTACCCATGCTGCCACCACTGTGGATACAAAGAGCACAGAAGCAGATCAAGAGACAGACCCAACCCCCTCGCTCTCTCTATTTTTCTATCTCAGACGGGAATCTGGACAAACAGTAAAACAAGGTAGTGCTGGATCGAATATATATGAAGATTAAATAACTGTATTGCCTGTTCCTCTCCTACAATGTTCTAGAAATGTGTTTTAGTGCTGTGTATAGCTGTAATAGTGAGAGAATAGGAAGTGGGAACCATACTGCTTCCTGTACAGTGAAAACAGAAGCTGATAAAAGTGGAATCTAACAATAATACTAGGCCGCGCTGATCAAATATAAACCAAGATTCTGTCACTGAGTTGCCCATTTCACACCTCAAATGTATTTAGAAACATGTTTTAGCGGACTGTCTGAGGCCATGTTTACACGAAAACAATCAGCTGAAGATGGAATCATTTCTCATTTTCATTTTGAAAAAAGTTCAGCGTTCAGACGACAACGTTTTGATAACAATGGCTGTGCACACGGATCCGAACGCTGTAGTATACATGCCAGGCCAGTAGTTGGTGGTGTGACCTTGTGATGAAACAACATGTGCACCTCTTTCTACAGAGCGATGATGTATAAACAAACAAAATGGCAACCACATGAACGTTTGTCTGGACGGACGATGAGGTGGAGTTGCTACAGTAAATCTACACTGTGCTGGAAAAGCGTTGATAAATTCAACAGGGCGAGCAGCACAAACAGAGCTCGGGAGTCCGCCATTGTTGTGATGGTCGACTTTCTCGTGCATGCCTAGTGACTGGGACCGTAATGCGCATGTGCGAAAAGTCTATTTTCAGAGGAACTGCATATTGCAAGTTTACATAACATCAGAGACGATGGCGTTTCCAAAAAAATGCACTCTGGAACCCGTTTTCAAAACGTTGCGTTTTCAAGCACCCAAAACGCTGCTGTTGTGTAAACAATCACCCATAATGCAACTCAAGTTTACCGTTTTCGGTTGAAATCATTGTCATATAAACAGGACCTAACTGTAATACGAAATTGTTTCTTGCTAGCGGCCGCCATCGTTTCAAACGGACAGGTTTGCATTATGTCACCCACCAGCGGGAGCAGTGCATTCTGGTAATTGTAGGTTTCCTCTCTCTTAAGCAAAAGCATACTTTTTCCTCTGGTTCTGTAGCATCAAAGTATTTGCATCCTTCTACTGCATAGTCAACCCAGTTTTATTAAAAAGCTGTGTCTCCAGCCGTGACTTCTTTAACTTGGACCCATTTTGAATATTTCTGTTGTTAAGTTTGAGACGGTCTACATAGTAATGAAATGGACAGCTTCGCTATTTACTGAATTTTATTGACTGTTTCAAAACACAGTGGCTACAGCTCATTATGGGAGCATCATGTTACCTGGCATTATCCATCCACTTCACAAGAGCAGCTTCAACCACAAGTGCTTTCCACGTGCACATTCATTTTCTGTCTCCATCATTAGCAGCCATAAGCTTCGAGAAGATGTATTCATTAAGAGAAAATACCTTTCTCAGAAAGCCAGCTGGAAGCTGTCGGGTTACTGCAAAGATAAGTATCACGGGAGTAAAATAAAAAGCAGATTTACTGCAGTTCTAAATTGTTTGTCTTTATGTTGTCATGCAGGCCCAAAAACCCAAAACGAACAGTGTTAGCAGACTATTTGATTACTAACAGCAAATTATTTAAACAGCATTTTTATAGGAATAATTCTGCCCGAAGCTTTTTCATCCACATAAGCTGTTTCCACTGTAATAACAAAGGTAGTAGGGAGCCTCATTAGCACCCAAAGGGGCTTTAAAAAAGGACTGAAAGCAGGATGGCTCATACTTTGTAATGGGTGATCCTGTGCTCTGACTAACCCCCAAACTACTACATTTATTTTTTTACTGTGTGATGGTAAAACAATAAGCAGGAAAAAGGTGGCATGCAGGTACTGTAGGCGGAAGGAAGGAGGGGCTCGCACAGCCTATAGCGTAACGTTCAGCTGGCTCCAACACTCAGAGGACCACCGCCACATGACTTCCTCTAGCTTACTTACTCTATGGAGCTTTAAGATTTAGGTCAACGGTCAACTTCCTTATGAAAGCACACATGTCCACAGTCATTCTGCGACACTACAAATGACGCAACAAATAACTCAACATGCAACAATATAAAAACTCACTACTCATGCTGCTCATAATCAAACTCAGCACAGCAGATTTATCCTGCTTCTTAACATCTGTCAGCAGTTTTTACTGTAAATAGGAGGCTCAGCTGGCTGTGAGCTACAGTTGAATGACATGACAATATGCTTACATACTGTGAGACTACAGGGATTTTGCAATACGGGTAGCAAGGCCACTGCAGGTACTGTTGCAAAACAATGCAAGGTGGTTTTATGGCAATCACAGATTTACAGTATTTTTCATCAAGTGTGATAAAATGCATCGATATGTCAAGTATTTAATTCACTGCGTTAACCAAAGACAGTACTATGTTATAGTTTTATCTCAGAAACCGTTTTTCAATAGCATTTTCTTGGTGCATCAGGGTCTGTAATCCAGCCCTGGCTGGTAAATCATATGGAATTATGTTGTTAATTGTGATTAGTATGTACAAATACTGCTGCTTAACCACTGTTGCAGGCACAGGTAACTGAGCGCAATCTTCACAAGATGTCACGATGTGACATAAACTTCATATTCTCTACTGCAATACAAAGTTGCATAGCTTTTATCCATCTTCCATCTCTCTGCTGCATTAAGAGCTGTGTCAAACAATTGACACAAATTCTAAAAGCTAAAGGCCACGTCTTTAATTTTCTTCTTTTATCCGACCAACAGTCCACAACTGAGAAGACTAAATTTAGTATCGCACAAGACAAAGAAAAACAGGAAATCCTGACAGCTGTGACACAAGGACTAGGAAATGTTTGGCATCTTGCTTTCGAAAATGTTAACACGTCATTTATTCTACTGTCAGTATAGTTACAGATTAGGTATCTGTTGATTGAATAATTAATTTTTCAACGAAACAATTTGACTCTAGCTGTGTTTTTGTGGGCTGAATCAGAAACCAGAATCTCCAGTGCTGTTTACTGTAATTATTCACTGTCTTTTTTTAAACTTATGAAGGGACTGAGCGACATGGCAGACAATACATGTGCATTGTTATGTTAATTATCGAGGAATCTTTCCATGACTGTTCCTTTGTGTTTCGGTCGTGCTTGAGACAATCCTATAACTGTCATCTAAGTCTGTCATTTTGTCTTAATAGAGTGGGTATACTGTTAATTTCCTGTGCATCATGTGCACAAAAATAGACAAACATAACCCTATTGTATTTGCATTATATAGTTAGCAGTCCAGTCCCTGAAGGTCAAAACAATACTATATCTAATCCAGTATTTAAAGCTAGCTACTTGGCATGCTACGAAGAGTTATCATGTTTCATGAACAACAACACAACTGCATAAATACGTGCGTACACGTGCAGTAAGAATGTTTATAATGCAGCCTTGGCTTAGTGAGCTACTCTTACAGCATGCTGGACATACAGACATTGAGTCAGTGACAGGACAATCATGTTGCTACTACAAACTTCTTTATATGTTCCCTGATAATCCTATAATGGCTTCAGCAAGCATTCAACATGCTGGAGCTGCAGAGAAACAAACATGTCCTGCTGCCTGCGACTTCCCACAATGTTATCAAGTGAAAAGGGGAAATGGAAACAATGACATTAAATAACTATTTGGGCAAAATCTTTTTCCTCTATCTTTCTCAACGCGAACTGTGCTTACATTGTGTTGTATCCCTTTGAGCCATTGATACTGGCGGCCGGTCCATTTGTGCAAGTCATGCTGATTTTCCCTGGTCACAGTCCAGGCGTGTGTTTGCCAAGGCAACTAGGGCAGTAGGTGAGGAAGTCAAGTTCTGAACAGAGTTTGACTCAGTGGCCAGCTGCGTGGATCTACTCCGAAGCCTGACCGCTCGCTGAAATAATGTGCTTTCTGAAAAACGCTTTATGTCTACCGAGAAGCAGCGAGGGAAAAAACGCAACTAGACAGGAGGGGCAGCCTAAAAATAACAGCGGACGGCGATCAGAGCTCCGTGCCAGCACAGAAAACCAAGTACCTGAAGTGAGCAAAGGCCACAAGCTTCAATCCAGTGCCTGTTCTTTCACTGCTAGATCCTGTAAATGTCAAGCACTGTGATAACAGAACACGATAAGGAAGAGTGACAAATATAAACAGTGACTACTCTGAGAGTGAGGTTAGTTTAGTGTTCAGGAGTATAGTTTTGTATGTGCTAATCCTAATCCTTTTACGACTTGACTTTGAAGTCTCTTTCTCCGACCTTCTACACTGACCAGGTGCCGAGAACAAAACCATGGCTACCTTCAAAAACCCCCAGGGTGTCTGTAACTAGGGCTGCAACTAATGATTGCTTTCATTGTCAATTAGCCTGTTGATCATTTTCTTAATTAGTAAATTAGTTGTTCGGTTTATAAAATGTCAGAGAATGGTAAAAAAGAAAGTCAATCTCAATTTGTCAAAGCCAAAGATGTCCTCAAATGCCTTGTTTTGTCAACAGCCCAGAGATATTTAGTTTACTGACACAGAGGAGTAAAGAAACAAGAAAATATTAACATTTTAGAAGCTGGAGTCAAAGAATTTAGACTTTTTTGCCTTAAATAATTCATCAATTGTCAAATTAGTTAGCGATTAATTTCATAGTTGAAAACTTATCTGCAGCACTTATTAGGGGTGGAGGGAAAAATCAATACAGTATAGAATCACATTTTTTTGGGGGCAATTTTGTATCAATACATGGAAGCAAAGTATCACTTTTTAATTAATTAAATTAAATTTTGGTAACCCACTACGATAATAATAAAAATGAATTGCTTTTTTAGTTCACAAGAAATATTTTCCAACAAGGAAAATGTCTGAAGTGAGATGACAAGACTGAAAACTTTATAGATAAAACAGATGTTGACATAGTTTTCCTCTGGGGATCTAATCTGCAGTGATAAAACCTAATAAACTGCAATATATGCTTAGCACAATACTCAGTGTACAGCAAAGAGCTTCAAAATCGCAATGATGTTGTACTGATCGAAGTATCGTGGGGCCTCCAGCACTTGTGTCTTTAAAGTTTTACATTTTTAATATCTTTGACCAAATGAAACATTAAAGTGATAACTCGAATAAAACTAATGCGAAAACTTCATGTACTACTTTTCAATGAAAGGCTCTGTCTCAGACTGTGCGGTCATTGTGACCACATCTGGTTAAAAGCAGAGTCGCGGGACGCATGCAACCCAACAGCCGAGCAAGGGAGGGATGACACTGCTTTGGGTTGACGCAGGCTGCTTTTTGACAGCAGCACATAGCTGTTAGAAAAGGGTTTCAGTGAGAAATGACCACCAAGGTGTTAGAGCAACTTTTAAAAGTGCACTTGCTGCTCATCGCCTCAGAGGAACCGGCCTGAAAAAGAGACCCTTCAAACATCTTCTTAGAAAACACGTCTCATCAAAACAGAAGCTGCCCACAGCTTCCTCTCCCCCGCACTGCCAACCTTGAGACATGCAGGTCTTCCTTTCAACATAGGAACGCTCCGTCTAAGCAGCTGTGTGTCTGAACTGAATTCATCACTTTGTATGCCACCTCTCTGCAGCGAGGTCAGGGGTTGCAGTCTGCTACAGAGCAGCATCCCTGCAGATGATTCAGCAGCACAGTTAGATTTCATAACACCTGACACGGTCACGATCATCCCAAACGGCTGCAGCTCCCTCACACACATCCTGTTATTTTACGATAATAAGAATGAAAGCACGTATGTGTCATGTAATAGGCACAGTTTTGATGTGTGAACAGGATGTCTCTCTTGTTTGTGTGTGTGCATTTAGCAGCAGCACGTGTCTATTAGAGCTGCATGATACTGAGAACATGTGCGGTGTGTTGGACGGTCTCATGCTTGTGCATGCTGCAAGTAAACGCACGTAACTATTCAGCAGGTGCTTTGATAATTAAAAAATAATAATCTAAATAGTTTGTAATGACTATAACGTTTAAATCTATCAAGATGTTCTTGATTTTTTTATGTATTTTATTTGACTGAAGCAAACATTTTTTGTGCTATTGTTGTGACAAAAAGATGTGAGGATATCAACTCAAGGTTTTGGAAACTGTGATTGTTTTTTTTTTTCTTTTTCCCGCAATTTTGTGGCATTTCATGGCGCCAACAATTAACTGAAAAAAATCTGCTGTTGCAGCCCAACAGCCCTGCATAAATCCTATAACGTGATAATGTTCAGATTTCTTTTGAAAATGTTTTTAGAGAGGTTCTGATTCAACTTACGGCTTATTTTGGAGGCTGTACTTTGTGTTGCTGGATAACTGCGCTGCATTCTACCAAGAAGCATTTCAAATATTTTACCCACACCATAATTTATCATCAGGGTAGACTAAATATTAAAAACACGGCCTCTAACATGAGTTGAATGCAACAGTTTCAATGAAATCTGAACATTACAACAATAATAAAGGAGGGATTTACTGTTTTATCAAACTGCATTTGTTTTAGCTGAAAATAAAATGTGTATAACACTAGAAATGCATCCTGAATATGCATTTGTTAATATCGTTTTATGGCACGTGGAGAAATCAGTGCTGAATTTGTGCAAATATTGATTTAATGACTCAAATACTTGTGATGAAACACCACACCTATGTGTGTGTGTGTCACGTACTTGCATCTGCTCTATAATCAAAGTCATATTAAGGAACTCCTCTTTGTTTTATGACCTGCTTTCACTGGACTGGTGGGGCATCTTTAACTGTGAGGCTGCTGCAGACGCAACCTGCCACTACTACATATTATTAATTGAGTTATATGTGTGAATACATGCACGGGGGGGATGTGCTTTAGTACAACTGGCCTCATCATCCTCGTCTCTTCTCATGTCACAGCCATTTGTGATGTGCTTGTTGTGCAAATTTACGATAAGAGAAGAATCTTGACAATGTCAGCAGCCCTAGTGTGTTCATGAAAGAGACGCTTTGTGTTGAGGGAATAATCCACCTTTCTGACTCAGGGCATTAGCCACGCTTTAACCTGGAGTTTTAAAGGACTCAGCAGCCTCTTACAGTTAAAGTCAGGTCTAATTAACAAACAGGACCAAGATCTTGAAAGTAGTGGTGCCTTGATGGCAGAATGAGTGGACGCTCCAGGTTTGACTCCAGTCCTATCTGTCACTGTCAGGTACCTGCCAAACTTCCTCTGCATGCAGTCCTCTGGAGCCAGAGAACAGCTGGTTTTGCATGACAGGTGTAATTCAGCAGAGCAGCAGGGCTCTGGCTCCTGAGGGACAAGCACTGCAAACCACTGGCTTTCAAGCATGAAGAGGTTACCCTGCATTCACAGTGCTGGTTGTGCGTTTCCACCTGCGTCAATACTTACTTTTGTCCTTCCATTTATCGTGTAGTTTCCCAGTTTGCCGTTACAATGTCTGATCAGGTCGTCCATGCGAGTCATAAGGAAGCGGATCTTCTCGCAGCCGGCCTCGCTCCCCTCTATCCACGTGATTTTGTCCCCTCGGATGTCTTTAGTGGAGTCGCCTTTTTGACTCACCAGCTGTCCGTCTGTGAACTTGCCTGTTTTGTGCAGGGCTTTAACATTATCCAAAATGCCTAGCCCGATTTCTGTTCCTAAAAAGTTGTCCACCACGCAGATGCCGTGCTTGTTCATACACGGCACTATGTACTCCACGGCAAGTTTCTGAGGGGATGAGCTAGTTTGTCCATTAGGTGTGGCGGGGTTGTTGGACCCGTCCTCTCCCGTCCTCTCCCCGTCCCCAGGTGCTTCTGTGTTTGTGGTGTGTGGTAACGACGCACTGTCCGCCAGCTCGGGGTTTATCTTTTCCCGGTTTTTCTCCGCTTCCTCGTCGTCCCCCGGCTGCTCGGGCTTCTGTTTAGGAAGCTGCGCCCTGTCCGTCTCCTTACAGATCAGCTTGTGTTTCTTCCAGTGCTGTTTCTGGTGCTCCTTGCTGCAGTAGAAGGAGCTCCGGCACCTACCACACTTGAGGAGGTTCTCCATTTTCCCACAAAGTTCACAGTACTGTCGATCTCGGTCCAAATCGCTCTGCTGCTGCTGCTGCTGCTTGTCCATGTTTACGGCTACAACGGGTGCACTACGCCTTTAATTCCGATCCTTTACACGCGCCCTGCTAACCGACAACTTTGGAAACGATCCACTGCCTCTGCCACGCTACACCGAGCGAGACGGAAAAGTAAGACTCAAAACCGCGCCATTTTATCACACTTATTCCCTCTTCACATTGTGTATCAGTGAAATAACACCGAAACGTGCGCCCTAGACCGAGCATTTCGGGCTGGGTCGAGCTCTTCAGGAGGGATTTCAGCTGGCTAGCTGTCGGTCCGAGGGTACTGCATGGCGCCGCTCTGTGTGTGCTCAGCCTGTCTGCGGTCCAGCCTGCTCTGACGTCGGCGCACAAGCACCGCCCCTCCGGCGCTGCCTTCGCGCGCTGTCGGAAAAAGCACGCCGCACCAAATGACTGGAAACCACACAGTCTGTGCTCGAGACACGTGGAAGTAGTTAATCTATGTCCTGTCAGGGGATGTGGAGCATGTCCTTGGCCATGAATGATGAAGTCCGCCTCTGCTCAATCGATAAAAAAGTAATATATGTCATCTTGACTACACCCGTCGGCTCCAGCCGTGCAGCCTCAGCGATCACTATAATCATGTTCATGTACTGTGGTAGGGTACGATTTGGGCCTGTTTGTACTTTATTTGAGCATTTTAATTTGATACTGCTTTATTATTAAATAATTACTACCCAGCAACACCAAATATATAAATTAGCTCCACCTACAAGCTGTTTTACTAAAATAGTAATTGCATTATAATATCTTTAAAAACTATTCATAATATATAAAATCACAGCAGCTGGGGATGTAAAATGCACAATAACTACTTTTATTTGTGATACTTCGGAACATTTTCCGATAATACATATGCACTGACACTTAAGTGAACTTTTCAAGGCAGCACTTTTACTTGCAATTAAGTACATTTACAATCTGGTAATGCTTTATTTTTACTTAAGTAACTTTTTGATCTAACCAGCAGAAATAAAATGAATTATTCAGTAAACTTACACATTACAAAACATGCTTTCTTTCTGTCTCTGCCGCCTCATCCAGGGTCTGTGAAGAACTAGAGGCCCAACTTTAGTATTTGCAGACATGGCGAAATAAAGGAAGCATTTTTATTTACATGTGATCCATATATGCGTGCAGGAAGCACGCTTTTCGCGTGGAAAGTCACGCAGTCACAGAGCACCGCTGACATGTGATAAACATTTTCTTCCTGCTGTGGCACAAACTAGCTCCCTGCACTTGTTTTTATAAAATAACGCATAACAACAACAGTTCTTTATTCAATAACAGAGGCATTGGGGAAACCCAGCAAGGTCGATAACGCAAATGTAAGACCATGAAGGGAGCACATGAAGGCATCATCAGTCAACGTCAACGTCAGTGTGTTTGCCCTCATTCCTGGCTTGCATGTGTGAAATTCCTTTCACACAACAAAAGAATATTTTGCAGAAAGATGTCGCCTGTTTTATGACACCCTGATCAATAAGTTGGTGCCCTGTGATGAAGCTCATGATTGCAGTTGAGATAGACTTAAATTTACTATTGGAATGCATATTTTTGCATTTAATTTTTTTATGTTTATAAAGCACAAACTTAGGTTCAGCTGCATATATAAATAAACGCCGATGAGGTCTATTTCTCATCAACTACGGGAAACGGGTGTTTGAATGACAGGGAGGTGTGCTGTGCAGAGGCAAAGCGCAATTTGGCACCAGTCGTGTGGCACGTACGCAGTCTGCAGGAGTCCCTGGAGGAGGGGTTACAGGAGAGAAGCGGGGTAATCTGATCAAGAAAGGTTGGATGAAACATACTTCAGTGGCAACAAATGACAGAGGCTAACCCAGGGTGGCAGTCTGGAGATGTCTGGTTGCTCAATCTGGGTTTTTTACTTTACAGAAAGTATTTTGGCTGCAAGGGCGGGCCTGTGTCACTCCCTGCTGAATACATTTTGCATGGGAACATACTTATACTTAGTAGATGTAATATCTTCACCAATCAACTAGGCTTGATACTGAATGCCTAATTACAAAAAAATTATAGTACAAACATGTTATTATCTATATATATAATATAATATATATAATATAATAATAAACAACAAATTGTGAGAAAACAACAATAGTTTAAATTATCTGCAACTGTTTTGAATAATATTAAAATAAAAACCAGCAAATATGGCTTTACTAAGGTGAAAAAAAAATGCTGCGATAATAACAAATGCCACGTTCTGCCATGTTACTACATCTCCCATGATGCACTTCTTATTTCCTGCTACGCTTGTAAATAGCGCGAAAGCCCCGCGAGTAGTGACGACCACATGAATGCCTGTTGTTAAAAACAAGTAAACACGATTTATTTTGAGGTGTAGGCTATTTAGACTTTATTCAGCGTATGTGTTATTGCTCAGAGATGGAAACGTTCATGTGTGAGCGGAGTTGTTTTGTCTTTTAGTCCTTGATAATCCCAAACAAATGTAACAGTTGAAGCGCCTCTGTACAGTTGGTCGGCAGCACGGACTTCAGCAGCTAAAACAGTTTAAATACAACATTAACTGAGCTTATAATAGTTAGATTTATTAAAAGAAGACATTGCAACACCTGAGGTATGAATAGGCGAGAAGGTAAGTCCAGCTTTTGAGACTTAACGAAGAATAACAACGTCTATAAGCAAGTTACATTGTTGGTTGTTGCTAGCAGCATGGGATAATAACTCAGCTGTGTAACACGTGTAAACTAGTTAGCTCACACTAACATGCAGTATGCTAGCTGCCAAGACTGAACTGTAGTGAAATGATAGGTATATAGATGTTTAGACAGCCACTCTGCCCTTCTGATATTACAGTAATGTTTGCCAAGATCACACTGTGGTTTGTTAGTAGTGGTGTTGGTACTAGCAATGACAGCAGTGACACACGGGGCTGCTACTGTTTATTATTTTCTATATTGATGGATCAGCCCACTATTTCCTTGTTTAGTTAATTAGGTTAATTATTTGGGCTACAAAATGAAAGACTCTAGAAAAATGCCAGGTGTAACACCAAAATCCGTGACCCAAACAGGAATTTCCGTTGTAATGCCATTACATAAGTATTTGTCCCACACCTTATTATGATAGGTCACAGAATCTGATAGGTCATCATTTTCTCATCAGGTCATCAGATTCTTTGACCTTACAAGAGATTTTCAGCTACACTGTTCCTGCAAATGTTTTTTCCTACTTAAATTTTGATAGCTGTGTGGACTTTGTCAGACTTTGTGACACTAGAGGATAAATTAAATGAAAAAGTGTTGACCAAAGATTGTCGATGAGGTTTCACAATTGGTATGTTACATCTGAATTTTAATGTTCGGCTAACAGCTGGCAATGCAACTGAAATTCCTGTTTGGACCACAGAACCTTATTGGTCACAGACTTTTGGTGTAACACCTGTTACCACCTGAAACCCAAAGTTATGTCTTCAGGTAGCTTGATAAATCTGAGAAGCAGACCAAGACCTAAGGATAGTCACTTAAATTTAATAGAAAACGAATACCCCTTTTCTACTAACAATTGGTTTCGTTCAGATGTTGTATCAAAGAGTGTTTCCCTGTCGGTATTCTCCCTACCCTACCCTATCCTTTCTGGTCTCTGAGCATTAGTTGTGTTATCAAAAAAGGCCCAACAGAGAATTAACTCTCTGAGGTGTCGTAGGAAACATGGCATGTTCACAATAAACCAGAGTTCAGCAGGTCTGAGCCTACAGTCCAGACGGGCCTCTTGAATGAGAGTGCGGCCACTCAAGCCCGTCTGACCTGCCACCATACCAGCTCCATTTCACTGGGCATCAACTTCTACCAGTTCACAATAGAAAGCATCTTGACTGGATGCATACTGGTATGGTTTGGCAACATCACAGCACAGGATCATAAACACCTGACGAGGATAATGAAAGTAGCGTCAAAAATCATGGGATCACCATCACCTCAGATACAGGACATTCACCCCATCCACTTCAGGAAGAAAGCACTTTGTATTATAAAGGACACCAGTCACCCAACACAGGCTTTTCTCTTATCTTCCCTCAGGGAAGCGTCTGCAGAGCATCTGAGCTCAGACCTTCCGCTCTAGAGATAGTTTATACCTTCAGGCGGTCAGACCACTGAATGGTAGCACTTAAGGACTGTAGATGTTGTGGATTATTTATGTTCTATTATATGCTGCTGTTGTTTTTATTATATGGTGCTATTGATTTTATTATACGCTGCTATTGTGTTATTCTCAGGCTGTGTATTTTTATTTATTGTTTTATCTATAGGCTTTAAGGGCTGAGAGAGAGCCAGGGCATAGTGCATTTCATTGCATTGAAGGTACACTGTGTTTTTTAATGTATATGACAATAAACTTGAACAACCAAACCCTTAGCCCTAACGCTAACCACCAACGAGGGCGCTACAGGGGGGCACACAGGAACATACATCGATACAACACCTGTTACCGCACCTTATTTGACGGTTCAGAGCAATTTGACCAAAAGTACGTTGGTTTGGAACCTGAAAAGTCAATTTCAGCTGGAACTAAAAAATAGCATGTTTTCCCTTGACCTGAAGTGCAAACCGTGACGACATCAGTGGTCGTGTCACATTCTACAGGTTGGGAGACAGGATGGAGAAGGCAACAGTGAAGAAGTCAAGTGAGAAATTGTCAGAAGACAGAGCATGCAGTGGTCTCAGTAATAGTTGGTCTCATTGTTGGGCCATGCAAATAAATATCTGTAATAACAGAACAAAAGTTCGCACTTAATCAATGTAATCTGCAATTTTTGTATTACTGTTAACTTTCGTTGTGCATTGTTCAACCCCCTCCATTGATGACACATCCTTGATTACAATGGTTCTGTGCAAAGATGGTGGAAACACAGGCTGGTCGCTAGATAGCACCAAGGCTCCACAAATCCTGAACGAAACTGGTTCAAGAACCAAAGCTAATTTAATGAAAAGGGGTATAAAAAATCTAAGAAGGGAACCAGGCATATTTTATTTACTGTTAGCCCAGAACAAGTAATCCGTTATCAAAATTATTGCATTTTTTTGTTGATCGGCTAATCGTTCCAGTTCTGGGTCGCACCTTAAAGAGGTTCTCCAGTGATTTAGTATTATATTTCCATTAAGTTTGTGAATTTGGAAGTCAGTGACAGATTTAAAACACAGTCGTTAAAACCAATCCAGCAGAGGTCAAAGTATCCTAAATTTTAGTCCAAAAAACAGGTCAAGCTCAAGAAAAATACTAATTCCTACAATTTCCACAACGTAACTCTTTAGTGTCTTTTGTTAGTCGCCCATGTTGAGTACATACCCACGTGTGTAACACTTGTAACACAGACTTTTCATTAAATATTTAAGTCTTCAGCCCAAGTCAAAATAACTCTGTTGATATCAGGATAAATGACCAAACTGATCTTCATTTGAAAATCAGTGGCATGCCTCTGTAAAATAACAAGGTCAGTTTAGATTAACTGACAGCAGTTGGGGGCGTTTTTTACTGAAGTATCTGCAGTATCACCTCACTCTCTCTGCTTCACATCAGGTGAAGGATGTCCCCGGAGAAATGCTGATGCAGCACAGGATCATGATGTGAGTGCCAACCCATCCTCACCTGTCATTGCTGCTTTCAAAGGTAACTGCGTCCTCAGCATTTTGATTGCATTTTCCACACACACATGTTTGCTGTGTTTCATTTGTGTTAAGATATCAAACTAACCTTTTTTTCTGTATTGTAAGTTTTCCAACAGGAGCTTGACACAAAACACGACAAATATGAGCGTCTTGTTAAGATCAGTCGAGATGTCACCATTGAAAGCAAGAGGACCATTTTTCTTTTACATCGAGTGACCAGGTATGTACTGTTGTAAGAGGACATGTTACTTGGTGCAGATTAGTTTAGAAAGCATAACACGTTTTCTCACTTAATTCAGATTTAATGGGAGAATGCAGCTCAATTTGATTACTCACATGGTATTACAGTAGCTTTAGTTTAAATTGTTGTTGTTTTTTCTGGAGACAGCTCTGTTTTTAAGGAAGCTGTTTCCAGTTTGTAACTTCTGTTTTAGAGTTGATTTTAACACAAGACCTTAAATTTCTAACTTTGACTTTATATGTTTTCTCTGGACTGGAAGCGTACCCAATGCAGAGGATATTCTGAATGAAGCAGACGTTAAACTGGACGCTGTCAGACAGAAAATTGGTCAAATTGCTGAAGAGCTCAGAGGAGAGGACATCTTTCAGTTCCACAGAGCTTTCACGCCAGGTGAGTCTCTGTGAACCTTTTTTTGTGTAAGAAGGCAGACAAGCCCTTAAATAAACTGTGTTTGCTTGTGTTACTAGTTTATTTATTATTTATTGTTGCAGTTTTTTGCAAGTTAGCATGAGAGAGTGAGATCTTTTTAAACAGCTGACTAATCCATTCACTGAAGGATGAGTCCACTTGAGTCTTCCAGTTGCCCATCATTATACTAGTCTGAGTCAAATCTGAAGGTCGAGACTCTGGCTCAGTTTCAATACTTGTGCTGGTAGACCTCAGTGCGGCATTGAACATGATTGATTCACCATGTTCTATTAGAGCTTCTAGGAAGTTATTTGGGTCTCACTGACACTACTCTCTCCTGGTTGGGATAATATTTAACAGACAGATTTTACACAACAACTGTTTATCAGACCATGCTAAGGTCAGCGATGGTGTGCCACCAGGATCTGTGCTTGATCCTATTCTTTTCTCTATTCACATGTTGCCCCTTGGTACACTAATCAGTGATTACATACTAGGTTTCTATTCCTACGCAGATGATAATCAGCTTTACATCTCCATTAAGCCTGACACTTGTCATCAGCTGGAAGAATGCCAATTAGAAATCAAACAATGGATGTCTTTGAACCGCCTCCTTTTTAAATGATAAGAAAACTTAAAAAGCTAGTTTTTGGTCTGAAGCAGAAAAAACAAATTCAATGATCTTACTCTGAAATTAGCTGGCTCCGCAATCTCACAAAGCCCTATTATTATAAATGTCCTACTTGATTGAAATGTTTCTTTTAAAGAACACATCAGTGAAACTACAAAGATTGCATATGACCATTTACAAAATATTGCCAAGATCCAACACATTCTTTCCAGGGCTGATGCTAAAAAAACACTTGTTCATGCATTGTCTCATTTTGGCAACTTGTACAAAACATTGCTGCTAAGATATCAAAAAGATTATGTGATCATATCACTCCTGTTCTTATATCATCACATTGGCTGTATGTACATACTAGATCTGTCTTCAAGATTCTACTTTCACTTATAAAATATTACACAGACTTGCACCATCCCAGTTGTCACTTCTTTTCACTCTTCATGTACCTGTTAGGACTTGACAATCTCAAGCTGCTGATCCCCTGAGTGATCCAAAAATGAATGTCAAAGCAGCTTTATTTTACCAAGCCCCACTTCTCTGAGATCATCTTCCTATCCTATCCAAATTTGAGAGTCTTGCTAGGTTGACTCATTCAAAAATAAACTCAACACCCCTATTCACATCAGCCTGCAACCTCATTTAGTCTGCCCCAAGTACTAAATTCCAGTTATCAATCTTATTTTCAGTTTCATATTCATATGGTTACATATAAGTCACACATTTTGCTATATGTGTGAGTTTTCACCTGTATCCAGGTATGAATATTAATGTTATTTATTATTGTATTATTTTATGTACAGCCCCTTGAGACTTTGTTTTATCAAGCTATAATACACTTTAATATGACTTGACTTAACAGCCTGCAGCAATTAGTGGGTCACCCAATATATAAAGTCTGGCATTAATTTCGTTTAATATAATAATAAATTCCTGAATTAGAGAAATAAACTGGAGTGAGGAACACGAGCCAAAAACTTAATTAGGAGCTTCCACGAGAAATGCTCTCTGCTGTGCCGCTATCACCTCAATCACCCTATTTGTGCTTTAGATTTATTGCAAAGTCACTGATAGTGTGAGAGCGTGACCTTGATGCAGGCCTTGATATGATAGACACACCCTTCTGATAAACTTGTTTTCCCACTAGCATCAATATCAGTTTTTGTTAGCGTAGCCAAAGTGTCTGCAGTGTTTGGAGAAAAACATTACTGGGAGCGAGGGTGAGCTGTTATCTAGCAGCTGGGGAAGTCATTTTTAGATTGTGGTCACTCAGGAATCACTGCTGCATCCTCCGCGACGTGACCACTGGCAGTTCCCACCAATTAGACGCTTCATTTTTTTCCCATTTTTATCGTCTTTATTAGATTGAGGCAGGGCTTGCTGCACGGGCTCTCCAGCTAATCTTGGCTGGACGAGAAGTCTCCAGGCATGTGTAATGGGTCTGCTTTTTTACATAAGGACCATTAAAGATATTGTGGGCTAAATCTGAACGTAATTGCCTCTGATAACAGGGCAGCGCGGCTCTTTGATAAGCTCTTTAGCTTAGACCCATCTAGCAGCAATGAGACAGTGCAAACACAAGTGTACTGGTGGGGTTTTTCCCAGGGTTCACCTGCAACTCAGTGAACAACTCTGTGGTCAAACATTAAGCTCAATTAATCTGTAAATCATCTGTGGCCATTCATACATATTTGTTTAATTTTGATCTATTAAAACTACCGATCCGGTCATGCTATGCACACATAGCCTTCAACTTTTCCAACCACTGTGCCAGCAAAAGTCCCTCCAATGTCCAGTTAGTTTTCCTTGAGTCACTGTTCAAACATCTACAGACATTTGTTTTGTTTTTGTCTTGGTCTCAGTGACCAAAGGTAACTGCTGCTTCAGACTAAATAACACGAACAGCTCCTGGCAGTAAACTCAGGAACTGAACTCCGCCTGCCTGCCTCAAAGCCTGTGTAACCTTTTCATGTCATATCCAGTCCGCCTCAGTTTGAGTCGTGTTCACTGTAAGCTCATTGTCACAGCTGCAAGGCCACTGGCAAGGTTTCGATGTTTGTGGTGTTTTTTTGTTGATAAAGATTATGAACAATTCGTCGAAAATGAGCTCTTCCTACACGAGAAAAGGATAGCAGCAGTTAAAGCATTTAAAGCCCCCGACAATGTGAGCATTAACTGTGTATTTCTCTGTAACAGCAAATATGCATGACTAAGTAAGCAAAAATTTTGGCAAAAAGCTATGAACAAAAACATCTTTTGAAGTCATATAATAATGCAATATCCTAGCTGGTGTCCAGAAGTAGGTTCTGTCTCTAATGTATGCACTTATTTTACTTTAAAGGAATACTTCACCCCCCAATAATTATGTGTATATTAATTACTCACTCTGTGTAACAATAAATTTGTTAAGAAAAGTTGGAGGGGGTTTTTCTTGCACGCGTCCAGGGTGAAAGATGAATCCAAAAAACTGAGAAAATTCTTGATGAATTGAAGTCATAGGGGTCCACGTCTGACAACAGCAAAACTATATCACAACATCTGTTTACAAACTCTCACATAACTTGTGCTAGGGCTGGGTGATATAACGACCAAGTACAATATATATATTTTCAAGCAAGATAGACAACAATGTTTGTATCAATATAGAGTCAAGTTGCGTTGCATGACACACACCAGTATGCATCTCTGCTCTCTCACACTCCCTGCACAGCACCGCCCCACTCACTCACTCACAAGTTCTTCGTCACCACTTTTTAGAGTCGTAGCCTGACATGCACCTCCCCAGAAATGTAACTACACATCACAGCGATGCAGACCTCCTGTCTGTTTTTGTAAGCTGAAACCATTTTCCTCAGTGGAAATGAAGCTTTTATTTACGTTAATCTCAGAGATAAGAAACAATAAATTGTGAAGACAATAAAACCTCCACAAAAGTACTATTTTAAATATTGTGTGTGATTTATCCTGCCTTCATATGAGCAGAGGAAATCTCCGCTATTCACTAGGCTAATTTATACAATGTAAAATGCCATAGGCTTGTGCTAATGACTGTTAGCATGTTATATTTGTTTGGAAACCGTGTTCAGTATAAGACAGTTGTTTTGTCAGTGAACCTTGTTGTAATGGAGCTGAATTTTGTAATGTTACGTTTGTTAAATGTTGCTGTTGTCCCTGGCTTCATATGAGTAGAGGAAAAGTACGCTAGCGAGCCAGACCCCTTTCACAACACAGTAATTTTACATCACTGAACATGGGAGCTGCTGGTCTACCACTTCCTCGAAGTCGACACTAAACACCAAACACCAAAGTCACACAAATGGTCACTGGGGGTTGAAGTATTCCTTTAATAGTAAATTACAGACACATCATCTTAATTTAAGTTGCTTTCACACACTGCACCTTAAATTATTTAAATAACCCATTAGGACTTTGGTGCTGCATATTAGCTTCAATTTGCATATGTTACATTGATTGTAGCAGTATGAAGTAAATATTTTTCCATTTTAAGCTTCTTTTCTGCTTGTACATAGAACCAAATATTACATACTTCACTGTACTTACTAAGGTTGCAGTTACTGGAACAGCTATACAGACTTTTACATGCAGTGCTGTTAGACTGATGAGCACACTTCTTCCTCTAAGCTAAAGATAGCACAGTGATGCTGCAGACAAAAAACACAAAGCAGTTTGTAGGAATGTAAACACACGTCATGTAAATCTCTCATCTGAAACAACCAAACTGTTCTATTTTTGGCAGAAAATCTGTTTATGTAGGACTCCATTGCTCAAATAAAAAGCTGACGGAGAGCGTATTTTTGTTGGGCCTTTAATAATTTACAATAAGTCAACCATTAATGTCAGGTCAAGGTAGATGAAATGGAGATGAACCACATTCTCCTCCTCGCCTCCATGTAGCAGACTGCGGTTAGCTACACTGAGATAGGAGGCCCTTTGAAGTTCAATTGCCGCTCCAAAAGTAAACTTCAGACACAAAGTCTTCCGTCCTGTGATTATTTGATTGTTGTTTGCACAGGGCCAGAAAACAAATGAGGGGTCATCTCAGCCCACTACAAAAAATGGCCACTGTTGTTCAATCAAAAGACAGCGACAGGAAACAGGTTTTATTTGAATCATTATCTACATCTTTGATCTATACTGTGCAGATATCATGTAGTGTTTATACACACTCTACGTGCTATGCTCATTTGATACATAGCTGACCTCCCTTTTAGTAATAGTTGTATTTTTAGGGAATCTCATTAACAAATACATGGAGGAAATAGGCATCCTCCATACCCCAGACTCAGATTCAACAGCTGGAGCAGGGGAATATTTGGAATTATTTCCTAATGCTTTATGGTGATATATTTCAATGTCATCATATGCACCAGGGATCCAGGAGTATGTGGAGGCCGTCTCTTTCCTGCACTATATCCGTCATCGTAGCCTTATCAGCCTGGAGGAGATCAACGCCAGACTGGTGTTCATGAGAACGGAGAAGGTAGATCCCAAGGTACATTTAAGAAAAACTGTGTGGATAAGCTGCGTGTTTGTTTTGTCAACAGTTGCAAAAACATGTTCAGTGTCACTCCCTGTCGTGGCTGTAGCAAAGACCATAGACTGTATATAAAGATGGAAGCCATAATATCCTGAATACAGGCACTGCCATTTTTGTCACGTAGAGCTAGGCTGAATCCAAATGTCCACCCTCTGGAGCACAACGTCACATCTGTATTGCAATGAATTGTGGGTTATTCTGCTTAAGTCTGCACCCCAAGCCTACTCTCTGGAAGTCCACTCGAGGCTCCTTGTGGACTTGTTGAATTGTGGATTTGGACAGCACTCAGCACTCCGGACTTCCTGGGAACGCAAAGTCTGCAAGTCTGCAAGTGCAGTGAAGTGCGGACATTCTGCCCGGGAGTCTATGCAATAGCAATCAGGAAGTGGAGCCATAGCATCCAGTTCCTGCCCGTACACCTGTTTGACCCAGTCACGAGCAGCGCCGGCCATTGATCGCTAGCACACATCCATCAAATTGTGATGTCACGCCCCCTTTTCATAGCATCTAATAACTACTTAAAACCACCCTCATCAGAAAAATGAACACTTGTACGTACACCAGTGTGATGTAAATCAGTTCGGCCTGTCTGCTAACATGGAGGGGGTGAGATTTAGATTTTATACTGCAGCCAGCCACCAGGGGGCGATGAAGACATTTTTTTTGGGAGCTGGTTTAGTTAATTTTAATTTTTCTAAAGACAAACAAGATTTGAAGGAATCGTTCGACATTTTAGTAAATACACTTATTTGCGTTTTTGCAATGAGTTTGATATACACCACTCTCATGTCTGTAGAATAAATATGAAGCTACAGCTAGCTGGCACTCAGCTCACTTTAGCTTAGCCTAGCATAAAGCCTGGGTTTGTCCAAGGTTAAATCCACAGCTTCACCTTTACTGTACAGGCATAAGAGTGGTATCAAGCTTCTCATCTAACTCTCTGCAGGAAAGCAATTAAGCGTGTACCCCAAACTATCAAACTGTTTCTTTAAGAATATGACAGTTTTGTATGTTCTTTTTAAACTATTTTACAGTTCCTGTCAAAGTAGTGGTAACGACACACACAGGCAACGTTGGGTGTTACTATGAACTGCATTCATAAGCATTGTGTGTCATTATGTCATTTTATCCTCTCAGCCTGTTATTTTCAAAGATGATGGGTGCCTGTTTATGCAAGCAAAATTGCCTGGACCTCAGTGTTTTTTAGTAAAAGCATCATTGAGCATGAGAAAAATTGGTTACAAAAAATTGGTTTGCTTATTTTCAGCCCAGGACTTCTACTAGAAAAGAGTTAAATAACATGACAATCACATTCTGATGATATTGTCACTGTCAGTCTTGTGAATAAGTCTCGTTGGGATAAGAATTTCTGTGAATAATCTGTCCAAAAACCCCCAAAGTGCTGATAATCCATGCCTTCTGTGGTAATTAGTGTTTGATTTTACATTCTTCCTCATCATGTTTTCATCTCAGGGCTCAGCTGAAGCTCTGCAGCCAGGAGGTCAGGTCCTGACCTTCCAGGTGACGCCCTCAGACTACCTGCTCGGCGTGGCCGACCTGACTGGAGAGCTTATGCGGCTGTGCATCAGCAGCGTGGGCAACGGCGACATTGACACGCCCTTCCAGCTGAGCCAGTTCCTGCGGCAGATCCACGACGGCTTCTCCTACATCGGGAACACGGGCCCGTACGAGGTGTCCAAGAAGCTGCACACGCTGCGACAGAGCCTGGGCAAAGTGGAGGACGCCTGCTACGCCCTGCGCGTCCGTGGGTCAGAAATCCCCAAACACATGCTGGCAGACGTGTTTTCCAGTAGGACCACACTCATCGACCCTGAGGAAGGAGTGGTTTAAGCCCCGCACAGCTTCAGAATCATTGTTCTGTTCTCTGTGGTGTCATTGTCTGCTTTAGTTTGCTCCAGTTTAATGTTTGTGTGTTTTAAATGGAATTTGACAGATGTTTGATATGGTTCGTGACATGCCTGTTAATTTTGTTTTTATTATTACAATAAAAACAGTGTTACAATAGACAATGGATTTTTTTTTGTCTTTGATAAAGATCTGATGACTTCAGTTGTTTTGCATGAATAAAAGTCCTGTGCCAAATATGCCATGCTCTCCCGCTCTGCTTTGATAATGTGTGTGTTTATTTTATTTTTCTCTCTGCCCTCCCCTCTCTCTATCACGCACAGATAATCTAAGGTAGAACCACTGGCTGCCTGCACTCTCTGCATACTGTGTGGAGGAGGAACATGTGACCTTTGTACATTGTACGTGCCTGTTCTCTGGCAGGCACGCTGGCACACACACAACCCATTGCCTCCTCATTCTACCCTCTTCAAACAATCCTCACCACGCTGCAATGACGTAAATTCAGAATAAGGTTTGGAGCGCGCAGAGAAATATTCCTGGCAGAAAACGAATATCTCCCTGCAGTTTCCTCATCACCCGATGGTAGCAATTATTATCATCCACATAGACAGTGCAGCTGTGTGTTCATGGATGGCCACAGAGAAACATCTACATGATCTATAATCATTAACAGAAGCTTGTGTTCGTGTTTGAGGAAACAAGATCTTATTGTGAGATTTAACTTATGATAAAGCCTTACATGTGAGTCTGATTATTCAGAGCACAACATGACTACCTCTACTGTGTGTAGGTTCTCCACTTTCTGCCCTGGACAGCTGTTGTGCTCTACAGGCCTTTAAATGCTCATCTCTGAGAACGTCATCTGAAGGATGACATCATCTGTCTCTGATTAATTGGCTTTCTTTTATTGCTTTATGCATTAAAGTGTAAAATATTTGGTGTTTTGCTGGGTAATAGTTTTGTGTTTATCCACAAATAAGCATCTGTCATTTCATTTGTCTTGCTGTTCTTCATACAGGCTGAAAGAAAGAGTTTGAATGTAATTAAAGTCTGTCACCTGGTGGCCAATGTCAGTACTGCAGAGGAGCTTCTCCATGAAACACAGACACATTTTATAGAAAACTAATTTAATGAAACAATACTGCTGATTATTGTTATACTGTGGTGTTCAAGAGGTATTTTTTCTATATTATTGTACATGTGTAATATTATTTGTCAGCTTTTTAGGGGCTATTGAATTTTATTGAGGTAATCTGAAAGACAACTGGTTTCTTTCTTTGTGTATAAATCAGTTAAGCAAAAAACAAACATATATACATTTGATGTTATATACTGTGTGTATGTAATGTTGTATATAGATATTATTCAAATGGTTGAATCTACCCAGTTTTGTGTTCAATTCAAAGAAATTCAAAATGTTAAATATCACTTTCTGTGAGAGAGCAAATGTTTTAAGAAGCCCTCATAACCTACATACATGTTAAAGGGACAGTTCACCCCCCCATAAAAAAATACATATCCTTCGTCTTACCTGTAGTGCCATTTATCAAGCTAGATTGTTTTGATGTGAGTTACCAAGTGTTGGAGATATGTCTACCTTCTATTGAATATAATGGAGCTAGATGGCACTCGGCTTGTGGTGCTCAAAGCGCCAAAAATTCAACAGCAATGTCTCTTTCCAGAAATCATGACCCTGTCACGCAAAATAATTCACAGACTTTGTTGTCAGAAGTTTCTTTCTACCAAACTATACCTGCCACTTAAATCACTGTACGGTGTGCATCTACTGCTAGCTTACCCTAGCACCACTGACATTACAGCTCAGCTGAGGAGGACCAAAATCTTCACATCTTGTCCACAGATGCGTGCCTTCTGCATGGTGATACAGTTGTAGCAGTCAGTGACAGGAAGCTGCAACATGGACATGTGAGAATCAAAGTTACTATAACAGACTACTTCACAAATTTGACAGCACAGGTGTCATTAATAACACTTACGAGGGCTGAATAACATGTAGGTAGTCTAGTCCCGGGGCCCTGCTGTGTGTGCTGCCTCACTAGCATGACATACTGTGACACCTAAACTGAAGTAAGCCATTGTTAATGTTATTAGTGACATCTGTACATCACCAACTACTAGTCAAAATGTATGTTGAGATAATGGTCTCTTAGTGGTCTGTAGCATCAGACAGAGACAGAGGGGCTAAACCTGAGACATGGGTGAGGTGGATTTCAGTGTAATTAGAGCTTAAACTAATTTAATTAACGATGATACAGTCAAATGTCCCAATAAGGCACAACAGCGAGCCAGCATGCACAACAGCAGGGCCCTGAAAGTTGCTCACTTACATGGAATGCAGTCATTTTAATGTCATCAATCACACAGGTAGTTTTCCTGCAGTGACATGCCAAAATGTCTGCCACTAAAATATTTCACTTCACATTTTTTGGAACCACTGGATACATATTGATGTATATATTACTGAATTAAGTACTATAGAGGCTGCCTTCTTGGCTGAGAAGTCCTTGTTGAGGGAATTTGATTTAAAATTCAATCTCAAAACTGCAAGTCAAAATGTCTGATGTTTTAAAAACCTGACGATAATGTCTTATTAAAAAAAAAGGACAGACAGAAGCAGTTGGCTGAATCATATGCCAAAGGACATGAAGTGCTTCCAGCCTTTAACACTGCACAGGTGATCTCACTCTACATTACGTGTCACAAAGGATTTCATCCCTTCTGCCACACAGCTCTCTTACCCTCCACAGCCCAGCTAAGTATAAAGGCTGCGCTCTGTTGTGTCAGCTGAACTGAGCTCTTTATCACCGAGTCTTGTCCATCAGCCAGCCAGGCTGAATGAAAGGAACATTTGGATGTGTGGGGAAGGACGATGAAAAGACTCAGCTCTATGTGGGGTCTCTTCTCATTCATTCCCTCACCACAGAAACAAAGGAACTCTTTTGTGTTTGCACCAGGATGTTAAGGGTGTCTAAAAATATGCAAAAATAACATGCATTTTTGCACACAAACAACTGTGCAGAGAATAGAGTGAAATAAAATCTATATCTGACACAACAAAACATAACAATAAAGAGTAATTTTACTGTGAACTCTTTTATTATGGCTCTCTTTGTGGTATAACACATAAAACTTAACTAAATGGCACATGATGTACAACATTTGGGGGAGACCGGGGTTGGTTGTCACACTTTTTACTCTTGTGTGAAATGCACATCATCGAAACATCTTTCAATAGTCATTCCTACATTAAATGAAAGCTTAAGGTCTTGGCTTGAAATGGGTATCACTTTCATTTTTACAAGTTATTGTAACAAGAAGTAATTAACCATCAAAGACACTCTGACACATTGTGACAACCAGCCCCATCATCTTATACATGCATCCCAGGTAACAGTGTCAGCACAGTAACACATTTCTATCCTGGTAAAAAGTACCTCTGCCGCTTCATCAGAATTTGTCTGGTGTTTTCTTTGGCTTAGTCACAACTGAAAAAGATTAGCTGTCATTTCCATGCAACTGTGTTTGTGCGCTGCCTAGGAAGTAATCCTTACAAAATCAATGGGGTTGGTTGTCATGTGTAAACATGTGTAACTTTTTAATTTTTAAGCTAGAAACACCAAATAAGTTTTGAAATGAATACCACCACTATGATAGTGCTAGAATTTATAGTGCTGACAAAAATCTAGCCTTTATTAAAGCCATTGTTTCATAACAATCCATTATGAATGTAACATTAAATGAAACAGTGAGACTGGAATAGATTAATATTCTCTTTATAATATTCTATAATGTCAAACAGCCTAGGTTGAAGCATGTGTGTTTAGATACAACATTGTTTTCTAATGAAGAACTAAAGTAACATTGTGTGTGTGTGTGTGTGTGTGTGTGTGTGTGTGTGTGTGTGTGTGTGTGTGTGACAACCAACCCTAACTGACCTCTTGACAAACATTTTTAGCTAGCTACCACATGGCTTTAGCTTGCTAGTTAACAGTTGACTCAAATTAAAGCTATTACCTTTGACTTTCTAATCAGCATTGGATTTTTAAATGACTAATAACCTACAAGCTTTTAATACAAATACAACACCAACATAAAAAATTACTCTGACCCATGAAAATCACAAAATATCTTCTCATCTCAATTGTGTGTGTTCCACAAAATGACCAGCGCAAATGAGCAGGATGTCGGGCCAACTGTTTAATATTAACATAAGCCCCATTTCCACTGAGCAGTACAATTCAGTTTGGTACGCTTTTTCCCATTTCCACTGTGAAAAGTTGTGGATGGTACCAATGGAACAGCTCTGTACTGTCCCCATTTTTGGTCCCCCCTCTGTTGGGGTACCTAGCACACAGATCTGGTACTAAAAGGTGGAGCTGTGAACACTGCAGTCTGTTGATTGGTCAATAGTGGACGGTCACTCTGCTCAGGGCTGAGTTGTGGCTGGTTTTTAGGCTCATGTAACCACTGTTCATACCAAAATATGTTTTGCTGCCTCTCACAGCAGCTGGAGTCAGAGAAGAAAATAACTTCATTCACCGGGCCAACTGCCGGCGACTTTTGAGGTGAAACAGTTATTGTAATGTTACTCAATGCATGAAGTGACGATGTGACTCAATCATCACACCTTAAATATTCCATGTGACAACTTTGACCTTTACTTTAGTTTTTATATGACATACACTTTTAGTTATGAGTGGATCTTAAAGTGTTTATATATACAAGGGCAGGGTTATGTGAACTGCATATATTCTAATCCTCACTTGGAGAAAAAAAACAACAACCACGGAGCGCCGTTCCTGTGGGCTATGGCAACACTAAACCCCTGAGCTTGCCTTCAAAGGACTAAAAGCACAAACCCACTACTTTTAAATATCCCTCTCACGGCAGCCTGTTTTATTTTGTTCTGAAAATGTCAGCGTGCAGCCTCGTCCTGTGGACGACAAATTGGGTGCAGACTTCCATCTGTGTCACAAGTAATGAGGGAATACAGCGAGTGCTGGATGGAGCAGTGAGTCACAACAACCCTGCCCACATTTAACACTATCCCTGCCATTGATGAGATATTATGACATTTATGACATAATTTTGGCAATCTATGTTTTCACTGTTATAACATAGGGGGTGCTGTTACACATCCTGTGAAACAGGACAGCATGGAAACCAGAGGAAGATGTAGCAGCTTGTAAACTGCAGGAAAATGACGCTGAGATGTTGACTCCAACACGTCCTGCTTTGATCAACATTCTGAATCCGATTTGGACAAAGAAGCGAACAAGTTTGGTGGAAACAAGATCACCATGACAGTGACATACTGACAAGATATACAATTCAAATTGACATAATGACATGAGAAAAAAAAACAAAAATGTAAATTATTTTGTACTTGAAAATGACATTCTTCCTCTCCTTGTTTTGTCAAAAATGTTTTTTTTTTTAAACAAAATGCAAAAAATTCAAGTGTTGATAAAAAAAAGAAATTGAATAAGATAGAATAAAATGATTTTTTGTGTGTTTAAAAACAGAAGGTCTTAAGTTTCATGTATATACTGTTTACATATTCATAGAACAAATTATTCTGTGCATCTTAAAAGATAAGTGGGTATGATCAAAAAGGCAAAAGAGTTTGCAGTGGAAACACTAGGCTCTAGGTACCATGTCTGACAGGTTACTTTTGGTTCCAAAGGTATCATACTAAAAGTGTTTGGTGGAAACAGGGCTATAATGTGACAGCGCCCTCTAGTGTGGCTGTAATAAACACTGTGACAACCAACCCCGGTCTCCCCTAATGAGTATTTATTTGTTTTAGTGTCATGTTTATTTAACTTAAATATGAAAGCCCTCAGTATCCATACACTTTAAAAAGAAGATATACAAAACACAATAATGATAATAATAATAATGACATCCTAAGTTTGTGCATCTGAACTTGTGATATTGTTTATGTGACTCCAGCAGAGTTGGAGCTGGCACTTTGTCAACACAGGCTGAGGCTGATGTTCCTTTATGCTCCACCAGCTGCAGTCGTAATGGTCTAAAATAAATACAGCGTGCCTACAGGCAGACATCAGCAGCGTTAGCTCGGTGATGTGTCCGCCGCTGCATTCATAGGCTGCCTGCTGTGGTCATGAGGCGGTCTGAAGGAGTCTGGAGTCAAATTCCTGAACACGTAGGAGCTCCTCGCGCTGCTCCAACACGACGCACGGCCGACGCAGGGGCGCAGCGAATAACGGATTACTGATCAACTCATCGATGTGACACAGATTTATATTTATTACTTCTATAACTAATTGCAGCTCGTCATCGGATGTTTTTCCATTTTCCCCCACAAGGAACATCCCATGAAGATCTTTTCTCCTCACACCGCCAGTTCACGCGCTGCTGGAGCCACTTGTTCACCGCAGAGGACACACACAACAATCTCAAGTATCAATACTTGTGTCAGGAAATGTTTGTTACAGACAAAGGAGCGCGTGTAAAAAGCCGGGTTCACACGTCAGCCCAAAGTGGTGGAAAAAAATAACAGCCTGGGTTCACTTTTCCACAGCGGAAATGAGATCAGTCCCATAGCCTGGCTCCTCTTCTTCTGAAACATGGTCGATCCAACTGCATGTAGAGCTGCTGCCGGGATCTGACACTCTCTGACTTCTGCCCGCAAACAGCTTGCTGTGGATGGAAAGATGTTTGCTGGACTGATGGGGCTGGAGTGTCACAGTAACTCTCTGCTTCACCACCGAGAAGTCATGGAAGGTAAAGACATGTTTTTTAATGTAGAATATTGACTGCTGTTTCTCTAACAGTCATCTGTGGGGACATCAAGAGCTCAATCACACTACTTCAGTATAGTGTTCAAATAATAGGATAGAAAATAGGGGGTAAGTCACAGAAGCAGCAGTAGAGGGTCCTTATACTGTATGAGAGTGTACAGTGGCTATAAAGTGGGTCTTAACACTGTATTCCCCCCAACTCATCCAAAACCAGTGCTCTTTGCACTGTGATGCTTAGTGTCACTAAATAAACAGACTGAAGGAGACTCTGTGTTGAGTCCTTCAGCTGTTTCACCCACCGCTGAGTCTGCTGTATGAACTCTTTGCAACATGCAGGTCAGAGAGGTCAGAGCCCTACTGCTCAGTGGTGATGAGCGCAAAGTGACTAAATCCTTGTGAGACTTGTTTCCCTTCTGAATATGTAGACAATGTGGAGACATCTGATGGTACGCCCTTGTTTATTATCTGTCTTGCATAATTTACTTGCATATTTGCATACAGAGTTGTCAGTGACATATTTGTGTTTGTGTTAGGACGCCCATTATTACTCGTCTTCATTCAAATCGGGGCAAACTTAGACTCTATAATCGGGTTACTACCTTAGTGGGTTTTAAGTTTGAGCTGATTGGCATTCATGCTCACAGTTAACGACTAAATAGAAGCACAGTTTAAAAAAACATGTTATAAAAATATAAAACTATACATATATCTATATACAGACACGCAGCCATACATTCATAGTCATACAAACACATTTACAGATATGACCACACACTTACATACAGGGGCGGAGTATGCAAAATAGGTATGCAAAAATGTCATCGTTTTGCATCCCTTTGTGGTTGTAATGCATCTTTTGGTGGTTTTGTGTCTCTTTTGTGGCTGCTTTGTGTGTCTTTGCAGTTCCTTTGCATCACTGTGTGTCATTTTGAATCTCTTCCTGTTCAGCACGTGTTAATTTGAGGGACATTTTGAAGGGGAGGGCCAGGGGTGGGGGCTCTTACACTTTGGGCCCCTGCCAGGCACAGGCCCGTTCAGTAATCTGTCCATACTTGCATACAACTATAAAATGACAATGTAACACAGAACAAACCCCAAAGACTTAAACTATATATCTTTTGCATTTGATTCTTTGCAATTTCAGTTTTAAAATCTTCAACAGCAACAAGGATGTGCACCACTTTTTTCTTTATTAGAACAAATATTTTTTATCAAACATGTAACCAGTGGTTTATGTCATGCTACTAAAGTGCAGCCACCCATCTCCCACTGTACACAGCTGGTGAGATTAACTGTTTATCTACCGAGTAACAGCCTGTTGAATGTGTGCCACACTTCAGCATCTGAAAGACACACATTTAGATATTGCTGACATTTTAAATGAATTCAATGAATCCATATATCAGATTTTCAAGTCACAGGAAGCATCAGGTGATAAGGCCATCTTAAAGGAAAATTACTCATTTAGTATAACGGACGGAGGTGTCAAAATGTCAGTTAGTTGAACAACATTAGCATTTGTCCTGTACTATAAACAAATTATATAGTATTTTAGGTACAGTGGCAACAATTAGTCATTAAAGTTGATGGACAGAAAATTATTCTGCAATGATTTTAATCATCAAATTATCATATATTTTTTGGTTTTTAAGCAAAAATCTTGAACATTTGTGGATTTAATGTTTCTGAATTGTGAGAATTGATGCTTTTCTTCACCATACGTGATACTAAACTGAATAGTTTGGATTTTTGGACTGTTGATCAGATAAAACAAACCATTTAAAGTCCTCACTTTGGGCTCTATTGGACTATATTCTTACATTTTATTGACAAAACAGTCAATTGATTAATACAGAAAATAATTAGCAGATTAACCAATAATTGAAATATTTGTTAGTTTCAGCCCTAATTTTAGTTTATTTGGAGTGTATGCAGTCTGGCTGCTGTATCTTCACTCCACTGAGCTCAACCACATTCAGCTGGTTTATGATCCTCGTGTGACCATACAGGAAGTGTGGAGCTGTTTTCTTATTAAAGTCTCAGCGGAGCAGAGGTTCAAATCTGGATTGTCATACATTATAGTTCAGTTTCCCGACTTTCATACACCATTATGGTTATTTTCCCATATAGATTCACTTCTAGGTCACCATTTGTCATATTTATGGTCAGAAGGGGAAAAAAACACACTTCTCAACACTCATCTGTGACTTTCACTTCCCTAAATATTGTCGCTGTGGTCGGTCACAAGTGGCGAGGTGTTGCACGTCTGCCAAGCAGTGTTGCTTCTCAGGAGGCTGCTGACATGCAGATCAGCTGGAATGAGTGTGTGTCTGAGGGTGCTGAGCTTGTTCCTCAAACGTTTGTGTTTTTATGAGATCCTCTGCATTCCTCTGCTCTCTGGCCGAAGCACTTTCAGCAGCCAATGGGATGCGGTGTTTAACCTAAGGGCTCTGAGGAGGGCCTGTTTAATCTGCAAAGGTAAATAATCGGGCCTCTTCTGGCTGAGGCGCTTCGCTTTCCCACACTCTTCAACATTAGCAATGAGTTGCGGGGGAAAAAGCTGCTATTGTTGCAGTGGGATCATTCGGCGTGCGGCGTTGGACCACTTTAGGTCTCCCTTTGCTTATTTGCCGTTTGTGCAGGAATTCCTGCCGAACTGTTATAGCACAAAGCCTGACAGGAAGCAGCAAATGACATACCTCTGAAGGGCTTCAACCAAGAAGTAGATGCCCCCCAACACACACTCACTCACTCACACACACACAATGGGCCCTGAGGCATTTCCTTCCCCTTTACTGAGAAGAGCTGTCTTTGTGTGATCGAAGCATGACGAGGATACAGTAACACTTTCTATCAGCGAGTCCTTCCCCTTTCAACTCCTGAGCTCTTTGACTCTCTGGAGTGGGCTCTATGCTATATCTTGACCACACCAGATGGCACACGGTTGTGTTTGGTACCTACAGAGAGTGTAGAGTTTCTCAAATTGGTTATGGAACAGTGGTCTCGTCTGCGAAGAAACACTAATGGAGCTGTATGTAACCTGAGCTTTGGTGCGGTGGTCCCAGTGGACAGAGGGCCCTACACACACATACATACACAGTCTGGGTACAATGGGAACACCCCTCTGTTACTCTCACTACGAGTCCTGCCTTCCCATTAGTCTAACACCAGAAGTCTCCCTTAAGTGGAGTCTTTTTGTGTCTCTTCCTCTCCAGTCACATGGGAGGGTTTAGGAGTGACATCACTGGAGGTCATGGGGGGTTGAGCAGGAGGCTGTGGTTGCTTTGTAGTGGTCATGGTTTGTTTGATACTCTGCATTCCTGTCTTGTCATATAGCTAGACTCAGGTACAAATGTGTTTGATTGTTACTAATGTGTAATTATGTCATTTAGCTTTTTAAAGAAAAAGTGTAGCAGGGTTTTACAATGACAGTAGTATGAATGCCCCCAGTGTTTCCAGTACAAAAGTCTATGTGTCAGTGTGTCTCTGTGTGTCTTGTGTGTCTTCTCTGTGTGTGTGTGTGTGTGTGTGTGTGTGTGTGTGTGTGTGGGAAGAGAAAATTGAGAGCCAGAAGTGAAAAAGAGAGCGGCGCAGCTGTACACAAAGGGGCTGTTGATTCCCAACATTTCAGCCTGTCTCCATCTCTGAATCCTACACATTACATGTATTAATCATGTGGCGCTGCAGCAGGTGTCCAGCTCTGAACACAAACTGGTCTTTATCGTCCCTGCTCCACTTTTCAGACCAAATTCTGTTTACACTGATGTTTTACAACTTCTCATTGCTTGCGTTGGCTGTCCGCAGTGCTTTGCAAACTATTTCTGTCACAGACCTCACCCCCATATGAACCTATAACATTTTATTCATCCAGTAACATTATTAGGGAAATCTGGGCCATTATGAAGAACATGAACTCAGTGGTGCTGCCAAGGGGTGGCCAGGGAGGGGGCACGCCCACCCTGATACAATCGCTGGTTCCCCTCGTGAAAATAATGGAAAACAACTGGAGGCCTCTGTGCATGGTGTTTTTAATCTTGAATTGGCTTCCTCCCAGTAAACATAAAGCTGTATATTTGTCCTTTTGAGAAGAAGGACAACCAGTCTATTTGAAGAACAATGAATCAACACATGACGTATAAACAGATACAAAACACTAAAACAGGATTGTTGTGGAACCACAGGCACGACCGTAGCCAAAAGTTTATGAAGGGATTTGAATCTATTAACAGCTAGTACTTTATTTATTTAAACTTTATTTAACCAGGAAGTCCCACTGGGATCGAAAATCTCTTAGCAGCCAATCAAAGCACATTTAAAATGCAACAAATACAACATATAAAAACAAAAATCCACAATAAAACAACAACTATTCAAACATAGTGGCCTCTCAAGAAAAACAATCACATGTCTCTGTCACCACATTCTTTATGATGCCCTTAAAATCATCATTGGATATGAGTGTTTCTAATTTTAGATATTTTTGAAGATTATATATGGATTTACCATAGTAGACACCTAACAACAACTATAACAAGTATCACCACACACAAGACATTCACTGTCAGATTTATAGTCATTTATATATTATTTTACAGACTCCAAAAAGACACTGCAGTTTAATGCTGGATTACAAAGCTTCTGAAAGGGATACTATTGCATTTGGGCCCTCGTTGAACCGATGGCTAACACACTAGTTTATGCACATCAGATAATTAGTGACATTAACTGTAAAATAAGAAGTTTATCAGCATTATTATCATATTGACATAGTGCCATCCCAAGATGTTCAGAAGCTACATCTGGTCACCCCTGTGAAAAAATTCTGGGAGCACCACTGCATGAACTGCAGTGCAAATGACAAATGCAAGTTACATTTTTCTCAAACTGCCAAAGTTTTTTGCCTCTTTGGCTCTATGATGACTGAACTTAAGAACAAGATATTGATTTTAAATGCCGCGTCCGCTTGATTACCTTTTTTTTTTCTGTCTTCCTTTATCAAAATTCTGTCTATCTTCTATTTGAAGCTGCACTAATAAATACTATGACAGTGATTGTTATAACTACTTATACATATCTGAAAGGAGTCGACCCAAAGAGAATTATCACCTAGACTAATTCTCACTGCTCTCATCAGCCTTGTTTTCAGCAATAAAAAGCTCTGATGACCCCACTGTACACCGCCTTCTAATCACCACACAACAGTCAGACAAAGTTAGCAACAAGCTGCTGAACATAAAGAAGCATTTAGGTGCTAAATAGCCAGATGTGTCCTTTAAGAGTCGGTAGAAATCAGACTAGAGCTCAAAGAGATTAATGAAGTGGACATGAACACGGCCCTAAATGAATGCTAATGCTGCTCTGTATCTGCTGGATGTGTAGGTTTGTTAATGTTGTAGTTATATCAGCTTTCTTGTTGATACAGTTAAATGTCAATGTTGTGTTTAAAGCTTGTTCCTTTGCCCCAAGTGGCATTAAAAAATCAAATATTGCTACTTTCTTCATATTGATTTTGTAGGATGTGTTTGCTTGAGGCTTCTTTTTGTTTTCTTCCCAGTCAGACAGCTGTCTGATCTGAATTTAATGTGTCAAAGTGCCACAAAAATAGAGCTTGTCCTCTTGTCGTCTATATGAATATGTCTAATAGCGATTGTTTGTATATGTTCCAACATGAATCGTATTCATTCAGCTTTACTTCCACTCTGTCTCTGCAGCACGGCCTGCGCCACAGTGTGAGAACCTCTGGTTTAGGGCAACATGGCTGTGTTTTCAAAAATAAACTGATTCAAATGTAACTTCAGGAAGTATTGTTCGTGTAGTCCACTCCTCCACTGAGAGGCGTGTCTCAGCTCAAAATGACTGTGTGGCTTTGGTATTTCCCAACAGCTGGAGCAGAACTCTGGGAAATGTCACACATCTGCCAAAGTTGTTTTTCATCCAGTTAGCGCTGCTAGCTTTAAGAGCAGAGGGGTGGGAAAGTTGGTTTGGTTATATCACATTCACAATACTTATAATATGAAGTTTTACATTCTTGTTTAAGTGGCACGTTTAGCATGATTGCACAGTTAATCATGCCACTTCTATGAGCTCACTCTTTATCTTCCTAATGACCGTGTTGTCCAGCTTAATGGTTAATCTCTGCATCGACAGGTGGCAGAGCATCAGGGACAGCTGGCAGCTCCGCTCGTAAGAGGCTCCACCGAAGACCAGGGTACATGAGAGGAGAGCAGTCCAGACTACAGACTACTCATGGGCAGGAGGAGGAGGAAGAGGAGGAGGAGAAAGGGAGGACTACTTGCATTAGGAATGGAAAATCTGGACGTCACAGTGACATCACTGAGGGAACCAGCGCTCAGAGGATGAGTCAAACACCTGCTGTCAAAGTGTCCTTAATGACTCAGCAACAGTCTGATAAACTCACATGTAGCACCTGGAAGAGTAACAGTTTTGACTCCTCTGTTACTCGTCCTCTTCCCCCTGTGGACTGCAGTAGCATTAATGGTACATCCAGCCTCCGGGGTCCATCTTCTCTGCCCCAGAATGAACTCAGGTTAACCTCAAGCCCGGCCCCCAGGCCCTCACCAGAGGACTCCTTTAACTCCAGCTTCAGTTTCATCCAGCAGTCTCTCAAGTCCAGCCAGAGGACAGACACAACCACTGCCACACCAACCCGGGCACCAGAACCACTAAATCAGTCAACTAGAGCACCTAGTTCACCTAAAACAAAACCAGCAACCTTACATATTACGCACAACGTCTCAAAACAGTCAACTCCCGTCCAATCACTGCCCTCCTCCACCCCAAGCAGCCAGGCAGAGAGAGAGGAGCTGTCACTGGGCGGGGGGTTTTGGCGGGACTGTCTGTGGGGTGACAGGGAGGTTACGCCCGACCTGCCTGACTGTGACTCCCGATCTGTGGACATAGAGATCACCTCCTCACTGTCAGTGGACTCGGACACTGCCTCCGCCTCCTCTGTCACCTCCGGCTACGAGAGCGCCACGCCTGCTTCCGACCAAGGCTGGGACAACCTGGTGAAGAAGTATGAGGGTGTGCTGCAAGACTGCCTCCAGAACAACCGCACTCACACCAAGGTAGGAATGACTGACCTGTAGTGTTGTTGATCAGTGAAGATTGTTTTAGTGCTGGAGTTGCAGAGTGTTGGAGGTTTCGACCGTAGAAATGCCTTCTATTGAATATAATTTAATGAGATTGCACTCGGCTTGCGGTGCTCTAAGAGTCATAGAAAAACATTTGGAAAAACTCAACAGCAACGTCTCCTTCCAGAAATCATGACCCGTTGACTCAAGATAATCCACAGATCTTCTTGTGAGCAGTTTCATGTAGGAACTATTATTTTTCTACCGAACTACACCCGCCAACTGTATCACTGCTCAGAAGGAAGCGTGCTCCTCCTCATGGACGAGAGACTCCTGCTCGTGAGAGTCATTAACATTAATGGCGTCCTCCTTGGTTTAGCTGGAATGTTAGCTAGCTCAGGTGAGTTAGCAGTAGATGCACTCCTCCTTCTGCATCTGCATGTTGATACGGCTGATGGGCGTAGTTCAATAGAAATAAAATAGTTCCTACATGAAACTGCTCACAACAATATCCGTGGGTTATCTTGAGTAACCAGGTCATGATTTCTGGAAAGAGACATTGCTGTTGAGTTTTTCACATGTATGTTTTTAGTGCTTTGAGCACCACAAGCCGAGTGCCATCTAGTTCCATTATACCGGAGAAAAGGCAGACATCTCTATGGCTGATATCTCCAACACTCTGCAACTCGTATCAAAACAACCTAGACTGATAAACAGCACTGCAGGTAAGAGGACAAATATGTATTTTTGATTTTGGGGTGAGCTGTACCTTTAAATTGTCTGTGGCAGACATATTAACTTTAAAAACATTTAGTTTGGTAGACTAATGATGACGAGGTATAAACTTCATGCCCAGTCCTCCACTTGCTGACCCAGTATCAGTGACACAATGGTCATTGCACCCTGACTTTTCTTTTTTTGGCCTGTGGCGACTGTTTAAAGAGCATTGCCCTCTGGACTGTTGAGTAATCTGTTCTGTCTTGCGTCTATTGTGTCTCCCTTCTCAGATTGAGTCCATGATGTTGAAGCTGCAGAGGCTCCAGCAGAAAGCCATTTTGGATGACGACTATGACGCAGGTGAACTAAGACTTTGAGTTGATCCGTTGCTTCAATAAGTAGGTCACTGCAGCTGCTACGCACTGTAGTTATGGAGGGACTGTCGAGAGCTTACCTTGAACTAACTTTACCTTCTGACATGTTATATACATTTCTTTAGATTTTGTTTTTAATTGTAAATTTCATTTCATTTCATCCTCCCAAGAACAATGTTTTTATTTATTTAGTATAACGGAAAGAGGACAGTAAACAGTGAGGAGGGACTGAATGAACATACAGTCAATGTCACTGGCATGTTCAGTCAGGACCCAAACATTTATCAGCGTGATGTTTAAGATGAGGGCAGACATGGGAAGAACCCCTGGTGCCTTTATTGGATCTCTTGCTAACTGAATTAGGTGTGGATCATACTGAGATTTTTGATGAAGCACGTGAGCCTCACATTAACTGGAGCTGAAGACATGCTTTGTTGTTTACTGACTCTGACATACTCTGAGTTTAGAGACTTTTACTGAAACTCCCCAGTGACTGTCATGTGATCTACACATAGTGTATGTTTTTGTGAGGATTGGAACAGATGATACCTCTTGCTTTGACACTTCGCTTTAACGTTGAGCTGACACTGACCTTAGTAGTGGTTTTTACTGTATTGTAAGATGAAGCGTTGAACTTGTTCAGATCCATAAGCCAAGTAAAACAAAAAATGGGACATTGTGAAACTAGCAACAGAGAGCAGGCAAAGCTGAAACAAACTCCACATTTATTTACAAGGAAAACCTGGGGCTTTTGGGGCTGTGTGAACACTTATTCACAGTAACTTAAAAGACAGCATGGGAAAGAACCAGGGAGTCCTCAAACCTAACAAATTTAATCTGGACTTTATTTTGAATCTGTCTCCAGAAGAAACAGAACATTTTTCTAGCTGGCCTGCGGAAAGTTTTTTCAAAAGAGGACTTTAATCTGACCCATTTCTTGGAAACCTGTGACAGAAATAAATACCAACATCTGCTCTAGACCTTGAACTATTTAAGCGGAGTGATTATTTGGGTCAGTGTGTCTTGTCAGGTTTTCTGTTTGAGTTTTGATACTGTGCATCACAAACCTCTCTGACTCTTGCCAGGGAAGGGCTTTTTTTTCCACTCGTTAATTGCTGTTGCTGTTTTTCTGTCAGTAGGATGCACGAAAAACAGCCTTCCATGAAATGTTGTTTACAAGGAATAAGACAGTTGATTAGATTTTGTTGCTGGTGAAGGTTTAGATGTTTTACCCCGAGATAGTTATCATCTGTGAAATTAGCCACAAACCCAGCAGGAAGGTTATGGTGTTTACAATATACAGAAATGAAAGTTTCTTAAGATTTAAATGATAGGAATTATGTCTTCTTGGAAACAGCAAGCTGGGAATTGTTGAGTATTGACAGAAGTTTGTTTTCCAAGTGCCTTCTAGTTGGGTATAATTTGGTAATTGAATAAATGTGTGCGCAGACATGTTATTTACAGTAAATGTAGGCTACGAGGAGGTTATCTCTGCAGTCACAACAAGCTTCTACATTGACTGTCTGACTTGACTCTAGTTGCTAAAAACATTTTAGCAAATATTATTGAGTGTTATTCAGTGTGTGTGTGTGTGTGTTTGTGTGTTTTCAGCTGAGCGTTTTGGGAAAAAGCTGGAGGAGCTGTGCAGGGAGCGAGGCGCTCTGAAGCTGGGTTTACCCTCCACACAGCCCAGCGTGGCTCAGTTCCTGGAGCGGCTCAGACAGGTGGTGCACAGCGCCCTCCAGAGGGCAGACTGCAGTCAGTGCAGGTCAGTCACACAACAATGATGCATTATTAGTTTACACAGCACTCCCACTGCTGAGGTCACACCCAGCTGGAAATGAACATTGTGTTCTGTAGTTACTGTCATGCTCATTTATGATTTTATATTGACAATATTAATATCAGTAATCGGAAGCTGGTGCTTGAATAGTGATGTGTAATTTTTCTCCCGTTGGCATAGAGGTGCTCATTTTTACGTTAATAGCTGTTTTTTAGGTTTCTACTAGAACATGTTTACACGCATTAAAGGTCCAGCGTGTAGGATTTAGGGGGATACATTGGCAGAAATGGAACATAATATAATAAGCATGTTTTCTTTACTTTGTAATCACCTTTCGTTACCTTAGAATGAGCCATTTATATCTACAGAGGGAGCGCATCTTCGTCCATGGAGATCACCATGTTGCACCACCACATTTCTACAGTAGCCCAGAACAGACAAACTAAACACTGGCTCTTAATAGCGCCATTCACGTTTTTGCATTGGCCAGATGAAGAAGAGATCTCTGCGGACAGTGCAATAAGATCGATAACAACCTCCTGAATAATGAACACTTAGGGAATTCTAATTCGGAGAAGTTTCAGCTGGTTGCAATCTGCAATCCTCACTGCTAGCTGCCACTAAATCCCCCTAAATCTTACACACTGCACTTGTAATGTTGCAGCAACACTTTATTTTCCTCATACTCACTGTGCTGGAACACCTGTATTCACCCTCTGTCTGAAAGGCTCCGTTTTAGTGCCTGTCTGTTTAAGCCCCCCTCCCGAAAAAGCCCAGTCTGCTCTGATTGGTCATTGTTTTTGGGTCTGCACCACCTTTGCGTCAGGGAAACAACTATAACGGAGTGTAGTAGCACTTTCTACCTTGAAAAACCCCAATAAAAGCTTCTAAACACAACCAGAGGTGTTCCAGCAGGAATACAACCCAAAATCAATGAGAAATGAACAGCATCAGTGACCTGTTTCCAGTGTAGGCAGCACAATCTAAACATTTGCAGTAGTGTTCCTGGAGCTGGTGACCACATAAAGAAATCAAGTCGATGTCAGCTTCTCTTGAAAGTAGAAAAAACATTGGAAACAGAGTATTCAGAATGATCTGAAGCTTGTGGTCTTTGCTCACATGGATTACTTTACATATGATTGCCTCATTATTTGAAACTTTGGCCATGTTTAATATGAACATTTGATGCTGTAACATTATGTATATGATAGAAATATATGATAGTCCCCTTTAATAATGTTTGAAAGTGAAAGGTAATATAAAATATGGCTGAAATAAAAAAGATTTCCTTTTTTGTTTCCAATTTATTTTTATGACAGTACTTATTCATTTAGACACCAGTTGTTTATTGCAATAACCTTATAATATTGATCACAATCTAGTACTATTACATGATCATTAGCAATAGCTTGGCGTTATTTATGCAGCCCAACTGGCTTTGTATTATTGAAGTCAACAGGTGTTATAGCGCTTGGTGAAATCTACATTTTGACAGCTTTATGTGGTTAAATTAATTGCTTTGTCCTGTGATAATGATCATACTCTATCTTCCATTATGGTGTTGTAGGACAGAACAGCGAGAAAGGGATGTCAAAAATAGCTCTTTCAACAGGAAGGTAGTCAGGTGGGGCCTCTCCAGAGGGTATCCTGAACAAATGTAACAGAAAGCTCATGCAACAAAGCTGCGTTTTCCACACATCCCTGTATCTCAGAGTTTATAAATATGTCCCCAAAGATTCAAGGTCACCTCTGTTATGAAGTGTGTCGCTCCATTTCAGTGAGTCAGAGAATGTGCACAAAGAAATTGGTTAAAACAAGCTTTAGTGTAGTGTAGTAGTACATAGTATTAATGTCTCACTGCACAATGTACTGCTCATATAAACTTACTTTATCTTGATGAGACTGAAAAGGACTCTGAAATGTGACTGCAGGTTATGAAAAATTAAGAGTTATGATTAAAAATGTGAGAACACCATTGCTAAGGCCTTTGTAGTGACTGTCTTTTTGTGACTGGTCGTCAGGGAGAGTCTGGAGCCCGATGCAGGGGAGCGGTCCGACACATTGCAGGGTCCACTGCATCGAAGAGATCGTCTGATCCAGGAGAGACGGCTTGTAGAGGTAAATTAATCTTACATTATGTCATTAAAGCTTTCAGTGCTGCTGTCTGGCACTTTGTGTCAAACGTGTGCGAAATATAATAATAAATAAAGACTTACAGCTGTGCTCATGTTTGCAGCTACTACTGTTTCATTTTATTTGTTAGGATCCTGGTTAGCTTTATCAAAAAGGGCTATTTTTCCAATCCCAACTACCATGTTATGCCCACTACACATAGAGAACAGAACAATCCCTAAACCTGATGAGTAACTGGCAATTAATGCAAGAATCATTTATAAACCTGCGCAGGAGGAGATAGCAGAGCTGCAGCAGAGGCTGACGGAGCTGAAGGACCGCAGTCGATGCTTGGAGCAGCAGATCCAGCAGGAGGAGCAGCAGGTGGAGGCCGAGGAGCTGGAGGGCTCCGTGCTGAAGAGCTGCACCGTTGCCCAGCTCCGCGATATGAGCCGAACCCTGCAGGACCTCGTCACCTCTGAAAACCGCATGCAGATCTCCGTGTCTCCTTCTCCTTCCATGCTCAGGTCAGCGTCACATACATGCGGAATATTTCAGCTTCCTCTTACATCAAATCATTTTGTTTACTTGAGTGTTGCATTGGACAAGTGCTCAAATTAAAACATGTTAAGTGCTTTATTACGCGCTTACATAACTACTACCTGCACATTTTCTCTAGTTAAGTTTTTCCTTTTAAGCATATCTTGTCTTTAAGCTGTTTTCCCATTAGAATGATTGTATCAAACATTTTCGGATAAAGATTAGCCTGTTTTCTTTTTATAAATTAAATATTAATCTCTATTAAAAAACCTCTGGGTAATACGTGAATCAAACCTACTGTTCCCTGGCACAGGACTCAATTTGGGGAAACATACTCATGTCTTTTTTACATGTTCAGGTGTATAAATGAGAAAACATCTTTGGGCATTTTATTGGCTTGTGCTGTCCAGAAGGTGTGTGTGCTTCAGCGAAAAATGTGCAAATGTATGTAGAAAATGTAAAAGTCAAATTGCGCCTTGGGAGTGTTCTGTGAAGAAACATCTTCACACATTACAGATTTGCATTTTACACCTTATTTTGATGTTTTTTCCTATTTGATTTGGTTGGTTCAGCCTTAACGCTGCCGAACACCGTAACTGTGAAATAATTTGCACTGTGGGCCATCACAGGCATTGCCTTTACTCAGAAGTATGGTTGGCTGGAAGGTTGCACTTGTAGTGTAATTTATAATGCAGTCACTGATTTTTATTATTGTTTTTTGCTCTGTACACAATATGGATCATATGAGGCACACAAGATAAACTTCATATACATGCTCACAGTCTGGATGAGGGATATTTTGACAGTACATGACAGTTCATTCACCTCTTATCATGCAGTAGGTAGTTTTCACAGTTCCTGCAGTTCTGTCAGTCACCAGGTGGGGCTGCTAGAGAGCTGTGAGTGTGTGGCGCCACCACAACAATCATCAGTCCATGAATGTTTCCCCTGTATCAAGTCACGTATTTTCTTATCATTAAATTAGCTCGTTTGGAGGAGGATGTGTCAGAGCAGATCCTCCATTTCACTAAATCTTTGCCTCCCAGCTTCATTCGTCCTCCGACAAACAAAGTGGCGTTTTGAATAAATCTTGCAGCAGGACTGTTTCGTCTTGTGCCAAGAAAGTACGACTGAGTCCAAAGCACACCATCATGTTTCAACCCAATTAACATCTCATATAGTAGCATGGAAGAGTTTTGACAATTAAAGAAACACAGATAGTGTTTTCACATACACCAAAAAAAGATAAAATTGCACACAGTTTTTGGATTTGGATTCTTGTGCCGGTGCAGGTTTGAAGCGCTTATTGTACGTCACCAACTGAGTGTAATGTAATGCAATAATTGTGTAAGACTTCACGAGGAATGATTTGTTTACTTTCAGGTTCAGAGAGGATGTATCAAGCAGCCACAACTACTTTTCCTTTATTCGTCGCATCCCCCTGTGCTCCCAATCCTCTTCTCTCACACCTGCTTGAACCTGCTTTGAATTTTAATGGTTTTTCTCAGATGCAAATGATTGCTTTGCATCATATCCTCTGAAGTTAATAGCTTGCGACGGAGCACCGTGGAAAGCCTCTCTGTCTTGCCACTCGTTAGAAAGACATGTAAATTGTACTTATCGCCTTCTCGGTGGCGTGACCCACCATCACAGGCATAATTTGATATCTGACATATTCTCACCCCAACTGGAACGCATTTATTCTTGCTGCTGATTGAAATTGCGACCCCAGATTGGATATTCAGCTGCACATCTCCGGGTGGCGGGCTTCGGGTCATCATGATGATTGTGTTGCTCGCAGCTCCCTTTCCAAATAACACAGGACATTTCTTTCTCACATCGAGATTTGTGTCCTTATGGGTACTGGATTTAAGAAATCTACCCTCTCCGATGTAGCTGTATGCCTTAAAAAAAAAAGGTTCCATAACACTGATGTTCAGAGACAACATTTTAGTCTGACTCACCCTGAACATCAGCTTGAATAACGTGGAAAGGGCATACTGATTTTTGTGATATCAGGCAACTGGGACTGTCTCAAGGTGACTGTGTTGTGTGTAATGGATTTTATGCAACCGGTTTTCCCGTCTACTAATTGATTTATGTCTCTGTCACCGAATAATGTGACCTTAATGGTTTGTCCTGTTTGCATGTTTACATACACGTCCAGTAACAACATTACTAAAATTAATCTTGATATCTGAAATGATCATCTGGACGGGTAAATCTAATGGACCACACAGTCAGAACAATAAAAACAAAATCAGGAAACTAAACACTCTGTGCAAGTAACATTTTATTTATATAGCACCTTTGAAAGAAGGTTTCAAGGTGCTTCACAGGATACAGATGCAGAAAAATAAGAAACCTACATACACAAGACACGTAAACAAACACAGGAGACACAAATAAATAACAGCACTACAGGAAAAGATCGGCTTTGAGAAGTTTTTAGAAGCAGTTTTGATCTAAGAGAGGGATGGGGCCCTGACAGCAGTAACAGACCCTGGCTGGATGATATGAGTAGCCTAGAGGTGGTATAAAGATGTAAGAGTTCAGAGATGTATGAAGGAGCAAGACCATGTCGGATCTTGTATGTGCTCAGCAGTATCTTTTATTTTTTTATTCTGTACTTTACGGGGAGCCAATGAAGGTATGCGAGGATTGGTATGTGGGATCTGTGGCTGGATTTGGTTAACAGCCTGGCTGAAGCTTTGTGCACGAGTTGCAGACAGGACATGGCTGCTTGGCTGAGACCATGGACGGTATGAAAATAATGGATGTAGCCACTGTGACGTCACCCATTGGTTTTCGGACTCCAATTTTGAAGCCTTGTTCAGCATTTTAGCTTTCGTCATCTTGGATTTTTGGGCCAGAAGTGGCCATATTTGGACAGGAGTAACGAGTGGTGCGCCCGTTATTTGTGCGTAATCTGAAGCCTTAATAAAATGTACAATTGTCTCAAAGGGGGAAATTAGCTATAGAGACCAAAACTGTTTTTGCACCAGGCTGTAAATAGGCATTTTAACATGGGGGGGGTCAATAGGGGACTGATCGCTTTAATGGCCACCATCAAGTGGCCATTAGAGGAACTGCAGTTTCTAGCACTTCAATTTTGGCTTCATTTTTCAGCCCTGGAGGTTGATCTAGGTGTGAAAAGATGAGGGTATGGATTGGTAATTCTAGTTCTTTGGTTGACAGCATTGAATTGATTTTTGTGATGTTGCTGAGTTGGAAGAACCACAGGCTTGTTTATGTGAAGGTCAAAGTGCAGATTCTGACGAAATATTTCACCCTGGTTTCTAGTGGAGGGTTTCATATTGGTGGCAAGATGGCCGATGTAGGTTTTCATGTGGGAAGTTATAAGGACCAGTAAGAAGAAACTCAGTTTTGTCACAGGTCAATTTGAGATTTTTATCAACTCGATTTCAAGCTGTGAACAGCAGCAACACAGGGCTTTTGGACACAGTACTATCTCAGGTCCTTATATGACATTTTGCATTTGCATATTATCATCTTAAAGACTTAGCAGGCATCTAAACTAGAACAGGTACTAGAGGGTGAACAACAGCCAGGACTTCTCAGTGCTTAGCACCTGTTGCCTGATGAATGGTGAAGGAATTTTAGAGATAGTCGATTAAAGGAATAGTTCAACATTTTGGTAAATAAGCCATTTCACGTTCATGCTGAGAGTTAGATAAGAAGATCAATGCCAGTCTCATATCTGCCTGTTAAATACAAAACACCAGCCAGCAGCTGCTGTTACCTTTAAACAGAGCCAGTAATTTCCTTTTCAGGCAAAAATGCCTAAAATTCACTGGTTAGAGTTTTGATTCCAAATGCAAAATCTGAAGCATAAGGTGTCAGAACACAGACCTTATGCTTTCATGTTTGCACACAATATTTAAGTCAGTTTTGTATATCCAAATAGACAGTAAGTAAACCTCTCATTCTGGTTGGGGATATCTGCAGGATTTTGCTTTAAGTCTTTGCAGTTGATGCAAGAATGTTAGTGAATAATTAGCGCCTGCTCTTTTGCTTCTTTTTCCTCTATAAAATATATAAAAATTTCAGTATACCTGTTGATAGTTGATGAACCACTTTGCGCTTTTATTTCTGTCACTGACACGTATTGATTTCACTTGAAGCCCCCCACAAGAATAATTTACTTTAAGTTCTGTACTGTAACATTTTCATTTCCTTTTATTTCAGACTCCAGGAGCAGGAGCAGGCACTGAATCTGTCCATCAAGGAGGCCACCGCCAAAGTAAGCCACTGCTCCTGTGACCCGATTTAGTCCACAACAGCCTCTCTTTAGCATGCCAGCAATGAGTGAATGTGTGTGAATAGCTAATGGGTAGTAAGTAAAACTAGAAAGCATGTACTGTATGCCAGTGTCAGTGTATTAAATATGCATACTAAATGTCACTTTTTATTTGACAAGGCAGTGAACTGTCCATAGTTGCATGTAAGAGTCATGTAAGAGTTGTCAATGCTGATTTTTGGAACATTTCTGATGAGATATAAGCAACTGAATTAGTAGTTTAGTCGATTATGCAATTGTAGAAGTGTTCATTTTTACATTTTAGCAGCTACGACCAGTGGATTTTACAGGTGTATGTGTACTGTGTGAACTATCTGTTGAGCTAGCATGGCTTTGGTGAGTTTTCAGTGGTGTATTCCTGTGTGTGAATGGCTTTGCATGCTTTGCTTTGTATGTGCTGGGTCTCTGGAGTTCCCTCTTGCTTCTCATGGGTTTGCTTTTCCTTCTCACTGATCTCTATGCATAGATGTCTGCAGCTGGAAAAAAGCCAGAAGCAGCAGAAACTGTAAGAAGTGGTGGTTTAAGGATAGAGGGAGAGAGGCACAGCAGGGGCCAGGGGGCTCAGAAAAGACCTCTTTACTGTCACTCTGTCCTTTAGAAAAGCCATCACTGAATGGCTCGTCGAAGCTTCAACTGCACCTCAAAGGAATGTAGGCTTTTCACGAAGAGACACCTCAATCACAAGATTGTCCATTGTTCCGCTGAAATGAAAAGTTTTGTTCCTAAATCAGATATCCACATTGTGGAAAATGGCACACCTGCTGTGACAAAGTGATTGCTGGCATGAAAGTAACTTTCACTTTCTCTATTGACTTTTTCAAAATTGACAAATAGCCTGATGTTTTGAAATTAAATCACCAATGTCAGAATTTCTACAGTTTGAAAAGCACTCCAGAGCTGTTTCCAGTTCGTGTAATGCATGAAATAAAATTATGCAAGCCTGTTTGAAAAAACAGTTTTCTGTATTTCTGTGGGAAGAGAACTCCCTGGAGATGTTCTGCCTCAGAAATACCAACCTATTTGACAGCCTTTTCAAAGTGTTGCACAAAACTGTGTCAGATTCAAGAAGAAAATGCGTCAGAAAATCCGGCTCCACATCCCTTTGAGTGGTGAAAATAGTTCCTCAAAAGAAGGAGGCGCATCATGGGTATTGTATCTGGCTGTTACTCAAAGTGAATACATTGGAAAGAACAGAGGTTTAAAGGGCAGAGCGAGGGCAGATGGGGGCCAGACAGGCTGTATCTGAAGCCATCAACTCCTCTGTGAATACAGCAGAGCTAAGGTGCTGCATCCCCATCAGGCCCCGTGACATTCAGGGCCTTTTTCCTCTCTGACATTCTAATGGCATCTTTTATGGAGATTTCACATTTCCCTGTCCGTCCACGTGAAAGGAGACACACTCTCTTTCATTCTAAAGGTTATAGACAAGGTAACACATCGGGCGTTGATGCTCTGCTGTGTATTCAAAGCAGGGCGAGCACAGAAGGACGGAAATGAATCTGTAAGGTCTTGTAAGAATAAGTGTCAAAAAAGAAAATGAAAGCGGAATTGGAAATGAGCTATGCATCCTGTGGGATCCATGTGTCTGCAAAGGTTTTCTTAGTTACCACCGCCCTCCCCCCCGCTCTCTCCTCAGCCTCTTCTTCTGCTTCTTTTCCCCAGGTGGTCATGAGTCAGAGGCTGGGCAGCAGCCTGAGGAGGAAAGTCAGCGAGACTGAAACTCAGCTTTTAGCTCTGCATGAAGCCAAGCTGGCGGCCATCTCAGGTAACTCCACACAACCACACCCCAACTCAAACCTTCCTATATTTCACATCTTCTATTTACCCCATTTACTTGAATCGCCCACCATTAGCCTCACTTAATTACGCTATTAATGATCGAGGCGCTCATTAATGGGCGGTGTAAGCCTAATGTCCTGTGGTGCACCGGTGCAGGTAATGACTTCAGCAGTGCCAAGGAGCTGAAGGCTGAGATGAAGGCGGTGTACCTGGAGCGGGACCGACTGGATGCTCTGGCCAAGAGGCTGCACAGCCTCAGCTCGGGAAGCAGCCAGGAGCTAGCCAGGATGAAGGAGCAGCGGCAGCAGCTCAGGCAGGAGCTGGAGCAGAGGGAGGCCCAGCACGGTGAGTCACCGAGACCAGTTTACATCAGGATAACACTGTTTTCATTCAAAAGGAGAAGCTGGGCTGCTGTGGGCGATACGATCCCTTCTCTAGACCTGAATATCATTCAGATTTGTAAAAACATGAGAATTTTTGACTGGAGTTAATTTTTTTTTATTAACAGGGATCTTGCAACGTGACAGTAATGTTGACAGAAATGAGTGACGTTTTCTGTATTTGACCTCGCCATCTTTTCTAGTCATTTATGGGGCAGCCAATAATTTATTTCTTTGCCCCTTTGAAGATTCTGTATGTGATATTCAGAGCATTAATATAGCAGCAAACCACTATTCACTATGTGAAGACATAATGATGTCTTGAGCAGAGAACGATGTCACACTGCATCTGTTTGTGTTGTAATCTGAGCTTCTCTTTTATTTGTTGTGGTAGCTGGTCCAGCTGCATGTGCATGTTAAGCTGCCTTACATTTACGTCAGAAGTTGAAGGTTGGAGCTGATAGTTATACCAGTTTATAAGTACACCTTGCGCAGGTATTTTGCACATACAAACACCATAGCAACATGTTAGGAGGTAGACAGGACTGTGTGTACGATTGTTCTAATGACACACAAATAAGACAGAAGTGCTAATAAACAGTATATTACTACAGCTTTCACTTGTTGTTGATGTGCGGAACAGCCATCTTGGATTTTGAGGTCAGCGTTGGTAAGGTGTTTTGGAATTTCTGAGTCGGAAATTCAGCGTTCCAGTTGAAATTTCTGACCTGGAACACTTTCCAGTGCAAATGGAGCACAAGATTAGCGTATGCGGCTCCTTGTGTGTATCCCACTAGCTAGCTGATTGCCGTCGCTCTGCACTGGCACAAAAGCGTAACCCCCCTCCTGCATGTTAACACCATTAGCTCTGTCAGCACTGTTGCCATTTTTAGCACTGTTTGCGCTGTTAGCATTATTAGCTGCTAGTTGCAGCCACCTCCATGTTGATAGTCAACAATCCAGGCTCAGACTCTGAATCTTATATGTTCTCTGAATGCTGCACACAGCTCCTTTAAACCTGCATTAACTAGTTTTTAGGCCATTTGGTGTCTGTGGAAACAAGCTGTACACACAACACGGACACATACACCTTTTAAGTTGATTTGTTGATGGCGGTAGTTTACACATCCAGAAATTCAAAGGCAACATTATCATTCATTTGAAGTCGTGTCTCTGGCCAGCTGGTGAATGTAAGTCCATTCACCCTACTTTTAGCTCTGTGTTTGGTCACTCGAGGGAGAATATTAAATGCACCATTATCAAAACGAATACACGACAAACGTTTTATTGCCCACTGAGACTGGAGAGTGTTTGTTGTATTTTTTGAAGGGTGCCTCTTTCTTTCTTTGAATACACCTTTTAAATATCAATTCAAATGTGCATCATGAGAGCTCTTTGAAAGAGAAGTCCTCTCTTGATGTCGCTCCATGCTGGGAGGACATCAATGGACGATGACTTTTCTCCCAAATGAAGGAGAAGTGATCTGCTGTCAGTGGGGAGTCGGCATCAAATGAGTTACCAGCAGGATTGGCAGTTGTTAAGAGGAAGGGGAGGGGTGGTGGTGGGGGTGTGTGCAGGGGAAATGAGCTTTAGATTGTGTGAAGTAGCCAATTACCTCCAAGCTACTCAATGCAGACATGATGTCTCAGCGCTTGCACTCTCTCCAACAAGAGGAGATCTGAATGCTGCTTAAAGAAAGGGCTCGCTTTTTGGGGGGTGAAGGGGGGGTTAGATTGGTTTGGCCTCCTGGCACTGGCAGAGAGATAAATGGACTTTGACGACACCACCTGCAGTGCTACTCTCTCAAGTCCATCAGTCACAGGAAGATTTCTAAAAAAAGGTCACTTCACTCTCCGAGGCACTGAGACGGGAGCGCAGAGCGGGAAGGGGAACAGTGGAGTGACGAGGCTGGAGCAGGTAGTGAAAGACCAGACACTGGAGCTCTGGGTCGGGTTTCTGCTACAACCCCAAGGCGTGCAATCAGCTATCTAACGTACACTGTTATGTAGACCATTACGGCCTGTGGCTGCAGCGTCACCATTAGTGTCGACCCATTGTCTTGTCTTGGATGCACCCTCTGCTGTCACTAGGGGGCACCCTTTCATTGTGGCAGTCAGGCAGAGTGGCATTGAGTTTATGTGGCATACGGTCACGCATGCATGGACTTTTTGTTCATGTAAGGTCCATGATTTTATATTATCATCGTAGAAACCAATTCATTTTACTTGCAAATTATTTTTCCTTTCCTTTCACCTATGTGCATTTAACTCAGTCACCTGTTTGACTTTTGTTGCTGAAATACAGTCCTGAACACCTTGACTTGCTAAACAGCCAGAGATAGCATTAATCTCTCCCCTGACAACCACCAAAGACACATTCAAGTTCACCCCAGTATCCTAAACACACCGCATGCCTCACAGAGAATAATGCAGCTCCTGGGGACACGAAGGCTTGGAAACCAGCTACATGCAAATGCCTGGGCTAAACAAAGGAACGGGAATCAGGTGAGAAACACGTCACAAATGTGGGTAGAGGCGGCAAGTTAATGATCGGGTGTGCGGCTTGCTCAAGTGGGCGCACACAATATGGCAGCAGGCGCAATTTCACAATGTGCTGCTGACACCAACCAAGGGGCTCATTAAACTGTCATCCTATTTGGTAATAGGGGGCTGGCACTGTATGCTAGCTGGAAACTGATAGCCCACAAACAGCACATTACCATTTCTTTAGCTGGAGGGGATTAGAAATTACAGTCTACTTCAAAGTCAAGATGGCCATCCTTTTGGTTACTGAGGCATTTCTGAGCACATGCTTATGACAGTGGTGTCATCTTATAACAAGAAAACCATATGCCTGTTCCTGAAAAGGCCTATTGTCATCGCACAAGCTCTAATGCACCCCATATTTCAGTTGATACCTTGACAAGATCTATGCTCATGCATTCACTTAAACTACACAGCTTCAGCTTGTTGAGCATCTCCGCCCAGAGTACTGTGTGGTGTGGGGGTGTTTGGCCTGGGAGCCATTACGTCCCTAATTGCCATTGACGCGAGTGCTGATGAATACCAAACCCATTATAGCTGGAGGTTTGATTCCCTGCTGAGAGTATAATTTTGTCCCCAAGAGAGATCTGGAGTGATACTAAATTTACAAATAAATAATTGAAGAGCTGAATAACATGAGTAAATGACCCCCAGGAGTGAGGACATTCAAACGTGGAGGCAGTGTCAGTGTGTGTCCCTCTTGATTTATCCGCATCTTCTGCCAATGCTTATTTAATGTTATTGTTAGCATGCAGGCGGTATATTCTGTAGCAGTCAGGTAATTTGGCTATTTGTGATAAAGACGGTAGGTTGTCTTCTCCACATGGCTCCACTCAAGCACGTTTAATTAGTGTTTTTTTGTCTTTCGCTGCATCTCCACCATCAATTCTTTCTTCACACAGCTCCAACTCCAGTGTCACCTCTTGGCTTTATGGTCCTTGGCAGGATTTGGGAGCCTGTTCAGGCCAGGCTCAACACTGGCCCAGCAGCTGAAGTGTACATCAAAATACTGTCTCTGTGTGTTACTAAACAAATGCAATTTCCTCTTAATGGAGTGCCAATAGTAAAGGCGAGGACATATATGATTTATTCATGACTCTGGCTCTTTCAGGGTGCTTCTGTTGAGAACATGATGGAACGTATGACAGCTCTTCTCCTAAAGAGTGTCTGAATGATTGAGAGCAGTGTAGTGGTTAAGTGGACCCGGGAGAATGTTTCCTGGTTTTTGTCTCTGAAGTTTTGGCAGTATTCATTTTTCCTGGGATTCAGTAGAGGATGCCATTCCATTGTGAGTATCATAGCGTCCACAGACACATCAGAATTACTGCAAAAACAAAGGGAGGTTGATTGAGGTGCCACTACAGTAGTTCCCACCAATGCATCAGTACATTTCTTTTCTAATATGACTTAAAAGGAGGTTAAGTTTTATACTGTTGGTTGCACTGCAAACAAAGTGAAGCTGTTTGTTTTCAGCCATGTCAGTCCACCACTTTGGTCCAAAATGAAATAGCTCAACAACTACTGGATGGGTTATCATCTGGCTTTCCATCTTGGTGGTCCAATACTTTGGTTTATGGCCAAATACTTGGAAAAGTAATGACATTCCCATCAGCCACAGCTTTATTTTGTGTTCACTGTTAATTAGCAAATATTAGCATGCTGATACTTTAAACTAAGATGGTAAACGTCATACCTGCTGTACTCATAATGCTAACATTGGAATCCTAGACTGTAAGAGGTGGACGTAGCCACCAGACGTCACCCAATGGTTTGTGGACTACTGTTTAGAAGCCTGAGTTATGCATTCAGACAGATGTGATCATATTTGGATGAGAAGACTGGAGCTGTGGAGGGGTGAGGGGTGGATTTGACTGGGAACCAGAAGACACCACCATTGTAGCGACTTGTCATCCCAAGGCAGCCATGTCGTAAAGCACACCCTGCTGTAGCGTCTATTTTAGTCTCAATGGGACAGTAATTTACAAAATGAATACCCAACCAGTACTGTTAGACATTGAATTTCGGTTATGACATTGTGTGGCCAGATATCAAGACAACGTCTGATGCCAGCATCAGTTTAACACAGAACAGATGACACTGATATTTTTTCAGCTTTAAGTTGTGTTGTTAAAATTCAACATTTTCCAAATATCTCATGCCAACATAATTTTGATGTAGAATAATGACACTTAGTTGCAACACATGGAGAACAAAAGCCACTGTCTGTGACACATCATAATGTTAATATCTACCCAAAATGAAATTCTAATGTTAGACATTTAAAATATCACCAACACGTTTTTTATTCCAACCAAAATTTAACATCTTTCTGACATCATACTGTCATCTGGTGCCAGCTGGTATAGAAGACTTGAAACTGACAGACACCTTTAACTCATTAGGGAGGTAATGAATCAAATGAGATGTAGGGTCATTTTGTCATAGACCTACATACAACTGGGCGCATTTTTGCAAACCAATGAGGTCGCCCCCTGATGGCCGTTAGAAAGAATGCAAGTGTAATGCACTTTATGCTACTAAACTGGCTGAAGTAACATGCTCTCTCTATTAACAAGGTTTGACTGAACCATTAATTCATCAGCATGCAGTAAGGTTATGCTTTGCCCTTCTTGGCTCAAATCACTGTGGCCCTCATTAGAGAAGGACGTTGACTCAAAACAGTGGCACTCCTAATAGTGTTGCCCTTGTTGGATTAAGTTTGTGGGCATTACTGAGTGCATACATCAAAAGTGTAAGTTTGAACTCTGATGGGACCACATGCAAGATCTGTGAAACAACACATCCAACTATCCACAAGCTGTATGAGCAGTGAGCGTGTGTTGATTGTGTGGCAAGAAATAAGGGATTATTAGGGAATACAGTGACATTTGGTTCGTTCTAACTGAACACCTTTTAGTGAATATGGATTTCATTATCAACCAGTCACAGCTATTAGTGCTAGCACCACTGCATCTCCTGTTTTTACAAAGGCACGTCTGCATCAGCTTCCCTTTTCAGACCTGCAGGTACCCCTTTGATTGGAATGTCAGCATGCTGACAGTAGTATTCAGCTGAAAGCACCACTGCGTCTAAGCACAGCGTCACAGAGCAGCTCGCATGGCCAGTTTAGACAAAACTCCTCAGCAAAGGGAGGTGACAAATTCAGAAATGTGCTTTTGTGGGAAATGTATCAGCCTGGTGCTAATGGAGTTTCCCAAAGGATGTGGAGGAAATAATAAGATGCGAGTTTAATGGAGCAGGAATGTTAGCAGGTGAGCTGTTGAGATAGTGTTTTAGTGCTTTTATGGCTGCACAATTTGGGAGTGTTCCTCTTTGTTGGGCCTTTTAGTGCTTCCCAGATTCAGCCATAGAAAAAAAAAAGGTTATTTTGCAGCCCACAGCAAAGTAAGTTTGGAGTCTCCTCTAAACAAACTCTGTTTGCTGAGTTTGACTTGAGCTATAATGACAGTGAGCATGTCTAACATTTCAGTCAGAGCGATTCAGCACCCAGAACTGAAATATATATATTCACCCAAGCACAGATTTTGTACAGACAGCCAATTTTTTGTCAAATGATTCCTTTTGTTGTGCATTCGTGCATAGCCCCACAATATGTTACGCCGTGCCAGCTGCAATCTGTGTACTGCTATGCTTTGTGATCCCACAGCCTTAAAGCATCATGGGTTATTGAGTGTCTGTCTGAGATATCAGCCTGTCCCTCTTCCTTCATTAGCTATGCTGCTTGGCTGCTGTTAAGTTCAGATACATTCATACGATGTGAGTGTCTGCATATGCTGACTGTGTGTTTGTGTTACCTGCAGTGCTGTTATACTCAAACAGCCCGAGCCCAGCTTAAACACATTAATCACAGTCGGTGCCTTCAACTCAATTACAAAGACACACAATTTCTCTTCTGCCTTATTATGCGCAGGCTTTTATAACACGCGTATCGGTGGTGCTGCGTTAGCACGGAGCCGCCTCTAATTTGTTTGACAACGCGAAGGACTCACAGATGTTGGGTGGTTTTATTGTTACAAGGAGATGAAGAAATGGCGGCATTATTCACTTTCAATTAGAGAGCTGTTCAAATGCTTATAATGCAGCAACAAATCCAAACACCTTGCCATCGTTAACTTCTGCAGGCTCATTAAAGCCATAACTTCATCATCGGGAATTGTGCATCACATTGCGATAAGTCTTCTCCATTTGCTTTGTCTGTCGACACTACTGATTGTAATCATCATCAGCTTCATCATCATTTTATCAACTTTACATGTATTTAGCTGAAGTAATTATTTCTTCATTAGACTAATAAATGAGTATTTTGACCTATTTAAAGCAAATGGCTTTCTTTGTAGCATCCGGTAGCACATTCTCATCATCTTTCAATACTGTGTCTCACTTGTGTTTGTGTTATGAATGAATGGCCTCTTCGATTTTGGCCGGGGTCCTTGGCAGCAATCAGTGATGTTTAGCGCCTGCTGAGATCACTGGTGTGAGGGGAGGCTGAGCTCATGAATTTTCCAGTGCAGGCTCTGCGAACGCCTTTGTGAGGTTCCCTCAACACCAAATATACTGCCGCATGTATCAGGGACTAACAGACTGGCTCTCTTCTTTATGGGCTTTTTAGTGCCGATTTTATTCGCATGGCCTGCCAATGACGGCAGCCTCCCGCAGACTTACAGGAAGTGGTAATATCACCCAGTGCTCCGGTTCCACTCTGCGCAGGAGGAGGCTCTGCTGCTTGATGTCCTGTCCCATTCTATAAAGAAAAGATTATTTTCATCTGTCACGCCCGAAGAAGCTCGCTAGTTTTGCCACTGGTTGGCATGGCGACAGGATGGCACACTGCCTCTCAGTATCAGCATAGAAAGAAATATTAAGTTAATACCTAATACACTCATGTCTGTATCTCATCTGCCTTTTTGTATTGACTGCATCTGTCCCTCACAGTATATTATTTCTAAATCTGGCTCTTGCTCTTGTTCGAGCCCTAGCCCACTTAGTCATCTCGCATCTGTACATGCTCTGTGCCACTTGAAGTCAGGCTTAATGCCCCCCTATGTATTATTCAATGGCTATCTTCTTGCACGCTGCCTTACAGAGCCGCCATGAATGGAGGTTGACATGGGAGTCTGTGTCAGGTGGGATAGGATCTCACACAGCAATTAGAGGGGTGGTAAGTGAGCTGTCTGGTCCACGAACACCAGATCTGCTCACTAGATATGTGATAGCTACTCCAGCGGCCTCCCTCTTCCCTCTGATTGAGCAGATTTGGCCACTTTGAATGAAAACGACTCTCAGGCGAGATCTCTCTTTCTATGACACACACATGCAACTCCCATAAATAACATGACTACTGCCATCTCATTTCTTTTCCAATGTATGAGCGGTAATATGTGTGTGCGTAAGTGTGTGGGTGTGGGTGTGTCACAGCCACTTAGTCGAAGACTTCTTCCTTTTCTCCCCGCTGTGCCAGCCCCCAGCCTGTCTCATCCCGGAGCTGATGCTGTCTAATAACCACCATCAACACAATGATACAAATTATATTTCAAACCTCAGTATGATTCAGAACATCCAATTAGGTGACTTTCTCTCTGTGTGAGCAAGCTAAGTGACATTACATTAGAGTGGCTTCCAACCATTTTTGGCTTGTGTTTCCTTAAAATGAAGCAATGTCTGCTTGTGACTTCATCATAGATTTTTAACGTGGTATGTACTCTGTCAATGTTAATATTCAACATTTTGGAAAATATGTTTATTCACTCTCTTGTTACAATGTAGGTTGTTTATATTAAATGTGGTCAAAGTTTTAAATAATGGGGTAAATGTATGTAAAAATAAGCCCTTGATCAAAAACCTAAGGTTTAGACCGTTCTGAATACTCTGTTTCCAATGTTTTTCTACTTTGGAGACAAGCTGACATCAGCTTGTGGCTTATTTCTTTATATGGTTATCTGCTCCAAGCACGCTATTGCAGATGTTTACATTACAGCAGTACACTGCTACATGTAGCTACATGCTAACATCAGGGAAAAATATCATCTTGGCTGCCCATGTTGTTAATTTCTTCACAATGTCAGATCATATTCCTGCTGGAACATGTCCAGTTGGGAAGATTTAGGTCTAGAAGCTTTAACTGGTTAATTGGTTAAGCGCTCCATTAACTTGAATAGGGATAAAATGATTTAGTCTTTCCTGACAGTAGAATGAGTCATTTTGTGGGGATTGTGAGTATAAAAAAATGTATCTACTAATTTACAGACATCTCTTTCACAATGTAAGTCTTTTGGAAAATGGCTTTTTGGGCCCAGTGGCCTCATGTGAAGAACCCAGGAGTTGTAATTTCACTGTTTGGCCACTACAAAAATTGGCCTCAAAGCCACACTTCCTGTGAGCCCTGGTATTGTTTGGGTTTTTCTCGATACTGGTGCCAAAACAATACTTTAGAAATGGTACCAATGCCTAAACTGTGCCTGAACTGATACATTAAAATCAAATCAATAAAAGTTTGTTTATATAGCACATTTAAAAACAACCACAGTTGACCACCGTACAAATCAAAAGAATGACACACAAATATATAGCAACATAACATGTACACAAATATAAAACAGAATAGAGAACAATTACAAAATGCTAAAATATTAAAACCACCACGAACAACCAAAGGCCAATAAAACATGCACGTTTTAAGATTTGTCTCGTGTGTCAATGGAGGGGGAGGATTTGATTGAAAGCCAAAGGCTATTCCAGAGCTTTGGAGCAGCTACTGCAAAAACACGATCTGCTTTACCCACTAGTCTTGATCATGGGACACTTAAAAGACACTGTACTGAGGAGCTAAAAGGTCGGCAGTTGGAGTAGGGGCAGAGAGGTTCAGCAATATGCTGGGGTGCCAGCCCACGTATGGCTTTGAAAACAAATAAAAAGAACCTTAAAATCAATCCTGTATTAGATAGGTAGCAAGTGCAGGGACGCTAGCACTGGTGTAATGCTGTCTCTTTTTCTGGCACCAGTAAGGAGATTACAAAGATTACAACAGCAACATTAAAGAACAGCCTTTTATAACAAAGGTAAATTTACTAACTGCAGGGCTAACTTCCTTTACTTGGATCAGCATGTGGCAGGCAATACACAGGAACTTGGCTTGGGTCTTGACAAGTTGTAACATTTATTCACTGACAAATAGCCTAAACTGTAAGCATTGGCACCGGGATTCAGCACCCAACCTGAGGGGATCCAGAGCCCAAGATGGGAACCACTGCACCAGCATGTGAAAAAGCATTGACTCTGACTGGTTGTTGAGTTGTAAAGATGCTGTGATGGACAGATTCATGAGTCCAGCTTTGTGTGTGTGTGTGTGTGTGTGTGTGTGTGTGTGTGTGTGTGTGTGTGTGTGTGTGTGTGTGTTTGAGTGGGGAGGAGGAGGAGGTATCATATTAAACACTATGGCTTGTGTGCACATATATATGCAGCACAATTTGATATAAGTGCATCCTATTGTGTTCAAAGATCTGCCGCTGCGGGGGGCATATTCTCATGTTTCATACATGAGCTCATTAACGGCGCTCAGATTGCCCTCCTCTCCATCCTGACTAACACTCAGCCAGCCTGCGTCTGCCTCCTCAGGCGCAGCTCACTGCTGGCAGAAGGGCGCAGGAAGCAACATAAGCTATCCATCCAACTTAATGCCCCACAGAAAATCTGGCACTGTATGAGGACCTATGCCATGTTAGAATCCCCTTTTATCCTCAGGCCGTCTCCAATTTTATCCCTCCTTAGAGCAGTGGGAATGATCTTTCCTCAGTTGTGTGTTTGTCTTGAGAGAGAACCTGCTGGCCCTTTCTACTGAACTGTATGTATGTGGTGTCTCAGCACAAGCACAATATAGCTTATGACAAGTCTGTTTTAATGGTATTACAGCTGTGATTTGTTGCTAGGATACCCCATCATGCCTAATAAAAGTAGTAAATGAAGTGCAAGTAACAGGCTGTTGTTGTCTCTGCTTCTCTCTCCACACAGAAAGCCGACTGAAAGAGAACACTACCAAGTATATCAAGCTCTTGGAGGACAGATTGCACAGGTGAGTCTTTTGTGCTTTGTCTCTCTTTTTAGTGCAGACATGAAGACTCAGTATTCCACAAACAGAGCAACAGCCTCCAAGGAATTTCCTCTCACCTCTGTTGTCCTCTAACCAAAGCAGCGTCTCCCCAGTACACCACATCACGTACTCACACCTTTTTCCTATGCTGCTGTCACCCAGAGCTCCTTTCTCACATTCCACTCTGTCTCTCACCTGCACGATTAGCCTTCCTCTTCCCACCCTCTCACATATTTTATATACCTTTTATTTTGTAAACCTCCACATCAGCTTAGTTTCCACCTCCTACCTCCTCTGTATAAACTGTTTTAGACAAAACTATATCTTTTTTCTGTCTGTTTCTATCTTCATCTCAGAGCTCCTAAATCACTCAGGACAGGTCTGTTGTGTTGCGGGTGGTCGCCCAGCCTGCCTGACAGTTACACAACAGCATTGTGATGTGCTGAGTGGCTGAATTTTCAAGCAGAGTGTGTTGGACCCAGTCAACTGTTGACACCATACACGTGTTTATGCTTCTTTATGGAGATTGGAGCTGCTTAGCTCATCTCCGCTAACACAGTAAGCGCAGAGCAGCTGCAGTGCGATCAGCTCTTTTTCTGCAGCATTCTGGATCCATTTCTGTTTACAGATGGATGGAAAGAGCTGGTAATGGTTTGGTGTACACCACATGAGCTGTGCTTTCTACTCAGTCTCTTTTTTTTAAGCGTTCAGAGGAGGAAGGTGAAGTCGCCTGGGCTTTTTTTTTTTTTTTTGAGCTAGGAAAAACCTATATTGTCAGAGACACCGTGTGTCTGTTTGACCCATGTTTTTGTGTGTGGTGTGTGAGACCGGGTAGCTTTCTGTGTTGCATCCTTGGAGAGGCAGGGTCACCGCTTTGGATGGGAGCCAGGGGTCAGTCACACACTGCAGGGCTGTTTGTTGTTGAGGGAAGCACAGGCTGGTCAGAGAGCAACATGGCTGCGATCTCAGTGCCCAGCAGGGGAGCGAGGCTCTGGACCTCTTTTGTCAATAGGGCAGATGGCCGCTTTGTGTTTGTTTGATTTTGAGAGTTGCTTGACAGTACCTGTCTGTGCCATGTAGAAAAAGTGATGGAAAAAACAAAGTAGCAACACTAGCTGACTTACTGGAAGACATATCCGACAGGGTATTTTACTTTATTGGTAAAATACACATACTACAAGAGGGCAAAACTAGATACCATAGCAGACTTCCAACATGCACAGTTAAGTCGTGCTACGGTTATAGCTCGAGTAGGCCACTGTCCTTGTCACAGTATACAAGCACGTGAGGGGAATTAATTTACAGACTGGAGTATGTCCGACTCTGCTACAACAGGTGGCAATATGTCCCTTTCAGCTTCTTAGGATTGGACCTTTTTCCGGCTGGCCTCTTACCTCACAGATCAAACAATCGCCATTCTGTGTTTTCCTTCCATCCACATATTTAAAAATATTTAACTCTTTCCGCCAACACAGCATAAACTGTGTCTCCTCGTTCATCCAAAAATGCACAGCTCTGGATGTATATTTCATCATTTTGTTACACATTAGTGCTGTTCAACGTCTGGGTGGAAACTGTTGGGCATGTGCAGAGCGCCTGGGCTAGTATGGGTCCAATTGACTGTATATATGCAGAGTAATTTAGCTCCCAATCGCGTTATCTGGTTGTGTTAATCAGACTTTGAGAATTCGATTTGGTACGTTTCAGTCAGACTAACATTTTTACATGTATTTTAAAAGTCCGGTTTTAGTCGGACTAACACAATAAATCAATTTCCTTAAATGTCATGTAAACGTACTGACAGAAACATAAATGTGGAAAACAAAAAGTTACATCAACAGCAAAAATCATCACAGTCACAGAATGACCCCCCCAAAAAAGAAAGGAAGATCAAAAGACTTTTGGGTTGTACTATGTATTTACAATTGTAAAACACTGGCGCCTACAAATCCCATAATGCAACTCCATATTATAATTTTTTCCCTGCCTGGTAAATGTCTTTCAAACTCCCAACCTCCAATATATAACAGATCTTCTGTTAAAAAAAATCTGCAAGCCCAAGCTGAGGTAACCCTGATGATTTGAGTTATTTATTTCAGATTTTGGAAAACTCACAGAAGACATTTTACAACTGTTTTCACTGGCTGAGTAGCACTACTCGTGACAAGTAACTGAACTTCATGTGTAGATGAGTTGAGTGCCCCTTTAAATAACTGCAAAAACTAGAGAAGTGCACTTAGCGCTCAGTAGAGCGTTGCACAAAGCAGATTGAGTTTTCTTGCTAATTGGCACTGTATGTGAAATATATGTAGATACAATAAAGATGCAAAGACGTGTTTTTAATGACTAAAACAACACCACATATCTGACCCATGTCTTTCGTAACTGAACTTTGAATGGCGTTAATTTTGTGTGTAGGTTACGGCACAACTAAGAAGCAAATTAAAACAATAAATACAACTAAAACAGACAAAACATTAACTACATAGCCTGCTCACTGACTTATGGTAGACTCACAGATATCAAGGAAAAAATGAACAAATGAACAAATATAAAATTGGGCAGGCACTCATGAAACACTCCAGGGGTCTCATTTAGAAACATTGTGTACGCACAAAACGAGGCTTTAAAAAGGCGTGCGCCACTTCCCACGCAAAAGTTGTGATGTATAAAAGCAGAGGTGATGGGAGAAACTTTGACCCATGCTTATGCACATTTTGGAGTAAAGAAATTGACGACACAGACAGTGAGGTGGAAGCCTGAATGTAGAAATTGTCCAATATGTTTTGGCGTATGTTCGTACGTACATTTTAGTATGGATCCTACGCATTGTTTTATAAATGAGACTCCTGGTGTGTTATGATGTGCAGAGGAAGTAACAAAAACGGGTCGTTTGTTATATTTTATCCCTATTTTAACTTGCACTATATTATGTTTAGATTCTCATTTTGCTTTTACTTCATCTTCTTTTTCTTTTTAAAACATATTTAATTAGTATTATTGGCAGGAGCCTGAGACTTAAGATTTTCATTGCCAACCACTGCGTCTCTGTAATTATTGTGCTTAAGTATAAATAAAGAACTTGAATACAAGAACTACTTATGCGAAAATCTCCATTTATTCTCCCCTGATGTAAACTTCTGAGAGTTTAAATCCAGAAAGCCTCTTTCAGCTTTTTTTTAGTCCCAGACTACCAATATCAATAAAACAGAAATACATAATTGAATGCTTGGCCTCCAATGAAGGCCGGCTGCTGGGTGCTTTATATCTCCCCTTTTAATAGAGCTTCTATATTCAGTGATCCCATCTTTCACCAACAGAGACTTGATTATCTACATCACATGTATCTAACCACATCACCACTGCAAGAGAAATCGCATTAAAGGACACCTTCTTGCGTATTGGGTGCTGTAAACTAATTTTCCTGCTCATCACATTCTATATTAATTGATTGGCTCTCCAGCCCTGGATCAGCTTCCATAACCAGAGGCGGTCCAGATCAAATCACAAGTACGGCTCTGCCTTTAGGCGAGGACCAGTCGCTTCCTCCAGCTCCAATTTGGCACAGTGACACATATTCGGCTTGATTGAATGGGCAATTGTCCCCACATGTGCACACACACACACATGCACCCATCATCCACTGTAAATTTTATCAGTCAGCTCTAATGTACATTACTGTTGATGGAGTGCGGTGGTGATGGGAGGTGAGGAGAGGAGGAGAGGAGGAGAGGGGGAGGGGAGGAGAGAGGCAGATTAGTACTGGTGAGATGTCTGGTCTCCGTGGAGACGGATGGTGTTGAAAAAAACAATTATCTCTTCCTTGCTAAAGACTAGAACAGGATGTTAGAGCAGCGCAGATGCTGTAAGTGTGTCACCAGAACAGAAAAAAAGCCCCCATTTTATTCAGATTAGCAGCAGCGCGCAGTTGTTTAATACATTATGTAGATGTTTCATTAGGAAATGTCTCTCGAATATTTCCTACATTTATGCATTCTTCTGTTGAGATCTGGATGTCATTTATCATATTTAATGGATACAATGCAACTGGTGCAGAAGTCATTAAAATGCCCAGACAAGACATCTTAGTTAAAATCGAGGAATTGCTAAGAGCCTCTGAGCAGAGAGTGAAAAGCAAAAAGTCTATTATCACTTAATTGTAAATGCACATAAGAGAAATGTTAAGTGTTTGTAACAAAGGGGGCCGCGGTTGCTCAGCTGCCTGCTGTAAAAACCCTTCCCAGTAATGAAGCCACCCACCTTACAAACTGTTCAGTCCACCATCACACCTCACCCAGCCGTCAGCCGCTTGTATTTCACCATATTATTAGCACCTCTCCTCAGCTGCTGTTATTTGAGATGTTGCTGCATGATAAGGTGAAAACATTACCAGCTCCTCTTTGCTTCCTAATGTGTGAATTCTCATTGTGTGTAATACCAGAAGCACTGACACCAGACTACAGGTGAAAGTGTGATTAATTTTATTATATTCAGGATAGTAATTTTGTGGAGAGTTGGTGCTTATTTAACCCAAAACGAGTCTGATTCAAAGCTCCAGCTGTGGCTGAAGATAGGAGCTGTTTTTCACACTCATATTAGTATTCATGTGTGAGACCTGAAGGTGCAGCTGAACACATGACCCGATGCTGGGTAGCGTTCGGAATATTGCGCCTCTTCACTCTTGAGAGGTCCGACTGAACCTTCTGGTACCAGCAGGACCAGACCGCTGCTGCTTCGTTCAACAGTTATATTTATAATCCGTCCTCTGCCTGTGTAATGCCTTGAGGAGAAAGAGCAGTCCTGTCAGTCAGCGGTCCCACAGGGGGGCTGAGAGACTGTAGAGGGAGTGTGCCTGCCTGTCTCTCCTTCTTATTACTGGGCCATCAGCGGAGCAGCACACCCACACCCTGCCACTGTCACATGGCAGGCCGAGCGGCTGCCACCAATTAACCCCCCGGGCGAGGAGGTCATACCGACGGGCACCAGGAGGCCACCATCACAGGGATGCTTAGGAGCTGACATGTTGTCTGCATCTCCTGTACACACCACTCTAAAGCCAGTGCCAGTTATTTATAATGAATTGTGGTTGTCGCCGAAAAAAAGCTTTTGTGATAGATGAGGTTCGGCTTTGACGTTTTTCGAGGAATTTATGATTGTACAACACTGAACCCCCACAGAGAGTGATTTATGGGCATGTGTGTAAGTTAACACATGTGTGCCCACCCATATCTGTGTGTGTGTCCCTCTCCACTTCACAAGAGACAAATAACAATGGCATGGCTCACTGGGTGCGTCCCCACTATAGTAGAATTCTGAAGCGGCGGCGTTGAGTAGTGAATTGGCGAGGGCAGGGGGGTTGGGCCGAGCAATTTTTCTATTGTCTGTGTGCCAAATGAAGGTTAGAGAACGGCTGAGAGGCGTGCGTTGGCAGGGTACAGAGGTTGGCAGCCTTTTCAGGCAGGAGATGGGCTGGAAAACAAGTGGCATTCAATTTTCAGGGGGCCTCATCGCTGAGAGGGAGAGTGGAAGGAACAGAGGGAGAGATTAAACAATATTGTCTGGGTGCATTTTGCCTTTTTGAGTTTGTTTATATATGATGGAGAATGAGCAATTTCTCAAATGTAATGCGCAGCAAGGAGGCGCTCTCTAGGTAGAAATACTGAGTGTATCATAGGGGCTTATATGTAGGTGTATTTGTACTTAGAGTATGAAATTCATGTATTTTTTTATCATTCTGAATCAGTCAATATGAGAATTAGTGTTTGTGACAGAGAATCTCCTCCTGGGTGGAAAATCGGCATGTACTGTTCAGAAAGATTGAGGACATTTTATTCCTTTAAGATGTTTGATATGTCTCTTACTGTATGTGATAAAACCCACAGCGCTGTCCCCGCATCCTGTCAGCTTTAGTTTGTTTTCTGCACGAGACGGATTCCTGGAAACAAGGATGTCATGTGGAGACAGAGTAATATTTATGCTCTTTAGTGTGAAACTTTAGCATTTTTGTGTGTCTCTTAAACCATATTAAAGGTAGAATTTCAAACAAGATCAGTGGATTTGGTTCCTAAAATGTCACCTGGGACCCCAATTATTTGGGAATGATTTGTTATCTAAAGGTCGCTGAAAGAAGAAGAGGAATAAATATGAATATTTTAAAGGTCAGAGGTCTCAAATGTGAGCCAGCGGAGGAGTATTTCATTTAGAGGAAATGGAAAACCGTTTTTTGGGAAGCCAAAAAGACCTGCTTATAATTCAACATCAACACTCTGGTGCCCTTAGAAATGCTTCCACCATGGTGAACTGTCTCATACCGTAAAGTGTGTGTTTCTGTAAATGCTTGCTTTACACAGTAGCCAGCTGAACTTAAAGAACAATAAACAGAGAACTCCACTGGTCAGTGACTGTGTTGCTCATTTTCTAAATAAAACGCTCATTCAGATGTAGCTGCTTTAATTGTCCTCTTCTGTTTTTACACTGGGAGCTTGCGTCTGGGGTGTCACAGGGGTCAGGGCGAGGGAGAGTGAAAAAAGGATGACTGATTGTAACTCACTGAGTAGATAAACAAAAGCAATCTTCTTGTCCTCCCCCTGAACTCCTGCTCAGTGACCCCAGCAGAGATGAGCACATCCAGGCTCTCTCTTCTGTCTCTGCTGCAGCTCTTTGAAGGAAAGGGCAGCCTACCAGGACGACATTCACTCTCATTGCATTTTGTCAATGGAATTACAATCTTTGAATGATTCATTTCCCCCCGTCACTCTTTTGTCAATGCTTTATTATAGAGATGTTATTAAAGATGTCCTTTACTGTGCCTTTATGACTGCTGTGCTCAGTCACCATGCAGCAGCTCACAGTCATGACATGAATACAGTTCCTCAGTGTATTTTTAAAGGCTTTTCATTGTGCTGACATTAGTCATTATGATGTCTACATTCGTCCACAACATGTTAATGACATATGCTTAGCATCTTATAGCCTTATGCCCTGATCAGACTGAGCTTGCTGCATCTTTTTTTTTTTGCTTTTTAATTGTTGCTAGGAACTGTATGCTACCTAATAGGTAACTATTTCTACAGCTTGTTCAGGCATGTCTCACCGCTTGCCCAGGGTGACATTAAAAGTGAACAAGGCACATACTGTAAAACTTTTGCTACTTTTGCTTAAATCACTGAACTTAACAGGCCTATATTTGGGTCAGGCCTTTAATTCCTTCCACACAAAACTGTTGCTCAGCCAAGTTCAGGAAATACAATCAAATTGTTTATTCAAACCAGTATGAATATTACTTGTTTAAAAATTAAGCGCCAGATAATATATCAATTATGAATCATTCATTTGATCTAGCTCCGACAGACAGCACATCAGAGAGCGAGTGCATCATGGCACTGGAGGGTTATGGCACCTGGCATATCAACACAACACCACTTTATCCTGTTAAAACAATACTCACAACTTGGATTAATTTTTATAAGAAAACTTTTGATTCTTTGGATCTGAGGACCCTTACAGACTAAACGAATAATGAATAATGTACAGGGTAATTTAGGAATAGACACATAATTTGTGGTAGCCAGCGACCTGGTTTTATACATCCGAAGAACTTCTATGAAAAAAATGAACTGCTTGACAACCAGACCAGGCGTCTAATTGAGACAGGCGTTTATTTGTCAGAAAGTGTAGCCAAACCAGGCTAATAAAAAGCACTAGGCATTTAATTGAAGTTTTACAGTAGATTGGTAAAACATGATACATGACATGATATATTTTGTAGTTAGAGATTCATATCATATGTAACTGTACTATATTTGTAATTTACTGTATTGTGTCACATTGTACCTTATCACATGACATGTACCCTGCAGGTTGGTGTTGGGCCATGTTCTTTCCCTAATAAAATATCATATATCATGCTGTCTATTAGGTAGTTTATCATATCACGTTGTATTTTGTGTTTCATCTTATGGTAGTATTGCAAAGTGTAACATACTGGTCTGTTCCTGTCTACAGTTGTGGATGTCCAGGCTTGGAGCGGATCTGGGAAGCCGATTTGGAGGCATGTCACCTGTTCTTGCGAGGACTCCAGTTGCGGACTCCCAGCTGCAGCGGAGGAGACATCGAAGACCTCCCCACTGCAGCAGTTTATCCTCCAACCCAGCCGTGCACCAAAGAAGAAGAAGACTGCGCCATGTTGACTGCATTGGGAGGGCGCTGGTGTCCTGAGGCCAACTTACAGAACTCTGAGTTCACCAAGGTAACGCAACATAAAATTTGTTATTCACAAATGCCTATGCATTCGTACATGACAGATGGATGCGTGCGGACAGACATTTAGAGTGCATATAATGATGCCCTTTTGAGGCTGTCCATTGCTGAAGTCTTACAGATGTTCTACATAAAACACATCTTTGCCACTGAAAGGTCATGTGAGAACAGCCTATTTTCAGATTCACTCGCATTTTCGTTCTTTTTTTGTACTGTGTCGTAAAATGTGAACTCACATAAAGTGTGTCTGCTCGGTCACTCTTACCACTTGACTGGAGAGGACATTTTCGGTTCGTACACTCAGCTGTTGTCAGGATATAAAAGTCTGCAGCGAGATGAGCAGCAGTCTATTAGCACGTTTGCTCGAAGGTATTTCTAAACCAGGAAAATGTGGGCGTCAGGGAGGCAACCATTTGGAAATATTTTGGCTTCCTTGAAGAGTTTCATTCTACAGAGCGCAGATTTAAGAGTCTCTTTCTGCATGATTACATGCGTTTAGTGGGAATGCATGTGTGTAAGCTCGTGCTTGTGTGTGTGTGTTTGTGCGGGCGCTCTTTGCCGGTCTATCCCACAGTGAGTCGAGGTCCACTGCCTCAGGGCAGAGTCCAACTCATTCTCTCCTCTCCTCACACTTTCCTCCGCCCACGTAGTCTGACAGACTCGTCTGAGATAGGAACAAAGCCAGCACAGCCAGCATTAATAAAAAAAACAGCACTTGCCAGACGTGTTTTTGTGAGACTATATTTTGTTAGTTTGAGCTCACAGACTATGAATTACACCATGTTTGCTGTGTTTTTTCTTTAACAATAGTTGATACTTAGAATTTTAAATGTACTTATTTCAGTATGGATTTACTGGACTGTAGCCATAAGCAAACATTTGTCGGTGATCTTTACTGGTGCTGTCTGCAGAATATCCTCTCGCATGTATTAAAACTGTGGATTTTCATTGTCGTATTAAATTCTACTACTGCTGCATCCTCTTAACCTTCTCTCACTGTCGTGTTCAGTGCAACCATAAACCAAAACTTTGCATTGATGTCTTCTTCTCCTGCCCCGCCTGACCGCATTTTACAAACTGCATGGATCCATTTTCTGCTTTCCTTTTGTTTCTCTCTGCTTTTCTTTCTCCTCCTAAAGCCCGGCCCCTCCTAACATTTCTCCAAGAACTAAAAGGTGAGACAGCCAACCATTTATTTCTTTTGTCTTTTGTCTCTGTCATGTGCACTCTATTTTCTGAATCCTCTGAGCTAGAAACACTGGAGCTCAGTGGAGCAAAATGTTTATCATGTGGCTGCAAAAAAAAAAAAAAAAGTAATGCTTTAGACTTTAAGCATCAGTCCTTAAATATTTCAGAACATCAGCGCTCTGCAATTTAGAAATCCTCTTTGGAAATGAGCCACAGTTTTGCTTTGAATCTGCATAAACTACAGTAAAAAGAATCTATGACGTTAATGGACAGAAAAGCAAAGGCACATCTGTAGTGTAAATGCTCTTTGCAACATTTAGTAACATAAATGACAACTACCAGCTAACATGTTTTTCACGAGAACAAGCCCCCTGTAATCTCCCATCAAAGAGACGAGATGGATAACAGCACATTAAGTGGATATTTATATCCTGCACCAGAGGCTTTTTCTCGCGGGAAGCAAACGCCACAGAAAAATATCAGACATCTTTTACTATTATTCTCATATTTCAGCCATTCAGTGTTTTTCTGCATAATGTTAAATTTCTCTGAATATTCAAGAACGCACATATCAAAAATGCCCTTTAATTTGGATGCTAATGTGGTAGATATTACCTCAAGGCAACAGACACCAGAAGAGTTTATTATCAGTTGGACGCCAGAAAAGTTTTTCAATCTGTACAAACTACATGATTATATGTTGCTGTGGATATAACTGGAGAGAATAAAGACAATCTAGTTTGAGTGGCTGGTTCAAAGTTGGGGCGTTTAAACCAGGGATGCTCAACTTGCTTTGCCTGGGGGCCACCTTTGCAAATAACAGAGGGGCCAGGGCCAGTTAATAAACAAGTATTAATAATATTTATCAGTATGTATGACAAATGAATTGTCTGTTTTCAACCTTTGGATGTTTACTGTCTTACTTATCTTTGTCAAGAGGCATATCAGCCACACACAGGTCAGGTCAAGGTCGTAGCCATGGAGTCAACATTTGGAGGGGACCAAATCTGTTAGGGGTCTTAATCGAAATTTTCAACTCTTTTCCTTCTATATTATATTTTTCATCATTAGGAAGTACAGCTATACAGTACACCAGTGGTTCCCAGCTGGTGCGTCGTTATCCAAAAGTGGGTCGCTGGGCCCATTCTCAATGGTGTCACGTTTGTAAAAACAAAACAAAAAAAACACAGTTTATTTTTAAGTACAATACATTTCCAGCACAAAGCTTTTATTTTGAAGTGCCATTTTCTGCAGACAGCAAACTAGCTCGACGACATGACCAAATGCAATTGTGGCACTAAGTGTATTAAACTGTGTGGACCTCCAACTAATGCTGAAGGAGAAATCTGGACCCCGTGGCTGGACCAGTTGGGCACCACTGCTGTATACTAAACCAATATTCTACAAGTGACAGCTACGTGACATTAATGATTAGACACTTTACTCAGACTTCCTGTAGAATATCTGACAAAAATTACGTAATAAAGACATTAACGTTAGGTGAATATGCCTGTAAGCTTTGTTCTGCTGGGGTACGGCAACACAACTCGGACAAAACACATGAAGACCTGTAATATACTGTAATACTGGAACCGGTTGTCACATAATAATAGTGACAATTTGTAAAGTTTATTTATGATTATGATTAAATTTCCTAATGATCATTTGGGACAGCGGTGCATAGTTGCCTGTCATATATTATAATTACATGGAGGGGTGTTTGTGAGATTTGTGGACATTTGGGACTTAGCCTGGACCTTTGTCAGGGGGTGTGAGGGATTCTTCCCTCGCACTATTTGAAAGCAAGCTCTATTTGATGCTTTTTTTGAAAATGGCACCTTATTTACTTTCAAAATACAAAAACTAACCCCAGTGGGAATCAGTTTATTTTTATTGTAAATCACAAAATGGTCGGCAGGCCTTCCAGCACCCTATAAAAGGACCTGATTTGGTCCGTGGTCCATAAGTTGAGCATCACTGGGCATAAAGAGCTGTGTTCACTGGAGAGCAAAGCAGTGAGGGCATGATGTTAAATGTTACATAATTTTTGATTAAAAAATAATAATTAAAACTTTGTTGATTATTATATGTTGTTGCTCGGCCTTCTCATGCACTTAGCCTAAAGCCACAAACAAAATGTTAGCCTCCACTAGGTACAGTAATTACCTCCTTCCTTAGTGAAGAATGTACAATTACACTCTTTGAATACTAACAAAGAAAACCTGCAGTACAGATGAGCCAGTTAATCTATTTTCTCCTTGTCAGTTTTGGTGTTGAATAATTACAACCTCCTCTCATTATGATGATGCTGCACACATACAGTACACAGCCAACATAATTGCATTTTCCATAATTCATGAGCAGGTTTATGACTGTGTGGCCTCAACAAATGTTTCTTTTTTGTTGCAGAAATTGGAGGAGTTTCTCTTCTGCATGGAGGATAATCACCCAGAGGTTGGTAATGCTAACACTGTCACTGTATGGTGGAATGTTATCGGTGTAATTAAAGTGTCAGTTGCATTGACGTGGGGCTGACTGGGACAAAGAAGAATCCATTAGTTGACCTTAACTTAAACATGACCTCTGCCGCCTTTCTGACTGGCGGATCAATACTGATCTGCATGAGAAGCGTTGGTCGGTGTGGCTGACTGTCTGAGTTTGCACAAAGACCTTTATTATTTATACAGGGCAGGGTTTTGCTGAGTATGTATTCTCCTTCCAGCTCTTCCCTGCTTTAAATTCAAACATTTATATTCTTTCACACCTGGTAGCCAAATGGTAAAAAGGTACCTGAACTTTTTAAGGGGGGTGTCTCGTGCAGGATTTAAACCAGAATACAGTGATGTGAGTCTGATAATGGTGTATGCATGTCTTATCCTGGTTTCATGGTTGGAATTCCTCTGCGTGATTTAGCACCTAAAATTTGTCAAAACTTACCAACGGAATTACTGCAATATCTCAGTGCATTATTCATGTCTGACACAGCAGGTTGTCAAAACCAGAAATACAAGAGCGAAATTATGATGAATGGATTGAACAGTGTGTTCATGTCTTCAGATGTAAGCTGCAAATGTTAGCATGTCTGGCTAACAAGCTTACAACCAGGAGCTTATGTATGTTCCCAAACTTTCTATTATTATATGACTCAATAAGGAGACCTCTCAAAAGGTTTTATGCTCTCAGCAACATTTTTCCTGAGGTTAAGTGTTCAGTGTGCATTTACCTAGGTCATCATGTTGAAATCACCCTACTAATTGAAACCTGTGCCCATAAATTTGTGGGCAAGACAGTTTTTGTGACGTTAGGTGTTGATATATCCACAGATGCTGAACATATTTAGCCTTGTTAAATATGCTAGACCTTACCAATCTGTTACGATGTTAGCTTATATTCAGAGACATAGGACCCTGGGAAGATAGAAATGACCCCTTACAGGGAGCTTACAAAATACAGCAGTAACCTAACCTGGCAAAAACTTCCAATACCACTCCAGCAACCTGGGAAGCACATTATCAGAAATAGTGTTACGTTTGTCAAACTTGTCAGTTAGTGCTTTTCCTTTAACGTTAAAAATTGATATAATGTTTGAAAATATGAACAGTACTAGTAGCAAAGTAGCCAAACATGGTTATGTCACAATTAAAAACAAATGTGATTTTGCATTTTTCTTCATCATACTTAAAATACAAAAACTAACTAGCTACTACAAAAATTAAGACATTCTTTATTTCTATGTCATCTGCATAAATCAGCAACTGGTGATTATGTTTAGCCAGGGACATTTAGCTTTAGCCTCAGTTTCTTTTTTAGCACAATACCATATGAAGGCATTTAAGACCCATCTACAGCATCACATTCTCAGTCTGACCTCGTCACATATTGACGTTTGGTTTCCACATCCACATACGACGTGCAAGGTACCCTAGGTGCATTGGTTGTTGACACTCTGGGACACCGTGTCAAGTTCTGCCTGTTACATGCATTGTCTTCTTTCAAAATATACTTCTGTTTTCACAGAAAATTTAACGTTTACATACAGTCTCTTTCAAAATAAACGCACTACGTCGGTACAACGCCGACTTTTTTTCCTTCAACAACAGGAACACATGGTTGAAGGAAGTGGTTAGGTTTAGAAAAAAAGAAAAGGGCGTGGCTTTAGAATCTTATGGGATGTGAACACCGCTCTCTTGGGTGTCGGTGTTTGTTTGACCCATCCACCACGTCTTCCACCCGCCCCACTCCAACTTTTGCCACCTTAACTTTCGTCCTTGTCCCACAGTGTTTTCCCCTGATGCCGCCAGGCGCCATTAAACTATAAGGGCAACCGGCATGCCAACGTAAAAGAATGGCTTTTTTCGTTGGTTTCCGACGCTGCAAGTCACTACTTAAGCGCTGGATTTCGACGACTTTACAGAAGTCTTGTTTTAAAACAAGCTAGCTTTTTAGTTGTCTTGACTTGAGTATTTTAAGACTTGAGCCAGAGATGCTCAATTAGCTTAATTAGCTATTAAGCTACAATGCAATTTGCTTGTGACAGTTGCCTTTTTGGCTGCCAATATCTATAGAGGCTGACTACAAATAAAGAGCCTGCTTTTTCTACCTCTGTGTGAAATCAAAGAACCATTTTCTCAAGAAATGATCAAGAATTTTGATGGTAAATTTATGACCGTTATTATAAAACTTGACAGGCTTAGCAACAGTAACTAAGGTTGGAAGGGTCAGTTTATGCTCATGCACAACGTGTACAGCCTACAGCAGGACAGTAACTTGTATATTTGAACTATGCAACTTGGGATCACATTGAATTATTGAAAACCCAGCTGACATAAAATGCCTCAATCACAATAAAGTATGATGCATCACTGTGTCAAACGATATGATGGCTGTTAAATGGTATCTCTATCTTTGTCCTGATGGTGTTGTGATAGCGCTGTAAGGAGCTGGATTCTCTGCCTCGCAGAGCGTCTGACCTCTTTCTCCTTTCCATAATGACTTTAAGTAAATGATTTCCACTTAGCTGCTGCCAAGCTGCTGCCCTGCTGCCACAATGGAGATTGATTGGTGTGCGTGCATGTGTGCAAGTGTGTGTTTTAGCACTACTCCATTTTCTTGTAATCTCTACTAATTGTTCTTTTATCCTCTCAAGGTCCTTACATCCCCCTCTTCACACTGACCCACAGTATCAAACAAGAATAGAGACATTATTAAATTGAATTGTTGACGGCTTTTATTAATCAGGTAGCTTTGATGATAATGTCACGAAATTTACACCAGCCCTGTTGGAAGAGACGACTGCTGTGTCATACTTCGTTAATGCATACTAACAGTCGGCTATCTTCATGTTGTTCTGGCAGAAAGTATAACTAACAGGTAATTTGGTTCAGTACACGTGATGTCAATCAAACTGCAGCTTTTCAACGTCGCTACTAATCAAAGTTCACAAAGAGAAACTTTGATGTTTTTCCCAAAAGATGTGAACAATTGTGGATAATTGTGCATTGTGTGGCACAGGAGTGAACACCAACAGCTCACTCTAAAACTGAATCTCAATTCCACTTCACACTTGAAAAGTGACAAAAGTATGCTCAAAACTGTCAGTATAAATAAGTGTTGATTTTTGAGTGTTGTTGGACACTTGTCCAACGGTGAATGCAATGAATGACTAAAATATTAAAATAAATTGTGAATAGAAGACAGAAACAAAAAGTATATAACCAAAGTATTTAGATTTTGTATAAAAAACGTTTTTATTTCTCTTTGTGAGGTTCTTAAGTGGCATTTTGATTGATGTCTAAAGGCACACATATCATTTCCTGTTAGTACAGTTCTTGTACACTATCTCCTTAAACAATATGCCATAAAGCCTAGCATATTATTAGTACGGGGTATGGAATTGGAATATAAAAACAATTGCAGGTGGTGGTCAGACATACCTTGGGAAAACAAAAAATAAATAGTTTTTAGGGCCTGTGTCCACACAGCGTTTTTCTACAGCAGAGAAGTAGTGGCAGGGCGCTGGGGAGCGTTTCATCCCAGCATTTCATAAAAACGCTCCCGGTGCTTTTTTAATGAACTGATACATGTGGGTCAACTTATCCTCATGCAACGAAATGCACTCACAACGGTTCTCATGATATGGTACGAATTAGCGGCCCACCTTGACGTTACATCCCTGTCGTAAAATTACGTAATTAGTGTAAAGTTACGCTTGAGGCAAGTAAAGTCTCCCTGGTTTGGTGTAGGAAAAGCACCTTAAAATGCCTCAAAGTTGAAACAAGGTTGTGAACACTTGTCTCCTGAGGGAAAGTCCTGTGTTCAGTGAAACTTCTACCACCCCAACCTGCCTCTGTACTGGACTGCTCGGGGCTGCATCCTTCTTACTCCTGTCTGTGGATTGGTCACGTGATCGCAGCCTTTTAAAACATGTAGGTTACGCACGAATTACTGGCTCATGATTACAGGGAATATGTACAAATTTTGGTGCATTACTTCTCATAGGAAAATGTATAAACAGTGCATGAGCACAGCCTGCGTGGTTATGCTTCTGTGTCGGACTGACCTATCATACAACAGCTAAAGGAGCGGCAGTGACGTCACTAGCATCTTTCTGAGATGTTCAACTAGAGGTGCTCGGAGCAGTCAGATGCTGGAGCGCTTGGAAAAAAGACTCGTAGTAGCTGCATCAGGCCGCATACACTCTCCCATCATTGGGACCATCTAAAAAAGACATCAGTGCTCAGAAAAAACGCTGTGTGAACACAGGTTCTGAGTCTGCATACTGTTACCGGCTCACCCTTATTCCCCTTTAAGTGGTGGTGGCCTTGTGGGTAACCCGTGAGGGTGTGACATGTATTTCATGGTGTGTGTGGAGGGAAGCAGCTCTCTTAGGGTGTCATGGTGAAGACGGCAGGCAGCAAAGAGTGATGGTAGCAGTACAATTAAATGTCTAGAGAAGCTCTGGGCTACTGTTGAACCTCATGAGAAGGCCATGATTATTGTTTTGTGGTGAAGACTGTAATAAAGCCATTGTTGGTGAACGGCACCCGAACGCCTCGCCATCCTTCTTCTGCAGAGTGGTCTGGACTGCTAGAAGGTAGTTACCAGCTTTTAACGAGCCAGGCTAATTTAATGTTAATCACCCAGTGTGTTCCCAACTGCGGTTCAGAGTCGGTAAGCTGTCACAGAGAGAGGTCACAATACTTACTTTTTGTACTTTGACACTTTTCCAGTGTGAAAACACCACATCCTCAAAACCTAATTTGAATTAGCGTGTAGTAGGGAATTGGGACACAGTTACAGACAGTAACACCTCACACTGTCTCTGCACATACTTGAAAATGACCTTGTAGACGTTCTTGGAAACTGATAGTATCTCTACCAACAGAGCATCAGTGATAACAAAGACACTACTTAATCATAAGCTAATTTACTTTTGAGTTTAAAATGAATTCAGCTCCTTCATTGTTTGTACAAGCAATTATAACCTTGAGTGTAATACCAGTGCAATATCATTGCTTTGTATTGCCCGCACAAAGTGTCGGGCCTAACAGCACCCGGGGGAGCATGCACAATTACCTGCTGTCTCTCACTCATTATTGCTTAAATAAGCATACCAGTGCATACATGAGTCTGAATATTGAATTTCTGAATAATCTGTTCATGCCTCTGCAGTCTGCTTTGTTTACTTTTGCTCTAATAACATTAGCAGTAATGTGCATCAGGAATCAACGCGCCAATACATGTATGCCTGGGAATCTATTATACAAATTGGCATGTTGTTGAAATCTCATTTCACATGTTTCCTTGTTTGTCAAAGGCAGAGAAAGTAATTTGTATTGTTTTGAGCACCACCAGAAGCAAAACATCTTTCAATAGTTGTTTAAAAGGTTTGTGTACCAGGGGATGTTTCCAGCGGTGTCATTCTGCACAGTGAGCTTTTGTCTTCTGTCGTGTGGTTGTATTGACTTAGCAGATGCTGACTGAAGGCTGTAAAGTATAGAATCAATCAGCTGCACAAACACAGGGATCTTATCTGCTAAAGAAGCTTCTAACCTTGACAAACAAACAGCTCAGTCAATCTATAAGCTGACTGTCTTGGTATAGGCGGACTAGGATCCTGGCTTTACATAAGGTGACGCCTGAGGACAGAGGATTGTGTCAGTGATTGTTTGTTCATTTAAGAGCCTCAAACACAAAAACATGATGTTTTCTTTAAACCTTTTGTTCCATTTTGCCTTTAAGTCTCACTTAAGTCCTTAATTGCATCAGGGAGGACTTGTACATATCGTCGCGCCTCAGGCCTGTTGTTGTACATTTCTTTTGGGGTATTACATCATCTGGAGAAGGAGTGCTATTCCAGGACAGAGACCAGAGACAAGACTTTCCAGTGATTGTTTTGACACCTCTGAGCTGCAGGGAGTTGAAATTTTCTACCTGCAGCTATGAGTCAGATTAGACTCTCTATGTGTTGTTTGATGAGAACACTGGGTCTGCGCGCGCATGTGTGTGTCTATTTGCTTTATGTCTGTGTGCTCTTGCGTGTGTGTTTGTGTTCTCTATGCTTGATAAGTGTGAAGAAACTAGGACACGATGTCTGCAAAGGGGCCTGTTCTAATTATGGCCAGCTCTGCTCTCTGAATGCTCCGTGCCCTACTGCACTCTGCTCCTCCACCACCCTGACATCCCCACCATCCACCATCCTGCAGCACACACTCGGCCTCACAGCACTACGTCTGGTGATCTGCAGATACGCCACTGAATGTTGTGCACACCGCTCCCCTAGTGTGTATCGTGTACATTATGACCTTGGCGCTTTACCAAACAGAAATTTTGGCAGCCTCGTGTCTTTTGTCTGCCCAGCTTCTCTCCTCTTCAGACTTGTGTCTGGTTGAAACACTGTCAAGGATTTAGTGTGAAAGAGATGAAATGAGTCTTTGAAAACTCTGAAAAAGCTCCTTCAGCTCTGAGTCATGGTTATAAGTGCACATTATGCAATTTGACATTATTGAAACTAAAATTAAAGAGAAACAACTCAAGTCAAGAAGGGTTAAAAAGAAAAGATTTTGCACTTAATGTCCTCTTCATACTTGTGTAACAGCAATTATTGTAACTCAAGTAGACCTTTGTGCAGTACCTTTTAACAGTCCTACAAACAGTCCTACAATCCTGAATATTTATTTAGGGAAAAGTGTCATTATATGTCCTCAGACTAGAGTACCCACTTTATTTGTTTGAAAGTGCATTCACCACGCGGGACTCCCCAAAAATTTCACCTGAATGGGTGTGGTTTTGCCAGCCCAATTATCATAAGGAAAATATGGCATTGTACATTCCTGCAAACAACAAATATGTTGCATGTTTCATATGTATTGTATCAGTGTTTCTAAAGTGATTTAAAGCTATTAGGCACCAAACATGGGTGTTTTGTAGCAACTCGTCACTGTTTTTCCAGCACCTTTTTAGTCCTGAACAGCAGTCTTTTTTTTTTGCGGAGACATTGCTGCTTTTCCTGCTGGGATTATACCCCCCACAGCAGGTATTTTAAGCCAAAGCATGATCTTTTCCTCACCACGACGAAGTGTTTTCTGAGCCTAAACCTAACCACACAGTTAACCACTGCAATGTTGAAAAGAAAAGTTTTAAGGTATCAACTACATAATGACTTGCAAGTGTAACATATGCATAGTTTGCAGAAATGTACAGTGCCACCCTGTTTTGAACAGTTGGGTGAGGTTTTGCATGACACAGCTGTACACGTATGCTTCAGTTGGTTTTCTTCACCATCTCAGTCCATGATCTGAGTACACACTCATACTTTACTTAACATGATAATTTCGGTGCACCTTTGTAAGTATGCAGAACAAAAATCCTGAATTATTTTGGTTTGATGAAAATGAGAAGTTGAACTGAGCAGCACAGTATCAGCTAGTTATATTTATAAAACTTGGAAAATTAGGCAAACTAGTATGACAGGCACGCAGAGTACACTAGTCATGTTTGGTCTCACACCTTTATACATGGAACGATGATAGTCTGCCTTTCAAGCCTGCTTGTGCATCTGTTGATGACAGATACTACGTTGATGTCAGATTACAGACCCCAATCTGAGTGGATTTGTGTTGTTGGACATAATTTAGTGCATTTTAGCGCCATTTAAGCGGACATATTTTCAGTATAGCGTTATGATGGTCAATTTGAGAATTCATCAGCAGTCTAAAAAGTAAAAGTCATTTGAAAATCTGCAGGAAGTCTAATGTTAGTCATACGTGGTTGCAGCTGTGCCAGCAGTACAAAGAGCAATAATCTTCATAAATCAATGATCACAAAAATAAAACATCATCTCTGTTTGAAGTCACAGTTAGGCGTGAAGTCCCTTGTTGGTTGACCCTTGAGGTTTAGGCAAAGATTAGGTTAATAAACAACTTTTTTGGTTATGGTTTTGGTCGCTTTTTTGGTAGGTGATGAAATGACCAAATGCATGCCGATGAAAATGCACATCAGGTGTGCAACATTTGACACATGACATAAGGCAGTGTCCCCGGGTGAAGCACCAAGTAAGTAATGCTACAGGTGTTGTTACACAGGTGTTAACTCTGTAGCACTGTTCAGCATGAAGTTAATCAAGTTATCAAAGTTAGAAATTCCAGTAATGTGACAATGCTATAAAGTTCTGATTACAAATCAGTGGTGTGGGATTTGGCTGACGTGGTTGTTTACCAGGCAGCGAGTTGCTGATTCAAGACTTAATCCAGGTGCATTATGGGAAATGTAGGATCTAGTGCTTTGGAGTCCATAATAGTGACTTAAAGTCAGGGTATCATGGCCTCTGCTGCTTCTTTTTTGTGGAAGTGTGATACCAAATTGCTGATATACTGTTGCTGATATAATTGTAGTGACATTGGAGCTGTTTGTGGTATCATCTGCTAAGAAAATAGTTACACTGTCATTTCCAGAAAATCAGTTGTTGCATGTTGATGTAAAACATACTCAAGTGAACTTTTAGATACCTGCTAATTCTCAGTAAAAAATGATGACGCTAATGTTGCATTGCTTTAATACAGCAGAGGCTCACAATCTGTTTTGCCAGATGACTCCAAATATTTCAGTACTGTTGTTATACCGGTATTAAAACCCTCAGATATTCTGTTTCTCCTGGTAGGTTGCTTGTTGTTATTGTTAGACAGACTAACTAGAGCCATTGCAGCATCAATTGTTGATCCTACCTTGCTTTCCTCACTCATCATTTCATTCCTTTTCTTTGCCAGGACGGGTGCAGCGAGGCTGCAGACCTGACCGAGCGCTGCGAGCAGATCAGTGACAGACTAATGACCTTGGAAGATGAATTGCAGACGGCCATACTGAACCGGGATCAGGCCCTCACCCATATCCTTTCATTGCTCTCTAAATATACATACATCATATAAACAGACTGTATCTGTGTGTGAGTTTCTGTCTCTGTCTATCCATCTAAAGGACCAGTTTCCTCCAGGCCTTCCAATTCTCAAAAGTACACATCCAAACTGCCTTTAGACTGACTGATGTTATGTGACTTTACCTTTCGAGGAAAAATCAACCTGTCTTATCTGACATTATGGGTCCATTCAGGGAGGGAATTGAAGATAAACTGGGATCAGAGGATTTTTCTTGACAGGCTGGACGTGCCAACTGGAAAATGAAATGGTAAAAGTCCAAGCGAGGTTATTAGAGGGCGCATGATGTGGGCTGCCAGTCACCACGGGCCGAGATTAAAGTGGGCCGACAGGGGCAGCGCCTCGACAGATAGAGGAATGCGACTGTAATGACTCTGCTCCCTTCATATCTTAATGTCCATACTCCTGCTGACCCTCCTTTCCTCTCCTCACCCCTCCTCCCCTCCTCCCCCTCCGTCTGCTCACTTCCACTTGCTGGATCTGGCTCGGAGGAAATTACAATATCCATGATAATGACTCAAATGAAACTGTTGAAGCTGATTACAGGTCACAATACATCATTTTCCGCGCTAATTAGAAAGCTGATTGGAAATAGATTAGTGTGTTTTTCTCGCTCCACTTTTCCCCTCTACACTGTGGGCTTATTAAGACAGATAGAAAAGGCGATATTTCAACACCAGGATGAAGAAAATTTGCCACCTAACCTGCTTCCTTTTAAATGTATTTATTTCACGTCACACCTCATTTCTCCTCTTTGAACACGGGCTGCCAGAAATACTTTCCTAATCTGATGAAGACTTTTATTTTGTTATAGGATCTCTAAAAGCTGTGTGTTTCGCAGTACGTCCTTCACTCTCTGTTGAAGTGTGGCCGGACTTTTTTCACATCTGATTAGAGATTCAAGTCTCCCGCTGGGCTGTCAGGGGGTCAGCACAGGCTCCTCCACTGTTTGCATGATATCAGTGCAGCCTGGCAGTCGGAGATAGACAGATTGGCCCGCTTCTCTCCACCTCTCTGTCGCCGCGTCCTTACATGCCATTCATCTTGGCGTTTTGAAGTCGATGCACTCATGCAAAAGCGCCGTGGACACTAGAGGACACTGAAGATACAGGACAGTGTTGTTGTTGGGTTGCAGAAATTGAAGAGAGACTGAGCTTGGGATGATGCTACTGTTGCCATAGTGACAGGAAGATCAAACCTCCAGTCTGTAAGGGTCTTAATTGAGTCTCTGCTCTCCATACAAGGAGGTAGATGGACAACCACAGAGAATGGGATTGAAAAAAGATGCAGAATTACATCAATCTCTGTTGTTAGTTTTAAAGGTCTGATTCTGACCTCTGTCGTCCCGTTCGGACCATGTTGCCTTAAAGTGAACCGTCTGCAGTATTCATGGAAAGCTCTTTAACGGCTGGTTAATTATGAATGAGGACAATCTGTGTCCATTCAGACAGTAAAACGAGCCATCAGGCCCCATCTGCCATCAAAGCCATCCCTTTGATTTGCCACTTAAGATGGACACTCGCACGATTAATTTGAGTTTCTAAGCAGGTTAAACAATCCCCACCCTCCCCCGCTGATGACAGCCTCTATCCCGTTTCATTGATGGTTTATGAATAATTTAGCTGGGCAGTCTGTTTGCTTGGGTCCCCACACCACCGCCCAGCTCCACAGACGAGATGAGCTCATGAATAGTGAATTGGATGGGGTTAAATTGGGTATGACTTGATGATCTGTCCCAGTAATCCGTTTGGTGGCCAAATTGGAGATTGATGACTTCATCAGGTTATGGCTGTCCTCTGCTATTACCATTAACCATCGAGGGCCACAAGTGTCACATTTTCCCTCATGTTTGTCTGCTGGCATGCTTTTTTATTTACATGTTAATGTGTGACTCGCAGTTTGTGTCTGTAGCAGCAGATTCTTCCTTAATTCACACTGCACAGTCGCTGGAAAAGGAGGTCCAGGAAGTAAAAGCCACCTTACAGACCATGCTCGCACAGCTCAAAGAGGAAGAAGAGGAGGAAGAGGAAGTGAACGAGTTACAAGATGATGACCTCATGAAAAACGGGACTGAGGAAGAAGAGGAGGAAGAGGAGGAAGAAGAGGACCAGTACTTCAGTGACAGCTGGGGCATTTGAAATGGATGCTTGTCGTGTTTTATGACCACTCACACACAGACCGGCTCTCTGAGAGCCTGACCTCAGCTTTGCAGCAGGACTGACCCCATATCCATTTACTGTAAAGCCTCACTCAAAGGGCTTCACAACCAGCCTCTGTGGTACTGCTGAAAGTCTCCAGTACAAAGCCTTGGAAAGTCTGTGTAACATCCATCTGCAAATGGAAGAACATGAAGGATTTTGATATAAATGCAAATATAAGACACTTTAATGCAAATTTATGAAGTTCCTCAAATCTTGCCAGCCTGAGTTTAACAAGGTAAAGAGTGCCTTGGGCCACACGGCTGATTATTTTTTCAATGGAGATGTTTTTGGATACAGGCTTTCATGTCATGTCTTGCTAGTGCTGAACAAATATGTGGGGTTTTGTTTTATAAGGGTTTATTGTAAGAATGTGACCAATTTTAGGTGATTATTTAGTTTATTGACGGGTTTTCAGTTGTCTCAGAAGCTGCAAATTTTTAGCCTTAAAGGGACAGTTCACCCCCAATTCAAAAATACATATTTACCTGCTATACATCAGTCTAGATTGTTTTGGTGTGAGTTGCAGAGTTTTAGAGATATTGGCTGTAGAGATTACTGCCTTCTATGACCCAACTAGACGACACTCAGCTTGTGGTGCTCAAAGCACCAAAAATACATTTAAAAAACTCGACAGCAATGTCTCTTTCCAGAAATCATGACCCTGTTACTCAAGATAGTCCACAGACCTTGTTGTGAGCAGTTTCATGTAGGAACTATTTCTTTCTACCAAACTACAGCTACCAACCGTATCACTTCACAGAAGTAAGCGTGCACATACTCTTGGACGACATACTCAGATGAGCTCAGTGGTGCTAGGTGAGCTGGCAGTAGATGCATGCTTCCCTCTGCGCGGTGATACGGTTGGCAGGTGTAGTTTGGTTGCAACAAAATAGTTCCTACATGAAACTGCTAACAGCAAGGTCTGTGGATTATCTTGAATTACTGGGTCATGATTTCTGGAAAGAGGCATTGCTGTTGAGTTTTTGAGCCACTTGTGGTCACAAGTACACACAAGTGTTTGCTAGCATTAGCTAACATTAGCCACCATACGTCACAGTACAGCTGTATCACCAAAACCCCTTAGTAAACTGAATTGACCAAAGGTTGGGTACATTACTCATGAATTTTTAGTTTGTAAAAGTAAGAACGTGTTGCTTCCTCTTTTAGAAGTTACTAAGTTTTAAAATTAAATGAAATTACAGTTTTTAAAATAGCAAACCCTGAAGCCCAAAAAAGGCACTAATCGCTCACCACAACCACTTGACTGAATTTTGGGTGGGGACCAAGTGGACAATCTGAACACGTTTTACTTGGAACAGTCTTGCACATGAATGAAAACATATGCTTAATTTTTAGGGTAAGCTAGGCACTTGTGTGTGTTTTCTGTACGATTGGACTTCAGTTACATGTAATTTTGTCCATGAAATAACTCATTTGTGGTGCTACAGAATGTGAGCTAACTTGAACACTTTATTGTTTTCTTTGTGTGGAAAATGCAATATTTAGATTTCCTTCTCCCTGTCTTAAAGCACTGTATGCTCTGAGAGATGCTCTCTGTTTTAAAATACATCAGTCAAATTATGTCCTCTGCATGTAGGAAATATTGAAGGATAAATATCAGTGGACACATATGCATACGTTTTTGCAACTGCTGTTTTTCTGAAATAATTGTACCTGCCACTGATTGTGTGTTATTTGTGTTTTACTTTATGTCAGCAGAATATTCTACTTCATTCCACTGGGTTTCCCATTTTTGTACTTTTACTCATTAATCAGTTTTTTAATTTACTGTGCAGCTTGAACTGGCTGTATCATATTTTATATTTATTCCTTACAGCATCTCACTAATTACAGCATGTACCGTTCAGCCTAATGTTGTGTCCTGCTGTTTTCTTCTTGTATTGAGTTACAGCCCCTCTGGTTATTTTCCCTCATATAAAATGTGCGGGCATGCTGCCAGGCAAGTGAGGGCAGTGGTGACATGTAGGAGATATCAATACGGTAATAAAGGTCCTCTAGTGAGGTCTTTAGGGGATACATGGGCTTCTATTGTTATCTCGCCTCGGCAGCGCTGGTGTGGCTAATTGGGAGGCAGCCTCACAGAGGACATGGCGGGGAAAATGGGATGATGTTGCTTTGTCTCCATCTGATTCTGCCCTGTGTTTTTGGAGCAGGGGGCTGTTGAGGGATCCTCAGAGGCGTGTCTGCACTCCGGCGCTGTGGGCTGTAAACACAGCTGAGTGCATCAGGGTTTTTCCAGCAGCACAATGGGCCTTTCTCACATTACTGACAGGTTGCAAACCACTTGCCAGGCCACAAGTCTCCACATCTATCAGCCTCAGGCAGCGTACAGACAGAGCCTGGCACACACACCTTCCTGCCAAACACCCCCACCTCATAATTGAATCTGCGCGCCATACTGTGCCCCGCATGGCAGCTCTGCTCATAAAATGGCCACGGAGAAAAACCCAGATGGTTTTCAGCAGGCAGATATAGCAGGGTGAGATGTTTCCTGATGTAAAATGAAGCACCATGCAGTGTGAAGTCCTTTGTTTCTGTGTTTGCTATGATATTGCACAATGTTATTATGTCGTATTACAATATACTATATTATTCTAATCTGTTTTATTTGCACACTCTTTCCCATACAGTGTAGTCTGCCTCTTAGTTTCTGTTGCTGATGACAGTGGCAGATTTACCAGACTAATTTTGTAGTTATTTTTTGAAACAAAAGGTCTTTAATTTCAGACAGAGGCAGATAAAAGCAGACTGAAACTACCACTGTGGTTAGCAGTGTTTATCAGCTGTACCTACCTAGCTTACTGATCCCAATATCCATTCTACCATCACATTTAGTATGCCAAAAAAAAAAAAAGATTTAGTGTGTCCCAATGTGTCAAAGGCAGTGTGCCCAAAATACTAGGATGTTCTACTGCATCTGGTCACATTTTGCAGCAAGTCAGCATGCGTTTCTGTCTATTCTGAACCATAATCCTCTGCACAGCGGAAAATGCGCCACATCCACTGAGCTGCAGACAGATGACAGCTCATTGACAGCTGACAGAAGCCGCTATGACAGATGACGGTGCATTTAAGTGAGTGACAACCAGTCAAATAGATAGTAGTAAAAGGAATTAAGTGAAAATAATAATCATGAAGATAACACACAAAAAAGTACACAACTATAACAATGACAGAAATGCATATGTAATTTTACTGTCATGAATATATTACTGCATGTTAGAATCTAGAATTTATGCAGTTATAACAGAGCTCTTCAAGTTGACCTTCGTCTGTGGAGACCGCGGATGGAGTTTTATTGCAAGTCCAAGGTAATGTCAAGTGATGACGTTAACATCTGGTGTGTTCCAAATTGCATACTTTCTCTTTAGACTTCATATTTTGTGCTACTGTCTGCGACAGATACATGAGCAACAGGGTCAAAGTTCAAGGCACAATGTTATAACAAAGAGTATGTCCCAGTTGTATTCATACTTCATGGAACAGTATGTTCTTTCAGTATGTACTGATAGTAAAAAGAAAAAGTATGCGATCAGGAATGCAAAGTTTTTGATGTTTTCCAGCTGACTTAAAACAAGAAGCCTCTTAATCCAAATATGCACTTAATGACTACGTCATAATACATGACATGATGTATTCTACATCATTATCATTATTATATACATTGATCAGCCACAACATTAAAACCACTGACAGGTGAATTGAGTAACACTGATCATCTTGTTTCAGTGCAAAGTTCTGCTGGGAAACCCTTGGTCCTGGCATTCATGTCAATGCGTACTACCCACCCAAACACTGTTACAGACCAGGTACCCACCTTCATGTAAATAGCACTCCCTGATTGCAGTGGCCCCCCAGCAGGACAATGCACCATGCCACACAACAAAAACTGTTCAGGACTGACCAGAGGAATGTGACAGAGAGCTCAAAGTGTCGATCTGGCCTTCAAATTCATCAGATCCCAATCCAATCAAGCACCCGTGGGACGTGCCAGTACCCCAGAGGTCCTGTGTCCATGCCTCGACATGTCCGAGGTCCCACCGTGGATCAGACTTGGCTCGGACATGTCCAGGCATTGACACTGGACCTCTGGTGGCACCAGGGTGTTGGCGGCAGATCCTTTGAGTCCTGTGGGTTGCAAGATGAGGTAGCAGGAAGTCCCACGGATGCTCAGTTGGATGGGGTCTGGATTTTAGAGGCCAGGTCGACACATTGAGTTTTTGCAGTTTAGCATAGTGCTGTTGACTGGGGGGGGGGGTGCCTGGTCTGTAACAGTGTTTGGCTGGGTGGTTTGTATCAAGCAGTATCCACATGAATACCAGGACCAAAGGTTCTCCAGCAGATTATTGCATTGAAACAGCATGATTAATAATATTCACTTCACCTGTCAGTGGTTTTAATGGTTTGGCTGATAGGTGTATAATACTTATATAAACATCTATTCTTTCACATACTTGTGTAGATAATATTCCTGTCTATTCCCTACCTTTTTGTGTCCAGCTTTGCTGTCCTTGTTCCTAGCTGTTATGTCTGTTCCTGTCTAAGTAAGAGCAGTGCCAAAAACAAGAGTCATATTCCTTGTATGTGTACACATACTTGGCCATCAAAGATGTTTCTGGTTCTGATATTGTGCTAGAATACTAAAGCTATATGTCCCAGGCGTCAGCATCCCTGCAGCTCCATGCAAACCACTTCACTTCACATGTGGAGAAATCCAGAGCTTGACAGACCTGCAGTGCATAGTTACGGTTGCTAAGCTATGATTGGACAGTCGTTGTTTGGGGGAGCGGTTTGGCAAATAGTCAATTGGATAGTCTCCTGGCAGGTTTTTGCTCATGCAGCATGGAACTTTCAACATTGAATAAATTAATTAATCAATAAAATGATGGAAAATGTGCCAGGGAGGGGAGATAAAATGGTTTGTTTCCGCTACTAATTGTTTCATTTTTAAGTATTTTCATGTGTCACTTTGTTCACAGGCGTCTGTCCGATTGTGCCTTCAAAGCAATGACAAAAATAAACAGTAAGAAATACTGATGAAAAAAGAAAACTTCATTTGGCATCTGAAAATGACATGCAAATACAAGTGACGTTCCACCCTGTATTCACATGTTTCTCTGGATTTATGAAGAGTATTTCATGACTGAATATGAATGAATGATTTTAGGAGTGTGTCTGTATCAGGGGATTTGGGGCTGAGACTCGGATTTGTTTATTTGATTCCCTGCTGAGTTGTTATGTTGTCTGACAGGTACATGTACAAACTCTCTGAACCATGGGAGATTCATAGATCGTGTTGCAGATTTTTCCTCTCGCACCGCTTCAGCCAGTGTCACAGACGCCACTAATGAATGCAAATTGAGTTTTTTTTCTTTCTCTTTTTTTTATTCATGCCTTTCGCTTCCTCAGAGATCCCTGTATGCTCCTCTGAAACTGACACCTTTGTTATGTGTGAGCGACTGTGTGTCAGTTCTGGTCACCGAGCCAGTGAAGGTAACTCTCCTGAGAGGTGTTTTGTACAGAGCAAAACTGGACACTGAACTCACCGCTGTCTGCAAGTGGCCTTTGTATCCCACTCTTCCAGTGGTTTTAGGAGCTCATTCAAATTCACCCTGCACTTTACTCAACTGTTGAATAAATTCATCTGAGCAATTAAATAGGGAGGAAATTCCTGTGGCATTAATAAGCATTTTAAATCATTTAATTGCAAGTCTTCCAAATTCAAAATCAGCTTATTTTTCTGTCCAGTAGAGGAAGCATGGCACAAATGAAAAACAGAGTAAGCTGAGCAGAGACAACAGGAAATAGCCTGCCTTATTTTTTCTTTTTTCCTGTGGTCTGATCCTGACGTTGAAAATCACACTTAATTATAAACACTGTGCCGGTGGGAGCTGCAGTCTCCTCAGAAACAGACCTATTTCCATCACTTATGGCTGTATGAGAAATCACAAGATTGGAGGAAATGCACTCGGAGGTGCGAGCACATGTGTACTTTCATCTTCATTTTGATATATCTAATTTACGACGCTTGCCCTTTCAGAAATTACACATGGAAAAACTGAGAGCCCTGTAGAAGAAACAGTTCAAGAGGACAGAAGTGGAAGGTGTGCGTGCAACATGTGTCTGCAAGTGCACTGAGAGAGAGAGATGTACTGATTCTGCAGGAACCCAATCAGAAATATTACTCATTTACATATTTAATCATTCAGACTGAACTTGGAATAATTAGCCTGCATGTGATCTATCTGAGCACGAAGACCCTGAGGAAAAAATAACAGAAAGCCACATTAAAAGATATTTAAATCACTGATGACTCAAGCATCTGATATCTGATATTCCTTAAAAATGAAAGAGTGTGAGATGAAGTGCTGTGAACCACTGGGACTGGACTGATAGTGGGAAACTGTATGATGATAATGCTGTGCCGAGCAGAGGAAGGCCATTGAAGAACAGGACTGTTTAATAGCACCACTGTGACAATGATAAGCTCTTACAGCCCCACTCCAACTTTCACAGAGGAACATACATCACAACAGTGATTGAACCAATTCATGTTTTATCTCCCTTTTTCTTGCAGCTCTTTCCCAGAACAACTCCTCTGGCACACAATAAGTGATGTTTTTCTGAGTTTCAGTTGTTTGGAATAAATCAAGAAAAAGCAACCTTGGTCAAAGATAGAAACTGTATAAGGAGCTCTATAGGTCTGTATCTATAGGTACAGCTACCACTGAGGATTTGATTTATAGCTCAGCATCTGATTTTGCCCGCTGTTATCACCTCTGCAGCATTAGATGGATGAACGGTACATTTCAGGCCTTATGATGACTTTAATTATATTCCCCACACTAGCTGTATATACATTCTTTTGTTTATGTTTTCATATAGAGTGGTGCTGGGCTACGCATGTACTTTATGACGTTATAGAACTGGTATGTCAGGTTGATACTAATATGCATTATTACATGGCTTTGCTGAATACTGACTCTGATGTTTCCATTACAGCGTTCTGCAGTCTGTTATTTGTCAATAGCAGACCACTGCTATGAGTAACAGACTGTTGCAATGTACACACGTCTGATCGCACACACTTAGCGGAAGCAAATAAGTCATTTTTAAATTAATAAAATCATTTTTAAATCACTGTTTTGTGTCAAATTTTGGATTTCTTTAGTAAGTAGCTGTGCAGGTAGAGGGATAGTATACAGTGGATGATGTGAGACCCCTACGCGTCAGGGTCCTGCATCACCCTTTGGGGGTTTATTTCGCAAATAATGACCCACCCACTGTGCATTATCTCTTACTTGTTGCATTCTTTCATCTGCTGCAAGTGCTGGTCACTTTTAACAGAGGTCGTGTCATAGTGGTGGATTTGCTAAATACGCTGACACTGAAAAGGACGTTTATGGATGCATCATATGAGTGTGTTTAATGACCAGGTGCCAGATCGTGAGCAGCATGTAGTCAAGAGGCAGTGGACACAGTGCAGAAAAATATGCAAATATAACAAATAAGAGTGAATCTGTGGTTGGCTTTTTATTTTCACTTTAGCTGGCGATACTGTTAATTAACAGCAACCAAAAATTCCTGCATTGTGTATAAACCTTTCATTTGAGGAGGCACTTATCAGCTATGATGTAACCTGTTAACGCAGAAATGTAAATCCAGATTTTAGAGACATTTTTGGTGTCTGTTTATAACTTGCTTCGGGGTGGGGTATGAGGGTGGTGGGATTTACACTCATGACCTCAGAGGCCTGGCTCCTGCATACAGCCTGGCATCAGCATGTTGTTTTAGCAAATCTTTTCTTAGGTCGAATGGACTAAATTGTCTCTGTTACACAAAGACAACACACTAGAAAACAGTAAATTTGTTGCAGTTTAACTAACAGAGTAAACCTGAAGAAACATTTTGGATTAAAAAACAAATATTTTCCGAATAGTGTCACATAGTGTGTATTTAATCCCTGTTAGAAGTCTAACAAGTGCTCATGTCAGACTGCTCTAAAATGGTTTTTCTCAAAGGCAATCGCTTTAAAAGCTTAAGCTTGCTTCTCTGCCCAAAAACCATCAGAGTAATAAGATCAAAGTCTAGAGGAACTCTGTGTGACACACCATCAAATCTCTTTCGAAGGATTTACAGTATCCACGTTCCTTTGTGAGACATCACTGTCAAACCATAAACAACAGTCATGACAGTGTTTGGAAAAAAATGGTTGGGTTTGTTTTGAGGAAAGGGATGTTTGTGCTGCCATCTCATGTGTAATATCAAAAGGAATGGGATACCCTTTTCTTAGCGAGCAGTGGAACCAGCAGCGGAAGCAACAGAGAATTGATTATTGCTCCCATGTCCGAGCAGGAAAAACATATTGTTAGTAATTCCTCCAGGGAGAGCTCCTTCATTTAGATCCACGTGGAGCACTTCCTCCAAGAAGCCCAGACACTGGTTCACCTTGTAACATCCCTAGGGGACGTGGCTGTCACTGGAAAGCTGAAATATCATGCCAGCTCTGCCATCCTTCCCACTTAGTCTCAAAAACAGGCAGGTACCACACCAGGGGGAGACAGGATCGATAGATCTGATGGATGGAGCTGGCTGCCTTTAGGAGAGGGGCCGGGGGGACGGAGGGAAGAGGGGAGAAGTAATGAGAGCTCCTGTGAGCGATGGGGAGGTTTCTGCCATGGGAGGCTGGGCACGTGGCCCTCTTTCCTTTCACTTGAGCTGCCAGCTTGGCCTAATGAGACTTAGAGGAGCTCCTGTCCTGGGGAGGGACGTGGTGATGCGAGATGCTGCTTCTCAGCAGCTGTCAGTATGTCTAGACCAGCCTGCACCCGCAGAGGACGAGGAGCATGAGATATGACATACCAGCACAGTCTGTGAAGTTCACTTTCTGGGTGTGGTTTTGAATCCAAGACCACTGGCTGGTTTATATTCTGAGCTTGATAACTGTAACCACTTGGTGCTCCAGGTGTAAAACAGTGATCAGTGTATTTATATTAACAGTGGATCAAATGAGGGTGGCAGGGTTGAGTGTTCAGCACCGTCGCCTCACAGCAAGGAGCTTCTGGGTTTGAGCCTGCCAGCCCTTCTGTGCGGTACACCTTTTCCACCACCATGAAACGGATTCTGTTTTGAACCATTCAATGCATTGCAACTAGGGCTGGGTATCATTTAAAAAACTACAAAACCAGTACCAATACCAGTGCCCTTAAAGTGATACCAATACCAATAGACTACTTTACTTGATAGCTCTTGTCTCCTACTCGATTTGATGCCCATCATGTCAATGGAAGCATTCAGTTGCATAAAATGCCACCAGATGCCACAGGCGTGTAGTACAGCCATACTTTCAAACCTTTGGATAGCATCTTGGCACGCTGAACTGCCAACTCTGTTAAATATGTCATGCTCGACTTCACCACACCACAGATTGTATGGCTGTGGCTGCTGCAGTAGTGCCCAATCACACGTCACATTAAATCAAAGAATGTTAGCAGTGACTGGCTCCCAGCAAAACCATACAAACTATAATTTCTTCTAGATCTGGGTACAAAACGGAGGACGAGTTGTTTTAATACGACTTAGTACTGGCTAAAAAGTACTGATTACCCAAAAATAAATCTCGGCTGAAACCAAAAAACAACATGAAGTGCTAACTGTGATGACATCAGTGGCTGTGTCTGGAAGGAAGAATGGAGAAGTCAAGTAAGAAATCTCCTTCTCATCAGTAATGGTTGGACCATGCTTGTTTTATTGGATCATTTCATTGGATAGAAATAAATATCTGTAGTAACAGAACAATCTGCCATCTTGCTGCTACAGTTTACTTCTGTTGTGTACTGTCTAGCGCCCTCCTCTGATGACCCATCCTTGATTACAATTGCTCCATGGCTCAGTGGATCAAAACTGGTGAAAACATCAGCTTGTTTACTGGATAGCACCAAGCTTCCAAGAGTCCTGAACAAAACCAGCTCAACATCCAGAGCTAATTTGATGTAGAGGTATGTGTGAAGGTCGCATGCTCTCCCTGTGTCCGCCTTCCTCCCACAGTCCAAAGACATGCAGGTTAGGTTTAATGGAGACTCTAAATGATCTGTAGGTGTGAATGTGAGTGTGAATGATTGTCTGTCTCTTTGTGTCAGCCCTGTGATTGACTGAAGACCTGTCCAGGGTGTACCCCGCCTCTCGCCCAGTGTCAGCTGGGATCGGTCCAGCCCCCTCCCAGGACTCTAAGGATAAGCGGTTACAGATAATGGATAGATGAATGGATGGATCGATCAAATGACTATGAGCGACATGAAAGTGGTCGTTCATAGTGATGAAACAACCGAGAATTTTCACACACACACACTGACTAGGACTGCATTATGCTGTAGGATGTGACCCATGTGGGTTTTGAGGGCATATGCTAATGATGCTAGGTTTCTCACTGAAGTTGCAAATTGAATTAATAGTGTTTTATTCAGAATTTGTTTGTAATGAAACCCTTTAAGGTCAGGTGGCAGCGCCTTAAAGTCAAATCATTCTTTACTATCAAACACTGAACCCCTGCAGGCTTTGAGGTGGCTGTTAAAGTTCGTAATTTGCTCCTTCATGAAGAACAACAGCTCTATTTATATTAGATTCAAGTCACTTGCAATGGATTCTAACAGGGACACATTTTCACAGTGTAAAAACTTGTTAGCGTGAACTAACCCCGCAGCAGAATCCACTCCTTCAGTGACATTGTGAACAGTGTGCTTGATATAACTGTCATTGTTTTGCGGAAATATGACTGAATGCAGTGCATTTGTCCTTGAAGCTCCATCAGAAGTATATTTTGGGTAGAGTATAAATTTAAAGGTCTACTTCAGTGTGTAGGATTTAGTTGCGTCTAGTGGTAAGGTTCTGATTGTAACCAACTGAACTTCTCCTGTGTGCCAAACATGTATGAGAACTGAATGATATGTGAATGATGCAAACACACAAATGGCTCTATCTAGAGCCAGTGTTTGGTTTGTCCATTCTGGGCTACTGTAGAACAACATAGCGGACTCTATATAAGAGACTCACTCTGTATGCAGTATATAAAAAGCTCATTCTGAGGTAATGACAAAACAATGATTCTTAGTTTCAGGTGATCAAACACTTTGATTATAAGTAATAACAACTTTAGATCAGTAGTTGTTGACTTAACTTTTTCAAGGCAATCAGTTTCCTAGATTTTTTTCCACTTCCACAGATTTTAGTGTTAACACTGGACCTTTACGTGATGCTCCAATGGTGAGTATGGATTACACTGAGATAATGTATGCGTTATTTATGACTGAGCATGTTAATTTGAATGACTAAATAAAATGGTGGGTTTCAATGATCATTGAAAGAGCCTGGTCTCACTCGTCGTCGAAATCCGGTGCTTGGGCAGTGACTTGCAGCGTCAGAAACCAATGAAAAAAAAATATGCTGCCAGTTGCTGTTATACTTTAATGGCGCCAGCGTCTAGGGGAAACGCAACAGGACAAGGATGAGTGTGGGGCGGGCAGGGGGGATGTTGGATGGGTCCAACAAACATCGACTTTCACCTGAGAGAGCGGTGTTCACATCCCGTAAGATTCTAAAGCCAAACCCTGTTCTTTTTTTCTAAACCTAACCACTCTCTTTTCTTGCCTAAACCCAACCATGTGTGTTTGTTCTTGAAGGAAAAAAACATCAATTTGCGTTGTTGTACCGACATAGTGCATTTATTTTGAAGGAAACTCTATGCAAATGTTAAATTTCCTGTGAAAACAGATGTGTATCTTGATAGAAGACAATGCATGTAACAGGCAGACCTTAACACTGTGTCCCAGAATGTCAACAACCAACACACCCAGGGTAGCTTGCATATTGTATGTGAATGTGAAAAGTCCATGACCAAGCATGTCACTAATGACAAGGTCGGAGTGACAAATGTGTGAATTGAAAACCTGGAGAAGTCATGGAATTTCACATTTTCCAGGGTTGAGAAGTCATAAAATTAGTAGAAATCTTAGTAAGTATGGAAAAAGTCATGGATTTGTTGTGTGTCATGAGATTGTTACAGTAATCTTATGTGGCTAATCTTCCGAGTAATGTAACATAACTGCAAATTTATTTTCTGGAGCTTACAGTGTAACGTAGCTCTAATAGGCGTCGATGTGTGACAACGTTTAGTTTACCATCAATTATGTTTCTTTATTTTCTCCGCACCCTCTGTCTCTCCCTTCATGTATACTGGCCATCTGAAATTATGTTTGAATAGAGTTTGATTGTTTATATGTTGAAGCAGGGCAAGAAAAAAAGGGTCCTTGAAAAGTCATGTCATGAAAATGTAGAACTTCTATAAAAACTCCATCCCACTGACTGCTTGATATATTAAAGGGTTATTACTGGATCCATACATCATGAGTGTAGGGGCTATGCGTGTTTTATCTGCTTTCAGCAACACTAACATGTCATCATTCTGCCATATTTTTAAACACCTCCTCTGCTGACCTCTGTGACCTGATATTAATGTTATTAAAGTGAGGTCTTTCTACAGATTACTGTGCTGACCCTTGGGTGACACCTGACTTAGGCTGCCTCTCTAGTTGAGAGGGGTCAGCGTCTGGGTCGTGCAGATCGGATACTGGAGAATTAAAATGTTGTAAAGTAACAGCATGTCATGTACACACACACACACACACACACACACACACACACACACACACACACACACACACACACACAAAATTCAGTGTACTTTACACAAGCCCAACACATGATTATTTATAGCAATTTAGCCTTGAGACGTGCAACATTTTAATACGTGTCATGCGCAGCTATATGGGCTCCCTTAAACTTTCCCATCCTTTTCAGTGCTAACACACTAACGCAACAAACAGATGATGAAGCACAGCCCAAGGACATTAGTGCCATTTGGAATTTAAAATGGGAGCAGGGTGAAAAAGAGAGGAAGAAATGGAGAATGACAGAGAAAACAGATAGCGTTGTGAGTATTCCTGTAGGGGAGGATGTATATCTATAAAAGATGCAGGCAGCAGCACACAGCTGAGAATAGATGCCTGTTGGAATATACAGCGCCTCTCCACCAACAACACAAACTAGTTCTGAAATGTTTTGCAGTTTCACAGGAACACTTGCCCTGAGATGTATTATTAATCATATTGTACAGCTACAAATGTTTGGAATTACTGCTGCCTACATCTGCCTGACAATCAGCCGGCATGAATTATCCAAATGAAATGAAAGTGGTAGACCTAGATGAGCAGACTCACTCGTACAGGAGACAAGACACATTTAAATGGAAACATCAATATTCATCACGGAGCTTGGGAGCGAATTAGAGCCGCGTATTGTGTCATGACACCAAGAAAATCACAGCAGCAAAATTAAAAATCGTGTCTGTGTGTTTGCTGAGGAATTGTTCCGGACAGTGGATTTCTTAAACTGACTTTAGATCAGTTTTGTGTTTGGGGATTTACGCTCAGGATATTTACTGAGTAGCCTGTTTTAATATCCTGCTCCGATTTGACCTCAGGCAGGAACTTTGGTTGGCAAGCCAATCTCATGTGCTGAATTTTGTGTGGAGGTAGTTTTTTATTTCTTTGAGACAGAAAAAGAACTTGTAATCTCGGTATATTTGTCTCAAAAAAAAAAGAAGATCTAAATTAGCATAAAACTAAAACAAATCATCTACGGCTTCAAACCAGCTTTATTTACCTAATTTAGTCGAGTTTAATTTAATCATAGTGACTGTGTTATTTTTGTACTCAAGTGTTTTCACTAAATATATTAGTTTGCTCCAATGACTTTCACAACTGCATAAATAGCCACAGGGGAGCTGAAATGTAAGAACTGTTAGCATGATCTGCTAAAACTGTGACAGGTGGAGGCCTCCTCAGTCAACACAGGAATCAGAAATGTGCCTACTGTATTTCAATTGATTAGAGTGGAGCTTAACATTTATAGATTAAGTCCAATACATACATCCCAGCCCATGTCAAATACCTGAATGTTTATCCTAAATCATCTTAATCTCATTAACCCCAGTTTAACCCCACAGTCACATACTGCAAATCGCGTGTTGTGAGCTTGTTGCGTGTCACACATACATATTAATCCATGTATTTATGGGTATGTTCTTGTTTCACAGCGGCCTCCATCACCCATCAATTTATCTTTTAATCTATGCATATTCATAAAGAAAACACAATCACATATTACATATAACGTTCAAGAGAAGCATTGGACTGAATTCAAACGTCGATCAAAAGGAGACCAACAAACATGTCATTGCAAAAGAGATCCGAAGATACGTACATGACAGTACCATATGTCCACATGATACTCCTTTAACATTAAATAACAGTTTAACATCTGGAGATACAGAGCTTCTCCAAAGCACTGGAATTAAGACAGGCATCTGCTCCTGAATTTATAAGCGTTTAGTTCTGTTTTGACACATTATATTATTCAGTTTGATCTCCTGACAAGCCGCCGATATAACCTGCAATTTTAGACTGAATCATAAGCTTCTCTCTCGCTTCGTGTATGTTTTCCTGAATTCAGCAGGATCTCAGAACACGTTTTGAAAGTTGTTACATATGTTCTTCTTCTCTAATCGGTTAATAATAACTTTATGCTTTAGATTTAACATGACAATATTACCTGCCAGAAACATCACTGTCACTTGGCTCTTACTGCATCATAATTATGATTAAATCGGCCTTTAATAATTCAGTCTATAATTTGTGAGTGGGAGCTCAGTGTGGGTCTCAACACAAACATCAGTAAGCTGCTTAGCATCATAGCATGCATATAGGAGACTCTATGTATGTCTATATACTGGTATGCGTGTCAACTTTTTAGCCCAGCTAGAGCCATCTATAGATTGTAATGTCAGTGTCTTTGGTTCAGACCTAAAGATCTCAACATCAATTCAGAAGAAGAAGATATAATTTATTGATCTCCAAGGAAAATTCAATGTTTTTTACTCTGTTGCCATATGCACACAGGCCTGAGATACACACATATGCACAAATAGGACCTATACATACATTAAAGGGAGAGATGTCAGAGCAAGGGGGCCGCCCATGGACAGGCGCCCCGAGCAATTGGGGATCAGTGTCTTGCTCAAGGGCATCTCACCAGTGCCCAGGAGGCGAACTTGCACCTCACCAGTTGGTACAGGTTACTTGGTACCAGTAACATTCTGGTTCCCAAGCCATGTCCCTATGGACTGAACTACTTCCTCCCTGATTTGATGGATAGACATGAAATTTGGTAAAGATGTTCATGTTCTGCATCAGGTCGAAATTTCAATTTCAACCTGCAAAAGTCACAACATTCCCATCAGCTTTAGCTGTACTGCTCATTGACAGGTTAGCATGCTAACACGCTAATGTAAGATGGTGAGCACATCAGTATGCTAGCATGTTCACTGTGGGCATGTTGGCATAGTTAGCCAATATACCAGAGCTAGCAGTATGGCTGTAGATCCTCATGATTTAAGTTCTAGTCCTTTGAAATCTTTGCTACAAAATAAAGCAAACATTGTGCGTCAAAATGCAAAAAGAAAAGACCAGAAAACAGAATAATGAACATTATAACATTACATGAGATGGCATGTTTTCTTAGTGTACTACAGTGCATCCGGAAAGTATTCACAGCGCTTCACTTTTTCCACATTTTGTTATGTTACAGCCTTATTCCAAAATGGATTAAATTCATTTTTTTCCTCAAAATTCTACACACAACACCCCATAATGACAACGTGAAAAAAGTTTTTTTGAGATTTTTGCAAATTTATTAAAAATAAAAAAAAAGAGAAATCACATGTACATAAGTATTCACAGCTTTTGCTCAATACTTTGTTGATGCACCTTTGACAGCAATTACAGCCTCAAGTCTTTTTGAATATGATGCCACAAGCTTGGCACACCTATCTTTGGGCAGTTTTGCCCATTCCTCTTTGCAGCACCTCTCAAGCTCCATCAGGTTGGATGGGAAGCGTCGGTGCACAGCCATTTTCAGATCTCTCCAGAGATGTTCAGTCGGATTCAAGTCTGGGCTCTGGCTGGGCCACTCAAGGACATTCACAGAGTTGTCCTGAAACCACTCCTTTGATATCTTGGCTGTGTGCTTAGGGTCGTTGTCCTGCTGAAAGATGAACCGTCGCCCCAGTCTGAGGTCAAGAGCGCTCTGGAGCAGGTTTTCATCCAGGATGTCTCTGTACATTGCTGCATTCATCTTTCCCTCTATCCTGACTAGTCTCCCAGTTCCTGCCGCTGAAAAACATCCCCATAGCATGATGCTGCCACCACCATGCTTCACTGTAGGGATGGTATTGGCCTGGTGATGAGCGGTGCCTGGTTTCCTCCAAACGTGACGCCTGGCATTCACACCAAAGAGTTCAATCTTTGTCTCATCAGACCAGAGAATTTTGTTTCTCATGGTCTGGCAAACTCCAGGCGGGCTGCCATGTGCCTTTTACTAAGGAGTGGCTTCCGTCTGGCCACTCTACCATACAGGCCTGATTGGTGGATTGCTGCAGAGATAGTTGTCCTTCTGGAAGGTTCTCCTCTCTCCACAGAGGAACGCTGGAGCTCTGACAGAGTGACCATCGGGTTCTTGGTCACATCCCTGACTAAGGCCCTTCTCCCCCGATCGCTCAGTTTAGATGGCCGGCCAGCTCTAGGAAGAGTCCTGGTGGTTCCAAACTTCTTCCACTTACGGATGATGGAGGCCACTGTGCTCATTGGGACCTTCAACGCAGCAGAAATTTTTCTGTAACCTTCCCCAGATTTGTGCCTCGAGACAATCCTGTCTCGGAGGTCTACAGACAATTCCTTTGACTTCATGCTTGGTTTGTTCTCTGACATACACTGTCAACTGTGGGACCTTATATAGACAGGTGTGTGCCTTTCCAAATCATGTCCAATCAACTGAATTTACCACAGGTGGACTCCAATTAAGCTGCAGAAACATCTCAAGGATGATCAGTGGAAACAGGATGCACCTGAGCTCAATTTTGAGCTTCACGGCAAAGGCTGTGAATACTTATGTACATGTGATTTCTTAGTTTTTTATTTTTAATAAATTTGCAAAAATCTCAAAAAAACTTTTTTCACATTGTCATTATGGGGTGTTGTGTGTAGAATTTTGAGGAAAAAAATGAATTTAATCCATTTTGGAATAAGGCTGTAACATAACAAAATGTGGAAAAAGTGAAGCGCTGTGAATACTTTCCGGATGCACTGTATGCCCATGCCAGTGCCCCATGCACTACTGCATTTTTTTGTTCATAAAAATAGGTAAAACAGAGGTACATTTATGCTCTTCAGATTCCCAAAACAAAAATATGTATGTTTCATTGTTTTGTTCTTATTAAAAACTAATGGTTCATTGAACTACTTACGCTGTGAGGAGCTCCTTCTGGCAAAAAACAAACCTCTTTCTGACCTCAGTCTGACCCCTCTGAATATCTGCAGCAGCATCAAAAACACAAACTGCATTTTGTCCCCGTACCTTACTGACCTTGTCCAGTCTGGAACATCACATTACATTATGAATTAAGACCACAGCAGTTTCAAGGGCAAAACAAGCAAATAGCAAACATGCAATGGCTCTGCAAGTTGAAGTCTTTGAGCTTTATTAATATACAGCTGGCAGATTAATAATATACAGCTGGCAGAGGGACAGAGGAGGGAGCTGCCATATCCTGCTCTGCAGCCGGTCCACTGCAGAGCCATGAGGTCACTTTGTTGCATCTCCCCAGGAGGTTTCCAAAAGCAGCCATTCCTCCCGCAGTGTAGGAAGTGAACTTGAGGAGCCCTTTGTAAGCACCCAGGGGAATCTGTCTCTGCGCGACCCCGAGGTCACGGACACGGTGGGAACGTCTGCAACTGAACTCTACCTCTGTCTGAAAATAGGGCATCACATTTTTCCCCACTTTTGCTCTCTTTGTATCTTTTGCTTGTACATCTTCCACTGGGCTTCATTTATTACAAAGCAAGAAGGGGAAATGCATTTTTTAATTGAAAAAGTGTAAAAACTATTTCAGGGGCACACACACATGGAGTTCATTATTCAGGCAGAATCTAATTAATTTTGCATCCAATAGAAGTTGTATCTGATTTGGGAATAATCTACAGTGGGAAAAATTGTCAAACTGCAGCTTGTGTGTTGTTTTTTTCTCATTTATTCTTGTAGCATATGTAGATATATTGTAAAGAAATCAATTGAACCCTGCAGCATTAATGAACTGTCAGCCCCTGTGAATGTCTTGTTATTGGTGCTGAGGGAAATTCAGGAAAAGAGCATGAACAGTCGCCTTGGGAGTCTTAGCCCTGCTGCTTTCCCCTTTGTTTTTGTTGCCATGGCGCTGGCTCCTCCATTCCCCACATTTCTCCGTGGCATTTCACAGTCCAGATAGTGTTACTATTACTCACACTCTGTAAGACCCCCCTTTTTCACGTCCCTGTGCAGTACACCAGAGTGCCCCATCAGCACCGCCGTGCCATCTGCAGGCACAAGAAGACTCCGAGCAAACCCACTGGGTTTATCTGTCACTGAGCAGACTGCGGCAGGTGAGGTGGCGAGCTGAAAAATAACCTTCTGGCTGGCTGCTCTGAGGAGCCCGAAAAAAAAGGAACCCCCATGAGTAAAGAGAATGAATTGAGGAAAAAAAAGGTGCATCGTTCTTCTTTTTGATGGGTGCTCTCATTTCAACGGCCTTCTGCTCATGTGTGTTATGTTTTTGACAAAGCAATCGAGGAAGCTATAATAGCTCATTGTGTGAAGGCTCCCTGGCTGGGTCAACAATAAGACTCTGTGATCTGTGATACTGATGCCGCACATACTGAGGACATGATACAATGAAACAGTACATCTTTATTCTCTCTATTCATGCATAAATGCATTAAATGCTATAATGAGGAAATTAGATTTGGGGTTTGGCAGCACCTGTAAGGTAAAATTTGATGAGAAAATGGTTTGCTGCTAAAAAGGTGTCCCGTTACTGCCATCCACAGCCGTGGCAGCTTCGCCAAAAATAGTCTTGTCGTCTCCTTCCATCCATCAGCGATGTGGTTGACTGCCTCGCTATAAGCAATTACCGCTCCAATTGGGCTTAATGACACTGAGAGGGAGGCAGATCTGCAGCTCGGGGAGCAGCTATGTGCTATTTATAAATCTTTAGAAAAGACACCTGACGCTGCTCCATCAAAGCTGCAGGGCTCCAGCGAGAGTACCTTGATCCTGTTTGCCAGCCAGTGATTGGCTCAGGTGTTTCTCTACCACACCATGGCCTACTTCTGTAGCTGGTGGACCTGAACATGCATGGAGTCAACCAACAGGAGGACAGTTATCATCGTCATCAGTTTTATCTGCAGCATCACTCTGAAAATAACGTCTGCGTCATACTGATGAAACACCTCAGAGATGGGCATTAACCTACTGTTCCTCTGAGCTCAGTTTTTTCCCCAGTATCCTGTGCACACCGAATTTAAAGTCACCTGATGTTGAGTCCTGCTTGACTTGCAGTCAGCTAATTATTCTCCTGTTAGGGATATTCCCTGCATAGGGATGTGTCATCCATCTTTGTCCGTCACAGCGCTCTCCAGCATGGTGGCACATGACAGCTTCAGCATGAGTATCCACAGACTGATTGATATCTCCATTGGCGCTCCCACTCAGGGATAATGGAAATGAATGGCAGTACGTGCTGGAGCGTCTACATGCTACATTAGCTACCACCAGGTGGAGGTTTTGCCAGAAGCAGGACTCCACTTCCTCTCCATACAAAGGTCCCAGACATTTGTATGGATACTAATTACTTTTTCCAGTGATGAGTAGTGTAACTAATTACTAATACAATTTCAGTAATAATATTACAGTTGTCAGAAAATCAAACAGCTTGATACAGCATTACTTTTACAACAATTACATCAGCAGATTCACTTTCTTAATCGTCACACTGCGCAGGCACGGCACAAAGCAGCAAGCTAGTTTTGAAGATTTTAAATGCTTACCTTAAGTAGCTGGAAATATTCCTATACTCTGATTTTGTCAGCAGAAAAGATGACAAGAATATCATGGCTACAAATGATCATACTAAAACTCTTTCCACTGCGAAAAACCCGTCCTCAAACCTCCAATCTGAAACACCCACTACAACTGACAGCACAACAATGTGACGCTCCAGGACATACACCCCAGCTATGGTGAGCATTTCTCGGCTGCAGAGGTCAGCTGTAACGCTACACTGGCTAAACTGCCACAACTGGATTTTATTCATGGGCAGCTGCAGGCTACAAAGAAGTAACGAAGCTTGTGGTTGGATATGTTGTGGGTGAAATGTTGCTTCACGAGCAACACTTTGTGGAGGGTGCTGTGATGAATCAGCCACTGGGGTCTAAGCAATGTGTTTATTATGTTGTGGGTTTGATTCCTTGTTATCTTGAGACAGAACAGCTGATTTAACTCTATGGTGTTTTAACAGTCTTTTTTAGGAATGGTTTGTAATATCAAAATTCAATTCAATTACTATGTGTATGTGAAAGACGTCTTTCATGGTGACAAACCCATACAGAATAATTACCTGACCTTGCTCTGCAGAGGGTTTAAAGTCACTAAAGCTCACTGTTTGCAACGATTGTTTTGGTTTTACGGGCTGCACCTTGAATGTTTTGGTTACCCTCACCGCCCTCATCAACCTCATTTTCAACAGCAGCAGGCCACCTGCTTCGAATGTTATCACTTGATTGAATGGATGTTATCAGCCTCATACATACAGCTTAGTTTGGGCCTGCTACACCTAGCAGTAAATTCAGAAGGACGTTATCAGTTGGCATCTGGAGTATAGATTTGAGGTAGTATGGCCCCACTCTCTACATTTATGTTTATTTGTAGGTGACAATCTCTTGTGGCTGTAATAATTATGACGGGGGAAAAAGAGGAATTCAGGTGATTTTAAAAAAGATCAAACAAGCGTAAGACTTTCACCTAGGAGACCACCCAAGCCACAAGCTTTTCCTAACCCTAACCATTTTAGTGCCTAAATATAACAACATTGAAACTGAAACCTAATAAAACTGTGATTGTAACAACCATTTAATAGGCTGACAACAGCCCTCTGAACTGACTAATAGATGTAGCAGGCTCCCTCTGATGATAACACCCATTCAGTCCGGTGATAACACTAGAAATGGGTGAGCGTGCAGCTGTTTTTGGTGAAGAAGCCCTGATAAACCAACTGAAAGGAATGTGAATATTGGACTTAAATTCATCAGGTGACCAGAAACACGACTTCTAATAAATGCTAATATTACTCCGTATCTGCTGGATGTGTAAATGAACGATTGTTAATTGACAATTTGGCTATTAGAAGTGTTAATATCAGTTTTGTGTTCACAGTTTGTTTCTGCCGCACCCAATTCAGTTATTGTAGTTTTAAATGGTAAGGTTTTTGTGTATGATGCAACTTTTGTGGAATGGAGTAAGTGCGCAGGCGTTACTTTTTTCCTTCATGTAAGCTGTTTTTTGATAGCTTTGCACCTACGTGATTTGTGTATAATTATTTTCCCTCAACCTGATGCAATGATAGTGCAATGATATTGTTCTGGTATGGTTTATCCGCTATAAATCATTATGGAAAAATGTCCATGTCAAAATAAGATGTGCTTCTGACTGTAATTATATTATGAATATTTACCATTTATACTCGTAACTGATTAAATCAATAATCAAATGTAGACAATTGCAAGCAATAAACTGAAGTTTACATGGAAGCAAGAAAAATAATTCATAATGCAGTGGGAATTAATCCTGCATAACAAAAAAATTAAAAAGGCTGTAAACTTTACAGCTATTTCTCAGAGGCCTGGAGTCATTTACCAATCTCCAGTTTGGAAAGGCTCAGCTGTTAACAGTCTGTGATCCTTTAAAGATCTGTAATTAGCTTGTAAGTATGAAAAACAGCAGAAATAACTATAAAGAAAGGGCCGTGTCAGCGAGATCAATGGTTACAGAAACATGTCCACAGAAACTGTTTCAATTTGAGTACAATGAGACTGATGTTTTATCCACATGTAAGTCATTATAATATTGAGTAAATTCAGATTCTTGCCTGACCATTAAAACCACAACAGACTGCAGATTGCAGATTTTCCAATATGCTCAGAAGACTGTTGCTTGTCTTTCACACTTCCAGTTCACACACTCCAATTCTCTCTGCCAATTACACATTGCATTTCACCCACACACTTTATCTGGAATCAACTGCCAAACCGGTCACACTGCTACGGTATTATCAGTCCAGTGTATTTCATCAAAATCCAGTCACATTTAGTAGAGTGGCATGAGACACATGATTTGGAGGAGCCGCTGTGTGAAATACCAGCGCGGTGACACTGTGGCATTTAGCTAGAAAGATGAGTGCAGCTCTGGAAGGCTTCTTATACAGTACGTATATGTGGCTGCGGCCCCAGCCGTCAGGAGAACAGGAGTCGTATCTGATTGGTCATAAAGACATCGAATCGACGGAATAGGAAGTAAAGTGACTGTTTACAAATGTCAGGCTGGTTCTGCCACACTTGTAAAAGATAACATTACAGAGCTCAAAGAACACCCGACTCCCACAATTGGAAGATAATGGAATGTGACTTTTACAAATGTGAAGAGGTGGCCTTTTCAGAAGGTATTTCATCAAGTGTGGCCATGGCTGTGCTGATTGCCCAAGCCACCAGTGCATGCCAGATGTAATTTTTTCTATCTGGAGGCCAGCTGACTCCGCCAGTCATCAATCCAGAAATACATAAAACTGATACTTATTACACATTGACTCCCTCCCTGTGCCAAAAAGAGTGCACTGACATATAGAGGTGTTGAGATATACCTGTGTTGATGATATCCGTGATATTCAAAATTGAAATATCAATATCATGTTAATGCATATATGATGATGATGGTACTACATATATGAGTGTGTAAATATTTCAGTACCTGTTAAAGGATTTCTGTCTCTTTCCATTCCCGCTTTGTCTCCATCCCTAAACGCCATCCGGTTGCCTTTTCACTATCCATTAGATGTATTTGCTCTTTTTCTGCTTTCTACTTCTACTACAGTTATGGTTATTCTCTCTCCACCTCCCTCCACTTGTATTTTGAATGTAATTTATTTGCTAAAAAAAGAGAAGCAATGTGCAATAAACAAAGTTAAAGATTACTCTGACTGATAACATTATATTTAATTGTGATGACATTGTTAACAGGAACTCTTTTGGCCATGATAATCTTGTAGTGAAAATTTGAGCCCTACTTGGAAATTCAGTGGACAGCCTGTCACTCAAAGCAGCCTACCCTTAATTATGTGTAAGCTACAGTATAGAGACCAACACCTTTTCTGTACCAGGCTGTAAACATGTTTATGCTGTAAAGTTGGTCTATGAGGTTTGGCTCTCTTGTGGAGCCAGTCTTCGGTGGCCGTGCAAAAAACTGCAGTTTTTGACACTTTCATGTTGGCTTCATTTTTCAGCTACAGAGGTTGCTGCTTGGTTTTAACATTTTTGAAACATGAATTAACAGATTTTTTGGCCACTTGGAGGCAGTGCAATACATTGTAAACATATACATATTACGTTACAAAGTTGATATTACAAACATGCTACTAGCTTAGCCATCAAGCAGATGTTGAGAAAAATTAGCATTTGTTGGGAGTTGTATCGGTGTCTAGCAATTATTTCTAGCTCTGTTTTGGTCTCCACCAACTCCTGAAGAAAATATACACCTCTTTGGCTGCTATTGCTCCGCAGTATTCACCAGCTAGTCGCTAACTTTGTCCGTCTACTGCGACAAACTGGCTCAAGGATTGTGACAAGCAGGGTGTTGTGACTTTATTGCGACAAAACAAAAAACCTAAGCCACAGTGAGGGGCTGGTACCGAGATACGTAATTGACGCGTCGTCATGCGGCGGCTCCATGTAGTAAGTCAAACATCTGCGGACTTATGCTTAAGATGTATTTATTTATCACCGTGTACCACTACAGCCTTTGCTATACACACACTTATACCAAAAACTTGCATGAAAACAAACAAAAAGGGCTTAAAGATTAGCCTCTAAACGGCGGTCAAAAAACTGTGAGCTTCTCCCGGTAAGCAGCACACCTGAGGAGTAATTGCCTCTTCTTCTACTTATGCATTTCCATATGCTGCTGTCCAATACGCCACCTACTGTGGCAATCAGGGAATGACCTTAACACACACAGATACAAATGGCTCTAACACAGTGAGTCCAGCCAAAGGACTTACTTAAACACACACAATTTATTTAACTAAGTTTCACACAAAACCAACAATGGAGTGGATAGATCATCAGTGTCAGGGGTTAGCTCAGAAAGTATGTTTTCTCCACCATGATTGCTCCCTCCATCTAGCTTTATTCTTGGCTCCCTCTGTGTTGCAGACTCGGAGAATAACAGCTACTAATGCACTGACCCCTCGACACATGTTCCTGCAGACCACTGAGAGAGTGACGCTGATGCCCCCGGATAGAGCAGCTCAGGAAAAAAGCCTTTTCTTTGAGAGGAGGAACATGACTGCACATAAGAGAGCTCACTTTTTCTAGCTGAATGACTCATTTTCCATTTCCTCTGGGAGTTGGTCATTGTGGTGAGTGTGCAGTCTGGAGTTCACTGAATCAAGGTGAAATGAGTTTTAACATAAATACGTTCATAGCGCAATAACAGGTGCTGAAAACTACTATAATTCATGAAAAAAGCAAGTCATTTGATTGACGTGAATGCTAGGTATGTTCTTTCAGTGTCCTCACCTCAGGTTGTTGGTGGATTAGTCCTGAGGAAAGAACTGTACTCCCTTTGACCTGTTAACACTGCACAAGGTCAATGCACCACTGGTGGCAATGGCAACACTTATGTATTGTTGCTTGACACTCTCCCTGGGGCAGGTAGGCGTGAAGAAAGCAGCCTGTATGATATATAGGCTATCCTGGTTCTGCTGACAACTCTGGATGTTTGTCCCATAATACGGTATATTCTGTATCTATGTTTAGTCCCACAAGGCAGTGTGTCTAGCATTTATTACTGCATACTCTCTGGAGTGTGCTGCACTGTGTAGATTTAAAGCTGCCATATACTAAATTATATTTATCAAGTCCCTTCAGTACTATACATCTAATTTTACTGACAATAGCTAAATAAGCATCTGTACAAGCCACTTATATTCTGAATTTTAACTACTACAGCAGACTACAGTCCGTATAATCCATAGTCACACCAGTAACCAACAGATATTTTGATGGTAGAAGAAAAATTAAAGTGACAGACAGCTCAAATGAACCAGAAAAATGTCATGTCTTTTCCAGACAGGCTGAAGATTCCAGCAGATGGCCTCTTTATGTTCAGTATGTGCACAGTTACCGTGACTTCCTTTTCACTCAGTGGTTTCCATCCAGAACAAAATTTGCCTAATTTTAACGTCGGGGGGCAAATGTGCAGCATTCACATTCATCTGTGACACAGGTGGTTTGGAGGTGAGGTCACTTCAATGGCAATTTAATCCAATCAAGAGGTCAGTTTTCTTAACAGTTCAAAAACTGCAAGCTTTTTTCCATAATAAAACACTTGTCTGTCTGATAATTTTGAAATGGTTTTATTTAAGTTGTTGAGTTGAAGGAATAAATGGAAAGCCATTTAACCTCAGCTCTGTCATAATTATGGCACTTGACACTTGAATGTTACAGGTGGCAAAAAGGCCAAGCAGACAAGAAAAAACACTCAGATAGCTTTAAGTTACATATTGCTTTGCTGAATTTTCCTGAACATCCAGCGCATGTTTGAACTTTACTTAACTTCTTTGCATATGACATCATACAATGGTGTGCTGTCAAGATGGAGGGCAGGCAAGTGGAGGCAAAGACTGCCAGCACTGCACAAATGCTTACAGTTTGTGCTGTTTACAGCTGTTATAATCAATCAAATTGGGAAAAAACAAAAGCCACTTTAAGTCCCAAAAACAGAAGGATGTAAAGGGGTTATATGCCTCTACGAACCTGTCAAGTTGAAGGTACAGTTTACGTTCATTTCTGTCCAGAGTCATATGTAGCCATGACTGCTGACAATGCTTAAAAAATGGATGTTGCTGCAAAGGAGCTACAAATTCTAAAATGTGGATGCTTCGCACACATCTTCAACCTGGCAGCCCAAAAGATCTATACCATCAGATAAACAGTATCACCAATTCAGTATCCAACCATATGTCTCCCCTTCTTTTCCTGAGTTATAACGCTGAATGGCCATAAAAGCATTTTTTTATGGAACATTATGATGTCACAGTGAAGTTGACCTTTGACCTTTTAGATATAAAATGTCATCCCTTCATCATTTTATTGTATCCTACATTTGTGTTAAATTTGATCATAATTAGTATATGAATTCTTGAGTTATGGCCAAAAACATGTTTTGTGAGCTCACAGTGAACTTTGAGTCCAAGTGGACTCAATGACGACTTTATGCACTCTTAAGTCATTGTGTTTATGAGAATTAGGCAAACAAGGTCACAGTGACCTTGATCACTGACCTTTTACCAAGAAAAAAAACCTAATCAGTTCATTGTTGAATCTAAGCAGACATTTTTGCCAAATTTGAAGAAATTCCCTCAAGGTGTTCTTGAGATATTGCGCTAACGAGATTGAGACAAACAAGGTCAGTAACTTCACTTTTGACCACCAAAATCAAAATAGTTCATTGCTGAGTCCAAGTAGACATTTGTGGCAAATTTAAAGAAATTCCCTTGAGGCATTCTTGAGATATTGCATTCATGAGAATAATATAGATGGACAACCTGAAAACATAATGCCTCTGGCCACAGTTATCGAGACCAAAAAAACTAAGTGAGCAACAGCAGTGGATGTGGTTCAAAAGTCTCATCCTCAGCCTGGAGGCACAGAGTCAGCTAATGTCTAACATTAACGGTAAAGTGTGTTAAACATACCTCGTATTGAATGCAATTACAATGTGCTGTGACAACGTCTCTGTGTTTTGGCCACAATTCAGGTTTTTTGTGGTTTTTCACCAGAACTCTGGGAACGGCTGACCTACTGGGTTGAAAGTAGTAGCTAAATTTAGCTAACGTTAGCTTGTAATGTGAGCCTGACAGCAGTGCACCCATGTACAGAGTTAAAATATAACAGTAGACCAGATCACACCCAAATTAGTTAAAGTCCACTAGAGTCTTGTATGCCTTCATCGGCTCGGCATGTAGCTTTAGTAACGGTGGTCTGAAGGACGAAGTTATTTGTAATGTCAATCATGTCCACACCGGGAAAATCAGTTAATTTGTGGGGGAAAAAAAATCACTTATCTTGGTTTTGTACGGTGTACATTCAACATGAGGTTTAATTTTCTGACAATATCTGCTGCCAGCATGTTCATAAAACCCATTTATGTAGTCACGTTCCTCTATTTCCAGTACACGCAGTATATGGATTTATAACTTCCTGCCCTCCATTTGAATTTTGCGCACTGTAATAGTCACTTGTTTGCAAACAAGCTCTTCATTTGGGATCCTAAGAGACACTTTGACTGAATAATATCTAATTCATTATGAACCTGACATGATTGCACCTTCAAATACTGTGTTGGTAATTGTACCGCACCAACATGTGAGGCACAAATAGTTGTGGCATGCTTAAAGTGAACTAGTTTGTACAAAATGTGGTTCAATCACGTTTAAAAGAGCGGTTATAGTGCAAAAATGGATGCACACAGTGGGCATGTACTTCTGTAAAGTGTCCTTTATGTAGAGATTTATAGTACCAGTATCTTGGTTGGGACGGTATGTTTACAACAGCAGTGGATCTAAACTACATTTGTGTCTAATCTGCACTATTTATTCCCAGTATGTGCGTATAAGCACCATTATTAAGATGCGAGACGCCCGTGGCTCAGCTCTCTTGGAAAGTGAAGAAAAGTGTTAAAATAGAGAAGAAAGTGTTGAGGGAAGGAACCTGAAAGCAAGCAGGTGCAGGTGGAGAAAACGGAACAAAGAGTGTTCGAGTGCAATTAAAAGGAAAAATAGCTGACGGAGTTTATTTAGCTTCATCGTGCTCTGTCAGGGTTTTTCTTGCTACGGTAGGTGCCCGCTCTTCTGGGTTTGGGGGCAGCCTTGTTTCTGGCTGAGGGGACGGCGATAGAAGAAAGCAGATGGAGGATTAGAGCTGGCCTAATTGCCTCTGCCCTGCTAACACACCCCCATCTGCTGAAAGGGGATCCTTGAGGCTTTCTCTTCCTCAGCAGAAGTCAGTGCTCTCCAGTGCTGCCATTGTCTGGATATGACTGATGTGCCCAACTCTGACCTTCACCTCTCACAGATCCAGCTCATGTCTCTCGATTCAAAACCATAGATCTGCTTGCCATGGCAGAATAATTTATTGTGATATCATAATGGAGCGCAAGACATACAAAGTCAATATAAATCTTTTAATATTTAATATCAATTCTGCTGCTGTGCAATAAGGCACGTTATTAAAGGTAGAATGAGATACTGCATTCTTTGGCGTTTAATTTTTCAATGAGGAAACATCTTCTATCTTCTCCTTGAATCTCTTGGCTGTCTGGAGTGCTTGACTGAGACATTAGAGTGACAACAGATCCCCTCTGCTATACAGTAACTGTCACAACACATCAACACATTAACTCAATGTTGCTGACAGCATCTATGGCTAATCCAAGATGCAGTGTCATGGACGCTTCTCTGCTGTTTCAGATCCTGTACCTTTTGAATTCTTAAAGGAGCAGTCAGACATTTTGGCATATAGACTGATTTGCTTTCTTCTCAATAGTTAGATGAGAGGATGAATATCACTCTCATGCCTGTAGGATAAATATAAAGCCACAGTTGATTAGCATAGCTTAGCGTAAAGACTGTAAACAGGGAAACAGCTGGCCTGGCTCTGTCCAAATTACAAAGCCCTCCAGTACCACTAAAGCTAACTTATTATGTTATATCTCAGTTGTTTGATCCCTACAAAAACCTGAGTGTTAGAAAGTCTATTTCTTGGCCAGGAGCAGTCACTTTCTCAAGTCTCTGCTGGTTGCCTGGCAAGTCAGTGGTGACAACTAGTCCAACACAGCCAGACCTATCTCCACAGCGCTGACACATTATCACTCTGGTATAGAGAGAAAAGGCTCTGGGTTGTTTGTATTTCTCTGATATAGGGATGCACTGATTTATCGGCCGCGCATCGGTATTGGCCCATATTTGCCCTGTTGACTGCCATCGGCCCATCGACAAATAATATGACATTCGCTGCTGGCAGTGTCTGACGTTTTTCTGTTCTGTCACATCAATTTTGTGCAAGCTAAAAAGCAGGGCTCGAGACTAACAGCGTCTGGTCGTCTAGGGGCCAATTGAAAATGTGTTTGGGACACACTGAGATTTTCCCATTTTTCAAGGCTGTCTCAAAAATGTGAAGGATTTAATTCGTATTCAGTCAAAGGTAGTGTAACGAATGGCCGAATGACTTTAAAACAGTTCAGTTATTTTTTTAAATGAAGATTTATTTGTTTCACTCAGTATCAGCTATCAGCCAAATTCTTATTTCAAGCATTGGTATCAGTATCAGCTCAGCATTTCGTGATCGGTGCATCTGAATGCGGTGACAGTTGCCATGCAAAATGGTAGACAGCAGATAGAGGAAGGGGAGGAGAATACTGGCTGAAATAGCTCGCCAGTGGCAGGTTTTTGGACACAGTCTACATCTGGTGAGTCAGAACTGGTGACAACAGACAAAAGCGTAAGTGTATTCCCCAAAATGTCAAACTATTTATTCAAATAACTCATGATGGATTAAGTTTTGCAATGTGCTAAAGTTCAGCTAACTCACTTGAAACAGATTATGTAAGCACGGAATATGTGCAGTGTTAATGTTTGGCATCTAAGCACTGACCTCCTCACGAAGAATCATCAAGCTTGGAACAGCAGGGAGTGCAGAGCAACAATACTAACTTCCCAGAGCTTACATGTGGTGTTGCTTTTGAAATGCAATATGAACAGCAACTTGAGCTGGGCTGCCTGAACTGTGTCGCAGGCTTCACTTCATTAATGATAAAGTCAACCTCCACTCAAATATGTGTTTTACTGAAGGGGGAAATGTTCTCTGTGTTCACCTTAAATTTGAGTTTAATATGTGCAATGAGTTAGTGACATCACAAAATGAGAGGATGACATAGGAGACATCTTGTGTCCGGTAGTTAAACTTCAAAAGAGCAACATTTGCGTACTCATAGATAATGTTTTTTATTTTTTTAATGAGAAGGAGGGATGCAATTTATTCAAACACAAACACAAATTATTATTCCAAGCAGAGTATGTTTGTCTTAAAACTTGCCTCGAGGGGATCTTTAAAGTGCTCTTCAGAGCAATGAACAAAAATTATGAAGAACCACAACAAGTTAACTTGAGCAGGTGAGGTAACCTCACGCTCGGAGCATTCCATTACCCATACTAGCCATACTATTTAGTATGCCAGAAAATGATTTAGCATGGCCCAGTACATAGTATGTCAAATGCAAAAATGGCAGGATGTTCTACTGCATCTGGCTGCATTTTGCAGTCCAGCATGCTTTTCTGGCAATCTGATTTACAATCCTTTGAGCAGTGGAAGACATGTCACATCAATTGAGCAAATAACAGCTTACTGACAGCTGACAGAAGGCCGCAATAACTATCATCTATCCGTCAATCACAAACAATACAATACAATGTATGCAGATATAATTTAAAAGTTAAAACTACTGACATTGCACAGTAACAACAGCAGAGCTCTCGTTCATGCACTTCATGTAGCAGTATGTACTTTGTAAGGGCAGCTGCAGCACATACTTAAAAGTTAGAAGAAAAAGTATGTGATTTGGAAGGCAGCAGAGGTGTAGCTTCAGAGAGAGCACCACCACCTGAACCATGAACACCAAACTCTCCGCTGTGAGCAGCAGTCTGTCCACACTGGCCCTAAGGCTCTGTCTTCTGTGTGTCCATGTGTATGTATGTGTGTGTTCATGTGTATATGATAGTGACACTTAGAGGGCTTTCATCAGTAAAGCCTGTCTGGTGAGCAAATCTAGGGCTTCCCTCCTCCTTGAGCCTTTTGAGCTTCTGTCTCTCTCCTTCTCTGTCTGTGTGTGTGTGTGTATGTGTGTGCGTCTGTGCTAATATCAGGGAAAACTATTATCAAAAAACCCTTTGAGAAACATATGGTGCTCCAATTTTGCTACAGATACCTCCTGCTCTTGCTCCGTATGGTGATTTGCCTCAGGGTTTAACAGTGGCACCACTATTGTCCTGTGAAATTGCTGAAGGCATCTGATTTAGAGGTGATTAGGGGTGCCGAGGGAAAGGGGGATTGCATGATGTTCTACCCTGTGGACATACAGGTTTCATGGGGAAAAATAGCCTCAAGGGAGGATTAGGAGCCACATTTCATTCAGCTTGAGATAAACGCTACTGTGACCAACACAGACAATTTACTCGCCCTAAAGCATCCTCAGGACCAAAATCTAAACACAAAGGTGTTTTTAAATGATTTATTGTATTGAATTAAAAAGCCACTGATCACTGACATATTAGGTCTTACTGTACTGGTGCTCCAGTTTGGTCAGTAGATTTCCTCGGGGGCACAGAGGGTTCATGAGCTCATAGACTGATACACAATGGACCACTTCACTAAAGGCCAAGCCATAAAGATGCACTCACGTGTAGATGATGACAGACGAGGAGAGGAGGGGAGAGGAGAAACAAGGGAGCTGAAAGCATCCCTGTGCGACACACTTGTAGCCCTGGAGTCCTCCTGCTGCTGCTGCTGCATTTTCACATGAGACAGCACTTTGACAAAACTGCACAAGGACACAGACTGACCTACATACAAGAACCATTATCATCTGAGTAAACACTGTTGTTCTGAACGAGGGCGGGTTTTAATCAAGTCTTGTAAAGCAAATGAGCTCTGGTCCCTGATACACTGATTGAATCTAAGTGATATGAATGACAGAAGTGAATGCCCAGTGGAAGAGCATTTGAACAAAATGACCGACATGTCTATGTCAGCGCCACATGAGATACTGATTCTGAGCCCCTGGGGCCCATAACAATTTGTCCTTCAGCTCTGTACACTACGTCTGCCCATGTGTGTCGCTAATGGGGCCAAGGTGGACGACAAGTGGGTCCATGACGACAGTCATCCTCAACCTCCTACACAGGCCACTTCTGCTGTCCACTACTGAGTCTTTAGCAACAGCTAACTAGTTTCAAACTGGGTGGCACAATTAAAGCCTGGCGCTATCAAATCAATAGCAATTTACTCAGCAAACAAGAAGTAGCGGTAGCTTAGCTTCCGAGAATTGTAGGTGATTACAGTATTTCTATATGCATACAAGGAGAAACTATCCATGTTTCAGAGTTAGCATACTTTAAGCAGTTTAGAATGAGCGGGAAAGATACATTCATGCTGAGTGCTAGCAAAAGCGCTAACCCCACATTCTCATTTAGGGTATTGTCATCGGCATAATGTTTTGTAATTCGAGGTGTGTTGTGTTATTTCTGTGAAATTTGATCTTGCCAGTTCGTTAAACATCCTTTAAATAAATTTTAGGCCAGATATGTTGATGACCATTTTCCACATTACCTTTTTTACTCTTCACATGGCCATATATTAGCAAGCTAATGATATTAGCTTTGTCTGTTAATTCACTGAGCTGCACAACAAATGCATCTGATAGTTACTGAGTGTAAATATGTGGAAACAACTAACCTCTTACATAAGAACTAGTTTGCATAGTGCACCCATCTTAATCTAGTAGTGCGTAAATCTCCACTTAGGAATCACTCAGCATGGGGACTAATAATAGAGCCAAGGGGGTGCAGGTGGGGCTTTCTTTGACAAATATGTCCCACAAGTGCACCAATTTTTTTCTCCTAACCCCACCTCCTGACATTTGGGCAACAAACTGGGCCCCATTTGGGTTGTCAAAATGCCAGGGTGAAGTGGAGTGGGGGATGCATCACAACCAGTGCAGGGTCATACATGCACATACAGAATTGGCTGAGACAGCAATGCTCAGAATTCTGTTTACTGCCAAGCAGGTTTTTACATGCAGGAATTTGCTTTGGTGTTTTAATGCATAGACAAGAACCATAAATATGGGATAGAAAAAAATGACAGGAAAAATTCATATGAAAAATATGTTCAATGTAATGAATGTAAAAAAAAATATAAAAAAATTCTCAGGGATGGGCAAAGCTCGTATGTGGAAGTAAAATAAGAGAAGAATAAAAAGAATACGCAATGTACAGAGGTAGTAGAAAACATTTGCCTTCATGTAACGCATATTGACAGATGTGAACGTGATGTTAATGTAATGTGTAGTGTCTGTGGGCGGGTGGGGGGGATTCTGTGTCGGGGGGGTCGGGGGCCTTGTTGATAAGGCGAGCTGCAGATGGGGAGAAACTGTTTTTGTGGTGTGAGGTTTTGGTCCTGATGGACCCAACGTCCTGCCAGAGGGGACTGTTTCAAAGAGTTTGAGTCTGAGGTGGGAAGCTCTTTGAAAATGCAGCAGCTGAGCGATGAAAACACACACACCTACACACACACACACACACACACACACACACACAGACATATATATATGATTCAGTACATGGTTTCTGCATAGCAAGCTTCATCAGAGCTCTGCTAACTGCAGCTCATATACCACCACTGACAGTAAACATCATCAGAGAGAAAACTGCTGGACCTAGATCAGCTTTGACACACCGACACCAGCCTGCTAATCTCCATGTGTCGGCTGCATCAAAGGCGACTGTCCAAGGTTATTCTCACAGAGCTGCAGTTGACATGGGCTAAAGGCTACGGTTTATCTGAGGTGCTCTCCATGATGACATACCATGTTATGAAAGTGAGATGAAAAGGATTTGTCAATCTGAAGTGTTGCTGTTGTCCCCTGAGGACTAATGTCACACAAAGTCTCACACAGTTAAGCAAAACGTTTTACATCACATTCGCCATAGACGCATAAACAACACCAACAGATTTCTGATGATTAATGGTAAAACTAGACACATCAGGCCTTGTTTATGAAATGGAGAGGATCGCATGGTAAAATTGAAAAGTATCATGTGATAGAAAGATCAATAGAGCTCTGCCCAGTAAAAATTAGATCTTTGCTGTGCATTAATGATGAAAGACAAAACCCAGGGAAGAGATTAATCAATAAAGCCATATTACAAATGTTGATACTTTCAATGTAGAGACTGAGGTATCAGATGATCTGATGTTAAACAATAAAGTCACTTAGAAGTAATGGACTACATAATTTAATCGAGGCAACACAAATCATAATAAAGAAGTGCTTTCAAAGTGAATTTAAGAAACTGGCGCTCATCAAATATTCTTTATTTGATATGTAAAATGCCTTGTAAGTTGAGTCTACACTGCAGTTATATACTAACTAATGTCCATACAACAGCCTGAAAAACTCAGAAATGATACATACTACAGTAAAACACAGAGCAGAGCCAAGGCATATTTTAACCAGTACTTAAGATTCTCCAAATGGTTACGTAGTCGCTGCACAAATGGTTTTGAGCACTGGGCACACTGTCCATAGAAAGGAGTGCTGGGGCATCACACCAGAAGGGGTCACTCTGCCACCATCACTGCACTGTTAATGCCCTCTTTGTGAGGCCTGATATGACAACAGACTCTCAGTGTTTAAATTAAATCTGATTCACACACTGAAAGGATTTAGAATACTTTTTTCATTTTAGTCTGTTTAATGAGGTTTCTCTGTTGAGCTGCAGCGTGAGTAAGTATTGATCAAAATGACAGCTGAAGATTTAAAAATTCAAACATCTGTCCAGATGCTTCACCAACACATACAGTGCAGATCTCTAATAACACAGGTGTCTGCTGCAAAACTGGAACGCCATATGTTTTTTTTTCCAAGGCTTTGAGATAGTAGTTTTCCATATCTGCTCTTCATCTGCTCTCTCTCTTTCTCTTACACACAGACACACAGACACACACACACACACATTGTCTCTCAAGCACAAAAGCACTCACTCACTGATATTCCAATCATTTCTCTTCCGATTGCTCTGCACTTGGCTGCACCTGCTCCATCGTCCTCTCTCTTTTTCCTACCTGGGGGGAAGGTGAGCGACGACGCTCGGGCAGAGAAGAGGGCTCTGATTTGTATTAATTTGTAGCCGATCTCTGGGGAGAGAGCAAGAGAAACAGAGAGGGAGAGAGTGGGAGAGAGCAACCGTGTGCCTCCTCGCCCCACACCTCCTCCCCCTCTACACCATCACAACCACTGCATCTATACAGAAACAGGAACCATCCAATCAATCCAACGCTCCCCAAAGGCTTGTCCAATCAGCCCAAGACCTGACACAGAAATTAATCACTTCACCATCTCTGACAATTGATGGCACCAAGCCGTGCATGGAGCTTTCAAAGGAAGTGCATGAGGAGAGATGCGCATGCATGAGTGCAGAAGCCCTCAACCTCACCCACACACTCCCCCCGCCCCACTGTACACACACTATCTTCACAGTTGTGGACATTTCTAAATTCTATTTCATTTAATTGTTGCAGGCAATTTCTTACTTGGGTTATATTTTCTTTACTTCGGTCATCGCTACATGGTCACATCAAATCAACAGCTTACCAGATTATTTAAAGCACTTTATTTTGAGATAAAACTGTAACTAAGTACATTCTAAATATCAGTTCCTCACTACACCAGATGACTGTGGGCTCATAATAGGGTTGGGCAATTGGACCAGTATACCAGCTATCAATAACTGGCTGATTACACCGACATTTGTTATTTTGGGGTAATTTTTTTGGGCAATTTTTGTCATTTTATTTTGCTAATTTAATGGTCTGCTTCCAAAGAATGAGTGAGAGCCGCTGCTCCGTGGGCAGTGAGAGACAGCATGGAAAAACAGCATGTGGAGCCAGCATATTTTCACATCTAACTCGATGAATTAAGGGTGTATTTTAACCAGCGCAGAGCTGGTGATTGTTGGAACATTGGAAAGGCTAAGACAGTTTCTGTCGAGTTTGAATAAGGCGTGTTTTATGATAAGTTAACAAGGCAGTTCAGCTAATGTCAGTCTCAGTTTGGGTAAAGAGAGAAATCTGAATTCAGAACGTGTATGTTTGTATTTTTTTTGTTTCTGTCTATTTTTGATATTTTGTGAGTGAGTATTTTGTTTATTTATTAGACTAAAAGAGCTTGTGGAATGTAGCAAACTCGCCACTAGTGCAGCCAGCTGAAACTACGAGACGGGGCAGGGGAAAGACACTGCACACACACATGCACATACACACCTGTGTGAATAAATCTGCTGGTAGGCTGACGGTGAATGATAAATGGACTGCACTTGTATAGCACCTTTCTAGTCTTCCGACCACTCAAAGCGCTTTTACACTACGCCACATTCACCCATTCACACACACATTCACCCACACATTCACACTCTGGTGGCTGAGGCTACCATACATGGTGCCACCTGCTACTCAGTAACCATTCACACGCTCTCACACACTGAGGGAACAGCCATCGGGAGCAATTTGGGGTTCAGTATGTTGCCCAAGGATACTTTGACATGCAGAGGAGGAGGAGCTGGGGATCGAACTGCCAATCTTCCAATCTTCTGATTAGTGGATGACCCGCTAAAATCTTAAAACACACTGCCCAACCCCAGCACACAGCTGCAGTCAGCACAGTAGATAAATGGACACACAGGGCAATAAGAGATGCCTAAATAGCAGTTAACGCAAAGTAAAGCTGAGATTGATGGGAATTTTTTTTAGCAGACGGTCAATAAGAGCTAGCACTCACAGTCACATTTGTAAAAAACTACTTAAGTTGAGTTGACATATTTCCTCCCTAAATGCAGATCTTCAAAGAGACTTTGATCACAGTGTGGTCTTTCCAACCAGGAGACAGGATAAAGGGTAGTGTTACTAACTTAACACTCCTCACCACACACACACACACGCCATCAATGACCATTCCATACATTATTGCAATACCATGTGTTGCCCTGCTAAGGAGCAAAAGGTAATTGTGCTTGGGAACAGCTTAAAGGGTAATTGCGCGTGGTGTGCACAGGGTGTCCACAGACGGCCCCGCAGGCACCAGAGGGGGTTTAAGGGGTTCACAGAGGGGATGGCTGATCAGAGCTTTGAGGCTTCTTCAGATCTCTTCATCACCACACCACCCCGCTGGCATTTGACAGTGTGTGAATCTGGGAGTTGACCTGCTCCAAATCTTCCTGATGCTCTTTGGTGGTGAGGAAGGAGCCTCCTGCGAGATCGTCACTCATTAATGTATCGGCATCGGCTCTGTGTTGCTGCCGAGCAGGTGTGAGGCCGTTTGCTCTTAACATAACTCGGTTAGTAAGGGCAGAGGGCTCGATGACATCAGAGCTGGACTCAGATGAAAGCTTGATGAGACGCGGTGGCTAAATCTGTCCCTGTGAGGGATTAGCCCTTTGACAGGAGGACTCAGTTACACGTTCTCAGCATCAACAGGGAGATGGATCCGGGTAGAGGTGTCCCTGTCCATAATCCAGTGGCATGCTACTGCTGGTGTTTTTTCAACCTGCGTGCATACAAAGTCTGTGACCTGCATTCATTTTAGTCTCACTGTGAAATGCTTTTGCCCTTGCTCCTTCTGACTGACAGTCTGATTATACCTGCCGTCTTTGTGTGGGTGGACAGCAGTCATTCTGATGTGAAGTAAGTGCTTTCCTGTCTGCTTTATGTTCTCTCCCACCTCATGAGAACATCTCTTGGCTTTAGAAAATGTGCATTTCCAAACCTCTTTAAAGGTAGAACAGATGAGGATCCTTTTAAGGGAAGCTATTTATCAATTGTTTGTCTCTTGTTTAAAAGATGGAGATAAATTACAAGCAAGAGGACATAACCCAGTTGGTGTTGACATAGACAAAACCCACACACCATTTGTAAAGTTATACAAAATATGACATAATTACAACCACAGATGGCTTGAACAGGAAGTTGCTGTTTTTTTTTTTTGATGTGCTAAAACAATAAAGACGTACAATGTATCTTGAGAATTCTACGTCTGTTTGTAGATCATATACTGCATTGTAAATGGCACTTGTTATTTGCATCTGCCAACCCTGTGAAGAATCAGTTCATTGAAATCTGACAATATTAGGGCACTTGAAAAAAATGTCATACAAATAGAAAAACATAAAACAATTATGCAATACAAACGTTTTACAGCAACCAGTGTCCAACAGGTAGACAAGAATGATACAAAGGCCAATATAGGACAATCTGTTTGATTGACAAGGGATCTCTGGGAAGCACAAAGTAGAAAATTCAAGATTCAGCTGTGTGATATTAGCACACCAACTGTGACAGTTGCCAGAAATGCAATCTCTACTGGTCTGTTGACTACAAAGCCTCTAGGGGCAACAACCAATGTTTCAGGGGTTCCTGTGTAGCCAATAGATGTCCAAGCCATGACTTCTTTTTCTGTGCAATGGTCATTTCGGCTAATTCTGTAAACAGATTTCTGCTAATAAAAAGCTAAATAATTGTCAGACGATTCCCAGTGGGTTGCTGCTCAAACGTATTTGACCAATACTACTCGGACTACAAACAAAAACCAGAGCACTTCCAAAAAATAAACAAATATCTGTACAAGAAATGTCTTCTGAGGTTGTCATTTAACACTTGTCAAGAGCAACCAATCATAAAAACTGACAAAAATGATCATACATATTAAAGTTACATTACATTTATTTGTTTTTGCAGACTTTTGTCCAAAGCAATTTCTAGTGAGTGCATTTTGACAGGAACAAGAGCTAGATGTCATCAAAAATTGGAAGTGCACACTCTCAAACGAACAACTAAAAGCATGCTAAGAGTGCCACAGTACAAGTGTTTAGTTAAAAAAAATCAAATTAAATCTGCAGTCAAGACATAAACTTGCAAAAATCAAAAACAGTTTTGTGGAAATGTAGCCTCTTTTTCATGATATAGAACATGGATAGAGGTTCCAAATTTTTCTATCAATCATTTCTTGAGATTTTTTTAACGTCCAGAACTTATGGTTCCAATGAATTATCAAGGAAATGTATAAAATCCTTTCCAGCTGCTTTTTCTCGAGCTGCAGTATCCTGTAAGCAGACAGATATTGAGGAGGAGAGCACAGAGTCAGCCTGGTAGAACTGAAATATCCTCTCCCCTGATACCATAAACTTTCTTAATTACCTCAGAAAAAGTCTTTGGTGAAATAAAAATGGTGTCCACTTCAGAGAGTAAGAGAGGTGATGTCTAGAAAATTAAATCTCCTCCACCTTCATGCCCACAGCAGCCACTGGTGAAATGTCTTTAGTTTTTATGACTCACCACACCACATTTGGATCTGATCACTGCAGTGAGCAGTTTGGCCAGTGGAAATGTTCGCTCCTTTTCACTGTTGCTCAAAACACTGTCACCTGCGAATGCTCAAGTATGTCATGTGATTGATTACACCTTTTATGTGTCCTTGGGTCGTGTGGAGTAGTGCAACACATTTGTCAGGTGCTAATTGTTTGGTTGGACCTTGGAATCAAACCCAGACCCCCGACACGGCACGGTGGATTACAGCTGACCCGACAGGCCACAATCGACACTTCCCCTCCATCCCTCCCTGTCTTTCTGAACACAGCACAGTCTACCCTCGTACTCATTCAGCCTAAGGACACATAGGTAAAACACATCAGTCAAAAAAATAGCATATATGGGTTGGAAATGACAAATGCTCTTTTTCAGTATAAAACAGTGGGACTTTTTCCCCTCCATACTTTCTCAGACTTTGTCCTTCAGATGACATAGTTCTTCATGGTACTCCACAGGGTCTTTAAACTTCAATCAGCTGCACATTTAATGAAGAAACTTTCCCATGAAGTGTGTCTATCTGTCCTCAGCAGCTGTCTTGATGTATGCTACCTAGTATGTGAAGCTAGCTGAGAAAACAGAAAGGAGAAAAGTCTGATGAGGAATCCTTTAATTAGGGGCTGTCAGAAACATGCATGCCCTTATGTAACCACTGACCTGTTGACCATTCTCAAACACGCCCTGAAGGTAAATGTGCTCTTTGGTGTCAAAGCATTGGCACGCTTTTGTTGAGCGTGTTATTCTTCTGGAGGGAAAAGGTATTGTTTGAAATATGCAAAGTGACTTTTTGGGAATGTTGGTGCAGCTCATCACTCTCCAAAGGAGCCCCATGGACAGGTGAGATGTCCTGCAACCTTTGACTTTAAAGAAGATTAGCAGGCATGACGTGTTACAACTGGGTAAAAACACAGATGTAGCCACTGCTACACAACTGCTCTAAATGCTGCTGCAGCTGGGTCCTTGTATTTAGGTTATTATTTGGTTATTCATGTACTCCAAACTCACAAAGGGCTTTACAAGCTGTTCAGCATACAACTCCCCCTTTATGCTGAAGGCGGCTATAATTAACGTTTTTACAATAACAGTGTATCAAATGAAAATGTGAAAGGGTTTGTTTGTAGTGATGAATCTACAGAGAATTTGTATTGAATCTGCAGCTCCCCTCAGCTTTACAGAGCAAATTTCAGCTCATTGTTTAGCTGTCTGGCACACAACTTGACCATTTACTCTTGTCACTCTCATAGCGCTCTCATTTCACTCAAGAGTTGGTGGAGACCAAAAACAGAGCTAAAAGAGAGTGAATATTAGACTTACATTCATCAGGTGGCCAGAAACACAACTCCAAATGAATTATCATGACAATGTGAACTTCTAGATGTGTGAATAAGCAGCTGTTTGCTTCAAGTTCACCATATCAATTTAATAGATGAAGTTGATATATTCACAGTGCTCCCTTATATATAGTGAGTGAGTAAAAGGCCACGCTCAGAGTGAGTTCAGTGCAGCTCTCTAATTCATTTGGACTGAGTCTGTCCATTGATGTGGGCTGCTAATGCAGAGGTGAAGGCAAAAAAACTGAACCAGGCTTAACTTTTGCTACAACACAGTCTGACATCATCCGTGTTACAGTATTACAATCTGTTAAGTGGTGTTTTGGCGTCTGCAAAGCCTTTAAGCACATTAATCTATTACTCAGACTGGACATTGTGTTTCATGTCTCACCGATACCTTATACAGCAAGCCCCCACCGGTGCAGCCCCTGCACTGTTTTACGGTTTTGTTTGCTCTGAAACCCTGCTAAGAGTGGCGATGTCAAGGTGGTGGATGGATTCAAAACATATCTAACACATACACTGCAATTAAAGTTTGCCTTTTTATTAACTCTAACTCTGATAGCTATCCCATAGACCCCCCAATGGCTATCTTTGACCGGCAGGTTTTCTCTGCATGGCCAGGCCTATATTAGACTGCACAAACCACTTGCTTCACTTTAAGTTTGAAACTCTTCCCTCAGGCTGCAGATTCAAAGCACCTCAGTTCAAGGACAATAGGAGAACAACTCCTTTGTTCCCTGTGCAATAACTCTGCCTAATATACACATTTAATTAAGAACTTTTGGAGACTGTTTTGTTGAAGTATTGTGTATGCACAGTGTCATTTTCATTTTTTGTACTTTTGTATTTTTATCTTGTGCACCTCACTGCAAATTAAGCTTCCCATCTGGGATAATAAAGTGACTGAACTGAACTGGATCATTAACTGACCTTAACGTAGTTGCGATGCCCAGATAATAGGGAAATGAGGGAGAGTAAAAACTTTGTCATTGGGGAAAATCCAAGGTTTTCCAATATTAGTGTTCTTTTCTGCCAGTAGGTTTAGTTTTAATTTGAGACCTTACAGGAGAACATGGCACATTTTTAAGTATAGGAAATGTGGTAAAAATGCCAACACCGCTGTATGACAAGAAAACGCAGACTGTTTATACCTTAATGTTAGGATTATGCTTAACAACACACGCTTTGATACAAATTCACATTACAAATTCACTCAGTTTAACCTCAAACAGAAAAAAGCATCACTCGCTCAATGTCTGCGTCAGAGTGCATCATAGTGTGCCACAAGCATTTTCCAATTCAAACTTAATGAAAAGCAAGAATGTTGTTGACGTTCACTGAGAGTTCACTGATTCATTCTACCTAAATGCAACAGCATACTGTAACTCACAAGCCTGACAGTGCTAGTTTTGTGCGACATACTTTCATACAGCAAATACATATTAAAAAGCTGCAGCAGCTACACAACTGGACTCTGTCAGAAGAGCTGCAAGCCACATGTCTCGGGCGTACTCTCCTGAAGACCTTGTCCTTCCATTCATTCAGGCCTTTGGTGCAAGTTAATACCCTCTCACTCCCAAGATGAGCAGGAGGCTGAAGTTATGGTCCACTGTCACACATGATCCTGGAGCCTATGACAGTGGTGGGGCTCCAGCCACAGAGCTAACATTAGCTAAGCTATCTATGGTGATTTTGTCCTCTCCTCGTCCTCCCACAACATGTCTTTCTTCCAATTTCAAGCTGGATGCATCTTTATCTTTGTCGGTTGAATTTCCTTTTACATTAAGCTACACTCTTAAATCCATTGTCACTAATCATACATTACAATATGCATGATAGAAAACAGTGTGCAGGAATAAAAATGTACCATAGACCTTTGTATTCCTCTCTGCAAATTCAAACTCACAGTGGTCAGCATGCACACAGTACATCCACCTACACACACTGATGGATGAATCCAGAGATGTTCATTTGTTCATGGTTAGTGACCTGTTGTGCTGACGCACCTGAACCCCCCTGACCTAAATATGATGTGACATACAGTAAAGGTGAGTGCACTGTACCTGTGGGCCTCTTCTGCCATTTGAGTCAGCAAACCAAAACACAACTGACAAAACTGAAACACTAGAGACAAAAGTTTACACAACAGAACAACATTTGTGGTTGAAACACTGATAAGATTGTGACACAGGATGATTGTTAGGGTTTTTATCTAGTCCTTGTTCATTTGTTTACCTCCCGCTGGGGTGATACCTGTATTGTATGACCTCCTTATTCATCAAACACATGCTGGGATGACATTTTTTCATGAGTTGTACTGAGACTTTTATTCATCAGGGGCTGGTGACAAAATGTCTGCCATCTAGGAATGCACCATCAGTGACCGAGCAGCAATGCTACCTGAAGTGCTTTTTCTCCAAACAGCTCATCCTCCTTCCATTCCCTTCCATTATTCTTTTCTTGCTGTTTTGTCTTTCTTTGCTGGTTCAAGAACACACAAGACCTGGGGGTCATTGTGTTTGTGCAGACATCAGCTGATTCCTGCTTCGCCTCGGGCGCAGTGAGAAGCCAGGGGAGAGAAAGACAAAGAGAGAAAGAAGTAGCCAGACAGACAGAGAGAGACAGAGAGCAAAGTCATCCACCTAAAACTGTAAACTGGCTCAGAGTATGAATGCTTCCTTCTATCCGGCGTCCTTGAGAAGATTTCCGCTCCCTCCCTCCTCCGTTCTGCCGTCTCTGTCAGGCTCTTTGTACATTTCGGCTGTAGAGGAGAAGTGTCTGTGATGCCACATCACAACATGACATTGCTGAACATCCACTGCTCTTTCCAACTGTCTTCGTGAGTTATTGTCTCTCTTCAGGCCTCGTTCAGCTGGAGGACTCCACAGTAATTTAAAAATAGTTAGCGATGGGTGGACCCCTTTATTGGCCTCCTGCCTGCTATTTCTGAACTCATTAGATGCCTTTAACTACAGCATTATGTAAACTCATTATGTCTTTACAGACATGAGAGGGAGAATTACAGAGGGATCTCTCAGTGGATCTTTAAATGAAAACACTGCCAAACTGTACTGTTATGTAAAGGCATAGTTTGGGGAAATACTTTTTTGCTTTCTTAGCTAGATGAGATTAGAACCACTTTCATGTCTGTACTATACAGTGTGGTATACAGTAGTTAGCTTAGCTTAGCATAAAGACAATGAACAGAAAAAGAAACTAGTCTGCTCATTCTGAGGGTGACAAAATCTAACCTCCAGCATCTCTCTAAAACCATTCGACATTTTTACACTTCAGTTTTTCTAATGAGAGAAAGTGTAAATTAGTGAGTTGTATAGTAACAGATTTTGTTACCTTTGGACACAGCAAAACAACTGTTTCCCCGTTTTCACCCCTTATGCTAAGATAAGCTTGCCGCTAGCTGTACCTTCATATTTAGGGCCTGTGTCCACATAACGTTTTTTTTTTTTTTCCAACAGAAACGCTAGCAGGGCACTGAGGTGTGTATCATCCCAGGTGATGCTTTTTATAACTACATGCGGTGCGTGGGTTGTGTTTTTATGACAATATCTTGACGCTAACATTAGCCAGGTAGCTGACATTATCAGAGGGTTGACTACACAGTCAACTTCAAGCTTGCAAAGCGAACGGTGATGTAAGCACAACACACACCAGCAACATCCAGTCTGCCTGCCGATCTGTTCCCAAAATATGAGCTCTTCAGTCTTTGTTGTGACAGTAGACAGTAGCTTAGCTAAAGAAGCCTCAGTGACGTCACTGGCACCTTTTTGAGTTCAGAGATTTTCAGTTGAAAAAACTTGGAGCTGCATAAAAAAGGCGGAGTGCTCTGAAGAAAGACACTGGGCACAGCACGTTTTTTGTAGGCAGCTGCATATGCTCACTCGTCATTGAGAAGGCTTGAAAAAAGACGGAGGCACTGACAAAAAATTGCGATGTGTAGATGTTAGACTCTCAGAAAGAAATAAGAATATCTTCCAAAATGTTGAACTATTCCATCTATCTATCCCACAGGCCATGCATCCATTCGTTCATTTTCATCTGCCTACCCGGGGCTGGTAAGCAAATTTCTCCAGACGTTCCTTGCACCTGCAACATTTTCCAGCTCCTCCTGGGGGATCCTGTGGCGTTCCCAGGCCAGATGTGATATATAATCCCTCTACCATCTTCAGGGTCTATGCTGAAGGTCTCCTACTGGTTGCACCTCTAGCGCCTAGGAGTCATCCTTTTCAGATATCCAAACCACCTCAGCTGGCCCCTTTCGACCAGGCTCTAATGCAAGTTCCCTCCAGATGTCTGAGCTCCTTACCCTATCCCTAAGGCCCAAACACCCTACTGAGGAAACGTATTTCAGCCACTTGTGTTTGCGATCTTAGTCTTTCGGTAGCTACCTAAAGCTTGTGACTAAAGGCAAGGGTTGGAACGTAGATAGACTAGTAAAATGAGAGCTTCCGGCTCAGCTCACTCTTCGTCATGACAGTCTGGTGCAACGCCTGCATCCCTGCTGACGCCGCATCAAACCGCCTGTCCATCTCATGCTCCATTTTACCCTTTTTAATATGTCTAAAAAAGTTAAATAGTTCAACTAAATTTTGTTAACTAGAGTAAGATAAAGCAGCAGTTATAACCCTTCGTGCCTTCGTTTCTGATTTAAAGTTACCTCTGAGCTCTGATGTCTTTCATCATACCAGTCCAAAGAACTGAACTTTCCTTCTTACTTTAATAGGCTTTATCTCATCACAGGGAAGTGTAGTGGTAAGTACAATAAAGCAGTGACCACACTGCTCTCAGATTCCTCCCTTTGCCTCCATCTGAGAGGTCTGAAGGAGAGAGAGTTACCCAGTTGAAATCAGATCAGTTACACAGTAATGCAGGCTAATTCTCTTACCTTCACCATGCTTAAAGTGTAACAAAGCCCCCATGAGAAACCTCTAGCAAATAGATAGCAAGATATAATGTTAATCAGCCAACCAAAATTAAATCAGGATTATCCTGGCAAAGCTGTATAGCTTACACACTGATATTTTACCGAAGTATTTGGAAAAATGCCCAAATATGAGCAATTACGTCTACACCCAGTGCTCAGAAGTGACGTTAAGCCCACAGAAGAATTTGCTAATAGGTCTGTGTGGAAGGGCTCAGACTGAGTGAAAAGCAGCTGGCAAAGACCAAGAAGTCAAGACAACTCATGTAACCATGACCACATTTAATCAGCAGCAGGCTCTTACACAAAGACAATAAGCAGTTCATTAGAGTCACTGCTGAGCCGGTGGTTTGCAAAGGAAAACAGTCACACACACCCAGGCAACAGAAAGTCAACAACAAGAGACTTCTGTTTGTTAGTACAGTGCTTTTGGTTTTACAGTTGGTTTACTGTCAAACAGCTCTTCTCTATTTTATGTTTTTCTTATATAGAACGATAAAGACAGATAGATAAAGAGGCATACAAAGCTTTCAGCGCTTCAGATCTGACAATGAAGTGAAAAACAGATCAAATTCCTACCAATAGTACATGTGAAATATAGAAAAAAATGTTTTTTCTAGCTTGAATTCTGAATGGTTGCTCCAAAGTTTTTGATCCTCATTGCTGTCGACCTTTCACCTTCCCATCTCTACTTTGGAAAAACTCAAAAAGGCCTGAGGAGCTCTGGAGGCTTTGCTGCAGCTTGTAGGAATTTACACTATATATTTGTGTGCCAGGCTGTATTGATTTGTGTGTGCTGCTAGCCAGACATGCCTCTCTGAATGGACAGAAGACAAAGGAATGAGACAGAACGGCCACTCATACTGTACAGCCTGGCTACCGGGCACATTTCACACCTCCGTCGCCGTGGAAACCCAGCATCGGCTGAGCCTGGAGGGTGACAACAAACCCCCATATCGGAGGAGAGAGTTCGTTTGCGCCCTGGCAGCAGGGTAGGTAGACAAAAAGAGACCTTTTCTTTCTGCCATGACAAAAAAAACTCCCACTGCAGTAATTCTGCAGCTGACAGCTCTCTCGCACATGGAAGCAGTGTGAAAGTCCAACTAAAACAAGCATGAACAGTCTGGATCAGAAGATTATTTGCCTCTCTGCGTGTTTGCTTTCAATGAGAGATGCCATTCACACCTTTCAATTGCTATTCATTTCTGCTATCGCTCACATCTCCTCTACACAATGTGCCGCCTTTGTGTGCAGAATTAGACCTATTGTGTGTGCAAACCTTCAGCCGCCCGTATCGTGATCTCTCATCGCTTTGCTTTTATGCACACAGAGAAATTCATTTCAGCTCTTTTATTACAGCACAAGCACATATTACCATTACCTGCCCTTTTTTTATGCAGCCGAATGGAATAAATGAGCATTTAGTAGCACTGTAAATATGTTAACATAATGCTGACACATGGACTGACTTGAGCTCTTGATTAGAAACGCTACAGTTTTGCAGCTAATAAACATCACTGATATTTTAACTCCCAGATAAATAATGAATTCTTACATTATAACAATATTGCATGTATCTCTTTCAACCTGTTCTGGTTGCCAACATTTTGCCTAACCCACATTGCCATTGTGAATTTGTATTTTGGTGATGAAGCCACTTGGGAACTTGTTTCTGTGAGTTGCCCGTGCAGGGCAGACACCCAGGTCTGCTGTAGCGCCAGATGGCGGTTCATTAGATCCTGTGTGTTGTGTGTTTGGTGTGAAGCGTAGGAGGAGCAGGGCGGATGTTTGTTCCCATCAACAGCCAGACTTTAAGTCTGGCTTCATCCCTTTATAATGCTTCCATGCCTCAGAGTGCCTGAGTGCCTGGCAAGCAAAGTGATACTAGAGTGTGATGGGAAGATTCGTCGCCTTTTGTTTTGCTCTTGCTTCAAGTCACACTCTTGCTCACTTTAAGAGGAATAATGTTTTTTTTTAGCACTTTGGGTATTTAAATCTCCATAAAGGAAAAACAACAACACACCTTAAGATATGACATTTTTAACATTACCACAGACTACAGATTTAAAAATGGACACGCCTCTCTGGCAATCAAAATCTGAGCAGTTGAACCTAAGCTACACTAATATTTGAATGTAGATCCTCTATATTGTGTTGGTCATTGTTCTGGTGTTTATGTTATTGACGTATGGTTAAAAATGAGCAAAGCTGCTCGGCATAGACCTGAATGAATAATCTAATCTTTCACTGTTGATTATACTGTATCATAAACGTTTCATGTTCTAATCATGGTGCACCCAGTGGCACCACTCAAAGTTTTTCATATGGGTGGCCAGATGGGGCCACAGAAAATCTTGGGGCTGGGACACCGAAACCAAAAGCCATAACTGAATTTTAGAAATTTGATTATGCTGTTGAAGTCAATCAGCTAGTTGAAAACTATGTCAATATGAGAAGTTAAGAAATCACATACTGATACACTTTGGCTTCTTATTTTTATGTCACTAATTATTTGATGTGCATAAACTAATCCTGGTATAGTTAACAGTCTGAGCTTCACAACAATTCTGTTTTAGTGTGTTATGTATCTGCACATGTTAGCTAATTCATTGTTCTTTAAATAGGCTGGTTGTCCTTTTCTTTACATAAACAAATACTCTAATTTTAAGAGTGCATTGATTGTAAGGAACAAAAATTTACTGGGAGCAAGCCTTCTCAAGTTTAGGGAAGACTTGTGGGTACCCATAGAGCCTGTTTTCATTCAGATATCTTGAGGTGAGAGTTTAAGAGACCCCTTTGAAGTTGGCCATGCCAGTTGTTACCTCACCAAATTTTAGCCTAACTTTGGAGCATTATTTAGCCCTTTCCCTGACAAGCTATGCCAACATGTTTGGTAGCAATGGATGTTTTTGGTTGTCCAGTTCAGTGGTTCTCAACCGGGGGACAGGACCCCCTTGGGTGGGGGGGCACCAAAGAGCCACGGGGGGTTATCTGTCAAAATGTAACTCATTTATGTGTCAAAAACAAACACATTTAAGGGTTATAATAAAAGCTTATTCATTTATGTGAAATAAATAAAGTAGCATAGAAAAACATGTATCACAAGGATATGGGTGTGTGTAACGTGTGTATGGTGGGGGGGGGCACCAAAGTCTAGAATGGTAAAAATATGGGCCTCTCAAGAAAAAGGCTGGGAACCACTGGTCTAGTTTAACAAGATACCATGACCTTGAGGTCATCTTAAAAAAATGAGTGTACCAAAGTCTCTTAAAAAACAGCAACTTGGCCTCCAATTATTCTTGCCTGGGGGGGGCCAATGGGGGAGGCAGCGACTTTATCAGGTTGGCGCTTGGGAGCACCACTGAATGAATTCCCTTGACCTCGGTAGATTCCCCCTGTTTCCAGAGCGCCTCTCAACAACTCCCCAAAATGATGACTGTTTATTCATTCATCAGCGGATTAGTGTCAATGTGTGGGTGAAACAAGCAACAACAACAACAGATAGTGTTATCAGTAGCAACAGTGGAGGAGTTTGGTGGACAGCGGAGAGCAGTGGAGGTTTTCAAATCAAGAAACAATGGGTCAAGGTTTTAACTAGAAACAAACAAGATCTTTGCTGCGTTTATCTCTGGTCTGTTGAGGCTACAGCTGATGTTTTACATTGCTGAGATGTTTTCCTCTATCAAACTCCAGTTATTCTAAAACTAATTGGAAGCAGAAATGCAAAGTAATGAACATGATCACCAGCTGCAAAAGATGAAAACAAAGAACATACTCTTCATATTTCAGGTGCAAATAAAGGACAAAGAAGGGTGTTTTAATAGATTTATCGTAGTTGAAATAAGATACAATGTTGAACAGCTGACATTTTATGTACCCTATAATAAAAGTACGCCATATTTAATTGCGTATCCGAGTCCTTTAAAGTTGTTTTCCAGCATTAGAAGAGTGGAAATGGAAAGCAAGACTGCCAATTCTCTGAAAGTAAAAATGTTCACAGAAATCTTGGAATAAATTGAGGTGACAGAATGTTCCTGGAAGTTAACTTCACCAGAGCCATCTTTATAGGGCCATGGGACGCACTAACTATATACTGTATATATAGAAACTGGCATAAAATAACAATACTTATAGCTACAACATTAAAAAACTTTTCTCATTTATTTTCTGATGGGCTAAAATCGTATTAAAACAGCTAGTGAGGTGCATGTCTGGGCTGTTTTTCATTGCCTTTGTTTGCTGTAGCTGAAGAAAACACCAGAGGAGAGTGACAGGAGGACGGTTGATGGCAAACAGTTTGATGAGTTGTGCATACACACACAGAAACACACACATTTCTGGCTGTCAGCCCAAGTGAATCATCTCAAACATTCAGCAAAACGTATCAAACATGCAAACCCAGAAGCAATGTGAAATTTCGGGACACGTACGCAACAACAGTTTGGTCTAGATTAGGATGAACAGAAGTATTAGAAATACAACTTTGGCGTGTTGCCTGCGTGGCCTGCTACATTTCAGCCGTTGTCCCTCAGTGACTCTAACAACATGCATTGTGGGTGGTGTGATAGAAACCTGACCTCGCTCCTCGCAGATGTTGTGGTCTGAGCTCCTCCAGCTGCTCGCAGACAAACAGGCTGCCACAAGGCTTGCACTTGCACTTAATGTCTCCTCTCCCCGGCCCATTTACATTGTCACATGGTGTGCAGATAGAGGCTGATGATTAGAGACTGCATGAGAAAGGGCACAATTACAGTAACCGCGAGCTGGGGGAAAAGCAGGTGCCACTAAAATCAGAGTATGTGTCTGGTCTTGGCTGGAGACTGCATAACACTCAGCTGCAGAAAATCCAGGCTAGATGCCTTTTCACAGAGGAATGCAGTGGAAAGGAGGCAGACTGGTACCTGGCTTTGTTGATAAGCCGAGCATTAGGAGCAAGAGAGGGGCAAAAAAACCTTGTGTCTCCATCCCTAACCCCTCTCTGTCCCATTCTCCTCTGAACCCTGCATCATGTTATCTCACAGGCTTCACATCTTTGTATAAAAGGTTTGTCTTACAACCACAACACATCAAAGACTCTGTGTTATGATTTTATACTTTAGAAGAAGTAGAAAAGGGCCAACACTTTGGTCACCAGCCAACCCAGCTGGAAGTAATTGTTTTTATATTATTTTATAGCCTTGATAGCACATGACATACTGAGAATGATTTTAGAGTAGATTAGATTAGATAAATATACCAAACCAATGATGTAAAAACACCACAGAAACTCTCCAAACTTTAACACATTTCATGTAATAATATGACCTAATATGAACAATATGAAGTGGCCAGATGGGGCCATCTTGGAGTGGCACACCAAAACCAAAACCTGTAACTAAATTTCAGGAATTTTATTATGCTGTTCAAGTATATAAGGTAACTGAAAATTGCATACTGATATGCTTTTGTTTCTTATTTAACAGTTAATATTACTACTTATTTGATGTGCATTGGCTAATACCAGGTAGAGTTAGCGTTTTCAGTTCCACAACAATCCCATTTTTAATGTGTTATGTATCTATACAGGGTTCATTGTTCTTCAAATAGGCTGGTTTAATTTGAAGGAGTAAGGAACAAAACATTTACAGGTAACGGCCTTTTAAAGTGCAGGGGAGACTTGTTGGTGCCCATAACACCCATTTTTAATCAGATATCTTGAGGTGAGAGTTTAAGGGAGCCCTTTGGAAATAGCCATGCCAGTTGGTCTCTCGCTGAAATTTTGCCTAACTGGAGTGGCACTAAGCCCCCTTTCCCAACAAAGGAGATGGGCTAATGCCGACATCGTTTTTACCAGTGAATGCTTGAGGCTTGTAGTTTCACAAGATACCACTACCATCGCCACCTAGCTTAAAATATGAGCACGCCACAGCGTCGTAAAGCCAGTAATGTCATCCTCCATTGTTTTTGCTAGGTGGCAGCAGTTTGGGACCAGTGATTGTACCAGGGGTGCCACGGCCGCCCCGTCCACCCTTGGGGGCACCACTGGCTGTGAGGTAGAAAACGGAATTGGAATAAGAATGATGCATTCTATTTAGCTTGGAAGTCGGAGGTTGGAGCTGGGAATGACGTCACACCCAAGCTGATCATGTTTCAGTACAACAAGTCCAAGATGTTAGCAAAACCAGTTCAAGCCAGGTTAGCCGTTGTTGACAATACCAGTTCGGAAGAATGCACAATACTGTATTTTGCACATACGTAGTGACATGTCCACAGATAGTAGGTGGACAACACTGTGTGTACAACTTTCATAATGAGACACAAAGAAGACAGACGTAGTTATAAACAGTAAATTACTACAGCTTTTACTACTGTTGACGCATGCAGCCGCCATCTTGGATTTTGAGGTTGGGGTTGGTGACGTTCGTCCAACATTCCAAGTCGGATATTTGACTTCAGGGGGTGTTCCACTTGAATTTCCACAAGTGGAGCACAACATAAGACACTGTAAATAAATACTGATGTGAGGATACTAACATTATCACAACAACAAAGATAACATGCAGCATCTTTAGCTGGTTTATTGTTTACCGTCTTGGTTTATTGTGTTAGCATGCTAACACTTGCTAATTAGCTCTAAATATAAAACAGCTGAGGCTGATGGGAATGTCATTATTTTTGCAGGTATTAGGTCATATATCAAAGTATTTGACAAATATATCTGGCAATTAGAGAAGCCGCTCATTTTTTTTCATATGTTTCTGTTATGATTATAATTTGTATATATTGTTTTAAAAAGAAAAGGCAAAATGTCATACCAATTATAAAGGCTAGATATAGCAGAAACATTTTCTAAATGACCTTCAAGGTTTGACACATTCTACAAAAGCAAATTGATCTGCAGTGAGGAAGAAAACTGTATTAACAAAGAGAAAAACATGCGACTGTACAGCACAGAGAAGATGGATTGAAGAGGTGGGTGGCATGTTAAATGGACGTATAGTAAAATTGATGGAGAGGCGAGACTCTCCTGTACCTCAGGAACCCGGCAGACTGAAAGCTGACTTGCTTGTCTTTGACGTATAGATCACCAGAGCTCTGCACTTTTGTTATTACACACATAAATTACACAGGCAGCACAGTGAGCACTTGTCAAAGTGTTATGTCGCACTGGGGAACAAAGACAAATAAGTAAGTAAATAACACACAACAGCACGTCTGAGGATTGGAGCAGTGTGAGTTAGTTTTCATGTGATTAAAGGTCGTTTATCTTGAGATCGCTGTTTTATGCAAATGAATTTAACCTCAGTGTGTTGTGCTCTATTGATTGCATAAGCAATCGATCCAATATAATGGTTGGAGTCAGAGGTCAGCCTCAACATGAAGTGCACTGATGTGTGTGTTGAGCTGGAGAATTCTTTACTTGTGTCTTTATCTCATTTTGCAGGCTGCAGGTTTTACAGTACATTAAATCAAACAGGAAATACACTTTTGTGTCATTATTTCATCCATAAGATGTATTTCATAAAGTGTGTGGGTACTATGGCAAAATGTAGTTATAGCAACTTACTTATTAACTCAGTATTATGATGTTAAATGTCCAAGTACCTCCATAAAAATTGTTATTACTTTTTTCAGTGGGAGAATTGGTGAATGGGAGTCTTATGAAAAAGTCTATGACCACATGTTATTTTAAATGGCAAATTCAGATGAGTAATCTAAAGACTGATCCGTCATCACAATGGGGTGTAATGCCGAAGCTTTGTTTCCACATCATAAACACTGAGCTGTCATTGGGAGAGGAAGAAGTGAACATTAATTTGTATTTATTGAACCGGTTAATGAACTATTCAGCAAAATACCAATATTCAGTGTTTGCTTCATTGCTCCTGGTGAACATAAAGTCCTGCTATCAAGCAGGCTAATTAAAATCACAAATCAAAATCTTCTGGTTTTTTATGTTTTATTAGGGTTCATAGATTAGCGTTTATAACTTTTGTTGATGTGCTGAATAAAGACATAAATGTCACCATCTGGCATGTGAAGCAGGAGACACTAATCCCTGATTCACATCTCTGTGAGAGAGAATGTGAGATAGAAGTAGACAGAGATCCGTCAGGTAGGGCCCATAGGATAAAGTCGATATAAATACAGATGCAAGAAAGTTTCAGATATGTAAACACTGCCAATTATCTGCTACAAAGGTCATTTCAGCCAAACTATAAACGTGGCTCTGGGCTCTGGTCAAGACTGAAACAATTATTGTGTGGATTACCATGAATGTTTGTACAGGTATTTGTGGTCTTTGGATGATGGAACCAAATGACATCGGTGATCCCCTGACTCTTCCTGTAGTGTCACCTACAGGTCAAAGTTTTCCATTAGCTGGTATCTTAAAGGGACAGTTCACCCCAAAATCAAAAATACATATTTTTCCTTTTACCTGTAGTGCTCTTTGTCATCTAGATTGTTTTGGTGGGAGTTGCTGAGTGTTGAAGATACAAAACTCAACACCACTTTCACTTTCCAAAGATCATGACCTGGTTAAGCAGGATTTATACTTGTGCAGCAGACCCTACACCGCATGTTGCCTACACACGTCGCCTACACTCTTGTGAGCATTTATACTTGTACGGTGGTGTGTCTGTGTCACTCTGCAGTTACACCTCCAAAACACTAGTTGGTGGCAGGGTTTCTGTAAAGTGCTTTAAAGTTTAGTTGACTCCAAACACACCCAAAACACACATTAAACACACATTAAACATGGCTTAATAGAGACAATTTCAAACACAAGTACACAAATTGGCTTCACTATAACTCACAGCATTAACAGACAAAGCAGTTGCCTTAATCTGGACACATTTTCCCCACAAATACAACATGCTAATGTTATTAGCACAAGCCTATGGCATTGTACATTGCATAAATTAGCCTAGTGATGAGTGGAGATTTCCTCTGCTCATATGAAGCCAGGATAAATCCCTGAAGGATAAATTACACACAAGACTTGAAATGCTGTTTTTGTGGAGGCTTTATTGTCTTCACAATTTAATGTTTCTTATCTGTAAAATGAAAGTAAATAAAAGCTTCCTTTCAACTGAGGGAAATGGTTTCAGCTTACAGACCAGGAGGTCTGTGTCACCATGACTTGTAGTTACAGTGCTGGGGAGGTGCACGACAGGCTACGATGTAGGGTACATCGTAGGCTCTACGTTGACGCAAAGCCTACACTGTAGGTACAGCATCAATTTAACGCAGAAGTATTAATTTCGCCTTACTCAAGATAATCTACAGACCTTGTAAGCAACTCTATCACCACACAAAAGAAAGCAAACTACAGCCTATATGATTTTACAGTTGAATCAACACCTCTCTTTAAGCTTTATAAAGACTGGATTTTTGCAGCACTGTTGCATCAGATTGCTTAAGTTTTACTGAGGTGTACCTAATAAATTGGCAGCTGAGTGTATACCTGCTAAACATCAGCACTGTCACTGCAAGCACGGCTGAACTTAGACACAGCCAGCAGCCCTGTGTCTAATTTCAGCCTCATGGAGATGCTAGCATGACTGTAGAGTGAGTCTTGTTAGGTCATACATAATTATTTAATGTATGGAAAAAGAGATTACGGATTTACTGTAAGGAAGTGACCTCCTGTCCTGATATGACATTTTATTAGATTTTCACATCTGTTACACAGCTCAAAACAGGGACATCTGTTCTTTCAGATATATAACAGCCCTGAGAATAAGGCGGAAAAACCTGCGTGTGCATCAGTGTATGGGACAACTAGGCAGACTGAATAACATAAATGGAATTCTTTGTCACATTTCATAAGCTTGTGCATTTTTTTCTGTAAAGATTGAGCCTCAGTCAATTACAAATTACTCCAAACAATAAAAGTGAGATGGCAGAAAAGCTGATCTTTAACAACACACCTACAGATAATGATAGGTCTGCTCTTATTTCTTGCACATGGACACAACGTTCTCTCTGTTTTACAGTTTGATGTGAGCATGCCAGGTTGAAGGTAATTCCTGAGCTCACCGTGCCAACAAGACAGGCTCAAACACATTTTGACCTTCCAGCGTCTCTGTGTCTCCTCTCTCTCACAGAGGATCGATTGCCTTTCCAGTTAAGCTTTTATTGCTGATGATGGGTCAGTGGGGGTGGTTTTGTTATTCGGTACTATACGCCCCCACGTTCACACCTACCATTCACCCTCCAGACATCAATATTCCCATGACCCTCTAAAACAACCTCTCTACTCAGCCATACAGGCCGGCCCAGACTAATGCAACTTTACATAATCAATATCTTCAATAAAATAAGGGGGAACTCAGCGTAGAGATCTGGGTCTGAGCACCTTCCAGCCACCACCCACTCACCCAAACGGTCTTGAATGCCTCCTCACTGTTTGCACTGGAAGCAGCCGATTGGGAATCAATAGCAGAACTGGCTGTTGCTCGGAGGCTGAAAAGGACAACAGACAAGGACATCTCGGCAAATGGAGATAATTCTGCAGCCCCGTCTTATCTATTTGTTCCTGTCTTCTTTATCTAATTTGGCAGCGAAGCAACACACAAGACATGAGCCTTCTTTTTTATTCCCACACCTACAACACAAGAGGTTTTGTCTCTGTTGGATGTGTGAGGTTTCAAGCTTTCCTGCCAGCTATGACCTTTCTGAAAAATGCTTTTTTCTTACCCTTTCTGATTTCTATTGAGGCCAGGCAGACAGGCAGGCAGGCAGGCAGGCAGGCAGGCAAGTGGCTTATAAAATGTTGCCCTTCACTAGGCTCAGCAAAGAGGGTGGTCACCTGTGACTTGACTGACAGATAGTGACGGCCCGTGGGGACCCGGGAGGCAGATGGAGGGGAGAGAGAGATGACTGTCTGCATGGTTTGTAGGATCTTCCCTTTTCTTCCTTTTCTCTTTCTTTTGTGTTGTGTGTGAGATGCAGCTCCCCAGTGAGCGAGAGGGAATTTCAAAGCGCCTGCAGAGGAGAGATGAGCTGCACAGATAAGCAGACCAGGTGAGAGAGCTAATCCTGCCGTTACGCCTCGCGGGCACACAACACAATTGAGATTTCGTAACAGTCTGACAAGACCAAAGAAAAGCCTGTTGAATTCTCCTCTTTTCGCTGTCCTCAATTCTTCATACCTGAGCACTGGTCAATAATTCATACATCCAACTTTCTGGCAAAAGTGGAAAATATCAATATTGAACCAAGGATTACAGACAGCCATTCTGAATAATGCACAGAAAGAATTCATGATATTTATGAATAATTCCCTGCAACCCTAGCAGAGGAGATTAAACCAACAGAACCACAAAATCTAATCCATTGTTTCAGGGGAAGCTGATACTGATAGTTGATATTTTGCAAGCAGTAACTACACACACACACACACTCGATGGAGTTCCCCCCCGTCCTCCCTCCATGCCAGCTGTGCTTTGGGCACACTGAACCCTATTCTGGGTAACGTGATCCTGACTTGGGTGGCACTCACAGCAGGGGAGCATCTGCTGTGGGACTGTGGAAGCAGGACAACTGTGTCCCAGTCACATGCTATTATGTGTGATGAGCACCAAATCTGTGTAGGATTTGTAGATGGATGACCGTCACTGCTGGGCAGAGGAGAAACACTAACGCTCATTCCTTTAACTGCTGACACAGGCAAATATTAGAAATCAATATGGTTTGCGTGACTGTAAGCTCTTCCATCTGGTTAGAGTAGATTTTCAATTTATTGGATTGGGTCTGACTTTACTGCTTGTCAGCATGTTTTGTAAGGCTGATAAAATGCCAGCATTTCATTGTAGTATTTGATTTGTGCTGTGCATCTTTTTGCTGCAGCTTGCTCTGTCCTAGATCTTTGTCCAGATTTCCCTGCTGCCAGTCATTTGGTTCCTCTCTTTAGTCTCTGGTCGAGCTCCTGATCGTACCCTCCGCCACATCCTCCTCCATCTGAAACAGGCAACACTTTCGCCTTGTGCCAGTGTGAGCTCCCATCTGCTGTCCTGGCACCGTGCGCACACATGTAGATTAACTACCTCATCTCACTGCACGCTGCTCCTGGCCAAACCCACAGCTCATCCTCACACACATGACTGTCCAGGCATTTTTATAGGCAGCTCTGGTGTGGAGTGGCCTGATAGAGAGGTCAGAACAGGCCGCCTGGTGATATAACCTCCAGGTTCATTCATGAAGTGCTCGGTCTTGGATGAAACTTTTATTGAATTCCTCACGCTTTGCTGAGCAAAAATGAAAACATCTCAAACACGCCAACTGCAACTGGCTCCAACTGCTGCAAAGGTGAGCCCAATGGGAAAAAAGATGTGTCCAACAAACGTAGCCAAACCAGCTCTACCCATATTTCAATACACCTGCATACCCACCAGCCGCTAAAGGAGGTGATAGATTGGACCACACTCCAGCAGCTGGGCTGGAGGTTTATGCAGGAAGTAGCAAACAAATTTAATTGTTTTTCTCTCTGCACCAAAAAAGGCTTATGATTAATTATTCAGCGAGTCCTTTGCTGTCCCTGCGGTGAAAGCAACATCTGTCATTTATTTAAAGCACACCAACTCACAGGGAATCAAGTCACAAACACATTATGGTTTCATGTTTCCATTCGAAAAGTCTTAGCACACCTGCTGTTTACAAAATAGAGGATGAAGAAGTCTCATAGAAAAGGTTGACGTCACCATCTCCAGCGGGAGCTCAGCAAATGTACTGTCCAAAATTAGCTTGTTGTCTTCAAGCCTTGACGACAGGCATTAGCTGGCTGACGAAGACATGTACTCAGCTCTCAGTCCATCTTCATTTCCATATCATTCCTACCAATGAGTGCAAAAACTGAGTACTCTCCTATAAAATCTTTTTACTTATATTCCTTTGGTTAGTCCTCCAAATATATCTAAGCTCCCTTAGATGTGGATGTGTCACATTAATAATGCTTTTGATGGAGTCTAAATCATGGGAATTTCTGTCAGTATATCTACGTCTTTTACGACTCTATCAACATTTTGTTCCTTGTTATTCTGAATCTGCTGTTGATGCACTGAGAAATACTTGTTTCAAAGCTCACTTGAAAGGCAAAAGTCATTAGTTGAAATGTGCGGACCAGACCATGTAAGGATACATTCAGATATCAAGCGGCTTCCAAACTTCAAAAGTCTTTTTACTGCAATATTTCTTTGAGTTTCCCTGGATAGTGTTTCTTGCTGAGCTGTGGCCGAGGCACAGTAACTTTGGAAGATTCCCACTTAATCTGACTAATTAAAATAATGCATTTCAGGACGAGGACTTTGGATGAGTAGCATTACGAATGTGTTAGGAAAGGATCCACCTTTTAGCCAGTGAGGAGACGAGATAAAATTACAGTGGCAAGTAACTCTTTCACTGACCATACAGCGGCATGCAAAAGTTTGGGCCCCCCTGATCAAAGTTTTGTTTACTGTGAGTAGTTAAGTAAGCAGAAGATGAACTGATTTCCAAAAGGCATGCAATATTTTTAATCGCAATCCTACAGTTTCAAAATAACAAAAAAGGAAAAGGGCCTGGAGCAAAAGTTTGGGCACCTTGCATGGTCAGTACTTAGTAGCGCCCCGTTTGGTAAGCATCACAGCCTCTAAATGCTTTTTGTAGCCAGCTAAGAGTTTTTCAGTTCTTGTTTGGGGGATTTTCACCCATTATTCCTGCAAAAGGCCTTTACCTACAATAGAGTTTTAATGATGTTTAGGTCGGGGGACTGTGAGGGCCATGGCAAAACCCGCAGCTTTCCCCTCTTGAGGTAGTCCCTTGTGGATTCGGAGGTGTGTTTAGGATCACTGTCCTGTAGTAGAAGCCATCCGCTCTTCATCTTCAGCTTTTCTACAGATGGTTAGCTGATGTTTGCTTCCAGAATTTGCTAGAATTTAACAGACTCCATTCTTCCCTCTACCTGTGAAATGTTCCCCGTGCCACTGGCTGCAACACAAGCCCAAAGCCTGATCGATCCACCACCATGTTTAACAGTTGGACAGGTGTTCTTCTTATGAAATGCTACACCATTTTTTCTCCAAACACACCTTTGCTCACTGCCTCCCAAAAGTTCTGTTTTAACTTCATCAGTCCACAGGACTTGTTTCCAAAAGCACTGGGCTTGTTTTGGTGGTCCTTTGCAAACTTCTGACACCGTGGTGAGGACACAGGAAAGGTTTTCTTCTGATGACTCTTTCATGAAGGTCATATTTGTACAGGTGTTGCTGCACAGTAAAACAATGCACCACCAGTCTTGAGTCTGCTAAACCTTCCTGCAGGTCTTTTGCAGTCAAACAGGGGTTTTTATTTGCCTCTCTAACAATCCTACAAGAAGCTCTCTCAGAAAGTTTTCTTGGTCTCCCTGACCTCAATTTCACCTCCACAATTACTGTTAATTGCCATTTCCTAATTACTTTACAAACTGAGGAAACGGCTACCTGCTAGCTTCCTATAGCCTTCTACTGCTACGTGGGCATCAATTATTTTTGTTGTCAGTATGCTAGATGGCTGTTTAGAGGAGCCCATGGCTGCTGATTTACGGGACAAGGTTAAAAAGCGTGTTTCATCTTTAACTTCATGCGTTTTTGAGATCAGTTCATCCTTTTGCTTACCTAATTTCACAGTTAATGAAATTTTGACTGGGGGTGCTCAAACTTTTGCATGCCACTGTATAGCCATGTAAATATTACGTGTTTGCTTACCAAGAGTTAGATGAGAAGTTTGATACCACTCATGTATACACAAAAAGTAGCCTATGGGCCTAAAGCTAAAGCAAACAATTAGCATAGCGTAGCATTAAAACTGGAAACAGGGAAACAAGTTTTCCTACCTTGTTTAATGTGTTTTAAAAAAAATGACAAAAAAACGTAACATAAACACACAAACAACAAGTTGTGGTTTTACTGGGGTGCTTTGCGGGAACTATCTATTTGAATCGAGCCGGGCTAGTTGTGCCAGTCTTTATGCTAAGCTAAGCTAACAATCTTCTGGCTTCAGCTTCACCTTTGTGAGTAGCATATTTCCTCTCATTTACCACTTGGCAAGAAAGCAAAGAAATTTTTCTGTCATATTTCCAAAAATGTTGAACTTTTTCTTAAAGACAAAATTGAAAGAAATGTGCATCTATCCTTTAAAGCTGCTAGGCTTTAAGATTATTTTTCAGTTAAATCAGTGGTTCTGGTTGAGAATGCTGGCAACAGAAAAATCAGAAACGCAAAAATGACTCATTTTTACAACTACATTTATTAAAAAAACAAAAATAGAACAAAAACAAAAAAAGCAACCAGTGTCCCACCAGGGATGAGACAGTTTACGGAGAGAGACATTTTTAAAAGCATACAAACCAGCAAACTGTAATCTAGCAGCATCCAAATGTTGGAATCTCCAAAATCATCATTTATATATTTAAATATATAGTTTTGTTTTGTCTTTTTTTTGCCCTGGCAAGCTACACACTTTACAACATACACAGAGCTTTATCTCTCCTTAGTGCAGAAAAAAAAAGAAAAAAACAAAACAAATACCCTTAATAAAATAAACAACTTTAGGTTAAATAAGCTTAAATAATAGTGTTAAATACAAGACACTTCTGTGGCAGATATGTACAGAAATAAACACATTTGGCATTGTAAGTGTGGTTCACTGGCGCTTGCTCTAATGCTCTAGAAACCACTGCATAAGAACACATTTTGCTGTGATAAACTACACACACACACACACACACACACACACACACACACACACACGCACCCACACATTCATACATACGATTTTATATCAGTGAGCCACAGACAAGGCATGTGTTTATAAAAGAGAATTAAAAGCAAAGAGAAACAATCCATTTACAACCAAGAGTTTTAGGCACAGTCTCTTCCTGTTTTATAAATACATGTCAAGTACGACTGCTTCTCGACAGGAACTCTTCACGTTTGTGCTAACTTCTTTTATCTTTTTTTTTTTTTTTTTAAACACAGTTTTGTAACTACCACTTCATTATTGCTAGGACATTGTGACAGTGAATGGAAACTACTGACGAACATGTGTGTAGGGAAAGCACCTTTAAACATCAAAATTACTGCCATGTGACCCTACATTACAACACTGAGGAAAAGAAAAGTGGAATTCATTAAAAGAAAAAAAAAAAAAAAAGAACAGCCCAAAACATCCAACCTCGAAACTTTTGGGACTTTGGGAGCCAGAAAAAAAGGGTCTCAGTTGAGCTACATTCATTTTTCCCACCGCTGTATGTTTCAAGACCGCCACATGTGGATTCCTCTTGGTGCAAGCAGACAGTAAGTACCACTTCATTATGTCCAGTACATTCCTCCCCTCCTCGCCTCGCCCTCTCGACTTTCCTGTGTCCGTGAAGGCCGGCACAGAAACAGCTGTGTGACAGTGTGCGCAGTACGATACAGTACAGCTGAGTATACAGTACAGTAGACTGACGTGACATACGTAGGTAGATTATATGTTGACTACAGTAAATGAGCTTTACATTCCACTACTGTAAGAAGATCCCACGGACTCAGGCAGGGGCCCCGGGGGTTGGTTCCTGTCCAGTGCAGGAGATGAGGAGGTTTCCCAAGAGTCTCTTTTGCCAGGATAAAGAAACGTCAGAAACAGCCCTGCACTTCAGACAGAGGTGGATTCCAAACTAAGGTCCAGATCAGGGTTTCAAGTCTCTCCACACAGGGCTGCACAACAGTCTCCTAAGCAGGGGCTTTTTAAAAGACTTGATTACTCTGGGGGCCCGTAATGGTTTGTTTTATAGTTTGTTTGCCTGTTGATCATCTGGGAGTCTTAAGTAGGAGTTGAGTGGGTGCCCAGGAGGAGTGAAGGCCATCTCTCTCTCTCTTTCTGTGGCTCTCTCTCCCTCTTTTTCTCAGGGTTTCTTGTCAATGGTGTGAAAGAACCACTCTGTGAACTTCCTGAGCTGAGCCGCCGCAGTCTGGCTCTCCTCCTGCAGTCGCATGTTGTCCTGCCTTAGGTGTTGCACCTCCTCCTGCAACATTGCCTTATCCTCTTTCTCCTGAACACACAAACACACACATACACACAATCAACACCGGGACATGAGGCAAAAATAAATGAGTACAAAAGGGGTTGATAAAAGCCCCGCTATTACAAGAACATCCGTCTATCGTCAGCGCTGTGTAAATGGGAGGCATTAACATGGCAAAGCAGCCTTTTTTCTGTTCCGATAAAACAGCACTTCCTCTCTCCATTTTAAGCACATTAGTTGAGGTGGGGAAATGCTGGGCTGGGACACAATGAGGGAAGGAAGCAGGATATTGAATTAAGTGGACGAGTTTGTATTACACAGACCGCAGGGCACCCATTACTCAATGTCTATTCTCCTGAGCTGCGTGACACAGACATGCACTGATTGCTGACATGGAAAAAGAGAGCAAAAAGGTGATGAAAAAAAAATTAGAAACTAGTTTGATACATGAAAACTAACCTTTCTGAGGTCATGCTGCAGTTGCCTGAGGATCACCTCCAACTGGTTGACTTTGCCAGTTAGTGTGGAGGGGGCGCCGCTGTTGGGTGGACACAAGATAGGATGTTAAGACTCACGAAAGGCTCATTTATCATATAACTAAAACACAATCATCACCTCTACCATGATACAGGAGCTGATGATGGACAATTAGCTAAGCCCCGCCCCTTTTAGATACTGTCAGTATGCCCGTCAAGCTTTCTGTTCTCCGTCGTCTTATTGTGGCTTAAAAGATGACTGCTGCTAGCTGATTTTAATCAGCCTTAGCTAGCTAGTGTAAGCTAAAGCTAAAAACACTGAATGAGGAATTCATGAAAGGATTGCGTGACTATTTGCAGCCGTTAAACCTGCAGACTGTAAAGGGTGAAAAGCACCTCTTACTATGCTGAAAAATGAACATGATGGCAAATCATTTGATATTTTGCTTTAAGACTGAAGCTAGAGTGGACATGGAATTTAAAGAGCAGCATTGTTCATGTAGACCTATTTAAGCCTTAGTATTTTAGTACAGTGTGATCAATAAAAATGTAATAAAACTGTTGCTCGTTCCAACATAACCTTGGATCATTAGATGCTTACTATTCAGAACATATTTGGACAGGCAACACAGTGGTTCCATTTATGCTTTAATGTATTTTCAAACTGGATGTCTCACTTTCAACAGAGAGAAGGATTTGAGGATGAGAAATAAAAAAGAAAAATAAATGTACACTATCTAATGCAGATTTGGATTTCCTGTAAACCCACATATTAATATACAGAAGTTAGACACTGAACTGCGCCTTGTCTTTATAAATGCCGTTTCAGCTTATAAATACCCTTCTTTACACTTTCGGGTTATTACTGAGTACTGCTCTGATTAGAGTTTCATGCACACCACTTCATCATGTGGAGAAATCCAAAGCTCAACAGGCCTGCTGTGCCTAGTTATGGTTGCTAAGCTATGATTGGACAATCAGAGTTCAGGGGCGGGCTTTAGTTAACAGCTAATTATGCTCTGTCTGCTGGAGCTTGTTGGTGCTTGTGTGTTTGTGTTTGTCTGTAAAGCCTACTCTGCTTCTAATGCTGCTCCCTCTGCCTCCACCACCCGTCTGGTCAGCTCTCTGGAGATCTGCAGAGCCTCCGCCCGCTGCATGTCCGTCATGGTGCAGAAAGACGCTACGCGCTGGTCTGCAGACAGAATAGATGACATAGCAGGTCATAATCTGCTCTCAACATCAAAAACAGGAAATGTGTTTAGCAACGCATTTCATGGTGTCAACATGCAACTAAAATAGAGCAGAACAACACACTCGCATGCAGGCATTCATGACAGGATGGGGCGATTCATTCATGCTTTGCAAGAATGAGTGATTCGGGTTTAAGTCGCAAAGCCACCAGAGGCAGTCCTCCCATACTGAGAGATCTAAAATCAGACAATCAGGAACAAGGTGGTAAACAGAGCATTTTTTAGACCATCACAGATTAAGAAAGTCCCTTGGGTGTTGCTCCAGTACCCTCGCCCCTCTGAGCTTCCTCCGACAGCTGTTTGGCTCATAATGGGCTGGATCCCAGAGAGCTGTAAGGCACCAGTCATGCTTGTTTTACCATATCAGGCCCTTAAGCTTGCTCAAAGCCCCATGGAAAACCCAAACTTGGCATGTTATGCTTGGGGACTGCTCAGTTTTGAGGCGTAATGCTCTTTTCTTTAGAAACCACTCTCTCTCTCTCAAGCCCTTGGTCTGAGACTAAAGATAGGAGGATCTGCATATTCATAGAAAAAAGATTAAGGAAACCCTTCCATTAATTTAGCCCCCAAATGAAAGCTAATCCACTCCAAGACAAAAGCTGATCGAGCCCGGAGTCGGTTGTTCAGACGAGGCAGGAAAGGGAGACCAAGCTTTCATTTACATATGAATGGACATTTTCCTCATATGCGATGGCTGCATCAGAAAGATTAAAGACTTCTAGGAAAGCAGTGACGGGTGCGGAAAAGCAGCTTGTCATTTTTTGCGTGACCTGGTGTCCAGATTTATTGGACAAGCGGCGGAAAATCAAACAGATTACACCAAAGAGAAAGCACGACAATCTAAGTGAGTGAGCATGCTGTGCTGTGCTTATTTGTGAGGGAATATTAAAAACATATCTAATATTTGACAAAGAGAGCTTTCAGTGATTGCACCAAAAGCCTTTTGTTGCTGAAATTTAGCCCATTTTTAATTCCATCTGCTTTCAGAAGTCAGGAGGGCACAGCGTTTTTGTGGATGCTGCAAGCCAATCCAAACTGAATATGAGCAGTGTCTCAGGATGCACATGATCCTGGGAGACTGGTTGTGAGTAAACTAAATGCTTTACATCTCAGGCAACCTTTTTCTGCCCTGCCTCTAAACAGAGCTGGTTAAACATACATGGCACAATGGCAGCCTGGAGCCACTTTCTGCTCGGCAACAAGACTCCAGTTTACACAGCGCTTTTTCTGGGCCAGCCAGGCTGCCGTGACAACTGCCTTCTTGCTGCCAGTCAGAGTCTGCATCATCTCCACTGATTCCACTCCTGCTAAATGATATGCTGCGGGCTATGCAGCAGGAAATGTATCAAAGAAGAAACTCCACAGAGGTTTCATTAATTATGACAAATGAACGGTCACATGCTACGTTGCCCGCACGCTGGTCTCAGGGTCAGAAGGAGTTCAAGTGGAAAAAAATACTCATGGCATGTTAGCGTTTCCGTGATAGATGGGAAATACACTGGCATGAGAGTGGTTGCAAAAAGTACTTAAAGCAGGAAATGAATAGAAGTGATGATGCTGACTATGAAGTGGCTGAAACGTGCTAATTAACTGAAAATAGAGTGAGACTGAGTGAAAAGACAGATTTTAGTTTTGACAGGAATGAATCACTCATGTTATCTAGAGAGACAACTTTAAGTCCTCCTAGACAAAAAACCACAAATACTCTAAAGCATCCATTCAGCCAGTTTACAGGAAACAACAATCCACCTTAAAGATGAAGATTTCTATTTCCAAAGACAGAATCTGCCACTTTGAGCCAGACGAAATGTCTGTCATCATTTTGTAGAAAAAAAAAATCCAACATCTTCCAGACCATATTCAGATTTAATGGACAAAAGGCCGAGAGAGCAGCTGAAATTACCCCAAACTATCAACCCAAGAGCTTAATAGTAAAAGGCATCGCTGTAAGAATTCTCCCTGAGTGGCCACTTGCTGGCTTTATGGCGTGAAAATTGGCTCCATGTCTGTGCTGACAAATGATGGCTCATTTTTCCAAGTTACAGTGCTCGATGGGAATCACAATGGGGCTCTGAGCAGAGGCGCAAAAAGCAAAAAGGATTCCCACAAGTCCCCCTCCTACAGCACCTTAGGAGACACTAGAAGAAACACAAACACAAAGCGCACACAAACCTGCACATGCAAGCGAGCTAGCACTTGCAGACAGATACGCAAACACACACACACACACACATACACACGCTAAGCAGCCAGGAGGAGGGAGTGGTGGGGGGTTACACAAGGTGCCAGCAGCTTCAGCCAGGCTGGTTACCTTCAAAGGCTCGTGCTGCATCAACCAGGTGAGACCAGTCCAGGCCTGAGGCAGTGTCTGGGAGGGGCATGAGGCCTGGGTCGCTGAACTTGGACCTGTCCGCCAAGGAGCCGTCAGAGAACCAAAACTCATCTGCAGAGACAGGCAGGCACTCCGATCAGTGTCTAGGCCTGGCCTGAGTTTAGGGCTAATCTCTGAGTCGCCCATCAGTTTGGATCAGAGCAGACAAGAGGGTTTTGGGAGAGGAATGGAGGGGCGTAGAGGGGGGGAGGTAGGGAGTTTATTTGAACCAGTCGTTGCCGCTAGAAGGGATGGTATTTACCTTACTCCAGCCTGCACATCAAAACACCTAGCTCGAGTATAAGCTGAATAAAGTAGCTCCTGTCCAATGATACCTTCACCTAAGTCCAATTCTAATCTAGATGCACTGAAAGGGCAAATTCTCCTCAACAATTTCACTTTGAAAGTTCTATATTTACATTACAGCACAAAGGCTCACATTAAACCACCTTCTCCACATAGCGCTCGCAAGGCGCTGTCTGAGGGGCGATAAATGACTTGTCTAAGTGAATGTCTTCATGTTTCAATCAATATCTCCTTTCCCTCCCCTCCGTCTCTCCGCCCTCCCTCCCTGTCAGCCCTGAAAGACGGGGAACGCAATAAACAAGCTCCCCATTCTGCAGAGAGGCATTTAGAAAAGCATGAGTGGAGCAGCAGAGACAGAGAGAGCTTGAGGTGATGCTGACACTCTCCTTTCAATTTACCCAGCGTCTTAGAGCTTGAGTGATTCACTGTTTACCAAATTGGGCTTTTTCAGTAAGGGAAAGAGAGAGCCTGTGTTCTCAACTACCCTTCAAAACAATCAGGAATCCATCAGGTTGACAGCCAGAAGAGGCCAAAGAGAGAAACATCTTTCCAAAAGCCATTTTCTATCTAACGGCGGCAGCCGGAGATGGGTGAAGAACGGTATGGAAATGAGACAGGAGGGACGGAGAAGGGAGGCAGGCAGGGACTCATGAGTGGATGAAACATAATGTATGACAGACATCGTGACATTCCTGATGGAGAAATAGGCATGTTCATGTCACAGATCTTAAAGACCTGCAGCGGCGCAGGCAGGACACATCACACCTCTCATCACTAATACATATTCAGTGGGTGCTGTGAGAACAGTAGAGAGGGGAATACTAGCCAGCAGTGACAGGTGTCTGCTTAATGCAGACGGAGCGGCAGGCCTCTCGCAAGTTGCACGCCGCCTCGCCCAGTTCCAATTAGTTGGCTATATTGAGGAGTGTTGTTGGAGTGTGTACCAGTTGTGCTAATGATATTGGTGGGACACAAGTGGCTCTTCAAACAAGTATCTATATCCTGGCTTTTATCTGGTGCCAGAGAAGAAGAATGATAATCCAAGAGCAACATGCAGAGAAGTCTACTTTAGCCTTTCTGTCTCTAAGAGGTATTTTAATAAGACAGTGCAGAGTTTGTTTTCTTTCAAGCTGCTTCTCTGCAGTACCCTTGGTGAAGTATTGTACACACTGCTTTTGCTGCAGCTAGCCTAGTGAGAGTGTCACTGTCTGCACTTACTCCTTAGGTTGGATGCTCCCTGGTTGTGGATCATGCGAGGAGGCAGCGTGCTGTGGTAAGGTGGGGTGGTGCTGAACAGGATGTCGTTCGGCATGGCTTGGTCCAGCATGGAGCTGTGCGAGCTGGCGTAGGACGAACCCTTACGGTTACTGCACACGCTCTCGTCTGATAGCGTCCGGTATAGCGAGCGTCTCGGTGACAAACTGCCCACTGCTGACACCTGGGAGAAGGAGAACAATTTGTCAAAAGACGGTCACAGCAATGCAAGCTAAATGACCTCCAAACACCCAGCGATGCCCCCTCTCCTCCCCATCTGCACCATCCCTGTGCTTTGCCTTTCCTTCGGCACAGCAGGTTTACATGAGCGGGCAGCTGGGTGGGTAAGGAGGGAACATCGGGGAGCAGTGTCAGGAATCAATTACAGTCTTTGCTCTCAGGAAAATGCAGATGGATCGAGCACAGCTGGAGAGTGTCTGGCAGAGTGGGAAAAACAGGGGACAGGGCTTGTGGAGGTGGTGACAGAGGTCACTGCGCTGAGACAGCCAATAGTCACTGAGCTTAATGTGAGAAACTGCAGCAGGCAGAGGAGACTTTGTGTAAGTGCCACAATACGAGATAGAAGGGAAAAACATCAGCTGATAGGCCTACACAACTGATGCTAACACAAAGGATACCAGAGATGGCACCTGAAGGAACAGACAAATAAAGCACAGTGGAACTCAATTTATGCAGGGCTCTATTAAAGGGGATCTATTTGTTATCTTATGATTTCGGGTTTTTATATTAAAAGTGGCCAAAGTTTTAAATAATGAGGCCAATGTACGTAAAAGTATTCCCTGTAAGCAAAAACCTCAGGGCTCAGACCGCTCCCAATACTGTTTCCAATGTTTTGTTCTACTTTGGCTACAAGCTAACGTCAGCTGTTGACGGATTTCTTTACATGGTCATCTGCTACAGGCACACTACTGTATGTTTACATAATGTAGCCTAAATTGCTACATATAGCTACATGCTAACATCAGGGAAACGTGTAATCTTAGTTGCCGATGTTGTTCATTTCTGCCTGATTTCAGATCATATTCCTGCTTGAACATGCCCCGTTGTGAAAATTTCAGTAAGGTTTTATTGGTGATTTTTCACAGTAGAAAGTGCTGCTATCGTCTGTTACAGTCATTGAAAAATGTGGTCGTATAAACCAGAAAATGAGCATAGTAAGTCCCCTTAAAAAACTTGCAATACACATTTTCTTTAGTTTGCTTGTTTACAAAGCAGACAAAACACAGTTCAGTGCACCAATGACTTTAATGCACCTCAATGCAAGGCCATACAGATGTCAAAAGGCAACCCAAGGTCAGAATGAACAATCACAGAAGCTTTGAGGGTTTAAAAAGCAGCATCATCCTGAGGGAATGTCCTCTGTACACAGAGAAAAATTACACAGAATACCACTGCAGAGATAATCAAGTTTCATGACTGTGGCCAGAATTTTGACAGAAGATCTCCTGTTTGAACACACAAAACCACACAGGCCAATCCAATCCATCATTGTCCCTTTTAGCTTACATAAATATTGCAGGAGTGACATCAAAAGTAGCCACTAATGATATGCGGGGCAGTTGGCCAGATGGGTAAATGTCTGCCTTTGGCTTCCCAGCTGTAACCAAAACTAGACTGCATCCCCACAAGCCAACACCCAGCCATCTCCATTTCAAAGCTGGATCCCCCACAAATCCCACCGTGACAATTTAACAAACATCTAGTACGTCTTTAAAGCGGAGATATACACCGGAATTCAAAGCAGCATGTATACATACTGCCTCCAAAGAACATCTCAGAGGCTTTAACTTAACAAGGTTGTCTCTTATTGCAAGTTTTCCCACCCAACTTTACAAGATTAGACCCCATAAGGTTCTCGCTCATCAAAACAACTTTAAACAGGATTTGCTGCTCTCTCATATAAAGCAAAAATAGCACAGATTTAGAGCTCCAATAAATGGAGTCACGGCAAATGAAACCATTTGCAATAGGGCTTAATGTTTTTTCAGAAGCCATCTATTTATTACATCTACGGCATCAAACCAGGCTCTCAGAACACATCTTGGCACTGGATAACTGAACCTGCTGTGCACATTACGCAGAAAAAATATTGTATTAATCAAACCTGCAAGATTATTGACTATTTCAGTGCGTCTAAATCCACCTCAGCTGGCAACAGTCCCCAACCTGATTCATGCTGTAATGTGTTTGAATTCTTCTGCACAACAGCAACGCTCCTATGAGTCGAGGCAGCAGTGACACATCCACCAAGATTTTTCCTGATTTTCCTGACTTTTTTTTCCCCTCGCCGCTCGCACTGAACAAAGACAACAACCAGCATTGAAACCCTTTGACGTGCCACTTGGGAGGATGTGTCGGACAACCACCTATTCAGATGCTATTTTTCTTTCCCACAGGAGGTTCAAAAGAGGGACGTTGTGGGAGAATAAGCTGTGAACGGCCTTTCCTCTACGTCAGACACACAATAGTCTGCCTGTCTGTGGAAGGGCGTCTCAGCGGACACCGCGGCTGGCAAGGAAAATCTCCCTGCACCTGCTCACCAACACAAAGAGTGGCATCGGGTGACTACCGGAAGTGACACACGTATTAACCTTTAGGTGATTAAACAAGTCAGACGGTATTAAATGTGAAATAAATCAACAATGCTGCCAACACTGTCGTTACTGTATTTTGATTCATTTATGTGCCAGCTGATGATTGAAAACACGCAGCCCCAGAGAAGCTGCTCTCAGAAAAGAACAGTATGCGTTTATTGGGATCAGATGTGTATATGGTTAGAGTGTCTGGCTCTGTGCCTTCCTTCATGCCTCTCTCTCCCAGATTGCTTTTCCACACATTGTATTATCACACTGAATCATACCAGAGAGTGAGATTACAACAAAGGCTATACTGCTCTTTGAATCCCACAAACAGTGCTGTGTACCTTTGTACTATGTTTTCTTTCTCCGTGGGAAACAAAATAGAATCAAATGAAGGGAAATCACAGCTCAGGCCTGATGCAACTGCTTTCATTTAAGGCACCGCCGCTGCCTGGTCCTCTTGTAAGCATCACATTTTATATACTGTAAGCCCAAGCACAACAGCAAGACAAACTAATCAGTGCACTGAGCTGCTTCATGTGAGGGACAAGGCCTGCCTGTGCCAGAGGACATGCCTGCCTTCTGCAGGGATGAAGTGCATTTCTATTAGAATTGAGCAGCATCCAAAAATAACCCATTTGTATGTCTCCAGGGTCCCTTCTTGTAGATAATGGATGGGGGATGGGGGAATGGTGTGGGGGGGACTGAAGATGCAATTAATAGAGTCTGCAGGACCCAGGAACATCAAACATCGATGCACTCTCTCCAACTCCCTGCCTTTAATCCATGACATCCCGACTGAGCAAACCCAGGCCCCGTTATAAATTAAATTATCCAAACACTCGGTGCCAGTCAATGGGGACTGAAAGGGTTTTGTGTTGGGAGAGATGAGCCCCGTCAGCTGTGGTGCTCAGCAGCAGGGCCAGCTGAAAGGCAGCAGATGTTTGTCCTGCTTTTACTTGCTTCCCAGCAAGAGGTTATCTGCTCTGCTTCTGGCCTTGTAGGTGCTACGCCTGTTAGTCAGCATGATAAAATAGCCTTAGGGTTTACAGTCGATCCTAACAATGTCATGTCATCATGTAATCAATCAATCATCACCTCACAGTTTCAACAGGTTTTATTTGTCCGTGTGTGGATCAGAACATTACAATTATCTTGTAATTTAGAGGTTAGTTAGTCAGTCAGCCATGATGACCTCACCTTCCGAATCCTGTCTTCTCCTGGAGGGCTGTCGGGCAGCATCATTTTAAGGTATTCTTCTTTTGAAAGTCTCTGCAGTGATTTTCCATCCCTCTCAGCAGCCTGGAGCCGGCAGGCAGCCTCCTGTGCGTACAGCTGCCTGTAGACCATACAAAAGGCACAGAAGAGCAGAGCTCATCAAAAGGGTCATGAAAGATACATCCTGCAAGGGAGGCCCTGGGCAATCGCAGCTTGGGTCCGGCTATTTAGAAAATAATGTCAGTATCACACCAAGGGTTCAGGTGGATCTGTCTTTGCATGCCAACGTCAGGTGCCTCCATGCTAGTCAGTTGAACGCGGGGCAGCGGGGGTTGGAGAGGGGAGCCAGGGAGGGAATTTATTTCCAATCCCACTTGGTCCCATCTCACTCTGCCAAACCAATGATTAAAGACAGTGTGAAGAATGCAGCCAAGCACTGTGAGAGGTAAAAAGGAAGGAAAAAAGAGGGTTTGGGACAGAAATTACATCCAGAGACAAGTGCAAACCACAGACTCTAGAGGAGTGTTCAGACAACAACAGAGGACACAAGAGCTGTTAGACAGGATTGGAAAAGGACCCACAAGAGGTGATATGTTTTGTTTTGGTGGTGGTGTTTGTCATTTCAATGATTTTGAGGGTGCTGTGTGTTCAGAGGGGGGATACAGTGAAGGGAGGATGTGACTGACCAGGCTGGTGAAGTTGAGTGGCTGTGAGACCTCTGCTTTAAGTGAGCAGCCTGTGAGAACGACATACTGTGTACTGGTGGCAGGGTGTTACATGGCCAAGGGGGAATATGCTACACGGCGAGACGATGGACAGTCTGGCTGCCATGGTTACCTGGAGACACTATTGCTGAGAGCTGCCCTATTTCAAGAAGGACCTTTAATGCTTTTTCTCATTTTCTGACAGATATATAATGTTACAAATTTGGATGTTTATATTAAACGTGGCCAAAGTTTCAAGTAATGAGGTAAACACATGTAAAGTAATCCCTGTGAGCGAAAACCTCAGCCCTCAGGCTGTTCTGAACACTGTTTCCACTGTTATTTTTCTAGTTTCAAGACAAGCTGACATCAGCTCTTGATGGATTTTTTTACATGATCTTACCACTACATTACTGCAAGTGTTTACATTACATAGCCTACACTGCTACATGAAGCTACATGTAGCAGTGTATTTCTGCCTGATTTTGGATCTTATTCCTGCTGGAACACATCCACTTGTGCTTAGATGATGTTACTGGAGATTTTTAACAGGAGAAAGTGCTGCTATACACAGTCACTCTCCAGCTGCAAGTACACTGCTACGTGTAGCTACATGCTAACGTCAGGGAAACGTAATCTTGATTGCTAATATTAATTTCTCTGCAATTTCGTCTGGGTGTGTTCAGAAGCTTTTTATTGGTATTTATTCCTGGTAGAAGGTGCTGCTATTGTCTGTTACAGTTTTTCCCTGGCTGCAATGATAGTGCAGAGACGTTGAGACAGGGCAGACCCTAAAAGCTGACCAAACAGAGCAGACTAACCTTTTTCGGGAGGGAAAGAGACAAGCGCTAAAACTGAGCGTGTCAGACAGAGGGTAAATACAGGAGTTCCAGCACAGACAGCATGAAGAAAATAAAGCATTTTCTGGACAATAAATCATGTAAACAAGTTCCAGTCGAAACTCAGAAACAAGTATAAAACTGAAAATGAGCATAAAAGGTCCTCTTTAAGCACCATGGCAACCAAGCCCTAAGTACATACACGGGTATTGCAAATGGCCATGTCCTGATTGCCAGATTCATTCTGACTGATCCATGAGATCTGTAGTTCAAAGACAATTACTATAGTCTGACGGCTGCTTCCAGGAAGCAGTGCGATAATTGAGCTCTGAATACTGGTGGTTTGGTGCTGAAACTGTGGGAAACAGCCCCCTTTTTTCCCTCTCTAACCTTGTTCAATTTGTTCTTACATGATCGATCCATGATTACGGCATGATTGGAACGACGCTAAAGGCCTGACCTTTGCAATTAAAGGTTATTCTACTGTGCTGAAGCGTCTGTTCAATGCCTGCAGTGTGTAATAATTGTTCTCTTGCACAGCAGGTCCTGAGTATAGGTGTGAAAGAAAGAAGGTACGTTTTCATCTACCTGTTATGAATACACGTTTTTAATGCCAGAAATTTGAAGACAAAAAAAAAAGATAAAATGTTTTTAGGCTTGGCTGAGGAGAAACTGCAATAAGGGCTGATAGAAACAGTTTTCTTTGATTGCACCTTGATGTTGTGGTACCTTTTTCTGCTTCTTCTACTGTGGACAAAGCATTGATGTAACGCTGCTAATAGCTCTTACAGACTACAACTTGACCAGACCCAGTAACAATGAAAAGAGTGTTGTTGTCGGGGTGCACGCAACCTCAACATCCTTGGTTTGGGTACAGACTGGGTTGATTGTTGCATGTCACCCCCCTCCCTGTCACTATAGGGGCTGATAAAAACAGGAGGAAGTGTTGTGGACAGCCCACAGCAGTAGGGTTCTGTAGGAGATACAGCAGAAATGTCACAGCCACTGATGCACAGCTGGTTGTCCTCCACTCTCAGCATGTGCCACATGGCTGGACTAGCACTTTAGACCTGCCATGAGACACGAGTGGGGTGGTGGTCTGGGACAACAGGGTGGGGGCTGGGGGAGGGGTGTGTGGGGGAGCAGGCTGGGCCAGGGAGGTTGACCAACTGTGTACCTTGAACGCTCAGACAGCATTTTGAGAAGGAAGGCTAACAAGCTTTCCGCTCCTCTGGAACAAGAAGCAGAAGCAAGAGAGAAACAACCCGGGGTGAGAAGCATTGTAACACATCCTGCATTACATACAGCGTTAGGACAAATGAGAAAAGTTTTTAGAAAGGAGGAAGAGAAACTTCATTATGTTAGAACAATATCTGTGAGTAATATTAGGCCATTCATCATGAGGCGCTGTTACGTAAGATGAAATAAAACTGTAGGAATATATAAACAAACAATGGGGAGGGTAACTGAATTACAGAGCTTTTTTCATAAGTCGGCAGGAGATGACTTCGCTGCATGCGATCAATCACATACTCCTTAAGTGGCAAATTTCACAGCCTAAATGAAATTACTTGGGAGCTAGTGCAGAGGGATTCTTCCAGGGCAAATCTCACATTCTCTCCTCCAAAATATGCCTGCAGCCCACACACAAACGCCTTCAAACAAGCACACACACACATCTACACCCACACCATCAAAGCTGTGTTTCAATTTCACCATCAATGGCTCTCTGTTCTCTACAGTGAACCATTTAATCATCAGACAGATACAGTCAGTCGTCACCACTCATATAAAGTCGGAGGGGAGTATACATTCTCAACCTGGCTGAGCGGCTGCATACATTCCTCTTCCTCTGTGATATTTCTAGAAGCTATTTTGTGGCGGGTGTGTCCTTGGGCGGCATGTGTGACAGCAGTGTGTTGTTGTTGTGTGGATTGTTGCTTGGCTCCCAGCAGAGATGCTGATCTGGTAGAGGCTCAGCCTGGCAGTCCAAGGGGACGGGGCTTCACGGGAACAATCAATAACCACAAGTGACATGTGCCAAGTGTATTATGTCCGCGGCTTCATTGAGCTTATTTATTTTGTGGCTGTCGGCTTCAATCAAGGCCAGTTTATGCACACTGGGTGGGCTGATGGAGGGGGAGACACTTGTGTTGGAATGGGTCTGGCTCTTGTGCAACAGCAAGTCTGGGAAGAAGCAGCTCTACAGTGCTGACGAGGCCAGTTAGCGTGATTAAAAAGTGTGTCATCTAGCTTTGCATGATAGCTAGCGCTGAACCTAACGTGAACTGGCACCGATCTGTACTAACTTTTTTTCATGGAATAAGAGCATATTTGATGATCTCACACATGCTCTCTCTTGCTTTCTGGCTCTCACACACACTCACCCACACTCTGAAATGTTGGGAGGTCCCTCAGTGCTGTGGGCATCTTCATCATCATCGGTCGTCTTCATGCCCACTGGGAGTTTGCAACCAGGCTGTGGTCGTGTCTGTCCACAGGCCTCTGAGCTGGGCTCCGGCCCCGGCTCTGTCCCTGAGCTGCTGGTCTGGGGGATGGTGTACACCTTCGAGGAGTCAGCGGACATACAGTATCTGGCACCACGGGCCAGGGGACTGCCAGAGTGGTGTGAGCCACTGACCGAACAGCAAAAAAAATAAAGCATAATGTAACTCAAAAGTGACCAAAATGAATGAATTTAAAAACAGAGAAAAAAACATGACAGCATAAACAAACATCAACAATGGAAAAAATGGGAAATGCTACAAACAAAGCTCAGATGTTGAGAAATAACCCAACAGGATGATTTTCAACTTAAAATGATTATTGAAAGCTCTGCCAGGATGACATCATCTCCTCCACATGAGAGTAGAGTCGAGCTAGTTCACCTCTGACCTACATTGGAAGATGACTCACATCCAGTCTATCATGTGCATACACTCGCTCAACTTTGCCCTTTCAATATTTAGTCAAATATCAACTGACAAACCAGATTAAAGGGTCAGTGCATTCAAATCAGAAAGACTCATACTTTCCAACTTACTCCCAGCGGTATCTCAGCCTGTTTTATTAGTAAAGGTTTTGAGATATTCACCACTATGCCCTCTGCTGATTTCTGATTCTCAAAACATATTAAAAATTACTTGAAAAGATAACTGTATGGCTACATATCACTCAGTAAGTGTGAGAATGCTTCTTATTTTGTGATCTAGGTGAATTGACTCTAGAGCTTATGATCAAATAGTAAAAGGATTGGTTTATTTGTAGACAGATAGGGATGTATATCTCTAAAATTCTTCATACTTAAGTAATATTTCAGCCATAGTTTCTAAAATGCAATGACAACTTTGTGTCTGGTTTCTATAAAATGCATTTGATTTAAATGTGGCCATGTGTCATTTCCTTGTTTATGATTACTGTTCGAGCTTTGTGAAAATACTCAGAATAACTCCATATCATTATACTAAATCCTCATTCAAGTTAGAGTAGATTTATGCAGGATGAATGAATCACATTTGACAGTGATGAGATAATGAGCCATGCATCAAAGAAAGAGCACTCCGCCTGTCTTTGCTCCATTATAATTTGCATTGCTTACACTGCATCCTGTGCGATGTTTAGCAATCCCCCACATCTACTGTAGCTTCCTGTTCGTCTCATCATTAAAATGATGGTGGACAGTTTGTGTTTCATGTCATCTGACTGGTGAGGATTCATCTGTTATCTGCTTGACTGGACTCAGATTTAGACAAACTGCACAGGTCCACAAAGATGTCAGGTTTTGGGATTAACATCTCGTTGTTTGCTGGAAAACTTTCAGCAAACACAAAACATTCTTCTAAAATACCTCTGAGGCATCAGAGGCTGGCTTAAGCTGGAGGCACTACACACTGTTTCCATATTCATGACCATCTGGGCCACACCCTGCAAAATGTGCTCCTGCTGCTTCACTGTTTGCTCAGATGACACTCGGGTGTCAAAGACCATTACATAAAAGGTGGGAAGCATCGGAGTAGTCAAGGTGATGGCATGGGCTCTTTCCTCATTTCTGAATGATGTCCTGGAGTGGACAGCTCCGACGCCTCCAAAACAGGTCAATGATCTCAACAGATTGTGCTAACATAATCCTGCATGGCATAAACAAATAGATACCCATTCTATTTCATCGAGACAGACTGTGAGTGGCTGCAGGGCCAACCCTCTCTGACACCCCTCCTCTTTCCCAGATGGGCCCCAGTCTGGTGAGCAGGACTTGGACGGCGGTGTGATGAAACCCCCCATGTTGCTGCGGCCTGACAGTAGCCCCACCCACCAGCTTCTGCACAGCTGGATGAGTCAGGCTGTGGGTTAGGAGTGAGGGAGCGCGGTTGGGTGAAAAGGTCAGCTAACATCGAGCAGCCAATCCTTTTGTACATGTGTGTGTTTACTAGAACAGATAATGAGTGTTGTATACGTCAATGTACATCTGCATGTTAAAACACAGTGGACTGTGCTCCGAGCCATACACCATGAAAAGGGTGTGATTTTTCTCAGCGGGCAAATCAATGACCCAACATGCTAGAATTGAGCCACGACCACAGAAATAGAATGAAAGTAGAACAGAGATTTCCATTCAAATCAACACAGCAGGATGGTAAGAGCGGCAACCGTTTTTATGTGTACGTGTGCATGCCCATCAATGCCTGATCTTGAACTGCTGCCACTAGGTGGTGGTCTTCAATAGGTTGCTGCTGCCTTTTAGGTGATCAAATGTATTGACATCTATGGACAGTGAGTAAATGCATTTATAATGGGTTATAACAAGCTATAATTCATCTCAGTTTCAACTGCTGTTTGTTGGACACTCACTGAACCCTTTCTTCTCCGCTAACGTTAAAGCTAATCTATGACAGTTTGCAAAGTTTTAAGAGTTACATTAACTAAAAAATATCTTGGATACTGCTTATCATGTACATCTGTTAGTTTGCAGATAGGCTACTAACTAAGGAAGTGACACCAGTATGAGAATCACAGTCTTTGGCCATGTTTGGCCAAAGTCAGATGTCATTAAGATTTCAGGCAATTTTTGACCACTGGCTTACTAACACCAGGACACACAGGTTTTTGATAGTAATGGATGTGATTTTAGGCCCACGCTACATGACTAACATCAACAAGAGACAGACTAAAGTAAAACGCCAGCTTAAGCCCCTTTCACACATGCACTGCAACCCCGAACTTATCTCCACATTATCCAGAGGAGCTGTATGTGAGAACGAAAACGATTGACAACATGTAGTGTCTGACTGAGTCCATGTGTGAAAAGAGCACATAATTGTCTGGAGAATTCACAGCAAGCGAGTGGGTGTGTTGATGACATCTCTATCCTGCAAGTGGCGCAAAACTGGAAGATTACAAACATCCAAGGGTGAAGAAGAAGGGTAATTTACACGAAGACGCCAATGAAAAAGTCTAAGTGGAGAGATGATGAGATTCAGGAACAGACACCGAAATCATCAGACAAACTCAAGGTATGGCGAGATGACTTTGTTGTCTATGACCATAGCACGAAACGGCTACATACACAAAACACTGCGATTTTTGCAGTGTACTTTGTGCATCATGTCCTTCCTCTTGCATACTTCGCCTAAACCAAACAGAACATTTCCAGTGGGTTAGGGCGTCTTGAACTAATCAAATGACCACAGCAAAGAGTCAAATGTCTGTTCTTCTCTCATTTTACATCTATGGCCACAACAGAATAAAGTAAATGCCCATAGAGAAGACAAAACCTCAACAGTCATCCCTGACATCAGCTGGAGTATACAGTGGCTTGACAAAAGGCAAAAACATCATCAAGTGTGCTAGTTAAGTCGCTTTCAGAGCAGCGTCAGTGCTCTGTGGCTGAGATTCAACAAGTCACCATCTTAGTCTTGACCAACACCAAACAATTTTTAGCTGCAAAACAAATGTAAACCTCGAACCTGTATTTTAGGGGAAAAAGTTGAATAAAACACACATCCCGTCTCTGCACTGTACCTTGAATGAGATGAGATCTCGCTCAGGTCCCCGATGCTTCCTTCTGTTACATGACTAGACATAATGGCAGAGGCGTATCCTTGTGGCAGGTACATTTTCCCATGATCCTCTTCTGACGCCCCATCCTCATGGTGCTCCGATACCCAGGGGTGTCCCTGCTCCCCGACCCTGCCTTGCAGCAACACCCGGGCCCCAGGGGCCACACAGGGATTAGTGTCTATGCCGCTGTCTGTGGACGCCCCTTTGATGTAAGTGAGGCCCAGCATCTCCGGGTCCATCAAGTCTCCAGAGCCAAAGTGCTTATCGTCGCTGTTGCTGGAGGCGTTACTTGAGAGGGTGTTGCTACTTGAGTGGCTCGAGTTTTTATCGCCCGTCTGGTAGAAAAAGAGAGAGCAAGAGGGTTGGAGGAGATAGAAATACAGTATATCAGACAAGGTCAAACAGCAGCTGACCTAATAATTCTTACGGTTGCTTTAACATGCTTGGTGCACAAGAGGGGGATGGGTTTACCCATCAGGCTACATCACATGTTCATGTGTCCCTGACTGAAGTGACTGCTTGTTTTCTTGACGGCTTTGATGCTGTCGGGCTAGTTGACAGTAACAAGACGGAATACCAACAGAATATGCTGAATGTCACATACTGCCTTTGTGACCGCTTAAAGGGGAACTACGCCCATGTTCAAAATTCCAACATCAAATTTGTGATGTCATCAAGATGAAAGTCTGAAGCTGCTCATTAACAGTAAATTGGGACACATGTTATAAACAACACTGGGAGCACCCAGGGGAATGTTCTGAGTATAGACTGAATCACCATGACGTCACGCTACAACTATCACCTCTGGGTAGACAACTGGCAACTGATTTTAACTGCGGAGATAAGTGACATTGCCAACTTGTTTTCTTCTGTTTAGCTGTAACTGTAGTGTTTAAAGCTATGTAGTAAAACACCTGACCTATCTGATGTTTCTGTTCTGCTGATTTTATCTACTGTGTTGCTTGCACACATCTTTGAGAAACCAAATCTATCACTAACCAACAGTGACATCTCACTGCCAGTTGGACTAATTTTAAGTGCTAGTTTTGGGTATATTCAAGTTGACATTTCCCTCAGTCTGTGGCCCAACAGCTAAATTAGGTCGCAACCAAAACAAGAATGTGGTCGTTAATGAGATATGAAAGCTTCAATCATGCATTTTAGATGAATGAGATGAAAATATGTTGAAAAATGAAAACATTCAACATGTTGATGCCATATGTCCAGAGCCGTCTTTGAGCATGTTTGCTCTTTGCAGACAGAAATCTGAAAAACTTGAACCCCTCTCCACTCTTTATTGTTACCTGGCAACCACATACATGACAAGACTTCACTATTCTCTCTTGATATCTCAGCTGCTGTCATCCCCATTTGCTCAGTGCAGTTAAACTGTATGTACGGGCGTTTCTACAAACATGGTAATTCGGTTTATATGGGTACACTTTTTGCTTCAGAACTGAGAATGCTCCCATAGAATAAAGCTCATTTGGGTATAAAAAAGAAAACACTCATTCTATGCGTCCAAAAAAATCAGTCTCCCATTCATTGTCTAAGGAGCAGCTCCAGACTTTATACTTGATGACATCACACGTTTGAGACTCATCTCTCTGGTTTCTGGGTTTGAGGGAGAGCAGCTCATGTTTCTTTCTTTAACCACTGAAATAACATTTTGGAGTTCATAATTTAGGTGGTGTTCCCCTTTCAAATTTGGTATTTATGCGAGAGAGCCACAAGATCTGGCCCCTAAATAAGTTTTTAAAGGGGTGCATCATATTTTCATCAACTTTTTACTCAGTTCTGATCAGAAAGCCAGAATTTGTTATGATCAAGCTAGATAAAAATATGCAAAGTCATGCCAGAAGTCTTAACTTCAATGTGCATCCTCAAAGTAGGTCAGCAGCCTAATAATTAAATGTATTGACTAAAAACAAGCCTTTCCTGAAGGGGGTTAACTGCATGCTTAATTAGGGCATATTAAGTAAGACTTCAGGATTATGACCTGTAATGTATTCTTCATGATGCTATGCTAAACCCTGCTAAATCATGAAGGCAACTTAAATCACATCACATCAAAAACAGCTACTCTGATCTGAAAAACAGGCTCTGTGCATTAGGGAAAGAGAATGCCAAGGGAATGGTTTAAATTTTTATCCAGCGGCCCAGGTTAATGCAACACTGGCTGAAAGCATTGAAAGATGTTGTTAGCTGTATGCAGCAGCCTCCAGCATCAAAGGAGAAAGAAAAGACGGAAGGAGAGACGGTGAATGGGCCAAAAAAAAAAAAAGATAAATGAGAGGGGAATATAGAGAAAGGAGAAAATGAGAGGCTCGAGCACTTAATATATTCAACCTTCTAGGAAAATGTGTCCTAGAAAAGTGGGAGACAACCAGAAACGGTGATGAGATGAGACGCCCTGTTAGCATGCTGATGAAGGGAAAGTGATAAGTGCAAAGAACGGCTAGAGGGGACGACATGAGGTTGAATACCCCAATTGAGTTGCTGCTTGCTGCAAAGCACATAAACAAGGGCAATCTGACCTCACCCCAATTCAAACACTGATGTGGGGTAAACCAGGTCTGACACTGCAGAGCTGGGCATCTACTCCAAACACAGTACACGTACTGTAGAGGCTGCATTTAATACTTCCAAACATCGTGCCCTTCAAAACAAGTTCAATCTCAAAACACTTCCATTAAATGCCATGTGCGCAGCTTCTGTCAAACTGAAATCAAAGTGGGTCAGACATTTACCCTGGACAGCTTGTTGGGTGAGTCCTTCCCTCCTTCTCTTTGCTTCAGAGGGTTCAGGATCTTGGTGGAGGGGATGTGCCATTTGGCCTCTGTGGACCGAGAAGAAAAGAGCTGAGTGTGGAGAAGTGCCAGGTTTGAATAGACAGCAAAAATCATTGTGAAAGACTCACCTGCCGACCTGGTCCTCTCCAGGGTGGGCTCCCGCTCCCTGTGGATCTCTCCGTCTCCTCCCTGGATGTCACCTGCCCGCTCATGGAGGATAGGGGAGGGACACCTGGCGAAACAAAGAGGAGGAAAATGGGCTGTAAATAATTTTCTCTCTATATAGTGAGCTCTGTATTCTAGTCAGAGAAAGGCTTCAATAGATTTACCACAGATGTACAGCAATTAGCTCAAGATCATTTAAGGTCGAATCACTTGAGCTTATAATAGAATAAAGAAGCTGCCACACAACGCTGACAGGAGACCTCCTTTCATTCGACTCAGGCGCTCTCTTGCTCTTGACAAAAGAAAAAGAGCAGCTGATTTTCCAATGCGGGCCTTAATTAAACCTTTAAGAGCTAATAAAGGTTACAACGGATGAACAGAGGCCGTGCTGTCTCGTGATCTTTAGCTCAGACTCTAACCGGAGATCAATCGGCCAGTCAACACGTCTGTTGCTCTGCATCGTGGCAGCTCTGACAGGGCACAGTGATCCCTGAGAGTTCAGTGCACTTTTGAGGCCTCTGACAGAAAGGCAGCAGTGTGCAGCTAAGCCTCTTGTCATGGTCTGTAACCACTTACAGACAGACATTGGTCTCTGATGGATTCTGCTCATGTACAAGACTCAGCCTGACAGATGTTACGCCTGTGCAGTCTGAAGCCCCTGCATACCATTATATGATCGAAAGCAGGAAAAAAGAACTGAGCACTGAAAAGAGATCTACAGTATATTGATACGTACCGTTAAGGGGTCAAAATACATGAAAACTGGAAAACTTCGATGACAGAAAGAAATTTCATTTAGACAGAAGCTACAGGCTCTCTGTCAGCTGTAGCCTCTTTCTCTGTTTCTTGTGATTATTTTTTACCAAGAGATCTTTTCAACTGCTTTCTCCAAAATTACAGTGTAGTTTGCTAAAATGGCACTTCAGCCGCAGTGGGTTACACTGAAGGACAAGAAAGAATTCTTTCTAATCACTTCCTATCATACTTAAGTGCTCGTCCTTTTTTATATTCTGAACAGAAGAAAGAAGATGTGCTCAAAGTTACAATACCGAAAAATACTGTACTTGGCTTGGATTTTTAATGGCTGTAATAAAAGTGAATGGCTTAATTTACAAAGTGGCCATTTATGTTTGAGGTTGCCTTTATGTTCTTCTGAATAAAATCATGGAAGTAAGGTTTTGCGATGATTGAGTGGAGACTATAATAATGAATGTTAAATGAAAAGAAATTTCATACATGAAACTCATCATCCTCCATCATTTTACCTAATTTTAAGCTCTGGATGTGGTATTAAACCGTGGCGGGCATAATTTTATTGTTTTGTCAGATCGTTCCCCACAAAAAAAAAAAAAAAAAAAAAAAGATGACAACTGGCCAAAAGTGCGGCTGATGATTTAGTCATTTCATGTGGAAAAATTGCTGCCATTTTGCAAAATTGCAAGTTCTCAGAAATAGCGCTTGGACTGATTGTAGCTGCATTCATTACTGAAAAACCGCATATTCCTGGAGGGACTACTTGAGGCTGTTTCAAAGGAAGTAACACTGCTCTGGTTTCATACCCATCGTATCCAGGCTGCTGGGACCAGGTGCTGCTGCCGCAAGGTCCTGGATCACTGGAGGAGGACTGGTTACTGGGGGAGCTCCGGTAGTGCTGGTCTCCTTTGTTACATGAGGTGACCTGGGGGTTCTCCATATCCTGAACCGTCCTGCAGACACAAAAGATGCACAAGTGTAAAACATGCTGTATATGAGATTATTTGTCTGTTCTGTTTTGGGCTGCAACCAACTGCTTAATGTGGTATTTTGGACCATTTTTATCAGTTCTGGAGTGGTGAAAAATGTTTAAATTTAGCCTTGAAACTGTGAAACAAACGGTATTAATGCCAAAATTGCTGCAACAATTTATGAGAGATAACTGGGTTGGAATGGCCACAATATACTTCCATCATAATGTACTAAGACACTCTAAAGTTTGAATAGGTGCCTTACCAAAACACAATGTTCTTTATAGATTTGTGACAAGAAAAACTTGACAAACAGTGTGAATCTGCATCTCAAATTAATCTTTAGGGTTCCCACTTTCAGATTATATACCCCACTTTTATGTAGCATTTACTGTTAACCTTCTATCTTCCCCTATAGAGCCTCTGTCCTGCTCAAAAAAAGACGATCGGACCGTCTCAGAGGGTTAATTGTTTATATAATGACAGAAAATAGTGAAAAATGGTCGTCACAATTTCCCAGAGCCCAGGGTGACATTTTCAAATAGCTTGTTTTGTTTACTCAACAGTCCAAAACCAGTGGATATTTAATTTACAATGATATAAAACAAAGAAAAGCAGTCAATTATGGAATCTGCAAATGACTCAAAAGATTAGTTGACAGTAAAATTGTTGGTGATGAATTTTGTGTCAATATAGTAATTGTTATTCTAATAATTTTAACACTGCTCTATCTGTACACATTATTGTCTGAAACAATTTTACACTCCATGCCTAAATTAAACACTCTCTAGAAGCTGATATTTCACAACTGGAAAACTTCTTCCCTCACTGTTCAGTGGTAATGACTTTATTATTGGGCGTCACTCCAGTGAGTAGCACCGTGGATAATCTTTAAGAAAATGCGAGAGCTGTCAGTGAGGGAGAAGGTGTCTTGTTCTCCAAAGACAAACAGAAACATGGATTAGTTATGGTAATAAGCCTCAGTGAGTGATCCAGATGGTGCAGCGCTCTGTGTACGTAGAGTACAAGACAGAAGTAGCTCGCCAGTGTAAGAGGATGCTTGAGATTTCTGCTTTGAAACATAGACTTGACTCTTGCTGTTGAACTATCTTCTACCACACTATCTGTTTAAGGAAGTTTAGTCATTTACCTGCTCGGACTTCGTCTGTTATCTCAGCTTGATCTAACCAAAGTGTGTTTTACTGTCTTGCAACAAGCCCTGACCGAACTTAATATCTTAGTTTCTTTTCTCACTTTTCGCCTGGTCAGGAGAAACTACGGTCTCGAGTGTAAAATAAACATTGGATTCGAGTTATGTCTGCTGCCTCGAGGCCTTCCTTTTAACCAACACACCAAAGTAGGGTAAATGACCGGACGGAAATAAGACTGCAATAACATAGGCAGGATGGCTTTCACATTAAGTCTCCAGCCAGGGTCTCTCTGAATACTCTTTCATCTGTGTGTTTTTTCTCATTTATTTGTTCATATAATGCGTTTAGGATTGCGTCTGGATTAAGATGATATCCCAGATGACAGAACGTGTGTATTTTCTCTCTCCTTTTAATATTTCGAGGCATTAAGATCTGAAAAATGAAGGTACATTTCATAAAAATAATCCAGTAGAACCTCATAATTCAAAAATCACATAACAAACGTCCATTCAGAAGGCGACACATTCCTTCCCTCTCTGCTTTGTCATCAGGTTTCCTTTGTCTGGACCTCCATGGGAAACTCACTAAACTGTCAGTAACTCAGTCGCGGCACACATCATCCAACGCTTTGGCCAGATCGCTACATTTCCTCCCCAGCTGAAGTGTTAGTCTCCTCAGTCGGGTCCAGGCACTTTAATGTGAAACAGCAGCAGCTGCTTTTTGTTCTCCTCCTCTTCCTCCCTTGACATAATGTAAAGTTCTGAGGGGGGAGATATTGAGCATTTTTTTTTCTCTCTGCGCTGCAATAACATTCGAGGCTATAGAGATTAGCCGTCAATCCCAGTTGGCTGCGTAGTAGGTGTCATATTTTACAGTGCCAAGTCTGGATTCAGCTAAATGTGTGGACGGGACGATGCCTTATCTGAGCTATCAAGATTCATGTGTCCTATAGATCAGTGGTTCCCGACCTTTTGTTGTCAGACATCCTGGTCAGACAAACTTAAGTACCCTTTCATTGACGCCACCTGTTCCAAACATGTTCATTTGAATTCACAATGGATGTTATTTAACACGAATAATTACACAATGGTGGGTATTATAATTATGATGCTTTAATGCAACTGTGCCATCAATGTATAAGTCTGGTTGGTAAACTTTGCTGCCATCTGAAGTGGAAGAGACTAAACGTTTCAACCATTTTATCCATTAATTATGACAAACAAAACTGTCTATCTGTTCTTCAGCAATCCATTTTATCCAAATACTTTTAGCGAAATATTTCAAATATTTATACCTTAATATTGCAAGTAGGCGATTTAAGGGATTTGAGTGAGGACAAGTGGGGATGCCAATCCCACTGTTAGCTAAATGACCAAAATGCACCCCTCTTTTTAACTCGCCTCCCTCTCCGTTACACTGGTCTCAACCCAGATCGCGTCCTACCCGGGCCCTGACCTGTAACCAATAAACTACTGATAATTATAAACCACATGCCCCTTGCACAGCGCTGTCAGTCCTTATAACGTGGTGCATGTGATGGCAGCAGACAAACTGATAGCGAATAAGCAGATACACTGCACACAAGAGGGCTGAATTGCTTCGTCTTTTAATTCAGTCTTCATTTGAAATGTTACAAACGCAGCATTTGTACCACTTATTTAGTGACCAGGAAACTCACAGATCAATTGCATGAGTTCATCTCATCTGATGCTACTCAACCAATGAGCACTGCCGCTCAGAGAGATGACACAACAGTTGGAGAAATAAGGGAGTCATAGTGTTCTAAAGAGATTAGGCAATGAAAACAAAGCTTTGATGAAGCTTTTGAAGCCTCCCAATATTAATTGTAAAGGAAAAATTGCTAGGACAGGCAACCACACATCGCTGTCTAAAGTAATCATTAGCAAATGTAATCGTAATCATAAATAACCTAAATAAATTGCCACTATTATTACTACTACTGGTTCCAGTATGGTTACAGCAGATCTATGTGTAGTTTGTGCAAGTGGTGGTAAATACAACCAACGTCAAACACTGTACTGACTCTCTATTTCATTTGAAATCATTTAAAAAGTGTGAGACGAGAACATAATATGAGTGTTATGTAGGCTATATCACTGTCGACTGTTAGAGTTTCTGTGAAGTGTTAGTCTTACATAAAAATGTCATAGTATAGCACGTAATATAAAAAGTCATGGTGTGTGCACTTTTCTTGTGCCGCTGGCTCGCTAAAATAGCAGTCAGTCATTAAATCTCTCAGAGCTCCTGATCTAAGACTTTGTTTCAAAACGCTCTAAAATGGTCAGTTGAGCTGTTGAATTGTAATAATGTATTCTGGGGGAAATTTCCCCTACACCCTCCTCGAGGGTTGGGTCAAAGAAGGTGTAGATTGAAAACAGTCCCCCCTCCCCAGTGTTAAATAAGTGATTAAGGCCCTGATTTCAACTGTCTATCCATTATTCAGCTCTCTATGTTCACCATATACTTTCAGCTAACTATTCTAAGAGTTTATTCATTAGTTAAGCCGTATATTTTAATCATATAGCCATTACTGTCAGCTAACTGTTTCAAGCTTTTAAAAATTTCTTATGGCTGATGATGTCATCTGTTTAGATTTGTCTGCTTGCTGAGCAGTTTTCACACATTCTGGATCGCAATACATAATGTTCAAGTGTTACAGCTGCTTTAGTATGTGTATGTTTATAAAAAAAAAAAAAAAAATCATATCTGAATACTACGACTCTACGATCTTTCCTCGTATCCACTGGCAACTGCAGACGTACCCCCTGAGGTGCAAGTACCCTTGGTTGGAAATGCTGCTACAGACTGATTTAAACTCTGAAAAACAAAAAATGATCAATTATTCTATATGTTGATTTATTTTCCTGGAATATGTGACTGTATAATATTCTTCTCCTGTCTCCCTCCCTCCCTCCCTCCCTCTTTAGTCTCCTTCATCCCCCTCCTCTACTCCCACTCCCTCTGGGGTGCTACATATCGTGGTCCGCGGAAGAGCACTCTCTTTGTTTCTGCAGTAATTGGATGAGATGAGCTGAGCTGTGTCAGTGTCCCCATCACCTCCTCCTCAGCAGGGTGCAGGAAGAGGGAGGGAGCTGGGGAGTAGGAGGGGTACGAGGAAAGAGCGAGAGAGAGAAAGGAGCGAGGGAGAATGGAGCGCTCCCGCTGCCAGGGACTCTGATTAGGCAGAGAAGGCGACCATTATCCCAGTATAGTCAGAACAGGCAACACCAGGGGGGGTCGGTGTGACACACTGGAAAGGTTATCATGACTGTAGGGGTTTCATTAGAATGAACAAATCACTGCTTTACATGGCTCAATGGAGATGTCCAAAAGAGACACCGTCTAGGACAGGAACAAAGTCTGAGTGTGGCCTTATCATCTAAAGGGAGATGAAAGCGAAACCGTGAATTCACCGGACTAAAATGCCCCATTTATATGTATGCAAATAACTGAACACAATAACAGCCCCTCAAAGTGTAACTGCGGCTCTTCTCTAAATGAGACAGGCTCAAAGGTTCAAAGATTTCATCTCAAAGGATTGGATCTTTTGAGCGCCGTGATGTTTGATCGCATGCTTTGCTCCGCCCGGCTTTCTGAAAAACCTTGAGTAGAAAGCTTGACTTCCAAAAGTGTCTCAAAACATAATTTTGTCCCTTTGTTTTGGTCTTTTTTTTTTGCATTCACATACTTCTTGCAGCATTGTCAATAATGTTGCATCGACTTCTTATTATGATATTTTGACTTAATTACTGTATTTTTTGAGATCTGTGTAATGCTTTCTACCACTGTGATTTTAGTCTTATTGTGTATCCTTCCTGCTGAATAAGACTTGACTGATAAAAGGTATGATGTTGGCTAGTTTTTGGGAAGTTAAATTCGTAACAAGTGCGCACATACTGACCCAACAGTAATATATTCTTCTACAGGCAGACGAGCAGTGCTCCTTAACTGTGTGTGGATCAATATGCAGCAGTGCACAAAACTTCTTTTAATATGTAAATTTAAAGTCTTTTATAGTCATGCTTTACCTGGACCCATCTGGCAGCTTCCTATCAAAGGAGGTACTCCGTGGGATAGCTGCCTGGTGCTGCTGGAGGATCTGCTGGCACTGCAGGCGATCAGGGCCCTGCGTGGGCGAGCCCCGGGATAGCGGCGGCCCAGCAGCTGTGGGCACCCGGTGCCAGGTGGTGTTTCTCCTGAAGGGTGTCTTGTACTCGCAGGGTGTACCTTCGCTGTCGACCTTGTACTCCACCATGGGTATACGGTAGAGCTCGGAGCAGCCCCTGAGTGGAAAGGAGGATGTGGAAGGAAACAGAGAAGAGGGTGGAAGGTTAGCAATGTGGCCTGGATGATAAGTCTATAGTGGCATCAGAGTTACATCGCAGGTTGCAGTATCACCCAAAATCTTAGGCTAACCTCTACAAGTAGTATTTTTGTCAAACATTTAGCTGCAAGCAGTTGCTAACGTTGTCAGTGTCATGTTTGGTGCTGCTGAGCAGGGAGTGTACAGCACGTTTTTCTGAGCTTTTTCACTGAAATAAGCTGCATACAGCTTCTGGAGGAGGAGCTGATGAGAGTTGTGAGATTACTTTTGGAGAACACAGTAGATTAATCATGAACCAAACAATTATCATAAATCACATTTTTCCACTATTATGACTTCAGCAGTGTGCATATATCTACAATTACACTTCATTACTGAGGATGTAATGAATCATAAGAATAAGAAGAACTTAATAGCTCAAATTACATTCATTATTAGTCATTATAATGATTGTGTCAGCCGATAAATCAGCGTTACAACATTATAATGATTATTAGTGATGTAATAATATTAAACTTCAGATTACATTTCATGTTTTATTGTGTTTTTTTGGCCCATTAAGTTGAGAATTTAATAACATTTTGCTCTTGCATCAGCAGACAGGTTGAAAATTATGAGTTGTTACAGCGGTTTACTGTACAAGACAACTGACCCTGATGTCCTGGGTAAAAACTGGGGGGAGGGGAATCGTTCATCCGTTACCATGACTACACCAAAACACACTAATGCTGTCAGAAATATTTAGCCAGAGGCAGACATCTAAATATAGTGTGTCCGTGTGCAGGCATGTGTGTGTGTGGCAACAATAAACACACACAGTTGCGTGTGCACACTGAGGGCTTACGGGCACATCGGAGACACACAGAAAACAGTGGAAAACACTTTGCCTATTTTAATAGAGGCGAAAATCTCAGCTTGCCACTTAATCAGATATAGGTCTCCCCTGAGCAGCTCTACACAGGAGGCTTTCCCCTCCCTCCGTCTCCATCCCATTACTGCTAACAACGCTGAAGATCTCTGGGATGGACAAGGCCTGTGATGCCATTTCATGCAACATTAATCTCTGGGGCTTGGTGTGTATGTTTGGAAGGACGAAGGGGTTTACAGGGTGGTGGGTCGGGGTTAAACAGCCCGGGTGCTCTGCTAGCTCTCCAAAAGCATCTCAAGCATGACCCTAATGATTACACCGCCCTCCCCCTCCAAAGTCCATTTTCCAGAATCCACTGGGGGATGGAAAGCTGTGTATACTTTGCTGTGGTCATACATGTACACACAGCGGAGTTTGAGGAGGGTGCGCTGGCTGATTGCAAAGGCTGCGGTGGAGGGGGCGAGTAATCCCTCTCAGAGAGACCTTTTCATCAAACTGGGCCATGGGTGGCTGGGCTGTTTACAGCTGGCCTCCCACTGGAGCTGTGGGTGTTAGAAGATCTAACTAGAAGATCATCCTTCGCTTCCTCCTCGTCCACAGTGTTTCTCACATCTGGTCAATGTCACCGGCAAGCTGGCCTCATTCATGATGAAGGACTGTCAATGGTGTGCTCTACATCCTCCATAGTTTACATTATTTATTTACTTTATGTATGTAGCATGCATCGCTGGTTTGATATGTGGGGCAATGGCAGTAATGAGTGGCGTTACAGCATCAGAAGATCACAGATGTCCATCAAGGAGAGAGGAATTTATCTTGTTGAGTGAAGCTACTGTTTGTGTGCGAGGAGCTCAGAGATTGGTGATTTAAAGGAACGCTCACCCAAGAAATAGTCATTTGTAAAACGAAGACGAAGAATCCAAAAACTTAAAAAATTCTTGAAGTGGAGCAAAAAAGAGGGTGGGGCTTATCAACTGCAAAACTTTATCAAAACATCCATTTACAAACACAATAACACAAACAAACTACTGATCGAGGCAGCGACAGACCAGCAGCTCCCGTGTTCAGTGAGGTAAAATTATTGTTTTTGTGAATGGAGTCTGGCTTTGAGGAGAGCATTGATATGTTTCACTTTTAGGTGAGTTCCACATCAGAAAGGGTTGTGTGTTACTAATAATAATACTTGAATTATACGGCATGAGCTGTGTGAGAGCTGTGTGTGAGAGTTTTACAGTTTTTAATTGCGTACCCCTTTAACTTCATTTCATCAAGAATATTCTCTGTTTTTGGATTCTTCGTTTGTCATGGAGGCATGTAAGAAAATCAAATCACATTTAAGGTAACACAGGGTGAGTAACTGACACTCAAATAGTCATTCATATATATGGTCATTACTGTCTTCACTTTGAAACCTGAGGTCTGTCAATCTCGTCTTGTTCATGTCAGAAGAAAAGGACGCTGACAAGACCGTTACATCTCAACTGTTGGTCTATTGGTTTTTAACAGGGCTGCTCACCCACTCATTACCTTGATGAACTGTTTGTGTGTGTGGTCATGCAAGGTTGCCACACATCATTACTCTCTGAACAGGCTCACTCTTGCTAACAGCTTGTCAACAAGAAAGGTCTCAGCCGTTGTGTCTTGCTCTGCTTTTTGCACCAGAATGAGCAAGAACTGACAAGGGAAATTTCTCTTATGATCCTAATATTTTCCCTCAGCGGCTCTACAAACTTGGCAGGAAGTGGAAATACCCGTCGCATCGGCCTGATGTATGTGGAATGTGCTTCTTGTTTGTAATGTATAGGGGGAGTCGAACTAGCTGTGTATAAATCACGGAGAAACAGCAGGAAACGGGTGTTTGGTCAACAGTTAAACCTGAGCTGGAGGCTGATTGTGGAGGAGACACATCCAGAGGAGGAAGCCAGGAACTGGTGAGAAATAATGGTGCCTGCTTTCCCTCGATTCCACCAAGAACTGCTGCTGCTCTTCCAGCTAAATGTGAGAGGCTATATATTATATCACAATGGCCTACATGAGCCATGAGGTGAACATATGAAACTTAAAACAAACATCCACTCAACTTAAAATACAGCTACTGTACGTCTGACTTATTAGAGGAAATAATTTGACATCACAACGCCACAACATGGCGTGCCATTACTAAAATGACATCACTGCTCATTTGCAATAAAAAAATAAAGAGTCTGTGGCCAGTCTGAGGTGAACAATCAGCTCCTTCAGGCTCTTAACGAATTACAATAGATCAGTGTGACAACAGGACCTTAGACCTCAGCCAGAGAGCTGTCACTCTGATGACATGGCCAGCGACTGATGGACATGCTAATCCATTCCCACAGTCAGACTCCATGTCACAGCAAAGAGCCACAGAGGTTGTGACCTCCACCAGCCCTTTGCAGAACACTGTCAGGAGGTTCATTAAATAAGGTGTGTAGAAAAGTGCATGGGATTGCATAAAAGAGAGGGAAAAGCCCCTTTCAATGATTTCTTTGCAAACTGATCTAAAAGGGAAGAACGCCTCCTGTGAAGAATGTTGGGGGGGATTAAGTCGAGCAATTTGTGATGCAGGTTCTCTAAGTTTTGGTTTAGCGGTGCTCTCTTTCACAGGGTGTCGGCATGGGAAGTGAGAAATCCGGCTTAACTTCAGTCCAGATGAAAATCCATGATGACAAGTCTGATGACACTTCAAAGGAAAGGTCACAAGTGGCCATCTGAATGTCACAGGCAATACTCATTATCAACAGGGGGCTGCTGCAGGTTGAACCCACTAAAATTTGGGTTACCCACCATTTAAAGCATAATTTTTTGTGATTAAAAGCCAAAATGTACAATTTGTTCTAACAAAAACACATAAAAGTCCAATACTCTGAAAATACAGTTGCTTTTTTGTTTCTGTTACTGTTTGTATGTCTTGTAGTAATCATCCATTTTAGTCCATATTGTACTGATCCTCTTGTTTACTCCTTCATCTCTGATGACCATATACCAAAACATACAATCACTGCCATGTTCTGTACATCGCATTCCTGTTTCAAAGAGCTAATCTTTTTCATCTTTTTCTCATTAGTTTGATCCAAGGCTAACATGTTGAACTTGTTTAAAGCTTTTCAGAGTGATGATGGAAAAGCCTCTGGTATTGCACTGGGCTAAAACCACATCCTTCCTCCAGTGTAAATAAATACAGTACAAGGTACAGCTAATATTAGAGGCCTATCTCCACTGGCTTCAGGCTGAGAAGGGTAAACCCGTTAAGGGCATAGTCAGCTTTAGGAGGTTTGCCTCAAAACACTTCTACACAGCGGACTAAATGTTCCTTTTTCCCTAAAAAAAATTAATCCAACATAATCTTAGTGACCAGATGACCCCATCAGTCCTCAGTGAATCTGGAGGAATCACAAAATAAAAAACTAAATAATATTCTGACAATTTAAAAACACCAAAGAGGAAACATACATCTTCCAGCCCCAACATGTGCTTATGAAAACATTTTTCCATGTCATGGTAGCAGTGTGGAGCCAGGGCACATTGTCTGGAGGTCATGAGACTCTTGTCCATTGTTGTTAGACTAACCCCCATCTCTCTGGCCACAGGGGACTGACTGGGGCCTTTCGGGCCCCTGCTGAATTCCTTTCCTTTGAGATAATAGTGGAGAAACTGGAGCACTTATTGTTGACTGCAACACTTTAGCAACTCAAAGACGCAGCAGCGAAAAGAGTTGAGGGCCCTCGAGATTCTTCACCTGACCTCTCACCTCTCGATTTGTTGGAGCCTTGGGAGAAAATTCACAGGACCCTGTGATGGAGCCTTTTGGTTCTCATGGGACGATGAGGAGAAACTATGTTTCAGTAAGACGGGGAAATCTCCCAGTGCAGCTCAACAGCTCTGACCAGTATAGCCTTCTACTGTAATACCTACTAATCTGCCAGATGCATCTGTTAGCGACGCCATATGTGGGTCAAGCTCACTCAATTATGCATCATACCACCCATTATGGACATACAGCATGATATAATTTTTTCCTTTGGGCATAGCGCTATATAGCGTATGTATTTTTAAAACCATCCTCAATTGGCTGTCTAAAGTGTCTTCACAGGCTTCTGTGATATCAGTGAAACCACGCCAGATGCCTTCCACTGGCACAAATACCATGTCAAAAAGCTTCCCTTACAGAATCCTCCGTTCTGTAACCACATCTCCGCAGAGCCGGACACGCGCTTGTCGACACAGAGCCGTTTTTGGAAGATGTTTGTTTTGTCTGCTTTCTGCTTCCCTGAACTGCGATTATGATTGTATCATCATGTATCATCACAGATCGTGGTAAGAGGATTAGACGTCGGTTCTGCCAGAGAGGCTGCTGTGTTGGATTCACAGACGAGGCGTGTTCGCCTACCATCTGGGGGAGCAAATATGTTACCCCTCTGTTGCCAGACCAGAGCAAAAAGTTGAAACACAGTTAAACATGTGCCTGGTATGTAGTCTCTGACATAATGACACAGATAGCTACTTAAGATCGTATTCGTGCAGGACTTTTTTTTAGCAAGGCTGTCATTAATATCATGTTCCAAAAATATGCATTAGACTTAATCTTCAATAACAGATGTCATCTAAAACCCCTAATCCACCAGCAATTTATCAAGATTCTTCAGCCATCAACACATTGTTTTGAAATGCACAGGGTTAACACATATGCACACAGCATAAACCTATGGTTAGTTAACTGTCATCCACAGGTACAGGTATTACCTCCAACATCATAACAGATTAAGTGGAGCTATTCTCTCTGCACACTGTCAAGTCACTCTGCTGCGGTTATCTGTGACCAAAGTGGGAAAAGCATTTGCTGGTACAAAAATCTGTCAGCCTGAAGCACGACCAAAACAAAGATGTCGAAAATGTGAGTGTGAAAGAGTGATGGATATGAGTTCAGAGAGCTGTCTGTCCCTCACAGACAAAACAAGCAGATGTGCTTTCAGAACAGGCATTTCAGACAGACCTTCATCTCCTCCCATCACAAAAGATCATTTGAAATATGCTTCTCTCTTTTTATCATGGGAGCGATGGAGTGTACCCCATGGGTGTGTGTCCCTAAAAAGCCAAACACTCCCATCCTAATTGCTGAATAGAAGATTGGGCGAGGTTAGAAAAAAGCAATCTGCAAATGTGAGCTGTCAGACAATGGCAGCGAGAGTTGAGTCATTAATCAAAAACGCTCCTCTCATTATCATTAGGGAGAAACGCTGACTGTCCGTGTCTGCGTGACTCTACAGCCCTGCTGGAGCTTTCTCTTGCAACAAAGCCACATCAATACAAAGAGAGTCCCCTCTCCAGAGAAATCAGCAGAGAACAACATCAACCCCTGTGCTACAAAAACAGTATGTAAGCATTTCTTTATGCTAATCATCTCAAACATGAGAGCAAATGTCAAGTTAATTTACGCCAGCTGCATGGAAAAATGAGAAAAAGAAACTACACTTCTGTTATGACTTCATAGATTTCAGAGGAGCACCTGCTTCTCTGTTTCACTAACCACAGCACAGCAGCAAAAAATCAAAGACAATAAGAAGCCTGCATATGTTTTGTAGCATCTTTTGTTTGTAGTTTTTAAGTGAGAGTAAGAAAACAGAGGCGAGGAGTTACCTTCTGGGGGCGCCGTCTTCATGAGGCTGGATTATAACCACTTTGACGCTGACGGATGTGCGCAGCAGGTCGATCATTTGCTCATGGGTGAGAGTAGCGACAGCCACCTTGCAGATCTCCACCAGTCGGCTGCCCTGCCTCAGTCCCGCCTTCCAGGCGAAGCCAAAGGGCTCCACGTCGGCCACGATGCCCTCAAAGTTGACGTGGAATCCGAGCTGGCCGAGGCCATTCCGACGCAAGGTCATCTCTGACGTCTCGCAGCCTCTGGTGGTGATCTGGAACCAGAATCAAAATCAGTGTCATCAATTTTGTCTTGATTGCACTGATCCAGAGACATAAACACAGCAGCACTTCAGAAACACTTCAGCAGAAATCAAAGTCCGACACATGAAACGGATAAAATCACACTGAGAAAACAGAAAACAAGCATGAGATGGATGGAGAAAGACTGGAAGTTGGGTGATCTTAATATCCCTAAATAAGAGCTTTCTAAGCTAATGCAGTTTATTTCAACAGAACCCTTCAACAGCGTTCAATGTGCATCTGTTTTTTTAACAGATGTGTGTGGGTCTTGTTACACAAGGAACACACATCAAACACACGAAAAAAATACTATTAGAGCAGAGTAAAATCCTGTCCTTAGGCAGAGGAGCACAAGCATGTTTGTTTGGCTAATTCAAAGAACCTCTCAAAACAGAAGTTAATATGAGGGTACACGACAGAGCTAACTGGTTTAGCCTCAGAGCTGAATGAAGGCAGCTTAAACACACATGTACTGCACACGCAAACATGCACCTGTCTCTATGGACACTTTAACTACAGTACTGTGGCTCTGTGGGTGCTGTGTGGGGAATTTGGATCAACTGGGCCCCTGAGACGCGGACCTAGTTCTATGGTAAAGTCCATTAGCTTGTTTTGATTTTCTAGTCTCTTGGCTCTTTAATGACTGTTTTAATTGAATTTAAATGCCCTTTCATAATGTGATCTTTTTGCATGTTGTGTTGATATTTTATGTAGAGCGCTTTGAAATGCTGAAATGTGCTTAAAAAATAAACTTGTCTTGCCTTGCCTATTGACCACAGTGAATTTCCATAAAAGGACTTTGGAGCACATTTATTCACCAACACATAATCTGTATCAACTGGCAGCTGATGAGCACAATATGATCTCTTCACCCTTTTCCTCATAACATTGGCGACTGCAGCCAGAGACTTGAGACTTCACCCGTGGATACTTGGCGGACAGCCGCTGTTGGTCCAATTGCGTGCTTGGACAAAACTTAAAGCTGGTTCTTGTCCAATCACGTACTTGCATGCAAATGAAGCTGCTCACTTTGCTCAGCGGTGGCCTGGCCTAAGCCTCCGCTTTAATGTAATTCAGGTTCAACTGAAGTTCAGGCAACCCTCTTGCCTCAGCAGCAACATTTGACACATTTCACAACACTTAGCAGAGATAAAAAGCTGCAGCCTACCTTGATGACATAAAGTGGCTGAGTTTATATATATATATGCTACACTGCAGTGTGGGTACACAATGGGACTGGACACGTTTTCTTGTGACAACCACTGGAAAACAACCTCACACTGCATCCAATGAGCTTTAATCACCCATCAGATTAGTCTTGCTTCAGTTGTGGGTGACTGCCTCCATTTGCCTCAGAGTGGCAGCTGGCTTCAGGGACACATTAACTCAGACTATGGCCTGTCAACACTCCACCAGATTCTCACACTGGCAGAAATCCTACCCCGCTGTGTGAGAGGGGACCCGAGACAACCATGATGGATCTCATAGTTAGACACAACCCTAAAACTTTATGTACTTAGGAAACGACTGGCCCTGTTGGTAACATAAGCAAAGTCACAGTCTCCGTTTTGCAATAAAAAGATTCAGCTTTCACAGAGAGATAAAACTATATTGGTGAGATGTTCCACAAACTAAACACTCACTCTGCATAAAACACCAAGGGCAAAAGAAATTGGAAATGTGAAGTCCAAAAGCTCTCTGGGGGTGAAGTCTGGAAGTAAATGGTCTGTGTCTGAAGAAGACATTGGTCTGGGTATTAGGGACCATGAATCAAACTGCCCTTTGTCAGAAATTCATTAGGCCTAAATAATAGCCTTCTAAATGCCTTCATCAACGCCCTTTATTCAGTCCATCCAGAACACTAATGTGCACAGGTTCTCCTCTGAATGGCCTGAATCTATAACGGCTGAATCTAACAGGACACTCATTATCTCATAGGAGGGATTTGTGGTCTGTAAAGTTATTCTGATGAAGGATGGCGACATGAAGTCTGGCAGCGTGGATGTGCTTGTGTGCGACTGGTGACATAAAACTACAGCACAGCCCTAAAGAAACAAACAGCACCAGACTCAAATCTCTTGTCGAGTAGTGTTGCTGGCGATGATCGTCAGTGAGAGGTCTGACAGTCAGAAGGAGCTTTGACATTGATGACACCATCCGTAGTAGCATGTTTCACAGACATGACAAAACCCTGTCATCCCACTGAACTTCAAAGAACTGAAGCACAGATTGGTAAATCTAGGGTCGCCCGTTTCCTCTGGGCTGAATATTTGTGAATCAATTTGTAAATCTAGGACAGTGGCTTCTGGTGGGATACGACACAATTTTGCTTAATGGGGCAAGAGTAGCCTGAGCAAGACATTAATGTCAGCAGTTAACAATGAAGCCTCAAAATGGTGCTGATTAATAATTGGATGGCTGATAGACAAAGGATTTATCAGCAGCAAACATGGCAATCTAGTCATCATTTACATAAGTATTTCACTGATTGAAAGATTGTCTTTTCATATAACTAGGCTGTCTGTGCAGTAGAGACACACATACTTTTGACAGTGGTGCTACATGCTCAGAGAAAACACAGAAAAGGGCTGTGGCACTCATTCTAGAGGTAGAAAACCTATACCAACTAGAATGCACTGAGCCACGCCAGCCATTAAATGCTCCTGCTGTTAGGTGATGTAATGTGAGCTTGGCGATTTTGATACAGAAAACAATATGGTGGCTGGCTGTTAACAGACAATCTTGAATTACAGGTTAACAGTAAGCTAAAATATGTTTCTTTACACGCAGTCACGGTGAGAAATGGGCAACACAGTGACAAAATCTTGATCCATATTTGATCAGCACTGCTTAGGTTTACCATCTGATCTCAGTATGTTCGGCCTACATTTTTACAATACAGGAAACAGTATGCAACCAACTTCCTGTTTACAAACTCTCATATTACAGCCACACAGTACACTAAAATATGTTTCTCATAGCATTAAAGGCGAGAAATTAGCAATACAGTAACAGAATCTTGATTCATATTCAAGAGAGACAGAGAACGACATCATGCCAATAAAGTCATGTGAGTTTAAAAGGAAGAGAGAGACAGAAGGCCGTGTCTCTCTCTCAATTTGCTTCTATACTCTTTTCGTCCGGGCTGGCATATGAGTAAATGAGTAAATACATTCTGTAGTTCGAGCAACAGCCCAAAACCAGCGAAAATCTGTCGGTTGATGTGCTTTTGAGACGAGAGGTGAGCAGGGATATCTGGGTGCTGGTAACATGGAGGGAAGTTTACTACAATCCATTTAGACATACTACCCACACTGTTATGATATGAAGCTGGTTGAAAATTAGCAAAGTATCGCTTTGACTTTTTGATTAAGCAAAATGGCAAAAACTGATTGAGATTTTGCTGTTCTTCTCTGTTATATATAGTACAAAGCTGAATGTTTTTGGATTTTAGACTGCTGGTTGGACAAAAAAAGGCAGTGTCAAGATGTCACTTTGTGCATTTTTTACAATATTTTTGGACCTGTTATAGATCAAACAATTAATTGATCATGAATATAATAATTTGTTGCAACCATGTAACTGACTGATTATACCATAAACAATTTTGTTATCATCCATTAATCTGTCAATCATTTTCTCACTGAATTAACTTAACGTTTTGTCTGTAAGATGTCAGAAAATAGTGAAAAATGTCCATAATTATTTATAGCAGCCAAACGTGATGTACTGGAATACCTTGTTTTATCAGACTGACTGTCTAAGCCCTAAGATTTCCCATTTACATGCATATATGACAAAAAGAGTACGAAAATATTACATTTGAGAAGCTAGAACCAGAGAATAATTGCAGAGGAATTACATGAAATGATTAATTGCATACCGACAAGTTGCTGTTTTAAAGCATTTACTGTCATCACAGTTTCCCCTAATTTTATTCTGCAAATTTGACTCTCCTCTCACTGAAATCTACAGCAGATACAGTGATCAGCTTTTATATGTAGCACTGCTGATGCATACAGTACATTAAGTACAGTACAGGAGACTGCCTGTACTTTGTTCAGGAAACAAAATATATATGTATGCCAACCGAGCCAAGATAACTTGTCTCATAAAAGTCGAACACACGGCCACCCAACTCAGCAACACCCTGAGGAGTGGGACGTTATCACAAAGCTTTTAGTTGTGCTCTCACACTGGGCGCCTCTGTGTGTTACAGTGGGCAATCTGTTCACTCTGGTTCGCATTACATCACAGGTCCAGCAGCCTGTAAATCCTCCCAGTGAAACATGATTCGAGTCAACCTCTGGGACATTACAGACACCTTTGGGGCAAAGTATGCACGGTCAGCTCATTTCCAAATGTGCATACTGCTGCTGCTCCACTGTCTGTGTGAGTAACACAAATAGCCACCCTATTATTAATACTTATTCTGAGCTTTTTCCTGTGAAATATCCCTCACAAATCCCGTGGGTGAGTGGACGGTAAATGTGAGAGGATATTAGCATAGTGAATGAGGAAGCGATGTCCTTTGGCTAATCACAAATGCTAATATATCCTGCTCTGTCCTTTCTTATGATGAGTTGAGTAGACACTGAATGACACCCGTGTCCTTTTAAGATTAATTATGGTAAATACTTCTTCGGGATCTTGTGCTTTTTAAGGTGGTTGATATGCAAAATCTTTGTGCTCATGTGCACGTTTACTTTTGCCCGTTCTAATTTCTAAGCTCTTCTGAAAATAGTTCACAGCGAGAGGCGATAATAGAAAAGGTGTAAATTATCTCTGTCTATCGTAATCCTCAGAAGAATGAGGTTCTTTTTTATGTTTTTCACAGGAAATGGATCGTTACTCCCATGTTGCTGGCTGAACCAGTGATACGCTGGCTGGGGTCTGTTGGAAATTTCGAGACTGTTGATGAGGTTGCCAAAGGGATAAGTGGAGGAGAGTATGCAGGCAGGCAGGCAGAAATAAGGTCATGCACAGCTCAGGTTTGGATTTTGGGATTCAACCTCAATGTTATTAAAAGGAAACAAAGGGTTGCCTGATTAGAGGTTCAGTAAACAAACTGTGGAAACTAGAATAGGAAAAGCAAAGCCTGCGCAGCAACACAAGGAGCGGAAACAGGTCATCGCATGCCAGCGTCCGACTGAGGAACCAGGTGTTTTGACCTATTTTTGTAGACTAGAAGACCCCAATAATCACACAATGTAACCACAGCCACAGAGTTGTACAGATGGCCAAGGCTGAAGTACAAAAAGGGGTTTAATAGAAATAAGTGGATAGCTCTCAAGAGGAGTGAAGAAGTGAGGCCAAGTGTCCTCTATTCTTAGTCTGTCAGACCCCCAGAAAAACGTGTCTCTGCTTCTTCTCCTCCCCTTGAAAACTGGGTTGGTGTCCTGTTTAAGCTACTTCCTCCTGTACCTGCGCCCAGACATCCCTACAATCAAGAATGGGCCAAAGTCACATAATCACTAATCTTTCACTCCCATTAACAGTGTGCCACAGAGAGTAGCTCCGGATTTGTGGTTTTTTTGTTTTGTTTTTTTGTTTAATGAAAATGGCGTTTCATAACGGTTTATCCTGATCAGATGCAGGACAACATCTATACCTGTGTGCCCTAAACGTTTAACTATACAACTCTGTTGATTCTGTGTGATAAGCCAAAAAAAGCTATCATCAGGAGGTCTATAATCCTCTCGGGACTCTTCTGATTTCACTTTACAATTTCACATTCAAGTGACACTCCCGTCTCTGGACAACTCAAACGGGACCCGGCAGACAGACGAGGTCAGGAAAATAAATAGTTTTGGGGTAATTCTGTCAGCCATATTCTTACAATGCTGACTTAAAAGGCAGTGACAGAAACACAAGAAAAGAAAATACCAGAAGCTCAGAGCAGAGTTACGACACACGAGACTTGACAGGATAGATATAGGTTGAGCAAGCAACAGTCATGCTGGCATAATGGTGAAAATAGAATAACAAGGTTTGTGGTAAGTAGTAAAGCTACAATGGTAAGAGCAATATTTGCAGAATGCATTGTTTCACCACAGAGCGACCACAACTATCCCAAAGTAAAATGCCTCACTGCATCATTTAAAGTAAAGGCATCCATTTTCCTTCACAGGCCTGCAGCTTATGTGTGAAACACAGTCATAATAGATTTACTGGGCAGTTCTGATGACAGACTACCACTGTGTTTCATGGGGGTTACTTATAGGTCTCTTTTTAAGAAGGATATACTGGTGGACTCCTTTTCAGAACAAAGGAAGGCTTTTTCAGTAGATATTGGGACTAGAGCAACTACACAGAGGTTTTCATAAGGTACGAAAAAGCCATTTAATCAGCAACCAACAAAGCTGCAGTAGCTCTAACCTAAATGTTTGGCTGCTGGTCATATTAGGCCAGTCAGAACAAAGATTCATGATGAGATTGAAATGTTTTAAAACGTTGCAAGAAAAAGTGGTCTGAACTTGCCCGTCTCAGCCTGACTCAAGCAATCGGCTTGTAAAGTCAGCTGGTCACGTCAGTTACAAACTGTCAGCTGGTCGAAATGGTTAAGTTTTCAGGCAGAGAAGCACAGCGTTATCTTTAACCATTCCCCTGATGAAATGCTGACTTGAGAATTAGCTTTTTCCCTGCTGATTAGAGGCAACACCAACTCTTCTAAATGAGGAACTGCTCGGGGAGTAGGCAGGAGAAATTGACAAAAGAGGGGAGATCTCCTGGTCTCAAGTGCTTGGTATAAATTAGTATGAGTCCACTGGGTATTCTGTTGAAGCACCCATGAACAGCTCAAAATTCTCCAAAACCCTCTTGTTTTTTTATGTTTTCATCATTTCATCACTACTAGAATTGAGACTGTAGCAAGTATGTCACTATCACTATCCTCATTCATATTTTAGATGCTATAAATTATATCCAGCTACAACCTAGAATTACTGCCTCACCGTTATATCCATGTCTGTCCAGACTCATCTGTAGCCATGACAGTAGACCATGCCTCAAGTATCAATGAGTGACCAAAATCTAATCACTTCATGTGGACATTTGTGCCAAATGTGAGTAAATTCCCTCAAGGTGTTCTTGAGATATAGCATTCATGAGAATGAGACAGACGTGAGGTCACAGTGACCTCGACCTTTGACCTTCAATCATCACCAAAATTGAATTAGTTCGTGTTTAACTCCAAAGGGACATTTGTGCCAAATTTGAGAAAATTCCTTCAAGGCGTTCTTGAGATAACTTGTTAACAGGAATGGGAGGGGTGGACAACCTGAAAACATAATGCCTCCGGCCACGACTGTCACTGGCATGGAGGCATAAAAAGTCTGACAAGTGGGAAGTTAGAGTGGAGAGAGTCATTGCTATGAAGATGATATGTTGTCTCATCTAGTCTTTGGTCTGCACTGGACTTTAGAGAGATGACAACAACAAACATGCAGCCCCAGCAATGTAGCGTAAAGACAAGACCAATGCTAATGTTGCCATTTCCAAAACAGTGACCAAACTGAGCAGCAGATAAATAAGCATGCATGGCAACACACAGCCTAGATTTTGTTTTTCCGGAGCACAGAAGCTGCCCTGTGGCTGAACAGGAAAAGATGTCATCAATATTTAGCTAATGTTGATGCTCAAGTCTTTTTTCAATCTGTCAGTGCATGTTTGTGTATTGGTGCCAACCAGGGCTGCACCTTGGCCGACCCATTAAAACCGATTTTGACACACCACTGGTGTGACGGCTTAATTGTTTTTACTGAAATATGCTCATTGTATCAAAAATAAACTGGATGCCAAACTGAGATGAAACCCTCAATTAGCCACAGAGAACTCCTACAGGGAATGAATTACTCCCTCTGAGAGGTGGATACAGTGTTTTAAAATCTTGTTGTACGCTGTGATATGATTTGAGACTGATGCTGAAGACATGAGCATAAAGAATGCTACAAAGGATTAGCTACTCTTTCCTATGGTCTATTCCAGAAGACATTAAGACTTCTAAAATTACAGACATAAGTACAGTTGAGTCTTTAAGGATCTTACCTCTAGTCTCTGCACCATCTCCCTGATGTCCTCTCCGCAGTTGTCGTGGGCAGACAGCATGATACACTCCCCGCGCTCATAGAAGATCTTAATGCTCATAATCCCTGAGGTCCATCCAATGACATCACGACAGGAGCAGTTGAAGACCACATTTTTTGATTCCTCCTCGATGAGCACAATAAACTCATTGGATATGCCGAGCAAGCAGTCCACATCTATTGACTGGCCAAAGTCCCGGGCACGGACGCTCCAGGTGATGGCCCCCACGCTGAGCAGATGCGCATCCTTCCTGGGTTTCACTTTCTCTTTTTTCTTGGCTCCGAGGGTGATGAAGCTGAATTTGACAGCAGAGTCAATAGTAGCTGTGCTAACAAAGTTCTCAGCTAGGTCCTTCAGGTACTCCTGCCGCGTACGAGTCGCCATGGCTCGGAACTTCTCTGACTTGTGCGCAGCGTTTTCTCCATTGATGACCTTGGCGAGCAGGAAGTCCCTGAAAACTGCTGACTTTGGGAAAGTTACAGATTTGGGAATAGGGGGGCCAAATGGAGGCACGTCTTTAGATCTGGACACAGCCACGCTGGAAAACAGGATGGAATCAATTAATCATAAGCACCGGTGACAGTTGAAAGAAAGTATAAGAAGTGAAGATATATACAGAGCTGTACGTTTAATGAGCAGCCATTTGAAGAGTGCTGAAATTATATGGCTTTCAGGGAAATTATTTCCAGCGGAAAGACTGAGAGGAGCTCAGACTAATCTGGCTCTGTTCAACAAATGCTATGTTATTAACAAGAGTCGTCTTGACTTCAGAAACACTCGAGGAGAGAGTCGTAAGTCATAATTTCAAGGTGTCTCTGAAGATAATAACTGTATCATCACTGAACAGATCAAAAGAGCCCCGTGATTCCTGCACATTACTATAAAGTCATGACAGAAACCACAGAAAGCACTCAGCAGGCTATTATTATTATTCTTTCAAATTAAGTGCTCTTAAAAGTTCATGTAGAGCCATTTGCCATGAAGACATTTATGCAGAGCACATCAAAAGATAAACACATTCCCCTAAATTGTCTTGAGGATATTAGTTTGCGTCTTATCCCATGGTGAGGCGCTCTAATGTTCGGCAGTTTGACTCCATGCCACCGAATACAGATGTTGCATTTTTACCTTCTCCGTTTTCATCAGCCTGAATAAAATAGCTTTGAGAGAGCCTTGCAGGCGTAGTGCACGCTTGTTGTGTTTACCTGTAGCAGACGTTATCAGTGCAGGGGTTGTGGACTTTGACGATGACAAACACATGTTGGAAATGAGAGCGGATGTGCTTTGGAGTAAAAGGAAGGGCCCCGGGCTCCTGGAATACTATGGTGACGATATCATTGCCAATATGCCTCTTCCTTAGTAACTGTAAGAGAAGGGAGAAATGGAATCAAATACAGAACAAGGAGAAAGGCAGGAATATAGTACAACTGTTCACATGTAAAGGTGAATTCTGTCTAGCTTTAAAGCATTTGAGTGGTCAAGCCAAAGAACTTTAAGTCCCAATAATCTCCTCCAGCTTGTTCAGGATGCAGCACCTAGGCTTCTTACTGGTTTTAACAGACAACATCCCGATCCTGGCTTCACTTCACTGGCTCCCTGTTGGTTTCAGAATCAATTTTAAGATTTTACTGATCACTTTTAAAGCTCATCTGGGTCTGGCCCCTAGCTACAGCAGAAATGTTGACCACATAAGAGCCAGTGTGCAGCCTTAGATCTTCAGATGGGGCCCTTGTGGCTATTCCAAAGTCAGCGCTTAAATCTAAGGTGACCATACCTATCAGGGCCCCTCGGGTCTGGAATGACCTGCATGAGGAGATAAGGCTTGCAGAATCAATGACTACTTTTATATCGCTTCTTAAAACCCTCGCTTTAAAGACTTGTTTTTATGTGATGTTGTCTTGTATTTTTTTCAATTTTGTCTCTTTATTTCTTATATTGCTTTTATTCTTTTTATTTGTATTTATTTATATTGACATTTTGCATCTTTTATCTTGTATTTTGTGTCTTGTTGTTGCAACTTCATCCTAACTTTACCTTAGTTTTGTCTCCCTTATATTTTAAAAGGACTGCTTGACTGTCTGTTGCTACACTACCATCTGAATACCCTGTTTCTACTTTTGCTTTATTATCATTATTACTATTATATTTGTAAGTCAAGAGACAAATTGATGTTTGTGGCATCAGTCGTGCCACAAGCACATCAATAAACCATTTAGAGAGCTCTAAACACAGTTTGCAGATTTACTGATTTATACAGCTTCATATTCTGGTTCTGAAATACTGTGTTTGAAATCAAGATAAAGGGCTTTTTGGATGAGGGAGATTTATTCTGCTAACACAATTTAGGCTTTTTTGAGCAAAGTAGACAAATTCCCTCAAATGCAATTTAGACTGCTTGTATTGTTGCATTGTGCAGATAGTTAACCTCATTCCCTGGCAGGTATGAAGTTGTCAGTGAGGGTCAACAAGAGTCCGACATGAGCAGGATTAGAGGGTTCAGGTGTGAATTGGAAAGGATGAAGAGATGAGGTCTGCTTGGGCCTGCTGCAAGATTACCACCAGGGATTAAATGAAACTATCCCACTCCATGAAACACAATTGGAGGAGGAGAAAGGAAAATTGAGGAGAAAGTACCCCCACAAATCCTGCCAATCAGACGTTTTAGATTAGATGACAGATTAGATCCTGGCCTTGACTCACTTACCTTCCCCATTCCGTATCTCCACTGTTAATATCTGTGCAGCAGGGTTTTACCCACAGGTTTCATTATGGGCTCAAAAAGTACTTCCATGCAAACAGGGCAGAGACTAAGATGGTGAACCTCTGTAATCGCGGCTTTATCGGGCCATCGCTCGCCAGTCCACCAATACATCCACTTAATTCAACTTGTTAGCGCAGACAGACACGGAGGCCCATCTAATACCACGTCAGGTCCAGCCCCTGGGGATGCATTGATTAAAATCCTACTGTGGGGTACCGTTACCATGGCAATGCTCATGCTTTCAACTGATAGGTCATTACCGTGGCAAAATGAGCCTCTGGGGAAGATTGGCAGGAGCTGTGATTGAAGATTTCCTAAAAGGAAGCTGCTCGGGGACCTATTACCACCATTAGACACTGGCTCACAGTATACATAGTCAAGCAAACACGGTGGTCTGCTGGAGTGGAAAGAGTGTGAAGTGTGGAGTTTACTGACCTGCTGTCTGTTGTTGGGTGTGTAGGGGAGCATGGTGGACACGTGAAACATCAGCTCATAGTCCTTATAGGTGGTGTAGAGAGAGTGTGTGCCTGTGGAGTCCGCTGTAACACAGGACAGGACAGTCAAGGTCTCAGGCGTCATTACAGATGTCATTGTGTTAGATAATCTGATGATGTAATTGAGAAATCAAGACATCAAGAATCATGATACTCAGTCTTCAAGGGCAGATCCAAAATCGGCCTTGGGTTTGACACCAGCCTCAACACCACTTTGTAAGGGTCTTGGTCTCGTCTTGGAATCAATCACATTTATACTTTGTCTCGTCTCAGTCTCAGACAAAGAGGACCCATATTTCAAGAAAGTGAATACAGGAGACAGGAGAAGAAGCTGTGGCTGTCTGGGAGGAGATGTCAGCCACAGCTTTGGTAATAAAATTTGGCCCACCTAAAAGGGAATCTCCGTCTGTTTTATGTGGGGTTTTATGGGAATGGGGATCTTTCAGATCAATTTGAAGAGTGCCTATGGTTTGCATTTTCCACATTTTATTCTAAGTGTGTCATACAGTGTAAGCTCGCACTGGTCTGGTCTTTCCTTGGTCTAAACCCCTTTAAGACTTGGTCTTGTCTCTGTCTCAAAACCCCCTGATCTTGGTCATGACTTCATTGAGCTGGTCTGACTACAGCACTGCTAAAAACATTCTCCCACACACACCATAATGTTTTACATAATGACACTGCTACATATAAACTTCCTAGTCTATCTAATGTGTCTTTGTCACTGAGCCGAGCCTTGTTTGAGAACTGCATGTTATCAATTTTCCAAATTAGCTACACTCCTTTAACCTCCTAACAGGCACGGAAGTTAAAGAAAGTATTGCTGTAGACGCCATGTTAGTTTGGATCCAAAAGTAAAAGAATAACACAAACAAGCTAACTGATCGAGGCAGCGGTAAACCAGCAACTCCTGTGTTCTGTGAGGTAAAATTGTTATAGGAGTCTGGTGGCTTTGAAGAGACAATATAACAGCTTCAGTTCCCCATCAGGAGGGCCTCTCTGTTGGCAACGTGAAGTGGTGAAAATATTACACTGATTATGCACAAGTATGTCATACAACTGCACTTCAAGAAATCTGAACTAACCCTTTCAGTTATTATTAATATCACTGCTGGCCGCTCTAACCTATTTCACTACTTTCTGGAGCTGAATGGCCCGGAAAAGAATGCAGATGGACCCGCCCTTAAAAAATAACAATAAGAAACAGAGCAGAGCATCTGCACTCAGCAGGATTTGGAGTGTGTGGGATTGTGCTTTGTGAATGTTTAGTTTGACGTGTCTTTTATCTTACTCTTGTTATCCAGCTGAGCTCTGTACTTGGTGAAGCCTTTGAGGCGCACCCTTTGGCCGAGCAGATCCAAGAACTCATCCAGCGCTGGTCCGGCACTCTCATTGTTGTACATCTCTTCCTCTGTGCTCTGGCCCGCCTTGCAGTAAAGCACTCCCACCTTGTGCTGGAAGCTTAGCTGGAATGGAGGAACATACACAGACACTCAGCGGGTAAGTATCATTTCCTGTCGCTGATATGTATCACACACCACACTCATGCATACTGTACATTATGCACTCAGAGCATGCGAGTGCCCACTTTCCATCATGTCGCAGCTAATGTGAAGGCCTTTATAACCCCTCTAGGAGAGAGCTGAAATCCCCTTTTGTAAAGCCAGGCTGTGAACTCTCAGGAGCTCTGAGCAGAGCATAAATCAAGCCGAGCTAATAGCTGCTACTTAAGAGCAGCTGTGGAGCAACGAGGGAGTGAATTACAGACGTAGCAGGATAGCTTTGGTTTATGGCAAAAAACTCTATAAGCTGCCAGCAATTGCATTTTAATCCTTTCTAAAAAAAGACTTCCTTTAGCAATACTTTTGTTGTTGTTGTAAAAATAACAACACTGATCTTACAAACACCCCACTAATACTTTTGATTCAGCCATTGTTCAACAAACAGCACCTCAAAAAAGATAAAAGTCTTATTTACAAAGAAGAGTATTTATAGACATACACAAGGCCAGCCAAATCTCACAGGTTTTCCCTGCAAGCATTAATATTATCCAGAATTGACAGGTCTGATATGAACTTGTCTCATAAGGAGACAGAGAGAAATAAAACATCCGGAATGATTCTTCTTCTTGCACAGTGAGAGTGAGAGACCTCTCCGCCAACATGAATCTTTCATGGCTTATAGCTCTCTGATGCTGGCCGAGGAAGAGAGTCAAAAGGGGAAAAAATTGATGAAAAATAGCCCCCTGCGTTTGGCACCTGTTACCCAACAATTCACAGCTGAGGACAGCACGATTTTGACCCACGGCAAATGTGTCAATACGGCAAAACGAAAAAGGTTTCTCTGAATGTGAAAGCCAACAAATGCTCTATATACTGAAACAAATTGGAATTGTCTTTTTCCTCCGTTACAGGTTATCAGTTCCCGGTGTGCTCCTGACACTGTTGTCATGATGACTTCCTCTATCATGCAGTCTGCTCTGCACTAAAGCTCCTGCGGTGGATGGAAAGCCATTATACCATCAAGCTCGGTGGAAATAGCCTGATGTGCAATGATGTGGACTTCTATTTTTTATCCTGCATTATATGGGCTCACTTAACCTCCTGCTCCTCTTAACAGACTGGCCGACGGCAAGGACAATCACATTGCCCTTTGGTGCAAATTTGTCTCTGCCAGAAAAGTGCAAACACATCAGGACACATATACAGATGAGTAATGCTCCTGAGGTAAAGCTCATTGTGTAACTGCCTTTGATGTGTTTTTTTGGCAGCATCGGCTTCTGATAAGGTAGAGCAGCCATAAAAAAAAGCTTTATCCTATTTAACGGCTCTGTGATTAGCTAAAATATTCCATTTGCTAAAAATCTGAGCATAAGCTGCTAGACAGCAATAATTTTGTCTCTCTTTATATATCTTTTCCCCAAACGTTCCTCTCCCTCTATCTGTCCAGAGCTGGAGGGTGCTGAAAACTGTTCACCCTCTCCTTCTCTTCAACAAAAAACCCTCAGAAAATGCAAAGATAGAACGATACTTAATGAGTGGAGAGAGAAATGAGGACAGCGTTCCCCTTGGAGAGCTCTGAGACGTACCTGAGGGATACGGCGGTGCCCTAACACAACACACAACATCACTGTGACATCTGTCTGCACTGCAGTGTCCCCGATGCAGCAAAAATCCAAGATAGGGCTCCCAGAGCCTGGCTACAATTGTGCATGCATCGTTACATAAACATTTTTGTTGCAGTTTGAGCCGTTTTGGGGGAAGAGTTAAGCTCTGCAACAGCAATATTTACAACCCTGATTCCAAGAAAGTTGTTAGGCTCTGTAAAACAGAATGCATTATCTTGCAAATCCTTTTCGACCTATGTTCAACTGGATATAGAATCACCTGAATCATGTTCAAACTGATAAACTTTATTGTTTTTTTGCAAGTAAACAGTCATTCTGAATTTCATATGTGCAACCCCGTTCCCAAAAAGTTGGGACAGGGGCATGTTTACCACTGTGTTTAATGACCTTTTCTTTTGACAGCATTCAGTAAGTTTATGGGAACTGAGGACACTAATTAAATCGAACTGAATGAATTAATTGTTCAAGTTTTGAAAGTGAAATTTTCTCTCTGGATTCACAAGCCCTCCCCCAAGATTCAAAGACATTTAAAGACTGTCTGTGTGGAAGAATGTACCCAAATCCCATCTGAACACTGAGAGATTAGTTTCTTTATACAGGAAGCATCTTGAAGCTGGAATTGCAAACAAAGGCTTCTGCAAGTATTAAATAATTTTCAGTTAGCTTTAACACTTTTTCCTGTGTTGTTTACTGCACACCATTTTTATATGCTACCATTTTTTATCTGTGTAGTTTCACTGAGTTAATATCAATGTCTGGTCTAAATTTTGTGAGAATAGCTGCATTGGAAATACGTTGACTTGACGTGTTTAACTCTTATTTCCCCCACTGTATGTCGAAAAGCATTTCCAGATCACTGTATTCTGTTTTTAGGTAAGTTTTACACAAACTTTTTTAGAACTGGAGCCTTAAAAATGGGAATGTAGAGTGTAGATGTGGGGGAAAATGAAGGGCTAAAAATTCTGGTCACTACATAATTTCACAGAGTTAATCCTCAAGTTTCCATATCATGACAGGGGATTGATTTACATAAGGGAGAGGTGATTTTTTGGCACTGCAATAACAGCCTCAGTAGGTGGTAGATTACTCTGTTGGACTTGTGGAACAAATCTCACTTAAGCCCGAATTATACTTCAGAGCTGAGCTGTCGCTGTGGGCATCAGGAGTGATTTATGGTCCTGCAAAGGCTTTACCTGTTGACAAGTGTAAGTAAACTTGATAGGCAGTGTTTGCAATCAGGCGGTGTCATGCATTTATTCTTTGTTCGTGTTATGATACAGAGCACTGCAGTAAAAATGGCTTTCTAGGGTTAGGAATAAGGTAATTTGTTCAGCATAATTGAGAGGAAGAGATTAGCTAACCCTTCTTTGACCTCTTTGATGTTGTCTCTACTATCACCAAACACTATTATGTGTAGTTACATGCAGACACCTGCAGGCTAGCTTTTATCTTGCTCATAATCCTGGCTTTTATTATTACATATTAGAAATTAAAGCTTAAAATTGCATTTTTAATTCTGAAACCGATGCAGCTGATAAACAGTTTCTATTAAACAACACTTCTGTCATTTATCCAGATTTGAATCTTTAGATGGAAACAACAGATACACATTTTACAATCAATGGCTTTCTTGGAAGAAAAATGTATCGTTTGTGATTTCTATCACCTAAAAATCACATCTCAAAAATCAGATTAACTGGCTAATGCTTTTCCCAGTCCATCTGCACACAGTCGGTTCACTGTGATCTACAATGTGATCTAAAATACATTCACATATGCTCTGTTCTCTTCTTACATCGAGGGCCATTACACAATGCTTTCAGGGGATATTCTTTCTGCAGAACTGATCATGAGGTTATTGTGAAGGCTGCCTTGCTCCGGGATACTCTCATTCACCAGACGTTCTTTCTGTTCACAGCAAAAAAGAAGCCTTTTCACACACATACACACACTCCGACACAAAAACAGAGGACTAGCATCTCCTCAGCAGGTGCACATACAACACAAAAAAAATCCTCAGATAAAGCTTTCTGCAAGCGGTAGAAGAAAATTATGCACTCAAACAAACAAAAACAGGCCTGGCAGACCACTCTATTCCTCAGATCTGAGTTGCTCTTCCTTGTCCAATATTAGCTTCCTCACATAAACACATTAGAGGGGTGGTGAAAGTCCAGCTTGGTTAAAAAGAAGATTATGGGGTGCCTGACATATTAAACATTTGCACGGCAAGCATAACATTAATGATTAAAACAGGAGTGTACAAAAATACTGATGTCCAAATATAAAACTGGCCTCCACTGGGCGTTTGGTTTGAGGTCTGTGAGGAGGAGTGCCAGTTGGAAGAGCTCTGAGCCCCACTTAGCCTGGGCTCTCCTCCTCTGAAAGTAGTTTCTTAGATTAGTTTATTGCTTTTTTTCATCTAACTATGTGTCAGTTTCGGTCTTTTATCAAAGGCTGTATCTGTAGACAGTCTCTCATACCAAAGGCATGGGAAGTTGCATGGCAGGTGAACAAACTCCGGTACCAGCTCCTTGAGATCTGGCAGGAAACACTTCCAAGAGCACTTACTTACAAAGTTACTTTGCGATAATTGGATACACAAAGTCTGTCATCATCTTAAGTGCGTTTAACTTGCTTTGGAGAGACACTACACCGCTCTTGTTTATGTGTGCGACAAAATCTTAATATACAAGGGGGACATGGCTGACACTTTCTATTATAAGAGCCTTTCCCCTGTCAATTGGAAGGATGGGCTCATGCTAATGAATGTAATTACACTAATAAGCAGCCAATTCTCTGATAGTAAGACAAGCAAAACTGCACCGGCTAATCCTCCCACACTCCTTTCCATCTTGCAGTTTCATTAGATGAGAAATTAAAGGCCTTAAGATCACACAATGAATCCATCCCTGACACCTGTGACTATACAGAGCCCATATCACTAATAGCCATTTTACTCAAACAGAGATAATGCAAGATGACATCCTCTGCCACCCCGGCAGAATACCAAATCACCTGCTCTCAGATGAAGTAAGTTGTCAAAAATGAGTTACTTAAGCTTTAGTGTCTGAGTGTCCTATCAGCAGAAAATGTGTGTCGAAGTAGTCGATGCTGGCTACAGTACAGCGTCAGCTTCATATTGATTCTATTTAAGTGTGATATTGGCTGTCTTACGGCTCCATGCGGGAGCCTGTTTTCATCTATAATAAGCAGCCCACATATGGGACAAAGGTTCTTGCTATTTGAAGTTCATCCCTCCCCTGTTTCCCTCCATAGCTGACGCAAATGTCAGACACAGAGACAGACATACTTTAAATATAAGATCTATATTATAATATCAATAGAGTTCACCATTCTCTAACTTCAAGACATTAATCATAATACTGATATGTGGCAGTGATCAAAATGAAATAAATGAAAAACTGGTGTGGGGGACATTGAATTAGCTAAGCTAAGTTGCTAACTTTAAGAAAATAACTTTGTGTCATATTTGCTGAAACTGAAAAGTGCATCAGACAGATAGTCTGTGAAAAAAAAAAATCAAGTCCCTCTTCCCCTTCCTTCTGCTTCTAATTGCATTTCCTAGAATCAGACCGCAGCAACAACCAGTCAGAGCAGAGGAGTCTCTAACACAGCAGAGGAGTCTTTATCACAGCTGTCAATCCTGTCAATTGAACTGCGGTCGAACTGTGGAACTAGGCAGCGCTGATCAAATATTACTCAAGATTTTCTAACAGCATTGCCTATTTTACACCTCATATGCTTTCAGAAACTTTTTTTATTGTACCGCTTAGCTGTAAAACAAGAAAGGCGGTCTGGCTGGTTGGTGGTGCTTGGTACTTCTGTTAAACTGCATCATGGCTGTCATGGCGGTCACAAACTTTCTCATTTTACAGCTGTGTTAGAGACTCCTCGGCTCTGGGTGGTTGTTTTTGTTGACATGCAGTGCAGAGGAACACGATTTTTTTTCACAGATTACCTGTTTCATTTAGTGCTGCACGAATATAGTGACAGTTTCAGCTAATAAGAAAAAAAGTTATTTACAAAATTACCAGCTGTAGCTTTAAGGAATAGTTCAGCATTTTGAGAGTTAGTGGCGAAGTTGATACAACTCCAATATCTGCCTGTTAACTATGAGGCAGTGGTAGTGTGGCAATGGACTGGGTGCCTGAGGGAGGCCAAAGAAGACGTGGAGACAGATGTTTAAGGATGACCTAAGTGTGATGGGTGTCAGCTGGCATGGTGCAAGGAGGGTCGCCAGGGACCGGAGCAAGTAGAAGGGACTTGTCGCCCAATGTTCCAATAGGAATGGGAGGAACTAAGTCTAAGTAAGTAACTATGAGGCTACTAGCAGATGCTGATTAGCTTAGCTTAGCATAAAGACTATAAATAGGGGGAAACAGCTAGCCTGACTCTGTCTGACAGTAACGAAATCCACCTAGCAGCAACACTGAAAGGACCAGTGTGTAGGATTATGGGGATTGATTGGCAGAAAATAATACAATATTTATAAGTATGTTTTCTTTAGTGTATAATCATGTGAAACCAAGAATTGTTGTGATTTTGTTAGCTTAGAAGGAGCCTTATGTCTACAAAGTAGGAGTGCCAAATTTACTATTTTGTTGACTTTTGCAATTAAAGGTCACGATTTGATCCAATTTTGATTTTAAACTTTTTTTCAGCACTAATGGCTATGCGAGTCTTGATTTGCAAAGATCAACATGTCGTTTGTTTTATGCACTCACAACTGTATTTTACATTTTCATAATCTTCCTGAAAAGAGGCTACACGGTTTTAAGTGTGATACCTGCAAAAAGACAGCAGGCTTTACTTTCACTTCATTAGCACAGCCTACACTGCAGATTTTCTGTCAACAACACTTTTGGTTTCTACATGACTCACAGGAAGCTATTATTTCTTCATCATCTCTGACTCTGACAGTGGCCATGGTGTCTGGAAAATTGCTACTGCAGGCTAACGGTGGGCTACACTGTGTCGTGTTTAAAGTGTTGTTTTTTTCTTTGGATGCACACAAGTAGATTTTTGATCATTCAAACTGAAAGTTCATTACTACATAGGGAGCGAGTCCTGTTCCACACAGCCCGCTATGTTGAACTGCCATGAACGGACAAACATAACCCCCCTTAAACCACAAATATTATTTGTGCAGCTTTTGTACAAAGCAAATTGACACATTTCCGTAGCAACAAAAGTCCCTGATCACTTAACCACAGATTGCTCCAGTGCTGCTTAATCATCATCAGCAGAAGTCTTTGCTGGCACTCAGAGCACTGAGGACATCTTGATGTACTCACCCCCTGCTCGTCCAACTTGAGTAGCTGCTCCGGGACCTTGGGGGAGTTGAGGGCCAGCCTCAGACACTGGATATTAAGCTCAGGGATGACATATTCGAGCACTTCTTTTAACGGCAGGCCACGGGCCGTCCCGTGTCTCGCAGTGGATGGAATGGCATCTTCCAGGATGGCTCCACGGAGAGTGGTCAGCTGGCAGCAAAGACAGATAGTCAAGTTTCATCCAGTTAAGTGCCTTATGAGGTCTTGATGTCCCCCTGTAGATGTGTTAAGGTAAAGTCTCTGTGTGCACTGTGTCTATGTGGGTCAATATGTCTGTGAAACAGTGATATTATTCATTTGGATCTCATTTTATTTCAAAATGTTGGAAATGAAAACCAGGCTTATATGCTCTGCTGTGTGAGCCAGCTATAATATCCTTTTATGCTGTGCCATATTATTTAGGGCACTTGCTCCATTACAGCTGCATTGGAAAGCATTTGAAACTTGTATTCTAAATAATTAAGATGGGCTAACTGAGCACTAAATGTTAAGTGGTATTTTACTAGTAAGATCATTAATGTGCCAGTAAATGTTGACCCAAACAGCTTTAAAACACCCACTCTGTAACCCTGTGTTGTTGTTTGGAACATCACAGACACATTTACGCCTATAAATCCCATTTCCATCCACACAGCCTGTGGACGTGAATGTCAGCAGTCAATGGCTGTCCGACAGAGAGGCTTTCTGAAAAGCAGATTACTCAACAGACTTAGAGAGGAAGAGAGAGTGAGAGTGGGACAGAGAGTGCAGAGAGCGCTGGGGCTAAATGATAGGAGTACATGCAAATAGACGCTTCAGCGGTTGGGGAGTTAAAACATTGTCTGCGTGCTACTTGCAGGGCTACCGTGACCCAGATACATTGTTTTATCGTGGGAGTGGTGCATTACACCAAGAATGGCACTGGATATCAGTGACATTTTCCTGCCTGACACATCTGTTGCACCTGAATTATTCAGTGGATGAGACCACCCAGCATCAATCAAGGAGAGGTTTCTGTACCACCAGGGACAGAGAGACTGTGCATCTCAGTTTGTGGATTAATCATGTTGTGTGTACATGCGCGTGCGTTGTGTGCATGCGTGGATGTGTGAGAGAGACAAGGGCGATCACGCTGACTCTGATAGACTGGATCAGTGTTTGCATGACTGGCCAACTGAGTCACAACTGGCACAGAATCACTGGACACATTAGGGTGCTGGGAGCAGATTTAGGAACCGAGAGCTGTGAGAAGCCTCCTCTTGTTTTCAGGGGTACTGAAGCATTCCTGCACTCCTGTACTGCTTGAATGAGCGCTGAGCTGAGTGACCTGAACATGTCTTGCTGAATGCAGTATATGACAAATATCCTTTAAAAGCATATTTAAAAGCTTGTAGTAATAGAGCGATAGAAATCAGAATTCTCCTACCATGCATCCATATTCATTTTATGCTGGTTTAAAACAACACGCAGAGCAGGAGAGGTGCACTTTAGTGTGTTATAGTTACCTGACTGGTTCTGAAGGTGACTCGATAGTTGTACTGCATTCCATCTTTCTCCTTCCCATCATCCAGCCGCTCCCTGCGGACGCTGACTGCCACGGGTCCCAGATTGTCATCAACCCCGAAGTAGTTTTGATGCTCTGGAAGTTGAGTACGAAATATAAGAATCAAACACAGATTGGGCATCACATTAAAATACTTCATCAGTTACTCCCTTTGTGTTGCCTTGAATTCGTGAAGAAAACTTTGTTTTGCTCACATGCTTCCACAACAAACGAAGAATCCAAAAAGAGGCAAACATTCTTCAGGACTTGAAGTCGATACGCGACCATGTTGAACACAGCAAAACTATATCAAATCATCCATTTACAAACTCTCACTCAATCCTGCAGTATAACCCACGTCATTTATCCATTTGTATGTTCAGTACTTCCCAAACACATGCATTTACGCTAAAACATTACAATATAAAACACTTCTGCCTATGAGTTTGCGCCCCGAGTGTGCCTGAGCACACGTGTGTGTATGGGCTCGGTTTGAGCTGAGTTTCGAACCCACGTGCACGCCCAAGCATGCTACTCGTCAGTACATGAAACTGTGCTTAAGGTGTTTTAGATTGTAATATTTCAGCGAAAATGCACGTTTAGAAAGTACTGAGCATTAATGATTATACTCAAGGAATTGTGTGAGAGTTTGCACACAGATGTTTTGATGTCGTTTTGCTGTTGTTAAACGCAACCTTCTTTTACTTCAATTCATTAGGAATCTTTGCCTTTTTTCGGATTCTACGTTCACTGTTGAGGCATGCAAGAAAAACTGTTTTCTTAAGGAATTCATGGTCACACACGGTGAATAATTAATATACAAATGGATATTTTGCAGTCGAAGTATTCCTTTAAGCTCATCACATTCTTTGCTAAACTAAAAAGAACATCTAGTCACAAGAAATCTTGTGTTGAAACATATTACTGCAAAAGGAAAGCTTTTTCAGAATAAATATATATACACATAACCTTGTTCACATCTTTATCAGATCACTGTATTTGCTTCCACAGAATATCAATTTATATAATTGAGCACATATATTAATTAATTCCTGTAGAAATCTCAGAGTGGATTGGCCATGGGCGAGTTGTGACACTGATTACAGAGAGCAGCAGGGGTCCGGTGGAGATTTGAAATTGACTCACTGTGGATTAGAGCCTGGCGTGTAGTGGTTGCACTGGGACTTCAAAACCAAACAAACAAATAAAAATAGAGCCCTGTACAGTTTGACCCACTCTGACCCACCACTGACCCAGATACTCCACACAGCAGCATGCTTCTCTCAATATAAACCTGTGTAGAGCAAAGTATTATTACAGGTATGTTTTTGTTCAGCATGATTCAGTATTAAAGATGAATTTGGGACTGATTAATAAATAATAATAATGTTTTAGATTATTCATTTGGAAGTAATTCATTCTGATGCCACTACACACACACCTGTATAATGCTGACCTTCAGAACTACCAGAGAACAAAAGAAATTTTGGGGGGGATTTTTGTATCATGACTAATCCACTGGACCATGACTCACCCTGCTACAGAGACAGCCTGCTCCTGCTATAGTAGCAAGAGCAGGCTTCACAAACCATGCTACAATTAATGGATACATCACTCAAGGTCTTTTTTGCTTTTGTCTTCAAGGCCATACTGCTTTCATTCAATAATTGACTGTGCAGGGAAGAAGAATATATGGGGAGAGACAGACAAGGCGAAGTTTCCTGGCTGCATTTAAACCCAGTGGTTACACGGTATGTGCCCTAAACCACCAGGCCACCAGGATGTCCCCTCTGGTCAGGCTCAGAGTATTTATGTCCTTTAGTGGAACTAAAGCAAAGCAGTTTTTGACATGTTGGAATTGACAAACCAATTTATGGAATTATGTATTTGAGTTGCTGTTCAAAACCAAAAAATGACATTTATATGATTTAGAAATCAGGATTTTTGTGGTGGAGCCTGTGGATGTTGGTCACTCAGTACATCTACCAGCTGAACAGTTTGATCAAGAATAAGTTATATCTATGCTTACAGGCCAGACTGGCATCAATTTTTGAATGATCATTTATTACCCCTGAAGGATGATTCCTAATCCTAACTTTGTCCAATTTGTTATCTTAAACACTGATGGTCAGATTTTCAGGAAACATTCTATTCATGGTGCGCAGACAAAGTCTCCTGATATAGTTGTTAACCCTCTCATCTCTCCAGTGTACACAAAATAGACTATAATGGGTAGATTCTCATTAAATTCCCTGGCTTGGATGCATACTTTTTCATTTGTGGACACTCAGTGAGCGTTCCTCTTCCGTCACCCTCAGGTCAAGAAGTTAATTTGTGCAGTAAATATGTAATGCTCTAATGGACAGATTGCCATGAAATTATGCTCCTAAATAGCTTCATTTCTTGTAAAGCTTCAAGAGCAGCAATGTTGTCAATGTGTTGTTAATTCTTTCCAGCAGGTGTATTGTGGGGCATAATGAAAACTGTAATGAACACTAGCGGGGTCATTAGCAGGGCCTTAGACTTTTAGTCTCGTTAGTTTTAATTCTTGTAAGAACAAGTACTAATTTTTATGTTGACATAAAAAGTATTGAAGTAGAAATTGATTAGATCTGCCTAAATAAGACACCCAAACACACTGTTCTTAATGAAAAGATCATAAAGGACTAGATCTGTTCTTAAACATATACAGTAATCACAACCATACAGTGATCAAATAGTCCTCTTATAGTATTAATTTTGGTTCTTTTCATACATGAACAATATAAGAATAGAATTTAAAACTACAGCAATAATTTCAACTTTTGCTTCTACTTGACTCCCAGGATACTTTGCCTCAGGGAGACCTGTCTGCTTCCAGCTGGCTACCTGAAGCTGCTGCTGCATGCACACTGAAATCATGACGGGAAAAATAAAGTCATATTTTCTCAAGAAAAAGCCTGAAGCTCCTTGAAGCTTATGACAAACAACCAAAAACAAGCCAATGAGATGCTGCAGCAACTTGGTGTTCCTCAGGCTCATCTCAAACAACGAGAAACAGTCATGGCTGCTAGTGATGGAGACAGAATGTGCACAAGGAAAGCACCAGGGGTGGAAATCACTCTTATGAAGTGGACAGATAATGTCCGGCCACGTACTGCTGCAGCTAAGCAGTCCTTGTCCTTACTGAATATTCATGTAAAAAAATATACACATGCTAATTTTTTGGTAATCTTCATGAAAAATAAAGAAAAAAAAAGACTATAACAATCATCCGCTTACAGTGATCAGTTTGACCTGGACAGACCTGATCACTATAAGAGGTTTCCACTGTACTCAGGATTATTCTAATAAAGGCTGTTGGAGTATGTGTGTTATGTGTGTGTGTGTGTGTTTAGGACATGGACAGGAGCAGAGCTTTGCACACAAAAAGCGGTGCCTTGAGCAAACACATCCTAATCCAGGCTAAAGCTGGGGAGAAAGACCTGGATTCAGCAGACAACAAAAGAAAAACCTCAGCAGAGACTCAAAGCACTGACACTCGCAAAGAGATTCCTGCAGAAGTTTTGACATTGCATCCGAGCCGTGTAGAGCATACATAGAGCATACGCTGATTCTTGTCAGTGTGGCATTAACGTTGGGGCGCAGCGCATATCAGCATGAATAATAAATTAACTGTATGGAGGCAATGTGGGGTTAACCGCCTGTTGAATGCATGGCTCGTCAGGGACAGGGGACTGAGGGGAAATGCTGTGTGGGGTTATAAGGTCAAATGGTGGTAGGAGGCCAAGTGGCCTCTTTGCATACGAGCCAACCGGCATCAGAATACCAACAGCACAGTGAGGGAGACAGTGTCGACTGTAGAGGAAAGCTTTTTGTCAACACATTTCTCTAACATGTCACTGATACTTATCGCTTGGTGTTGACGATTTGCCAAAGGTTGTAGAATGGATGACTTTGATTGTCATGTCAAATAATGCCTCTTTTCCATCGCCCTGTCACTCCACACTGCAGGATGCCTTCAAAAATCTTTACAAAGTCCTACACTGTACAGTTTGTTCTTACTTTTTACATTTTTGTCTCTAAGACTTGATTTCAGGTCACATGTCTTCATATAAGGCATGTTTTACAGGAGGGATTCTCAGCGATCGGGCAGAGTACTGGTACCAGTGATCTGATAAAAAAAAAAAGATCATCCATCCACATTCAAAAAGGCTGAAAACCTCATCCTCTATTGTATATGTCAACATCTACCCGCATATATGTAACCATGACCTGTGCGTGACAAGTCTTGGCCCGTGGGTGTGACTGAAACATTGTGTCCATTAGTGCAGCCTGGGGAGAAACACTCCTGTTGCTAAGGGAAGGAGGGCTTTAGGCAATCAATGAGATCAATGTTCAGCCCAGGTTGATAAAAGCTTGCCCTAAAGTGGTGACACGCGGCCATGTTTGTGTGACTGTGTCAGTGTGTGTGCCTTTTTTATGTGTGTGTGTGTTTATGGTGAAGCAGAGGTGACGACAGACGTGCCACTCCGATAAAGCACCTCATGAAAAAAGGGCAAGGGCTACGTCCACATTCTGTGAAAAAGGCATCTTCCGTAACAGCTACACCAAACACAGAAATTAAACTGACAGCAACACGGGGCATTTCAATTATACATCGGCCTGCCACAGAAAGAGGTCAAAAAACATAACACATATACACCAGGGATGCATTCATTGTGTGTGCATAAACACCACGTGGGGGGAAATGACTATCAAAGTAAGCTCAATGGTACATTAAAAGATACTGTAAGAAGAGCAGATCAGTAATGGTCTCGTTAACTGGTGACTTTGAGCCTAGATTGAGTTTACAGACTGTCACGCTGAAGAATATTTTAATACAGAGTCTCTTTTTGAAGGTCAGGCATCTCTCAGTGTGAAAGGTGAAGCAGCTGTTTTCTAGGGAGGCTCAAGAATGGGTAATTCAATCTGCTGAGAGCAGCGAACACAGACAGTGGGAAAAACAGATATGTATAATGCGGTGATGGGTTCGGGGTCTGCATGGTATTTCCAGCGTCAGTCGCATAGGTGCTTTAATGAGGGGACCTGGGACCTTGGCATAGTTTTACTGACCCTAAAGTTTCATAGGAGGGGTCCTCACACCCCCGCGGCCCCCGCGGGGAACAGCTGCAACACACCCTCACGCTCACCTCTCGCTTCTCACATGACTAATCACAGCTTCTCCGCAGGGTTCAGGCCAATATCACAGGGAGGACATGACCGCTCCTCTCCCGAGGAAGTGAAACACACACCCTTGCACCAAACACAGGCCTGCTATTGTTCTGTCCTTTATCTCATCTGGTCCTACAAAAATAACTGGGCCGTCAAGATATCTGACCCAATGAGCAGAGGCTGTTCCATCTGGGAGCTCGCTCTCATGCGGCATTCTGCATCTTGTTTCAAGGAAATGGATTAGGCCTAACACTGAGTCATTTAAATACCTCCTGTAACACTGAGTCATTTAAATCCTCCTGTATCATCACTGTTTCAACTCATCATCATCATAAGCATTCCTTACCTCTCCCATAGAAGTACTTGTGGTAGTAGTATGCTCCGAGGTCGATGTGCTCAATGATGTAGCGCTTCACCTTCTCCCTGTGGATGGGCTGGTTTTCTCGAGGCACCTCTAGTACAGAGACTCCTGCGTTGGTGCAGTGGGAACTTAAAGATGATTCAAAAGAGCAGCTTTCTGACATCCCACTGTAGTTGGCACTGTTGGCTCTGGAGAGGGAGATCCTCCTCTCACCCTCACCACCGATCTCATTACGAAAGTGTGGACAGCTCAGCACTAAACTGTTGCTCTTCCCGTCCCCCTCGTCAGCATCCAGGTTCTCCTTAGGGTTTAAGTCCTCCCTGCTGCCTAGTGGAGACTCAAACAACGGGGCATTCCCACTGCTACATCCTGCTGCTCCGCCATCTGTCCCTGCTCCAGGTCCAGCCCCAGCTCCACCTCCGGGCACGCCAGCTCCAGGCCCTAGTCCAGCTGAGGCAGCTGAAGCCCCAGTAGTGGTGTTCTTCCTCTGGCTCAGGTTAGCTCTGCTTGCCACCGCCTCGCTGATGTTGAAAAGGACGCTCTGGACATCATAGTGCGCAAAGCATTTTTGAAAGCTGAGTGGTCGCCGGTCATCCTCTATTGAGAGCCGCATGGCGTCACTCTCGCTCTTTATGGTCCGCAATTTCCTGAACAGAGACGTTTCAGACGATTCCGATTTGAGACGCCTCATGAAGGACTTCTCCGGCTCCCGGCTGTAAAGGAGAGAGTGGTCGATGTAGTCGTAGCCTGGAATGTGGACTATCTCACCCCGGGCAATCTGGGCTGCTGTCTGCAGGCTGGGGGAGAGGGAGGTATCACAGCGCAACAACTCGGGGAAACCCAGTGGCGGTATGCTACGGTGGTCCAGGGTGTCCTACTCGGTAGCCCCTAAGCATGGTGAAGAAGCCATCTCCACTCAGACCCTGTCGGTCAATGGAGGATGTGCTGCCGTATTCACGATGCAGCGAGGCCCCAGTGTTTGGATTGACAGCGTTCTGGTCCATTATGTCCTCAGAGTCAATGTCACTAATGGTAACATCGCTGTTACTGCGTTGGCGGATAGGATGTAGACCCTTCAGCGGGGAGTGGCTGAGGAGGTCACTCAGTGTGTATTTGTCAGAGTAGTCTACCTCCAGACAGACTGCTTCGCTTTGCTCCAGTATTTCCACTGTATGTTCCTGCTGGCCGTTCTGAAATACTGGTATCACACTCTGATAGTTTGGAGAAGGCCGTCCGTCCCATCCATCTTTCCTTGGTGGCCAGTCTGTCACCCTGGCCCTGACGCCCATTTTAGGCATGGCTGGAGTACCATTTGTTTTGCCTGCGCCTTCTGATTTCCCCTGCATGTTTGGGGCTGGTGGTCCCATGCTACCATTCAGGGCTTTGAGTTTCCTGTTGAATAGCTCCTCTGACTGCATGGCTCTGGAGTATTCTTCTGGGCCTCCCACAATTCCCACGAGGTTTGATTTGTTATCCGTCACAGGGCTCAAAATACTCATATCCTGCTGGCAGACTCCTTGAAGAGCAGACTTTCAGGACCCTTCTTCATTACATCATGTGATGTGCTCACTGCTGAGCAGAGGAGGAGCCTCTTTCCTGAGTCAACGAAGCAGCCGTCATCATAACTCACAGAAGGCGGCTGGCACAACGATCGACACGCAGCATTTGGATGTCAAGGACAAGTGTCTGAGGGGCGCTGAGGCACAGCAGAGTGGAGTCTTTTCTCACAGCGTGCCGCCAATGCAGAACGACAGCTGGAAGAGTTGGATCTATGGCACAGGAACAAAAACAGAGAAGAAAATGTTAGCACACGGCGACAGGGTTTGAACTGAGACATTTAAAAACATAGAGAAAAGCAGTCTGTATTCCTCAAAATGACCCCAAAACACAGGCACATTCAGTTCAGCTATAAAAATGATCATCCTGCTGACCTAAATTGTTTGTACCCTGTTATCTTGTAATAAACTCCCACTAAGGGTTATGTAGGGCTGTATTAGTTTTAGAACTATGCAGAGCATATTATCGAAAATGGCTAATTAGTGTATTTGAGAGGAGCTGGTGCCATTATGGGTTTATAACAAGATAGATGTATATCTTTGTTGGTGCTTCCAGCCAATGCCTAACAGATGGCGGTGAAGCAAATTACAGCAACAAGAGGCAGATGTTCAGCTAAATGTTCACATGTACCAATATCTGATCCAACCGCTTGCAGCATCATCGAGCCTGCAAATTATACAGGAGGGATAGTTTTGCATATTCAACGCCAATTCCACTTCGCCTTTTTATCTGATGTAGTTGGTTAGGAGGAACATTAACAAGGACTTGATGAGGTAAATTGGCTATGACAAATAAAAATGGAAATGTTATATAATATATGTAGTAGCCACAAATTCACTGAAATGTGAGATTCACTCCACTACCGTGACGACAAAAATGAAAGTTTGCAAGTTCACTCTTTCCCCTTGTTCAGTTCTGTTCACCTGGGGGAAATAACAAACAGACAAAAGGCTGAAATCAGCAGTTTTATTCATTAACCTGAACATCTGAGGACAAAGAGAAGGAGAGTGAAAACATTAGTCGGCTAGTCCTTGAAAAGCAGCTTCGTTCCCTCTTGGGTATTTCAGATGTCAGATACAGTCATGCTGCAAACTCACATGGTTTCCATTTTTATGCACAAGTAATGTCTCCTAGTGTTCTTTGCCATGTGTAAACCTTTGTTAAATAGGCGCCGGGTTCATCATATAGCCTCGTTCAACTGCGGAAAACGATTTGACACGGACAATGTAATAAAGACGCTAACAAACAAAGACAGTACTGTATACTGACGCTGAAAGCAAAACTCCAGTAGGATGCAAGCAACTCCTCTCTAATCAATCCAATCGCATGATAGATGTTGTAGGTCCAGTGAGGGTAAGTGAGGTGTTATTCTGGGTTCATCTCCTCAAACGCTGACTTTTGCATGGAAGATCACACCACACCATGCCACAATAGAGACTACACGTCTTCCTGCACTGACCTAAATGCTTTTTTCTTGTTCTTTGTGGCTGGTGGTGTGCCTCGTTCCTCTGACTACTGCAATCATGTGAGAACCCCACAAGTTATAAGTAAACCCTCCACATCACAGAGAACAGGGCACTGGATTGTGAGTGTTTTGCTTCACTTAGGAGCAGAAGCCCTGTTTAAGGTCCAGTGTGTAGGATTTAGGGGTATATATTGGCATAAACTGAGTATAATAAGTTTGTTTTCTTTAGCATATAACCACCTGAAAATAAGAATCAGTGTGTTTCCATTTATATGTACATAGGGAGCGGGTCCTTATCTACATAGAACACCATGTTACACTGCCACGTGTCTACAGTTGCCTAAACACTGGCTTTAGATAGGACCATTTGCATTTTCATGTTAGCCACTGTAGTTAACAGCCCTTCCACTATGAGCTGAACACATCAGAAAAACACTGATTTTCAACATGAAACTGTGTTTTTATGGGTTAAAATCAGCAGGTCAATTTGTTTTGGAGATGCAGAGACCTCTGCACATAATTTAGCTCCCGGTGAAAACCTCTGCTTGGCAGAAGTTTCAGCTGGTTGCATTCTGCAGTCCTCACTGCTAGATGCCACTAAAACACAAACTGCTCCTTTAAAGCTTTTCTCTTTATAAAGTTTTACTGTAAACATGATAGACGACATTGGGCCTGGTGTCCCAAGCTTTGCTTCAGCTCTGTCCACTGGCCTTTAATATGATATCCTCTGTTCACAGACAACTGTTTACATTTCTCATTTACTGTTGAGGAGGAGGGTGAACTATTTTGGGATGAAAATGTGGGCCACATCAAGATTAGCTACAGGCCAGACTAGACCAAATACACTCGGGATGACTCGGAAACACTGCAATAAGAAAGTATGCGCTTCAGCCAGGGCCAAATACAGGTTAATGCATGCATGACCCAAATTTGTAGGAATAGATTGATAGTGATACCTTTTCAGTCTGATGCCAAACTATCCTCAATCCCCTTTCTCCCATTACAGACTGGTCTGGCTATGAACACAGCTTCATTCACAAGCAGGAAACTGAAGTGTCACTGAATTTAGCACAAGACTTAGAGAGGACAGCAAGACATTGTATTGTGTCATGTCAATGCATAATGTAGGAACGAGTACTGTTCTGGGAAATATGTTTGTCCTTTACAGTTGGTGAATGATGAATAATGGAATATGTGCCGGGTTGTAGCTGTAGTAAATAATGCCAAAGCCACTTGCTTTCAATACAGACAACATCTGTGTCTAAACAGGCCACAGGGGTACATTTGGGTATGAGGCTGGTTTTGGTTTTATTATTTCTACATAAAGCAATAAATTCTTACTGACCTTTTTTTTATTAATTACTCAACCTTTAATTTCTGTGAAATGTTTGAGTTTTTCGTTGCATGTCTCCAACAAAAGAAGAATCCAGAAACAGGGAAAATTCTAGATGAATTGAAATTATAGGGGGGTTGCATTTCATAATGGCAAAACTGTATCAAAACATCTGTTTACAAACTCTCACATAAGTTGTGCAGTGCAATCAAGGTCCCATTTATCCAGTAGCATGCTCAGTACTTTTCAAACAGACAGTCCTTTTCAACTGGAGTGAAACTTATCAATGCTGTCTTCAAAGCCAACTCCATTGACAAAAACAGTCATTTTACTTCGCTAAACAAGGGAGCTGCTGGTCTACCACTGCCTGGATCAGTTAGTTTGTTTGTGTTATTGTGTGATTTTGGTGTTTTAAAGGGCTGGTTTGGATTCAGCAAAGGCTCACAGTGACACAAACAAACTACCGCTCGAGGCCATGGCAGACCGTCAGCTCCTGTGTTTAGCAAGGTAAAATTGATGCTTTTGTCAATGGAGTCTGGCTCTGAAGAGAGCATGGATAAGTTTCACTTTTGATTCAGTTCCTTCTCAGAAAGGGCTGTCTGTTTGGAAAGTACCGAGCATAAGACTGGATAAATGAGATTTGGATTATACTGCACAAGTTGTGTAAGAGTTCGTACACAAATAGTTTTGATATAGTGTTGCTGATGTTGAACACAGCCCCCTTTGAATTCAATTAATGAAGAATGCTCGACATGTTTGGATTTCCTGTTCAATGTGGAAGCATGTGAGAAAAACAATGTTTTCTTCAGGAATTCAACATAACACTGGTTGAGTAATTGACATACTAATTGTCATTTGGGGACTAAGTATTCCTTTAATAACTGATATAGTGTAATTTCCTGGATTGGTGCTTCAGTCATACACATGTATACCAATGTAATAGTAAGCAAGAACCAATGTTACTTTTTTTCTATAGGAAGATCTAAATGTGTAGAGCTGGTGTCTTGTAAAATTGGTAATACTTTCAGAAGGATAACTTTCTTTCTGAAATATTTGAGAATCTTAATTCACCACTTGACAAAAGAGAAAAGAAAGGAAAAGTGACCTCCACTGCTACAAACACAAAATATCCATCACCAAAGACAGCATGTTAGATATCCTGTGGCCAAAACAAACAAAGAATGTACGAAAAATGACTCTAAACTTCTACTCTTGCTGCTGGACATTTATTTTAACTTTCTACATCAACTAAAATCTGTCATTTCTCTTATCCATGCCTAACAGGGAGAGCAGAGGTAACTATGTGGCTAGTCTGCTGACCAACACCCACATGTCACGCGTTGACCGAGCACAGTCCTTTCACACTCACAATAAGAGCCAGTGACAGCCAAAATGTGCCACCTGCGCAAACAGCTTTATCAATGGTGACACTCCAACAGAGGCTTTAACGGATGACTGAGAACAAGAAGAACAAAGAAAGTGACATACTGTAATCTCAACGCATGACAACAAAACAGCATGAATGACTTTTCACAGTAGTCTGTGATGAGCGGCTAAAAAAAGATAGAGGAGTGTAATGCTGTCAACACAGACAAACCAAGAACACAAAGCTTAGTGTTTGGAGAAAACAGGATTGCGTCATCACATAAAATGTAAAATATGGACAAACATCAAGATTAAGACCTGGCAATAAAAAGAAAAAGAAACATTACGTCCCTTTAAAGCACATTTCTAGCTGTGTTATAGCAGCCTAGTTGTGCCTACAATCTTGTTCCCACTGGTAGTGAGTTAAAAAAACAGGAGCAGGGGACTAGTCTGTTTATGTTCATACCGTCTAGCCTCTCCCTGTTTGTGCTGCTACAAGAGGTCAGGAAAGGGTTAGCTGGCCTTTATTTCACGTCGAGGACACGACAGGATAAACCAGTGAACATGGTGGTCTGTGTTTCCCTTTCCTGCCTTCTATTAGCTACTTTCCCTGCGACAGTGATTAATGAACACAGTTGTACCATGTCTCGTTCCACATCCATCCCCCTGCGCCCCCAACCAATAGAGAGTGCCACGGGCTACTTGGTCAGCAGAATCTATCTTCTGTGTGACCTGAAGGAGGCTGTTTTCTGTCCTTGCCTTTGTGGCTGTGTGTGCAAGGGAGGCAGCAGATGGAGGGTGGGCGGTCTGCTTTGCTAACAGCCCTTTATTACTGGAGTAATGCATCGCCATTATGGGTGTTTAAGACACAAGGCCTGGTGAACAGGGGGAAGGGATGGAGAAGAAGGGATGGGAGAGAAAGAGAGGCCTAATTACAGTAATGAACTCATTTTCTGTCTCTGATGTTGGATAGTCTGTCTTTCATCTCGGTTCATCCAGAGAGGAGTGGCCCAGCCGTTCTGCCAGGTCTTAAAATAATCCTCTGACATTGTGGCCTGATTAAAGGCCCGGCAGATATTAATATGCTGTCAGAAAAGTGAACACGTTCTGTCCACCATCCTGAGATTAATAGTTCACTATCACTGATATTTCACCCAAGCAGGACACACGGTGTGATGCCAGCCGACTCTGACAGACTCACTAGACTGACTGACTTCTCATTAGTCACTTCTTCGACTCCTACACGACTGTCACTGTGATCAGAGAGGAAGTCCCTCCGAACAAAGCTGCGGACTGTCTTTTTGTTGGGTTTTGGTTGCATCTCTCTTGCAGTTCTCCGGATTATCCATATGTTTACAGCATCAAATTGATCAAACTGGGTATTATGGCATGTTGAGAAATACTTCACTCCTCGGCGACTTGAGCTAAGAGCGAAAATAAATGTAATTTCGAAAAAGAGGTTTATGTAAATTAAGTCACAATGCAAGCATCTTCTACAAAACAGCACTGCATATATTAACACAGAAGCTGTATTGGATGCCAGTTGCAAACGCATTTTGTGCACAACATTATTAAGATTACTCCACTCAAAGCTGACAGCACTTAAGAAAATTAGGCACATACTGTACACTCAAAAAGCAGGGCCATGTCATAAGCCCTTTAAAAAACATTCTTGAGAGGAAGCCAAATCCTCTGCATGCCTGATTTGTTTGTGACGCGCCCCACTTCAGGTAGCCGTGACTCTTTGAAAAGCCAAACTTGTCACTCGTCTTTGACCTAAGGTTACCTTTTAAAAATATCCTGTGCAGCATAAACTCGCTGATGTTGCAAAGGTTTAGTAAATTGTGTGTCAAAATTGCAAAAAGTCACCTGGAAGTCACAATTATGCAAGCAAAATATCACAATTTGCATGTTTGGCCATCAAAGGCACAATTTAGCTGTATGTTTCTGCAGGTACACTCATTGTGCATGATTACAGAATAACACAATACCAGTACACTGACAAAGGCGAAGGAAAAAGCATCTTGTAGGCAAAAGGCTCGTAAATAAGACGACTGTATTCAAGCTTTCTTGAATTTTCACATTCCTCTAAAATACAGCATCCTACACAGTGTCTTGCCTATTGCACCTCGGGTCAAAGTCAAACATGTTTATTTAGCCCCGTCCACGATGCTGGGCCACTCCTGGCCCTGGGGTGAACACAGACCTGTGATTATGGTCAATTATCTTTAATAAAGCCTGGTGTAATTGAGCCATATTAATGCTCCTCTGTTCTCGGCAAGCAGGAAGTAGTAGCTGGCCTCGTCCCCACGACGCCTCGACCTCCCTCGCTGAGGCCAAGCTGCAATGCAGTCATCCTCTCCTCCCGCAGCCAAATTAGGGTGCAGTGTAGGTTAGAGGCCAAGATGATTACACCAATTTTCCAGCTCATGGACTTTATCATAAAGTGAGTCAGGCAGCATTACTATGTGAAGCATATTTACAAGGCATTCCCTCGGTGCATTCACAGCCACATTTATTTTAGTTCCTTGTTACCTGCCTTCTACTGTTTTGTGTAGACAGACTGCAGTCAGTCAAACATTTGGATGTGTCACACTGTGTTCATCATTAACACAGAGGAAGGAAAGAAATCCAAGCGGAAAGCAAACAAACCTGAAGGCATGTTGCTTATGCTTCACCGCCCGCCATTTGATTCCTCAATAAACTCGCAGTAAAAACAATGAATCACATTCCATGTCACATCACACTCAAATACAATCAAATTTGCACTGCACTCGGTTTTAGTGTTTCGTCCTCCGAGGAGTTGATTTAAAACAACGTGGGAGCTCTGTTTTCAATCCTCTATTGAGAGCAGCTGTTCCAACCTTGCGGTGGGAATTGGAGGGGAGTAGACGATGGTTTTGGGCAGGATAGATATTAAATTCATCACACTTTCAGTCAGTGATGGAGGGGTGTGGGTGGGTGTATGACTGCAACCAGACACGGGCATCTCCAATCTGATGAAAACACTCGTGTTTCTGCTTCACTGGAGCGATTCTTTACCTTAACTGGGTTAAAGCAAAGGAGAATGTGAGGTTAAGAAGAGAAGTGAAAGTGGTGGAGCGGGAAGAAAAAAGAGAAAAGAATGGGAGTTTTGCCAAACCGTGCAATTAAACCACAGAACCAATTAATTGGGCGATGTTATCCTTGAGAGTTCATTACTGGGGCCTGGGAAACCAGGCATACCATCTTCCCCAAGTGCCTCCATAACCAGAGAGGACACTTGTTAAGACTCTGTGTGTGTGTGTGTGTGTGCACTACTGCTCACACTGACTGAGTCTATGAAAGTATGGACCAAAGAAAACCAAATGCACCATTCAACGTCTTCCTCTTTCATCTGCTGCTCGCACAATTCAACCTCACAACAGGGAGGAATCTCCCACCAGCTGACACACAAATTAGCACTGATGCTAAAGCCCTGCCATTAATGGCCCTTACACACCCCTTCCTGTACACAACGATAACTCCCCATATCTGAGCCGGTAAGAACCCAATCATCAAACTCCGCCCTCTCTTATTGTGGTCAGACCACCAACCGAACACGCCGATGTGCCAATATTGCCTGCAGGGAGTAATGCTGAGATTTTAATGGCCAGTGTGAATGGAGGGTCACACCCTCAGTGGGAGGTAAGGAAACCAGTAAAATGAGTTCCAGCCAGCTGCCTGATATGTGGAGACAAACAGCAAACCATATCCTGCCAAGTTATACTTTTCAAATATTCACATCGGTGAGAATTTAACAACAGCAGATGCTAAAATATATTTAGGTTAAGTGGGGTTGCATAAGTAATAAGCTACAGAAATAAAAATAATACTTTACTTATGATGGGTGGCAATTTGACAGCATTATCCATTAGAGAAGATAAAGGGACTGTCAGTAACCAAACAGACTCCTTCACTTCACTCTATTTCTATCATTATGAGCTCAAGTATACTTAATTTGAAATCAAATTTGGCATGTTCTCAAAGGCAGTTGTACACAGCTCTGGGTGTGACTAGAGGTCTGTCCCTCCACGCACAAGGGTGCAATTTGCAAGTTGCAGAGACATAAAACCAGAAATCCTGACGGTTTGAATAAACAGATGCACAAGCTCCAGATGCAGCTAAAAGTCACAGCTTATGTTGCAGGAGGGAAAAGATGATTTAGAACTGGTCCTGCTTCAACTTTACAACGACAAAAAGCAGACGGGGAGCTGAGATGTTTGTTCCCTTAACCAAACAAAGAGACAGAGTGGAAAGATTGCTCTTTTCTAACAACACGCAGGAGTACAAATGAGGTGTGCCGTGTGCTTTCATGATGTGCCAAAATGAGTGACCTGTTTGATTAAAAATCTTTACCTGTTCATTACATTATCACATTTGAAAAGCAATTAATACTCCCACCTAAGGTCATTTACTTCACAGCATCACAGGTGTATTTAAACACTATCTTTTATGTATTCTGCATTTTATATTTGGGCCCTGATTCAGCAGCAGATTAGATAATTGCAAGTTTCTGTCAATGTGACACTACAGTATATTCCCAGCGCTTCTTGACTAATCCAGGCAACACGAAACCACTTGAATTGCTTTGAACAAGAGTATGTTTTAACTGGAGTCCTACACACACCGCATCATTTGAAGCCCAGTGCAGGGCTGCGTATTTTTTGTTTCTATTTCTTTGTTCTATTTGTCTACCTGCTGTATTGCCCGAGAGAACATGACATTTCTGTTTTTTAAATGTACAATGAGCCTCTTCATGTTTTACTACTCATCTGTGGACTCCTCTCTCTTTGACAGTTTGTGTAAATGCACTCTGTCGCTCCAGGCTAAAAAAGTGAGTCACGTCATCACCACTGACCATTCTGACATGATCCACATAAACACACACGGAGAGCTCATATCAACGTGATGATGGGCGCAACAGCATACTAATACTAGACTTACTCGCCTGAAGATGCATATCACACGACCATTCACGTACACTGGACATGAGCATGCCGGTGTAAACAGGAAGCGGATTGTCTATTCTGCGGTTGGTTGCCTAATTACACAAAGTACTACAGAGAGCCAAGGTGGCGGAAAATGGATTGGGAGTCGTTGTAAAGCAAAATACGGCGACATTTTAGGGCATTACCAGGAGCACTAATGCTGACCATCACCAGAGGAGGCCATGGCGATGGGAAAGGAGCACCCACATAGAAGGATAAGCATTGTTATAGATTAAAGGTATGTAGACCTAGCTATAATGTTTGGCTTCACACACTGTGACTGATAAGACCCTACTGGAAAGCGAATGTGGGTGTCTGTGACATTGTTTTCAGAAGTCACTGTTTCTGCCCGTCTCGGCATAGGCTACATCCACACTAGTGCATTTTTGTTTTATAACTGTTGTTACATTTAATGCATGAGTTTTCAAACTACAACAGGTCAGCAGAGTTTTCAAAGGTCTCCACTTTAAGGCTTCCAAAGCGCAGAAGTAGTGTGGACGCTACGCCTAAACGAAACAATATTTATGTGATTTAAAAGGTACGAGTGTGGATGTAGTCCAAAGTGAGCACAGAAAAAAACAGCAAAGAACAGAAGTGTGTGTACGCATGTGTTTGTGCTTGCAAAAAGAGAGAGGGGCTGAACAGAGGCAGCTTCTGCGGGAGCAAAGAGACGATTAGAGGCTTTCTGTTTACATCTCAGCGCACACAGACCCGAGTTGACCCAACAGCAGAAGAACAATCAGTAGAAGAGATAAAAAAGGAGGTCAGACAGCACAGAGTAAACATGTACCCTCATCGTCTCATCATTCCCCCGGCGCGGGGCCTAACAATGCACTGTGGGAAATGCCCAAATTCACTAATGCCCTGTCAGTGCCCCAGGTGCACAGACTTATGGAGAACACAGCCTCTATCAAACAAGCACAGCAGTGTGTCCTGGACTCTATCCTCTGGCATGAGTGCTACTTCAAAAGAAACTCCTCATACTCTGTCTGCATTTTGATCTATATAAAAAACACGAGTATAAAACTTTCACTTCTGGATTGAGAAGACTAGACAGGAATCTCTGCAAAAAGGAAGTTGCCTCATACCAGAATAAGACTTCAATACTTCCATAACAGCCGAGGAAAATTGAACAGCTCTCCACAGATATGAGACAGCTGGAATAAAATAGGCCACTGAGATGTAGCTATGCTCGGAGCTGCACTGTCTCATATCTGCTCATGTGGTTACAGAGCTAACCTGAGGTCGCTGCCCTCCAACAGCCATCTCGCCACACCTCATCTGTCAACAGTTGTGCTCTCACGTGTAAAATTAAACAAAAGATAGCTGTTTGCTTTGCCACAGACTTTGTGGTTTGGACTGGTGGTTATTTCTAGCCGTTGTCTTATCAAGGAGGCAGCTTATATGAACACGAGTCTATTTTCCTTAACCGCTGCACCCCTGAGTCTGCTACACTTCGTGCTAGCAGTAGCTCCATCTGGAATGTCTGAAGCACAGGGGTCACCCGTGATCCGACTCCATTTCACTTGGTTCAGGGAACAGTAAGTATTTACCCAACAGAAACTGCAAATGGTAAAATTCTTTTCATTTCCTGCACACATTTAAATCTCATAATATCTACCATATGCTTAGTCACAGACAAAGAAAAGAGCTCTGCCAGTAGAAAGTGGTTTGAGACTCCACAATTGTGTGTAGAAGCCAGAGTAGAAAAAGGGAGAGTCATTGTAAATCCAATTATGTGTATACTGATCCAAGCAACATGAAGGCACACATCTTTCACCTCTGTTTCACTGGAAACATCAATTGAGTCTTTCAAAGGAATTGATTGTATTGTGAAGCTCTGCAGCATGTTTTGAAGCTATGCATGTGAAGGGTTCAATGCAACATTTTTGCTTCTAACATAATCAGCGTGTCAGTAGTGTTTTGGCAAGCAATATTCTCAGTAAATATCCACTACAGATGTTCTTGAAAATGCTTTAGGAGACATGACTCTTATCAGTTGGTTGCAACTAATGCCTACCATACACTAGCAGACTTTATCCCCGTTTCCACCGAGCAGTACGCTTCAGTTTAGTTTGGTACGCTTTTTTTCTGTTTCCACAAAAGTTGTGGATGGTACCAATGGAACCGTTCCGTACCGTCCCCATTTTTGGTCCCCCCTCTGTTGGGGTACCTAGCACACAGATCTGGTACTAAAAGGTGGAGCTGTGAACACTGCAGTCTGTTGATTGGTCAATAGCGAATGGTCTCTCTTGCTCAGAGTTGTGGCTGGTCTGAGGCTTATGTGACCACTGCTCATACCGTGGAGAGTTTTATTAGACTGTAACTATAAAATGAAAGGATGTTTTGCTGTCTCTCACAGCAGCTGGAGTCTGAGGAAAAATAATTTCATTCACTGGGTCGACTGCCGGCGACTTTTAAGGTGGGATATTAACTTGTAATGTTACTCAATGCATGAGGCAACGATGTGACTCAATCAACACACCTTAAATATTCCATAAGACAACTCTGACCATTACTTAAGTTTTTAGTTTTTAAGCTTTTGAAAAGACGTAACAGACTTAAGTCCAACATCCTCTCACATCTCAAGACAATGTGAGTTTTCAGTCACACACTACAAGATTTTGCAAAGACTAGGGGTGTTGCAGGGTCAATGATTCCAAGACGACAGCTATATTTCTTTGAGATTACTTCACATCCTACACCTGGTAGAAAATATTATGCCTACTCCCTTTAAGAAATATGCCGTATTATAAAGTTCTTACACGTCCACAAATCACATAACTTCAGAAACACAACACAAAAGGCGTCACCTAGCGAGAGTATTTTTGTCATTTTGGCATCAGTATAGTCCATAAAGATAAACTGTATATGGGTACAAACTTTACATTTTGGATTTTGTCACCTCAACTTGCTGCCAGCCGCTGTCAGTTACCTGTGCTAATTTAGTGGGAGAAGGCCTTGGAAATGAGAGGTGAGCAGTTTCAGAAATTATGATGTCTCACTAAAACATGTGCTGGTTGGTGGATCAGACACACACTGAAGTAAACACTGACTCTTGTTCACTTCACAACTACATCAGTTTCTCCTCCTTTTCCACAGTACAAGAGAGCTGAGACTTGTTCATGTTCTTTTGCCTCCCAGGAGCCCCCTCCATGTTTACTGTCTACCCGGTTTGCTGCTTCTTGTTTGGTGCTGTAGGTTGTTGACACTGTTCACTTCAATGAACATCGTCATTTGCATGACCCAAGACTAAAAACTTACAATAACATTAAGCATATTTGATTTTGTCAGAACATCAGGACAAGAAAAAGACTGACTTAAGTTGGCTTGGACTGAGTTTTATGACCACCTTACGCGCACCACCTGAGGTAAAACTCAAGTTTTTATGAAGACACTGGAAAATTTGTCTGTGAAAATGAAATCCTTTGAAAAGTTGTTTGGTGTCAAGCCAGCATAAGTGGATACTCCATTCATCAAGTCATTTGTAACAGTATTCCTAGTGCAAACATAAAACACACCTTGTGCATCAGTTCTACTGTATCTGAATTCCACTGTCAGATAATGCATTAAGTTGACAGCCGTTGATAAAAATAAAAACACCACTGAAGCTCTGGAATGACGACCTTTCCATGCCAAGATTAACATAATTACTAACAGCAATCCGTCAAGTGGGAGCTTAACCTCAGTCATGGCACTGATGGTAGCTTCAAATAATCACACTGACAAGGTGAGCTATGCGGCAAAGTTATGTTTTTGCAAAGAAAGGAGCTCCTGTTCTTGAGCTGGAGTGAGTCTTGTATCAAAACAGCACAGTGGTGGTAGTGCTGGCGGTATGAAGGTAGTGCGGGAGAGAGGCAGGCCTCCTCCTGGCTCCACTGAAAATGGGAGTCTCCTACCCTGCTGCCCTGCCAGCTGGCTGTGTGCCCAGCGCCTGCCAGGCAGCACACTGCCATTGTCCTTTAGTTGTTTCAGGGTGATCTGAGAATTAAAATAGACAGGACAACAGATTTTCCTTGTTTATACACATGAGAATGAAGAGCAAGCACTGCGGCAAACAAGAGACCCACAATGCACTGAGTTAAAAGATTTAAGCGAGGTTGTAAACTTGGCGAAGGATCGCATAGGGAGTCCCTATTCTGATACAAAATTAATGAATACCGACTAATATGACTAATGGAATACCGTGTTATAAGCCTATCACGAACCACTTAGTTGTATGTCAGGTAACATTATGTAGCAACCAGCATTAGTATCACACCCTGGACACACATGCATAGTTTGAGATGTCGCTCCCACGGCCTATTCAGGTCTCGCAGACTGAAGCTCCTGTATGTTCCCAACAGAAGGAGACCGTGTTTGTTCTTGGCTGCTCCAGTGGAGCCCCACGAACAGAGAGCACTGTGCTGTGGCCCTTCTCCAAAAGGGACCATCTGTCCCCCGAACTTGGCCTAGCCACGCCGGCCTTCACTGCTCTGTTGAGACAGAAAGGGACGTGCAGGGTTGATGTGGCCCAGCAGGCCTCCAGAATAAACCACCACCTATTTCCATCAGCACACATCCCCCCTCTGCTGCTTCCCAGCAGCCTGCTGCTTACCCTGCAACCTCCATACCAATGACAGCCTGTCAGCAGAGTGCACTCTCTCATGGAGAGGAGAGAAAGAAAACAAGGAGAGAAATGGTGAGAAGAGCGCTCTCATCTTGGAAAAGGAAAGCTGTTAAGAGTTGCGAGGAGTTGGGATCGAAAGCTCTGAGAACATCCATGCTTCCGCTCCTCTGCTGAGGTCAGTCAGAGTCCACGTCGTCACATTATCACTGAGAAACAGCACAGCAGTGGAGAGTGCTGTGTGACACTGTAAAGATTGAGAAGCGCCACACTAACGCACAAACACATTCACGCACATCATTTAGGGAGCAGGATATATAAATGCTGACCAGCAGAGCAACCTCAGAGCACGTCAATGCCACCAAGCATCACTCCCTCCCTTTATTCACTTCTGCGGTACTCCTTCAAAGTTTGTTTTTCACACTTGGTCTGGTGTTGCTGACAGAATTCTGGCGTAAGAGAGACAATTTGGACTCCTGGGCAGCAGCTGGAGGCTCCACAGCTGACACAGAATAAGGTTTAGTCAACCGGAGGATGTGAGGGGTAGGGAGGACAGGAGTAAGCACTGATACACAGATGAATCACTGGTTTATTCACCCCTTAAGAACTTTTTGTACTGCGTCTGCCAGAGACACACACTCACAAATTCCTCCTGTGATACACCCCACAGGCTAGACCACTCAAACACACCATTGTCTAAAAACAAGACTTTCCTCACTTTATAGAATGCACATCATAAATACAAGTAAACCTGAGGACAGTGTGCATTATTTAGCCTTTGCATTTTGTTCCTCAGAGGCCGTTACATGAAAACCAACATTAAGTATCAACAGTTGCCATGCTTACCTGATTAAGAGAGTCCTTTTTCCATCACAGCCATAAATCCTAAGGGCAGAGGACTCAAAGCCCTGTGAGCTACCGTGATAATGAGCCCACTGTGGAGATGCTATCCAAGTGCATTAAATCCATCAGCCACTTGTTGAGAGAAATCCGCCACACTTCACAGCAGAAAGCCTCTAAAATAAACAACAGCAACCCTTCCTTCTGCTCCTTTATCCAACAACTAGTTTGGGGAGAAAATGAAGAAAGATGGAAGAAAAAGAAGGAAAGAGTAAAGTAACGACGAGTCTGGCAGCCATCGGGGAGTCAATTTAGTGAAATGCATACAGCTGCTTCTTAATGCACACGACCCTCTCCCTCCCCCTGCGACAAAGCCACCAACAGAATGAGTGAGACTGCAACATTAGCATATGTAAGGGAAAGTAGGTGGCTGTGCTGGGTCGGGGGGGGGGGGACTGTTGGGTGTTGGTGGTTGGGGGGAAGGGGTGGGCCGTGACATTCAGAGCTTCTCTGGCTGACAGGAAGGACAAGAAAAAAAAAGGGGGGGAAACTATTGTTCCCGGGAAAAGATGCCCAGGTCAAGCCTGTGACCTTCCAAGTTTGTTGCAGTGGCTGACATTTGGAGCGATGGGAGATGGAGGGATCCACTTATCGCTTCCATGTCCTATGAGCTTAGTACAAAGGTCTGTCTGGCAAACAGAGTCAGCAACCATGACCACCTCAAACACACTGAGATAAGGAGAAAAGACCCAACCAGAGAGGGGGAATTGCCCTTCTTTCAAAACTGATAATCCCTCTAGCCACAAGCCATATGCTGAGCCTGCATATCTTTACCTTCAGCTAAGGAGCAACAGACAGGAGGGATGTAGGGAGGCTGTGACAGTCCTAAGAAACATTTATTAAAAAAAGAGTTCATCTCTGCTGGACAGCACTCCGTGGTGCTTCACTGCAAACAGCTGTGGGTTTAAGGGCCTTCACACACCAAGCCAAAGAACAGGCACCAACAAAGACTGACTGCATTGTGTTCAAGCGCTGCTTTTATCAGAAGATGTGAAGCAACGCATCAAAGACAGCTGACGGCAAGCTGACCGCTAGCAGTCATGTACATTCTGCGCCTGCATGGCAGGAGAATAATAACTAAGGGGTCTATTTAAAAGTTGCTGGACAAAAACTGGCAACATAAAGGCTCGCTATGCTTTGCTATGCGCTGGCATTGTGCCTGAAGAAGAAGAGGAAATAGCAAACAATCAGGAGAACCTATACAAAACTGGTGAAAACAACAACTTGCTCTGCTGGAGAGTGGCTGCCAGACACAGAGTAGTTAAACTTTACACAACTTTTTGGCAGACATATTCTCAATCCATCTTTTCAAATATTTATGAAGAACTTTTTTCTGATTACATATACAGATGTCTGAGTAGTGATTTCCTCTTATCCAAGCACAGACCAGCAGGCCATAAGCTGTTGTTTTTGTGGTGTTCAAATGCAACAAGACGTCAGTCAACGATAGGCCGAGCCATCATTAAGTGTTTGATCAGTTGCTGTTTGTTGACACTAGTTGTTTGAGGTCAGCTTGGTGTGTCATAGCCCTGATGTGGAGTTGGGTGTGTAGACTGGAGACTAATAAAACCTTCTGAGCAAGGCACTTTAAACCAGAGCTGACACTTTCTGCTTGGTTGGTCGAATGATTGGTTGATATGCTCTGGTGCATATCACTGGTGTTAACATTTTTTCCCTAGAAGAAACGTCAGGTGCTTTTCTAAAAAAAAACACCCAGCTGAGTGTGTTTTAGAGCACATTTGGAAATGCAGTGTTTTTTCAGCTGAGACACTTTGTTTGTGTCTGGTTGCACAACGTAGAGCTCTTGCATTGGTTGATGGAAAGGCTGAAGCATGTAGAGGATACACCCACCAGCCTGTGTGGCCAGCAGTACTCATTTCTCCTTCATTACTGTTGATGTGACAGTTGGTCTTTGCAGTATTTGTCCCATCCGTCCTCCACTGTAACTGGACGGCTGAGTAAATAGTGACAGCAACTAGCGCAGGGTTTTACCCAAAGTTCTGCATTTTACAAGTTACGGCAGAAAAAAATGCGAAACGTTCAGCAGCCAATACGGAATGGACGCTCAGCGGCTTGTTACGTTGCAAGTGTTTGTAGCATGGTGTAAATACGCAGCACTCCCACTGCAAAGAATTCAAATAATACACTGGCCTCGGAAATAAATGCCTTGGTGCACTGTGGCTGATTTATTTCATCTAGAGATAACTTGCGCTACGCTGACTCAGAGCCTATGCCGTATGTATGGCAGCGATTCGACGCAGAAGTATAAATCCCGCATTCACCTACTCCAGAGGAGCTGCTCCATAGCCAATGTTAAAAAAAACTGCACTTGTGCTTTGCAATAACTGGGTATGAATGTGCGTGTATGTTTGAAGCCAGTCATTTCCAACCTTCCTTCGACACATAAAGGCTAAATAAAGAACAACTCTGAGATAAATGAGTTTTGATGATACATTTCTCCCCTGTATAGCGCAACATAATTGAGTTTCAGGGAGCTTAATTGAAAAAACACTAAAACAGTGTCATTCTAACCACTTCCTGATGACTGCTTTGCTCTGTGTGTTTCTGGTTGGAGGTAGGAACATGTTAATAGCAGGAAATGACAGACTTTAATCAAGCTGAATGAATGGCAGCAAGTACAGGTCTTTGTGCCACATTCGGCTTTGATCTAGCCTCTGCAGGCAGGTTCTCAGCTTTGATTCGAGTTGAGGGGAAGGAAAGGGTTTTATTTGAAGAGTGGGAAGCCCCAGGAGGTAACACTTAAGAGTTCTTGTCACTGCATCCCAGCAAACAGACAAACTATTCATCAGCCTACACACATGTGCAGCAGGGCCTGTGGAGAAACACACAATCCCACAAACACTGCTCGTTCGCACATGGACGTCCGGGTCTGATGGGTAATTTACATACCAAGGGTAGTCATTACACAAACGGATACACATGCAGAACGACCTACATTCACAAACACTGAAAAAACATCTTAAACAGCTCAGCTTTCAAATGCTGTGCAGAGTTTTGACTGATTTAAAGAAATATATCAACTGTCATCTAACTCCATATGATAAGAAGGTACATTAAGTGGCAGCAGATTGTTTTTCTTGTGACATTTACGGTGTAATTTGTTTTATTTAAGAAGGAATTTACACAGAAAATGGGAATATTAAGCCAGACGCAACATCGTTTTTCTTTTTAAAGGTTTTTATTGATTTCCCTGCCATGACAAGACCTACATAAAACTTTTTCAGTAAGTTTGAAAAAACATCTTTTGTTAATTAGATAAAAGGTTTAGCTTTATTTGTGACATTGGTAGTGAAATGTATCTGTATACTTAACATACAGCATGCTTGAAGGAAGAGTGAGACATTTTGGAAACTTCCCTCATTTGCTTTCATGCTGAGAGTTAGATAAGAAGAGTGATGGTGAGAATTTATTGGCTGGGTTAAGTTACTGCACAACATGCCATTTTTACACCCCTGATTTTGTATGAATTAAACAACAGATATGTGTTAATTAGAGTTAAACATGTTAATTAGTGAGCCTTCAAGGTCCTGCTAGATAGATTTTTTTGACAGATCAATGGTGGCTGTTTCTCCATTTCCAGTTCTCCTGCTAAGATTAGTTAACCAGCTGCAGCTTCATATTCATGGCACAGACACAAGGGATGTATCCATCTCTCTATCCAACTCTCTGCAAGAAAGTAAATATATGTATTTCCAAAATGTTCAACTATTCCTTTAAGCTGTACCATTGGGCAGAACTTTCAACTAGAGATGCTTGAGTGATGAATACTGCCATTATCTCCTCATATTAGGGAAGATGATCGATCTCAGAACCCGGCTATTGTTTGATGATAGTAAGATGATAGCCAATGGGATCCGGTATAGCCAGGCGATATCCAGGCTGAGACCTCCTATCGTTTTGGCTCATCTCCATAAACAGATATGTGCATACAAAAGCAGATAAAAAAGCTAATATAAAGCTAACTCATTGTCACACATAGCTGATGGGTTCAGAGATTGCATGTCGGCTATTATGTTCTGCCTCTCTACAAGGTCTATCTCTCTGCCACTCAAACTTGATGCTACTTGGACTACACATGGAAACCAGAATGCTTCCGATAACAAAATCTTGTCCTGCTGCCTACAGATTCTGCATACATATACACTTAACGTTGTATAGGAGATTCTAGCCTGGTGTTAAATCACACACTCTTATATTAACTCTGCAGTGGAGCCTATTCTTGTTAAAAAACAACCTTGAGGGTGTCATTCTGTGGACAGCCAGCATGGTAATATGGAAGCCATTTAGGCTTGCTTCATAATTACAGTACTAAACAAGTCAAAACAGCCCAATGTGAGAAGGAACAAGGGCTTCTGTCTGATTGCTCTCACCAGGGGACATTTAATAATCCACCAAGAACGAAAGGCACCTGTATCCGCTGAGATTGAGTTCTCTTTCATGAGGGTGTGACGATAGCCAGGCATGGGATACATTTGCTGTCCAGTATTTTTAGTCCTGCTGATAATGGCATGCCGTGGCAAGGCAAGTTTCTCCTTAGTTATGCAGAGTCGGAGAGGAGCTGTTAAAGGGAATGGCCTGTTCCTCCCGTGGAGAGGAAGGGAGGAAAAGCAGCTGGCAGGCAACAGGCAACACAGCATCTCTGAATGTCACTTCTCCCCAATCCGCCCCCCTCCTCTTCTCTCTCTCTCTCTCCACCTCCTCTCCTCCTCTCAGTTTGTTCTATCTGTTGTCTGAATTCATCAGAGAGCAGGAGGCTGAGCTGCCTCCACTATCCCCCCCATGCCACTCCATCTCGACGACAGAGGAGGAGAGCGAACGGGAAGGGGGTAGTGGGCACATGAGGTGAGGGGGTGGAGAGTAAACAGTGGCTTCGCATCCCTCTATGTTGTTGCTAGGCAACTTTTTCTGCATATGACAGCCTTGAGTGACAGCAGACCTCCCTTCAGAACAAAGACAGAAAGTTGAGGGAGGGAAGGAAGAGGAGCAGAGAGCAGCGCAGAGATGAGTGGTGATCGGGTGAATACAGGGACAGACACATTGTTGCTGAGTTTAAAGCAATACAAAGCAACATAATAAAAAAAAAATTGGACTAAAAGAGTGTATGAAAGGGTGAAACAGGATGATCTCAGCACCGCTATTCTCAATTTTGAGGGTCAGGACCTACCAAGGATAAAGATAAATCCGAAGGATCACGACATAATTAACAGAATAAGAAAGCTTCTAATGTTTGCGTTTTAATTAATTTCACTTATTTGGGCCGCTAATTCAAATACAACAGGACAACTATTCTCTAGTTACTACCCACAGTCAGATGCAGCTGGTGATAGTGGATACTGCATCGTTTCAGGTGCTTTTGAAAACATTTTGTCATTGGTCCAAACAACTTTATCTCGGTTCACGCCAGATAAAGTAAACTTAATTTCTGTTGCTGTATCACACTGCAGAGCAAACTAACGGATTAAATTTTTAATACTACAACATCCCCACCGGCACACTGGGGATGTCTTATCCAAGTCTTGTTTATATTTTGCCCTTTTGCACATGCTCTTTCATTACCTATGAACATATGATTAGGATCTGTAAGAAACTCCTCAGGCAGAGTACCAGCACTACCACCAACAACTTACAAACTATACTTTGGCAAAAGTTGGCAGACACCAATAGTTCCGGCTCAGCACATTTTGTGTGCTGCACAGATGACGTGCTTCGTCCATAGGGCACATAATAAGGGTTTTTTGACGACTGCTGGGGCTAAAATTAGCACGTGAATAATAATCACTAGCCTGTGAGCTGCTTTTCATTGGAAGTTTGGCAGGGGAGAGCGTGCTGGATGCCAGATCAGGGGTGCTGCTCTACGGATGTGTGCAGAGGGAGCAGGCATTCAGGAAGCAAAGGAAAGTTGACACTGGAAACCATATTGTTAACAGCAGTATGGGCAAAGTTGCCAGTGCTTTTAGATGACCATGTAGGATGCCAGATGCTTGCACCACGGTTGGCTGCAGAAGTGGAAAGCAACACAACAAACAAACAAACAAACAGGCAGTCTAACAACGGTTCCATTTGTAAATGTATCGGCCTGTTAACAAAATGTAGGTGTGGCTTGTGAGAGTCAACAAAGAGGGGAAAAAGGAACACTGTATGCAGAACATCATACAGGCTTTACATACCAAAATAATAACAACAATAAGATAGAACAGTTTTTTTCCCAAAGTGAAGTCCGTGGCCATCTGGAGCATATGTTCCAGTGCAGCAACTTCCTCCTGTAATTAATGAAGTTCTCCAAAGGGAACAGTCTGATTAAGTGAAAACTCTTCTTATTCTCCACAGGCCATGTTACCAGAGCTCAGAGAGAAATGGCTCCGATAGAATTCCTGAGAACTAGGCGGCCCTGGTTTGTCATGCAGCTGGCATCTCTTTTATGGAGTCACTTTCAAAGCTTTTCCCCTACAAGTGGCATCAAAAACATCTGTTCCCAGAGCAGCCACCCACATGAGAGATTGCCCAGTCCTGGCACGATGGCCTGCAGATGTAGGCAACAACCGACATGCAAATGTACATGTAAAACCTCAGACAGCCACATTGTGACAGTTAAGAACACAAAGTCACAGAGAGGAAAGGAGACGGGAAGACAAATAGAGATTGGGAAGATAGTGACTGAAAAAATAATGGCTATACTGGAGGGAAAAATGACTCATAATGAAAGAGGGAGAAAACCTGAATAACAAGAGATGATACAATCACTAGTTATTCTGAGCCAGTGTCTCCTGGCCATATTGAAGGATGTACAATGGTATTTTAAATCCCAGGCAGAAGACCAATTTGACCTCCATCCTGTTCAGAGCAGTCCAGTTAGTGGAGTGGCCGGGTAATGCCCGATGAAGTAGCAGTAGCACAGCTATATTAAGGCTGCCGTGTCCGGGGCGTACGAGATGCCTTAAATGTGCACTCTGCTGGTGCTCAGAGCAGTGTAAAACACTGTGCATCATTAAGGGGAAGTGTGCTTAAGTACTGTCCACGGCCCTGTAAAGCGACTGCCAGTGGGGGGAGAGTGGATAGAGGGAGGCAATGGGAAATGGTCCGAGTTATTTCCATTCCCTCAGCCCGTTTATGGAAACATTATTGGAGCAAGGTTCAGTTCTCACGGAGGAGGAAAAGATTCAGGAAGCGAGTAAGAGTGAGAGACAGGAGAAAGTGAAGGAGGGAGTGAAAAAAAGGAAAAGGAGGAGGGACTGCAGAAATGCTGCTTTTAGCTGTTTTCTCTGGAAAAGACCTTGCTCTGTGTGTGTCCTTCATTGTGTGGTTCTCCCTCTGGCAAAGGCCACAAAAGCCTCCATTTATCTATCCTGAGCATCTAGCCTTATTGAGAAAAAGGCTCTGAATGGCGGGCAGCCATCACATGTGCCAGGGTGACATGGCTTTTCCCTTGTTAACACTTTAGTCTTGCACCCAGAGTGCACCCAACACAATCTCCACTGCAGTGAGGGATTACTCCTGCCGACAAACGGGCAAAAAGAAATAGTACATCTGTTCTATATATTTGCATTTCTTTGGTTGAATCACAATGCACCACTTGACTCGATGGAAAGCGAACATTCTCAGTCAGGCGTGAGAAACCCACCCCATCAATGAGGCCTTTTTCCACCCTTTGGTTTCTTTAACCGGGGTAACAGCACATCACAAGGAGCAGCTTGCACAAAACACAATCTGTCAACTTGGAGGCAGACGGGGCCAGTTTATTCATGATTCGCCCTCATCAGTTTCTATTTACTCAGTGTTCTTGGGAGTAGAAAGGCGACCAAGTGCAATTTTAGGACATCGCAATGTGCGCTATTCAGCAATCTGCAGCTCTAATTGCAGAGCGAGAGGAATTTTCTACATCTCTAGCATTGAGGCACAACAGCTGCAGCTGGCATGGCATGCGGTGGGTGTGTTTAAGGGGGGTGTGGCGGCTAAAAGGGTGTCAAAGACTAACCTCCCACTGAGAGCCACCCACACACGCGCACCTAAGCATAAACACACACAAATGTACGCAGTGTTACGTGCACAGGTGCCCATGTGCTCAGGATCACACGGTGTGCTTTTGTTCCCATGTACAGATTAATAATGTTAATGACATACCAAGGTGTCAGAGGAGCTCTAAAATTTGCTTGCCGCTCTGCTGCTACTCAGCAGCACATCCTTTAACTAATACACATCCACACACACATCCATCTTCTAACTAATTTAGAGAGGAATCTGCTGTCATTAAAAAACTCCAACGCATATGGTACATACACATATCCCATTCCTCCAGTCAACTGGTCGTCATCAACTCCTGCGAAGTATCTGCGTATGCATGCACACATGCTGAAGCATTAAAGAATGTGCTGAGAGGATAAGGGAACACAATGCTCTCTTTTGCCTCCACATCTCTCTACTTGTCCCCACCTTGTTACACCACCATCTTACCATCCCCCTTCCTGAATGCTAAATGGGAATAAAGTGTCCAGGGAGATGAGCGCGGATGAATTCATTCCTACCACCGGGAGCCAAGTGCACTGATCCGACCTGACGTGAGGGGCCCCAGTGATCGAGTGACCTTTGACCTTTAGAACTGATCGAGGCCAACGATCTGATGAGGTGCCTTTATGAAGGGGGGAAGGGAGTGCATAAAGTATGGGGGCTGAATGAAAAACAAACGTCCTAACAGTCATAAGGAGTATGGCTTTATTGCAAACTGCAGCGTGTCCTCAGAGACCACACTGGCGAAGCACATGGAAGTCCATCTGCATTAATATTTATGCAATTCAGAATGACATAAAAAGAGCATCCTTAAATATAGGCTACGTCTGCCTCACTCAAGCAGAGATCAGGCACTGAATGAAAAATGCGCACAGGAAGGTGTCTGTCCTCAATCGCAGAGCTGGCCAGACTTTTACAACAGAATCCCAAATAAGCACAGATTTCCTTATTCCTCACTTCCTTATCTCTAAACTGCAGCAGGCTCTGAAGAATGTCATCAAGATGGCAGCATTTGGAGAAAGCATGAGGCACTGGCGGCTGTACAACATGCACTCAGGGTCACCAAGCCAGCAGAATCAAGAGGAAAATCTTGCTTTCATTTAAGTAGATTGCAAACGCAGTGTCATATCCCGTAGGGTTTGGTGAGACGGACGACTCCCACGGACCGTTGGTAGAAATAAGATCTTAGTCAGTCTGCCCGGTTAATAAGAGCCTTTCAGGATGTTGTTGGAGTCTGACCTTGAAGTACCACCTCAGAAATCTGAAATATTTGAATTCCCATCATTACTATCACCCCTGAGAAAGCACAGACTGTAATACTATTCCATATTAAATCAATAACAACCACAGTCTTCCAGTATGGGACTCCCTGGGGCAAAATCCTATCAAGCAGAGGCTCATGGTGAAGTGTGTGTGGTTTTCCAGCATCTATGGCAAAATGTTTGCAAACCCATCATATTCTAAATCGTAAACCTAGCCATGGGCATGTTGTTGATTCTGCAGTGCAACAACACAAAAACCCTGAGGTGACGAAGCAATGGAGCAGCAGCAATCCATGAAGTCAACAAACAGAGCAGCTTGGGCTAACTGAGGAATTGGCTCTGTTTGAGCAGAATCTGGGGAAATGCAAAGAGTCTCCTCAGGGACCTCGGACTCAGACTGCCTTTCAGTGAAAATTAAACAAAATGACAGGAAACAATTAACCTCCTCTCATTTTTTTCTTTACACTCCCCCAGAAAATGTCAAATGTCACCACCTGAGACAAGGGATCTTCGTGTGGGACCTGATGAGAATCTGTGTGTTTACATGCACTTAACTAACCTGATTATTGTTGGCTTTCCGCAGGAACCTGATTTATCAAGAGACATGCAAATGAGAAACTTGTTTCCTTAATGGGGGGGTGGGGGATTGAGGGAAATCTGGTTAGCTCAGCAACATTTCTGCCGGAGCAAGCTAAATTCTTGGCGTAACCATAGAAATAAAATGAGAGTGGAACGGACACTGCCATTTTAATCAATAAAGCAGGATGGTCAGAGGTGCAGCCATTTTTATGTGTACCGTTGCTACTGCAACCATTAAAGCGATATAACTTGCGTATTAAAAAAAAACCAATTAGCTGCAAGTTGCAAACTCACTGATGTCAGGCTCTGCAGGTACAACCAAATGAGCAGTGGAGTAGAGCTGTTACCTACTTTTAAAATGTTATTTCCTTGTTTCTTTTGTCGCTATTAATTTTGTTTGTTAAAACATGATGTACTGTAGCATCCTTTGAAGAACAAGGGAGAGCAGCTGCTAAGGGCGCATTCACACCGGCGCTATTTGATCCGCTTTAAACGAACCCTGGTCCGCTTCCACGGATAGTTTGGTTCGTTTGAAATGGTGGGAATGCTCATTTGAAATCTGGACCAAACAAGCAAACCCTCGTCTGCTTGAAAACTGGGGTTTTGGTTCACTATCAAGTGAACCCTGGTGCGGTTCGCTTACAGTGGGAAATGCAAACGGACTATCCAGCGAACCAAAGAGAGGAAGTGAACCAAAGAGAGAAGGTGACGTAGAGCACAGTGCATAGGTATGATATACGGACATATATGTGATCTGACAACTTTTAAATCCTTGCAATGCTTTGCTCAGCCTCTGTTTAACCACAGTAGCACATCGTAGTCTTTCGCTCTCTGCCGTTTTTTTCAGTACTGCTGCATTCACCTCATGTACAGAGCAACATGCTGGGTAGGGAATGGAAGGGGATGGATTTCCATTTTCAGTCCTGGCCAATCGGCAATACTGCCCCCAAACAAGCAACTGTTGTAACTGTGTGACGTTGTCCACTGCAGTGGGGATAAACAGCATGTAAAGCTGGCACATTTTTCACATCTGAAAATATGAATTAAAGGATTTATTTCTACCCAACCAGAGTTGGTGATTGTTGGAACAGTGGGCTGACTAACTAGATGACTAACAAGACTAACTACGATGGTTTTGCTGAGTTTTGTTTTGTTTCTGTCGGGTTAGAATTAAGTGTGTTTCACGATGAGTTAACAAGGCAATTCAACTAACATTAGTGTTAGGTCAGTGAAAGAGAAGAACTTGGATGTGTGTACGGATGTAGTTTTCTCTTTGATAAGGAACATAGGTGTAAGACTAGGCCAAAACATAGTTTTCAAACTAGTGTGTGTCACAATTTGCGGCCCCACTGACTGAGGTGCTGTCACCTTAACTTAACAACTTTCATCTTCTTTTGTACTAGTCAAATCATCCCAGCAAACAGTTCAATGGCCTTTCTACTCATTTTACTTCTCTGTACTTAATTATTGGAGTTTTATATGTGTAATGTGCATTGCAATGACATCAGCCATACAAACTGTTGAAAGCAGTGTGGAGGAAAGAAAAGGACTTTCAGCAAGCAAATATATTACAGAGCAAACCCATCAACAAGTGGGAAGCTTGCTTTGACCTCTGACCTTTGGTATTTGTGTGCTCCACCTAAATACAGATTATCTCGAGACAGATGAGAACAGTGTAATTATACAGCTGCTCCTGTGGTCAGATAGACAGCACCTGGCTGTGTATCCAGCAGTTGTGTGTTTGCTGTGTTTTGGCTCGAGCCCATGCAGCTCAGTACTGAACTGTATGTGGCCCTGCAGTGCTGTTTACATTTCAGAGAGGCTCCGAGGGCTTCCAGTAAACATAGCCTGGGGAAGGTAAGCAGTGAATGAACACACAGTGTAGCTGCTAGGCATTGTAAGAATTAGAGACCTCTTGTTAGGATCCTAACATACTGTTTGCCTGACTGTGTTATGCAATCTCCTTCTCCTTTGCTCCGTCTTCTTTTAAGGCAGTGAACCCATATAAAGGCTAGCATTCAGTGTCAAACGCGCTGTCCCTCCAGCTTAGCGTTCCACCCCCTGTGGCTAACCTCCAAACATCCACAGAAGCTTTCAATACAATTCAGCGGAGGGGAGCGGTTGATCTCCTCCACATTGACAGACAGTGCGATTACAGAAGCAAGAGAAAAGAAGAAAAAAATCAGGCCACTGTCACTCCAGATCATTATCCTCCGTCAACAGCCTTTACAAATCATATAAAAGGAAGGCTAGTCAAAATGATGTTGCAAAGAAAGAGGAAAAAAAAAAACAAGTGAGATGGAATATACTACTTTAGCTTCGAATTAGCTCTGCTTGGCTGGGCCGGTGCTCCTTAAACACATCATACCGCCGCTGCAGCAGCCCAGAGTACAAGGAAAGGCTAGGCCGACTGCCAGCCCTGCACAGTTCAGCTCCTCTCTGCTTTAGCCTTCCCTTCCACTTTGTGTAAAAGGGTTTCCCATACACACCAGTAACTCCAGTATCCCTGGCTTGTCTAAAATAGTCACAGACAACTATGTCTTCGCTAACAGCAAGTTACAAGAATAGGCCAAAGGCAACATCATGTAAAGGCATTTTTGTGCTTCAGCAAGTGACTACAAGGGCCACATAGTAATGTCCTGGTTTAATGGTGTGCATAATTCAAAAGTACAATCTCAACTGAACGAAGACACAAAAGGGGTATTGAAAAGAAGTATTATGATTATTTTAACCAAATGAAGCTCAAGAAAAATGAACGAATGCCATGACGCCTGTGGTTTCTTCTAGCCAGCACTCGAAAGATTTTGACGGCTTTGCTGTCAAATAAAAGAATAACAAAATCAGAATAATACATTGCATCACACCACTCTGAAATACACACTGGAAATAAAACTGCAAATGGCCAAACTTTTGTTAGAGTTCTGGGATTCCCAGTATAAACCACCATATATTCAGTAAACTAAACTCATTATCATCTGATTTATGGATCAGTGGAAACACAAACAAGAATAACATCCTCCTCCCAACATGTTTCGTCAGCGCTTTTAAAAACACAATGACAGACTACAGACCGTGACCAGACTTTCTAATTTGTCTCATGTCAGTGAGCTGGCAACATGAAAGGAACCAACAAAAAAACAGACACTTTCTCACAATTGATAAAGGGTTGTTTGGGCGAAAGTTCCTTCCTGTGAAAAGGCTGATACCCGGAAAATTCATACATTCCCGTCAGTACTGTACACAAAGCAGAATAGGCTGTCTCACAGCAGCACAAAGCAGCCTCTGTCAAACAGCATAGAGCAGTATAATTCAAATACGCTTTTTTCTTTCAGTCTTTGGTCCCTATATTCTTTAAGGAAATTATGCTTAAAGAAACTGCCTTACAGTGTACAGCGCAACATCCATTGAAGCAATCCTGCTGCTCCTGTAGGTTCAACTGATTTCAGACTAATGCAACAACAGTGTGGAAGCACTGCAGTGCACTAGTGAGGTTAAGTGAAGGATACTAGCTTCAGTAGCAATGCCTCAATGGCTCACACACGCATGCAAACACCCTAAAGCTGAGCACTTTATGGCACATCTGTCACGGCTCTGCTCCATTTGACTTGTTAATTACAATCAACCTCTATCAGAAACAAGTCAGCGTGCATTTACGCTTTAAAACAACTCATCCGATGGCCATTTGCTCCTTGGATCACCCAGGGTCGATTTGAGAGTCAAGGGCGCAGATGTTTGCACGGAGGGTTTCGTGCAGTATTGGCCTACATTTCTTGAGTACGGGTTTAATTTACTGTACCTTCAGGGGCTCCAAAGTGGCTAATATTACATAAATGGAGATTATGAAACGAATAATCCTCTGAATTATACAGGAAATACATATATAAACCAATCAGATGTGACATAATTCCATTCATCCAACTCAGCTCAGGGTGGGAACTTGTTGGTTCATGTACATATTTTCATGCATATATTAATTTGACCCCCCAATTTGTATGATATCGTCATTCTGAAGCTCTATACCTGACACATTTACTGAGGTGGTGTTCAATGAATGAACAGACAGTCACAGAGAAAGAATGTCTACAGAGGCCATAATGGCATGCAGCAAGGACTGGCTGTGTCACCCACACCCAGTCCTGTCTGCCTATTCAGACAGGCCCATTCTTTTTCGCTACAGTAGGAAGGAGGTATGCACATCGGCACTAAACCAAATCCCTTCTTATCTCCCATTGGAGGCTGGCTGTGACCACAGAGGTCAGCTGTCCCGATTGTCTGGGCCCGCTGAGGGGAACACAGACCGAGTTAACCCCATGGGTCACGACTGGTCCTTGGACTCAGTGGCAATCGGGTTAATGACTGGCCAGCACTCATTCTCTCCATTGTAGCCCAGTGACAGACACGTAGACAAAACATGTAAGGAGGGTCAGCAACTTTTGGTGGCCTTTTCCCCAACATTCCTGATATGGACACTAATGAGTCCCAAAGGGAACAGGAGGTGCAGACATAATTCATCTTGGCAAGACACATTTTCCTATATGCTTGACTATTGCAAATCCATAATGCATGAACATGATGGATTTTGGAGTGACACTGTTTAAGGATTGGCTTGGTGAAACAAAGAGTCATCCTCTTGTGCTCACAGCTCGGACAAATGGTATTTGGACTGCTGTCTACTGGGGCAGAAGTGCCTAAATAAAACTATTGTGCACTCACTCCAGGGACAAGACTAATGGGTTTTGTACAAAGCTGAAAAGTTGTGGTTTGCCTCCATTTTGTCATTTAACTTAATGATCAAGCTGAAGGTATAAATGCACCCTTACTTGGATAACCAGCAGCGTGAGATGAGAGAGTAGCAAAAGATCTTCATTTTTAAAATCTTTGGTAATTATGACAATGATGGTCCTCCTTTATAAACTGAGATGACCCACATTTTGCTATTGTGCCTGAAGATCAAAGAGATTATCTGGAGGATTAATGATTTTCTTTCAGACAGAAAAATATCTCATAGTTGCATCTGTGTTAACTGTCAGGACTACATCTGTAAGCCAGTGCTGTTGAAATCATATGTAGCTACGTCTGTCAGTCATGAGCTTAGTCCAGAAAATCATGTGAGGTTTCAAAAGGTCATGGTTAAACAGTAAGGTCCAAGCTGGTCTAAGCGGGTCATATGATTTTTTTTTTCATGAACAGCCGTAATAATATCTAATGCGCGGATAAAATGCAGTATATCACTGCTTATTCGCCGTCTGCCCTGCAACAAACGGGCTTCAAAACAGCTGTATTAAGGATATGGGGAGGCATACTGTGAATGTTTCATTGCTCTGGCTGAGGATAGAAGATGCCTAATCTTTGCCATTAATGGTGAAGCTACACATGAGCCAGCAGTGATGGCAAAAGGGCTCAAACCTTTATTCTCCCCTCTGCCCTCACGTAACACGTCCTCCTCAGCCCTTCAGACGCTCGGCTGTGTGTCACCAGAGGTTGACAGGGACCTCACCAGCAATGGCGCGATGAGCATTTGACTTCTGTCACTATACCATCTGCTCAATCCAGCAGCTTCCCCTCCAGCCATGGCACTGCTTTTTCACTCAAATGCGCCTGGCACGACAGCAAGCCCAATGAATAAGTGGCAAGGGGGTGGGAAAGTAAAGAGCAGAACACATACAAGATGTGAAAGACACAAGGGATGGGCTGGTGTAGGCAGCTATTTAGCCACATTTACTGAGATAACAGCATCTGCTTCTAAACAAGGTAACCATGAAATTGTTCACAGGATCCATTTGTCTTTTAAACCCACATAAAGCACAACACAGAAATCTTTTAATAAAATGCCTTTTAATGGTAGACATTACATCTGACCAAACACAGCATCCATCTGTATCTAATCCACTGCATCTACTCTACGGTTTAACCACTTCAGTAAGAATCTGATTAACCAACAACACACTCTACACACAAATAAACAAGCAGAGCGGCACATGAGGGCGACAATTCACATATGTCCTCAAAAAACACGCCACAGGCTTTAACATCTAATTTGTGCATAAAGAGTAAAAATATGGTGCCATGAAAGGCTGGTGGTGTCTTCCTGCGGTTCCCTGGAATGCATGCTGACATACGCCAGCGCCCCAGCAAGCTGTTAAACATGCCGTCTTAAGGCCATTACACTGATTACACATGAGGAGTCGTATAATGTGCAGCGCAGACAAAAATGATGAATGACCCCGAGAGAACCCAACACGCTGACCTTGGAGCGGTTAAAGGAGCTGTATATAATATTCAGAGCATTAATTTAGCAGCAGACAACTATTGGATATGTAACGATATAGAGTAATGGAGTAATGGCGTCTGAGCAGAGGATGAAGTCATGTCCCTCTGAGTGTGTTGTCATCCAAGCTTCTGTAATTTATTATGGTAGATGGTCCAGTCGCATGTGCATGTTAGTGCATGTGAGTCCCTAGCCCTTTTTTTTTTTTTTTTTTTTTTTACACACAGAGATCGGCAGCTATGAAGTCCCATCATTATGCTGCCTTTGCTTTTTTCAAAATAAGGCCGGCATCCTGAATACAAAAGAGGCACGGCAGGCGTGACATGTAGCACAACAACATCGGCCTCTAGTGTGACATATAACATACGTGTCGGGCAGCCCTTTCTAAACAATATCAATAGCATAATGGGCAATAATAACCATTCACCATCTCTGTTTTCTTCTTTGAGTTAGCTCCTAGCTACTGCTACCTACTTTTTAAATCTCCCAGCAGTGGGTCACACACAAAAAACGTTGTCAAAGCGTTACATCCGTCCCATACATGGACCCATCCCGCCAGCTGTCCCTTTTAAACAGAAGTCATTGTGGTGCTGTTACTATCCTCATTGCTGGCATAAATGTGAGACAAGTGTTTTACCCCATTCCGCCATCATACCTTTAATAAAAACCGGCAAGGCAGAATAATGGCGCATCATTCCTGCCTTGAACAGGCAGTGTAGAAGGGCGTATGTGTGTGTATGGACACTGGCCAGCCAGTTGCTGCTCTGCACTGTGCTCATACAACTTACTCCGATATCAGGACAGTGTTGATGCAAAGGCATACTGCCCACCCACTGGTTCCCTGCTAGTTAACACCATTAGCTCTGTCAGCACTGTTGCTGTTGTTAGTGCTGTCAGTACTGTTTACTGTTAACCACAGACTCAGCCATCTCCATGTTGAGAGCTATGTGCAGGCAATCCCAGCTCAAACTCTGAATCATCGATATGCTCCTTTAAAGTCATAGGATCCTTAGCAACCTTGTTTCAGCCTTCTTCGGAGAATGCTATGGAAGGTTTACTGTTACTCTTTGACCCACACTTATGGAAAGCATTGCTGGCCCTGATGAGGCACATAGTTCTGGAACGCATAAGCGGTCATCAATGTTACAAATCTAACTGATATCCCAGCTAAAAAGAGGGAGTTTTTCTCTGTTCTGTACACACTGTGAACATTGCTCAGTAAACCACCCACATCCATCACAAACAGACCTCTAGTGGAACAGGAGATCGATTCATAAAAAAACATCAACCTAATGACGGCATCTGTGCTTTCCCTGACAGTGATGAGTGGGCTTAAATCCTTCCATAAATCCAGACTGCAATCAAAACAAAGGCTGACAAAAAAGACGGAGAGAGAGTCTGGCTCTCACAACAGGAGCAGGCAGCATGTGATCCCCTGTCTGCTGGTTGGTTGGTTTTGAAGCAACAGGATTTGGTTGGGAGCCCTATTGTGAATCCTGGCTAGCCAGCCAGCCGGTCAGCCCGCACAGACCAGACTCAGGCTTCCTGATCCTCGTCACATGCATGGGGTGTGGGATCTGTTGGAAAGGGGGGCGCCACATGGTTTGGCATGCTTCAGTGGTACAATGAGGAGAAATGCATCAGCCCTAACAAACGTGGTCTGGACCTGAGTCCTTCAGCAGTTTTTCCCTCTCTACTGTTCTCTAAATCATGACCAGTAAGCACACCGGCAGCAAAGCACCGTGGGAACAGAGACAAATAAGGGGAAAGACTGTGAGACAGTGTCGGGCGCACTGGGGGAGTAGTGTAACAAGAAGACCGAAATCAGCCACTACTGTTAAGTAATTTCCCAAACCTTAAGAAAGCCCCCAAACAGCTCTGTGTTATGGTAATGTCTTTACAGGCAAACACAACATAACGGCTGTAACTCTAGAGGGGCGTCTCCAAGCCCACTAGGCCAGAAGACATCCTAACCAGCTCTGCAATGATAACAACTGGATATGGCCTCTGGGCATGTCACAGGAAGCCGTTCCTCTGCCAATCATGACAGGTGCCTTATTGTTCAGCTGAGCACACATTGTGCTCATAACTTTATTTTGAAAGACATATCTATCCGGCTCAATTACTCTTTGTCTGGTTAGCCATGCAGAAGGCGCTGTTAGAAATAGATGAGAACATATTTCTTCTTCAGGGCCCTGCCTGCGCCCCATTGATGGCAGAACGCAACAGATCTCTATTCAAACTAAGATTGAAAGACTTTCCCTGGCACTGTCATTATCATGGCTGCTGAATAGGTCTCCCTCTAGGAGTGTGCTGCTGGCGGAGATGGGGTACCTAGGCAGCCTCATTTTCATCTACATTAGGGAAGATCTTGTCTTTAATCTATCTTTCATCTATCTGGGAAAAAAAGGTCCTTCTTCCCTTTTGTAATATAACAAAAACAGAATTTTCAACAGAAAATCCAACAAGGTAAGAATCAGTCAAAATCAAAGATAATATAGGTCAATACTGGGAGCACATACATAATGAGGATAACTAATACAAATGTTTTCATGATGACGGAGAAAATGAGCAGATTAATCGGGTTGTTTTTCGCTTCTGTGCACAATAATAGCAAATTATTCACACATCACTACAGATGTCTTAATGCTCATTCAGGAGAGTGGGCAGTTGAAAAATTGCCTCCCTGATTTGCAGACCTGACAGCTTGACTGATGCCAAACATTTTTGGTGTTAAAGGAAAATATGTTAAATGTTACACCAGGCTATAAGCATAGTGGAGTCATCTTAAAACACTCCTGCGCCTACTTAGTTCAGCACAGCCCTACGGAAAAAACTAATCTCTCCCAGACATAAAACCCTGTGAAAATAATGGTGTCTTATTGATTTTAACGCTCCGGGAGAAAAGAACTCTTTATGCTTGATCTGTTCAGATGGGAGCTGTGAAGCCAGGAGGACAGAAATACAGAGCAGTGAAAATTAAACAATGGAAACTTACATTTACACTCAAGAGCACCTTGTTGTTGTGTCTGCACTGCAGCCAGCCAGCAGCATAGGAATGGGCCTATTTGTTCCCCTTTATTGGGAAGTTAGTTATTGTGGAGGCTAAACTTCCTGCAGGAAGACAGCAAAGGATATGGTGCTGGACGACAAACAACATTTCACTTGTTTACTCTCCCAGTGGAGTATACAGAACATTGTATGCAGCCATAATAAGGAATACTGTGCATGCTGTGTACAAGCAGACAGCCAGATATTGTGTATGGAGAATCTAAACAACTCTGATGTTAGGGGAAATTGTTCTTTGTCTGGACAAGCTCCCACAGCTGCAAGAAGCAAAATACCCCAAATAATAACATAATACAACAAATTTTTGTTGACTACTGCCTACATAAATAAAAAACAAACCCACTTTAAGCTTCCTGTAACAATTAAATATGGCCTGTAAGACTATAGCAGTGGCCTCACCTACAGTGAGCATGTGAAGGCTTTATTATCCATGACCAGTTGGACAATGATGCCTTTATCGCCCCCCACCGTTTTCATGGAAGCACTCCACTAAACAAATTCATTCAAAAATATTTCTGTGCATATCCATCCAATTATTCGCACGCGCGCACACACATTCACCACAAGCACCATCACCATCACCATAACAATAAATATGTCCACACCGTGCCTATCATTAACAGTGGACATGATTTTTAAATATTATATAGCCTCCCTTCAGGAGTATGAATGTAAACTGTAATGTATTTAGCTTTGAATTAGGTGTATAGAAGGGGTAAAATGCTCCTTGGTAAATAAACAAACAAACATGAGTCCAGTGTAAGTCAACAACACCATTAATGCATTTACACCAATTAAGGCTACTGCTTAAAACACATTACATCCTCCAGTTTTTAATACCCGCTGGTTAAATTACATCTGCCTCAGTGCCTGAAAGTAACTTTATCCTTTGTGTCCACTGTTACCATCGACATGCCCATGAGTTTCTCCGCCTTACGCTCCTCACTTTGAGCTCCAGCCCTACTTTTTAGTTTGTTGCTCGGGTCGGAGGGAGAAAGTCACCCTAGCCTCTTACCTCACAATGTGAGCGGTGTCCTGTCCAGCCAGGCTGCGAGGTTGTTCACGTTGCTAGTTATCCTGAAAGAGTAAAAACCAGTAGAAGCTGTGGTAGTCGCTCTCGCATCTCTCTCTTTCGGTGTCAGCCTCCAGACTGGAGTGGCACGGACCATAGCGATATTCACCCAGCACCTATCTCCGTGATGACAACACGCAGCGAAGACAGACTCCGCCCACCAGACGCTCGTTCAAACTCTCTGCACTTCACTCCTGTCCACACACACACACACACACACACACACACACACGCTTTGTTGTCACGTTTGTTGCTTTATATTTAAGGGAGACTAATATCTACTTAAGGCTGAAGGCGAAAAATGAGCCTGTCATGGAAACTAGGTCCGGTGGCCTTGTTGCCTTTCACCACAGGACTATTTTAGTCTATAAGCCCAGTAAGCCGCACAGTGGCACCATCTGGTGAACTGCAGGAAAGTTGCTCACTCAGACTGAAGGCTATCTGGTGGTGTAATGTGCACTTAAGTATGTTTTGGAAGTTTCTCTACTTGAGCTTTCACATTTTTGTCAACTCTCTCTTAAACTCCTCTACATGTCCTAAATATAATGTATACTTTTACTCCAATACATTCCCCCAAGCACCTTAGTTAGTTACTACACAATAGGAAAGCAGGAGAGGAGGGAAGGAGGGACTGGTGGATGAATGGGTGGAAAGAAAAACTGAATTTGTTCCTTAAATCCTTCAAGTTGTGATGAAGACCTTGTTTTTCTTCAACTGTAACAGGCTCCATTTTTAGATTAGTGTACATGTTAAGAAGAAATATACTTAATCCTCATGATTGAGATTTTTTTTCTTCATCTGTTGGGTGCAATATTCTGTGCAGTATATGACTTTATCATGCACATAACTGTACATATTTCTGATGTTTACTCTTATTCTATTGATTTTTTTATTATATTGATGTATATATTGTAGTTAAATTTACGCTTACAGCCTCAGCACAGTGACAATATATATTTTAGTTTTAATATTTCTAATAGCTTAAGTACTAGTGTTAAACACTGTAGCATATGCATATTCTATTTTTATTTTAATGTACATTTTCGTTTCTATTTTATTGCTTTATATTTACAAACTTCTATTTCATACTCATATTCTTACTTCTTAATTCTCCATTCTTTACATTGGAGTGACTTTAACGAATCATTACTTACCCTTGGGGATCAACTAAGTATTTCTGATTCTGATATTAAGAAGAAATAAACTTCATAATCATCATAGTTCTCACTGCTTGATTTGTAGTACCAGTATTTATATGCACTTTGACTTTCAATACTTATTTACCTTTAATATCGTAAAATTACTTTTGATATTTAAGTAAAATACATTTCAGATACTTTGTAATATTCTAATAGGTGACTTTACCTCTACCAAAGTCATTTTCTGGTAAGATATCTGTACTTTTACTTAATTTCCTGAGACCCTGTGTCCTCATATGAGGACATCTCATTTTGGGTTTACTTGACCTTATCCTTCATTCTACTTAACTCAGACCTGTTGTCCTCGTTCATGGCCACTTTTTTATTCCATCTAGTAGCCCTGGCAGAGCAGTGAGAAGATGATCAAACTTGACTATTTAGAGGAAGTAAATGTCGTAACAAGGTCTCCTTCGGTGAACATGTGGAAGGATAATTTGCACAACACACTAATCCATGTAAAAACAAGATGGCAGCCATCTCGGCCAAGTCAGCCTGCAACTGATCCTGACACAAAAGTGGACACGGTCCAAAACCCGATCATATTTAATGGTTAAAACTTGTTTATTTATGATTAATAAAGTTTGTAGTTTGATGGAATACACATGTGACTAAATTTAGTAGTAAGCTAAGACACTGTTAATTAGGAAGTACTCCTTTGAGGACACTGGGACTTAATTATCGTTGATAATGTTTAGTTTTTTTATATTAATCGGGTCCTACTGATCCCAAATAGCTAGGAGAAATTAAAAAGGCATACCAAACAAAAGTTGGAGTCACAGGAGGTTAAGTATGGCTTTAATGTACGCCATCCACCACTGTAAATTATTATCTTCATATCCCTTTGACCTGTGCTTGCAATGTGTCACGTTTTCTTGTAGCAACCTGTAAGATTATTTTACACTTTTTTTTCTCCTTTATATTTATTTTGGAAATACACTTCCTCAGTTACTTTCATTTACACTAGCAATGCCCTAATTGTTAAAAAATAACGACAAACTAGCACTATTATTGATACTAACAAAACTGAAACCTGTGCTATAAGCGAAGCTCCCCCTGAAACTACACTTCCCAGGTGTCTCGGCGCACTGAGTGACGCAAAATGCTCGCGACAGCTGTTTGTTTCCATGGAGCCGATAGAAGCTAAACGCTTGATTTGCGGATTAGCTAACGCAAAGCTAGCTAGTTAGCTTGTTAGTTTTGGTTGTTACGCGGCTTTAATGATGTCAGGAGGACAAAACAGTGATAATATGGAGACTCTGTTTTCCTTTGAGCTTCTGGTGGAGTGTATCCGAGTCGAGAAAGAAAGTCAACTCTCCGACGAGCTTGCTCTCGGAGTGCGACTGCTGGACTTCCCAACTCTGCTCATTTATCAGCCTCAGCAGAGCAGCGGTGGCATTAACCCACAAGAACACAGTGGAAAGGTGCAGCAGGGAGAACACGTCTTTAACAGAGGGAAGTCTTGTTTCTTTAAAATGAACCTGAACACACTGCACACCCATCTATCAAACACCCCTCTGTATGCCATGGTGTTGGATGTGAAAGAAGAGATCCCCAAATTAGTCGGTACCTCACTCATCTCACTGGCGAAAGCGATGGACAGAATCAAGCAGGATGAGACTGAACACGGTGTTTCTACTCCCTCCTCTCATGGTGAAAGGGGGGTTGTTGGTATATGCAACCTCACGGGGGAGAAAATTGGGTCAATTTCCCTGAGTTACAAACTGCTAAGTCTGGGAGCTAGTTTACTGCCACATATCACAGAGAGGAGGGATCTGAAAAGCGCCAGTGTACATGGAGGACACAGTGTACAACAAAGCATCGTGGAGGAAAACACATCTGCAGAATCACTGCCTCATGACTGTAGGGATGTCTGTTCACCCACATCAGACAAGCCTGGTGCTGGCTTCCAAAACAACAAACCATCTACTGAAAACACCTCGATTAAGGAGGATAAACAGGATGATGGTGTTTGTGTTGCCATGCAGATGCCAAGAAGCAAAATGCCCTCAGACAGTCACAGAAACAGAAAACAAATTTGAAGAAGATTTAACTATATTCTGTCCACCACGTCTCTTCTACAATAATACTGCGGAGGAAAAAAGCAAAAATGAAGGAGGAGGTTACAAACTCCTGAATCTGGACTCAGAGGCTTTTATGTACTCAGACGAAGAGACAGGTGAAAATAAAAGTGAAGGCACAAACTCTCCAACGATGGACCAGAGAGTGAGACATGAAAACACTTCAAGAAACCAAGAAACAAGTGGGGCAACTCCAAATGTCCTCGGGGAAGCCTTACGACAGTTGCCTCTACTTAATGCTCTTCTTGTTGAGCTGTCACAGTTGAATGGACAGAACCAACACCAGCCCCTGTCTATTCATCCCAATCTATCTTGGATTTACAGACCCTCTTCAGCAGAGCCCTCAGCTGGGCATGGAAACACACCACAAAAGGCACAAACAAAAATGTTGCAGAAAACCAGACAAGGAGACTAGTCCCCATTCAAAACATTTCCATCCCCCCAGATACTGTTCAACACCAGTAGTTAGGCCTGCGTCTGTGAAAGTGAAAAACAAACAAGAAGAGGCTTTGATTCAGAGTAAAAGCTCCAATAAATCTCCTCCGAAGAAGCTTGTTTACGGCACAACTAAAACATTCAACCTAAGACTGAAGCAGATTTCTCCTCTTAAATTCAAACGTCGTGAATGTGTGGATTTAATACAGAATGAAGCACAGTCTAGTGTGGCCAAGGGAAAGACAAAGTCAAGCAGTAAGATCATAAAGCCCAGCAGAAGAAGATCAGCATTTAATCAGAGCTCCAGTCTTAATGAAAATATTGAGACAATGATGCAAAGCATCACAAATGACTCTAAACTACAAGAAACTATCACACTAAAACAGAAAACACTGCACGGGAAAGTTCACGGTAAACAAGACAGAGACTCTCCGAGAATTTCAGTAAAAGCTTCCCTCTCTGAAGGAGACTTCAAATGTATTCACATCCCCAGTGTGGATGGGCACTCTGTTGCCCAAAACAAAGACAAGAAGCAGCATCACAGTGAATCAAATGAAGCCAAATCACAGTCTGAATCAGACAGGCACAGAGAGAAAATTGGATCTTCAGTAAGCAGCAGACACAGCAGCCCGAAATCTTCATTCTCAGACTCCAGCGGGGAAGGAAACGAGGAGGCAGACTACGCTGATGACTTTAACAGCCTTGAGCCCAGCGATGCCTACTCCCCTGACCCCATGAGCAGCCCCGAGCCCTCCAGAGCCAAGACTCCCAGGTCCCCTCTCCGCCCCGACTCCCTCAGCTCTGAGGGTTTCCAGAGGACAGCAGCCTTCCCTGTGCCCATCAAAGCTCCCAGCTCTCCAACGCGTGCTCTGAGGGGTACACACATCATCCGACCCCGGACCCAAGCCTCGGCCCTCAGCTTCTCCTCTGATGATGCTGACAGAGATGGGTCGTCCTCCCTGCAAACCATATGCTCCAGAAAACAGATGACAGAGAGTAGTAGAGTTGAAAGGAGCTCTGGCGCTGAGAGTTTCATATCATCAAGAGGTCAAAGGAGTGTGTCAACCAAGAACAGCGGCCCTGTTCTAGGACTCTCTGTAGAATCAATATCCTCCTTTGAACCACAAGAGTTAGAGGAACTGGAGGATGAGCTCGGATCTCTGGATTTCAGAAAGGAGTATCAGCATATCTCTGAGCTAGTGGCCAACAAACTCCCTGGTTACACTATATAAACAATAAAGAATTAAATATTATGTACACATCTAGCAAATGTCTCAATTTGTACATGTGTCAGTTTTCCTTTCAGTTGTCTGACAACTTGTTTGAATAAAAACAAGCTTATTTGATTAAATGTGTGTAAAATATGTGATCATTGTACATCTTAATCACTCAGTTATTACGAGGCTACTGGGATTTTGCATAAATTGTTGGACCGTGAGTCTTTTAGTGACATATAAGAGGAAGGAAAATCTCCCTGCGCACACCGTTTATGCAAATCATTTAACTTGTAAGCTCTCGTTTCCAGTTGAGTTGTCACAAGCTGAAAATCTCCCAGAGCTCTGAGGGCAGGGTGTTTCCTTTAAATATCATCTGCTACTTTGCATTCTCCCTTTGATATTATTTGATAAGCAAAACAGGGACAGCTACTTTGTTCATTTTGAAAGCAGTGTGTGCTTTGCATGACGGTTGTGTTTAGGATTTCTGTGGTAGTTTTTTCAGCTGGACAACTAAACCTTACTAATTTGCACTGGTGGTAGTTCATTATTATGATTAAGTACATTTACTTAAGTGCTATGATTAAGTAGAATACTAAGATACTTGTAGTTTGAGTATCACAATTTAATGCTACTTTATAATTATACGTCACTACAGAGGGAACAACAGCACTTTTTTACTGTACTACATTCATTTGACAGATGTATTTCTTTTAAGTCTGTTTTAAGCGTAGAACAGCTTTCTTATACGATATGTACACTGCAGTTAAATTTAGACCAGCTCCTCTTCAACCAGCTATGATTTTAAATTGTTTATTTATTCATTATGCATCAGTCATATTAGTCCAATAAAATAATGTAAAACACTGACAGGGTAAAGTCTGCGTAAGTATTTTTTGGAGTGTGTGTACACAGTGGCTTTGCTCGTTTTACAGAAGTAAAAGTTTAGAGATGTGTTTCCAGATTTATACAACTAAATAATATCAGTTGTTTTAATAGATGGATCTCTTTTACAAAACATCTCAAGGTTATAAGCTAGATCTTATTTAACTAGTGTTTTACATTATGAACTGCTGTTAAACCTGCTTGTTAAATAAACCACTGTATTTATTTGCAGTGTTGGGGAAGCTGGTTTGAAAGCACAGCTTTGCAAGGTACCAATTACTTCATACTATAAGCAATTAAACTACAGCAAAACTAACCTAGGGTGAAATCTAGTCTAGTTATCTAACTTACTCAGAAAAAGTAGTATAAACTACCTTGTAAAAATTATTAGGCTTACAATGTACATGATATGAATTAGGGACTGTCCTTTACTTGTCAGAGGGGCGTGGCTGGGGTGTGACTTTTTTTTACTCTCCCTGAAGCAACAAATTTTTTCCGACAGAAAATGCATGACCCTCCCTGCACCATAGATTAGTTATTAGATTTTTAAAACTTACCCTTTGATGATTGAAAGTGAAAAGTTAAGACAAAATCCTTAAATTAAAAATAATCCTTCGTTTTTCACTCTTGTTGTGCATACTGGTTAATTAGTGCAAACAGTTTTTTTTTTTTTTGCCAAATCTTAAATGAAACGTAGAGTAAAGTTATTCTGATGAACCATCATTATTTTAAACCCAGATTTGGTTGTGTGTGTGGGTTTTTTTTTTTTTAAGCGTTTGTCGCACATGATGTGTCCAGGGACCGTTGGAAATGTGAAAATCCAACGATAATTTCTGTTTTTACAGTTTCTAGCTATGATGAATGGTGTGATTTGGGCATTTTCTAAAGAAAACATACAGGGTTTTTTTGTCTGTGGTGAAATAAATACAAAATTGCAACCAATTAAATTTGTATGCCCCTCCCTTAAGCCAAAACACAGAGCAAAAGTCCCTCTCCAGTGCTTAAACTATTATTTGACATGCCTCTCTCTTTCTGCACCGCCTCCCCCCCTTCATAAGTAGCAAACAGTCCCTTATAAAAAAAATAATACAGAAAAGTCACATGCCAGCAAAAAATGCCACTCATTTAAGATTATTGCAAAAGATGCCCACTTTTTCACAAGTCATATATAAACAAAATATCAGTCAAACACCTTGCCTTACAGAAACCAGAGTTCAAGTGGGGGGTTGCATCAAGCAGGATTACTCAGACTGGTTGCCAACAACTTCTGATCAATGGTTAATAGATAACAGTAATCAATTAATGATTAAGTGTAGTCCAAGAAGGTTCCATAACAGTGCAGAAGCGATTGTAAAATTAGAAAAATATATATAGCATTGCTTATATGGCTCAAAATTGTTGCTAGTTTCAGTAGTTACCCACATAAAAGTTTGCTTAAAAAGTACCTTAACGACTTGAATATGAAATGTAGTTAAACTATAGTTAAATTACTTGTAGTTTAATTACATGTAGTTCAGTACTCCTCAACATTGTTTTTAGGATGATTAAAATAGCTTAAAATAAGATATAATACAGTTCTGAGGCGTAGTGTCTACCGCGCATGCGTAAGCTCGATGTGTACGGAAGCGCAGCAGCAGCATGGTGAACGGTGTAAACTGAAATGTTCAGACACGTTTTTCTGACAGGACCTCCAGGTAACACTTCACACACAGCCTGTCCGGTGCTGCTGAGGTTACAGTCGCTGTAAATCCAGAACAGTCAGTCAGCTGTCTTCACCCAGTGTCCCAGTCAGTAAACGTGTGTGTTGGTTCAGATGAAAGTTAGCTTGTTTAGCTACTTTTTCCGGATAATATTGCTTTAAAATGGCAACTTTTGATGGTAAGCTATGTCCTACTACACATGAAAGACACGGTTATATTAGGAATAAACAATTTGAGATACTGATTTGACAGGTTTTTAATTAATATAACTCAACCATTCCTAATTAAAGATGGTTTAATGTTTTGTAAATTCAGTAGACTGAGAGCACTGATGAGGAATGAGGATGCTAGCATCACTAATACATGGATTAAACATCTATCACTTCACAGTACCCCAGTTTTAAATTGTTATTCTGCAGTTGTTTCACAATGTCCCTTGTTTTGCTTACAGGTGTGGGGAAAACCACTCTGGTCCAGAAAGCCTGCGAGGCGTTAGTGTCATCAGGAGTGGGAGTTGAGGGTTTTTACACAGAGGAGGTCAGAGAGGGAGGCCGGAGAGTCGGCTTTGATGTAGTCACAGTGACAGGAGAGAGGGGCCGCCTGTCCAGAATCAGGTAGCAGGGTTGTCATCCTATCCAAATCAAACTACTTCTCTTTTATCATGCTGTTTTTGAGTAACTGTCCCCTTATTTTGACTTGCAGAGACATTGCTGGTTCATCTCATGGCAGACGGGAATACACAGTTGGGCAGTATGTGGTTGACTTGCCTTCATTTGAAAACCTGGCTCTCCCCCTCTTCAGAAATGTAAGACAGCCTTTAAAACTCATCAACAGATCACAGTAAGCAAAACACTCCCCCCTTTTTTCCCCAGACTCAACTCATCAAACCTTTGATTTTCTCAGAATTGATGGAATAATTGGAAGCTTGCAAACACATAAATTCCAGAGTGACATTTTTAGTGTTCGTGGTGCCGTCTGGCTGTCACTGACCGTGATTAATCCGGCATGTAAAGTGAGCCTGGAGTGACGCCTACACATGTGCTGTAAAGGAAGGTGTCTGTGCCTTGGCGGCACATATTCCACTTTCATCTCAGTCGAAGCGTCTCTGTAATCACTGCCGATCACCCGTCGTGCGTAACATGCAAACACTGTCACTGGCATACTATCAGTCACATCCATGAGACATTTACATGATGAGCTTTTTCCACGTTAGATTAGCCACATGGCCGCCAACGTAACCTGTTTAATCTTTTTATCGATAAACGTCTAAACTCAACAGGTTTCCTTTTATTTATAGATTACGCCCAACATCAAGCAGACACTTATGCATGCTCATGCTTAACGCTAACATCCCTGGTCTCCAGGTCGGGTCAGCAGATGGGGGGAACAGGAAGGTGTTTGTCATCGACGAGATTGGCAAAATGGAGCTCTTCAGCCAGTCGTTCATCAGGGCGGTGAGACAGACTTTAGACAGCTCTTCCTGCACCATCCTGGGCACCATCCCCATCCCCAAGGGTAAACCACTGGGTCTCGTGGAGGAGGTGCGGAGCAGGAGGGATGTCAAGGTCTTCACTGTGAGTACAAACACCAGCACACTCTCTGGGGGGAAAGAATAAAGATATTTAGGTCACTTTAGGAGCTTTTACGCCCCACGATGGCTATAGGACAGTGTTTACACTGTATCCACTTGGTCTTAAGAGGGCAGTCAGTCTGCCCTCTAACGCATAAGGGGCATGCCCTGCATTATCCCTCTCCTATAGCAGGATTAACTCTAAATCATGCGTGACTGATTCAACAACAAAGGGTGGTCTCAAATGTCAAAATAATTTATCACGGAAGACTCAGTTATGCATATTGTCATGCAAAACACTCACGATGCTCAAGTGCTTATTATATATAAAAAGGTAATGTGGCAGAATAAACATTTTTGGCAAACATATGATTTGTAATTTTACTTATAAAACAGCAGGTCAGAGATTAGATGTTTACAAGCATGTTGGTGATAATCTCAAAGTGGACACTGTATTGTCTGAGGCTTAGATCCTATAGGACATGGCATTTGCCACAGTTTCTGTTATTTATCTTAAACACAGTAATTGTACATTATCTTCAAACTACTTACTTGCCATTTTGAATGATTTTTGCTTTTTCTTTTCTCACTTAGGTGTCTAAGGAAAACAGAAATACCATTCTTCAAGACATTATAGCAACACTGCAAAACTGTCTACAACATACAGCCTGATATGGTGATTCAGCGCTACTAAAACCTCTGCATTTTTGTGCTGACAAGTTTTATGTGTGTCAATGCATGTACAGTACACACAACCAGACTGTTCAGTGAATCAGTGAATCCACACACACTTCCTAACAGGGTTTTTGACCTGACCTGAGAGGGCACAGCAAGCTGCTGGAAGAGTTAGTGTGTCACATGCATGTATTTATGTTCACAATTCATTTTTTTTCTTTCTCGTACAGCCTCAAAATGGATTGCGTGCTGAATAATTGATTGTGAGATGGAGCACAGCGGGGGAATTGTTCAGTTAGTGTGTAAATATCCCGTGCTCTCAGAGTCAAACACTGCTAGTCCTTAAAACAGCTCTGTTTTATTTTTTTATTCAGCTGCTGGTCTTGTAGAGATTCCACCAGGCAGTTCTCATATTAATTTGTTCACGAGGACAAGTGGTGCTAATTTTTTATAACAGGGCAAACAAAGCAGTGCACCTGTTTATTCATTTAGTCCTTTGCTATGTGAGCCCCTCCCTCGTGTTTGTCTTGTCAACCTGAGGATGTGCTCATTGAAAATCAATCAATATTTAACGGTGGAGCTATGTCCAATCCTTTCATGGTTTATTCATCCACTAGCATGAAGGAAGAAATGGAAAAATAAACAGTTATTGTCTTTCAGCAATGAGATTGTTTTTCACTGGTTATCATTTCTTCTGTTTAAAGATGGAAACCATTCCTTTATTCAGCAGTTGCAAATATTTTCATACTGATGGTAAGCTTCAGTGTTGTTTTCAAAATAAATATGCTTCTCTTTTGTTTTAGGGATTTTGTGCTCCATCTCAGGAGATAATGGCATTTCTGTCCATGTGCAGCCAGATTACAGTAAAGGATAAATAGTATCACTGAATATAGGATTTCTGAGATGTCTGAGTGCATTTATGAAGGATTTATTACAGCAGTACAGCTCAAAAGAGGTCTCTGGAGGGTTTTAGTGCTATAAAATGAGGCATGTTGTCAAACTTGAAGAGAGGTGAAGCTCTGTGTGACTGTCAACAGACACATTAAATCAGGCATGTTAATACTTTTTTGCCTAAAGTGCATTTGTTTTAGACAACATATTCTTAGGTATATAGGTGAAGTAGGTTTTAAAAGTAGCTCAAGAGCATTCAAGGTTCATAAGTTTGTTGATGGTTCACATCAGACAGACTCGCTGCAAGTGGAATTTCACTGACTCTGCGTGAGCTCCAAAGTCTGGCAGTTGTATCAAGGATTTTAATAGAAACCCTCTGGCAAAGATATTTGTTTCAACACTAAAGCATCTTCAGGTCATTTCAAAGTGAAAATACATGGAAGGCTTTTTTGCCTTGTTTTTTTTTTTTAATGCTGCTTGTGTAACTGATGTAACCTGTCAGGCTGGCTGCAGAGAGAGCTGCCAGCTGTGATCTGCGTCAGACGTGCTGCTGTGCCAGCATCTGTTCTGTGGCCACCGCTGACGTACCTCTGGATCTGCTGGCACCGACAGTCGCTGAATTGGCTTCAAAGTCAACCTCGCAATGGTCGTATTTTTGAACTAACATGGAAATATGGCGTCGCGTTGTTGTTGTAGGCAAAAGCTTAACGGGCAATTAGAGTTGATGGTATGGTTCATGGTGGGGCGAGCCAAGCAGTGGTGCTGAAGGAGCTGCCTCTCCTGATGGAAAGGTGATCCTCAGCCTCACCCTGCAGCAGGGTAGCAGATGGGTTATGTAACAGTGACAAAGGCGGTGCCAGTTTCACCAAATAAAGGGCGTGTGTGTGTGTGTGTGTGTGTGTGTGTGTGTGTGGATGCATTGGATTTGTTATGATGTGATTAGCAACCATATTGGGATATTAAAGGGCGTATTTATAGCAGTGATTCCCAGCCAGGGGTGCCTCTGCTGTTGCCTGGGGGTACATGGAAATATTGTGGAATAGTTCAACCAATTAGAAAAACATTAATACAGTGTGGCCAGCAAGTGGCGAATCCGGGGTCCCAGCCAGCATGGACTGGTAGAAGTTGAAAGCTGCGAAGCATCAAGACCTTTGACAGTTTATGACATCTGCATTAAAAATAACTGGCAGCTTTTATGACAATAAAACAGATGCTCATTCATTTACATCCCAATCTCTGCTGGGCCACACTCTTCCTGGGCAACACCATCTCTTCCTATTGGTCTGTTGTGTCACATTTTGGGGACTTCAACTGTGGGCTTCAACAGCTTAGTTAAAAACATTGAATTTTGTGATGTTTGGACAAACTGTTGTTGATTTATAACCAAATTTTGCACAAGGCCAAAGTGCTTGTTTGGAACTGGTGGCACCCCCTATTGAACAGTTTCAAAATAATTTAAACACATGGTTTCACATTGTTGTTAAACACACCCTGCAAGTTTTGTGGTGATTGGGCAAACAATTTCTGATTTATAGTCTGATTTGTGTACTGCTATGTCCATTTTTTTGCATTTGTAGTGCCCCCTAGTGGTCAATTTGAATGAAACTTTCAGGGTATGTTTCAGGTACTTAGGTGGACATTTCCCTCAGGCTTTGAGATGATTGGCCCAACGGTTGTTGAGCTAGGTCTGTGTATGTGCTGAGCCACGCCCCTTTTGAAGTTCATTGGTCAGTATTTTTGATATGCAATGAGATGTCAACAAGCTTTTGATAACTTAAAATAAGCGTGGTCCAGTAATGATCCACAGAAAATTTGGTACAAAATGAACCCATGGTTTAAAAGATAACGTCAAAAATGTGCTTTTTAAACAATTCAAAATGGCTGAAAATCTTCTCAGGCAGACTCTAATCCTGTTTTTTAAGGATTTTTTTGTAGAGCACATTGAACTGGACTTGTGTGTTGAATTTCAGGTCAGTCAGATTTATGGTGTAGGATTTATTATTTTTCAAAATTGACTTTTAATTACAGCACCCCAATCAGGCTGATTAGAGTCGTATATCTCAAGCAGCATTTGCACAACACTTTGAATCTTTGATGAAGATTTCATGTGTCTTATTGATAAATATCTTCATACTGAGTCAGCCTTTGAAATACCTAAAAGTAATGGATAGATGGTTGAAATTGTTTTCAAAATGTAATGAATAAATACTTGGAATCACTGATGTACAGTGTCTTAATGTGTATAAAATGTTCCATATCATCATAACATCAATATTTGATACAGTAGCAAACAATTCAAATCCATAAAGATAATTATTTTCCTTTTTTTTTTTTTACAAAGAAGAGAAACCCTCTCCATACTCAAAAACCTTTTATTATGCATCACTATATTTTATGTTAACAGCCAGACATATGGTTATCATGCCTGCTATTTTACATTGTCAACACTGTGGGTTTGTTCATACATAACCATTGTGCAACTGTAACAATTGGATACGCTGTCAGGGGACCTGAATGTATCGACATGACGTAAACCATATAGAATAGCTTGAATGGATCAGAAGGGAATTAATATCCATATCGCAGAGATGCATTTGCACCATATCTGCAGGACAGATGTCTATGTGGCACCCTGTACCCTTTATCCCTTCAAACACAGAGAATACAGAAATGCAAGGAGCTTACCAACAATCCAGGACAAAAGGAAGCTTGCTGGTGGGAGGGAGGGAGGGGTAGTGGGGTGGGGTGGATGGTGGGGAGCTGGAGCTTAGATGAGGACATTTCTCTCCAGTTATTGCACTTTGTGGTACCAGCCCAGGAGGCACAGTGACAGCTGTGGGGGAGGTGGAGGGGGGTATTGTGATATATTGTCCAAGAAGCCCTTGGCCAAAATGCCAAACACGGCTGATGAAAATCTGACATATTGTTCAAAGACCATGTGGGAGATACACAAAAGCCCACTCCAGCTTTCCCAAAGCTGGACTTCAAATTCACAGTTTATTTCCCAGGTTGATCGTGTGATTCATTGAAAGATGTGGAGCTAAAGCCTCTTAGCATCTGTGATGTCAGACTTCTCACTGCCAAAGCCTGCACATGATAAGCACTTAGCAACACTCCTAAATCAAGATAATTTCTAAGCATGCACCGGGTATGTGACTTCTCACCATTTGTGCCACAAGGCTCTGCATGGCCCACAGGGGCGTTGTGAGTTCAAATATATTCCCAGAAAGCTGTAATTGAGCTCTAATTTACCTCACTGTGCTAATGGGCATAACTCAGGTCCGCTGCTCTTGACAGGTGGGCAGTTAATGTCAAATGGGATCCGAAGGCTGTGGAAATTAAGCCATTTGATCTGTAGGTTCCTAACCGCTATTCCACCCTGCTGCCCACCACCAATGATTCCTAAACCACTCTTCCCATTACATCACTTTCATGGGCTCCCCGGGGCTGCTGGAGGCAGACAGTGTTGGGTTTCAAAGGCTGTATCTGGGCCACTAGCACACCCCTCTGCAAGCCTACCTTTTAGCCTGGGATCAAAGCTTAAAGAGGCACGGGAATGAAAATAAAAAAGGGAAATCTTTGCATCATTTCAACAAATGTCTTCCTTTGTTATTCATAAAACGAGCAGCATTTATTATGTCCCACATTATGGACATAAATCTCTGTATGATGGAATGGGTCATCTATGAAGCTAAAGAGCAATCATTAACATATTCCCTGCTGAGATCTGTGATGTGTAAAGACTCATGCTTCCTTCCAGAGGACCATTTTCCTTCAGCAGCAGGGGAGGGGTCGAGGCCTGAGGACATCCCTCTCCTGTTACACTACCTTGATGGCTCCTTGTGATCTCCGGATCTCTTTGAATGACTGTGGTAACCCCGGTGAGTCACTCCTCACTTGGCTACATAACAAAACCTGGACTTTACCTCACCTTTGGTAGGATACGTCATGTGGGCCGTTATTAGTGGTTAGACAGAGGAAATGCAGCAACCGAAGTGTGGAGAAGTGTGTGGGTGTTGTGTTTTTATGGTGCACGTATCCATTGCCCGGCCATATAATCCCACACTTAGAGAGGAAGCCTCCAGAGTGTGGTGACACACAAGTGGAGTGAGTGCATCACTGTCCCTGCAGGAGGGGGGGGGGTTGAAACCCCCACAGCTGCAAAGGAAGCAGTCGGGAGCTGTCAGTGGATGGTAAGGAGGTCAGAGGGCACAGAGCGGACACAAAGATCGGGGGCATGGTGATCAATCGATTGGCCAGTGTTGCATCCCTCGGGGCTGCAAAGGATGTGGCCGTCAATCCAAACTTGACAGAGAGGAAAAATACACAAAAACTGTCTTTATTGTGGAGGGGGAAACCCAAATGTTTGTAGTTCATGCATATCGAGAAAATAGGTGCCATATGTGCATGCAGCAACTATGTGAATTTGCCAATCACATCCTGGATGTCACTGTGGATTATTAACTTGTCTACACTAATATCATATAGATCAATGCAGTGGCACATGGACATGACTTAGATGGGGATTTTGTATACACACTGAACAATCTTGGGGTATATTTTACAGTGCTGTGAGCGTCTGAGTCATACAGCATTCATCTCTATAGAGTCTGGATAATGATTCACAGATTGCTGACCTGCTGTGATTAATGCCTCTGCTGGATGCTTCTGACAAATTTGCACCACAAACGCCGAGCTTTTTCGAGCTGTTTCCATTCCATACGCTACTGTAGCTGCCGTGTGCATGTGTGTATGCGCATATACGTGCCAAGACCACACTGTGACTTTTGGCAGTGTTTATGAGCTGTGAGGTGGTGCAGTGCTCATGCCAAATCTTCTTCCTTTTTTTCTTCTTTAAATAGTTGTGATAGTGCGACTGCACAGTGTATAAATATAGTGTGTGTGTGTATATATGTAGCTGTAATATATACATTTCATCAAATCAGCACGTATACAGTGTGATTTGGAGGTTTGTTGCTGTGGTTGCTGCTAACATACCAATTACGCTTCAACTGTGCACATGCTTCAGCTATCACTGACGCTTCACCTTCAGCTGAAGTTTCAATTGCTTTCAACTTTTACCATTTCAACAGTTTAACAGTTTCCATTACTTTTAAACTGACAGTGCTATGGAGGCACATTTTATTCACAAAATAAAAAAAGGAGACATCTTATCTTATAATTATGAGTTACTATCTTGTAATTACTGGAAAAGAGCTCGTAAAAATGAGAAAAGTTAAGGCAGTTAACAGCTGATGCTAATGTAGGCTACAGGATAAGAGAGTGGGCGATGGTAGCGCTATCACATTTAATCTGCTTTTATTTCTTTCTCAGTATAAGACACTGGCATATTTTAATTTTACTTGGTGTGGATGGCATTAATATTAGTATGGCATCTCAAGTCTTTGGGATTATTCAAGTGGAAAGCCCAGTCCGACCTGCTGGAAGTTGCTCGATTCCTGCAGGAACAGTTACATCCATGCTTCATGGATATAAACGTATACATTTATGTGGGCTCTTTAGTGCAGGAACCTTGCTAAGAACAGACTTATGATATTCTAGACCAGGGGTTACTATCAAAAGAGACAATTTGGGCCCACAAATAAAGAAAAAGTTGAGCTGCAAAACATATTTGGGCCTTACAATCAGCCTAGTTAGGGAGACCCAAGAGCACTAGCCAATGCTATTGAGATTTTTCAAAATTTAGAGGAAATAGCACCAAGTTGTAAGCATATGATGCACATTTTAACTTTTTTTATTCAATGTATTTACAAGCATTTTCACAACTGGAGATTTTAAGAATCACCTTAGACCTTCAACAATGAAAAACAAAGATGAAAATGTTAAAAAACTAGCTGTTATTCAATTACGTATAGTAAAGCACAGGGAACCACTGGAAAGGGGCTAGAGAACCACACGTGGCTCCGTGGCCATAACACGCCATAAGTAGGAGATAGTGTCTCGTACGTAGGAGGAATTATCTCATATGTAGGAGATAAACTTTTTGGCAACTGCAAATTTTTCCTCATAATTACAACAGCCTTTCCTGTAGTTAAGAGATAATGTGTCTATTTTCTTTTCTTATGTGAATGCAAAGCACCTCTGTACAGTTCAAATGCTTCTATCTTTTTCTTAGAGTGCTTATATATATAAAACGGGGCAGCAGTGGCTCAGCCCGTAGGGACTTGGCTCAAGTCCCTGTCTGGACCAAATATGGAGTGTGGACTGGCAGGGGGAGAGCTGCCAGCTCGCCTCCGGGGCACTGTCAGGGCGCCCCTGGAGAAGGCATGGACTCTCCAATTGCTCAGGGCGCCCGTCCATGGGCAGCCCCCTCGCTCTGACATCTCTCCATTTAATGCATGTATAGGTCCTGATTGTGCATGTGTGTGTATTTCAAGTCTGTGTGTATCCCCTCAGGGATTAATAAAGTCTATCTTCTTCTATACAAATAGACAGTTCAACTGCCGACATGGCTCAAACTTGGAATTTAAATTTCAGTTGCTTTCAGGGTTTACACCTCATCTGATCTCAGTCGCTTTTGGCACTTTTAAACCCAACAGATTTTACACCCGAATAGTGCTCACTTCAACTGCAGCTCCTGTATGACTTTGCACATGTAAACTAAGACATCTCAACCTGTTTAGTGTTTGCACCTGCAATTCTCAGATTGAGCATGGCCATTTACACTTTCTGGAGAGAAATTAGCCTTTTTTTAGTTCTTTATATATTCCAAATCTTCCCAAATTGTTTTTAAATGTGCACCAAGTGACCCATTTCCCTTTCTCCTCAAACTAATCTGTCCCTCAGACATCTTGAAGGGGATCGCTGAATATTTTGTAATGCTAAACAGTAGCATTTAGCAAACTCTTCATGCATATGACTCATTATGCAGCCATAATGTCGACAAAGAATGTTTGGTTCCTCAGCGTTAATGCTGTTGATTATGGATTTGTTTGAATCATGTCTTTAATATGCAAAAAAAGGGCTAATGATGTGAGAATGTTCTTAGCCTGGCCTGGCCTTTAATCTCTCCATTCATCCAATCCTTTTTTCTCTTCAAAGCCTCCAGAGATGACAGCAAGGTTTGAATAACAGACATATTCACCACAACTGTATTAAAAAATAAATATCTTCATCTATTAATCACAGTCGAAGCAAATTCTTGGTTTTTAATGTTTTATTATGAATAGCCTTTGCTACAATTAGTATTTTAAAAGTGTTAATATCAAACAAGCTCGAGCAGTATCAAACTGCTGATTTCAGTATAAAGAAGAAAATGTTTTGGTGCACAACACGCTGTACATGTGAAGGATAAGACTTAGTCATAACTGATTTAAGATTATATCACTGAGATTATTCTCTAAAAATGGTTTCTAAACTGATTCTCCACTGAGCAGGTAGGTTTCTTTAAACAGAGACTGTTAACCCGATAACACAACAATAAAAAACAACAGGTAATATGACATACGGCTGGCAAGAAAACATGTTTTTCAATTTATAGAATCTACATCTACACAGTGCACACACACACTATTGCTCCTTTTAACTTGACAAGACAAATACAAGGATCAATATAAACACTCAATAAAGGCACTCATCAGGACTTGAAGTGATTTATATAAAACACATCAAAAATAAAACCATGGTAGCTCTTCCCATCATAAATATAATCAGTAGTAGCGTTTTTTTTTTTCCCTTTTTTGCTTTTCAACAAATATGTGCACTGCACATTAGAGACTATTTGTAAAACCCTTTATTAGTAAAATCATCATTTAAAAAGACTCAGAGGTCCCTTTTCCCAAAGAACTTTTTGAAGACGGACTTGTTGCGCGGTCGTGGCAGGCTGGCGTAGCTCCTCAGAGCAGAGTCCTGATGTGTGTCCTGCTGCCATCCGGCTGAGGCCATTAGCGGGAGCTCAGAGCTTCTGCTTATGGACACACCGTCTGACAACTTGTCTCCAACGACAAGAGTCACACAGTAGTTGGAGCCTCTTTCCAGGCCGCTGCCTCCAGGGGTGTGCGACATAGGTTTGATCTTCTGAAACGTTGCTGAGAGGAAACAGTAGAGAGAGAAAATTAGGAGACCGAGAAACAGCTGTTTATGATTCACAGACACGTTACAGCTTTAGGTTAATAACTGCAAACTAACCTGATGTGAAGGAGTGGGAGCGACGCTTGATGCTGAGCCAGTCCTGACCGCTGGAGACAGGGGAGTGAGGGGAGGGAGAGGTGTTGTCCTTGGATGCTCCAGACAGTCTGTGAGTCACCGTCTGCTTTAAACTGTCTTCATCATCATCTAGAGGAGGACATGACATTATTAGAAGCAGACATTAAAGGTCTTGTGTGTAGGATTTAGTGTCATCTAGCAGTGAGGCTGCAAAAACTGAAACTTCTTGTGTGTCTCATTCCAAGGCAACAAAAAACATGATCCTTAGTTTCAGGTGATTATACGCTAATTAAAACACAGTTATGATTATTATATTCCATTTCTGACAAAAGTTGCCCCTGAACCCTACAAACTGGACCTTTAAAACAGAAGAGCTAAGGGACGAAACATGAAACTTTCACTGCAGTAATAGATGCCTCTGTGCAGTCCTGTGATACTCTAGCTGTTTAACAAGTAATAAGACAATACCTCAGCTCCCCCTAGTGGACCATACTATATCTGCAACATCCATTCACAATTTCCCTAGTTAGAGCACTTACAGCAGCCTGAAACACTACAAACCTGAATGAATTCCTTTTTGAGCCTAAGAGTAAAGAAGAAAGCAACACCGGGTTGTCTGATGAAATCATTGTGAAAATGACCAAAAAAAAGCCTGTTTAATAACTACCACAGCAGACCCCCTAACCACCAGTGGCCCAGTGGGGCTATCTAGTAGCCAACAATGGAGGGTGGGGCTTGTATTGCTTTTGTCAGCTCAGCAGAAGGCCTTACCACAGCAGCCTCCATCTGAGGATGACATGGTCGACTGCTCATCCACACTCCTTAAATTACTCTGCGGCATGTGACTGAACTCTCTGGTGACGACAACAATCTCTTTGGTTTGGGTCACGCCTGGCGGTTTGCGCCTTGGGAACGTGGAGGTGACATCATGGCGGGAGGAGGAGCAGTGGCATTTGGTGAGACCATGACAATTTGAGCAGAGGAGGGGCTTTCTGGAAAGGGAGAGAAACATTTTGTTTTAACCACAAACATTATTGTAAAGATCAGAAGTATCAGGAGCTGGAGGTTGTTAAAGGGACAGTTCACCCCAGAATCAAAAAGACATATTTTTCGTCTTACCTGTAGTGCTATCTGTCTGTCTAGATTGTTTTGGTGTGAGTTGCTGAGTGTTGCAGATATCGGCCGTAGAGATGTCTCCCTTCTCTTCAGTATAATAGAACTAGATGGCACTTTGCTTGTGGTGCGCGAGGCGCCAAAAAAATACATTTGAAAAACTCAACAGCAATGTCTCTTTCCAGAAACCATGACCTGGTTACTCAAGATAACCCATAAACCTTGTTGTGGGCAGTTTCATGCCTGTTTCTCCTCTTTGAACACCACAAGCCAAGTGCCATCTAGTTCAATTATATTTTAGAGATGGCAGACATCTCTGCAGCCGATATCTCCAACACAACAATCTAGATTGATAAACAGCATGACAGGTAAAAGGAAAATACTTGATTTTGAGGTGGACTCTCCCTTTAAATCATCATATCTTACAGGGAAATGGGGAGGTCTTGATCAGCTGGGAAACTTGATAATGAAGACACAGACTCACTCCGACCTTTAAAGGGCAAAAAAAACAAAGATAAATCACATCATTTTCCTATCATTACAGAATTAGCATGCATTAGCTTTGAAATATAATGTTTACCTGTGTTTGCCTGTATTTTCATCATCCATTTCTTCATCATAAAGCGTGAGGAGGCATTGAGCAGGTATTCGGACCCATCACGAAGCCTGAGTGCCAGAAAAGACAACTGTTACAGATACCAGAATGGCCAAACACACAGCTCTCTGTATCATCTATAAAACATTGTCATAGTGAGTTAGTTTTTATTACAGTCTTACCGTAGTCGAAAGCAGTTGGGTTTTTTGGTGTACTCTGGTGCAGGTGAACACTCAGCTCCCATGAGGTTCAGCGGCAGGCCGCATGCAGAGCTCTGCAGCACAGCGCAGATTGATCATCATTGACTTCATACTTTCCAATTCAATTATTTATCATTTCTGTTCTCCTGGGCTCTTTTTGTTGTATTTTTTCTGCTTACCCTCAGTGTATCCTTTCTATCCTGGTAGAAGCACAAGGTGTGTCTATATAGGACAGCATGGTAGGAGTTCCAGCCTCTGGAGGCAGCCTGTGAAAATAAGATAAGAGTGTGTGCTGCTGACTGTGGGCTTTACATTTGCTGACCGTGCTGGCTTAAACATAAAACGGAGCCTTCCTCACTTTCTTTCCTCCCAGCTGCAGCTTGTGCTTCCTCTCAAGCGTTCCCTCCATAGACTGCAGCTCAGGCTTTCCACTCTAAGAAGGTTTGAATTAACAACATTTAGACAAAGAGCAAAACTCCTCTGTGGATAATCATAAAAGCCATGTTTCTGAAAGGCAAAGAGCTGAACAGATTGCAGTCACTCTTACCAGGGTGATACAGCGCCCTCCTGTGGCCACTGACTCTTCCTGCTTCTCCATGTTGTCCAGGCTGTGAGAGGCTTCTCTTTGCTGACAGACGCCATCCAAACCCATATGAACTGACAGTAGACTCATCGACTGGTCCTGTTCAGTGAGACAAGATTCCACAGTCATAACTAATGACAAAATATGAGCCGCTCATGTAGTTACTGCAACACTGATAAAGGTTACTGAGCCTAAACGTTTGTTGCAAAATGACTATAGTTTGTATTCACTGTACACATGATAACTGACAAACTTGTTGATACTGAGTAAACATTTAGCTTAATTACTGTTGTGTTCATGTGGATTTTAATAAATGGGGTAGAGTGGATTAAAGTTTCAGTTCACCCAAATTACATAAAACACTTAATTAAATATTCTTGCTTATTTTAGATGCTATCTAGCCATGCTGATAGTTTTGGTTTTATTCAGAGGTGAGGGAAGTTCTCAGATCTATTCCTTAAAGGTCCAGTGTGTAGGATTTAGGGGCATCTGTTAGCAGCAATTCACTGTAATATTCATGACTATGTTTAAGCACCTGAAAACAAGATTTGTTTTGCTTTGTAACCTTAGAATGAGACGTTTATATCTACATACCGAGCAGGTCCTCCTCCATGGAGTCCGCCATGTTGCTCTACAGTAGCCCAGAACGGACAAACCAAACACTGTCTCTACAGGCTACAGTCAGCTGCTGTAGTTCTTCCACATGCTCTGACACATGGGAGAAGTTTCAGTTGGTTGCAGTCTGCAACCTCACCACTAGGTGCCACTAAATCCTACACACTAGACCTTTAAGCAAAAGTAGTAATATCACAGTGTGGAAATACTCTATTATGAAAATTCCTGCATTCAAAATCTTACTTCAGTAAAAGTGCAAAAGTATCAGCATCAAAACATACTTTAAGCACCAAAAGTAGATTAAGGGTAGATGTAGACGTGGAGCTCATTTTCATTACTTATATATTATTGGATAGCTTAACCTATTGTGATATATCAAGACTTATTAGCTTATTTAAAATTTGTATTAATAATCTGAATTTGAAAAGAAACTAATGTTATCAGATAAATAAATGTAAGAAATGTACATAGCAGAATATTTTCCTCTGAAATAAATTGGGGTAGAAGTATAGAATTTGAAATACACAAGGAAAGTACAAGTATCTCAAAATTGTACAGTCAATGTACTCAGTTACATTTAACCCCTGGTTTTACATATATCTAAGGATTTCTTCCACAATTCCACTACAGACTAAATCACAATGTTTGTTTACAATAGCAAATACTGCCTTAACTGTTAAATTTTTAGCCACCTAAAAAAGGCCCAACTAAAAAAATCAATATCTTTAAGTGCACACTATGTTTAGTATATTTTCCCAGTTTAACCTTGCCATCAGAAAGCCCACTCTAATGGGGAACTGAAACTGTTCTTTCAAAGTCATCTCATTTTACAATGCAAAACATGGGAGGTACTGGTCTACTTTCTGCCTTTTAAGGCAATTGTGGTGAAAATGTTCCAAATACGGAGTACAGTTAAACTGATATAGTTTTTTTTAAGTGGCTTAAATATGTTTTTCTATGGCCTCTGTCCACAGCAGTACATTGCTCTGCTTCCATGCCAGTAGTTTTGGTCTATGAAAGACAATAGCAATGCAACACAGTACCTAAAACAGGCACAGCAGAAATGTCAGATAGGCCGGACCACAATGCTTAACTATATATCTTTAAACATTACAGTTACAGCAGAAAATGACAGCAGATATAAAACAAGTTTGCCAATTTCAAATCTTTCTGCAGTTGAAAAGAACGGCTACTCGTGTACCCAGAGGTGACTGCTGTAGTTAGCCTGATACCACAGTGATTTGGTCTATAGACTGTTTCATTGCGGTTCTTCAACAGTTTTGGTCCCTGCTCACTTCCTGTTTAGAGTGTTTATGTTTTCAAGTTTGAAAAGGTCTATAATGAGAAAGTGAATAGAGGAAAATAACCATGAATTAAAGACACATAACACAGCATCGACTCTTTTTAAATGTAATCTCTCAATGCTGTGAGTGTCACAAACTCAGTTGTAATCCTTTCTATTGTACTGGGAAATCTCAAAGACAGATATCTCCAAACCTGGGTAAATCAAACCAAATCTATCCCCATGCCTACACACCAGTAGGAATATGTTTTGCCCTGTAATTTGGATGAACTGATCCAGTTTCAAAGGTTTTGACATCACAGTATACCAAACGCTGACCTCACCTTCGAACTACCTGCGTGCTCATCCACCTCCTCCCCCACCTTTGCCTCCTCCACCCCTTCCTCCTCCTCCTCCTCCTCATCCTCTCTGTACTGATAAATATATCTCTGATTGTCCCCCACGTCTGGCAGCTTCACTGGATCAGATGCCGTCTCGTTCACCGTCACTGAGATCTTGCCGGCTGGCTCCCTGTTAGGAAAGGCCGCCCAGGATTTTCTGTCTCCTGTGGCCAGTGGAGGGAGGTTAACTTTGGGACTCTGCTCCTTGTCGTAACCCAGCAAGCTCTGAAGGTAGGAGGGCAGTTTAAACTCGGCCACGAGGAGGTTGGGTGCTGAGGCGGTGACCAGGTTCCTGTAGAGCACAGCTGGGGTCTTGGGTGAAGGTGAGCAGGAAGGGGGCTCTTTGGATTGGTCTGAGGGTTCAGGCTCTTCCTGGTTGGGCTGGTACATAATGTCTGAGCAGATGCTCTGTCTAAAGTTAGTAGTCTGGTTCCAGATGTCCTCCAGTTCTTCTTCTTCCTCCTCAAATTGTTGGTGGTCAAGGTGGACAGGCTCTGCTTCTAGCTCTGCTGAGTCTGTTGACAAACCCGATGATGTTACAGTGTTCTCCCTCGATTTGGCGCAGTCTATACCTCCCACCTCAAAGGACATGAGCCTCCCCACCACGCCCTTGGGCTGCGGGTTATCTGGACACGGAGCATCAGTGCAAAGCTTGATGCTGCTGGAGGTGGAGATTCCAGAGTCAACCGAGTCCTGACGAACACTCACACTCACTGTCGACTTCAGATTCACCACCATATGAGAAGCTTGGCTCAGAGACTGAAGTCCAGGACTCTCTTCATGCACACACTGTGTTCTTGCACATTTATGGTACTGGTGTCCTTTTAGGTCTCGGATGAGTGTGTGGACACTAGGGCATTGGTGTTTATGCACAGCTGTATTTTGGGCTTGGTTCACATAAATAGGGAGCTGGGAAGACTGGACAGTCCCGTCTCTTTCAGCTGTACTGGTTTTAACCTCTGATGACATTTTGTCCCACTCCTGCTCTGGATCCTCGTGCAGACTCAACTGGGTTTGAGACAGGTCATTACATGGCACCGGTCTGATCCTCATCGTCTCCTGGGGAAAGAGGAGGTGCTGGTTGGAAACTCTTCTCCACATCAGGCAGATCTTTCACGACAACTGTCGAAGTCTGAGTTTCAGGAAAACTGATTTCTGCTGAACTGCGTGTGACGGCAGGAGTGGGTCGAGTCTGTTTGAAAGAGCTCAGGGCTGATTGTCTCTGGGAGTGGGGGTCTGGATCAGTTCCTGCTCCTGTTTTAGACTCCGGAGGGGCGATGGTAATGATGTCCTGAATGCTGGGGATCAGGGTCATGTCCTTAGGCAGGTCGAAGCTCAGCACAGAGCCCAAAGAGAGGAATCTGCAGTGGCTCCTCGTGTGATTCGTGGTTGGCCCCTCTGATTCAGCATATGGAATAATGCTGTATTCTCCTGAACACTCTGTATCAATGTCCCTCAGCAGGGGGTTCTTCATATAGGCCATAGCTTCTACTCTATCCCCACTCTTTGGTGAAGTCTTCCTCCTCCTGCCTTCCTTCAGTGGCCATGTATGTGTGTCATACGTGACTGTCTCGCAGCCATACTGAGACATCCCTTCCCTTTGCTCCTCCACCCCCATGATTTTCTGGATAGTGTGTCTTCGACCATCTCTCTTCCTCTTCCTCTTCTTTCCCATTCTCTTAAGGCTGCTGAAGATGGAGCTGCCGCTATTCCCTGCCGAAGGGTGAAAGGTTACATTGGCCGTCTGAGGTGCAGGCGCCGAGGACGATGACGAGGAGGAGGTGGACGGCAGGAAAGTAGGTGAGGCTGAGGCTGTAGAGCGGCTCTTTTGGCGTGGCAGGGTGATACTCTCATACACAGGGGCCACAGCCAAGTTGTTATCCTTGACATGCAAGTAGGTACTTACCTAGAAAAAGAAAAGGATATTAGGCGTGTGTGAACTCTCATACTGTTACTGTAAATGCTTTATCG